>CM057009.1:144530847-145844330 GCA_029891345.1 Dryococelus australis | reverse complement strand
AAATACAGCCCTGCATTAAAACTGATAACCTGTTTTCGCTCCACGTGGCACCAAAGAAAAATTTAGATATTACACTCACTAACAAATAAACAGGGAATTTAACCAACATCCAAATTAAAATACTTATAAAAATGATTAAAAAATATATATAAAATGCAATGCTACAAGCTGCTTGCCAGTCAGTCGTTTTCTTGCTGAAATTCGTTGTAGAGTCAATTTAATTTTAGTAGTGTTAAATTCGCCACAACATTTTTGGTCCTCCAGGGCCGGATATTTGCCGGCATCATTGTTTTAGTGCACAATTTCTTTGTTGTATTGCTCTTTGTATTGGCAGCAAAACACGTGCATGCTACAGTGTATTTGGCATGTGTGCACTTAGAATACAATACAAAAGAAGTTTTCATTCTCCAGAAGAGACCTTGTACGTACCGCAGACAAAGCGAACAGCACTTTTACGTCTTCGTTTGACAGAAAGTCGCCTCAAGCGCGCCCACAATCTCGCTCAGGTTGACTGAGGATGAAAAATACTTAAAAAGAACAAGTAACATATGGACAAGACAATAAATATGCATACAACATTGGAAAATTCCAAGAGGAAATAGAGTAAAAAACAGGGCAGCAACTAGCTACGAAATACATACATACATACATTACATACATGTATGTATACAAAACCAACATGTAAAAAACAGAAAACACAGGTATGAAACCTGCTTGAAAAATAAGACAACACTGACAAAATATGTATGAATTAAATGGAACACTACAAAAAAAAAAAGCACTTAAACACAACAGTTTTGCCAGACACAATAGAATGCAAGCTAGGTATTCTGTAGTCCAGAATATATATATATATATATATATATATGTGCAAGGCTATGAAATTCCATGAAGGAATCCAGTCAAATAAAACCGGACAGCATAGAACCAACAGATAACACACCGAAGATGACGACACACTAGGTATCTTCTACACAAATATGACAACACTAGCCAAACAAAGACAATGAAGAAACTTGCACAGAGTGGCGAATGTGCAAAAATTTCTATCTAGACATTCTCCCCCATTGCTCCATTCAAAGATCATCAATGCCCAGTATGGACCCAATATGCATATTTCTTTGAAGAAACTGGAAAGAATACCGATTGCTCAATCACAATGTTCCAACAACCTGACCTTTCTCTGCAAGTGTCGTAGTGACACCACCATTCCAAAAGGACTTTCTGTCAAATATCCTGTAAATAGCAAAAAGGTGCAAAAAATAGCTCTGAAAGCCAGCCAAAGTCTTCTGAACAAAAGAATTTCTGCATATCACTACCTAAAATCACAGTTGAATAATGAAATATCAGCAATACATCTTGAAATCCTGTCCGTGATCAGCTCCAAATATTTTAATAGGATATATCAATCTTGTCCAGAAAAAATCTCTAAAGGGCAAAGAAAAGCAAAAAGACAAACTGACCATGTTGCCGAGAGACACAAAAAGGAAAACTCCTGCCACATCCCAGAGCATTAATACAGTCAGTAATGCATCTTCAAAAAATTGGGTTTGGCTGTGTTGGGGACACTGCCGTTTGTTTTGCATAAATACATCTACGTTGATGCACCTGAACACCTTGATGATTTTTTAAATTCTCAGCACTGCTTCACTCAATCATATGGGGTTTTATGGGTATCACTGAATTGCTTTTGAGATGCTCTTTCCAACCATATACAATTTCTGTATTTCGACTTGGCTTTTTGACGAGTATAGGCCAACATTGTGTTAAGTTTTCGTAATTTTTTATATTAAACTCGTACAATTTCACCATAACCATGCCACACAAATATTTTTATACACGCAATTGATTGCTCTTGATGAGTGCTGTCAATTGAAACTTAAACGAGCATCATAGCTGCTCCTAGTCAAAAGTTATACTATGCAGAATACATGAGATGCTGTGAAAAAACTCTAAATAGCGATCCCCCCCCCCCCCCCCCAATCGTGCACGATGCTTCGCAGTCCTCACTCAACGTAACATATTCTATAATCCTTTGGCAATAGAGTGGTGTAATTTAATTTTAAATTTAGACAATTGATTTGGAGCTGCAATGCCAAACTGTATCTCCTGATTTTGTTATCAAATTTTCTGGATTTCCCCCCACTATAGTTGCAAATTTAAAGATTTATTCAAGTCAGAAATCTGTCCACCTTCGGGGAGAATGTCTTTCAAAAAGGCCTAAACTTCAGCATTGCTCCGCAACACATTCCTGTACTAGACATAGTTTCATCTATTGAACACCATATACAAACTTCCTGCTGCCAAACAAGGTGAATTTCGCTGGACTGTGTGAACAGCGATTACCTCAGATGGCCAACTGAAATGAAGAAATCAAACCTTTCTTCAGGTGAATTCAAAGCCATCAAAACATTGAAATCCGAACCTAGTATTGTCAGTTTTCCTGCAGACAAAGGTTGTGCCATTGTCATCATAGACAGCGCTGACTATAATAACAAAATCACAGATCTCTTCACCAGTGACAAATACATACATCTTGATAAATCTCAGACTGCCAGCATTCAACACAAAGTAAACCAATTTATGAAAAAACATCAAAATCACATTCCAGGAAGAACAAGAACAGAGCTCACACCACAAAGCAGCAAGCCCCACATGTATGGTCTTCCAAATATCCATACACCAGATATACCTTTGTGACCAATCATCAGCACCTGTGATTCTGTGTGTCGGAAACTGTCCAAATATTTACTAAAAATTGTTGAACCTATCACAGTCCAGACACCAAATTTGTCTATGAATTTGGTCATTTCATTTCCATAGCCAAAATATTGGAAACAGCAAGCTCCGACATCCTAGTGAGTTTCGATGTCCAGAGCCTTTTTACCACTCTTCCTACAGGTGAAACACTCACCATTGTCAAGACCAAGTTGGAAGCTGACCCAACTCCAAAAGACAGAATGAGTCTACCAATTCCATCCATCATGGAAATGATTACTCTCTGCAACACAACACATTTCCAGTTCAAAGATGGTTTCTACAAACACTCTGATGGCATGGCCATGGGGTCGTCACTTTCACCATTCATGGCCAACATATTCATGATGAAACGTTTTGAGCAGGAGGCAACTCAGCAAAAGCAGTAGTCTACCTTTTCTTGTCTGGCAACACGGACCCAAAACCCTTGATGATTTCACCAACTTCCTTGAGTCACTGAGGCCATTCATAACGTTACAAATAAGTCAGAAAAAAAAACAGCATTGCTTTCCTGTATGTCCTAGTCAGTAGGGAAAACAGCAGTCTTGCAAAAGTATACAGGACCGACACAAAAAGCACTAAAACTGGCATAATTCGTACACTAACTGAGCTCAGATTATCTGCTCCAACAAAAAATCTATTGTGGACAAACACAATAAAATAAAAAGAGAACTCCAGGATAATGGGTATTAAACCAACATCATAAAACCTGAGATAAAACATATCAGACCACTCAAATCCAAAGAGATCGAATAACCAGGGGGAACCCTAGTTATCCCGTATGTTCGGGCTCGTTTTGAAAAAATAAGACAACAGGTAAACAAATATGGACAACAAACAGCATTCCAGTCCAAATCCACTATTAAAAGTACAGTTACCAGAGTGAAACCAGCAACAGACATACAGTAAAACCTCCATTAACCGAAACAAATGGAGGGAAAGGAGTTTCGGACATCAAAAATTTCACATAATAATTAATTATTATTGGACTAAAATGAAAGAAAAATTACACACAGCTTATATACAAGTGTGGGTTTATTTGACTTATGACAAAATATTATTTTAGACAAAAAATTCACAGAAATACTAAGGTACTGTGTACAAAAATTGTAGAAATTAAAATTAACTTTAGTAATAATCACTTCTTAAAGAAAAACTGTGAAATGTTCATTTGAACTTTTTTGTCGCACCGCTTTCTAGCCACAATGTCCAACCATTCTTTCATCAAAAGAACATCTGATGGCTTGGCCTCGTTGCATTGCTCAACAAACTGTAATGCTACCTGAAAAAAAATTCGGGGAGTAAATTCCGAATTTTGGCTAGTAGCACTAGTCTAGTTCACCTTGATTAAAAAAGATAATCTCTTACCTCTAGTGCATTGAACGTGTCGTTGGCTGTGACATGACTGTTCTCTGCTACATCGTCCTCATCATTTGTTTCACTTTTTCTGCGCTCCTCTTTTTGTAGAACCATGTCTACAATGTCTTGTTCTGTGAAGTGAAGTTCTGATGTATCAGAATTTATCCATTCACTAATCTCCCTTTCTTCTATATTTTCACATCCTGGAATGTTTTCTAAAAGAATATGGACAATTTCCTCTTCCTTGCCATCATTACTAAGAACAAGTCAATCAAATAATTTATTCCAACATTTCTGTAGAGCAGATGATTTTACTTTTTCCAAAGATTGAGCACACCAGTAAATCACATGTTTCATGTTTATGGTCTTCAACATTTCTGCAACACTTTTTGATTCATTTGAATGTTACAGTATTCATCTCAGTAAAAATCCTCGGTAGTTTTGTTTGAAACATTCAAAAACTCCCTGGTCTAGGGGCTGAATCAAGCTTGTGACATTGGCTGGCAAAAATCTCACAATGATGTCACCATTATTGAAGTTTTGAGGGCGTGTCAGTGCATTATCAATAAGCAAAACTGCTTTCATTGGTAAATTTCTTGACCTCAAAAAAAAATTCAACACTGGGGACAAACTCATTGTTGAACCATTCTGTGAACAAATCAGCAGACTTCCAGGCACTTTTCTGGGCTCGGTAGTAGACAGGAAGTGCGTTTTCTGAAATGTCCTTTAGAGCCCTAGGCTTCTTAGATTTCCCTATGCACATTAGGTGCATGCAATGAGTTCCGGCAGCATAACTGCACGCTAAAACGGTTATTCTTTGTTTGTCCGTTTTGGTTCCAGGCACATTTTTTTCTTCTCTTGAGGTAAGAGATTTGGTTGGTAACATTTTAAAATTTAATCCAGTTTTTTCAGCATTATAGATTTGTACTTTTGTAAACTCCTTTAAAAATCATCACATTCTGTTTTAAAAATATTTACAGCGCCCGGGTCCACCTGCAATTTTTAACCACAAACTTTCACTTGACGCACCCCATATATTTTATCAATTTTTCAAGCCATCCAGCAGTAGCACTGAAACCTACACCCACCTCACCCTTCATTTCGGAAAGCATCTTAGCCTTCTCCTGAATCAGTGGGCCTGATAAAGCTACTCCTTTTTCAAGTTGAGTAAACCATAAAAATACGGTTTGATTAATTTTTTCGTGTTGTGCTGTCATAGTTTTTTTTTTTTGTTCTGCATTTTTGAAGCATGATGTTCCAGTTTATTCTTCATTTTCACCCAGTCTGACATAGTACAAATACCAACACCATATTCTGCCGCTACAATTTGCAAAATCTCCCCCTTTTTTATTCTTTCAACTGCCTGTAATTTTTCCTTGATTGTTATAACATTTCGCTTCAGTTTCATCGACATTTCATTACGTGTATGAAACAACACAAATGCCAAAGCAAGCTACTGTAATACCACAATACACAGTACCACAGACTGACAGTCTTCTGTAACACTGAGAAACACAACTGTAATGCAACACTTCGCATGACAAACTGGTCAACATCCAGCTGAGTCACAAGACTTTTGGGTTGTTTGTCAACAACACATACTACTGTGGCTCATACCCTCCTGTCTGCGAGACGGGTGGATGATATGCGGAATGTCAGCGACTTTGACCTAATGCTTTCCCTTAAACTCACAAAACAAAATTACTCACAAGTATTTTTGGTTTTCAATAATCACACGACCATTTCGGTTAATCGTAACTTCGGTTAAAAGGGTTTCGGTTAATGGAGATTTTACTGTACTACAAACCCACAACAGCGTACTTCAGATCCCCTGCAAATGCGGCCATATATACATAGATGAAACTGGCAGAGCTCTTTTGACCCAAATTAAAGAACACAAAAACAACTGCAAGAAAGGTGAAACTCAAAAATCCAGACTTGCTGAATATGCTTGGGAAAACAGCCAGCCACATAATTCTTTAGGAAAATTCCACTCCACTCACTCAGGAAGCCGACAAAATCAAAAGAAAAATTAAGGAATCAGCTTTTATTATTAGCAATAATAATATTTTCAGTCAACAGAGTATTCAATTAAAAAATATGTGGACCCCATTAATTAAGAGACAAACGTATTTGCAGCACAAAACAGCCACCACACAATACATATAAGACCATACCAGCCAATTATAACCACTTTTAGATGCACAATCAATATGGAGACAGCTTGAAACACAGGCTATGGCAGAAAAATTGACAAAAACTATATAAACCCATGTTTTTTCAGTTTCCTTATCAGCTGCACTTATGTTCTCGGACCCTGTATGCCACTGCCTGAAGACGGAAATAGACAGCAGTTCCCAAAAATGCTGCATTCTGTCATCTTGTGAGTCAGTTGCACTTGTGTTCTCGGACCCTGTGTGCCACTGCCTGAAGATGGAAACAGACAGCAGTTCCCAAAAATGCTGCATTCTGTCATCTTGTGAGTCAGTTGCACTTGTGTTCTCGGACCCTGCGTATTGCTGCCTGAAGACGAGAACAGATAACAGTTCCTGAAACGTTGCATTCTGTCGTGTCCGGGAAAACCACTGCATGTGTGAAAATTCCTTTCTTGCCTTTGTTTCTTGTGCTATATTTGTGTAGTAGATGATCAGTCATTGTCTTCTTCAGTGTGTGGTCTGTTGATAGTAAGCTATCCTGTTTTATTTGACACAATTGCTTTATGGAAATTTCTGGCTTGGTACATATATAGTCTTGACTATGGCACACCTGGCTTGTATTCTGTTGTGTGTGGTAAAACTGTTGTGCTTGAGTGCTGTTTCTATTGAGTTGTCACATTTTGTTCCTAAATATTTTGTCAGTTTTGTCCTATTTGCAAGCAGGTTTCTAGCCTGAGTTGTTTTCCAGGTGTTGTGTGTTGGTCATGTACACATATACATACATACACATGCACATGTGCATGCAAGCATGCGTGCGCATGCGCACACACACATATATATATATATATATATATATATATATATATATATAAATATATATATATATATATATATATATATATATATATATATATATATATATATATATATATATCATAGCTAGTTGCTGCCCTGTTTTTTTACTCTATTCCCTCTTGGAATTTTCCAGTGTTCTATACATATTCATTTTCTCATCCATAGGTTACTTGTCCAAATATTTTTTACGCTCAGTATTGTTTTTCCTTGACAGACATCTGTATCACAATGGCAAATGTCCAAAAATCTCCACGTAGTCAATGTGGTACTGTGTGGCATATAAGCAAACGGTCAAAATAATTTACGTACATTTGGCACAATTTTTAAAGGGAACGAATGTAATGTATTAACCAATAGTATTATTAAAGTCAGTTTGAAAATTTGTAGTATTGACGTCTTTCATTTTTTTAAAGTACCTAACAATTGACTTGCATTCCCTAAATTTAAAGAAATGTAATATAAAATGTGTGATGATTATACACGAGTATGTAGTACTTAAAACACAAAATAGCTGTACACTTGGAATTAATTTTAAAAAAATATGGGTAAATACACCTATGTTAATGAATTGCACACAACATACATTTTCTTTACTCTTTTCAACATCCGTGCCTTCTTCTTCTGTGGGTAGCCGGCATACGCAAGAAGCAATTCTGTGAAATCAGCTTCTGATATATTTCCATTATCATCTGGACCTTTACGCTGAAACTAAAATACAAGAAATATTATCTACATGGCATGGGTGTCCATAGGTAACTAACTGTAATTGTAGACAAAAAAAATATTAACTAGAAAAAAGTTTTATTGCAATCACTAAAAATTTGCACTAAAGATTTGATGTCATTCTATGAAAAATAGAAAAATATGATTAAAAAAATTTATTGATATGATACATTCATCTCTGATTTAGATAACACACCAATAAGGGTTGTATTCTTTCTATGAAATATAAATTCAATTTACACATTAAATATGCACACCCTTTTTCACGCAGTTCCAAATTTTTTGCAATGTAAAACTAAAAGGACCATTTGACACTAGACAATAAAGATAACTGTATTAAACAAAGCAAAACAGAATGTACTGATTAGTGCAAATCACGGTACCTAATATACAAGAGATTGGTTCACTATTTTACCCAGTACAACACAAAAACTTAATCACAAGCCTGAAAAAAATTTGACTTCCTGTCCTGAAAAATTGCCTACAGATATTTTAGCTACAATTTTTTTTTTGGGGGGGGGGGGGTGGGGGGGGGGGGGAGAGAAAAAAAAACACACACACACAAGTTGGCATACTGATAGGTTGTGTTACTACTTGCTGCACAAAATTTTGATAGAATTTTGTGTTTGTGTCTACAATTTTTTTTTGTGATTCCTGTAGAATTTTTGTGATTCCTGTAGAAAAATTCAAACATAGTCTGGTGACTAAAACACAGGATAGTTACTTCAATTAGATACCCAATCTTGGTGGATTAGTTTTATTTTACTTCCTTATTCTTGTGGAATGTAATTTCATTAAAATTCCCTGTTATGTAATGTACAGTTGCTTTGTTTATGACTTTTCCATTATTATGACAGTAAATATCAACTCTGCACACATGCCTTCTCTGGATACCCACTTTGGGTAGTAATTAATCAGTTCGGTGTTAAAAAATGGCATCTAAATGGATTGTAGTTACAAGCCTGACTACTGAGCACTCCAGTATCCACTTTTATCACCACGCAGTGTAGCAAAATACATTAATCTATGATTAAAAGATTTTGTTTACATTTTGGCGATTAATATAATGATGTGAGATGGCCTTAGGGGTAGGATAGGAGCACTTTGGCTTCTTACTAGGTGTTTTTAGATTGTGTTAAATCAGTCACATAGGCATGGCGGGGGGGGGGGGGGGAAGGTTGACCTTACGGAGGTGGGATCTGCAGAGAATCTGGCGCTTGGGGTTAATAGTAGCTTTAAAAACTGTCGGGCGGGTAGCCGCTGGCTCAGCAAAAAGTCTAGCATGGCTAGAATGGGCTTGCAGGTGTGTGTCACTGGCGGAGCCGCTGGCTTACCTCCCACTGCTGTGTGTTGAGTCTCCTGACCCGGCTGGCTGGCGATGACATATGCTAGTCGGCTCTGGAGGGATGCTGGCTCTGTTGAGGCATGCGGGCGTCTAGTCTGCTGATGGTGGTTGGATGTGCTGGTCCGTCATTGTCGGCTGGCTCGACGCCTACTACCAGGGCAGGCCTACGTGGAGATACTTAGCAACGTGGTGTGGAGCTTCGGGGTTTTCACAAGGGAACTAAAGAAGTTACTGGGGGAACTGCGAGGTGAGGAACAGCTAGCGGCCGGCATGAGCTCATTCCCAGAGGGTCAGTAGCTGAAGACTGGGACAGACTGTTTAAGCAAGGCTTGCTTCTCAGCTAGGATAGCAGCTGCCTTCCAGTCGCTCCAATTACTTCCCCTTCTGTGGGGGAAAGGCATTTACCAGGAATTACGTGCTACGGTTCATGTCTGCAACGTGGTGGCAAGCAACTATGTCCCTAGCTAGAGTGTATCCCAGATAGGTAGATCCCTTCTTGTCAGACATGCACTCCTTCTGGCAGGTTTATATGCAGTGGATGGAGTTGGTTAACTGACAAGGATGATCTAGCTTCTTCATTGTGTCTCTTGCTAGTGGTCGTGGCTCTACTGTACACGTGCACCACGTACCTTTGCGTGCCTGGTCCACAGTATGGGTGGCTGTCTAATGGGCTTGTGTTTTGATGACATAGATCATGGTTCCCTGTCTCTCCTATGCGAGGTCATGCTTACCAGCGATGACTAAGCACAATTCACACAAGGACAGACATGGGTTAGACTAGTAATGTGTTTTCTTCTATACGGAATAGAATATGGTGACCCATACTCTCCTGATGTAGCTAAGGTGCTGATTAAATCTTGGAAGGGTAAAAATGAAGACAGTTGAAGAGGTCTGTCGGCTTGAAGAGCCTTCCCTGAAAGGCGTGCTATAAGAGCAAAGAGCAACGAATTATGTAGCCATGATATCAACTAAACCCTAATTGAAGCTAATGTTGTCCTGAAGGGAATGAAGGGGAGTAAAGGGGTGTGGGTATGACGGCAAGTGCCGAGTGTAAAGAGGGAAAGGACAACTCTTTGGGTCTGCAGCACGTGCTTGAAGAAGCCCGGCGTTGGGAACTGGTGATCACATGATGTTACTTCACAAGGTGGAAGAGAGCAGAGGAGAGTCTTAGCATGACTGGTGCTAAGGCGAGCTGCAGGTATCAACTGTCATTCTGTGGCAGTGAAGGGCCATATATCCTCCTGCGCTAGGGGTGTCTCAGGTTCCTTCAGGTACCTTCAAAGGGGTTGGCTCCTCCTTTGTAGATGGAGTCGTACTCGTTATCTCTCAGGGCAGCTGGAAGCAGGTCTTACTGGTGTGTGGGTTGTAGCGAGTGCTAGGAGCTCGCACACAAGTTAAGGTTCTACAGTATATAGATTCCATTGCGGACCCCCTGTTTAACCAACAAGCCTGGCTGACCCACTGACACCAGGCACTCCAACTCGCACCCCCACTCCCCCCAGGCATCCGGAAGAGTTTGATCAGTGTCAATGTCGGTGCCGGAGAGGCACAAAGGAGGCCACACAATATCCTGAGGAGCTCCGGCTATCTACATTTCACGCAGCTGATACTATTGGTGAGCATAATTCCGGCCAGGCAGTAGGGCAGCATTCCTAATCTTGAGGTCCCGTTGTAAAGGCGTAATAATCACGTGGCAAAGCTAGGGTCTTTGTATAACCATATTCTCTTATATTCTCGTAATTAACTTACCATTCCTTGTATAACTATATTCCTTTATGTTCTTATAATTATATTGTCATTTCAAAGTAAGCAATTGTGTGGAGGATCTTATTGTAGTACTGTGATAAAGCATCGTTCTGTTATAGCCAAAGTATTGTAATAAATGTGTTTAGTTGAATTCCCATCTTTCATCGAATAGCCGACATTATTAGCTACCCTCCAAGTAGGCATCTACCTAACTAGAGTTGTATCAGCTGCAGAGGCAGGAAGAGTGTAATCAGTTGAGATATTAATGGAAAGCATAGGTGTTAGGTAGGTAGGTCGTTACAGGGTGGTATCGGCTGCACTAGCTCAGGCACAACTTTACTGGCGTGGTCGACTAGTTTCCCTTCTCGGGGTTTAATTTTAAAGCGGGGGCGATTTAATATTCTCTTCCCTCAGGTTCTCCAGGCAGCCACCTTATTTATGGAGATGGAATGCTAGCTTGGGAAGCTGCCATTCAGGTTTGTATCACTCTAGGACATGTGATGATACATAGTTGCCGCAAAAAAGAAATAGTATATATACACGCCCCACACATCAATAATGACCAAATGTTTCTATCAGCGAATTTCGTATTAATGTATACAAACACCTGGAATTAAAATCCTTGCAGAATTAATACCACTTTGTAATACATACTGACCTATATAACATTGCAAAGCTTTATTTATTTTACAGGACTGTAAATAGGCGTTTCATTTTAAGTGATATTGTATTGTATTAAGGTAGTTCACTGTAGTAATTTTTGTTTACAAAAATTAAAATGTGATAATTTTTCACCCCCAAAAGTAGCAATATTAGGCAATGTTATCTCTCCTAAAGCACATCACAATGAAGATGATGCCAACTGCATCATCCATTATTTAAACTCTGTACCATTCGAAACAGAGTCTTTTAATTACTTGCATAAGAAAGAACAATATTTATAAATAATTATTTAGTACGTTAATACTATGTGAATACCATTACAGAGTAGACAGTTCTAGTATCAATACAATTTTTTTTTAATTATGCTGTTTAACATAATACTTTATTTATATTTATAAAAAAATTGACACAAAATGCAATACTGTTTTAGTAAAAATTTCCACAACAGATTTATTTTAAACAATTTTTTGCTTCAGAAAATGGTATAATTGGTCAGGCCCAAAATCCACGACCATCTGAACATTATTTGCTGATTAGTAGCACATAGATTACATCAATAGTATGTACATATAGTCCATCTCACGCTTAGATTGCAGTACAGGGCTTATGGCACTCACTGTTGCCAGATTGCTTCAGCTTTGTGACGTAACTGGCAAGCTGAGAAACAAATGGGCGGTGAAGTAAACTGCCTGAGTAAAATAATCTTTATACGTTTATCTCCCTGCCAACTCGTAAAGGAATCTAATCCTGCAACGCAAAGCTAAGCGGCTCCCGTGAAAAACCCATCACTGTGATTGCATAGTGCGCACACAACGAAAATGGCATTTTTTTAGGCTGGATAAAGATAACACATCAGGCAACAGTGCACACAGGAATAAGGACAGAGTTAATGACAGAAACCATGTATTGGAAAGAGAGAGTGAATGTCCATTACACCGGACACTGCAATATAAGAGTGAGATGCTCTACAGCACTTACCAATGCTACGTCAATGAACATGATACTGTTCACTGTGTGACAGCTTGTAATACAGTGGAACCTCATTGTTGTGATACTGTTTATTCAATTTTCCCATACGAGTAGTTATTCTTCGAAGGTCCCAACAAATATCCTATATGAACAATGTTAAATCAACCCGCATGCTACATCTTGTAAAGCATTAATTTACAGCATCCATCGATCAGATATTATGGCGATACTCAAAATATATCCAGAACAATAGTTTATCTAGGATTTATTCCTGTTTATATTTTACCATATTTCCTGTCAGTACTTTGCCAAAGATTGTGTGCATAATTCGTATTTGAATACCACGTGAATGCGAAACAATGCGGATAATTGACAACTGGCGCTAGCGATAATATTTATTACATTCTGCAAGAGTTTTTTGTTTATGTCTTTACTGCATTTGTAGGTTGGGTCATTGAGAAAGCAACATGTATTTTTAGGGTGGGTTTACGATTGACTTAACAGAGTCAGTGTGCTGTGTGCTTAAAATATGAATAAATGTGTTCAAGGGTATTGGTTTATGACTGCAGTGTGTGCGTTCTTGGCTTAACTTAAGTTATAATTATATTTTATATCTTAACTACAAGTCATGATGAAGTAGCCAATCAGAGCACAGTGACATTTGTTGTTGGAGAGAAACTGTATTAACATCTTAGATTTAGGTTATATCATATCATGATATTGTATGCAATTAATTATTTTGATCGAGAGGATATCTCTTTATTTAAAGAACTATTTGAGGTCATGTTTTATTTCTTGGAAGAGGTAATTTAATCTGTTTTATTTAACCTTTTACGGTTTATTGACGTAAATGCCCAATGCTCATTTTTATCAGGTTACGTTGGCTGCTTTGGTATCCGACGATTCTGATAGGCTAGACTTAACTGTTGCTAGATAAATCATAAATTGCCCAAATTCATTTCGGTGTATTTAACGAGTTATAAGTACAATTCTTAATTCTTCAGTATTTAATTGTAAACCAACCCTTATTCTTCTTATGCGTTTACTGCACTTATAGTTTGGCAACAATAAAAATGAATCACACACTCTATGACACTGTATTCAATGATCTAAGGTGGTGTTACTGTAAATGGAATTTGAAAGGTGATAGCCATGGCAAAATTTGGACTGGGGTAATTATTGGAAAGTATTGGCTGCTGTTTTGGTTAGAATTTCAGAGGTTTGAATAAGACTCTGCAAGTAATAGTTAGCAAAAATTGTTGCAAATAAATCAGTTGCCATTTTAACTAAGGGATTGAGTATGGCTCGGCCGAAGAAGGAACACAAGGTGAAAATATTAATACAAATAAAATTTTGCTCAATTTCAAGTTCTTTTTAATGACATCCTTAGGCTGTTGGTTTAAACATGCATTTTAAGGTTATTTATGATATTTCTGATGTCTAAAATCCAAGTCCGCATCAGGTCGTCAACCTAATAATGCTATAGGTAGTAATAAATGATAAGATAGACAATTCAACTGGGCAAATAAATGACTTGACAGTAAAGCCAACATTGTCAAAACACACCAAACGTGTTTGTCCGGCAACCTGCAGGTTTCATCTAGTAAATACTAGGAATGAACCTCGATTATTTGTTAAAACAGCCAAAAGATGTAATTAAAACAATTTATTCATCAATTTTTTTATATAAATATTTTCATTCAGTTTTCCTTCGTCGGCCAAGCTTAATTGACAATCATTACTTTAAGCATTTCGCATTAGGTGTCTACAGCATAGAAACGATAAACCATCCTATTCTTCTTATGTGTTGATGCATGTTGCGTTACCCCCTTCCTAGTCCGTTTGTCTACCTCACCACATTTTATTAGCACAGCGATCATCTGCGCTCAACTGTGCAATAGTGTGTATGGTGCTTCGCACGGAATGCCCCATGCAAGTGTAAGGAAGGTACAAGGCAAGAGAGTGTGTTAAGTGAAGTGCCGGCTGAGTGGCCACATGCTTCATGGCGCACATGAATACATAAAGCGCAAATAGGGCAAAATTGTTTTTCAAAAGGGTTTAAAGGCAAATGATGTGTCATGCAAAGATACGCGAACACCAAAGACGCCCTCTGAAACAACCCAGTAATGCATTAGTGTCTTGGAAGTGTTATTTGTATGTTTTCTATTGTGTACATTTTCAGTTGTTTTCATCCCCACATCATTTCACCCTTTGTTTGTCAGTGCTTTAGGTGCTATTCCATGCAGAGTATTTTACATTATGTTAAATAGCAGGAATGGTAAGTGGTACAGTGTTTTATAGTGTATACATGTAAGCAAGTAGTTCCAACTTAGTCCACCTGCCTGCCAAGCCGGCCAGTGTGCCACGTTCCCTGAGTTAGTCATCGCTGAAAGTTTAGAGAGGTTGGATGTTTAACACAGTGAATCGTCGTTCGCGCACCCAGGCGGCCAACACTTTTGTTTTACAAACCATTTTCACTGCAATAGCTTAATTATACAGAACCGTTTCGTTTCAGCCACCAGGGACTCTGCCTCTTGCCTTCCACAGTGCTTGCATTGCCTGGGGAAGCTTAAATTGAACAGTAATTAATTGTATGGCCTTCGCACCATTTTTCGCAGTACGACCTAGACTGGCAGGTAAAGCCTGGTAGCATTTAAAGTTGTTTCCAGGAGGAACATGTAAAGTAACTCGCAGTAAAAGCTATGTTGAATGAGGTTACGTGTTTGTTTTTTTGTGCTTGCCTTCAGGCCCTCACCATTTCTGCCAAAAGTGTAATATTTTGCAAGTGTCTTTAATCATGTATCTAAGTTTTCATCTGTAACTGTAACGTAATCCAATGAATTTAAGGGTGTGTGATCAGCCCAAATAGTCCACCGCACGTCAAGCGAGGGAAATATACAGTAATTGTGAGGAGTTAATATTTTACCGCCAAAAGGATTACCGCCTTGGTCATTGGCCAGCACAACCCTGAAAGAAGAGTCAACTCTACCAGAACTTCGTATGGATGATACTTGGTGCCCCAGGTCATATTACCAATTTCCAAATTTTCCAATCTAATTATTTACCGCTCCTCAAAACCTGCCTCTACCCACTGAGGCACCACGACACCACATCAAATGGCGCCCTAACGTGGGGTACAGTCTCTATTACCTTTCCTGAAGTACTTTAACCCTGTTTCATCCAATTCACCCACATCAGATGTTGCTCAACTTTGTGGCGTAATCCTACCACATTCTAAACCCAGGAAACTGGAAAACTGCCCAATTACAGCCACAAATTTTTCCAAAATTTTTCCCACAACTTTTTCGCAAGAAATTCTCCTTTCAGCCTTTCTTTCACTACCCACAATGAGGGAACAACGTGGATGACCAGCAAAGTCAGCAGCAACATCATTACGCCTACAAGACGCCGGTGAAGACAGCACGTGGTCGGTGAGAGAAAGGGCGCAACAGTAGTGGACCGACACCATTGTAGTGGCGAGGAAGGAGCGCAAGCAGAAAGCGGCCATCTTGGAGCTGCTGACTGACGTCAGACCCACCCACCACCTCACCAATGCAGAGGGAAATTGCACCAGCACTCCATTCCCGTCCTTCGCTGCTGCGCCATCAGTTGGGAGCCGCACTGATTGCTGTGAGCATGAGTCACATGGGTGCTGCCCCCCCCCCCCCCCTGCTACTTTCCACCATGCTGGTCGTTGCCTCCTAACAGGTGCAGATGGGTTTGCAGTGAGAGGGGAGGTGCCTCCCCCCCTAATTCCATGCTTCCGCGTCGTGCACAACCTGGTCATCCGCACCGTGCACCTGGATTTGTTGACAAACAAATCATGGTTGGCCAGATGCAATCAAGTGCCCTGGCACTTTTGTGTCTGCAGTTTTTGTGCCCTGTGCCCAACTACATAGTGGACAAATACGAATTAGGCACCAGGTACAGCAAATTTAGCCAAAAGTCCAGTCTTTCAAACAACCAATGCCGCAGCCAACCGAAAGCAACAGTAAAGGAAACCAAACAGCCAACTGTTTGGACAGTCAACCAAACAGTAAAAATTTCCCGCAACTGAGTTGGTGCAAAGGTAACTTCAGTACTACAAACAGTGATTGTCGACAATCCACTTCCGATCCACTGACGGGAACAGACAGAGAAATGCAACAATATTTGGTTCATCAAAATTTCCACCAACAAAATCAACCAAATCATTTGAACCGCAATGAATGTCACCATCAGTGTTACAGCCAACGCCGCGAAGTGAGTAAGACATGCAGTCAGCACTGGCACGAGTTTTGGCAGCCACAGCACACCTATTCAACACGGGAAGAGAGCTGTCATGGTTCAGCATGTCACAACTCTCTGCCATGCCTACCTCTGCGGCTGTAAACACAGCATCATGTGGCCAGCAGGCCGAATGAATATTGACCACCACGCCGTACCAGTGCACGCCTGAGTCCAAAAGCGGCCAAACTCACGCCAAACTTTGAATCACTGCAGCGGACTGCAGGATACCGGTGCAAACGCCACGCCCGTTTCATCCCTGTAGCACAATGTGTGTACCACTGGCACAGTGGGTGCCGTAACCGGGCACGAGCAGCCCACAAGACCATCGGGGATACAGTGATGCAATATGACCAGGTGAGCGAGAGTGTAACCACGCAAGAAGTTCCAGTGTGTTCGGTCCTCGCAGACGAAGTGTTCACCTGTAAAACAATGCCATTTACCCCACCACATGTGAAACAACCACGTGTCATATCACACTACTGCAGAGTGCGGACAGTAATAGAACTGTAAAATTAATAACGCCACTCTTGCACAAAGCCTGTGCAACGTGCACAAGTACAGTTATGCAATCGCAAAAGAAAATTTTCACAGCACAATAGCAGCAAACAGACACACCAACAATTGTACATGCTGGTTCCCAGCAATATTGTGGCAATTGGGAGTTCAGTGCGACTGTGTTTATTTGTAAACACTGCTTACGTTATATCACATGGGGGGAACGCACACGCCCGTGTGACAAGATTAAGCAAGTGTTCAGGCCACACAAGCCTAAGAAAAGTGTAAACATGTAAATTTTTCAGGGTAAACATTGTGATTTTTTCTTTTTCTTTGTAAGTGTAATTATCGTGTTTTCCAAGTGTAATAAATATTGTGACATTTATTCTAGGAAAGATGTTTTCCAAATCTCGGCAAAGTAAGTAATTTCAAGGTCATTCGTGCCTGTATGTTTTGTGAGCTGGTTGTGCATACATCGTCAGCCACGCTTGTTTGTTGACATTCATCCACACATTGATCTGCCACATGGCAGGTGGCGAGGCTCCCCCCCTGCTCTCATGGCCACACATCAACACATCAGTCATCACGGTGCAGGGAAGCTTCATCCTTCCCTCCACCCCTCTTCATCATATGCTCAGGGCCATGGGTTCGAACCCCACGTCAGTCACCACACCGAATGCAATAACACTACGCCCAGAGATCGCTGTTCCACCCAGACAGCAGTACGTCCATCGACACCATGCCATCAAATTAGCAGGAGCAAGCAAGAGCAATGACCCCTTCGACCATAAAGGAGTTGATTGACCCACCACCAGGCACTACCATTATGATTGCCTATGATTCAAGCTTAGCCTGGGAGGTAGATACCCCTTTTAGTAAAACAAGGCATAGGGTATGCCCCAGGAGTTTCCCACTTTTGAGCCTCGGCCTTACTGTTGGATACTAACAGCGGTACCACAAGAAAGTAGTGGGTTCCCTTGAGCTAGGAGAGGCTATAAGAGATGCATTACTAGCTCGTTCCAGTTTCACGCATTGACTTGCATGTATCACTTGAGAGGCTGCCCCAGCTTCCCTCAAGCAAGACCGCAAGGAGCAGCAGCAGTAACCAACGTTCACGGAGCATGTGGGGCTGGCAAGCAGTTATGCCCTACGTCCAAGTAAGTGCCTCTGCCCCATGTGACACTGTGCAGCTGCAAACTGCATTGCAGGGGGTGGGGGGTTGACATGTGCCACGTTACCCACTTCCTAGTCAGTTTGCCCACCGCACAGCATTTCATCAATGCAGCCATTGTATGCACTCAACAGTGCAGTAGTGCATCAGTGCAAATGGTGCTTCACAAGGATTGCCTCATGCTAGTGCAAGGAAGGTACAAGGCAAGAACATGTGTTAAGTGCAGTGAAGCAAGTGAAGCATTGGGCGAGTGGCCAAATGCTTCATGGCACGCATGAATACATAAAGTGCAAATCGGGCATAAGCGTTGTTCGAAAGTGCTTAAAGGCAAATGTTGTGTCATGCAAAGACACGCGAACACCAAAGATGTCCCCTGAAACTGGCAAGAAATACATTAATGTCTCGGAAGTGTTATTTGTATGTTTTCTGTTGTATAGATTTTCACATGTTTTCATCCCCAGATCATTTCACCCTTTGTTTGTCAGTCCTTTATGTGTTATTTCATGCAGAGTAATTTTATATTATGTTAAATAGCAGGAACTGTAAGTGATAAAGTGTTTTGTGCAGTGTACGTGTTAGTAAGTAGTTCCAACGTGGTCCGCCTGCCCGCCGAGTCAGCTAGCCTGCCACATACCCTGAGTTAGTCATCGCTAGAAATTTCACTGTAATAGCTCAATTTTACACAACCGTTTCGTTTAAGTCCCCTGGGACTCTGCTTAAATCGCACAGTAATTCATTTAATGGCCTTCGCGCCATTTTTCGCAGTACTACCTAGACCGGCAGGTAAAGCCCGGTAGCATGGAAAGTTGTTTCCAGGCGGAACATGTAAAGTAACTTGTAGTAAAAGCTATGTTGAAAGAGGTCGCGTCTGTTTTTTCGGGTTTGCCTTCAGGCATCTAAGGGTACAAGCCCTCACCATTTCCGCCAAAAGTGTAATATTTTGCAAGTGTCTTTAATTATGTGTCTAAGTTTTCATCTGTAACTATAACGTAATCCAATGTATTTAAAGGGTGTGTGATCAGCCCAAATATTCCACTGCATCTCAAGCGAGGGAAATATACAGTTATTGTGAGGAGTTAATATTTTACAGCCAAAAGGATGACCCCGTTGGTCATCGGCCAGCACGACCCTGAAATATTACCAATTTCCAAATTTCCCAACATAATTATTTACAGCTCCTCAAAACCTGCCTCTACCCACTGAGGCACCATGACACCACGTCAGTGTTTACTGCACTCTTAGGTTGGCAGCAATGTGAATGAATCACACAATCTCTGACACTGTATCCAATTATCTATAGCCATGTTATGTAAATGAAATTTGGAATGAGGTAACTCTGTGTGTGTGTACACACACCCATGCACGCGCCCATGCATGTGTGTGTGTGTGTCTTATATATATATATATATATATATATATATATATATATGCACCCATGCGTGCACGTGCACACACACACACACACACAGTGATGCATTTCTGATTACACAGACTGCAAGACTATAATACAATACATTTATGGAAACTATCGGCTGCGTGTTTGGTTAGAATTGTTCACAAACTGAAGACTTAAATTTTAGTAATTAATGTATTACCAAACGTTGGGAATTATGATTGTGCTCATCAAAACTGGTATCACTGGTATATGCCCATCCCTAATAAATACTATTCTATATATTACATAATAAATTGTGAGATGGGCCCAGCAGCAACCTTGATAGTGTTTCTGAATTACAAAACAGTGAAGTAACTGTGTCTTGCTTTTTTCGGTTCTCTTGTTCCTCTACTTTAGATGTGTGCCTTTTCTGATGCTGAGAGCTTTCAATTAATGCTGATGCTGAAACTCCCAACTATCAGAGCCAATAAAAAAATTTAAAAATAACTTCAGTCAAGAAACAATGTCACAGCTACTGCAATTTCTGCTGATGTTTTTGGCAAATAATTTTAGATTCTAATGCCATATGAATGTAATTTCCCACCTATCAGAAAGAATAGTAAAAGCAATTGGTCATGGCAATATATTAAAATACTGGAAAAATTCAAATGCCTCTGAAACAAAATCATTTTGCTCATCCTTCTCAACAATCAGGAAACATTGTGCAGCAAATTATGGATAGGCCAACAGTTGGAAGATCCAACATGGAGTCAGGGTTTGGTTACCAACAACTTCCATTAGCCATAAGTAAATAAAGCCCCTGTTAGGACATGAATTTATATGCAACAAAGACACCAAACATCATGTTATGGAGTAAATACAACACCATGTACATACCTTCCAAGCATTATAGATGGAAATACTTATCACACTCGCTGATAGCTCAATCACTAAGGCAACTATGTTGGGAAGCAGTATAACAGTACAACTTTCATTATGTAATATGAATTGGAAATGTGTGAGCTTGTTAAATTCTTTTATCAACTCTCAGATGTAAAGTGATTATTGGCATTTAACAGTGAGAAGACGTACTAATTTTGTGCTTTATTAAACTTATGCACATCAGGCGGAAAATTGTAGGACAATGCAGTATGGTGGAAGGGTGCTGTTAGTAGTAAACCTAGCAGCCAGTTGGCAAACTAGGGTGGGGCAGGAAAATTGAAAAATTGCAATTATAGCTGATGAGTGTAGTTAGGAACTGTGATTTTCTTATGTTGAGGCCTTGTGGGTGCCTGGATTTTGTTATAAATTTGTGACCTAATTCCAGCATCTGAGTTCTGAGCTATTGCTTGAAGATTGTAGGGCTCTCACAACTCTGGTACTGTAGCAGGAATAAAGATCTTTGTTGTGTGATGCTGTATGTGCTGCAACTGGTTTGTCTTGTAGGTTATTGTTATGACCAGCTATGGCTTGTTTGGTGTCTGCTCTGTGGTGATTCATTCTCTGCCTGAATGTGTTGGTGGTGAGGCCGATGTATTCTGCATTACAGTGTTGGCACTGTAGTTGATAAATCAGATTTTGTGTTGTGCAGTTGTAGTTGCCTTGGATGGGGTATGTATGGTTGGTGAGTCTTCTATTGAAAGAAGTTGATGGTTGGTGGATGGCACAGGAGCTACAGCATAAGCTATTGCATGGGTGGATCCCTTGTGAATGATAGTTTGGCTGGTATTTAAGATGGGCTGCAGCTTTGGATGAACCGGTTTGTTACAAAGGTTAGGTGGCCTTTTAAACCCCAATTTGGGCGGTTTGGAGAGCAGGTCTTGTGTTTGTGGCAAGGAAGCCAGAATTTTGTATCAAAAGTGTTTCTGAGTTGCACCATGCACATCACCTAGACTGTAAGCTGTTCCATTTACCAAACTGTGGCTGTTCTATAGAGGTGCCTGCCCTCTTTGTGTTTTTACATCATTAGGAACTAGGAACACTACTTCACTTACTCGCTGCTAGGGGCTCTAGTGTCAGCAGCCACTGCTTGGAGGGTTTGGAAAGTATGTAAGATGGGTTTTAACGTTCTTTTTCTGAGAACTTATAGCATTGTGAATCATCTTTCAACACACCTTGTCCGCGAGGATCAGGTATGTTGTGCTGTCTTAATTTTGCTGTGGTTGGAGAGATAATTATCTCTCCAACCACAGTTTCAAGTCTCATAACAATTTTATTCTATAGTTTTTTTAGCCAGTTTTAAAAATACTTTTTTTCTTTAATTTTGAGAGTGAACTTGTGGCATTGGCAACTGTACTCCTTCCCCTTTCCCCATATCTTTTTAGTTTGGTTCCTTTTCTTCCTTTTGATACAGTTAACGCTGCACACTTGCTGCAGTTATTTCGACTGCAATTTAATAACACTTAATGCTGGTCATACGTAGCCCATCTGCATAAATAAAATAATTTTTAGTAAAATTATATTAGAATATAGTATTCAAATTCTAGGGTTATGCTTCTCCACTTAGTTAACATCACGTTACAATATTAACAAAGCACAATATTGTAATAGTAAGTGTAAGTTTCTCTATTGTCTCTGTTTATCATTTTTATATATACCTTTGATGTATACATTTTAATGAAAGACTAACTGTGGCTTCTTTGTTAAAAAGGATGTAAGATCACTTTCTGTTTGCTGTAAAAAGAAATACATTTATAAGACAGTCGTACCCCGATTTAACGAATATGTAGGTAACAAAACCAGTTATCTGAAGTAAAAGTTTTCAGGAACCATCAAAGAAGAAATTATCCTTGCTAAAATGGAATAAATTGCAATGAAAACATAATAAAAATACATTCACTGGTCCATGGCAACAAAATGCGGGTATTTGTCAATAGGTACCCTTTAACCATAAGCCAGGCCTTCCATTTTAACGGATGTTATCTGTTTGTACAGATTTTTAACACACTAGAATAATTCCAACTTTTTTTTTAACACTCTGTGTACATGTGGCACTAGCACCCACAGTGATGTCAGTTAGTTTCACTGATGAATTTGTTTGAAAGATTCTTAAATGGAGATGAATAATTAAGCGAAATATTTTGGACATACGCCATTGCTTCAATAATGTATGTCCAAAATATTTCACTTAATTATTTACTGGCACAGGTATACAGTTCTATATATATTTCTGTTCCTGGCTGTATGATCACATGCAAAGGCCAAGGCCATTAGTGAAAAGAACCTTTGCCGCGAACTGCAGTTTTAACGCATGCAATTCGAATTTGGTGACTGTGTTTTACGTTTGGCATTGTGACTGTGTTTTTGCATTTGGTATTGATATCATAATGGCGAGGAAACGAAAAATATCACTGATACAGTTGTTGTATATACAAAGATATAAGTGTGAGTGGAGAAAAGAATTACCATGGTTTGTACATTCCAAACCAAAACAACTACATTAAATATGTAAAGGTCCTTCATATCCACTTTTTTTTAACTGTAATTTGCAATTTTTTTTGCAAGGATTTTACAGGATTTGACCCAATGATTCCAGGAGTTTATCGGATTTTTATACCCTGCCATAAGCTGAAAAAAATCTCTATTTGTTTAAAACTATGGTGGCAGTGATTTAGTTGACAGAGTGAGCGTCTAGCAAGCTATACTTTGCGCAACACATGATGTCACAAAAGGCTCCTTTGTTATTTATCCTTTCTCTTGCGCTTATCTGCCTTCCCTCCCCTAGCAACTAGCTGCCATCTAACCATGCTCGCATAGCAACAGCATTAACCAATAACAATGCATGTTACATATCTTCTCATTTCCCTCACATTAGCACCTTTTATATTGTGACTATGCTGCATACCATGTCTTTGTGTGCAGTGTATGATACGTTTTTCAATAGTGCCGCTGTAACTTTGATTTTTGGCTTTTCTTCTTGTATTTTGACTATGGATTGTGATTGGAATTGACTGCATTGCCTGTTAACGGCTTGCTTACACTATTTTTTTTTAATGGAATACAATTTTATTAACAGTTTTGGATATAACACATCATCAATATAAGCACCAGCAGCACCCATTTCTGCTGCAACCCGCCTGCTGCCTATCTTCTCAGTCACAAGTGTCGCAGTTACTCTTGAAAAGTAGGTCAAGTCCTTAGGCCCACCTGTGCGCCTGCTAAGCTTGCAAGGCTTCACTACGATGCTAAGCTCCACAATCACACCTGGAAGGAAGCTCCTTTTTCTTGCCAGAAATAGGTGCTTGGCTACCAGCTCATCATGCCACTCTCCTGGGTACTCCCTTGGCAAGGGCATAGAGAGAGATTTACTCTGCCTCTCAATCCTGAGGATGGAACACTCAGAGGCTCCACCCAATCCTCCTACTTGAGCGGTCAGCTACCCCTAAGACATCACTGAAGAATCAGAGGCGGATTTAGTGTTCTTCTCAAGGGAAGTCAGTACCCTCAGCCTGATGGTGAGACTCTGGCTGATGGTGGATTAGTCTCTCGAGAAGGCCACGACAGCATTTCCCTCTAAAAATGTGTGTAGCTACCAACCCTCAACCCGACAGTAAGACTACGAGTGATCCTGTTGCTCCCCCTTACCACTTGTTGATGGGAAGTTAAGAGGGACAACCCCCTAAGGCATCGGCACCAGGGGGCATTGCCAGCTCACTGGGAAGGCCATGCCAGACCAGAGTTCCTTTCAATGACCGAGTACAAGACCCTATACATTACACAGTTGTGCCCGAGTCTACCAATTTCAGACAGACCAATCTGCATTTATACCTTCAGTACATATCAAAACTCCCATGCCTGGGCACCGTGCTGGGAGGAAGAAGGCGGCTAAGACCACACTTGCCCGACAAAGTGTGCTGTCAGGCTGTTAACGGGAGCACATGGCTTCCTAGTTCCTAGGGGTAGAACTGATGAATCCACTTAAGAAGCATGAAGTGACATCATTCTTTATGCAGTAAAATATATTGTTAACTGCAAATAACATGGCAATGTTAAACCTTTATTTAAGTGTAAATATAAATGATTCTGCTAATCGATATAACCACATAGTTTGTGGAGAAATAAATATTTACTGTAGACCAAAGTGAAAAGGTGGGAGTCACCATATTTTACATGTCATCTTATATTCAGGTTAATGAAACTTAATATTTAACTGCTACTGAATTTGTAAATTCCATAATTTTCTCTATATTACTGATGGATAGGGCTGATTGGTTAAGTGAATTTTTCAGTTCAGTTTGGTAATTTCTATGAAAGCCAAAACCAATCAAACTTCCAAGAGAAAAACAGATCAGTTGGGTTTTCCTTGCAATTGTATTAGCAGAACCAAATTATGAAATATTTACTAAATAATAGCACTACCACTTATATTACACAATGCAGTTACCCATGGCATTGTATTTACAATTTTACTACTTACATGTTGTGACGTTAATCCGATTCTAAAATCGAGATATTTCAGTGGCTCTTTAACACCGAGGTCTAGGGAGACTATGAGGGTAAAGTGAGGTCAGTATGGAGCAGTGCTGGAATGAAAGGGTGGGGGAAACAGGAGATCCCCGAGAAAACTCGCTGACCAGTGGCATCATCTGGCACGATTCCCACTTGCGAATATCAATTAGCGACTTGGCTGGGATTTGAACTTGGTTCACCTATGTGGGAAGGAAATAGTCTAACCACTACACCACCATGATCCTCTCTCATTATATAAGTTCCCTAAGATGAAGAGATTATATAAATTACAGTTTCATATTAATGAAGCAAATATATTGTTTCCCTCTTGTGAACAATCAACATGTACTAATTGGCAAAATTAAAAAATTAATATGATGCTGTAGTCAGGGGTGCTATTTCCAGATGGCTAACCTCGCATTGTCGTGACTCTTGCCTACAGACCACTTGCCTCTAGACGAAATCTGCAATTCTCAAACGCCTAAACCGACCCACTGCTTACAACACGCCTACCGCCTACCTGTCTTGGCCTCCTTGGTGGCCAACAAGGCTTGTCTGTTGACGCCTCTTGTTGAATGCTGGGATATTGCTGGCTCCAGTGCCACACAATCCATATTGCATTTCAAATGAATGCTGAATATTTCTAAAGAAATTCTGAATACATTGTTATCTTTACTTCTGTAGTTAAATTTGTGGTTTTGTATTTTAACCACCTCTTCAAACATGGCAGCACAACAAAACTGTTGATTGAGCACTATTGAAGTTAAACTTTGAAAAATTTCCACCAGCATATATTTTAACGGAAACACTTGACTGGTATAGTACAGTTGGTGATGATGGAGGTAAATTACTTATTTCAGTGTCTTAACATTGAATTACAATTTTTACATATCACAATGTGCATCATGCTGAAAAACACGTATTGTCATTTAGATAACATTAACATTTACTGCTGACGATTGTAAGTATACGCCTATATATTTACTTTTATATGCATATTTATTAATTCCATTTTCCATAAGCTACTCCAAGCTACTACCCCTCACAACCATAATTTGTGTATTCATGTTATGCCATCCAATAACCTAGGTTGAGGCTTTCAAAGAGGAGGATGCCCATTTATTGAAGTTTTTCATCTTATACACCTATCACAAATTTCTTTTATCTTCACAGTCGTTAATAACAGATTATTTCTTTCAAATAAACATTGAATTTTTCAATACATTACTGTTTGTCAGTAATAAATATTAATAGTACAATATTACATTTTCAATTAACAATATATTTTTTAACCACTATTTTTGATGATGCCACATTCCCTCATAACAAGGTCTGTCACCATCTTACACTGCATTCCAATCATTTGTGAAATGTTTAACCAATCAGCATTCAGCTTGTCTGTAGGAATGTGTTAACGAAATAATTCACTTTCCGTGTTTAAAATCTTATTTCTCCGCGTTTTCGTTGCAAATTTTGTGCATATAAGAGCATACGGACAAATGATGCTTGTGTGTTCTATGTTTTTATCCTAACCAATGTATAGGGACCCCAGAAAATTGTGAACCACGAAATACCGCTTTCGACTTTTGTTACAAAACGCGAAATTTTGCATGAAAAAGACGTTAACACAAACAGTTACAAGCCTCAGAAACTGTAAATAATCATTTACAAATGATTAAGTGTCGACAATTGATTGTGAGTCTACAATCAATTGCATTTTGAGATGCCGAAAATAGCTACTATTTTTTATTGTGAATGCGTAATGAAGCACGTTTCTACAGTTTTGACATCAAGAATAAAATAATGATGTCCAAGTTCTGTAACATGCGTGCCAACTGAGTCGTGAAAAAATACTTGGCTGTTCTCGTTTTTGAGGTTAGGTGGAAACAAAGATGCGAAATGTAATGTTACAAGAACTTAATTTTCGTATCAAATTTAAGTTTGTTGGTTTCAGGAAATGTTCACAGTGTTTATGTTATTGCATGATTCTGCAAATAAATTATTTAATGATAGTGATGAACAAACGTGATTTTAGTGACTTAAACGTGCAAGGATTACAATAAAAAAACAGTAAAACACGTATTTGAGAGGTGCACATTTTACAAACAGCAAGTTTGCGTGTTTTGTAAATAATGTATTTGTAAACTGTTATTATAATTATTGAAAAGCATGTGGCCTGAAAAAGCCCCACTTTCAACACTTAAGTAGTGTGTGAATACATTTAAGTAGTGTGTGAATAATTTGTTTATTTGTCTATATAGTAAATTTGAGTGTAAGGTTAACTTCGGCCAAACTGTGCGTGTATTGCTGCAGCTGTATGAATATTAACAGCGATGTATACAACATATAGAGTTTTGTTTTTTCATTGGAGTTAAAATTTTTGAATTTACAATAATTTAAATTTATTTCTATACAATCAATATTTTCCTCTGCCCCATCAAAACAATATGCAACTCAAAAAAGCAACACACCCGCAAGAACCTCAAAACAGTGCTGTCCCATGAAAGACGTTAAACTAAAGCCCCCCACTCCCTCACTGTTTCCTTCTTTCCCTCGAAATAAAATAAACAGAACCCCAAAAAATTACAAAAATAAAACAGGTTGGAATGCCAACCAAGCTATAATATCCTACATTAATTACTGGATGGATGTTAGCTGACGTCAGACTTTCAGTGCCTGCCATGGAACACGAGGAAAGAGGAAAATGCAAATGTGCATTGGATTCACATTTGTTTACAAACATCTTTTCTTCTGTGAAAAACAGCTGTGGTGGAAGGATACATTGTGGTCGTACTACTTTTCTAGAACTGTCAAAATTTACCCCACATTTCTTAAATTAATGTTTTCATCTTAAATTAATGAATTGTACTACTGCTGTTTCTTGTATTTAATTATTGCTTTTCTATTTCTTATTCATACACTGAAGATGTGCGTTAATATTCTTTCAAAACATTCTAATTTACCAATTTTTTTTATATTCAGACTCAGAAATTTGGTTTATTTTTTAATATGAATACAAAGAATTTCATTAATGATTTTATTTTTAAAACAAGTTACAGAAATTTAGCATCACTTTCATTTTAAACACCAAAATTGACAGTCCTTTCATTCTTAAATACTGAAATTTAACACAGTTTTAATTTTTAAATACCAACATTTAACACCACTTTCATGTTTAAACACAGAAATTTAACACACATTTTCACTATTTTTGGCACCGAAATCAGGCATTCTATTTTACCATTTTCTGGGGTCCCTACTGCTGTATGTTATAGGAATCAATTACGGCATTTGTACCACAACCACCACAAAAAATATCAACATTACATTATTAATTTAATTCTATGTTTTAATTACAAACATTCTGACAGCCGCATTCTTTTCGCTATGGCTATGGTACAACATTAAAATAAATTTGTTGTGCCTAACCTATTTACATTGTAGCTACCTGCCTAACGCTTAATATTCTATTTACAATTACTTTCTACAATTGAATTATGTTAATAGAAATAGATTTAACCTGATTTTTCATAAAACAATTACATATAGTACTTATGGGAAGGATGTCTAACCTCAATTACACTATGCTGAACATGGGAGAGACAATACATAAGCGTCAGTTAGACATGGCCGTATATATGCCCGCAGTTTTCCGTCTTCACGAACAGTAAATCCAATCACGTGGTAAAACAAAGCTCTTCTGCCGTCTTGCACAGCATGTCGCGTGGTCATAGAAAGGCACGTGGCATATCCGAGTTTGGTTTGTCTTCGCCACGCGACCATCAGCCCTTTCCGATTGGCAAGTATTTGTAGCATCGTCTGCAGGGTGCATGGAAATTGATACTTTTCAGGCACGTTCGATGAGCTCACGCCTGTGGCTTTCTGCGACTGTCCAGGAATACGTTCAGATAGCTCACATGTGTGAGCATCAGAAAATGCTTCCGCCTACTCATGGTACAAATCTGAGAATAGCGCCCCTGGCCTGCCACACTTATTGATCATGCATGAAACAGATTTTCCTTTCCTGGTGAACAGTTACAGGCTAGATTTTGTTCACTACACAGGCACAATACTCTGCAAAATAGTTTTTATTTCTTATTGCATTTATCTGAATGCCAACTGTCGTGATAAAACTTTTATTTTTGTGAGTAAATGTTCACCATGTTTTAACAGCCTGATTATAAAATAGTTGTGGCCTCTTAATTGTGTGTCACCGCACATGAAACCTGTCACAGTTGGCAAACTTTATCAGATTGATTGCCAGTAGAATGGCTTAGGACATATAATGATGCACATGGATGAAGAAATAGAACACCTTTCAAACGGCACAATGTGCATAGTGTAGGTGAAAAGAATAAGACTAAAAAAATATGTTCTATTTTGGGCGGAAAGTTTTTCAGTGGAGTTATATACAGTCTGCATGCTGAAAAGAGATTTGTTTACATTCATAGAGGTATAACAGCTTTGTGTACAAGTTAAATTCAGTGTGCGTAAATGTTTTTATTGTAATTTTTTCTTGAATGAATATAAAAAATATACAACTCTGATTAACCAAAAATTTAAAAAAACTTTTTTTAAAACAAAAACCAAATTGAACTGAACTAAAATTTTGAGAACTGATCAGCCCTTCTGATAGACAATTATTTTATAATTTTTTTATAGTACTTTTATTCAAAGAACACTTTTTAACCACTTCTATTAGGGTTCATATAATTACTTTACGATTAGTTTTTTTTGCACATTATTGACTAATGAACTCTACAGAAAAAAAAAATATCATGGTAAAAGTTATTACCTCCAAACTGAGAATCTCTCTTTGTAACTGATGCTGAAATTCCAGGAACTTTTCAATAGTCAATTTCTGATTCATTTGAGGTCCAAAGAAATATGTGGTTAATGCAGAATTTACTCCCTGAAACAATTCACAACATGCTGCTACAAGACAGCCTAATCTACTAAACAATACCTCAGGAATTTTACACAACATACATTGATAAAGAAATTTATATTAAAAAACTTATTTCACATTACTGAAAGTGAACTTAAAAATAATAATTTTGTAAACCATATATCGGATGCCCCAGACCTACCACACTAGCCCTTTTTCTCGAAAACGGTGCATCCCAGCTTTTGCGGATAAAATACTTTGTAGGCAAACCCATAAGGACAAACTGAATGGTGAACACGACAGTATCTAGAATCTACAGTAAACTAGAGGAAACGAAGGTAACTTCAGAATTTCAAATGGGAAGATGTTACAAAATTAGTATCATTAACCAGAGCTCGCAAAACTGAACATCTTTTGTCTGGTTTTGTTTTTGGGAGAACATAATTTGGAGAGAGAATAATTTTAATTTTATTTCCTGTGATTTGAACATTAACTTTTAAATTTTGGAAGAAATGAAAAATTTAACTAAGTTTATCAGTTTCTTGAGATCAAATTTTAACTTTAATTATTTGCAGTGACACATTTCTAAATCTTTTTTATTCCGACACAGATAGGTAAAAACACTAAAAAACATTAATTTTCAAATTTTTCTTCAATTTAAGTACACACTGTTAGGATGGTGGTAATAATTAAACTTCTAAACTGAATTTTGAATTTTAATATTGGAGTCAGCATTTTAATTTTAATACTTTTCCCTAAAATAATTTCAAATTTTCCACAAAAATTTTTCTTTAATTAATTCTAGTGAAACCTATATATTTCTTTGAATCTGCATTAGTTAGTGCATCCTATTGTCTGCATTTTTTTCTATTAAATATATATATTATCGTCTGCATTTTTTTTCTATTAAGTAGCCAAGGTAATGTCACCAATTTTGAATAACACTCAACAAAGTGAAGTTTTTAAATATCTCTAACAGAAATCACCCAGAAAAATGAATTAAAAAATATAATTATATTTTTCTCTCATTTATTCTCAAATATTTTGATTCTCAAACTATTTTTGCTTTTCTTATCATCACCACAAAAACAAATAAATTTCATGCAACTCAAATATATGTCCTTACTTAACATCATTGTATTAGAGGCCTTGCTAGGTGTAGTTGCTTCTCAGCCTGAGATGAAGGCATAATCTGGGATAAACATCAGACTGCAGCTAGGTTAGTGCTAGATAAACCTACTCCCATCTGCTCTACGCTTAATGTTTACTTCCAATGACATTAAAGTGGTAACATCACAACCAGTACAAGCCTGAGATGTCCGACCTATCTAAGTAATGCTATACATATTGTGCCCTGTCTTTTAAACACCACTACAACTCCTATCATCTCACACCACCAGCAACAGAGCTGTTTTGATGGCCAAACGATGCCCAGCCACTGCTATGCAATATGTTCACATAAATGTGAACCTATCTGACAAACTTTTCGTCTTTAAATTCACTTATTTAAGATTCTTTTGGACACAATGTTACACATTCATGTTTTATCTAGCAATACTAATTTTTAGGTTTATCCAGTGAAGACTGCTGTCTGATATTCGAAGGTGCAAAAGGAAACCAGAAACCTTACAACTGAAAAGAGACAACTGTACAGCGATTTACAGCACTGGAGATCCAACACCAACTGTTTTGCTTTACAATAAACTTCTTAATGTAACAGCAGCTAGATTTTTAAATAACTAACCTTGAACGTGTTCCCAGTGTTGGCATGGTCTCTGTGGCGACTGCCGATACTGGTCTGTTGCCGTATCAGTGTTGCTACCTTTTCAAACTCCTCAGAGTCAACATCACCATCACCATTTAGATCAAACATTCGGAATGCTATCTCAAAGTGACGGCGAGATGCTGAAAAATTATAAGAGAATTTGAAGTGCTAGTAAAATAAATTTAACAAAACAGTATATTGTTTCTTACTTGCCAACACCTAAACAGTTAAAATAGAAAATTCTAGTTCTTTCAGTATAATTTTATTGAACATTCACTACACAAGTTATTTCTTCCTATGCTAGCCATATGAAAAATTAAATTTGTACTGAACATTATCTTCCTGAGAATTAAACTTACGGCTGGTTTCTGAAGCGTATTTCAACCTCATATTTTCTTAGCATATGTTTCATATCAAAATACTTAAGCCTGAAAAAATGCATTACGTTTCATTTCATCATGGTCATGCATTTTTATATGCAAAGCAAATTTTCTGTCCCACAGCAAAGGTTACAAATTTGTTTTGATATAAATAAACCAAATTCCTTAAATTGGATAAAATTTATTTTTATAAACAATACCTGGCATTTGGGGTTATAGTTTAGTGTGAAAATGACATTTTGGTGTTAAATGGCATCCTAAGTAAAATAGTGTCATAACTATAAAAAATCTTTTCTCAACTTACTTCACCAAACAACTGAGTAGAAATATCCTCTAAACCTGCTTTTGTAGAATACTTTCCATAAAATAGTCAATATTAAAATTTAATAATATTTTCTTATTTGTGAATTTAATACACTAGAACCTCTCTGTATCAACCCCATTTATTGCATCCGTCTTTCTATAATGACTTGTTTTTGATAAACTGTAAAAAATCTGGGTGAAAAAAGTAGAAAATTTGACGTAAATCTGCCTAAAAATAAATTTGTTGCATTTTTTTTGTTGCATGTTACATTTCTCTTGTTGAGCACTGTTCTGGATGTTGCACACATCTAAAATTAGATGCAACTTCTTAGGCCACCAGAACTTGACAATACTTTTTGACTCCACCCATCCTACACCCCTCAGGCTGCCGAATGTTTCCGCGCTAAATGTGGTCTCACTGTCTTACCTTCCAAATTTGATTGTGTTAATACGACTTGGACTTTTCTTGGTTTTCTATTAGTGTTTGTTGTTGTTGTTGATTTTGAGAACTGACTGTGGATGACCTGTGCCTTTTATACAGACTTGCGATTTTGTTAAAATGATTGGAAAGAGAGCCAGCTTGTCACATTATATGTAGACTGTTTATGGTAAAGTGAAAACTTTTGAAACCCTTTGTAGTTTCTTCTTTCTTCTGTTTGCATATCCTTCTGCCTCATGTTGATATAAACAAAGGAGGTAAGCAGTACATGGACGTGGTCTGTAGGCACCTGGCAGGTATTGACTGCGCATGTCGTTAGTTGACAGCAGTAGCTTTTCCCATCCAGTGCATGTGATGCAACTCTCTCTGTCTATGGCAATACCACCTTGTTGACCCTCACATAATAATTTTAAGTGATTATAATTTTTTTCATTTAAACAAATTTTTAAATTTTAAGACAGGTGAATAAATACAGTTGTTAAAATTGATTACATGGCCTTCAAAAATTAATAACTCGAATTTGACCTTTTTCCATCTTCCCTTGAGTTACGGGTTCTCGGTGCTTACACATTATTTGGTGAAAAAAAAGAGGTTTTGTATATGCAGTTCCAGAATTTCAGTTTATTAAGACAGGTTTCTACTGAAATAAGCAATATTTAAATAACAAATCCTTTGATTTTCCCACAAGAATCTACCAAAAATTGTCTTCAGGTTCAATCGCCACGTGATACCTTATTCTGGCCTGTATAGGCCACACATTTAATACTCATTTTTCATGTGAAAACATGAGGTGCACGCTGGAAATGAAACTTGTTGGGAAAATAAAAAATGGGTGAAATGTAAAAAGTTTTCAACGATAATAAAATTACACCGAAGGCCCTGCATTTTCGGGGAATAGCCCTTTGAGTACAAGTAAATTATTTGTGTGTATTATAATTGCATCCAACAGCTGCTAACAATTGAAAAATTGAGTCATCTGCAAATTGTGCAATTCAGTTAATGGCAAATTAAGCTACGGAATCTTTGTGTGTTCACGGAAATCCATTATTCCTAGTAGCAAACACATAGTGAAACAGCTCTTTTCATCCAGTTTCAAGTATTTGCACTTCTTGCCTAGCAAAGCACATTGTTTCAAGGCAATTTCTACAATGTAAATTTTTTTTGCACCAAAGACGTAGATTTTTTTCAGTCAATGCCAAATTGTTGACCAGCTACTCTTTTTTGTGCTCACATGCATATACCACAACTTCCTTGCTTGCTCCTTTCCCATTATCACTAACATATATGTATATGAGAAACTCGCATGAGTGAATGTGGTAAATACACTGAAGCAATCAGTGCAGACACAGATGTAAACCACCTGGCAATGTTGCACACAAGGTCATGTCAGCCACACATATCCAAAACTGCACTGCTGCCAAGGATGCCTGTGATCGCTTTATGGGAGCGCAAATTGCCAAAAGTCAGGTATTACCATACGTGAACAAACCTCAATCTTTAAATAAAGCTTCCATGGCCTGTAAACAGGATTTTTATTTTTACAGTTTTAGAGGCTTAAAATTGTGTACATGCCAAAATAGGAAATAACATTAATGACAACAAAAGGGAAGTCAAGTATATGTGTGATGTGTCGTTTTATTCTGAAGACATATGACTATTCAAATAAGTTAATATACCATGTAAAAATCATGTTGATTTTATACCAGAGATGACTGAACATGGACTTGCAATGCTTGGTAAAACCTTGTGCTACTCAATATTTTCAACATTTTGTGAGACAAGGGGAGGCTACATATATGTCTTTTGGATATAATTTTTTCACACAAGACATTTACCCATTAAAATAAATCTTTATTTAATTAAAAATACCTGTCGTTTTCACACTAGAGATGATTGAACATGATTTCATGCAAAAAACTGCAAATTTTGACATATAGGGGCCATGGTGGGACTAAACACGTCTAAAATTTCCCAAAATTCTACAGTAACTGACCTGTCTTGAATTTATTTCTGAAAACAATGAAGGGGAATTTTGGTAAGGTTCTACTGTACTATTCATATACAATTTAAAAAGAACTAGGATGTACTAATTACAATATTATTTTGCTGACAGTGTGATATTGTAATGATGCTGAAATTTGTCTGTTAAAATTTTTTTACAATTTTTTTGTTCAGCTGATATTTCTTTTGTTAAGAAAAGTTAATATTTTTGTTAGGATTGGTCACATAAATTTTTTTTTTTTAATTTCACAGGAATAAAGGTTTTTCTGTTTGTCTTTTCCTGGGAATATTCCATTTTAACTTGTGGTTGGAATAGTATGTTCTATAGATGCTGCGTTCAGTGTTGTCTTTAGCAATTCACTTTATTTCCGAACTGCCAAGCTGAGGTTGGCTTTAGGATTTCACTTTTTTTCTGCAGAATAACTGTTTACAGAAGTGAAATGCAGTTTTTTTTCGCCACGGCAAGGAAATTTTGCCTACTGGTTGTTGCTAGGAAGTGTTGCACATGCTGATTAGTCAAAGTAGGTGTGGCGTGATGAGTGACATAAGACCAGGTCAGGCGTGGCATAGCTGTTGGTGTTGGGCCGGCGAGCAAGGAGGACAAGTCCGAGTCGCGGCCAGGGGGAGGCCGCCCAGAATCTTCTTCGTGATGTGACAAGTATTTGTATTTTTGGTTTGTTTTGATTGTTATGGTAAAATTATCTATCTAAGGGTCAGGGTGATTGGCAGATTATTAAGAGATGGGGTTTGCAGCACACCTGGTTATCTCTCTGCAGCACCAGAACTGCAAAGAGATTTCCCCTTCTACCTTTCACAGTGCAACGCAAGTTATCCCCTCCCCCCCACCTTCCCAAAACCATTTTTGATTCCCTGGATATATAAATTTTTTTTAAACTAGTATTCTGTTCAGTCATTTTGTGAGAAGTATAGCAGATTTTATTTTTGTTGAAGTCAAGAAGTATATGAGAATTTGAATTAAGGGCTTCAAGAGGGCCTTCTTGAACTATCCTGTGGTAGAGGCAACCTCTTTTTTTGTTTCTGAGAGTTGATATGTTTGTCAAGTTTTAATTATTATTAATTATTTTTTTTTTCTTTTTATGTAAATTTTTCCCTTTTATTTCCTTCAGGTTTTAATTTTTGGTTCTGATTCTAAGTACTATAAGACCTTCTTTGTCCAGTACCATTCCCCCCACTTTTAAACAACTGCTGTTTGCTGCCTAGTATTGTTTGGAGCGAGTGTGGGTCGCGTTTGACTTGCATTTATCGACAATATCAGTGGGTATAGTGGTTTTGGTGCTGTTGAGGGCATGACATAGTGGTGGTGTTTGTTGTCTCTAATTAGTAAATAACTAGAATAAGTAATAATTAAATAAATAATTAATTATAACAGTTGTTTTTGGTGTTAACTGTGTTACTTTGGTACAGAGTGATGAGTATTTTTTTTTGTTTGGGTAATTATTTTGGGTAATTAGAATTAGATATATATTTGATACGTGTTGTCTACAATAGTTATTGAGTTACTTTTTGGTTCTCCCTCTCGCTGGTGAAGAACAATTAGTGTTTAGTACTGCTGTTGGCATAGTAAATTGAAATATGGAAGGGAATTTTTGATATGATTCCTGAACGGAAATTACGATGCTACAATAAAAAGAGAACTGAGGAGCACCCTACAATAAGTATTAAAGTAGGTAGTGAATTCCCTGAGTATAGTTCGGATTCTGAACTAGGTACACAAAGTACACTAGGAGAAAATTTAGCTGAGCGAACAGGGAACTTAAACTCAAGTGGCAATAATAATATTACAGAAATAAAAAGTAGTACTTTTTTTGTAGATCCTGGTTACAATTTTGGTAAAAGTTCAGGCTCAAAATGACTCCTGTTCCTGTTCCTCCTCCTCCACTTCCACCACCACCACCAAACGTGATTGGCCAGCTACAATCATGTGACAACTCTGTGATTGGCTGGTCGGTGTCCCCACAATGTATTAATGGTGTAATACGATTGGTTCAAAGCCAATTTGACATCATAGGGCTTGCATACTTGTATATTATAAGTAGTAGAGAGGTAAACTAAGAGGCTTAGTTTGACAGCAGCTCCCGTGAAAGTTGGATCGTCTCGGATAGCTTCTGCATCTTCACATCCAAGTCTTATTCTGCATCTGCAATGTTTTTGGGTACTCCAGAGTTAATGGTAGTTACGGCAGTGCCATCTACGTCTTCAAAAGTGGTACCAACAGTGCCATCGACTTCTTCGAGCAGCATTCCTATAATAGCATTGCCATCGCCCTCTTCTGCTCTTCGGATGGGCTGCCTACAGTAGCACCACTGTCATCTGCTATGGGAATGGTACCAAAGCCACCATCAACTTCTTTGAATGGGTCACCTACAGCAGTGCTGCAATTGATGACTTCCTCAAGGCTTCATTGCTGTTACCGTGACAGGTCCTTCAGTAAAAGTTGCAATGCTCATTGGCATGAGAGAACGGCCTGTATGAAGAGACCTTTTCCAACAATGAAGCATTATGGCAATGACCACATGCAGTTTATGCAAGGCGATACAATGAAGGAACAAACTGAGATCTGCAAGAGTTCATCTACTGGGAGCCAGAGAGTGTTGCCGGAAATACCTCCTGCTACATCAATGGGTACTGTTTCAGCAGACGATTATGACAAGACAGTTAATGCTAAAGACAGAATGATTGGGTGAGTTTGTGAGGAATGTACACTTGCAAGGTGTGTGCGTGACATCAACGAACTTCAAAATAAACGACTATCAGCTGTAACTACTGATAAACAAACAACTCCTGCTACAAGGAAAAGTAAACATGTTATTGATGTTGATACAGGAAGTGGAGATGATCATGAAGACAGCATTGAAGATGACCATGACGACAGTGTTGGCAGTGAAGATGATGATGATTCCCTCAACGTTCCCACACATTTCACCAATGAGTTTCCTGCAAAAAGTGATATGAAGAAGGTGAAACACGTCAAGAATACCGACTATATGTTTACCTAAGACCCAAATGAATTTGTAGACAGACTCATAATTTTGCTTGAGCTTCAAAAACGTGGGGTTTACTTGGACATGAAAGAGGTGGTTCCAATTGTTAGAGAACTTAAGGATTGCTGTTATATAGGATTATGTGATGAACTGCTTTCTCCTGAAATTGGAATTAAAAAGTAATATAATAAGTTATTATTATAAAATAAATGTTTTTCTTAATTTTTGTGCATTGTATCCTTCCAGAGGCCTTAAAGTATTTAATAAAATATACATATTTAATTAATTATGCATGTAGGTATACTCACCCCTCGCAAGCAAACAAGCCAAGGTTAGCTGATGGTAAATTTTTTTTTTAACTCGGATGAAAATTACAGGTTTTTAAAATTCCTATTAACATACGTGCCGACAACTCGCTTGCCAGTGAAATCAAAAAATTAACATAGTAGTCAAGAACATAATATGCTTGCTGACATTTATAGATTTTTCTCGAGTTTTTGTTTTCAAGTTCATTCAAGGTCATGGAGTCAAGGTCACCTGCATTCAATATGGTGGTAGTAGTCTGAACCATCATACGCTCTCGAAGTTCGTCAACTACATAAAGCAACATCTCTGGCATATTCCCAGCATTCTTCTTCACTAGGTACGTTTGCTTGGTACCATTTGGTGTTTCTCAAGTTAATGTGGCTTCAACTACATGCTAGTGTCTATGACCACTGGTCAGTGCTTGCAACACCACTGCTGGGTGCGAGGTCAAATGCAAGCACACCAACATGGAATTATGTGCATGCCAGTCTGTACTCTTGCTATATACATAATTTTGTGGTTGTTGCACAATTACTTTGTGGTGCATAATTTAATTGCTCTGCAGTGTATAAGCTATGGCTGGGTGTAAGAGGATAACCTGTTTATAAGAAAGAAATCATTTTACCACGAGAGCTGGTGTTAGCATGTCAGCAGTGAAGGAAGTGAAAGGTTAATGATAAAATGAGAAAAGGTTATAGTTATTTGTTTCATTACACCGTATTTGTTCAAAGCAACAGGGGCCAGGCACAATAACTCATGTCCATTACTGTACACATTCAAAATGTCAAATCCATTGAAATGTTACGAATGATGCTTCAAATTTATGGTTGTAGTATTTCAGATTATGCCCTAATTAATTTTAATCAATATTTCAAAACAGCGCTAAAGAGAGTTACTTTTCACAAAAGAAAGTTGTGCATTTTTATATATATATATTGGAGCAAAGGTTCACTGTGGTTTCAATAAGCTTTTGCTCAAGAAAGCTCTGAGTTATGTAAATATTACATGAAGTACTGATGTTTACAAAAGCTAATAACAAAGTCAATATAAATCAAATAAATATTTAAAAAAGTACTTACTTGACAACACAGTGAGCAAGAAAATGTAGTCTGAGAATGTGATGAGACCAGAACTTCCCAACTTGTAGAATATGCTGTCTTCATCAAGTGCTAATTCTAGTTTTGTATGTGCACTCTGCAACAATGTCAATTTACAATTATATAATTATTTATAAAAATTTAAATTTTGTAATTTAAAGAAAAATCATGTATCTTATCAATAGCATTAATTTTACTGCTTCCAACGAAAAATAAAAGGCAATTATTATCACATATAAAAACACCTGCATGAAAAAAAATTCTAATTTCTTGCATGCATTCCTCCTATCTTCATAATTTAATGAAGCTCAGAAATACATAATGACATTTAAATTTTGACTAAACACAGGACACCCATACACACAGTTAAATCCTATTAATGTGTTTTGGACCTTAACGGGCCTGCCTACTTGTGGCCTGGCTGAGCGTAAAGATAGCGTTTTACATGTTAAATAATGTTCCACGTGTCTCGGCCACCTTTCACAAAATCACTTTCAAACAACAACCCCACTGTGCACTTCGAGAGAAGAACAATGCTACCAGAAAAAAGTATGGAAAAGCCATTAAAAGTTTGGTTTGTGGGGTGTCTTATGTATGTTGAAATCGTTATTTATTCGTAATTTTCAGGGTGTTGAGAATTTTACCAAAGAAATTGTGTAGCAATATGGCTCTCACCGAGACGAACATAAAAGTTGCGAGTGGCACACATGCAAGTTCGAAAGAAACAAAGTTACAGCATATTTTGTATTTACATAATGTACATTGCAGGGGCAAGTCCTGTGGCCTCGGAGAAGAGACAGACGGCGACAGACACAAAGGGAGAGATATGCACCGCACTTCGTCCCACATTATCATCTTTATCATCTTCTCTTGCCTCGTATGACTGTCCGTCCCCTTTCTCCCCGTCACCTGCTCAACATTTGCCTGTCAGTAGCTTCACGTCTCTGTTTCCGAGAACTGGCAACATTCACGTGCTTTAGCTTGTGATGTAGAAATTTTGTTTGCTAGACAGTGTTTTGTTCCCTGCACTGATGCGACCAGCTGCATAGCCGCCAGTTGTTCCGTTACACCATGCTATTAATACTAGGATGGAGAATGGAACAACTTCCATGCTCTATTTTCGGTGCATAATTTAAGCGTTTTGTTTACGTATGGCATTTATATATACAACACTAGTAAACCAAACCCATGATCCTGTTGTACGATTTGACAGGATAACGAGTTTACAGTTGAATTTGTAAACAAGGCATAGTAAAATTAATACAATAGGTATTAAATATTTAACTGCTACCACAAGCACACATTAACCTCAAAGTCAAGCACACAGCAGATTAACATGCCACAAAAATGTAGGATATTATAGTTAGGTTGGCATTCCAACCTGTTTTATTTTTGCCTAGTTACAATTGTTTCGGTTGTTTACTTTATTTCGAGGGGAAAAAAGGAAACAGCGAGAGGTGAAAGGGGAAAGGGGGGGGGCCTTTAGTTTAATGTCTCTTTCATGAGACAGTATTGATTGGATGTTTTGATGTTCTTACGAGTGTGTGGCATTCTGAGTTGCATATTGTTTTGATGGAGCAGTGAAAAATTTTAACTTAAAAAAAAAAAACACAATATACACGTCACTGTTCGTATTCGTAGAGATGCAGCAATAAGACACACACTTTGCCAAATTTAACCTTACACTCGTTGGATTCATAATATAGGCAATGAAACAAATATTGTTTGCACACTACAAAAGTGTTGAATGTGCAACTATTTTTTAGGCCACATGCATTCCAATAATTATAGTAATGGTTTACAAATATATTCTTTACAAAACTTCCACTTACATGGTGACAATTTAAAGCCCCATTCGCTATTCCTTATTGATTTAAGCTACAGGATTCAAATGTGTGTACCTCACCCTGCTTGGTAACTTGTATTTCCAGTACAACCTTACAGTTCTTCACCTTATCCTACGTTTGCATCTCTTTGCCGTTCCTAACAGTTAATGCTACAAGTTACATACTCTGCATGTAACCCATCCCAACAGCTTTCATTTACATGACCACTTTACTGTCTCCTACCTTCCCCCAAACCCCTATATGACGCATATGCCATTCCCAAACTATTTTACCAATGAAGTTCATACTTGGTATATATCCCATCCTCCTTGACCACATCCATTTTCACACCTCTGCCTACTTAACATTACCTTTAAGGTGTTCCTTGCACCAAAATTTCATGGTCTCATCTCAAATGGTTTTTGACTTTTTAAAATGTTTCTGCTTAAACTACATATACACTGCTTGACAAAGAAAATGCCAGACCATGAAGGAATATTAAAAACAGATCAAACATCATGCATAGAAAATACAGGATGATCATTAAGTACTTAGGCCTAAATTTTCGTTGATATAGAACTAAACCTGATATGGCATCAATTCAATGAGTGTCTGAATAATGTCCTGTAGTACCCTGGACCATATTTTGTTGAGACATGTTCACAGTTAATCTTCATTTCATGGGGGGTGGAAAGGTATTCGACCTACATCCAATTGTGTCCCGCAGATTCCCAATTGTAGAGAGAGAGATTGGGCCAACAAAGGAAACATCTACACACCTTGCAAAGCACTGAGGCTGATCTAAGCTGTACGTGGCTGGGTGTTATATATTTAAAACATGCATTTGGTATGCCCTGCAAATACGGTATTGTCACAGGCTACAGCACTTCATCAACATAGTGGCGTGCTGTCAATGTGCCCATAATATATAATATTGGTGAAAAGATGTTGGCACTGACAGTAATCCAAACCATAACCCCACACAGGTTGTGCGGCTCTCCACAATGGCAGAGGAATCCAACTGATGTCCACGTTGCAGCCAGACACTCAAATGGTGATCATCCTTTAAAACATACACAGTTGAATCACATTATTATCACCACTTGCTGGTATCCAGAGTAACTGCCCTTCGCAGCATGGAGAGCAGCTAGACAAACTGGCAGTGACTCAGTCAGGTGCTGATAAGTCTCCACGGGTATCTGGAGCCATGCTATCTGCAGTGCTTCCCACAAATGTTGAAGGGTGCATGGCAGAGGAGACAGACAGTGAACATGATGATTGAGGTGGTCCCACAGATGTTCAATATGATTGAGAACGGGGCTGTTTTGGGGCCAGGGAAGAACAATGAAGTCTTAATTGTGCTCTTCCAGCCACGTGCGGACACTTCTAGCCATGTGGCAAGGTGCATTATTGTAATGGAAGATCCTATCCTCCAGAGGAAAGTCAATCATCATGTATGGGTGGACGTGATTGCCGACGTTGTATTCATAACCAAATTGATCAAGGGTGCCTTCCAGATGGATGATGGGTACTAGAGAATACCATGAGACCATTCCCTGGACCATAAAACTGCCTCTACCACCTTGTGTTCGTCTAAAAATGGATGCGGGTGTGTGTTCTCCAACATTTCTCGCCGGACACACTAACGTCCATCTGTTCTATGCAGCTAAAAATGTGACTCGTCGGAGAAGGCTACACATCGCCAATCAGCAGCGGCTCAGTTGCCATACAGTCAAGTCAATTCCAGTAATTTTCGTTGATGCACCTGTGTTAGCATGGATGCAGTCACCCTCCTGTCACCCTCCAACTACTCTGGAGCCCTATTCGCAAAAGAGTTCGCTGAACTTTTGCAGTAAACATGTGTCTGGATGCCTCCTGATTCATTTGGATGGTGAGATTTTCCACTGTAACCTGTCGGTTGGCCTTCACGCACCATCATAATCAATGTTCAACTCGGACATCAATAGAGCATGGGGCTCCACAGTTTGCAGGACGTTATCTCCAATGGTGGCATTCGTCTACCCACGATACACCTTAATCCCTGACGGTTCACAATCGTTACTGTTTCCAAAATGCTGCCTCCCTTGGCCCAGAAGCTGATGATCATCCTTTTTTGCATCTCTGTTAAATAGTTTCCCTTACCCATAACAGCAGGAAGTGCTCTGTGTACAGCCAGCCTGTCGGTCGTATTATATACCTGCTTCACCAGCCCACGTCACGGGCCATACGTCATGGGCTATGCACTGCAGATGGCACTTCTAGCAGGTGGTCATAATTATGTGATTCGACTGTGTAAACACAGGATTAGTCACTGAAGATTACACTGTTCCATTCTGCATTCAACACAGCTCTGGTGTGACACCATTCTAAGCGATGATGGCAATGACATGCTGTTGAGGGTAGTCTTCACAATGAATGGCTGGATAACAAATTTGCCACAGGAAATCAGTGCAATACTGTCCATTCTGATATCAGAGCATACAAACCACCCTGCACACTTTGCAAAATGTCACCAGTCATGGATTGTGGGTGTGCTACAGCATACCATCTGATGCGACTATCTATGCACTCTGACATGTCTCCAAACTCCAGTCCCATTATGATGCACAGTTCCTTCCTGAGACCACTGTTGCCTAATGCAAATGTTGGTTGTGCCATCACATTGCATTACTTCTGCAATAAGGTGCAAGGGCCAACCAGCAGTACGGAGACCGACAATGAAACCTCTTGTGCAATCATCCACTTGAAATAATTTTTTAGGACACATCAAATGCATTACAATGCCTTGTTTGTTCTTCAGACGCAGTAACAGCCAAAACACTAACTTTGTGTTGCCGTAAATCTTGAATGATAACTACATGCTCTTTACATGTTTTAAGTTATTGCATTCATGCTTTCATGGCATGTTCTTCGCTGTCAAGCAGCATATATTTACATAAATGCTGATTGGACTCTTTGTGATCTCATATCCTTGCCTGCAGAATTTTGTGAATCCATCACTTAAGAGGGTGATAAAGAGCATCATTTATAGCTGTTTTAGAGTCAATGCGACAGCAAATACAGGTCAAACAAATTTATGCAGAAGAAGGAGATTTTTACATGCCATTAAGGAAAGCTAAAATTAGGAATGCCTGTTTTAAAAATTTTGTTTAAAAATTTTAAATAATAAAATGGGCTACATTAGAGAAAATTCCACAAGTTGTAGAAAATAAAGTAATTTAAAAAAAAAACCTGAAGCAGTTTCATGTCATCTTCGTTCATAGTCGATGGTTAGTAGAAAGAATTATTTTTTCACAAAGATGATTTTTATGCATACGAGTAATGCAATGCAACATCATGTTCGAGCCAAAAATATCCCACCTCACTGCTTGGAGATAGGACACTTTTATCCTATCCCTTCAGTACGAAACGAGCAGAGTAGATCATGTGAGCAGAGTAGATAATGCTGGCCATTTGAGGGCTCATATTTCCTGCTGCGTACCTTCGCAATTGTTCATGGCATTGGTGACAGTTTGAGTGGAGAGGAGGGGGGGAGGCGGCGGATAGGAAGGTCCGGCTCCCCAGGGGAGAGCAGGTGAGTTCATGAACGCAATTTCCTCCCCCCCCCCCCCCCCAACTCGCGCATCTTGCAAATGCCATTTCATATTTCAAAGATGTGTCGGAACAAATAAACTGCAGGTTAGATTCGTTCAACAAACTTCAAAATTACGTAAGAGCAGTTTTGACATCTAATAAAATGATAAACACGAAAAGCAGCATATCCTATTGTAAGAATCTTTACAGTGCCAGATATAACTATAGCAAAACCTTCGCTCAGTTATTGAGTACATGCATGTTTGAAACATTTCGAACTGTTGTTAAATGTGAATGACCTGAGACAGAATGAATGTGTACATTTGTGTAGTATTGCATTACAAAAAATTAACAGCAATAAATTATTTAGAAATTGATTTCCTTGAATTGTGACAATTTATGTCAAAATATTATTTACAACTGCAAGTATTTTTAAGTTGAGTTGAGTGTTTGTACGGCTCTTAAAAATGTATTGTCTTGCGATACGATGAAGGATGGCATGAGGTGAGCAGCACCTGTAATGAAGGGTGGGAAAACTGGAGAACCCAGAGAAAAGCAGGGCCACGATGGTCAAGTGGCTAGAGTGCTCGCCTCTCAATAAGGCGATCCAGGTTCGATTCCTGGCGGGGTTGGTCCACAGATTTTCGCATGTGGGAATCATGCAGGGATGATGCTTGATGATGGCGAGTTTTCTCGGGGATCTCCCATTTCCCCACCCTCCATTCCCGGCGCTGCTCCATATCTACATAATTCACCTTTCATTGGCTCTCAAGACCATAGAGAACCACCCAAACCTCTCAACTCAATCTGAGAAAAGTTGCCAAATAATGGCATCATCCAGGTACGATTCCCACATACGAAAATCCAGGTGACACCACCAAAGTATTAAAAAAAAAAAAAACAATTTTTGAGAACTGTGGATAGCATATTAGATTCTGCCATTTATATTCTGCATAGGTTTGTGAAAATATGTACAAAAATTATGTGAATTACGAATTAAAAAATACATGTCTTAACGTCTTTCTAGTTTATTGCTCAAATTATTCGGACATCTATAACACATATCTTAACAAGATACTAATAATTTTTGTGAGCAATTAAATTATATTTTGGAGACAATCACAAGTAATAATGTATCAAGGGTTTCATTTGTAATTCACTATGTCCTGTCTTCAGGGAAAAACTGTCAGTCCCCCCTAGCAGCTGTCTTCCCTCTTTCCTTGTGAAGGTTGTGCTTTCACGCACCTTGGTGAGATCATCCATCTAGGCATGCACTTGATTAATTGCGGGCTGGGGGAGCACCCAAGCAGAATTGGCTAGTCATGACCGAGATTATCATAATTTCATTGGCACTTTGATGTGTACGCATAGTAACAATAAAAACAAGTCTACAGTGAACTTGCCTCTTTTATTCAGTAGTGACACGTGACCTAGCCACACGTATTTTATTAAGTGTTTATTTCAAAGTGATGTTTAGTAAAAGTTTAGTATTGCCTACGTGTCTGTAAGTACGCATGGGTGAGATGGACACACAGAACCCACAGGTCCCAGAGAACCCTCAGTCTCAATAGTGCGGTGATTGGGAAACACCGCTGGCACCCATAATACCAGTAAATGTTTGTGTCATCGTTCGTCTCATGTCTCACTCGACAGCATCAATTTTCTGAAGTGAGTAGAGGCCATAGTTCGTTGTGTTGGCCCTTAGATAACTTGTTTCACAGTAGTTTGACAAGAGAGAGTTAACTATGCTTAAATATTATTAGGGTTGTTACTCAATGTTGGATTTTTAGTAAAATTTGTCTCTTCAATGAATATTTAACATACTGAAGTTTGAATTGGCTCATGTAGTTTTTATCCCCATTTGCCATGAGCCAGGTGGTTATTGCGTTCCACGATCTCGGCTCAGTGCTAGAAATCAAGAATATTTTATATTTAAGTTTTGTGTATTTGTATTTCTGTCTGGGGCTTTCTTCATCCTGTGCGTACTTTTTAATGATTGTAATTGTTTTCAGGCGCCCCTAGATAGTTTATTTTGCTTCAGCTTTTAACTGAAGTTTTAATGTGTTAATTTTTATGCTGTTAGAGCGCATTGGTAGACCTGCATGCCGCCGCCATCAGCTTTTAATTATTGTGTTGTCGAAGATTTCTAGTATTCTGATTTTGACACGTTCAATTTTCTTTAATGAATTTTAAGCAATTTGTATTGTTGCAAGGTTTTCTGCCAAGGGGCTTTAATTTTGCTATGACCTTTTGTCGTGCCCCAAAGTGTTTTTTATATTGCATTTTGGCTCACTTCCCAAGTCTGATTAATGAGGATTTACTAGACATTTAACGTAGTTCATGAGTTGAGAAAAATTCCTGTTCAGCTGTTTTGACACCGGCGAGAACCAGCTGCGTGCACTGGCCGCACGCATCTTTTCAGCAAATAAAGAACAGCTAGGTTCACTCAGAAACCCTGAACCATCGTAAGTAAATACTGTTTTGATTAGCCTTCTGAAGGCAACTTGTTAAAGCTTGTGGTTTGTTGGCTAATATTGTTTATGTACAGCATGTACGAACCCTTGCTATGGGCCGGTGTGGCAGCTTTAAAGTAGCACTATGTGCGGGTGTGAATGAGCCTTAGTTAAATTTTGTGGGATCGCACTCTGTTGAAGTTGGCGTTTACCTATCAAAGGCACATTTGTGAAACTATATACAAGTGTTTTCTTGTCATTTTTGTAAGCTTTACGATTCTTATTCAGAATCTTTTTTGTACCCGAGACTTTTTAATATGAATTGTGAGATTATCTCCTCATTGGAAAATATTGTTTAATGTGCCATATTATGGTTTCAAAATAAAAAGGTTTTTTACTTGAACGTTAATTGAATTCTGTAGTACCTGCCAACTTGTTAGTCTGTATAATTTGTTAACTTACTGCACCATTTGTGGTGCAAAATTAAACATACCTTTAAATGCGTAAGTTATCGCATGAGACGTTATCGCAAAGAAAACTAATCCCGCCTACCTCGCAGTGCCCCCCCCCCCCCCGTCAATCCAACGCCTATCTCCTTTTCTAAGAACCGTGGATGAGGAAAATCGCAAAAGGTCTGCTGCTGTGGCTGGCTCCGCACAACATCGGGCTAACGTACAATACCAGGCACACACACTTTTCTAAAGGTATTTGGAAATTCCTGTAGCTATTTATTGCGCCCTTAATGTAAGACTAAATAACGATTTAGGCATTATTTATTCATGAATATGACAGTGTAATAAAATAATATGCTGCTACTACGAAAGTACAACACAGTTATTAATTTTTTTTATACGCAGAAAATGTGCTACTAAGTTATGGGTAATTCATTTCATGCATACATTTGTCATGATACATCAACTGGAAAATGATTTCAACTGGTTTCCGAAATGCGTTTGCATCTGTCGATTAGGATGATTATTACTTTTCATACACAAGCATAATAAAACGCTATTTGTGCCCTTTTAATACACACGCCGAACATTAACTCAATTTTTATCTATGTAACATCCATATGACTATGTCAGGACAAAGAACCATTAAAACAGAAATTTTAGTTTACCTTAGGATGTAAAAATGACAGCTAATTACGGGAAAAAGGGAAATTGTTAGGGAAAAAAAGGGAAATCCAAGATGATGGCGGTCTGCGCGTCTCCCATCCTGGATCCTGTAGTGCCAGAATTCTACATTTTACACGTATGTAACAAAATTGCTGTTGTACATGGTTAATCCATTTTATTCCAGAACAAAAATATATATATATATAATATAATTATATAAATTGTAGAACATTTTCTAAATGAAATGATTATGAAATTGTAACAGCAAGCAATTTACTATATCTCTACGCAACTTTAGTTGTTTGTGACAAAGAAACTGCATTACCGACATTTGTAATGGAACCTTATTGTATGACAAGTTTAATAATGACATATTTGTTACACTCCCCCCCCCCCCCCCCCCCCTCCATCAAATTCTGCATTTCAACATTCACATGGTAGTGGGAAAAATTTCACTGTTGAATGTTTGAATGTTCCATTGGCAATGTGCGTGTGCACTGTTGCCACCTTGTTCACTTCATCACTTCCAGGGCGGAATTCTATGATGCATCCCAGTTGCCATTGAATGGGTGGAAGTCTATCTTCCTTCATCAAAACTAGTTGGTTAACAGCAAGACTTGCACTTCAATCTTGTCACTTCTGATGCTGCTGCAATGTAAGTAAGTAACATCTGTACCATTGATACCAGAAGTCCTATTGCAGGCATGAAATAAGCTGGCAAAGTTGCAAATGGTTCAGTTGAACCTCACTTATGTCTGGTTCTGGCAAGGAAACTAACTGCTCAGAAGTCAAATAGTGGCCAGGAGTGAGTGCCTGAAAGTCATTGGGATCGGAACTTAAAGGAAACAGAGTTTGGGAATTCAATGTCGCTTCCACTTGTACCAAGAAAGTGTACATTTCTTTGTATGTGAATGTTTGCTCTAAAATAACACGTCTAAGGTAGGATTTGAAAAGCTTGACTTTAGCCTCTCATCATCCTCCAAAAGGAGGGGATGCAAGAGGATTAAAATGACATTTGACACCATGAGGAGAGAAGGAATCCACAACAGTCTTTTGATGGGAGGATGATACAAAAAGGTGACGTAACTCACTCAGCTGATTGCAGGCCGTGATGAAGTTCATTCAACAATTGCTATACATATCTGAAGATCTTTCTCGATGGGCAATGATATGTTTATAGCCAGCATTAAAGACAACTGTAGAAAGCTCTGAAGCTAACTCCACATGTACAGCCTTAGTGGCACAGCACACCAAAATACACATGTACACATTAAATCAGCTGCTTTATGAGCCCGAGCCATCTTGATAATGAAGGGGCCAGCACAATCCACTCCAGCCTTTGTGAATGGCTTTACCTGCTGTACACTCATAGTTGGAAGGTTACCCATCAGAGGGACAGTTGGAGCTGGTCTTCACTTAAAACATTTTACACAGTGATGGACACAACTGGTAATGGAACTTTTATCTGCAAGATCCAGAATTTCTACCTAAGAATGCTTTGAAGTCTCTAAATGCTGGGTTGTTGGCTGAGTTCACGATAATGACATATCACTAGTTCAGTGAATGGGTGTGATTTAGGAAGCAACAAAGAATGCTTGTGCTCAAAAGGCAAGTAAGAATGAGGAAGCCTTTCGCCTACCCTGATCAGTCCACATGAGTCAACAAATGGTACTACTTTTCGGATTTGCTGAGAGGGGTGGCGACCCTTCTTTACAGAGGCCAGATCATCTGTAAAGGAATCTGCTTGGACATGTAACCGCCAGAACTGCATAGACTTACCTAACTCGCTAATCCCAATGTTCTCTATTGTGCAAGTTGTGGAAGGAGTGAGACAATCGTGAACAAAGCAAAATACATAGGTCACATGCAGCAGTTTAGTCAGGAGGCTGAATGTCAAGATTAATGTATCTAGGTCATTAGATGATGTAAAGGTTCCCAGAACTGTAGTCCTCTTCTCCAGGAGGATTGGATAAGAGATGTTACTACACGAAACATTTGCTCACCAGTGATCAGTTGGCTCCTTCAACCATGAGGGGCCTGTCCACCGTAAGTGATGATCTAAGATCTGAGCAGGCAGGAGACGACAGTCACAGACTGCTGGAACGTGTTTAGACTGCACATGTCTCCACCAGGATGGAGTGATATCTTCAATCTTGCTCACTCTGCCACAAATGTATGGAACTGATGTGGAGATGAACTGATCCATGCAAGAACTACCTATGAGTCAGTCCAAGCCACAACTGAAGTAAAATGGAATACAGAGTCATACATGTTTCAGCAAGCAAGCCAGCAGCAAGGCTCCACAGAGTTCCAGGCGAGGCAATGATTGAACTTTGACAGGTGCCACCTTTGACTTACCGGCCAACAGATGTATTGTGACAATACTATCGGGACTGATAGTATGCAGACAACTGCTGCATAGCCAATTTCAGAACTGTCTGAAAAACCCATGCAACTCATAGCTACAGCCAGATGGACCTCTAACCAACCTAGGAATGGTAAATGAGTATAGAAGAGGAAGTTCAATGATGAACTGGCTCCAACCATCTACAATGTTTTGTGGTGGCTCAGCATCGCAATATAAATCATTCAGTCATGGAATCTGGATCAAGAGATTGGCAAACAAGAGCAGATGAGGAAGGCACCCAAGAGGATCGAAAATTCTGGCAACGTGTGACAAGATGGTTTACTTTGTTGCAACACTGGGATTGTTCTGTATTTTGTAAAAGTATGTCAGAAACTTGATTCCAATATAATCACAACATTTTTGACAACACAACTGTCCCAATGTAATGCAAATGGTTGTGGAACCTCAATATAATCTGGTGGACGCCAGCTCAGGAGCTCTCGACAATTACTCATGAATTTTTTAAATCTGAATTTCCCTTTGTCAAGAAGAGAAATGAGTTCCTTTTGGATCACCAAAGCTCAGTAAAACGTGTGTGACCCAGTATCATCGACATATACATTTGAGGGTAACAGCAGACAGCTTGGCACTTGGCAGATTGTGGATTATCCGTGGCAGTACAAACACATTAAGAGCAAACTGCTTCACAGGACATCCAACAGTTGTAATGACTATTGATGTGTGTGAACTTGCTACACTAACGTGACCGTGTTATACGAACAGGTGTACTGCAAATCCATGAATTGGTAGATGGGTTCTCTTTAGAGTCAGCCTCAACCTCTGAAAACAAGTCTCTGGAATAAAACTAGTTTGGCTAGCAATATCAAGTAGTGCTCGAACTACAATGGACATTCCAAAACAATGAAGGACATACACTTGAGCAGTTAACAGAAGAATGGTAGCAGTCAACTTATGAATTGCAGGTGTAATAGATGATGAGACTGGTGGGCTGCTCAATTGACTCAGACTGGGCGTTTTCATCAGAATCGAAAGATGGACTGCTATTGTTTACCAGCTTCGGCTCAAAATGTAGCATTGAACAGTGACAGGCACCCCAATGACATGATGTTAGTGAGTGACCGTTCTTGGATTGCTATGATGGAGGTAGACAATTTATACACAATTTGTGTCCCTTAACTATTTTGTAACTATCCTTTTGTGTCACATTTAAAAAACAGAGAACAATTGAATAGAAGGTGTGTGTCACTACATATGCAGCACACTTGTGTAGAACTCACCACACTGTTTATCAAATTACCTCGACCTTGCCTCCAGCTCAGTAGTATTATTCTAGGTCTGTCTTTTGGGGATTGTACACCAGACAGTTAGTTCCAAGACCACGCTACTGCTTCTTAGGCATGACAGTGCTTTTCTAGGAATGTAATGAATGCATTCAGAGTTGGAAGATCCTCAGTAAGTGTCATTTCCCACTGTGTTTACAGAACAGTATTCAACCCCTTACAAAGGATAGAAAGCTGGATTAAGTCCCACTGATCAACTGGGATACTAAATGCCTTAAGGACAGAGACATTTTCATTAATAACTGTCAGTAATTGATGCGGGGTTTTTGGAGAATCTGCTGAAGAAGATAGTGCTTGCAGCAGAGCTTCTACATGAACAGATACAATAAGGCACTTGTTTTCATATCAGTCATGGAGCAATTTCCAAGCCACATCAAAATTTATCAGATATGGGCAAAGCCTGTATCATGCCCAAAAATTTATAAGTGAGTGACATTTTAAAATACGCAAGTTTTTCAACTGCAGACTATTGGGATTATCAGTCACAGGTGTAAGAAACAAAGTTGAGAAATTGAACCACTCCTGAGGACTGCCGTCAAAATTAGGCAACACAATTTTAGGAAGGGCTACATGAGACTACCTCACCTAAGAATCTGCCAATCCAGTCCGTATCTTAAATTCATCAGTGGAGTCTACAACCGGAATTTCTTCAAAGTACTTATCACACGATGTGAGACATGCAGCATGTCTCTCACTGTCAAAATTTCTATTTCATCCTCATCAGTTTCAACTGCAATGAAGTCTACCTCAAATTTGTCATGAACTTATGGTAGGTCACATACTGTAGCAAGAAAACATCTTTGCTGGTTTGGATTTAGATCAATAGCTTGCAAGGTCAAACACATGCTTAATACATTCTTCAGCCAAGCAAATTCGCACAACCACTGATCAAGGATCAGCCATTATGAATAAAGTCCAGCCATAGTGAGTACGGCACCAAACTCTCCGACACTACCACAAAAACAAGCAGCGAGGCGCTCAAATGCACACATAAACCAAAAAATCAACAAAATCACAACAAAACAGCAGATGTTAAGTCAAGTGATGTCACATGATGGTAAAATAGCAATCGTTGAGGTAAAAAACTTGCACCACAATAAACATTAAAATTGCCTTTCACATGTTGTTGACTTAGATGCATCCTCAATCAAATTTTTCATAAAGAACAAAGCACCGTTTTTGTTCACCACACGACACAATGCACTTGAAGCACACGTCCACGTTTTATCAACACATATGAAAATACTGGCATATATCAAACAGGGAAACTTGCACCTTGTGCACCGAGTTGTACTAAGATTACACTGCTTTATGAAAATTTACACCGTTGAAAAGGCTGTTTTTTCTTTCATAACTAATGCAGGGCTGCCACCAGCCCTGAAGCTGAAATCAGGGGTTCTTTTAAGTCTAGTACACAAACACATCTTTCTTGTATAAAAAAGCGAAAATAAAGGTGAACAAGAAAGTGAACACTAAAGTGCATACTACCTAGTATGCACAGAATTGTGTGATCCATAAACACGACCCTAGCTGGTGAGCAAGAAAGTGTATGGTTGATATCAACTATGTATGATTTTGAAGCAGTTTTGGGGTTGTGGGGATAATCTGTGCATTATAAATAGCATCTGCCATAGAAAAGAATAAAAGATGGAAAAAGCGTAAATCATGAACAAGACCCTGGTCCAGAGACGTGATGAAGGAGTGAGCAACATTCATAGTCTAGTCGATGAAGAACTGAGAGTGGAGGATCCCAAATTCTTTAAAAATTATCTACGCATGGATGAGAATGCTTTCAACAAATTAAAGTGTCTGGTTGCACCACGAATCCAAACGATTAGCACTAATATGAGACAAAGTATTTCAGTTGATAAAAGGTACGTATGTTTGAAGATGGCCTGCTGATCTGCAAATGTATGTTTGTATTATTTCTTACAACAAGTTTTAAACTTTGTTGTAGATTGTCCGTTAAACTGAGGTTCCTGGCAAGTGGTTAAATGCACAAAAGTTTAAGTTATGCTTACAGAATTCCATCATCCACACTCAAAATTTGAAGGCACATAGGGTAATACCAATTTCAGTGTTGTACATTTCACACTACAATAAAGAAATTGAAGTACACTGCATTCACCATTTTATTAACATAATATCATTGTTCTATTTCACACTATAATAAAGACATTGAAGTACACCACTTTCACACTTGTATTTACATAATATCATTGATCTACAAAACACAGTTATATATTAGTTAACCTCAAGATGTCACACAGTGCTAATTGGGGTTCGCCCCTTTATTTTTCCTGAAATCTTCTAGTTGTGTCTCCATTAGCATCATTTGCAATTTATGTTTCGTTAACATTTGCAGTTCATCTTTAATTTCATCAATTTCTTCTGCCAAAAATCGAGCTATGCTTTCACTTCGAGAGTCTTGCTGGCTTCTCATTGCGAGTCTTAATGTTATGGAATTTAAAATTCCATATACCTTTTCATACAATGGTGTGACGACATTATTTTCAATCCTTTTTCTCTTCTTTGGCCCCCAAGAATTGCTATTGGACGACTGCGAAGTTGATGGTAAGCTCCAGTCATTATTTGGTGACACATGCCCAGGAGGTGCAATTTGAACCTGTAGGCCTAACTCTTCTACAGTTGCATCACAAATAGTTTCTTCATGATCAATGGCATTTGCCAGGGACACATAATTTAGCAATAATGATTGTGATTGAACTTGAGTTTCTTCATTCTCTTAACAAACACACAGACAATTCACATGACCATCTGAAGAACTTAGTTAACTACGTACATTATTTTGTTTGATATTTATTGGATGCATTTATTTGCAGGTCCCTTCAACGCAAGAGGAGTGGTGAAGATTTCTACTGATTTCTACAGCCCCTGGAATTTCCCCAATTACCTAGGTGCAATGGATGGGAAGCACATTCTTTTCCAAGCACCTAGAAGCTGTGGCTCTTATTACTTTAATTACAAAGGCTTCAATAGTATAGTTTTATTGGCAATAGTTGAAGCACATTAAAGGTTTCTATTTATTGGTGTAGGATGTAATGGTCGCATCAGTGATGGTGGTGTGTACAATAACAGTGTTCTAAGCAAACTTGTTGCCAGCAATTCTCTCAACATCCCACCACCAGCACAATTAAAAAATATTAGCAAAACCTCACCATTCACACTTGTTGCCGATGATGCATTTCCACTTCATCCCAACATAATGAAACCATTCAGTATCAGGTTTGCATCATTGGAGAGAAAGATATTTAAGTAGCGCCTAAGTAGGGCTAGAAGAACAGTTGAAAATTCCTTTGGTATTTTGGCAAACAGATTTAGAGTTTTGCTGAAAATAAATCTTCCAGTAGGTAAGGTGCAAACTGTAACTTTAGCAGCATGCACACTTCATAATTATCTAATCCAGGAAAATATAGAATCTTATTTAAATGGTCTAGATTTTGAAGAAACGCAGAGCTTTACATGTAGAGAGGGTGAATGGTGAAAAGGAAATAATCTCACAGGCCTTGTGAAATGGGGAGTGAACACACACACAAATAGAGCAGTGGAAAGAAGAGACAGGTTATGTAATTTCTTCAACACAGCTGGAGTGGTGCCATTTACTTTTCATATTTTTGGGGTCATTTTTATAAATGTAACCATTTAAGATTATATATTAAGGTTACCTGTAATCATTAGGTTCTTGTAATAAGTTGCCCAATATTTCTGAAAATATGCGAGTTGGTCTTTTTCTTGGTAAATGTGTAGGTATGAGAATACAGCTGTAGTGTAATTAAAGGTTTTCATGTGAAACATGAATATAAATAAATATTGAAGTTATTAAATGTGTGAATAACGTAGCCTCAAATTAATCAAATTATGAATAACTTAATTAATCAGTACAGTTTTACATTTTAGTATCACTTGTTAATATGTAACCATCTAAGATGATTTAAATTCATGTTACTGTACATTTAATCATTAGCTATGGTTTCTGAAAATATTTCTGGGTTGTATATTTTATTTAAATGTTCATGGTTAATGTGTATATGTGAGATTGTAGCTCGATTACTGATAGTGGGTGTAATTTAATTATCTGGTAATAAAATGTATTAGCCAAGCAATACTGTTTACGTAATTTCGACCCTCTTTTTCTTGTGACACCTCCAAAATATATTGCATTTTTCGTAAAATACAGAGGTATGAATATGCTGAACAATTACAAAAAGGTCTGCTGAATCCAAATACAAAATAGTCGGCCTATGTTGGCTGCAAATGTGAAGTTTGGCTTTAGTCTCAGATCACATGAGAGCTGGTTAAAATGCATTGAGGAAGCCACCATTTTAGATGGTATTGCAATATCCTAATTGTTATTTGATTTAGATTACAGCAAAAACAGACAATGAATAACAATGAAATCTAAACGAATTTTCACCCGACATTCTTACTTAAAGGCGTTACTTAACAGTATTTTGGTTTTGACTCATTTCTCATTTTGTATGGTTTAGGAGGACATGTACTGCGATGGTTTGGGGAAATGCATGTTAGTAACTTTTACTACAGTGGCTATACACTATACAAAACAATCATGAAGCTAACCTGTTATGCATTATATATATATATATATATATATATATATATATATATATAAAATGAATATGAACTCCACTGACAAACTTCAGCAGTTGATTCCTCATCAAAAAATTGGTCGAAAACTTATACATGACATATAGCCTATATTTATTCTGAAGGGCAAAAACCGCCCTTGAGAGTATAGTTGAAGCAGAGGTTTTTTTTGCTAGTAACACAGCCAGGATGAACAATAATTGTCCAAGCTTCTGGATACTCCATTATTAAAAGACAACCTACAAAGCAGAAAAATATGGGCTCCAATATCAACCCCCATCAATGAAAATTGAGGGGTTGGCAGCACATTTGTGCATATAAAATTGTAATTGTATCACTTTGTTTTTTCCTATGGATTTGTAATCCAGCCTACATGGTGAACACAACTTCAGTCTTGTTTTTTAAGTTAAATGATGCTGTTTTTGAATTAATTCATAATGTTTCTACAATGAATCTCAAAGTCTGGCACATAGCTACACATTTGCTGTTGGCGTATGATGTAGCTGTTTTAAATTACACAGTGAATTGTTGGAACAAGTTGTATGTCACATGTTATCCATACCTACCCCAAAAAACTCTAATTGATATGCAAGTAGGGCCCGTGGTGGCACAGTGGCCAGACTGCTTGCATCCAACCACTGCGAATCGGACTAGATTCCTGGCGAGGTCAACGAGAATATTTGTATCTGGGAAATGTGGCAGATGATACCATTCATCAGTGGTTATTTTTTTTGGGACACACACTTCACCGCCATGTAATTTAGCGATTGCTCCATCTCGACCCTAGGTCACCTTCACTGGCACGATTTAATTTATAAAAAACGGCAGCATTTAGTTTAAAAACACACGACGAAAGTTTTATTTTCCATGTATGGTAGATTACAAATCCAGAGGGAAAAAAAAAAACGTGATAGAGTTACATTTTTATATGCACAAATGTGCTACCCGCCCCTCAATTTTCATGGATGGGGGTTGATATTGGCGCCTATATTTTTGTACTTTGTACTTCGTCATTTAATAATGGAGTATCCAGAAACTCAGACATTTATAGTTCATTCTGGCTGTGTTACTAGCAAAGCACATCTGCTTCAACTACACCTTCAAGGGTGGTTTTCACACCTTCGGAATACTTAGGCTATATGTCATGTATAGTCCATTCCCGATTGGAAGCGACTTATGAAAATCAACCTTTGAAAAAACACTATAGGCATAACATGTCACCTGTTTTTTTCAATAACCTGTATTCCACAAATATATAACACTGTGGTTAACTTTAGAGTACTGTATTATTGAATAAATTAACCTTTAACTTAATATCGCCTATAACTTGTAATATTTATTTATTTTTTAAATATCAATTAACACTGAGTGCAGCGACATGCTGGCAATGACCGGTAAGAAATAGTTCACAGTTAAAATATTATTTTAACCTCGTTTTTTAGTATACTATTTGTCAATTAAACGGTGCCTAACAAAATATTTAAATATTTAAGTAGCCCTGATGGCAACATATCTCATTTTTACAGTTTAAAATAACAGCGGAAAATATTGTGAGTAGGCCGTAATGGTACGGTATTGTTTTATCGAATGAGAAAGCAATTGAAAAACTGTCTGCTGGCGAGGCTTGTTGCCCTCTTTCTCTTTCTTCGTCTCTTTCACACTCGGGAAATTTCACTCCACCAGTAAGCAAGTACCTTTATACATGTTTTCAATTGTAGCATATTTCATACTTATTACAGAAAAATAATGATTTTTGAATTTGTAATATAGAACTGAAGAGAGATTTTTATATCTGGATACTTATTTTAATATATTTAGATATGATGGCAGGGCAGTTACCAAGTGAAGTTGGCAGACATGGCGTGTTGCTTTTTGTCAAACGAAACATAAATTATTCTTACTCCGAAAAATACTTAAAATTACCACATCACGTTTGTAGACGTGTTTTTTAAACCTATGTAGGCAAGTTACCATGTTGTGATAAATCTGTGTTTCCACAGCAGTAATGAATATACTGTGATGTGTGTTTAGTTAATCATTGCATCTGTGAAATGGCGTGCCTTTGTACATCATTGTCGATACGCTGGCCCTGTGTGTACGTAATTTCAAATATTTGATTAGCACTATTTATACGTTTTAAAAGTGAACTGTTTTTATGACGAGGTTATTTATTTACATCCATGTCTGTTTATTTATCACAATGTGGTAACTTTCCCTAAGGGGTTTGAAACACAGTCATGTAACATAATTTGTCACAATCCCAGAAAAAATACTAATCCCAGCCCGATAAATTTCAGTAAACCTAATAAACAGTAAGTAGCAATAAATAGAAATATGAGCGGAATAAAAGTTATCATAGGCTTATTTGTGTGCATGTTCACTGCTCTCTTTTAAAGTATGTATGACAAAAATGAGAAACAAGAGTTGCGTGCTTGAATTTAATGTGCCTTTTTCATTTGACTGGTTGTTCCTTCATTTTAATATTTATTCCAACTGAGGCCATCCTTTTAGAGAAATGACCTAACACATATCAATAACAAAAGGATAATTACAATTAGTACAACCCTTTACCTCGCAGTTGTAACAGTGTTAAACACAGTCACTGCAAAATGCAGTACATGTATTGAGCTACGTCGTGGAAAACAAATATGTTAATGTAAAATAACAATAAGTACTCTCTTCAATTCAGGCATTTTTAAAACGTCATAAAGCTGAAATAAAAGATAATGTTAGAGGCCTAAACTGTGAATATTCATACGGAATGGTTTTTAGAATATGACAAGAATTCTTTGAAAAGCTGTAAACAGTACACAACACATTCGACAGGTATAAAAGTAGAAGTCACATTTAAATGTTTATTCGTAGGCGTAGCAAAAGTATACGAACATATGTACACACACAATGGAATGTAAACATTGATTTTGACAGATGCTACATGGAAGTCACATGGCAATGTTTGTTTACGTTTGGCGAAAGGATACGAAATGGGCCTGCAAGTAGATATTTAGCAGGGCTCCAAGAAAGTTGCTTCCAATGGGGAATGGACTATATATGTTTTTGACCTACTTTTTGATGGGAAATCACCTGCCGACATTTGTCAGTGGAGTTCATATTCACCCTGTGTGCGTGCGTGCGTGTGTGTGTGTGTGTGTGTGTGTGTAGAGTCTGGGCCAGAGAACAATGCAGACTGTATTTTAACGAAAACATCTTGAGGTGCGACTTACAGATATGAAAACAAAGCCAAACTAGTCTTGTATATTTTGGCAGTGCCGATGACACCACCATCTACAGTGTTGCTGCGATGTGGCAGGAAATTTAAACTAGTTCAAATGGACTGATGGCCCAAACATATTTTTTTTTCTGGAATAAAACAGTGGTCATGTACGACAGTCATTTGGTGATAAATAAGCAGGAGGCTGAATTGGCAAGCTCCACAAACATTATATTAATAAACAAGAAAATTTTACACACTAAAAGAGGGATAAACACATATAAAAATTACCCTACCGCGTGGCTCAAATGCACACTTTGATATCAGAGTTCTGGTGGAAAGTGAGGGAGAAGAACTTAATATTGTCTAAGGCTAAAAAATTAAATTCAGTGCACAGCAACACATGCAGAAACATTTCCAGATGTCTTTTATGCTATTTTCCTGCCAACTGAAATATGAACAGTTAGGGAAATAATACTTCTGTTTGATGGTGATTCTGTACTCAGGAAAACTGCCTCTAACTTATTTATTTTGAAGTCTACTTATTGCAGAGATAAAAAAGATTAACGAAAGTGAATGAAGATGTTCGTAGTATAAGAAATTTTAACAAAGGGGAAGAAACACACATATTAATACGAAGTATTCTTGCCCAACATATCAGCTTCTATTGCTTAACAATATTCATACATTTGTGGTTGGTACAGCTAATGCTATTACACTAATAATGTTAATGTCAACTACATATCTTGAATTTTTTTAATAAAATTATTTGATAAAAAAATCTTGAATACCTACCTTTGGATCATACCTTTTATACTGGTCCAGGCCCAGACCTGGAACATAAATCACAATGTTCAGTTGTTATTTCTTATATGTCATTGTACGCAAGTGAAAAATACATGTTGCAAGACACATTAAATTAATGCCATATAAACTGCGACAATGGGTGACACGCAAATTACATGAATGGAATAAGCAATGTGTTCAGCAGGTGACCTGGTTGGCAGAGGTTATTGATTGAGAGGTTGCATGTTTTGCAATTACGTATAATAAAAATTATGGATAAGTATAATGAGCAATTCCTAATATATTAAAAACAATAATGTTTGTAACGAGTAGATTGTTACCAGTTTTATTTTTTTGTGTCTGGTGGCTGTTTTCATAAGTTGGTAGCAGTTTTGTTACTGCATTGGTCACCAGGATAATTTCTTTATGCTATTTTGTAATCCACCGGTGCAGTACATTTATTATAACAAATTAGCATATTTAATTATCAGTATCTTGTATTTACGAAAATATTGTATTTCTTTAAATAGATTTTATATGTTTTAATCTGTTCAGTATTTATAAAGTTTTATGTAACATCATTTTTTGCGGGAGCTGCCATTTGAGGGTGCTGGTAGTAGTGAGGGAGAGACGTAGCACTTTTACGGTCGAGGAGAGGTGTGAGCCACTGCCGCTGCATGTTGTGAGATTGTGGAGGTCCGAAAAATATTCTGTCGCAATGTGTTCGCCGGTCTTGGCGACGTATACGAGAGAAACAAGTGTTCCACTGCCGTGGTAGGTCCAAGAATATGAAAGGTCCAACAAAACAAAATTGTCGTGATGCGCATGGCGATTTCATTGGCATTGACAGCTGTTGAGATATTCGATTTTGCAAAATAAGTTTGCGATTGAGGTTGTGCCTGGTGACGCGAGAACTATGCAGTTATACCCCACCAATAGTGATCGCATATTTCAATATTTTAAACGCTATTATTGAATATGGTGTCAACCGTTTGCTTTCATGTGATAAACAGCCGTTTTCTTGAACTGAATATTTCTTTTTTGGATGGACTTCCCGTAAGTGCCAGGCACGGAGTAGACATTGGAATATAAGGAAGAATATTCGTTGGGCCTGGCTTCGCTGTTGGTAAGGCGAGGGCGAGTCTACGAAATCAGCTGATCAAAGAAGCTTGGGCTGACATACAGACTTGTAATAATAATTTTTTTGAGATCACTTCAGCACTGTAACAAACTGTGGCTCCTGCTTTTTGCTCTATTTTGATTGTGACTGGAGCATGGTTTTTGCCTGTTGGCATATGAAATAGGAAAATATTTCACATGCATGTTTTATTCTAAATACGTGTGTTGTTAATAGGAACAATTTTACGAATGTGGCATTTTAAATGAAGGCAGTGAAGTATTTGGAAAAACTTTATAAACTATTTTATGCATATGCCATTTCCATTTAAAAGTATAAGCGTGTACTGTAAATCATTTTTAATATTTTTTAATGAAGGTGGATGTACAGTCGCCGAGAATAAATAAAAAACTATTTACCGGTAGTGAGCTTATCAGTGTAAAAACACTACCTCTAGCTATCTGGAATTAAATTTAAGAAATGCTGCCACAGTAATATGAATGAAGTATTTTGTGTTAAATCCAAATACAAAAAAATCCCAACCGAGTGCTCCCTATCTCTGGGCAAGTGTGTTGTAATTTGTTTAGTCAATAAGAGTGAGTGAGGCAAAGTTGACTAACCCGAAATCATTGAGGTAGAGGGCGTCAAAAATGTGTTTTCAGCCAGTTTTCCCATAGATGTTGGTGCTTAGATATTATCCAGAAAAAGTGAGAGGTCACTTGTACCTCAGTTTTTTTTAGCCAGTACATAACTAACAGCACTTCTTATTTTCTCTCTTCTGTATTGTGATGGTGACATTTGCTATTTGTATTGCTTACACTTTTATGACTACCATTGTTATGGACCTCGTGCTATCAATTCTGCTATAGTTTCACCTGTTAAATCCTTCAAGAGGATGTACTCAAGTAAACAAACCCAACATTTTCATTAGATATTCCCAAGGGGAAAAATCAGGAGTAAATCCTGTTAATCTTGGGTGGCCACAAAATTTTTGGAAATCAAATGTTCACCAAAAAATGTCTGCAATATGAACACTGTTAAATTTTCTGTACAAGTGGATGTACCATATTGCTGAAAACGACACATTAGTTCAATCATATCCAACTATTCCATACACTGTTGGATGAGGTAATAAACTTCAGCAGTTACAGTTATTTCATAGAATCCACACACTGTTGGATGAGGTAATAAACTTCAGCAGTTACAGTTGTTTCATAGAATGAAGGACCTATCAGATTACAAAGGAAAATTGCACACCAAACACCAATTTTCAGCATATATAATATACATTCATTAAATGTGTGAGGATTTTCACTAATTTTGTTGTTTTGGCTGTTCAAATCCCTACATACATGAAACTATAACTCGTCAATGGAAAGACATGATTCAACATGCCGATTCCATATTTTTTTTTTCATCAACAAAAGAATGGGACCAACACAAGTAACAAACGTTCTCAATTTGGTTTATTCAGTTAATGAATTACATCATCAAAATTTTTATAGTCCTGTAAACAGTGGCTTGGTACAGTACAACCAGTTAAGATAACTTCCTATATAATTTTTTGGGTGAGCAGGTTAAACAATTATAAAGAACTTAGCTGCCTGGCCTATGCTCTTGTTAATTCTGTACAGACCCACAATCACAAAATTTTTCATTCAAACATTATACCTTAGATTTTTGGGTGCTGTGGAAACAAACTAAGACTTTTCTCCGACATATTTTTAAGAGTTATATACAAAAATTCTCAACAATAAACACAGGTTTGTCTTTGGAAAATAGCTGACAAGATGATACAAACAAAATAATGAATGCCTGCATAAGACTAGTGCATAAAAATGTTGTCTGAACTGCCAATAGCCATTAACTTTGATTACAAAAGTATCAATTTAATATTACTAATACTAGGCCATAAGAGTATACAGTTGTAATTGCTACTCATATTTAGCAAGATAATCAATTTAATATTATGGCATGGTGTAACAATAAGTGTTTACAACTGTACACAACAGTGTACAGGGCTCCGAGACAAGCAATTTTATGTAGGACACTTGTGGTCCTGAGGGTTGGGAAATAGCTGTAAATCGCTTGACAAATGTGTACTAAAACACGTGCAGCGTGCTGCTGTGGGCCCGGCTCTAATCGACCTGCTGGTCAGCTGAAGCCGGTTTGTACAGAGGTCAAATAAGGCAGGAAACATTTAGTAATAGCTTATTTTTGAAACACATGTTGCATTGTCACAATACTACAGACAAGTTACAAAAATCAGGAAAGAATTTATGACATTACAACATGTGTTTCAAACAAAAGCAATTACTAACAGTTTCCTGCCCAATTTGACCTCTGTACAAACTAGCTTCAGCTGACCAGCAGGTAGATTAAGGCCGGGCCCACAGCGGTACGCTGCACGTGTCTTAGTACACATTTGTCAAGCACTTTTATGGTCATTTCTTGACCCTATGAACCACAAGTGTCCTACATAAAATTGCTTGTCTCGGAGCCCTGGACACTGCTGTATACAGTTGTAAACACTTATCATTTACATCCTGTATAAATGTAATTTATAATTATATTTAGTAGCACACTGTACTTATAGTGCAATGCCAAATATTTGAAGGGACTTTTTGGCATGATGTGTGATGATGTTTAAATTATGTGCTACATAAGTGTACATCATCTTGCATTACCTAATATTGTTAGGTGGTACTGTTAACAAAATTTTAAGTCATATATATATATATGACTTAAAATTTTGTTAACAATTATATATATAAAACTGTTATATATATATATATATATATATATATATATATATATATATATATATATATATATATATATATATATATATATATATATACACACACATACATACATGCATTACATAAAATAAGAATATGTCATTATGTCACAATTTATATTACTTGCAAAGCAAATCGGTTCTGCAGAAGCATTACAGTATATTTTTTCTTGTTCATATATTCATATGTACATATTGACACACCTGCAAGAGGAGACACAATGGATGATCATAGCTCAAAGAAAATTGGTCAAGTGCCAATCAAAAGTAATTTTTAGAAAATTATAACAAAAATATTACAGCTCTACAATTCACACATACCAACAAAAATACTATCAACTATTCATAATGGAACAATATTAGAAGGATCAGGAACAATATAAATGATTACAATCACTGCAACAATATATCTTGGTTAACCAGAGTATTTGTAGCATGGCAACAGGCTAAGCAAGAGATATTTGAAAATAATTAGCAGTATAATGGTGACCCCTGCACAAGTAATCTTGATCAGCAGGAGAATTCAAGAAGATGCAAGTTCTATAAGAACACTGAATCAGGTTCAATCAATTTTCTGTCATTATGATCTCTCTGAATAATTAATTAACAGCTGCACAACTCAAAGTAGACAATAACAATGTATGTTCTTTTATCGCAGAGGGTTTTACATCATGGATGAAAATGCTAAGGATTATGATGTCAAAACTTTATTATAAGGGATGCAATACAATTTCAATAACAGGTTATTCCAGTAATCCCACAGTTAGGCCTTGAATGATGACTAGCTTGGCCCAACTACAAGTACATATGTTAACGATAACATCCCTGGAGAATAATAGATCATGTAAAAATGTTACTTCAATTTTGGGCAGTTTGACATTAATGTAATCAAAATGGCTGATGGATGGAGATTATGTACTCTAACTTCATATTAAATTGTAACTGACACATTTGCAGTAGGTTCAGAAGGGATGTTAAGAGTGGTAGGCTAATTCACAATACTGCACATGGTTGCAGCATTTTATCAAAAATCAATTACCATTTAAATGTCAGACAAAATTTGAAATAGGTGTACAAATATTTATAATTTGCTCCTCAAAACCAATGTTAGAATTTAATCAAAATCACGAGTTCTGCCTAGTTGAGATGTTATAATATTTACACAAAGATGTATAATAATTTTAGTTGACACTAAAAACAGAAGCTACTTAGGTTCATATACGGTATCATCTTTAAAACCAAAGATAAACCTAAATTCAATACTAGCAATAATGTAAAATTCAAGATGAAATGCCTGATTCAAGATATTATTTTAATAGTGTTTCTTAATAATACCATAGACTAAGTTACAATGAACATTGATGCTTTTGAAAGAATTAAAATTAGGTAACTTGCTACCACAAACAACTATAGCTTTTTGAGTGCTTCACTTCATATAAAATCATACCATACAAGATACACAATCACCTAATTTTAGGCTGAATTTACTGCACCATGACGCATGCCTGGGATAATGAATAGTCAGCACGGTCGTCGTGGCTTTGATTGCGCAAGAAAAAACACGCGGCGGTAAGGATTTACTGATCAAGTCGCGTTTACAGCCAGTTACCTTGATCGGGCACGTTGGTTCGTGGGTCGGTACAGACTGATGCTTGGCAGCGAGTTGAGCTGTCCTTTGCTCTTCTCTCCTTGAGCCATGCTTCACCTTAAAAGGCATAGTGTGTGGTACGCTGCTGAATGGTATAGGCCGTGCAACATGGACACAAAACAATTTCCTATATTAGTATTAGGCCAGTAGCAGCTGCCGGCACGAACTCGGTGCTCCAAAAGGCCCGTCACTGGCAGGAAGACCAGAAGCGTTGAGCCGTATGGGCCGCCTTCCTGCTACTATTGGTAGTGGGTTGCAACCAAGGCCAGGCCGTAACACTCGAGAAAAAATACCCCCCACCAGCACCTAGGCGCTCCAGTAGGGATACAACCAAAGTGTACTGTGTCTCCTTGGTTGGATGAGTTTCTATTGGTTGTGGTTCTGCTATTCTATCCCCTGAGGTGTAGAATAAGTGGTCGTCGAATGGTGTATGTATTGGACTGGTGGATTCCGGAAGGGGATCCCCAGTCATGGTCTAGTTCGTATTTAAATACCTGGTCTCGGTCGGCGGTGCAAAACGTGCACCGTTCCTAGCAAGCACAATAAATTACTCTCTATAAAGAATACTTGTGGCTAAAAAAAACAAAACTGTATTTATTAAGAATGTAATAAATACAGTGACATGTGCTATTTCCTACCAAGCAGACTGTATGCTGGAAGTAACCTATGCTGAACAGGAGTAGATGACCTGGTTCTAGGCTAAGCAGAAAAGTAAAAGAATTGACTGCTAATTGAGAAATACTTAAAATTGTTAACTAATTGCGAGGTGTCTAGACAAGACAAAGAAGTTAAAGTTCCACTGCTCTAGCAGCAGGGAGTGTTAGTGTTGAAGACTAGCAGAAGAAGCTCCCGGTAAGTGGTAGCTATTGACGGTAAGTGGTAGCTATTGACGTCACTAAAACCTCTGGTGATGGCAATGGCGGCAGCCGCTGGACGCTACTGAAGACTGTTGTCGGCAATGGGAGCAGCTTCTGGTAGGCTGCTGAAGACTTAGAGATCATCGAAGGCGCCAGTACAAGAAGTGGGGGTGTGAGCTCAAGGAACTTAAAGAAATAACTCGTGAGCTCTGCCACGCAAGGACTTTAAAAGTCCGAAGGGCAGGTGCAACAGTGGGCCACGGGGAGGGGGGAGAATGTGACGTCCCTCTAGCACGAGGCTGGAGCGGGGGTTGCAACCCTCTGGTCAACTCTCGGCTTCGTGTGTATTTGGTGGCGCTCGGCTGTGCCCTGAGGCGGCTAACAGCTTGTAGGCTCTCAGCACAGGGGAGAGGAGGGCGATGTGCAGCTGGCTTGCGCAACCATGGTATGCACGTGTTTGGAAGCACCCTTCAGGGTTGTGGCGCTTCCGGAACGTCCGTGTACAAGTTGGCAGGGTTCAACTCTCAATTGGGTGTAGTAGATATACTGGCGTGGTGTGATATGAGTCGTAATTGTGTGTAGTAGTACAATAAAGCGGCACGCGTCAACTGTTAAAAAAATGATTACTAATTACACAATTTGTAATTAATTTTTACAATACTGTAATTACTATATGCATAGCAATCAAATAAATACTCATGGGGACAAGTTCCCAAGAATTAAGAAGTTAATTTTCAATACTCAGATTATGTAGGTAACATTTGCTTATGTTTAGTAATGTTAAATAATATTTGGCGATCATGCCTGTTCAGACTCACTCAATCACGTTCACACTGTGTTTGAACTGGCAGATTTTGTTAACAAAAACAACAACTAAGGGACTTTATTTTGCATATAAATGTGATGACAGTTCACAATTTGGTATCTAGGCTTTTTGAAATAAAGGCAACCAAATTTGTTCCCAGTATCAGAGAATGGAAATTATACATTATGAAATAGTAAATGTTTTTACTTCTCCACAATTACAATACAAATTATTTTATTACGTTCGTGAAATAAAGATTTAACAACAAATTAAAAATCAATGGGAATATTGGAACTGCATTTAAATATATTGTAATAATTAATTTAAGAAGTATTAGTGAAAATTTTACATTTTCATTATTTTAATTTCTAACATAATTACATTATGTTTTCAATGTGTGAGTGATGGCAGACAGCACCCAAACTAAAGCTTGCCGTATTGTAAATAACAAAATAATGAACAGACCAATTTGGACTTAGCCTGTATCATGTATGGTCACACTTCACAAATGGTTACATTGTTTAATTTTTGGTTTGTGTGTGATCAATTATTTCTAGTCAAAACTGTTCAAAATTTGGCCTTATTTGGCTATGTCTTATTATGTGCATTTATTCTACATACATTAAAAGTTACATGCACATTTGCACACATAAAGAACATGGACCAGCGTACAACTTCCAGATAAAGACAAAAGATAAGCTAGAGCTAAATTTTATATTAAATGGTTATACACACAAAGGCATGGAGTGACAGAATCACTATACAATATAATCCAAATCTATTGGATATTAACATGATGCTCACGAAATTATGTCATAAGTTGAGATTATTGTCCAGTAAGTACAATGCCTAACTGAGGGAAGTCCAAGAAAAAATTAACTGTTCATTAATGTTACTTTGAAAATCACACATCATTCAATATTCTTATGTTAGATATGACTGAAAAAATTTTAATGCACTTTTTCATCTTATATTAAGTCACTTTAAAATGCAAGAACAATTTTTGACATATTATTTTAGGCCAGTCCTTAAAAAACCCCTGGAGACACCTTTCCCATTGATGAATTTAAACTGAATCTGTTCCAAATCAATGAAAGGTGGAAGTGTGTGCAAGCACACATGCACATACATATATGCACGTATGCCTACATGTGTGCACCTAGATACGTGTAAAAGTACTGGAAATTTCAAAAACTGCTGCTATTATGTAACAATAATTTCAGAACTTAACTGATCCATTAAAGTTTAATTTTTTTTTAGTAAACAAAATTTGACAACAATGATAACAAATGATTATTTACATGTTTGTGTGAAATGTAATGTAACACAGACTTAATTCAAAGGATGCTTTTAAGAGTCAATGAGGCAGAAGCATATGATCAGTTGGACACAGGTTAAAAGAAACATGCATAGTGTAACGAAGAGGCCTAGTGCCTTACCATACAACCATTAATGTAGCTAGAATAAGTTAATTTGCAAATTATGATGTACATTACTCAGGGTTGTCCTTTTAACTGAAGAGGTTAAGGGCATTATTTTGGCATGGAACAATATTGGTACATATACAACTTAAAAAAGAAAATTGTACATGAAGACATGCTCAACAAAGTTGGCATACTTATCTTAGCTGCTTTAACTCACTTATCACCAAACACATTTTATGTGAAAGTGACAATTACATGGTATAGATTTTGGACAGCTCAACTGAAATCGCAACACCACAAAAAAAATGATCTTAGAGCACACTGTGTCCCACAAGTATTGGTTGAGTGTCAAATGAATATACTTATTTACTACTGGGAAAAATAGATTTAATTAAAAAATCTGATCTCTTGATGGAAAAACTTGCCAAGTTCGTCTTTCATTTGACACATTTTTCCTGCATCTGCTGTTAATTCACTCATATAATATAACCATCTGAAATATTACAATGACCTTTTGAATATCCTGTGTGTGTCCAAGATGTTACTAATATGTTTTATTACACAAGTACTACACACTTCCAGACAAGCATGGCCTTATCATGGCATAACTGGCAAAAACATATGTTACTTGTGAATGTCCCCAACAAAAGGAATTTTATGGGGATGTGAAAAGGTACAAATACTGTAAATTATATGTACACAAATGAATGACTGTACAAAAATTTAATTTAATTGTTAACACAGGACTGCCACTGATTCTGAACATAAAGCCTAAATCCAACAAACAAAAATCGTGGAAAATCAGAGAAATATCTTGAAAAATCCCAGTCTGATTAAATACTGAATATCATTAAAAATGATTTGTTGCTAAATTATTGCACTAATTTTGGTGTGGCCACAACGAAAATTTGAGGATAAGTCACTATCAGGAAACATCTTTGGCACTAACTTTGTGAAGTTTTACTTGAATTTATACGCAGATTCTTTTCATAAACAAAATTGACCCACAATAATTCAGCATCAATAACATCATTATTTATCTTCACAGCAAAGTTTGAAAGAGACAAATTTTCTTTTAAATTTCTCAGGCATTTTTCGAAGGTTTTGGTGTTACCATGACATTGCAAATAATTAAGTGCCCATCTGTAAATGCTCAGGATAGAATTGCATACTGTGCACTTTGCCTGACAAGTACTTCCCACTAACTTTAACCATTTGGGCAGTGTTCCAATTCACAAGTTTTTTAACAAAATAGTCGCACAATCCTGTTTTGTCTACGAAATCTATGAATTTTGAGCTCCTTGCTTTGTGGTTATGTTTTTTGTCTTCATCGAAGCTCACAAATTACAAAATACAAATTACCAAATCATTGCCATATTAGTTTTGCATGTTTGAAACATCTGAATACACATTTAGGCAAGGTTAATACAATAAACAAATATGTACTGTACTTACAATAACTATTTCACAAAGCAAGTTGCTGACATTCTTGAAATAGGTATTTTCTCATGACACAATTCTACGTATAGTAACAATTTCACATCATATGTTTTATTTGTTAATTTTAAATTCTAAATGGCACTCTAATAATTTTTGGAAATAATTACTGTTAATTTAAAGACTTCGTAGACTTTTGATTTTGGAACCATGGTACAACAAAACAATAGTTGCATGGAATGCTAGACAGTTGAATGTCATGGTGTCCAAGAAAAAAACCCTTTAAAATTCTAATACGAATTAGTTTTGCGTAAACGCGAAACAAATCGGAACACGGCTTCAATGCATTTTCCCACTCCCGTTTATATTGCTGCCCAAATGGAGTATAATTAGGAAATGCTTAACATTTTTGTTCATAGAATCATGTAATTATGGCTATTAACCACAAAAACTGTCTGTCTGTCTGTGTCTCTGCCTGCCTCTCTCCCCCCCCCCCCCCCCAATGGAAAATAAGATTCAAAATCCTATTTCTGGCATAAATAACATTTCCACAACCCCTTCACATTTCAAAACCTGCATACGAGATTAAATCTGAATGTAAACAAATTATGCAAAATGTAAACTACTAACGAGTCAAAGTTTTATGAGACAAAGGTAAGCGAATAATTGAAACATAACGTACTCTCCTAGATGATAAAAATACTATTTATATTATTGATTTCTTTGATGTTTATGTAGCAAGAACAGCAATGTTCAGACGTAGTTAAAAATGTTGCCACCACAAGCGGTAAAGTTATATCTACAGTTTGCAGCATTGCAATATGTTATAATTTATATTTTTGGGAATTTTTTTTTATTTGCTATACTTTTGTGTTAAGGGTAGTAACTGATTTAATATTTAGGAGATTGTGGCAAAAATAATTTGTTTCTATTTTGTGTATGTTCATTTTTCCAAATTTATTTGAGTCATTGCATCAATAGTGATAATTGTCATAGGATGACAGTGCAATTTTTCACTGGGTTAGTAAGCTAGACACGTAGCCGCCGGGTTATACCACATGATACAATGTGTGTGCCAAGGTCACAGTTGGCCGATGTGACGGCCAGCACGCATGCAACATTTTAATTTCAAGAATCACGTCAGAAATTACAGGCTAATTTTGGACATAAAGCACTTTGCAAAGCCACAATTGGACCACATTTACTTGATGCAATATTGAGGCAGTATAAATAGGGTAAATGTGACTTTCTTGTCGTCGCAGATTCTTAGTTCTCATAGTGAACTCAACAGTTATCAGCCGAATAGCTTTCAGCGAGTGACCATTTCACTCACACCGACACGCACCAATGACTTTAACCTTCTGTCTTTATTTCTGACATTTTTCTAATCTATTAAAATTATTTTCCGTCGGTGTGAGGAGTTGTTAGGGTGCTGGGAGAGAAAAGTAGTGATTCTCTCCCGTTTTCATAATTATCTAGTCTCAAAGTGAGACATTTTGTTTTGTGAAGGCTGCCATTCTATCATTTGAGTTTGTTTGTTTGTTTCAAATGTGAATTGTTTGTATTGCCAATAATTTTGAAGAGACTGCAACAAACTTTCAGTGAACAAATCATATTTTATTTATTTCCTGTTTTTAATCAACAAACCTTATAACTGTTTATTTAACCAGTCTCAAACTTTAAGTGAGCTAGTTTTGAGCTGGTGTTTGCTGCAGACTCCCACGAGCACGTACAGCAAATACTACAAGTTCTCTAAGAGGCATTCTTTTAATGCATGCATATATCTATGGTGCATGGCCATTTGTAAATAAACCACACGTAAAACATACATGAGAATGAACAGTAGAAAATATCTATGACGTCTGGATGAAATCTGTAAATCCATTTGAAGTACCAAAATTTTATGAAAATTGATCAAATCCATCAAACAGTAACCATGAATTAAATTAACAACAAATTTAGAGAAAACATTTTATTTATAAAAAGGTTAAAGCTTAAATTATACACAGAAATGGTACATAAAATATTAATAGTTAAATAAAAATGTTTCAGTTATGATTATAGAGCCAAAAAATTGTGTGAGCAATGTAAAAAAATGTTTGCTAAGTGAAACCCTTAATCATTGTACAATAAATATAAAAAAAACCAGAAAAAGATTATACGTGTATAAAAAGCAGAATACTTCATGTTCAACCAATTTCCTGAAAAGAAGTCAAAAATCAACTACTCAAAATAAATTATGAAATTATTTTTAAAATTTTTTTACAGAACTAAATAATAACAGAACTTATAAAGTAATAACAGGCAGGAAACATGCATGTAGCTGTGAAGGACCAATATATGTCAAGTTTAATTCTTGCTTGTGCTATGGGAATAACTTGGCAAATAATCTATCATTATTATTATTTTTTTGGAGTATCCATTTCATTTTAACATGTTTTGAAATTATACTGAACGTGACCAAAATAAAGATTGTATTTACAATATTTAAACCATATTTACTTATATGTATCTAATTAAAACTTAAAAGCAGCTTCATGTCAGAAATTCTAATTTGATCAGTAACAAAGGGTAGTAACTGTTTAATGTACAATTTATTTTTTATGTCGTAAAAAAAGTTTACAATGCTAAAGTGCTTGGCCTAAATGGATGCAAGTGCAGCAGGCTATGGTTTACTTATCTATAAGAACACCATGAAAAACAAGTAATTGACAGAAATAAAGTTAAATTAACAGACCAATGCCTACTGCACACACCTACATGCAGTAAGAGTGCCTGTATAACAGCCATGCCTTCTCCACTCCTATAACATTGTAAAATATGCCTTCTCAATCCTAGAAGTTTCCAAGCATTTTACATGCTGAGCTAGGCATCAACTCACCAAAACAGTGATGGAGAGAAAGATTTATTTAACAAATGTAAAAAAAAAAAAAACAACAAAAACAATATTGACTGAAGACAGCGTCAAAATGTGTGTGTGTTGAAAAATGTAGGCATATTTAAGTAACTTTTCTTGAGTACCGAATTCTTCAGAGATAACAACTTTGGCTGACACATCAAATACTCCTCTATGTCAATGGGATGATACTTGTTCACCCTACGGTGTCATAGGAGTGGCACTAAACTATACAGCATCAACTAAAACCAGTGCAAAATTTTCAGTGGTGCCATAACTGGCTGCACCCTACCAGTACAGTTTAAAAGCAGTGAAGTGACCTAGTAGAGCTCAGGTTTGGTTGAACAAAATGATGATTACCATCAGGCTGCCTCAATCCCGGAGTCATTGAGCGCAAGAAGTCATCAGGAGTCATATAAATCTCGTGACTTTCTCCATTAGGGTGGACCACTTGCAAAGTGGCAAAGTAGCGAAACACTTTGTCAGGAGTCGAGTATTGCCGGATACGATTTTCATATTCCATTATCTAGTTTGCAATCAAAATAACAAGAAACACATAAGGAAATTTCAAGTTGGAAGATGCACTTTCTTGAGGTAAACACCAATAAATTTGACAAAAAGTTAAATGAACACACAGTTCCAAAACTACTTAATACTGTACAGGTATTTACAATTCAACAATTAAAATAATTTATGTTTGCAAGAAACCACTTAACAAGAAGGCAGTGATTGATGCCAATTGCAGCATTCAGATTCTGAAATGAAGGTACTGGGGTTTGGAAATAATTTTCATAAAACTGACAACCAACCACATAAACACACCGTTTACAGGAGTTGAGTAACAATTCCAAATCCTAATAATGTATTTTAATTTTACATCCACTTTTGTTGACTGATTATATTTGATGAAATAATAAAAATACATGCAGTACATTTATGAAGTTATTTTATTAACTGCATCATGATGTTATCACTACAAAGTTAATCCAAAATTCTATAAAAAAAACTACAAACATTTCATGAAATGAAGTACACCTCACTATTAGTAAATGTAAGCAAGATGATGTTTATAAAACCTTGATAAAATTACGTTAGCAAAAGTGTAAGTAGTGGTAATTTGTTATTATTATTATTATTAAATTGTATACAATGGGAGGAAAAACGTAGATTTGACATATCTTACTCATTTATTATTATGAAAACTTGTAAAATATGGTTACTACAACCAAAAATATTGACCATAAACAATTTGTTGATGCATAAAAATCATTTTAAAAAAAGTGAATAATTCTCATCAGAGGAGTTCTACATGGTATAGGTTATTATTTTACATGAAGTTAACAATTTCACCAAGATATACTCTGTGAACTAACAGGCATCATACAAATATCAAGTGACAAGATACAGTAATTATACATTACCATCTCAAGAAAGAGGAGCATCATTTTATGCTACACCTAAACAAATATGACACCCATGTTTGAAGCTGTATACAGAAACCGAATATCCACCCAACAGCAAGCTGTTGTTGCCATTTAATTTAAAATTGCAGCAATCAGAAATATCCCCATTTCTAACTTAATATACACAGCTGAATCATATTATTATGGCCAACTGCTAGAAGTGCCATCTGCAGCACATAGCCCATGACGCATTGCTTGTGATGTGGGCTCATGAAGAAGTAAATAATGTGACAGACAGGCCGGCTGTACACAGTGCACTTCCTGCTGTCATGGGTAAGGGAAGCTATTTAACTGAGTTGCAAAAAGGGATGATCATCGGCTTTCAGGCCAAGGGGAGGCAGCATTTCGGAAACACCAACGTTTGTGAACTGTTCACTTGCCTCTGAGGTAAAGGTGTATCGTGAGTGGACGAATGGCACCATTGGGGGATAACCGCCATGGAAACTGTGAAGCTCCATGAGCCATTGATATCCAAGGTGAACGACGGTGCGTGAAGGCCATCCGACTGGCTACAGTTGAACAGTTCATCGTCTAAATGAACCAGGGGGCATCCAGATGTGTCTACCCCAACAGTTCAGCTAACCCTTCTGCGAATGGGACTCCAGAGTAGAAGGAGGGTGACCGCACCCATCCTAACACAGGTGCAACAACAAAAACTACAGGAATTTACTTGACAGTGTGGCGAGTCGACCGCTGCTAATTGGCATCAGGTAGCCTTCTCTGACAAGTCACTGTTTCAGCTGCATAAAATGGATGGACGTCAGCATGTTCAGCGAGAAACATCTGAGAACCAACACCCTGCATCCATTGCTGGACGAACACAAGGCTGTGGGGACCTTGTTATGGTCTGAGGAATGTTTTCATGGTATTCTCTAGGACCCATCATCCATGTGGAAGGCACCCTTGATCGATTTGGTTATGAATACAACCTCGGCGATCACGTGCACCCGTACATGATGATTGTCTTTCCTCTCAAGGATGGGAATTTCCAGCACAATAATGTGCCTTACCACATTGTTAGAAGTGTCCACACGAGGCTAGAAGAGCATAATCAAGACTTCAAAGTTCTTCCCTGGCCCCCAAACAACCCTAATCTCAATATCATTGAACATCTGTGGGACCACCTCGATCATAGTGTTCACGTCTCATAGTGTTCACGTCTGTCTCCTCCGCCATGCATCCTTCAACAGATACCCGTGGAGACCTATCAGCACCTGAGTCACTGCCAGTTCGTCTAGCTGCTATCCATTCTGCTTAGGGCGGTTACTGTGGATACTAGCAGATGGTCATAATAATGTGATTTGACTATGTATAATCCTAACGTACAGTAAAAAATTCAATAACTAGATGTGTCTGACCTAATACCATGACTAACATCAACTTCTTTAATGAGTTAAGAATATGTTTATGCACAGTAGCAGTTCTATTAAAAATGAAACTAAGAAGCTTCCCACAGTAATTCCAAAATTTAAGACCTGACAATTCTAACAAAATAACAAACTACAATTTTTCGGTATGAATCACCACATTTGCATGAACTGAAGTTTTGTGTTAAAGTCACAAGTATGTTAAATATATTGCACTAATATTGTCCATTTCATGCAATGGGGTATATTTTGACAGTTCTATAAAAGTGGCATGGCTGGCCACAGCATATCCTTTCACCACAGCTGCTCTGTCGAAGAAGAAAATGTTTGTAAACAAATGTTATGAATCCCACGCACACATTTTTCTTGGCTTTTCCACTTGTCTCCTTTTATGTCAGGCAATGAAAGACTGACATTAGCTAACCTCAGGGCAGTGCTCAATTTAGGTTGCCATTCCAAAGTTTCATTTCTATAATGGCATAAACTTGTAAGGCTGTTAAGGCTCAGTTTATTTTATTTCAAGCAGAAAAGGGAAGAGGTATCTTTAGTTTAAAGTCTTTCATGAGACAGTATTGATTGGCAGTTCTTACAAAACAGTGTCAGTTTGAGAGGGGAGAGAGAGAGAGAATGATAGAGGGGGATGGGAGGGAGGGGGAGAGTGAGAAGGGCTGGGAGTGGGAGAAGGGGTCGGGAGAGAGAGGGAGGGAGGGAGGGAGGGTAAGAGGGAGAGGGAGGGCGAGTGGGAGGGAGAGTGAGGGGGATGAGAGGAGGTAGAGGGGAGAGGAGGGGGAGAGGAGGGGGAGAGGAGGGGGAGAGGAGGGCAAGAGACAGGGAGGAAGAGAGGAGGGAGAGAGAAAGGGAGAGAGATAGATAGATTTGAGTGGCTCTTAACATCTAGGTCTTGAGAGCCGATTTTAATTGCATATTGTTTGAACTGCATATTCTTTTGCAGTGAAATATTTTGATCATACACAAATAACACTCAAAATATTATAACTTTGAAAGTTTTAACTTCAACTAAATAAAAAAACATAATATATATGTCGCTGTTCATAGAAGAAGTAATAAACACACACACATTAGGTAAACATTTTTACTGAGGTAAATCTTACACTTGTTGGATTTTCAATACAGGCTTACTAAACCAATGTAAATTTTATAGTACAAAATACAATTGACAGTGTGGTTTCTTTACACCATGAACATTTCATACAGTCTAACATAGCCCAGGAAATAAAGGTTTTGTCGGGAAACATTAGTGACCAGCCGAACTTCTGCAGGAACTTCTGCTTGTTGTTAGGAGCTAACTAGAGAAATATGTTCCCAAAATTCCCCCCTCCCCCTTTTTAACAACCAATTTGCAAGCGTTTGGATTACTGCAGATATCTCCGTTACCGTTTACCGTATCCAACTTTTACACAACTTCACATACAATTCTGATTTTTTTCCCAATTAACTGTCAGTATTTTGTCACTTAAGGATAACTGTTATTTAATTTCAATTTAAGGGTGATACTGTTATTTCAAAATTAATTAATTTTTCATGTGTTGAAAGTTAGTACAGAGATAACTTTGCTTCCCAGAGGTGCTTGGATGCCCACCAGTAACTTGCAAGCAGCTAATGTTGCACTGAATGTGTACCAACTGTACTTGCATTCCCACAGGGAGGCTGTCTGCTGTATCTGTACTCTGTAACCACATCAGTTAGCATAATCTCTACATGTTAAACATTTTTTCAATTTTTATTATACTTCATGTCATATAGCAGTAGACTAAATTGTGTGATTTTGTAGCAGCGTAATATTAGTGTTTTCAATGTTTTGTGGAGTAAAATCAACATTAGTGTTTCTTTTCTGCCATCCACTAAAATATTCTATGTTTTACAGTATGCCATGTTTGCTCTGTCTGTTATAATTTAAAGTAAGTAATTTTTTTTGGTACGTCATTTTATCATTCAGAGGATTCAAAATAAAGTTCCCATTTATTTGAGTTTCCAGTTTAGTTGGGGTTTGCAAGTTCAAGTTTGAAGTTTCCAGCTCACTTTTATTACTTTTGGCTGTCTACTTGCCTTCACTTCATGTCACTGCTTCCATTTCTTCTATCTGCTTGTTTTGAGCTTTCTAAGGAATGAGTACTTCCAATGCCTACAGATGCAGTTTTGCCGTGATGGTTTGTAGCAGCAACTAAATGCTACACAAGTTTCTTATAAATGTAATTCCATTGTTTGAAAGAAATAATATATTGCTACAGTCATGTGAACATCACATTCACAAATTAAAATCAGTTCTGTGGAATCTTTTGAGGGGCATACTGTATAGATTTGCCATTGCTGGTGTGATTAAATCATCCGAGTCAAAGTTAATTATCACATTCAAAACAATCTGAAAATTGGTACTGATTTGGTGATTGGGAGTGCTGCACTCGAAACAGTTAAACTGGATGCTGAACAGGCCAAGTTATTTTACACTTGTGTAAGGAAGTATTACGTTGCTGGATGTGACTACATTATTCATAAATTTCCTCTAAAATGTGAACTTCCGACTCATACAGAAGTAGCTTGCATTCAGTTTATTTTCCATACTTGGGAAAGTAAACAAAATAATCTAACGGGTTAAAGTTAGGGTAAGAAAAAGTTAACTGATTAAAGTTAGACATTTAAAATCCATGCAAATTAACTGATTAAAGTTTAAGATAAAACTAAATTAACTGATTAAAGTTGAAGGCTAAGAACAACAAAAATTGTATAGCTCAAAAATAAAGCCTCAAAAATATAGATGTTTATTCAGAACATAAAAAAAAAAAAAAATACAATTTACAGTCTTAGAAAAAAATTACCACAACTTGGTTGCTGAATGCAGAGTCAGATAGGCCTACTCATCAAAATGATGAATTAGCAATTTTTCACAAAACCATTTGAAATAAAACCTTTAAAATAAACTCTCATAGCAAAACACAGTACGAAAACAGACCAGTGCAGACACTACAAAAAAAATTGAAATGTGCATGCCACACAAGGACCATCAACTGTGCAACCATGATTATTGCGTAGTGAGGGATTGTATAGATAGATCACAACGATGGCATCTTGCCTACTTTACAATCACACTGTATTTGACCAACGATGATCTTCAATTCAGTACATAACGCCAGTGTATCGATCTGTATATCACTGTGTGCAACTCGTCTGCCGTCAAATACGTTGCATTATTTTTAAAGAAGTTTGTAAAGATATTAATGGCATTTGCATATATTTTGCTGTTATCTTTGATATTCAGGTGATTGTAAAGTTAACTAGTGCTAGTTTTAATCGTTAACCAGATATTTTAATGATTAAAAGTTAAAAGTTAACTAGTTTTAAAATTAACTAACATGTTAAAAAGTTAGTTTTTTTTTTTTAACAATTTATATTAATCATTAATACCAAGTATGTTATTTTCCAGGCATCATTTTCTCGTGTGAGGTATTTTGTAAACTAATTTCCATCCCTTTTAACAGTAAAAGAAGGTCAAGATAGTGATGGCGAAACTGCTGTTTTGGAGACACAATTTTGTAGCTTTCAAGTTCAAGACACCCTAGAGCAGATATCAAAGCAAAAAAGAATTTATACAAAATGGTCTTTGATTGGGCAACTGAGGGGCTCAGATGACAGGTTAAAGTTTGATAGGTTGGCATGTGTAATGCTGGGTATTTTGTCAATTTTCAGCCAAGAAAATAAACTAAAACTCAGTTCAGGTCATCATTATCAAAACAGTCACTTGAGAAACTGTTAAAAGTGAAATCTTCTCAAGAGAGTGTTTGTTATGAATAACATTTTAATGAAGAATTATTGTGTAAGTCTAAAGTCAGGTTTGCATCGATGAGCTATGTGTGAGCATTTTAATGGTCTTTCATGTAACAACACAACAGCCGTGGCTGAAGATGAAGATATAATCGGTGATGAATAAGCATATATTGTAAAATGCATTGAATAACATAATTATAGGTAGTAACTGTATTTACAAATTATTAATAAGGAAATGAATAATACACACAAGGAAGTGAAGAACAAAAATATGTAATGTCAGCTAGTGATTGGTGGTAGGTCTGTGATGCCATGAATGGCATTCTACTCTTAATCACACATTATGAATTGGTTACAGACTGTTCATGGTAAACTGAGCAATTTTGCAAGCCCTGCTTATGATGATCTTTTCTTCTCTTTCTGTATCATTCCACTATATGTAAAATTAATGTTGCCATTGGCAGTTTCACTTTACTACAGTACTGTAATAAACTTCACTTAAAGAGTTAAAATTTTGCATAGTTCCACAAATTTCTAAGAAGGTATTAATATTAACGAAAGAAGTCATGAGATCTCGTTCTCAGATAAAAACATACGAAAGAAAAACAAAAAAAGTTCTTGAAAATTTGAAAAGTAGCGTGCCCTTAAATTTTGGAAAAATAATAATACAGTTTTCAAAATATATAACTTTTATTTAGGATAATTCAACGAAACAGGTCAAATAAAAGTTGTTTATTTTTTACAACATTTTATTCGGATTATGATTTACAATCATTTACCATGATCTACAAAAGGAACTTTTAATAGCTTTCAGGTAAATAATATTAATTATTTAATAAAAGTTAAAATTTTAGCAAGTTTGTTAAAGATGCACTACATGGCTATAGGTACATTTTATTTTGGAAGTCCATTAATTGCTTCGAGTAAACCTAATCCAATTTGAGTATTCTGTCCCTCCCCTAGAACAGTGGAGAGGGACAATATAGGCATTTATCCACACCCTAGTTTTACATATATATTCAATAATAAAGTAGTTAATTTTCTCTCAAACCATGGGAATCAGAATATTGAAATGAACGAGAAACATATAACTGAATTTTACCATCAACTGAAGAGGTAGAGAATGGGTCTTGACCATCAACTGGGAAGCTAACAGTTGCCTTGGTGGTTCGGTGTGCTTGGATTCCCAGAACCTTGGAATACCAGTGAAAGAGTCAGACACATTTCTTAAATACATACACACAGTGGAACAGAGAGGCAAAATTCCAAGTGATTCTCTGCAAGGGCAGATCCAAGGGGGTGTCCAACCTGCCCCTTCCTTCTTGGTCATGTATTTTTTTTTAATGTTAGCTTTTTTTTGGCATTTATAAATGTGTTACTCTTAAGGTTGAAGTAAAGGAACTGCCTATAAAAATTGTCAGAAAAGTGCAATTTATGCTGTATATGAAAGAAGAATGTATATATTTTGAAAAATTATAAAATAGTTGACTAAAATATACTTTTTTAAATGTAAAAAAATAATTGATTAAAATAGCCTGTATTTTTCTAAGCATATTTCCATTATGGATGATTCAGAAAGCAGAATTTCTAAGAAAATTGTAATAATAATGTAGGAAATCATTTTTATAATTGATTTTGTGTGTCCATTTGTCACAAACATGTATGGCTGAAACTGACATAAATAGAGTTAATTATAAAATTGATATGAAACATTATTACTATTATTTTATTACACATGATCACAGTAAATAGTATGACTATCTTTCTTAAAGAAGATTTTTTTGTAAATTATGTTTTCCGAAGCATCCAAAACGGGAATGCGATTAAATTTTGTTAAAAATGCAGACTCTATCGATCAATTAGTTTTTTAATATTTAAAAAGTATATTTTAGTAAAATATTTTATAATGTTGCAAATATACACCTTCACTTTTCTGATTATTTTTATGGTGTCTGTACTAATTTTTTATAAGTTCTTCACATTGTCCAGTCAGGTGCAGTGCTCCATAGGCAGTTATTTTACTTCAACTTTAAGTTAACTGGCCGGAGTTTTTTAAAAGCAGATAGAATCATCACATTCAAGTTATTTTCCATACATGCCAGCATTGCAAATGCACAATGAAGAGGGTTAATAAGTATTTCTGATGTCAGTGGTACCAAGAGGTTTCTCTTGCCACCAACGACTAAGCAGTCGCACAGGTATGAGCTTTCCTCTACCCCATGCACAACCCTCACAGCATAGACACTACTCTCTCATTTGGTTAGTAGCAAGTACAGGTCAGGTGTAATGTGTACATGATGACAGATGCTAATGTCATAAATTTATTCACTGTTTCATTATTATTAAAATCAATTTTCTAATTACATTTTATGGATATACAATTTTTATCCAAAGAAGTTAACATAAGGAGCGCCGAGTTATAGTTGTATTGGAGATTCTGTAACTTTCTTAGAGAAATACATGCGTTCATTATAGCATGATGTCAAATTATGTGACTTTTTTCGTCATTGATTTAACTTATTACATTTATTGTATTTTGTACCAGTAAACTGTTAATCCAGAACAGAGTGCATAATATGAAGAGAGAGTGTGAGAGAGAGAGAGTGTGAGAGAGAGAGAGTGTGAGAGAGAGTGTGAGTGTGAGAGAGAGTGTGAGTGTGAGAGAGAGTGTGAGTGTGAGAGAGAGTGTGAGTGAGAGAGTGAGTGTGAGAGAGTGATTGAGTGAGAGTGTGTGTGTGTGTGTGTGTATGTGTGTGTGTGTGTGTGTGTGTGTGTATATATATGTATGTATATATATATAATATATATATATATATATATATATATATATATATATATATATATATATATATATATATATATATATATAGAGAGAGAGAGAGAGAGAGAGAGAGAGAGAGAGATAGAGAGAGAGAGAGTCAGCAGTCAGGTATATTTCTTAAATGGACATAGTGGAAGCAACAAAAGTTTCAAAAAAGTCTTCATCCACCATTGTTCCGACAAGTGCATTAATGGATTGTGGTTTAGAATTTGTGTTGTTCTGTTTACGGTTTACCATAACCAATTACTTTTTTCTTGTGAGAGTTATCAGCATTAGTCCAGGAAAATTACCAAAATAACATGGACATATGCAAGAAAAGATTTTATTACATAAAAATTCGCAGGAAAATTAGTGGATTAGTATATCAAATGTCCACCTAAATCAACGTATTATTTTCCTCTATTTTTCCAGGAAAACAATTTAAAAATTGATAAGTCTAAAACGGTACATTTTACAAACAAAAATGCACAGACAAAAATTAAAGATCACAACATTTCCCATACTGTATCGAAAATCCACCAAAAATGTCTTACTATTTTCCCAGGATTTCCCCTAGAGAAAAACGATTAAATAAATGATCAATCGAAAACTGTGCACTTTAATATGAAAAGTGCGCAGAAAAAAATTTTAAAAACCAAAAATTTCCAATATGACATCCAAAATCCACCATAATTCACGTAATATTGTTACAATTTGCCAGAAAAACTATTTAAAAAAAGTTAATCATTCGAAAACCGTAGTTTTACAACCAAAAAAGTGCAAAAAAAATAAAAGAGCACAAAATTTTACATAAGATAGCCAAAACTCGCCAAAAATTTTTATAATTTTCCCAGGATTATGCCTGGAAAACAATTAAAAAAATTGATAAGCCGAAGACAGTGGGTTTTACAACCGAAAGTGCATAGACAAAAATTAAAAAAACATAATATTTCCTATTTGGTATCCAAAATCCACCAAACATTTCTCACTATATTCCCAGGATTTTCTTGGGTAAATGATAGAAATTAATAAGTCAAAAATGGTGTGTTTTGCCTCTAAAAGTGTAGAGACAAAAATTAACAACATAAATTTCCTATATAATATCCAAAATTCACCAAATTCCACTTAATATTTCCCCGGTATTTGTTCAGTAAATACGATAAATTGAAGTGCCCATTGCATCCCAGGAAAATCATTAATGTATGAAATGGGCCAAATCTGAGCACAAAATTGCACAATAGGCTATTTTCTGGTTCTGTCAATATAATATTTATGGCATTCCACCACAATGGTTTGGTCAAAAGTTAGTAGAGGCATAGTTTTCATCTTTAAAACTTGATCTGCCATTAAATGAAGTGCTGATTAGCTTATATGCAAGTCTCGTTTTCATGGTTCATGCTTATAAGGAGAAATATAACACTTAATTTTCCCAGAAGTGAACCATTGTGCAACATTTGCATCATTCCTGATCATTTTGCCATTTTAGACCTCAACAACCATCCTATATTACACAGTAAATCGAGATTTCTGGTTGTTGGAGTCTTAACTTTAACAGAAGGAAGGGGTCAGTATGTTGCTTCTAGATCGTTGCTTTTTTTGTATAATCAAGGTGAATATTTCTGAGCTGTCGATATTCTTTTAGAGTGGTTTGTTTTCTTGCGATCAGCATGTATGTCTGCAGTTCTGAAGTGGTCAAAGCAATAATTCCCATACCATGTAGTGTATTATGACCCTCCAGAGTCCATATATGGTGGTCTGCAATATCAGCTACAAACTGAGTAAATTTTCAGGAACCATTCTGTTTGAGTCATCGATGTTAGCAGCTGAAGTATTTCTTTCGAAATTCATAACTTTTTGATAAGAGCAGCAAATACCAGTTCTTGAAGATTATCAATTAATCTGTTAGATGCAAAATTATGATGAAGCTGAAACTCCAACACTTAAATGAAAAGACAAGCTCTTGGGCAAATCTTTTGCATGATTTCTTGACCAATACTACCTAATTTTAAGTCATCTCCCTTTTATTGAATAGCATTTCAAGGAAAGACTTCGGAGCATCTAAGTATGTACTTCCAGACTCCATTTCAGAAGATGTTAGTTAAAATCCTAGATCCTGAGTTACAGACTTATATTATTTTCTAATGAACCTAGCAGCTGTTTCTATGATTGCAAGGCTTTCATAAAGATTAGTACTACCTTTGTTCTGGAACTTAACCAAAATATCAGTCTAATTTTCATAGAGGCTATCAACATTTGTAGTCTCTTACTTTTTCGAGAAAAACACCACACGACAAAAATCCTTATAGATTCTTTCATAAACTTTTCTGAATAGGCTTTTAATTTTTCTTGCAAATATCGTTTATCAAGACCTGGTATTCATCAATATTGTTTTAGTCTGTTACACAAGCATTTCAAATTCTTCCATAGCAATGAGTAAGGCGAGATTCAGCAATCACTCTTTAGATATGCTAAGCTTGACTTCCCCATCACATGAAGCAGACTTTATCCTAATTATACCCTTTTTTGTACACATAGCAATTTCTTTAGATTTAATATGTTCATCACAAAATACACACTTATCATTGGTTATTTCATCCATGCTGTTTTTTTTTCAATACAGTTCCTTAATTATACCGTAAGCACAGCATTTCACGAATATCATGGTATACTCCAATGGTTAAAGAAAAGAATAATGATTATGATTACACTATGAACACTATAGACTGTCAGACTCCATTATCCTTCATGAAAGTTGAACAAATATGATATATGTTAACACATATACTAAGCTTGTTGCAATCCATCATAAAGAAATGTCCTACATAAGTCAGACAAGATTTTAGAGAACTACTGCAACCCGCCAGCACAAACCCACAACTGATAATGTCGACAATGTTATAATACTTGTCTAGGATCTATCTCCTCGCTGCACAACTCGTGGTTGCGAGTCTGTTTTCTTGGTGAAGGTGTTCTGCTTCTTTTCTGCAGAGGTAAAAGAATAAACCATGTAAATATGAAAGTGTGTTAGCAACGTCACTCATTACACTCAAAACAATGCTGAGGCAACACACTACAGATAAACAATCCTACACCCATGACCGACATTGCTATTTTTAGGTATATAATTTACGGTGTAGTATTGTTTTTAGGGGCTTGGGGAACTGTCACCCCCACCACGCCTCTTCTTGGAGTTTCATTTAACAGAGTAGAGCATACAAAAAACTGAATAGAATTAAAGGAGATTGGGGAATGGATCCTGTTATAATATTTGCCTGTAGTGATTTATAGAGACCATGGGAAGCCACATTTGGGATGAAGAAATAAAGAATTCAACGTGGAAGCTCCGGAGTGAGATTCCTGTTTTTTACCACTTTACTACTTTAATCGGTGCTTCATGCTGCTAGAGCTAATTTTTTGACAAATAACAATTTAATGTTACATTTATGCTGTTAATTAAGCACTTTTATTAATTTCTAAAATATTTTCCTGAACGAATCCCGGAAAAATAAATAGAATTTATCGGCGGAATTTAGAAATTTTTTTTTTTACAGATTACAGGGAATTTTAAGGTATTAAAATTTTTCTCGTCATATTTTTGGTCCTAAGATACAAAGTTCTTTAACCGTAAATTTTTATATATTATTTAGGTTTTGTTAAGGTTGAATCTATGGAAAATAAAATTTTTGGGTGGATTTTTGGATATATATGAAAGGAAATTTCGTTTTCTTCAATATTTCTTTTCACACTTTTAGTTGTAAGAGATGCTATTATTGAATAATAAATTTTTCAAATTCTTTCTGGGACAAATCTTGGAAAAATAAGTATAAATTATGAATGGATTTCTGCTTACTTTTAAAATATTACAGGAAATTTTGTGTTCTTTAATTTTTGTCTTTGCAAAGACACATCGTTCTCGAATCATGTGTCTTTGGAAAGACACATCATTCTCGAATCATTAATTTTTAAAATACTTTTCAAGGACCTATCACAGAAAAATAAGTAGAATATATTGGTACATTTATATTAATTTCGGATATGTTACAGGAAATTTTGTGTTTTTTAGTTTTTGTCTTTGCATTCTTTGTTGTAAGATGCACCGTTTTTTATTAATTAATTTTCTTAGCATTTTACCGGGACAAATCCTAGGAAAAAATGGGAGAAGTTTAGTGGATTTCAGTGGATTTTGGATATGTTAATCTACAAATTTTTTTGCGAAATTTGATATAAAAACATTTTCTTGCAATTTGTTTAGAAATATACCACATTTTTTCATAAAATAACTGGACTACATGAAGAAGAGGCTTGTTCATTGCGCCGCTAAAAAGCATTGTTTGGACACAGGCAGGCTCTACATTGCTAGTTAGACATAAGATTTGTTTTATTGAGTCACAGCAGTTTGCAGGTCTTTTTATACCTATTCTTAAGTGCACAGATGCGTAAGAAAGTAGACATGTAGCCTACAGTAAGTTCAACGCACTGGTGAGATGGGATACATCATTTTATGAACTTGTTTACAAATCACAGTCAAATTTCCATTTTTAAAAGAAAAACCATTTTATGTTGTTGCTTATTCTAAGACATAGACTATAAAAATATTCTTATTCATATATAGTGCTTACTGCAAAACATTTCATTAGAAATAATTATTGCAGAACTTAATATAGTAATATACATGTCAGTGAAGCAAAAAAAAACTTAATATGGTAATCTACATGTCTATGTAATCAAAAACTAACAAATTTGCTTTAGCAAAAATGCAGTTGATATCTAAAACAATAGCAATTACGAAATTCTGCTGTTAGTTTTGTCCAGATCATCTCATTGTGCGTGGTATTTTTATTATTAAGGGGATAATGCCAATAATAATCATAAATAACACGCAGTGAGAAAAGTTATCTTAAGATTAATATACTATTCATCTTTGTCAGTCTTTAGTTAATGAACGCCAGAATAAACATTTATTCTGCTGTTATATGTCATGATGGTGAATTTTCGCTGTCGTGATAACATGTTCATAGAGCAGCTTGGACTCTTGGAGTGGTAAAGAGAGCCGCACAGACATTTTTTGTATGCCTGTATTTTATTGATACATTGTGTCTCAGTATTTTTGTAGATTTTAAGTCCGAATTCTAGAGTGTTAAATTTTATGTCCGAATTATAGTGTGTGAGTGAGAGTTTTTTTATGCACTGGTGTGTTCGTGTGTACAATAAGTATTAGCATATGTTTTCCAACACTCCTCATGTATGGCTTCAGATCGTACTTCAAACTATATGACTCTAAGGCTAAAAATCTATTACTATAATAAAAATTTGCAAAAAACAAAAATTGCGAAATTGCAACACATACCTATAGCAATTTTTTATTTATAAGTCTCATTTAATTGGTTTAAACTATGAAAACCATTACTGTGCAAGACATAAATACTGGATTGTCCTATGTGCCATGACGCACATAGCAAAAACCAAAGTTATGACCGAAGGCAACTAATAACGTTGCCTACCCCCTCCCCCCTCCCTAGTGAGAAAACCTTCCGCTGCCCCTGCATTAAAATGATCATTTAGGCACCACTGTGCCTTGAACAAGCTGCACCAGGAGGTCATAAATACAAGTTTTTGTTAATTATAATAAAAAATACAGAGCTATTCTGCTAACAGACAAAAACAGTAATTAGATACAAGCAAATAAAGGTGTCAATGTATGCAAATTGAAGTATATTAACTACAAGACATAAACTCAAACTGATAATCAAAAATCACTGTTTATAGCCTTTAATATATATTTTTGTTTTTACTGGAGATAAATTTGCTACATTATATTTAGTCACATGTTTTTTTGGTTCCTAATCCTCCTTAAGAATTATGTACCCACTCTGCAAAGTGGTCTCATTTGCACCGATGTGTATTTGTTCTTCACCTGTGTTTGCTCACACATTCTCTGTATTAATGGTTTTGTGCAGCTGGGCAACATGATAAATTATAAACCAGCTGAAGAGCTAGGTGTTTATAATAAAATATGTAAATTAATTAAAAAATAAATACATAAATAAGAAAATAAATAAACTTTGCTCTGTAGGCCTTTAGGGTGTAAAGAAATACCTGAATGATGGAACACCTCTAGAGATAGGGCAGTGAGCCTGAGAAAGAGCAGAACCACAAACCTGTGTAATACACACATATCACAATATATCTGCTGATATAATAGTGAATTAAAATATACAAAACAATATTGGCAATAATGAAAATATAAATAGTATCTTAGGAATACTTGTCCAACTGTTGATTGTATGAAAGGCTCTGATGAAAAAACACACTATTAAAGTTACACACACAAGTAGTATTTTTATACATTTACTTGGTGACTGTAATAAATACAGTGACTTGAATGTTTTTAATTATTTAAAATGCTTGAAACATCTGAGCTTCTAAAATGTGATAAAATGCTCATATTAGCAGAAAAATCAATCTATAGTTATGTTACTGAATAATGGAATGACTGGCATCAACTTGATTCATTCCTAAAGTTAACAAAGATAAAAAAAACTATAATGTTTGAAAAATGTAGGAATTTATATATACTGGATGTTCAATGAAAATATTATGGACTAAAACTGTTCAAAACCATTGATGAACTAAAGTCTATCAAATTTCATAATCACTACTGTGTTTAGGTATCCTTTTACATAATAGCTTACGTACCTAACTATCAATGTAGTGTCTAGAACCAGCAGGCTGGAACATACACAATGTTGTTACCGTCAAAACTAACATGAGTGTACATATAAATTTGTACAGTAAAACAGTATTTTCTCGCTTTAAGCTGTAAAATATGTAGCGTGAAAGCGACAGAGCTATAACAAAAGAATCTTGTTGCTACACCACTGTTAACACAAGAACTGAAATGTGGGAAACTTGAAAAAGCTGCTGCCAAGCAGAAGTCAGGAAAAGAAACTCGGCATTGAAACACCCGTTGAGAAGGTACCAGAAAGATGAGACATGCACATATATTTGTGCAAATTCAAGAACATATAAGTAACACACACAATAGCATAAAAAATTCACACACAATAGTATTAAAGAAATTACAAAACACATACAAGAGCACAACATACACAAAAGCACAAAACATACAAGAACCAAACACACACAAAACACAGAAGGCATACACTCACAGAAAATTCACACATAGAAACTCAGAAGACACACTTAACGAAAAGTAAAACGCACATGCAAAAACACAAGCACACACATGAAAGCTAACCACACAAAAGCACTTGCATCAAAGCACACATGAAAGCACATACAAAAGCACACACATGCATACCATGTGCTTTCCTTTTTTTGCTGAGATAAATCCAAAAATGAAATGCTTGTGTTTCTTAATACAACATAATAATGTCATATCAAATGTTTAATACATATGTTAACAATAAAATGAGATATAAATTGTGTTCAGCCTTCTCCATGAGCTTCAGGCGACCAACATGCTGTGTTAATGCGTTAGTATTGTGATGCTTAAAATCCTTAAAGCCACGAGGAACTTCAGGCAACTCAACGCTTACCATCTGGTTGCTTCATGCCTGGCGTAATAGATCGAAGGAAGTCATCTGGCGTCATATATATTTCTGTTCCAGAGTGAGTAGTTATCTGAACTGTAGCGAAGTATCGAAAAATTTTATCAGGTGTTGAAAAAGACCTTATTCGATTTTCATACTCAATTATCTGAAAGCATGTTCTGTGATCAATACTCAATTCTTATGTTAAAAGCCTATTATGAATATAATATTTACAAATAAAAATCTTTTTATTTTCAGTACATTATCGGCTTCCACAAATATAGCTGTGTGAAGTAAAATTTACCATATAGAGAATGTGTAACATATTATTACCATTTGTGAGGATAACTTATGAATTTAAATGTGTGCCCCATGTATGATGAAAAGACAATACCACCTTATCATAATTCATATTAATTTAACTTATGCAGTGGATCCTTGGTAAAAACAACATACAAACAAAAGAGAGACAAACTACATGAACAAGAACACAAATAAACAATTTATTTTATTTCTTTAAAGCCACATGTATCCTGCAAGCAATCAACAGATAAGGAAATGATAAGTATAAAATTAATCAATCTGGGTGGTTGTACAGGTGCACAAAAGGAAATATAATATATAAGAAATTCTTGTATCAACAATAAAATATAGGCCCAGTAGAATAATATTTAGGACATCTATAAATTATTAGACCAAGTGGTTGCGCATGACTAACTTTTTTTAGAATTTATACTTTTCAAGTTTCAATTTGAACAAACTGACAAACAATCATTATTCTTTCAAATAACCACCACATTCAAATATGTGTTAAGTAACAACACAATCGGTACCACAAAATACATAACTTAAAGTTCAGTCCTTGAAAAATCTTAAACCAGGATAGAAAAAAAATGAATTGACATCATGTCATGAATTGTAATTAAACTTCAGTTAAAGAACAACAAAAGTAAATTGACTACTCACAGCTTCATATTAGACATACAAAAAAAATGAAGTACTCTGCACATCATTTTATTAAATACATTAGTAACAAATATATTCTTTGACCAATAATGTCTTAACATTTTGTTGTGAATGATATTCATATATTGATATCTAAGCTCAAAGCTTTAAATATTATAGTAAATACTCCACTGAAAAATAAATAAAACAAATTAGTGTCAATTCTGATGAACAGCTACAGCTTAGTTGTATGCAGGCATCATCTAGTCCATAGAAACAGTTAAAATTTAGGCTATGAAAAAGAAGATATTTCATTAATCGCCAAACTGCAGCATGAAAGATTTGAAAATTTTCTTGACAATGCTGCCACCAGTAAGAAAATTCCAGCAACATATGCGGAAAAGATTTAGGATGGCACACGCAGAAAAGAGTTAGGCCAGAATGTGCACCCTCACAGAGAGTGGAACACAATAATATCAAAACCAAGAACTATAAGTTGGGAAACTTGCCAAAAACATCAAACAGCGCACACTAAAACACTACATTGCTAGAAGAGCATAGAAACTAGATAATCATGTCATCAATTAAGTTCAAAAGAACATAGCCATGGGAGCAAAACAGTCACATGCCATTTTGAGTCTCCAATTAAACTGCAAATGCTTGAACAAACATATGCACAGGGCTGCCAAAAAAACATGAATATGCTGCAGATAGATTGCATGGGCTGTTCACAAGAGATGACAGATGCCCAGACACACAAGAGAAGGGATAGATACCACATTAACATAGGACAACTTTATTGATCAAATCATGCTGAGTACAAGACTACACTTGGGCAAAATGCAGAGAAACGCAGCTACAGGGAAGCAAGTGTGAGAAGCACTACAAGGAGACAACCACCTAAAGAATTTGCCATGCTGCATTAAACATCTGGTGTAACAGTTGTTACAAAACATGGGTCAGCAGACAACTGACTGGATTCTGAACGAACTTCCAACCAAAGAAAGTAATAACTGAAACTAAAATAACAAGCTATATATTAAAAAGCACAATTTTGACAAACAGTAATAAAAGGAAAATAAAATATATAAATAACTTTCTACACCATTTAAGCTAAATAAATTAATTCCAACATTGAAAACATACCATTACTTAGGTAGTGCCATAAAGAAATTCTGGACAAAGAGAACTAGAATAATAATTAAATAAATCTTAAGATTCCTAAATAGAGACTAAAGGTGTTACAGTGAATCCCGATTTTACACTTAGGGACAAAAAATATTTAAAAAAGTTTAAAGAGCAGGACAATGTAAATTGACGGAATGCTTAAATTAATCAAAATTACCTTGTCTCTGTTATTCTTTGTTCTCTTCTTTAATAAACACTTCCTATGGGTAAAATGCAATAGAAAGTAAGTCAAATAATATAGGTATTATAGAAATGTCTTTACTACATCAAGTTTTCTTTCAATAATTACAACTTAACATGCAAGACTTAACCTCAAAATACCTATATACAAAAAGAAGATTGCAAAACAGTCACCACAATCAAGTTAAACTGATTGTTAACCCAACTATTCCAGACAGTAAAACCTCCACTGTTTAATCATGAAGCAGTTACACACATTTTTATTTAAAAATTAATCCGGCGATGTTAGATTTGCAACATATGCACCAAAATAACTCAAGAAAATATAATCCCATTCTTTTAGTTTCCATTTTTTAGTGTATTTATGTTTTTCTATCCCATATTTACTATTTTTTTGCTCTCTCTTCACATGTGTTAAATTTTTTCCAACAATGTTGCAGTTTTTAAGGGTACCGATGGGAATGTATAGTTCTTACGCCAGATCAATGGACTTTTCTGATACAGTCTTTGGTATTTTTTAATGTTTATATTTAACCAAAAGTGTCTGCAGCCATTTTTTCACCATCACACTAAACAAGCTTGAACTAAGAAAAGCTGCATGGTTTACAGTGCTAAGTGGTTATTTCCATAGAACCCACAACTTGCAAAATATTACGAACATACCAACTTAGTGGATATTTTGACGTGAACCAGACGTCCATGTTATGCCTCGTGCCCCCTTGCACCAATGAAGTCGCATCAGCTAATCCAGCTACACCCGACCAACTTATATCAGGTCACAGATATGCAGTACAGGCTGGCGAGAATGTAACACACAAACTTTCTCGCCTAAAAGGGAATGCGTGGTTCGCGAGCCACACCTAATTAAATTTATTACAGAGGTAACTCCTGAAAAACAAATTAGTAGGCTGCCTCTGTATTCACCCTAAAGCCACAGCCATCTGGCACAAGAGCAATTGAATGGAACATGGGGGCAGCTGGCACCACGACGCTCCACGCCCTTACAGTTTGTAAAACATCAACAGGCCTGCTGGCTGCATAGGAAATGCTACGTGGCCCCAAGAGGTGTCAATCAGTGGGGGGAATAACATTCCAAAAGTATATATTCACATTCAGAGCGTTCCCCGTTTTCATTCAGCAGTAATAAATAAAACGGACTATTTTTTCATTGTGTGACGTCAGAATTTACTAGGGAGGCTGCCAGATTTTCCATACGAGGTGCAACGAATTCCACAGAAGTCATGAGCAAATAATGTCCATGCAGAGTGAAATGTAATGATGTCACAAATGGTGAAATACATTGAGAATAATCTTTATTCAGTTTATTTACACCAGTAGAAGATTTATTTAATATGTAAAAGAGTGCATATATATTCATCTACCAGAAAACTGCTATAAACATCATCATCTCATCTTATATTGTTCTTAAAGTGTTCTTACATACCAGTAACATCACATTTTCAGCCACAATTAAGGCGTCATCACGCATGGATACCAGCATGTGTAAAATCACCAATCATAATTATCCTGATTAGTCATTTGCTTATCAACAGCAATCAATATATCAACTTTTTTTCACTTTCATCACTTTGGCGCAGTTTCGGCATCCTTCTACGATACCATGACCATGTTCGCAGTCTGACCTCAGCCATAAACGTATGTAGCTGCACGGGAATTGCACTCCAAGTGCAGCCCATTGGCACCCTCAACTTAAGCTGCAACCTTCAGCATATCAATAGTAACTTCATTAACTGGAACCTTTTCTGTTTTCTGTGCCAAAGGGTCGACTGTCAGTTTTAATCGGAACTTAACACATCGTAAATCCATGGAGCGTGCCACCTTTTTCAAGTATTGGCTACCAACAGGTGACAGTGCCGGATTTGTTTAACTTTGTATGTACATTGATCATGCGTGTACAATCAACTGCCAAATAAAAGAGCTACAGGATATTTCTCGTCTTTTATTAGCGTTTACCTCTCATGGTAATTTTGGGCACGGCATCCTTAAGGCAGATGTTTATATTTCGTGACAAGTGTACCCTCTCCTTAGGAAATATATGGGACCTGAACCCTATGCAATGTAAAAACTGTGTAAATATTACAGCGTGTAAGGTAGCCCACAACCTTACTCCTGCGTGGCAGTACAAACTGATACATTAGTGTCAGTGACTGTAAGTGCACATAATATAAAACCCTCAATCAAACTGACAGCGGACTTCAAAGGTCCCACTGGGCTGTCGACATAAAGACCCTCAGCTACCGAGTTCTGGCGCCTGGCATCTTTCATCAGTGTTCACCCTACTTGATATGTCAGGTCGGGTATGAACCCAACTCAACAGCCCTGGAATCTCGGAACACGTCATGTTGAATACCATTAGGCGACTATTGCAGCCTTCTTGCTTTCTCATGCATTTATTGGGCTCGGATGGTGGTCCCAATCACAGCACACACTATTCCAAGTTGCAGTAGTGTTAACTTACTTGAACTCATTACTATCTCTGGCATTGACGACAGTATCAACAATGTTTATGTTTTGTACGTGATGTAAAATGAGGGAACGACAAAATTCCTGTAGCTTAATTTGCGGGAAAACAATGGATTTAACTTATGGGGAAGAAACGGGACCTGGATAAACCAGTGCAAAAACTGAGAAAATGTTAAAATCGAGAACATAAAAACTGTGATCTACTGTTTTACCACATTAATTAAACTAGAAGAAAGGTAATGAGACAAATAATATTCACAAACTGATTTTGGAGACTAGAATACAGAAAATTTAGTTTCTACTTAAGTGCCACATTTTGATACGGCACAAATATACACATATCTCCATGTAAGAACCATACATCCACTTATTAACGATGAATGAATGAATTTTACACAGCTCACACAATTAAATGTACAATAACACAGTTGAAAACGAAACAATGCCATATGTATAGTTGATTATTAGCAATAAGGAAAATAAATTTTGTAATTATGCATAAGTACTCAATTAATTAACAGTACTACTTCTTTTCCTCCCAATAAAATGCTGCATTTATAATATCTGAACAAGATGACCAGCAACTGAGAATTCACGAGCACATTTTAGGTTAACAAAACCTTAATTTATAATTTGTAACTCCAGCATTCAGATCCACAGGTACAAACTACAGATTTAATTTTCTTAATTTAACCAAGTAAGCACAAATGCCAGTTTCTACCAAAGTGCACTGACTACAAAATTAAACACATTTCATAGCAAGCTATCTATTTTTTTTGTTACTCAGGCTTATGCTTTTTTATGCAACATACAGACAGCCCAACCATATAAAAAAATTATAGCGCATATACATTTTGTCATCATCTATCATGTTAATAATACAGTGGACTCCCGATCTACCGTTTTACAGGGAACTGTCAAAATATTTTCATACATCCAAAATTTCATTAGATGACGGTTTGAAATATACGTCAAAAAAATACAACTTCTAATCTCATTACACTTCATGTTGAGTATAAGAGATATACATTATCTGTGAATGAAATTTAACTGAACACAATAAAAATGGGATATATTATATTAGTATTACTATAGTTAAAACATTAAAAATCATTTCACCTCAACCCATTTCAAATAGAGAATATAACATCACATAATACTGTATATAATTGGTTGTAATTTGACATGGCATGTATGCCGTCCCCAAACTTTCAAATCCTCTGAAAAATAAAATGACACTGAGTGCAAGCTGAATTTTGAATGTCCCGCATGCACTCATTCAGATGAGAGCACATAGAGAGGTTATTGACCAGCCAGTGTGTTCACGGCGGGCAAAACAGAGAAGAAGAAGCCACAGCAGCAGGAGGAGGAAATAATCTAACACTCTACTTCCAAACCAGTCGGTACACAGAGGGAGGGTGCAAGGATGCCAAGCTGGTTGCTAGGCAACTAGCTCCCTCCCCGTCAGCCGTGTAAGGAGCGGAAACTAACTCTGCTGAATATCATTGAGGACAGCAGAAGCTTACACATTTCTACATGAATCTACACTGGCAATGTTGTGCTCACATGGCATTTGTGTAGTTGAAGGTATTAATATTATTTCACTTAAAAAATTGTGTTTTTGAGACAGAGATTAATTTAATAAGGCAATTAAAATTTATTTCTTTACGGTCTTCAATAATTAATCATACAAAACCATGTCCTCTGATTTTCCTGCACAATTATGCCTGTTATGAGTTACGCTGCACTTGGGCTCGGTTCTTATGCATTATTTGACGACAAGAGGTGTCAAATAGACCCTTCCATAATAGCAGTTTTTTCAGCAGATGTGTGTCTACTGAAATTAATGAACATAAATCAGCCACTCTCTTTGCAAGAAGCTACTGAAAATAAACTTTACACTTTGTAACACAAGTTTATTGATGGTCAAACAATTTTTGGTGACAAGGGGAAGTCAAGTATACACTTATGGGCATATTTTTATTCGGATGATGTTGCCTATTCAGTTAAAACATTTAATTTAAAAATCATTATTTTATGCTGAATACGGTTAAACACAAACTTTGGGAGGGAAAATCAACCTTTAAACGACAAAATAAAATATCTTCAAAATATTAATTCCTCATTAAAATGTTTTGCATAACATTTTCAGGCAAAACAATTTGCTCTGAAATACAAGTGATGAGAGATGCAACTACAATATCTACCAAAAAATAATTGGGCACGCGTGAAGATAGGTAACTCAGTACGTCTGTTGACTTGTGTTTCACGGCCTTCAGCATAGTACCACTGATATTTGTCTGTGGTAGCATGAACACAGAGGCCTATGTAACATTCTGGATAATGAAATGCTCACAACTTTGTGGCGTTTTTACAGAATTGACATGTGTTACTTCCGGATGACAATGCCAGGTGCCATGTTTCAAGGTCTACTGTGCAGTGGTACGCCAACAACATTCGCCAATTGGACTGGCCCGGCCAGAGCCCCGACCTCAATCCTATAGAACATCTCCAGGACAAATTGGATGGCCAGAAAAGGGCTTGTCAGGCGTGGCCAAAATCCATTGCTCAACTCATGGAATGGTTGCAAGAGGAAAGGCGACAAATCCCAGTGGATGTCCTGCAAATACCAGTAGAGAGCATGCCAGACAGGGTGGCTGCTATTATAGCAGCAAGAGGTGGCCCTAAGAGATTCTAACAGGGTGACAACCATCGAGCAAACATTGTGGACAGGTGCCCAATTACTTTTTGGTAGATAGTGTATTTTGAACAACGGATAATCATGATAAAATTCCTATGACCAGTTTACTATTGCATGCTCCTGACTGCCAAGACCTTGTTAGTTCAGAATTGGCAGAGCACAAGACCGTTCTGTTGTGTGGTGCGTTTGACAGAATGGCCATGTGTCATACTAAAATCACATGATTATATTTATTTAATGCTTCACATACGATACCGATTGTCATCTCGCCAGGTGTGTAAGGGGTGAAATAAGCACACATGGCAATTGCAGATTTTTGCTATATAACAGCTTCTCCTCTTGCTAGCATGTAAGGAGAGGAAGAACGCTGCATGGCTGAGAGAGAGAAAGAGAGAACACAAGGGTGCCACGCTGTGGTTGCTAGGAAACCAATTCCACTCTCATCAGGCGTGTAAGGGGAAGGAGCATGACAGAGTCGGACTCGCCATATTGCAGACACCCTCAGCTGAACTAGTGTGTGTTGTGCCATGCCACAGAGATGATAAACAGGTGGTGCATTTAACACATTTCACACTTAGTTATCAGGCATTTGCATAAACAACCAGCTTAAAAGTATTGTTGCAGGAAATCTTAAGTGAAGGGTCCAACAGATACTTTGATCAATGCAATATCTGATAAACCATAAAAGCAGGTAATTTTATTATTATTTATATGGAAATTTTGCCGGGAGAACTAAACATTAATGGTATACATGTGTTAATACACTGACGCCGGCCAAAAAGCCTGTGACTATTAGCCCATGACGGCGCTCACCAATTAAGCACACACAGTGGTATAACATGTTTAATAAGAGAACAGCCCCGACTTCCAGTGCAGTCATAATCAAGTGTTTTGTCTAAATTATTTATTTTTCAAGGGTCAAGTTTTGTACAAACATCTCTTTTAAAGTAAGGGTTACGTCTGTGTTTATGTTTTTAGTTTGAAATGTGCACCAAAAAATTACAAGACAGTAATTCACATAAAGATACCTTTAAAAGACATAAAGTTAGCAGAAAAATGCTAATTTAAATGGTACATGTAATATTGTTTACTATTGCTTTTGTGCCACTGCATTTAATAATTTAACATTTTATGAGGCGTGCATTGCATTTCCACTCATGTGAACCCCGTAGGCAGCCATGTTAGGGCCGCACGAGCTTGCCTCATTACAGTTGTCCGAGTGGTGTTGTAGATGTAAGATGCTGTCCGTACACACACACATTTTTTATCGCACTGATGTAGGTTACCATAGTTTTAATTAGGATACAAATTCACCTTTGCCTGCGTACATATTGTTACATTTGTCCCCAGCATACCGCTAGTTGGCATAACCTAATTATTTGCAGCCCTTGTTGGCTTTTGTTATTATAAACTATGAGACAATGTGTGTTCCGACGAGGCCACGCTGCCATACGAGACTGTATCTGATACCATCTAGCTATGTGATGAGTGAATTTATGTAACTGCAGATTTATTGTGACGTGAAATATTATGGGCAAGATTTATTTATGGATATTTAAAGTATTTCATTAATGTTAATGGGTTTGGCACCAATTTCATGTCCAGCCACATGGTCATATACCATTACGCCCGTAACTCTCTAATTACACGTTTTAAGAGCTATTTATGCTCGTATCTGCTACGCTGTTATTTCTCCAGTATTTTTATGGGAACATTTATGAAGAGTTCTGCATCATTTGTTTTGACCACGTGGTCAGCCGATCACCATCCGGCCGCCGCGCCATTTAAGAGTAGCTTCACACAGTTGTGTTTATTTACCAGTTTCATGTTGTGTCCACTTTCCATCTCTTTCTTTGTCCTAAATGTTTTGTCTCATAATGTGTATGTCCTGCACTAGTCCGCTCTGTCCCAATGAGTTGCGGTTAGCTGGGGTGGAATCTCTTCCAAATTGTGATGTGTTATTTGTCAAGGGTATTTTGTATGGCAATTATTTATCAATATTAGTTTGCGCTTTGTTTTTAGACAGTCGCAGCACTTCACGTGCCTAGGAGACGAGTCCCGACGGGTGGCAATAGTTGAGGGTAGAGCCTGTAGTGTATCATTGATTTGTCAGGGTTATGTATTAATTTGTTATTATGTAATGTCCATTTCATCCCCATATCCTGCCTCTGTGTGAACCCTGCAGTCCATCATAGCGGCTGTAGGACCCTCATCTAGAAGAGGCTGTGTCTTCTAAAGGATGATTTCCCCGTGGTGTCAGGAGTCGTGCCACTAGGTTATTTGCCGAGGGTTCACTCGCCAAAACTAGCTACACACGCCCAAAGTAATCACTAAATAATAAATGCACACATTGTATGTTGGTAGAATAAAACCCATTTTACCAGGCAAATTGTGAGTGTTTATGTAGCGTCGGTAACCAGCCAGTCATAACCTCGCAGTATAGTATGACAATGTTTAGTATTGGCAAAGTATTTATAAGTACACTCGGGTGCGGCGACAGACACACACAACCCACAGCATCCCTGAGAACCCTAAGTCTCTACAGTGCGTTGACTGGGAAACACCGCTGGTGCCCATCACCAGTAAGCAATTTGTGTCTTCATTTGTCTCGTGTCTCACCCAACTGCGTCAATATAGAAAGTCCACTGTATGTGTACAATACAAGTCACAAGTAAGTAATGTAACATTCTGGTTGCCAACTGCTTCAACTCCTTGCATTCAATATACTATTATCAGCTATAGAAGGCATTACTTGTTCATGCCACTTCATTCCCTATGCTAACTCAAATGTGTGCGTATGCATGCAGGTGTGCATGCACATGCATGTGTGTGTGTACACAAAGAGCCAACTGATGTGGTTTTCTATGTTGCTGTGAGATGAAACAAATAAACAACTGCAAAACTGTAATTAGACAAATATTTAGCATGATATAAGTATAACAACCTCACCTCCACAGCTGTCATTTGGCTAGCCAAGCCGACATGCTTCAATGATGAAATTAGTAAATCTACACACCCCAGGTACATTTGTACTAAGAACTGAACAAAAGAGTGTCCTGAATGGTATGGAGGAAATGAGTCAAACAAGTACCAAGGCCCCAGAACAATGAATTATTGTCTCATGCCTCCCAGTGATGTTTCATGCAAATGTAAAAAAATACAGGTGTTGTGATTTTCTGCATAAATTTAACCAGTGGTTTCTACAACAGTGTAACGTTCCTGAAATTAACACCACAGCATTTGTTGTTCTCAGATGAGCCAACACTCAGCAGTCACATTATAGATTTAATTCAGAGCTTTGTTGTTCTAGTATGAAATATTTTTCCATAATTTCCTCTATACCATTCAGGACACAATTTTGTTAAGTTCTTAGGACAAATGTAACTTGGGTGTGTATATTTACTAACTTCATTGTTAGAACATGCCTGCTTGCCATAGTAGCCAAATGACAATCGTGGAGTAAGGTTGTTCTACTGATATCATGCTAAATGTTTGTATAATTACAGTCGTGCACTTGTTTGTTTGCATCATCTTGCAGCACCATAGAAAACCATGTTAGTTGGCTCTTTGACATATAAACTCACCTGCATCACTGCGACAGCTTCTAAACTGTTTTGACAGAACACTTGTCAGCACTCGAAGCACTTATGGTACCTGTGAGATATTGGGATTTAATCTTACTTCCCATATTGTCCAAGAGGCTTGATGTTGCACTACAAACCCAATGGGAGCTGACCTAAGCACATAATGAACTTCCTACCCTGGCAGACACTGTGAAGTTTTTTGGAAAAACATTGTCAAACTCAGGAGACTGTTATTTCCTCTCAATTAATAGTGCCTATAACCACTTTAACGACAGGGTCGATGAGCAGATGTAAACTGTGACCCAGCTCAAGTTCTAGTAATTCCATAGTGAAACCTATGAGTGCTGAATGTGTCCTCTGCGGTGAAACCCATATGTTGCATAAATGCTCAAGCTTTTTCTCAAAGTTACCAAATGAGCACTATGCACTTTTGAAGGACCACAAGCTGTACCTGTACTATGTGCAACCCTCGCATAAAGGTAAGGACTGTCGCTCCACAGTATTGTGCCATCACTGCAATGCCCATCATCACACACTGCTACACTTTCTGGCTGATGCGGCTGTTGGAGACAATTTGTCCTCTGTGCCAATGATGGAATAGCTAGCTGAAGCTAGCAGGTCGTAAATGTATTGTCTTCATTCTTGAAGTGTTGTCCACAGTCATAGATGTACAGAATTCTTCCGGAGAGTTCCAACCAGCCAGAGTACTATTTGATTCAGGTAGACAGGTGATCTTTATTACAGAAAGTTGTTTAACCTCATTGGGTACCAGGGTTGGCAAATTGCCACCAATTTTCAGTAAATTACATGCCAATGGCAAAAACTTGGTTTTTACCTGCAAATATATTATAATTATTTATGTACCTAAGTGTGTAACAAAATTAGACTATTTGTTAAAGATATTGGTTTTTATTAAAATTTACTTTTACTTATTAATACCAATTAAATAAATCAGCACGTCATTGTTTATCCTTATATTTGTTATATGTATAAAGATTTATGTTTGAAATGATAAATAAACATTTTGAGAATGTAATTCTACGAGAATTATACCAGTAGGTACTCATAAAAGAAAGCCTCATAATTCCTGTGTTTGGTTGGGAAATTTAATGTTCATGATTCCAAGTGGCTACACTAGATAATGGAGTACAATAGAATAAAAATAACTTTGCTTACAAGCACATATTCTAAAATATTATAATAGGCCTACATAAAATTGAGTCGCTGTAATAGAAAATAGGCCATGCTCGAGACATGATTTAAAAATATTAGACACTATGGTTCTTTTAACGATTTTCGTTTCTTAAATAATAAAATTTAAATGTATGTTATAACTGCTTCAACATTTAGTAATTTCAAGCAAATTTTCCTATGAAGTGGGAAATATTGGCAAAAACTAATTAAGTCCAGGACGGTTTTAACCTGGAATTTACCAGTACTTTCCAAACAGTGAGAAAAATTGTGCCAACCCTGTTGGGTACTGCTTGGAAATGAGCTGCATTGCACTTACAGGGACATACTCAAACTTCATTGAGTGTAGCAAAGGGCATATCATCCTGTGCGTTGAAGCCACGTGGAAAGAACCAGCCTCAGTTTTCAGCAGACATATTACTCCTGCCACACACTACAGGAGTAGTTCCTTCAGCTTCCTTTCAACCAGATCAGGGGCACCACACCACTACCTTGCAGTTTACCTGACCCCAGCTTTGCAGTTCCTGGTCCTGTTGACATGCTCACAGGAGCTGCACTGTTCCCTCATTGCTTGACTGGGCAACAAATAGTAGGTTGTTCAGGGTCACCAGTTGCTCTAGGTACCTACTGTCATTGGGTTTATTCTGATGAGACAGGCTCAGCATGCTTTACCTGTTGTCTCTGAGCCAACTGGGTTAATGTCGTCGTTTGTAGCCTCCATGTCTGCAAGTCTGACATTGGAGTAAGTGGTGGAACACTTCTGGGAGTTGGGAGTACTTCCAGTGGCCAAATTCTCTATTGCACCAGAAGATGAGGTGAGAAAAATTCTTTGAATTTGTATATTACGAGGCCCTACTGGATGATACAGTGTTCTGTTGCCATATAAAAACCACTTACCCAGAACTAGTCAACCCTTAGTGAGTTCCCACTTCAGGGTTTCTATGCCCATGAGCATGGCTTGGACAAGAATCCAGAGGTCAAGGCACGTTATGAGACATTCATTGCAACGGGTCATATGAGGTTGGTTAATGAGTCCAGCCATCACGCAGGCAAGAAGTATTTCATGCCTCATCGCTGCGTCCAAAATCCAAACAGTCCCAACTATGAAACTGCACACTGCCTTTGATGTGTCTAAAAAAACTATAGCTGGGACATCTCTTAATCAGGTGCTGTTAAGTGGCCCCAAGTTGCAGAGAAATATTGAGTAAGTGTTACTCAGGTTTCGTGTCCCCCGGCTTGTGTTCACAGTGGACATCAAGAAGATGTACCACCAAATTATGATACTTCCACAGCACAGAAGCTATCAGTGTATATACTGGAGGAAATACAAAGATGACCCTGTTAAAATATACCAGCTCAACACTGTGATCTATGGATTGTCTGCAGCCGTGTATCTGGTTCTCCTTACTATAATAACTCTATTACAGATTGTTTTCCTTGAAGCTTTTGTTTACAGTAAATATTGACTTAATAATTTATTTTGTTTTCAATTTTCTCTTAATTTATATGTATATATTTTTAAATAATAAATTTTTGATTGCCCCTAATAGGTTTTTTATTTTAAACTTAATGTAAAACTTAATAGTAATAGTAATCCACACATCCATCTTACAGGGTTAGCTTTCAGTAATTATTTTAGTATTCAGTTTTTTATTTTGATTTTTTAACAACATTTTTATATTGTAATTTATTTTTCATATGCAATTATTTCTTTTTCAGTTCTTTTGTTAATTGTGTTTAGTTTTTTTTCTGTGTTTTTCATTTGTAGGATTTTCAGTTCTTTCCTGTTTCTTTTCTCGGAATAAGTTTCGGGGTTTTGGTATTTGTTTTGTGTATTTGCCAGATGTGAAACTTATGGTGAAACGTTTAATTATGATGGTCGCATCACTAATTATCGCCCAATTAATCTATTTTAATCTCCATTGCCAACCTAATATAGGTAATATAGTTGGTCTCAGAAGTGAGTCTAGGGATAGGATCACCGTGCCATATATAAGAAGAGGGTGTAGACACGTAAAATTTTGATTTTTAAGTTTCAAGATGCCGCCTTTTGTAGAGGCACTGCTCAGCTCCACGCGCCATGTTGCCACAGATAATATCCAAGGTGACGACAACCCTATTATAAAGCTAGAGGGGCACAATTTGATCTTAAATGTACTTCTAAGCTTAGACAGAGGAAGGTGCAATGATGTAAACCAGTAGTCCACAGCTTTACAGACTGATGCCAATGTCGGAGCACATTAATTAAGGTTAATTACCCTGAGAAAATAGTAAAACTGATTTTTTTAATTTGTTGGAAGTTGTAAAGTTTGTAATGTTGCAGTATATGGTAATTTATGTGTTCTGGAAATATTTAAATTTTCTATATTTATATAAAGGATGGTAACACATTTAGAATTTTAAATATTGTGGCAATAATAATTTGTTAATATTTTATATACTTCCAAATTTGTTATTTTTGGATGACATTGCACTTTTTCACTGGGTTAATAAGCTTGACACATATCCGTCATATTGCGCTACATGATGAAATAAGGAAGTACAGGTGGTCACATTTGGCTGATGTGACTGGCCACACGGGTGTAATATTATATTTCCAAAGTCACATCCACATGTGTGCTATTTTTAGACATTAGACACGTGATGCCATAATTGGGCAGTAATCAGATGACAAACTTATAATCAATATATAGAGGAAGCACAACCTTTCTCATGCAACAGCCAAACAGTAGAACAGTAATCCACAGCAGTCGACAAGCACTTGTGTACCAATGAGTTATCATTTAACACGCACCAGCAGCGCCAGCGACTTCGACCTTATTTTAATTTTTGGAAATTTTTAAATACTGCTATATTTATTTTCGCTGGAGTGAGAGTTGTTAGGGTGCCAGATGAGAAAATAGTGATTCTCTCCCATCTTCGTAATAAAATATCATCGAAGTGAGGTTTTTTCAAGCAAACTTTGCCATGCTGCTATTCATATTCAATCTCTTGTTTTCTTTTGTCTCCTGCAACAAGAGACAATTGTTTTGTATGCCAACATTGAGAAAGAAACCACAATAAATCTTCAGTGAACAATTTACAACCTCACCATTTATTTATTTTAGTATTACTGCTCTTTTTATCTACAAACCTTTTTTTTAATTCAGAATTTCATGTTTTCAAACTGAGCTAATTCGAGTTAATCTTTACTACAAACTCCTTTTGAGTCTTCAAACGAAAAACATAATAAGTTTACTTTCAATTTACTTTTGTAATTATTAAAAGGGTCAGTGAACATTCTTTTCATGCATACGGGATATGTAGAAACATAGTTGGAGACATAAAGAAGCTTAACTACTGGGAATACAAACATTTTAATTTTGGCAGTTTTGAACATATGTATCTTAAAGCAGCTAAGTTCATCCTTTTATTTAAAAAATTTTCAGATTTTTCATTTCCTTAATTATATAATGTAAGGATGGTGGATCATTCGAAGTAATCGGACTCCAGACAAAGATTGAACCATATATTAAAGAATTTTTTAAAGTTTTAATAAAGAGTGATCAAATTTAAATCTTTTTTTCACACCTATTGGAGTTCCTTTTGCCCATTCCTAACTAATAAAATCAGAATGAAACCCAATACCACATCTTTTATTCTCAGTAGTTCAGTAGAAAGTTTATGTTATTTCCTGAGTTATCTTGAACCACATATAAAAAGTGACTTTGACAATGTGGGGCCATTCATAACAGTACATATTAAATTACTTGAAAATAGTGGCACACAAAGTGTTGGCCTAAGCTAACCAAGCTGTTGAACAAAATCATAGTAATTTTCTTGTTGGTAATCAAACCAAAGAGAAAGTTATTTTCTACACAGCACAGTCCAAGAAAATGATGAGACACACTCTAACACAGAGGTGGTACCTAAATTGACTGATGTGGTAAGTATGGATGGAACCCCCAAGTACGACAACGTAAGTGGAGTACGCTCAACACCAGGAGGGGTAAGGGCATACCAGCACACAGCCACGTCTATTACTAGTATACATACTCAGCATGATACCATTAACACAAGTCAAACAGCACTCTCTTCACACCGAACACTGGTCCAGTTAATGGAAATCTTAAAACAAATGAAAGAGAAACTAGATAGATAAGATGAGAGTATGAGACGACAGTGAGAGGTCGGAAGCTGAATTAAAACCGAACTGGTAGAATACAAAACAACAGAGTGAGAGTATGAAAGCGGAACTGAAACAACACAGGGGATACTCTGACCCATCAAATAGAAGCACTAAGCCTAACTATAACACAACATAGTGAAAGATGTGACACCACGGAGGCCAACCTGTCTTAATAGGCTACAGACATGCAACAGCTGACGGGAGAAGTAAGGAAAATCCCTAACACCCTTAACAAGACTTTTAATGTTCAGTTCACTACATTTAGAGAGGTACCAAGTGAACCAAAAACTTTACCCCTGAACCTGAACTTATTCCAGTAAGGAATACTGACACAGTCATCAGCATGCAAATCCACTGTTTCCATACCCCAAATACCTGAAGTAGCACTACATTCTGACAGTGTCTCTCCAGTTGAAAACACATATTGTGAAACCACACACCTACTTGTAAAAACAATCCAAATCAATTCCCACAAACAATGGAATGGAGTGCAGTTCACCACCCATTGAAATGGAAGTTATCCCAGCCATGGTTGCAGAAATACCCATGCTGCCTCACCTGCCTAATGTGAAGGATGTCATCACATCCATGAACACAACTCAGTGCACACAAATGTCACTGAATCCTCAACTCAGCGAGACACAAGAAATTATGGTTTGCTTGATCAAACACCACCCAAACTGACAAGCTTGCTTGAAAAAGCCAGAATCAACTGCAAGCACAGAAGGCACAGGAAAGCGAGACAAAATTCCAAACACAAGAACGCTCGCTAGTTATATGAGGAAAAGAGAAGAAAACATTTACGGAGAGACCAACTGGAGGGACACAAGAAAAGGCACAAAAGTTTTCACACTTTTCTCACATCTGAATGCTGCCGTGCCAGTAGGCAGTACAAATACAAAACACACATATTTGACCCAGGAGGTATCAACAGCCACATATGATTGCACACTGCCACACTCAAGCAGGAAAGCAAATGTTGCTTGGTTCCTAGTTGTAAGCATCACAGTCTGAGACATTTGCAACCAAGTATCTACCTACACTGATCAGCGCCACACAACTTAACAAGAAGCCACCCATCACTAGTGAAGACCTGTTAGTCTTAGTGAAGAAACACCTATACAGTTTGGCTGAGTCAAGGAAGAGATTTCAAAAGTTGTCTGCAATTAATAAATTTTAAATTGGCGAATTAGTATTGCGACGTACACGTCATGTGGGACCAAGTTACACATAAGCTATTTCTGCTGTTCCATGGACCTTTTAAAGTGACTGAAGTTGTCAAGGAACTGCTATGGTTTAGCTATGATTAACGATCAACCAGTCGGCAGACATAACATCACGCAGCTCACGTTCTACGAGAAACCTGAAGAAGTGGAATAAGTTTATTTATCTGGTATATTGGTTTTGTGATGTGCGAGTCAAGTCTGGAAAACATTAAGAGTGATAAGTTTTACGGAGTTTTAGATAGAGCTATAGCGACAAGAGCAAGTAATTGTATACAGCCCCTAGTGGACTGTATTAATTGTGTTTAAGTGATGATGTATCAATTATGTGTATATTTATATTTTGTCCCCTGCAGCACCACGAGTTTCAGAGTTGATCAGTGTGGAAAAAATTGTGTATTGTCCCTATGTTTAATCAATACACCACATGTGCTGCACTGTAATGTAGATTTCTAACCCATCTTGGTTCTTTGCTGTTTTGTCTCTGAGAAACAATTTGTTTACAACCGGCCTATGGCTATAAGTGAACATCACAAGAGAAAGCACTCGAGGTCAACACCAGATAATTTTGAGCTGAAGACCACATACATATATGCCCACGTAATTAATTTCAAGACTATGAAAATTCAATTTTTTTATTAAGGACACAAACAGTGTGGGAATGAGAACAGAATTACAATGTGTAAGTCAAGAATTTTTAAAGTATGAAGTCGCAGTTGAATTTAATGTGTAGGATGTGTTGTGAGGGAACTCGTATTACAATAAACAGACACACACCAGACGCAATAGACTGGGAACATAAGGTTTTCACTTACCTTGTATTTAACGTACCTGGAAATGGTAACCCACATTTATATAGGTCACAACATATTTTATTCTCCAACGTTCTCCAGCATGAGGGGCTATAATTTTTGGTTTTCCCCTCTCAAGTTGTGGAACACACTATAATTATTTTTCACTAGTGATTTTTCACCACTGATTTAATGACTCTGCAATATATTTTATTTTTTACATTGAATTTTCACTTTGTATTATTTTTGTGGTGTATACGTGACGTCTTTCAAGTGATTTTGTATTTTCTTGCAATTTCAGTGTAATTGTTTGAGTATGATACGTTGCTATGTTGTTATCACACGCGTTTCTTCTGGAAATGCAGGTCATCGTTTAGGTCTTCGTATCTTCCTTCGTTGAATTAGGGATTTGAGGCTACTGAAAGCACTCACAGAGCTCAATTAGCTGTGTTTAGCTTTCGACAGAACCTGAATAAGAGATTTGTTTCTAGAGTACGTTGTGACAACACAACTTATAGTTGTTTTCAAACAAAAACTAAAGGTGATTGTTGAATTTTCAATAAGATGAAATGAGTTTAATAATGCATATTCCAATAATGCTGAACGGAGGTAGTAGGATGCCACCACCTGTTTTCTTTTAATTTTTGATTAATGTAAATTTTTTTTTTTATTAAATTGATTTACTTTTGATGTCAAGATTTATAAATTGCTGCTAAACATTATGTAAGTTTCCAGCATCAAGACCCAGTTAATAACTTTTCCTAATGCACAATCGATAAAGAGTATAAGTGTGATGCTAGTCTAAATCATTTATCCAGCATACTAAAGTGACCAAGCCATTGCATGTTTTCACCAGTCCAAAGAGTTTATCTGGCAAATAGACAATGTAATTATTTTCACATTAGTATTCATATCACACTCAAAACTGAAAGTGAATATGATAAGAGTGCAATGAACACATATTTGAGTGAGTTTGCTGGAAAACAACATCTCGTTACACGAGGCTAAGAACGCTCTGCAGGAACAGCCAGCCTCAAACGTGTATGACTCACTTGATGTGTTTATAATAGCTTGAAGTCAGTTTCCCCATTTCCTTCACACATAAAAATTAGTTTCTTGCATGCGAGCAGTGAATGACCACCATTTGTGTGACAAAAGACTCCTTGGTACTGTAATTACAGCCAATTTCACGGAGAACTCATTGACTGAACAACCTCACAACAAACATTTTCTCTTGCAAACTGCAATCACCATTGGAGAAGAGTGCCAGATCACTTGCACAGCGCACAGGAGATGCAAATTAGCCAACAAGAGAGGAGGCAAGCTAAGTGTTTGAATTACAACCACGTGCATTGCGCTTTTTGAATTGATAAAGAATTGCGTAAGTTTGTGTATTATTTTATGAGTGTTCTGTATGAATTAAACTTGTGATTTTCTTTTCTTTCAGGTTTTCATTTAAGTAACAAGGGCTTCATGTTTTTTTTTTTTTTTTTCAGGAAAGAAGATAAAATTATTATTTGTGTTGGTAAGATGTAATGTTTTTTTTTTTCAGTGTTTATTTACGTCTCATGTGAACGTGTGGTTTCTCTGTTTTACTTATAATGATGACAACCATAAATTCCATAAAGGCTTGTAAAATTTTATTGCTGACAGGGAGGGGCGATCTATAATAAGTCTATTATAGAGAGTTTTCCTTAAAGCTCTTGTTTACAGTAAATATCGACTTAATATTTTATTTTGTTTTAAATTTTCTCTAAATGTATATATACTATATCATTTTAATTTAATTTGTTTTTGATCACCCCTAATAGGGTTTTTATTTTAACTACCGTAAAACTTAATGGTAATTGCAATCCATGCATCCATTTTACAGAGTTAGAGCTTTCAGTAATTATTTTAGTACATATTCCTTTTTTTTTAATTTTGACTTTTCAATTACATTTTTGTATTATATTTTTTATTTATATTTATTTTTCATGTGTAATTATTTCTTTTTCAGTTCTTTTGTTAATTGAGGTTAGTTTTTCTCTGTTTTTCATTTTTTGAATGTTCAGTTTTTTTCACCCAGTTTTTTCTGAAATTAGTTTCGGGATTTTGGTACTCATTTTGTGTAGTTGTCGGATGTGACACTTCTGGTGGGACATTTAATTACGGCGGCTGTGTCACCAATTATCGCCTGATTAATCAATTTGAATCCCTGGCGCCAACCTACGACAGGTTAATGCAGTTGGTACCAGAAGTGAGTCTAGGGATAGGATCGCCGCACCATGTGTAACAAGAGGGCGTAGGCATGTGAAATTTTGATTTTTGAGTGTTTCAAGATGCCACCTTTTGTAGAGGCGCCACTTAGAGAAAGGCGCCATGCCACCATATATGTTGCCGATAACACCCAAGGTGACGCCAATCTTGTTATATGGCAGGAAGGGCACAATTTGTTCTAAAATGTACTTCTAAGCTTAGACAAAGTATATTTCTTTATGATTTTTCACAGAAGGTGAGATGGAAAAATTGATAGTGAGTATGATGTAAACCAGTTGTCCATAGCTTTACAGACTGCCGCCAGTGCCGGAGCACATTAGTTAAGGCTAATTACCCTGAGAGATTACTATAATTGATTTTTTTAATTTGTTGGAAGCTGTAAAGTTTACTTCCAATTCGTTTTTGAGTGACTTTCGTAATTATTTCAAGTGTCAGTGAACATTCTTTTCATGCATACGGGGTGCGTGGAAACACAGTTGGAGACATAAAGAGGATTAACTACTGGGAATACAAACATTTAAATTATTTTGCAGTTTTGAACATATATATTTTAAAGCAGCAATTAAGTTTTTCCTTTAAATTTTTCAGATTTTCATTTCCCTAATACATACTGTAAGGATGGTGGATCATTTGAGGTAATCAGATTCCAGACAGCAATTTTTAACTTTCTTTTCACACCTTATGAAGTTCCTTTTGCCCATTCCTAACCAATAAAATCTGAATGAAATCCAATACCACATCTTTTAGTCCCAGTAGCTCAGTAGATAGTTTAAGTTATTTCCTGAGTAATCGTGTATTTGTCTTGTGTGAAACTTCATTTCAAGGAGTGATCATTGGTATGTTGAACGTGTTCATGTCGCTACCCTTTCATCGGGCTAGCTTATACAGGCATGGTGGTACGGCTCGCTACAGGTTGTGCAGAGTATCTTATTTATTCCGTTTTCTGGACACGAGACTTGGTTACAGAAAGTTGTCAGTAGTGTCCAACAGGCATCGCACCTGTACTCTAGTCCCTCCGTACTCCTGGCTTCATCCCTCCACCCTTGGCATAGGTGGCAGAATGAGTTACAACAGTAGGTGCATTCAATGCTAAACGTGCCATTTCCCTGACATTCTGTATGGCTATATTTATTTTCTGATATGTCTGCTATGTTATTGTTTGCCCCTTCGGCGGTACTAACACCGGTACCAGACATATTGGTGCTTATGGGTGCCACGGGGTGTTAGATGACTCCCCGAAGTCCATTTCGGTCCCCGGTTGACGCTTTAGCCTCTGGGCCATTATGGTCTGGTTCTGGTGTTCACTGCTTACAGTTAATTATGCTGACACCCCATGTTAGACACCAGAAAATCACTTGACATGTGCCGGGCTAAGAACTGAATGCACGGTCAATGTGGTTTTGGTAGCGTTAGAACATTCACGCTGGTGGGTCACAATTTATTCTACTATTTTCCATTTAGTGCCTGCAACTTTAGCTGGATGTGTCGGTTGGCGACTAGGAACAAAGTTTCCGACTACCAGAATGGCAACTGGTTTGTACGGTGTGCGAGTAGCTTTGGTGCTACCTGTCATACCAGGGATTGCTTCAGTCGATGGTGACTGAGCTGATACAGACTGGCTGGAAGTGGTGAAATTTTATTGGATGTTGATACTGTGCCGACTAACACAGTACCGTCGACTCCACTCTGTTAACTCCTGGCTCCAGAATCTGGAGTAGGCTGCTCCACACCTTACCTCGGTATCCCGTACAAGACCTTGTACTACTGGATGATATTCCCAAGCAATGTGCTTGTGCGCCGGGAAATAAACGTATTCAAATACTAGAAAGGAAGGCCTCTCCAGGAGATGGGTGAGAGACGATAGATCCCGTTCAGCTTGCCTACTTTTGGAGTACACGGGGCTAGTACACACTCTTGTTTGGCGGCAATATAAGCCGCCCTTTGCGCCTTCCTCTTTCAGCATTGCCTCCAACCAAAAGGCATAGAGGTTGGATTGACACTTAAGATATCTACTGATCATTGTTGAAGCAAAAGAGTTACCTATCTTAGTGTACTTCCAATATTAGTTAACGGCACGAGTTTGATGCTCTAATCAACCCCTCACCGTGGCGCACAGACCTAGAGCGTTGAACTATTGGGTATAAGTCGCAACAGAGGTAGGCAGTCAGTCTCGAGCAAATATGCTTGCCGGCACTGTAAGCGCTATAGTAGGATACAACTCAAGGAGCCTGCCTCGCCCCCATTGGATGAGTTTCTAGTGGTCAGGACTCTACCGTTCTATCCCCAGCAGTCTAGAACAGGTGGCTGTCGAATGGTGTGTCTCAATCGTATGGATTCCTGAAGGGCCTCTGCAGTCCTACTCTGTGGTTCATACTAATATCAAAACCCGGTTTCAGTTGACAATGTACAGTACAATATACTCCAAGTGGTCAAGGGAAATACCTCTAGAACAGATACTTGTCGGGAATGGAACAAACTGTATTTATTAAACACAATAAATACAGGTGACGCATACTACCTCCTAACCAAGCAGAGAATGAATATGGAAGAAACCTACGCTAGACAGGTGTAGGTGACCTGTTCCTAAACTACCCAAGATAACTAGTGGGTTGACGGCTATGGTAACAACTCCGTCACAGCTACACTATTCAAGGGACATCTAGAAGAGACAATAGAAAAAGGGGTACCACTACTTTAAGAGCAGTGGGTGTAGTTACCACTACCAGCAAGTAGAGGTGACTGCTATTCCAGAAGGAGCAGCAGCGGGAAGGTGTGGTGTGGTGTGAAGAAGAAGAGCTTCTGGTAGATGGTGGTGGTGGTCGACAAGAAGCCTCTGGTAGCTGCAGGTGGCTGCACCAGAAGCCTCTGGTGACGGCAATGTAGCCTCTGGTAAAGGCTGCAAGAGCCTTTGGTAACATCAATGGCAGCAGCCTCTAGTGGCTGTCGAACACTGTTGATCAGTAGAAGGCCCAAGCACACAAAATGTAGAAGCCAGCTACTGGAGAAGGAAAAATAACTCGTGAGCCTCGGTCGGGCACTGGCTTTTATAGTCCGAAGGACAGGTGCAGCACCAAGCCGCGGTGGGAGGTGTGACGTCACCTCATGACATCCCTCTCGTGCGAGGCCGGGGTGGGGGTAGCTACTCTCTGTCTGGCTCTCAGCTTCATGCATAATCGACGGCGCTCAGTTTTTTAGCCCAGAAGTGGTCGACAGCTTGTTGACTCTCAGCGCGGGGGGGGGGGGGGGGTACGGCATGATTGCTGGCTTGCGCAACATTGTTTTCCACGTGTTTGGATTTGCCATTCAGGGTTGTGGCAATCCAAGACTCGTGTAATAGGTTGCCGGGTTTGATGCTCCCTCGGGTGAAGTAGAAATACTTGAGTTAGACGAGTCATAGTTATACAGGAAAGTGGCACACGTCAACTTTCACTTGTCTCCGACAAAGTACCTTGCTTGTACCATAAGTACTATTGTCACATACAATATTTATTACTCTTTACAATAACCCACGATTGTGTATGATAGAAAAGAATGCATGATAAAAGCACTAAACATAATGATAATACTCTGCCATGATCTACTTGATTGTCGCACAAAAAAGAAACAAAAAGAATAGGAAGAAAGAAATGCGTAGGGTAAGATAACACCACAGCATGTTAGAAAGTATACAGGATACGGCTGAATTTGACCAACAAACTTGGTGATGTGATTCCTTATGCAAAATTAAGTGGCAAATATATAGAACACTTTGTACCTAAACTAAATATTAATGGTGTAGTAAGTCCTCAAAAATTGAGATTTTGGAATGTATTTTTGTGACATATTGGAAACCAGGTGAGATGAATGTACAATTCGTGGAACATTGTTTTATGTTATCGGGATCTTCAACCTCAGAGCAAGGTCACAATAATAACATTCTTCATTACGAAAATAACAGGAGTGGCCACCCTCTTATTCCCGGAAACTTCGTTCTGTCTGGAATTAATAATGTTTGATGCTGATTTATTGGGCAGTATGACCTACGAAACAAAATTGGTCCCCTTGCTGCAACTGCCTAGGACTCACTGGTTTTGTTTAAAACGCACACAAATATTCCAGTAGATTCCGCTGTCTCAATATAGTTCCTCGTGCGTAGGCAATACGCCATAGATGTGTGTATGGTAAGCATTGTTTCAGTAGGTGTCAACCTTGACCACCACCATCGGCTGTGCTACGACCACACACATGTATGTAGAATTGCCTGCATACTAGACGTATCACTGCAGCGGAAATTAACGGAATCTTTGTGTGCATTTTAAATGAAAACTGTGGGTCCTAGGCAGCTGCAACAAGAGGACCATTTTTGTTTCGTAGGTCATACTGCATAATAAACCAGCATAAACGTTCATAATTCCCGACGGTAATGAAGTTGCCGGCAATAAGAGGGTGGCCACCCCTGTTATTTCCATAACTGTGATTGTTATTAATGTGAATTTGCTCTTGGGTTGACAATCCTGATGACATAAAACAATTTTCATTGAATTGTACTTTCATCACACCTGGTTTCCGATATTTTGCAAAAATACATTCCAAAATCTCTATTTTTGGGGACTTATTTCGCCCTTAATGTTTAGTATTGGTACACAGTGTCCTACATATTTGATGCTTGATTTTGCATAAGGAATCACCTCACAAATTTGTTGGTCGAATTCAGCCCCACTCTGTATATTGGTGAGACAGTGATATGTCTGTTGGTGTAAAGTAAATGATATCAGAGAAATTATACACAGATGCATATGGTTTCACATTTCTGAGTTACAGTTAGGAAGCAATACACTGCTGGAACATGTGTGACCCATAAATTCAAGGATTTTTCAAGGACTGGATTAAGTGAACGACTTTTCATGCCATAGTTAAAATTCCAGAACTTTCAAGGACCGTACAAACCCTGTAGTTGAGATTTCTGAATTTTTATTGAGTGAAATGTTTTCACGATTCATGAAATTGGACAATGACTGCCTCTGGCAAAAGGCTTTGGCTCGGTTCTCCCTTCTCTGTGTCTGAGCAGTGAATTGGGCCTTCACTCTCATGACTTGTAATGGCGTAATTGTTGTAGACATGTGTCCTGGAATTGAGTGAGTGAAGAGATATGGGTGGAGCTTTAACAGTAAGGTCTTGGAGAGCCAATGAGGGTGATTGAGGTGAATATGAAGCAGCGCCGGAATGAAAGGGCAGGGAAAACAGCAGATCCTAGAGAAAACCAGCCAACCAATTGCATCGTCCAGCACAATTCCCACATGCGAAAATTCGGTGACCCGGCCGGGGAATGAATCCAGTTCGCCTTGGTGGGAGGTGAGCGGACTAACCGTTTGGCCACAACGGCACCTCCTGGAATTGAGAAATATAGGTCAGGAATCCTACAGACGTTAATTTCATGCCAACAGCAAATCGTTTGGTAATCTCAAATTTCAAAAGTGATTAAAGGAAAACTGCCCTTCAGGCTTATAGTTTTGGTGTCCAACGGATAGTTTTTATAATCAAAGAAAAAACTGAGCCCTTCTGGCCTTTATTCAAAAATTTGTTATCATCCTTTGAATAACCTAGCTTGTAGTACATTGTTTTGTTTTATTGGTATTATTAGTTTATTCCCTGCATCATAATGCAATATCAGTGTACATATCTTCCATACAAAGATGCAAAAGCAAATGGTTAAACTTGTACAAACTTGCCACTGATAAACTATATTACATCACAGATAACACTGTAACAGCATAACAGCACTTGGATGTTAAATCCCAACAAAGAAATAAAATAAACAAACAACAGATAAGACCTCCCAGATTAAAACCTCTTATCCACAATGTTATTTACAATGGGGGAAAATGGGTGAATGTGTAACAGCACAGAAGACTAGTGTGCATCATGACACTGAAATTTCTAGGTCCATAACCTTGAAATATAAAATAAGAACCAGAACCAATTTTGTTCAAAAAAACTTTATTGAAATTTATGCATTATACACAAGCTCTATATGACCAAGAATATGCAAATTGCATGTAGTAACAAGTCATTTTCTATATATCATACTTCATCACTAAGCTTAATCTTCAACTTCGTATGAGGAAACAAAACACACAATGAATAAATCCTAATTACAGCAGTCTGATTAATAATACCTTGAGACATTCAAACAACTGAACATTGAAATGCAAATCAGAAACACTTACTGTATTTACCAGAAAGGAAGACGAACCTAAATCTAAGATGGCACCTTCCTAACAAAATATATTTCAGAGAAAAATATTTAAATGTGAATTCAAGACTACCCCTGTGAAGTGCTTAAAAATTATTTAGGTTGAAAGTATGTTTGCATGAATTTATGACAAACCCATTGACGCTGGCTACTGGCCAGCAGAACTTAGCCTATGACGGCACTAGCCGCTGAGTGCACGTGCAGCACCAACACGTGGCTAATTACTGCCATAGGCCACAGACTTCCCCCACACAAAATTTGCTACTTAATTTTTTTGACATCAAGTGTAATATGTTGTAGGGTACCATGTTTGTTTTAAAACTGTTATATGTATTTGAGGGTTATTGTGTTCTTTTCAGCTGGACATTTTGAAATGTGCACGGTGCTAAAAATGATGATCATACCTTGGGCAAGGAGGCAGTACCAAAACATTAAAAAATATTATCATTCAACTATAATTTAAATCCTGTATTTAAAATATACATTCATTTTATTGTGTGCCATTTGAATTTGCTATTTCTAACTTTTATGAAGCAAGCTCGCAACTTCCGCTTGTGTAGACCCCGTAGGACACCATGGTAGGTCCGCAGCGCCTCTGCCTCTGGGCAGTCGTTCCCAAGAAGCTGGCCAGGTAAGACGCTGCCCGTATGCACCTCAAACTTTTTGCAATGACTTAGATTTCTATAGCTGACTTTAGTATATCGGTTAACCTTTGCTTGCATACGTTGCCAGAATTGTCCCCAGCACAATGCTAACCGCTTAAATAATTTAATTGCAGCCTTTGTTTGGCTTTTTAACATGTAAATGACGAGAGGAGTTGTGTTGTATCAGCGAGACCACGAGGCCGCGTGAAGCTGGTATCCGATCTCATCCAACCCATGAGATGTGATTTTGAGCACATTACTTGTGTTATTTTAATGTAATTGATTATGGGCACATTTCTATGTATGTATTTTGCGGATTTTATAAAGTTGTCATGTACAATTTTCACTTAGTTTCTGACCACGCGGTCGCCCACAGTAGTATCTGTATTACCGCCATCACCACATTCTAAGGGTTTATTGTATTGCGTTCTTGTGCGCTTTCATCATTATCGGGTTTCATGTATGTTTTATTAGGGTTCCATGTCTATTCTGCAATTTTATAGTGTTTGTTCTTTGACCACGCGATCATTCAGAGTACTTGTGTTTTTCCCGCCATCCCCATGGCATTCAGGGTTCAAATGTATTACTTGTGGCAATGTAATGTTAGGATCACGGCACTATAATTTGTTGCACAATATTAGCCTTCTTAAGGAATTTAACATGTATTTCATGTCTGACCACGTGGTCACCTTCATGTATATTCAGAGCCACCCGTGCCATCCTCAAGTTCTTCTGCACTGATAGTGCTGCTATTTATTATTTCATGCCATGCCTTGTTATCGGCATCATGTCTTTTCATATAATTTTCATTGCGATGTTTTAGTATCTCCCACCACGAGGTCCAACCACAGACCACGTGTCTGTGTAACCCAGCCCTCCATTATCCTTGATCGTCGCCACACTTTGCGTGGTTAGGAGATGTATCCCGACAGGTAGGCGTTGATATTGCATTGTACTTAAGTGTTCATTTCATCTCCGTGTCCTGTCCCTGGGTAAACCTGCGGTCCATCCTAGGTCTCTTATCTTGTGGGGACTGTGTCTTCCGGCAACACGGAATGTCATCCTGCATCATAGGTGTTTTGGCTAGTGCGCAGAGGGTCACCAAATTGGACTTGCGAATCACCCAGTAAAACGTAAACTCTTACAAACTTGTCATAATATGTAACGTTCAGCATAATAAAAATCTTCAGTGCAGAAATTGAGCGTTTCTTTGGCACCTTAACCATGGTCCAGATCATAGTGTTGAGTATACAGTGTAACAGTGTTATGTAAAACACACAGGTGAGACGAGCACACAATACCCACGGAAACCCCTGAGATCACCCTGAGTCTCAAACGTGTGGTGCATAGGGAGCATTGCTGGCACCCATCTCCAGTAAGTAAACAGTCCATTCGTTTGTCTCATCCGTCTGCGTTAAGCGGCTTGCCCAAGTGGGGCCGTGTGTGCAATCGCGGAGGACTACCGCAACAAGATGACAACCGTGCCAGAACAGCCGCGAGAACACATCAAGCCATCCGTGTTGGCAACCACGTCAGCCGCGTTCGCGGAGACACTGAACCCCTTTGAGCTACTAAGTAACAGATGCACACATTGTGAGAGGTTAGTAAAAATCAATCTGCTTGACTACAACAGCTGGGAGCAGGAGCTATGCCAATGTGTGTCCGAGACCGTACCAACAACCCCGCCAAGATGTCGCCCTTGCATGCACACCAGATGCAATGCGGAAGGTAAATAGTGGGCAATTAGCTAACAAACTGTTCACTTGAGATGTATTGGGTCAGATGAGTACACCACCTGTCGTGATGGGATTTTTAATTGTGAAGACGGAGTGACAGTGTTAGGAATTTTCCATCAACACCGCGAAATGTGAGGGTCGAACAACAACCTGTCGTAGTCATGTATAACCCACAGGGCTTGACCGGACCTGACCGGAATGTGTAACTACCAGTATTTTCTGGCCATGAAGCAGAAAACACACAAGTATTTCTGTCTGTGTGTGAAGAAAAACTAAGCAGACATCGCACCCACCATGACGACTGGACACCAGTGACAGCGAACTGCCTCCAAGGAGCAGAAGGTGGTTTGTATAAGAGGCTGCACCCTGAACAACTGGTCATGTGAGTGTTGGAAATTGTTGTTGGCCTGTCGAGCCCAGACCTGAGACTGTACTTACGACGTGTGCTGAAAATCAGCCGGGAACAGTTCATGCGCGAGGCATGTTTGTGTGAGAGGGACGTAAGAGCTTGCCAGGAGTACCAGTCACCTGGGAGACGACAACCAGTGCAAGTGATACAGATTGACATCACAAGGCCGCCGCCACCGTACACGCCAACGAGCAGCTTTCAAAGTCTGCCGCTGTTCAGGTCAACAAGGCGGAGTACACCATGGACAGCAACAGAATTTCCAACCGGCCACACCATACCATTACCAGTAAAACTTAGGAGGGAGGTTGGTGAACCTGCACCTGCTCCAGCCTCACCACCGAGGCGGAGAAACCAGCCCGCTGTAGGTGCCCAGATATGCCAAAGTGAAGTTACGATTTGCCACCACACACCAACAAGGTGAGGCCACGAGTGTGATGCATGTGACAGTGGAAGTCAGAGAGCTGCAAACCGAAGCTGAAAGGTATATTGTGCCGGACCTGTGTAAAGAGTTGACACTGGGACTGCCATGGTTAGTAGAAAATCAAGCTGTGATTGAACAGCATCTCGACCGCCTGCACGTGGGTAAGAAAGGGAGGTGGATGCTGTACGCTATGGGAGCCATGCCCCCAGCTGCCGTACCAACTGTACCACTGGAGCAGTTTGTACGCGAGGTGCTGCTGCAGTACCAGGGGAAGATGCAGCAGCTGCTGGACCAGTATGCCGGGGTGTTCTACACCAGAGGATCTTCACCTGCAGACCTTGAAGAAGTCATCACCCCCCGCCAATTACCCCTGGTAACGGCAACCCCACTGCCCTTCAGGAAGTGGGCCCCCTAAGTCCCTTCAGGACACGGAAACAGAGTAGATAGCGAAAGTTATCAGTTACCTAGTCGAATCTGCCTTCCAGTTTAGAACCAGGTCCCCTTCACCAGGCATCTTGCATAGATTACACTCCCAGTCAGCTCAAGGTAGTTAGGAGGTGGTACACACCACTGTGTTTATTCTTTGCAGGAATAAAACAAGAGTTCTCTCTTAATTTGACTTTCCTTAGGCGAATGTGTAGTTTTCCCTGTAAACACCACACCCACCAGGGTGGAGCAGATGACTGGGTTTTGCCAAACAGATTTTACTGCATCTAGAGTAGAACTTTGACCTCCCCCTCAGGGACTCTTACATCAAAAAAATACACACGTTCAATGGCCATTCATTTCGTGCACCTTGGTTTTCTGAAAGGCAGAGCCATAATAATTAGAAAGACAACCTATAAGGAGACTAGACAGCCAGACCAGTTTGTACTCCGTCCACCGCACAGTTGTGTTGCCGGAGGGGGTATTTGACTAGTTCTGGAGGCCTGACCACCATTAGGCCCACACACATAGTTGTCACCGAACGACTCCGAGAAAATCTGCCTCTCTAACTACTGTGCCATTTGTGTCCCTAGTTGGAGATAGGGTACGGTTCGGCATCTGCTTCAGCTGTGGCCGAACACACCTAGTTAGTGAATATCTGTCACCTGCTCCCTTCTTCTGAGGCCAGTAGTAGATCCCCTCCATACCTTACACCAAAAGGAATGGGAAGGATTTGCAGAAAAGAAAGGTTGTGGCTACCTACAAATCCACGATAACCTCAGAGGCCGAGCTCACACTATCCATCAGTTGGAGAGGCCACACCTCCCAGCTCCCCCCCCCCCCCCCACCCCCAATTCTCAGCCCAGAAGAAGACGCCTGGGATGCCTCAACCCATTGTAGCAGCCCTCCACCGAGGGGAGGAGGTCCTGCTCGGCCTCACCTGTTGGTTCAAAGGAAACCGGAGCACCAGCCCGATCAAGGCCTTCACCAGCAACCTCAGTGCCTTAGGGACACCCAGTACCAACAACCACCGTTACCAACCACCACAACCAGGGCAACAGTCCAGTCGGACCAGCACCAGTGCAGATTAACACAGTGACCGTGAGTCACAACAATCGACATATTGAGCAGTCAGTAATCGACTTCCTGCCCAGCCGCCAGGCAACCCATCCTAACATATGTACTGGTCAGGCTCCAGCCTACAATTAGTTAGAACGGCTGCAACCCCATGCGTGACTGACCTGCACACCGAACATCTAGCCTAAACCATGATGTAGTCACTGACTGTTTTTGAGCTCAACATGCGCCAGTAATGTAACATATTTCGGCGTGTATAGGCCGCACGTTTTTATCTAAAAAATGACTACAAAAAGTGGGGTGTGGTTTATTTACCAGATATTGGCATACAAGGGACAATTTCCCCCCAAAAAATGTTTAGAAACTTGTTAACATAGAGTACATTTTAATGTTTTAATTCTTAAAGGCAGGAAGGAAGGAAAGGGGGAAAAAGAACTTGGACAGTTATTTGTTCACTTACATTCATAAACAAAATAACCTTCAACCTGCATGTGTTAAGTGTAAACATGTTGGAACTCACCCATGGATGTCATACATGAGAAAATAATTTCTCTACTGTACAAGAGAAAGATATCTTACATAGTTTGCAACGCCCACCGTGGCTCTACAATTGCACACTGATAAGACGCCTTTTTGTGGAAAATGTTTCTGTGGTTTTGCTTTTTTAAGTCACGTTATCATCTGTAGAATAGTAATTGTGTAACATATATTCATAAACATTGCAACATAACAGAAATTTTCTGTTTTGTAGGGGAGAAATTAACTCAGAATTTATTGTCTTTGTACGGAATTGTGACATACTATTTACAGGAATACAAAATTTCAGTGCGGCCTATACATGCCAAAATATTAAATTGCATGCTTATTCTTAACACTATGAAAATCAACAGCAGTAAAATATGAACATAAAATATCTCCAACTTCCACCAACGGCAACCGCTTACACAATGATAACCATGGTTGAAAGTGTACACTTTTATCAGCTGCAACTCTTTTAACCCACACATCAGTTCAAAGAAGTAAGTTCAATGTATGATGCACTTTCCGGGGATAATATCATCTGGTGTGGTATTGTCTTCGTGCCATGTTTGAAGTTGCTCTAAAATGTTAACTTACAATCATAACACTCATTTTAAGGTTTTGTGCAAGGTGCAAATGAGGTGTTAAGTCTTCAGCTTCTTTATGTATTTTGGAAAAGGGGGAAATATTTTATATTGAATATGGTAAATTTGCTTTTGGTGATTTAAATCAAACATATAATGTGATTGTTTTTGAAAAATCTTATGTTAACTATCATTTTATGAATATGATAAAGCATTTGTGTGAAAACTTACTTACCTGTTCGGTTTCTGTGAAACTTAGCATTAGTAATACACAAGCTCTACATGACCAAGAATATGCAAATTGCCAATTGTACCAATTATCCAGCTTTGCTTTTCTGCAGTTTTTATGCCCGCATGCACGTTCGACAGTCAATTGCAGTAGGTCTGGCTGGCTATGATAGACCCGTAAGAGTGCCCGGTCAGCACATTGCTTTTGATCTGGTTTTTGGCTGGAAGTGTGCTTTCAAGATCTGTCAAAACTTTGTCAGGTAATTGTAAAACAAAAAAAATCATCTCGTGCTATATGAAATTTTGTTCTGATGATGTATTCACTGGGTGAAGTAAATGAAGTACCCTTTGTTAGACAAAAATTTCAGTGAAAATGTAATTTTTTTTCTCATTGAAGCATTATGAAGCATTCTCATTGAAGCACATATGAGAAACTGAAATGTGCATGCACAAAAAAACTGGCAACACTATAGCAAGATGGTATCAGCTCGTACACTAACCTCAGAGGATTACTAGATATACTAGATCATTTTGGCACTATTTAAATACTATGAATAGGGCCTAGAGAGACTAACAAAGAATTTTACATTGCTTTTCAATGGTTAAGTGTGACACGTAATATGGGCACCATAATGATACTCATGAAACAGTTTTGCCAAATTCGAAAAAGTCATAATAATATTTACAACTTTCCAGCTGTTATCTGGATAAGTTGAAGCTATGACAAACTATTAAGTTATTTCCTTTAGAGTAACTAAGAGTCTACCATCCCTAAAATACTATGCTGTAAGACACAAGTTCTGTCAAAACAAAAATTAGAAAACTGTACTAACTATACTTTTTTTTAGTGTGATATATCAATATGTCACAAAAATTGCACAAAATACAATTTATAAAAGTTTAATAAGTAAAGAAAGCTAACGAAAATTAATTAATGTTTTAAAAAATTAATTTTTGTGATTGACACTGTTATATACTTTTACAAACAATGTTAATATGTTATAATAAAACACATCACTTACTTTCCTTTCACGAAAACCAACATTTTCTTTTTTACGTTTAGCGGTTTTCTTATCTTCCTCTTCGACCACACCATCATCCTTGTCTGGTTCTATATCACCAGCTACATTATTTTCCACTAGGGAAGATGAAGCAGCCACTAATGGAAACACACTGATACTTGTCCTACAAGCAGAAAAACAAATGTAATTTATAAACATTATAACTTCAAACCAACTACTGCATAGTAACAAAATTATATTTGTAACATATAGTCCAAAAAAGTTGCTCATACACAAGAACTAATAGTACACTAATTATAGAAGTTTTTGATTTACATTGCAAAGAAGTGAATGCAAAAATGCAATCGGGTAGCAAATGCTGGGAAGCTATTGTTCAAGTGTAGGTCTATTGGCTGAAGAAGCAAGAATCTCCTCTGCCGAAATGGGAAACAGGGTAAATTATTGAGGCCCAGATACAGGATGTCGCAGCGTTCACCTACCATTTTGACTCGCCTAGTACTCATGTGTCCCTAGAGTGGTGATGGAGTGATACGGCCAGATCTGTCCAGCGAGTGATGCCATTGTCATCGAGCATGGAGCGGTGGTCACCTGCACACCACGCATTATGTGACCTCAACATTGACCTTGCAAACATTTATTTCCATCAAGATGGAGCCATAGCACACACTGCTCACCTGTTAATGGACACTTTACGAACAATGTTTCAGCATCAAATAATTTTGCACTTTGGAGACATTCCATAGCCTACCTACTTGTCCAATCTGTCAGTTTGCGATTATGTCCTGTGGGGATTCCTCAAAAGTCGCATTTTTCAAAACACACCCACCAGAACTGTACACACTTAAACAGAGGATTTCGGTGGAAATTAACGCTATACCGGCAGCAGCATTGTTTCGGGATATGGAAAACGTGCTGCATCGAGTGCGCAAAAGTATGAACCTGGACGGACGTCATCTCACTGGAGTAATATTCAAGAAATGATTCTGTTGTGCGTGTTGTCACAAATGGCAGACACGTATCTTTCGGTTTTCTGTAACGTCGATAAATATTGTCTCTATTTGAACATACTGAACGTGTTTCACAATGGCAGGTGAACACTGTACAATGTAAGCCAATGGACACCATTAAACAGGGTATTGTCTCTATGTGATGCTGGCTGAGCAAGATGGCTCTAGGAGCTGCCAAGAAGACTAACGGACCGACCACTATAATCTGATTATTAGTCATCAACTTTTGGCATCAGTTTTAAGATAAGACACTTCTCATTAATAGAACATTAACGTGGCTTCATAAACTTTGATGTACACTAAAATATGATACAATATAAAGCCCCCAAATACAATATCACAGTTATCCCTCAACTGATGACATGGGGTCTCACAGATGACTATATACATTTTTTCAAACAAACTAACGTAAAAAAAATTCCAAAGAAAATATTTTTTTATCTTAATAGAAAAGTGTTCTCAACACAATGAAATAACTAAATTTGTACAGTAAGTTACATATATAAATTTCTGATATCTTTATAAAAGTAAAAGAAAAAATATTATACGCTTCATTTCATTCTCAAATTTTTATTTTGTCCCTCAAATAACTTGTTTGGCTTCGAACACAGAAAATTTTCATTTTTTTCCCAAGTTGGAGGCTACTTTTTTTCTAGGAAGGAAGTCTTCAACCCAGATAACTTTAATGTTGCACACTGTTATATATGTAGATTCTGAGCACACAAAAGATTAAATCTCTAAATGCAACTTTGGTGAAGCAGAGTGGGGTATAAAGTGGGGTAAAACCGTAATCTGAATGCTGATGACCGCCATCTTGAAAACACAAAATGTATTTCATAATATAAATATACAGTGTAATAGTATCATATGTACGCTTTTAAATGACAAACACTCCATAAAAGGTGACTTATTAATTTAAAAAGTTATGGCAACGAAATCTGTAAAATTTGCTTGCACTGTGTATGAAAAATGACTGCTGTCAATATCCACTTATTGTGGGTAAATATCTAAATTAATGTTTTTCTTTCACCTTCAGGATAACTAGGGATACACTAATTTCGTTCATGCTAAATTTCAATACCCTACGAGCATGCCAGCAGTTTCCTTTTGCTTATTGGTAGCATGTCTCTGTGAGAAACATTTTCTTATTTGACTAGCCAATTAAGAATTAAGTTACTCCGATACTGTACATCTCTGATTTGGGGACAGACATTTAACACACGTAACAACTAGATCACCCAATCACAAAAGTGGATCTGAGCTAGTGTTTTGAAATACAACAGGTCGTGAAATCTTTTTGCGAAATTCATGTGCCCCAAAGGATAGGGTAACACAGGAACAAACTTTTATAATCCAAATCAAAAATGGTGCAGTTTCCATTTTTCAAAAAATTTTATATGGAATGAATGACACATGTCTTTACTCCTGAAATTCTTATGGGCATGCTATCCTTCTTCCCAGGACACATTCTACTAAAATTGTCATCCTTGAAAATAATTATCCCTGCTACATAGTGTCTAACTCTTAGATTGCAGTGTGCGGTGTAATGGACATTCAACCTCTCTTTCCTATGCACAATTTCTGTAGTTAACGCTGTCCTTGTTCCTGCGTGCGCTGTTGCCTGATAAGTTATTTTTTTGCCACTTTGAAAAAGAAAACTATCTACGTTGCGTGCTTGCCGTCCAATCACAATAATAGAGTTTCTCACAAGCTTCAGTTTCAAAGGAGCAGCTTAGCTTTACGTCGCAGGATGGGATTTCGTAACGAGTTGGCAGGGAGGTAAATGGATAAAAATTATCTTAATCAGATTGTTTCCTTCACTGCCCATTTGTTTCTCAGTTTGCCAGCTACGTCAAAAAGCTGAAGCAATCTGGCAACAGTGAGCGCCACAAGCCCTGTACTGCAATCTAACAGTGAGACGGACTATAGTGTCTTCTGTGTCTTCTGCAGAGATATTTCTTCCCTATTTGCTGGGTGTGTTAAAATACAATTTTCTGCCTTCAACTTCTTAGCATGTTTAACCATTCTTTATGAAATCTCTGGATAATACAAATGGCAGTAATTAACAAGCATGCACTATCTTAATTGGACAATTAACAGAAAATGAAGCAGAAAATGTTAAGACAAATTTAAATTAACTGCCCCACCCTTAGTAAAACACACACTACAGTAATACTAAGAAACCTTCTGGAAAGTACTTACATAAACAATGCCATATTTTGGTGTGTATAGGCCGCGCACGTGTACAGGCCGCACCACGAATTTTCTACGAAAAATTAGGGATAATTAATATTTCAAGTAAAGGCCGCACCGAATTTTTGTATTCCTGTAAATATCGTTAAATCACAATCGCATACAAACATGATAAATTCTGACTTAATTTGTCCGCTACAAACATTTGTGACAGAAAATTTGCATTTTGTTATGTTTATTATGTACATCGCACGATTACTATTCCACAGATGGTAATGTGACTTGAAAAAGCAAAAACATGGCAACATGTTACACAAAATGGAGTCTATCAATCTGCACTTGCTGCAATTCGGCGGGCATACGAACTACATAATATTTTATCTTGTACAGCTGCGAAATTATTTTCTCATGTACGTCTTGAATATTGTGGTTGAAAAAAAGGAAATAGGGTTACCTTAATTTTGCGTTGCCTTTTTCTAACTTTCCGAGAATATTTATTAGAGTTAAATTTCTATAGATAATACATTCGTAATTTTCATAAAAAAATATTCGAAAATTTGCGAGTGGTTTTGGCAACGTCGCATCGCGAATCAATATCTCAAAAACACGGCACTGCTGCTGGAGCTCGTCATTTCATTATCAACATGGCTGCTGCTAAAAACATTGCAATATTGTTTGCTTAACATTAATAAAATTCTACAGTACATATTTAATATACATGTACTGTATTCCCACATTTTTTTAGTGTTTTTTTTATTTTGTGCTCTGTAAATACACAATGACTTCTATTGTTATCTATTTGATTTTGCTACAAAGAACGAGTTTGCGACTATCGACAAGAGGTTATTTCAGAAGTGCTAAATCACATAAATAGAACTAAATGCAGGGCAGTGAGCCGTAAGCAAAAATATGTGTGTTAAAAATGTATTTTATTTGTGTTATCTATTAGTAATACTGGTGCATGTGTACACAATGTACTGTATTCCGAATTTGTATACATTGGATAGTATAGTTCATACTTATTCTTTTTTGTAAATAATTCATTTTTTAATGATCGGAGAATGTAATTTTCGGCAATGGTACTGAAATTTTGGTTTGATTGATGCAGTAAAAATTAAATTTTGAGTTCGGAGAAAACTAACCTTTTTATAGCACTGTTTACATCAGGAATTTGTTTCGGGATAACAAAAAATGCTCTGTGGCACAGACTTTTGGTCAACCTGAGTTAGATGGTTTGGAGTTTACACTGTATATGGTTATAAATATCACTTAATACGGATTTTTGGGGGTAAAATTTTTTTTTATGCAATGTCTCAAAATTTGGTCAAACTCCTCTTTTTGTAGTCATTTTTTTGTAAAAATGTGCAGCCTATACACACCGAAATACGGTAATAATGATGGTAGACATTGGCACGATTCACTATTCCCATTGCAATAAACTCTCTGATCAAATATTCACATTTGGTGTGCTGTTAAAATTAAAAAGTTGTTGGTGATACTAACATTAAAAAACATTAGTGACAAATATTGAAAATTATTAGGCCTATAAATATTTTTTATTCCTTTTTTAAGTTCCATGTTTTGAAGGTTAATATTTCCTTTCACTAACATTCTGTTTCAGATGTTTAAAAATGCAAATATTTTACTAACAAAATCATACATGGCTGTCTGAAATATCCACATTAAACATGTTTAGACCACTTGTGTGACTGGCCAATTAAAACATATTATAGTAAACGTTGTTTTAAAATTGAAAGCAACACTTGCAGAATAACTCACTTGGAGGTGCATTTATACCTCTATATAATTTCATTGCAAAATAATAATGCATGTATCTTAGAGCATAATACTTTCTCTTTCAAATTACAAAACATACAAAAAGTTTAAGGTAGACTATTTTTTTATAATTGAGATTGAAAATTGACAAATTTTACTCACTGCAACATCTGCATCAAATTTGAAGAAAATTGAAACAGCTATTGGTATTAAAATGAAGTAAATTTTGCTGAAATCATGACAAATACAATTATAATATATGGCAAATATTCTAGACATGTATCTTTTGGAGGTATGGGGGGGGGGGGGGGGCTGTAAAACTTGTCAGAATTTGTTGTAACTATATAAGACAAATTTTGAAGCCTACTTTAATAAATATTTCTGGGCAGAAATTTCCACATATTATGCTCAAACTAACATTACCGCAGTAGCAGTGTAAGGACAAAAAGTTTGCTGGACTACAAAATTTTAGTTAGAATTTTTAGTATAACACTTCAAATTTATTAGCAGTTAAAAAAGCCATTGTATTAATCATCTTGAGAAATATGGCCAACTTCCCAAAAGTTAAAGGAGTCTAGCTCAGAAACTACTACAGTTAGGAATCCAAAATCTTGGGAAATTACTTTTTGGTGTCTTAACAATTCAAGATAAATACATTGAAAAAATCTGAGATATAGTGATGGAAATCACTAGACCACTTGGCATAGAATGACAGACTCTACCATTATAAAGAGTGAATTGAAATATATAAATCTAAGCACATAATGAAACCATTTGGTTGCCAAATTTAGGAAGGAGAGGGGGAGAGTATTTTTTTCATGCACCTTTCTTCATTTTCCTCACTCACGATGCTGACAATTGAACAATCAGTCAAAAACAATGTCACATTCACAGCTGTAGCGACACTGATAACTAGATTTCATAGGAGAATATGAAAATTGTGTTTCTGCAAAATATTACGAAATTAATACAAAAATTCTGGAAATGCCATATCAAAATTAAGTTAACCCTTTTTATAGTTTATGTTAATAAAAAAAATGTGTCTTAGAAAAGTTCAAATTAAAGAACGTATGTTGCCTTGAGAAAATGCCTTGGCCCAAAGCATGGGAGTATCACCTCTCTACTTCGTTGCTCTTTAACAGACGATGTAATTAAAAAAGTTTACCTGATCACTTTAAACATGGCTTCCTTTTCAAAAGCTAAACTAAATTAATTAATGCAAAACAAGCGTGTGTGAAAAGGAGGGGTGAGGAACTGCCCCTCTTGCCACACTGAAAGCACAGAAAATTAAACAGCTGGTTCTTACCCTTTCCAATTAAATATGGCTCCAAGAATACCCAGCACCACAATGTAATACCAAGACTTAGATAAAAACTGCTCCTTTCTGCAGTGTCCGTGGTTGTGGCATGTCTTCACGTTATATGTGTAGGTTTTGAAGTGGTTGCTGCTCGTGTGGAACCTACTTGCCGCAGCATACTGACATGGAAGGGCATGCACACAAGTATGGAAATTTCCCCCTCTCAAAAGCGTTCTGATGATCCTGGCACTCTGAATATTCCACAACATAGATGCCTCCTACAACAAAAAAAAAAATATATATATATATATATATTATAATAATTGCTATTAAAAAGTCACTACATTATAATGTTGACACATGAAACAAAAAAAAAAAATCAGGACACTACATTTAAATTTTAATCATCTTTCAATACTGGTAGAAAAACAATTTTACATTCACACACAGCAGGGTTATTAATTTAGCGACCCATAGGCCACAAGCGGCTCACCAGATTCATTAGACTGGCCCACGGACAAAATATTTTATCAGCTATTATTTTCTTTTAATATATATGTTTCAGTACAGTTACCCAGTATAGTTTAACGTTAAATATAACTATCACCAGCATAAACGTGTAATAAAAGTACACATTATTTTATTTACTACGTATTCACGCAAATAAGCTATGTACAAGTGAGCTACAAATTTTTAGTAAGCGAATGTGGCCCATCACGCAGTGTCATAATTATTTGTAGGTGGTCCAATGGGAAAAAAAATTGAATAGCCCTGTCCTCCAGTATCCCCTCTCCGACACACCTGAGACTGTCGTAGGCCCTTTGACCCGAGCCACATTGCCATATATAGTGTGGCTTGGGTCATCTACATATGGGACAGACATGCACTGCTGGCATATCTGCCGAGGATACCTTGAGGGATCTCTCTGCACCACCTAAAGGTTGGCTAGCAGTATCTATACAACAAATTCCCTGACATTTCCCTGATTTTTCCAGGTATCCTGTTAATAGTAATTAACATACATAATATTATGAACATACACAGCAAAAATCAAAATAATTTTTTGTGTGTTTTTCCTCAAAAATTAGTTTTTTGCATAGCACTAATATCCTTTTTTTACGGATGCTTTTCTGTGCAGAACAAATATTTACAAAATACTACAAAAATGATGTACAAAGCTGGCATGTGAAAAGAAAGATAAGACCAAAATAGAACACTCGCTATAACAGGGCCAGAAACAAAGCGGCAGTACAAAGATAATACATTATATAATGTTGCAATTCATTGAGAACTGTTACAAGTGTTCAAATTATTACATACACGTATTTAAATTTGTACAACCTTAAGCTGGCACCTAAATTCACATTTTTCATTTTGTCAATGCTTACTGTGCCAGAAATAAATAAATTAAACCAAGAAAATATGTACAACAGTTACAATGTCACACAAAGCAACAAAACTGTGGCTCCTATGATTTTTAATTATTCTATATAGATTGAATAAAGCAAACTAATACATAGTACAATTCTTAAACTGGTATGTTATAGAAGTACTAGAATCTTTAATAAAAAAATAATAATTTTCTTACTAACAGGGTTGTGCAAATATTTGCTATACTGAAATTAAAATAAATAATAGCAACTTTAATATTAATTTTGTTAGGAAATTTGGATAGCAAAAGTTGTAACGAAATGAAAATCCTCAATTTCGATGAATATTTGGGTGTATAATGAACATTTATTTAGTGCACCAGCAAAGAAAATGTTTGTCTGTAAATTTTCTCATTGGTTTTGTTATTTTATAACTATAATAACTACGTAAAACATAAATTTACATATAAACACACAAACCCGTGGTAAATAATTCATATCCTCCATTTTTTAGCCTACTTTCCGAATGAAAGAAAGGCAAATGAGATCACTTTCCTGCCTATGTGTGTGTGCGTGTACCCTTTCAATTTTTGAACCCGTGAACAGAATTTCACCGAACTTGGTAATATAATACTTAGTAAGAGCACCTGACTTTTATAGTTTTCGACCATGTCGGGCACTTACTTTCAATATGGTGGACATTTAAAAATTAGGGATGAGGTCATATTTCTGAAACCAACCAATTTAAACCAAATTTTGTATGCTGGCAGAGCATCAAGTAAAAATTTTGAGATGGATATTGTTATTGGTATGCCACTTTATAAAATAGCACCAAATGAAAAAATAAAAATTTTATATTATATCTTGAAAACTATTAAACCAAATCTCAACCAATTTGGCAGGTAAGTAATACTATGATAGGTCAATGATGGACATACACATATTTTTAGATTTATTTGGCATATCTACCATACTATTTGAACATTTTCAAATAATTTTTTATACTGAAAGTATTTGTTACAAGCATAACCCAACGCATAACCCAACACATAACCACATTTGTAGGCCATTTTGGAAGATAGAACCACACAAATAAATAAAGTTATTATATCATACCTCAGTAAACAATTAACCAATGCATATCAAACTTGGCAAACAAATAGTTCTGTGACAGAAGATGTAAAATAATATGTTTTATGAATGCCAGACACTTATTTTCAAAATGGCAGCTATACAGCTGTCTTAGATTAGAACAGTATATCATCATAACCATGTAATCAATTCCAACTTAATTTTCTATGCTGGCAGCAGTAGATATTACAACTATCAATTCAAGCTACACATATCATCTCTTGTCTACCATTTTGTACTATAGCACCATGTGAATAAATAAAGTTTTTTCGTATCTTGGGGAAAAAGTGACCTATTCCTATCAAATTTGGCAAACAAGTAGTACTGCAGCAGATGATAAAAAAAATTGCAAGTTTTAAGCACCTCAGACACTTATTTTCAAAATGGTGGACATTTAAATATTTTAGCTTTAAACACTATATTGTCAAACCATGTATTCATTTCCAACTTATCATTTTACGCTGGTTGTAGATATTACCACTATCAACTGTATCTAAATGGAGTATCTTCTGTCCACCATTTTGCAAGATAGCACCATGCGAATAAATAAAGTTCTTATGTCATATCTTGAGAAACTATTGACATATTCCTACCAAATTTGGCAAACAAATATTACTGCATCAGGTGGTGTAAACTGGTATGTTTTAAGTAGATTAGACACTTTTTTTTTCAAAATGGTGGCTATATAAATACTTTATCTCATTATATTTTATCTACTAAACAAATTCTAACTTAACTTTGTATGCTGGTAGTGCGTTTACAACCATTACATATGTCTATGTAGAGCCTTATTTCTCTGCCATTTTGTATGATAGCCCCAACAATAAAAAATAAAGTTTTTATCTCATATCTCGGGTAACAATCAACCCATTCTTACCAAATTTGGTGAATATGTTGTACTGTGGTAGACCATATTAATATATGTATTTATTAAAGTATGACATTTTCAGAATGGCTGCTATAAAATAATTTTAGCTTTGTGTGCTGTATTTACGAAGCTATGTCATCTCTTTAATTTAATTTAGTATATTGGCAGTACACAATTATCGAATGTGCTACCACAATACTTTTCTGTCCTCCATCTATGAAGGTCACCATATGAAAATGATGCGAGGTTTTATGCCATATCTCGAGGGTCAATCAAAAAAATTCCCACCAAATGTTACACTGGAACATAAAAAATAATTTGTATCAAATTGTGACCACCATAAATGCTACAGAAGTCCATGTAAACTTTCATTATTTAAATGAGTCAGACAATGATGTTCAAATGGCAGCTTCACTATAATTTAGGTAAGTTTGCCACACACATGAAACCATTTAACCAAATTCAACCACAATTTGTATGGAGACAGTATGCATTATAAGCATCGTATAGAGAGCCTCTTTTCTTGGCAATTTTGTACGATATCATCAAATATGAAAATAAAGTTTTTATGCCATATCCCAGTGACCAACCAAGGAATTTCCAACAAATTCTTCAAACAAGTAGCGCTATGGAAGGCCATGTAAACTTAATGTGTTTTAAGTTGCTCAGTCACTTATTTTCAAAATAACACCTCTCTAAATATTTTAGGTTTGTAAACCCTATCACTAGAAACATTATACTGATTGAATCTGAAGTTAATGCTCCGAACCAGACCCCCATAATTCAGTGCATTGCATGTTAGCTTATTGTACAAGGTTTTCTGGGTTCAAATTGCAGGTAAGGCACATTTGTAATTGTACCACTACTGCTGCATGTGTTTCTGGTTTCATTTCTAATGCTATTGCTATTGATGAGAATTCAGTCCTACCTACCAACTCAGCTTATAAGAACTTATTTAAATATTAATTGCATCCATGTTGAGGAAAGTAGACTTATTAATTATATCAGTAACTTATTGTTTCGGTTTGGTTCTGTAATGAATTTATTATAAATAACTAGCTGAAATGTACTAACAGAGGGTGAATGTTCCTTGGGTACTCGTTGGAAATAGGGCTGTGATGTCTCCCACCAAGGCAAACGGGTTCAATCCACAGCCCAGTAACTCCTGGATTTTTGCATAAGGTAATCATGCAGGACGATGCCGCTGGTCTGCAGGTTTTCTCTAGGATCCCCCAATTCCCCCGCCCTTTCATTCCAGTATTGTTCCATACTCACTTCAATTACCCTCATCAGCTCCCAAGGCCTCACTGTTAAGAGCCATCCAAATCTCTTCACTCTTCACACATTAACCACTTGAATTTCAGCAAATATGCTTCTTAATAATGAGTGATTTTACTGTGTTTACCACACTTATAGTCCATTCATGGTTAGGTTCCTTTAGCTTTTCTGCAGCCCTGCTTAATTTCCACTTTCACAGAATTCTTCGCCTCAGAGAAGTAAACATTTAAGACTATAAAATTACACCAAAAGGACAACGCACTGCATGTGTGTGCACTCAGTTTAATAATATATGGCATGAGAACTATTTCTTACCATGCAGTACCAACATACCTATGTTATCTTTGTTTTATTCATATTAATTATAAATTAAACATTATAATTTATAAATAAAATATAAGTGAAAGTTTAATTTAACAAAAAATAAGGTACTTTTATGTTAACAGACAAATAAAATGCTCATGATAGTAAATAACCTAACACATCAAACATGGGTGATTTTTTTAAATGTTTTACTTAAAAAGTGTGAAGAAACCACAAATAGACTATAAAACTACAGCAGATTAGCTTATAAAACAATTATTTTTAATGAACTTGCTTTAACAAACTATCTATAACTGCAAATTGATAATCTATTAAACTGGGATACATAAATAGGTTACTTGTGAAACTTTAGACTGCCTACAGTTCATTTGGGCATTTATCATTCTTAATATTAAAGGATACCGTTCAGCAAGAATATTTTATGTACTTTCATTCACAGTTAACATATTGGATGACGTTTTGGGGCAAATAAGTATTATTTGCAATAGTCACAAAGATTACTGATCATAAAATTTTTGGGAATGAGAAGATACTAAAACTAATTATAACAACATATTTTGTGGAGTTCCTTCATGTATTACCAGTATCTAATTTGGTGACTTCAAACTGAATAGTCATTTTGCAAGAAAAGAAAAAAAAACATATTTATGTAATATACTAGACACACAACTAATTTTGTGTGTTCTATCTTTCCCTCTTCAATTATTTCAAAATATAATTTACTTATCAGCAAATATATGCTAAACTTAGTCAAAAATTATAAACAGTTGCTACTGTTCTACTGCAAGAAAATAAATATATGTTGGCTCCACAGCTAAAAATACAACAGGAGGCATTAAGGTACTGGCCTCGATGGAACCGAGCATTATTGGCACTGTAATAAAAGAATTGGCTGGCACTCTTGGCCCTAAAAAAACCACACTAAAATGCACATACTAGCCTCAACAACACAGTAACTTCTGTCACACTGGCCTTGTCGATTTTCTGTAAACATACAATTCTCACAAACAAAAAATTCCTCCTCCCTGTCAAAAACATGCTAAAATACTGTTGTTTGTACAAAAAGATTCATTACCAAAACACTGAGTGAAAATAATTCTCTGCTCACAAGAAAACATCTGCAAATTACTAACCAACACCAACTGCTGGGAGAGGCCATTATTAATAAAGAATGTTACACCGAAAAGCAAAGCAAGTTATTACATAAATAGGTGAGAATTACTTTTTCAAGATATCTCGGGGGCCGATCAACTGATTCCCAACAAAGTTTGCACACAAGTAATGCTGCAGTATGCCACGTAAACTTAAATGAGTTGACTAATATAATTTATTTTTTAAAGTGACTGCCTTGTAAATATTTTAGGTTGATAAACATTGTCTACCACAACATTAGACTGATAACAACAACCTAAACTAATGCTCCTGACTCAACCTATGTAATGTAGTTGTTTGCATGCCACCTTACCATACAAGTTTTAGCATTAAATAAAGGATGAAATAATATTTCAATTTGATTTTCATAACTTCCGTTGTCTTGCTGATTAGTACAGGAGTTTACAATCTTGATTGCTTGTTTTACCATAGCTTTGTAGGTTATGAAACAGACATAATGATAATTTATTGCTTACACCTTTCTTTAAGGTGCATCTTACAATAATTATTTACTCAGTTTGAAATTCTAAGCTACCAAGCAGTAAGGTAGCCCTACTAAAATTTAAATAAAATAATTACGTCGTATATCAATAGTAACCTATAAATTCCTTCTCAAAATGGTGGCACATATACCGTAAGAATGCGAGAAGTATACATCTTTATATACTTGTATACCTGCATACTTTACTTGCAATCTGGACAGCACTTGTGATGTCACTTCCGGGGACATGTACAAACAAGTATGTATTTCAGATGAATTTGGGTACAGCCTTTTCTAATGTCCACTTAACCTACCCCACTCCCCCTCCATTCACCATCCTGTACATTCTGACCTGCCTCTCCATGCTTTGCCTGTCCCTTAAGCAGGGATCACACAATGCAAGATGCATTTCGCGCAAGATTTTGTATGTGAATGTCAACTAAATTGCGTGCGAAAAGAGTTCACATGTAGATAAATAAGATGAATACGGTCTCACATCAAAATTTGTTGATAGCCCTGGTGGGTACCAGGCAGCCAAGGTATTATAATACAAAATATGAAGTCGCTTACTTCAACAAGATATTTGTTTCAAAGCTATCCCTCCAAAATATAATTGTTTTTATTTTATTCTCAGCAAACTGTCTAGACTTCAATCCACACTTTAAAAGTTATTTTCCAGCAATGTTTTATTTCCCTGTATTCTTCTTCGCACAACTCAAATTATGATTTTCTTCTACTCTATAGTTGAGCTAATAACAGGTCAACATGACCAGCATACAAGGACCAATAGGATCGCAACTTGCATCGCCTTGCACAAGAAAATTAGGACCTGCTCTATCGTGCAAGATGTGCCTTGCACAAGAACTTGTGCGAGAAATTCTTGTGCAAGATCGTTATCTCGCGCAAGATTGGTACTCATCTTGCATCATGTGATCCCTGCTTTAAGGAGCACCACACCAAATTCTTAATTTAGGATGATCTAAAAGTCCATGCCTCTGCACTTCCCATTTATCTTTAAACTACCTTGCTGCCCTTCTTTGCACCTTCTCCAGCTCCTGTACCTTCTCTTCCACACATGTCCCTAACTGCAGCTGCATGTATTATAATCAGCCTGATCAGAGCTTTATAAAAGCATTCTCCTTCATCTACCCACTAACCCCCTTCAAAACCCTTCTTCCCTTTGATACCACTCTCTGTACTTGCTTTTCCCACCTAAGATCACTCTGAGTAACCACCTCTAGGTACTTATACTCTGCAACTTCCCTTACCTCCTGCCTGTGCCATTTGTAAGTGCCTTCATACCTCCCCCTCTTCCTAGTGAACCTTTCTATTTTCGTTTTTGGTACATTAATCTTCATTTTATTCCTTTCTGTCCACTTCCTTATTTGCTCCATATCATCCTGCAACTTATTATTGCCACCCACCTCTGCATAAACAGGGTGGCTAGCAGTTTTCTTATAACAAATTGCCCGACTTTTCCAGGTATCCTGTTACATTTGTGTGACCAACATACATGGCAATAATAATAAATATGCATGTTGTTTCCTAAAAATTTACATTCTTTTTATGGGTTACATTAAAAAAAAAAACTTCCTTTATGGATGCTTTTCTATGTAATAACATATATTTATAAAATACTTGAAGTATAAAGCTGCGAATATTGCACGTGGAAAAGGGTTAGAAACTAAGTCATGATACAAAGATAAGATGATAATGTATACATTCAATGAGAACCACTAAAAGTGTTCAAATAATTATTTCATTAGAAAAATCTTCCGCTTGCACCTAACGTCATATTTTCACTATGCCAATACTTAATGCATCAACAAACAATAGTTCAGCCACAAAAACATGTATAATAATAAATACATATACACCAACAGAATTGTCACCACCAATTTGTTCCTACAAAGGTGGAGTAAACTAAAATAACAGTGTGATCCATGAGATGGCATGTAGCAGAAGTGCTAGGATCAAATATTTATTTTCTTATTATATACATGCATAACTATTTTATCCTAATTCCTTAACTTCACACTAATCCTCTTATATTTCCTTGACTTTTCCAGGATTTCCCTTATGCTAGTCACCCTAAATTACAGCTCAAAAGTCTACAAATAACCTCACTTTCTCACCCACCATTATCCAAAGGCCATTATTTATAATGGTGAACAAGGGGCCCAGCACACTACCCTGCAGAACCCCACTTTCCTCCGACAAGGACTCCCTCAAATTCACCATCTGTTTTCTCCCCCTCAGGAAGTCCTTTATCCAATCCAATCCACTCCCCCACTTATCATCCAGTAGCTCATCCACTTTTTTGCATCAAAATCCTGTGGGGCATTTTATCATAGGCCTTCTTAAAATCTATGAAGTAGGCATTCCCCTGCTTCCCCTCATCTGCTGCCTGATCCAAATCCTCCAGCAGCCATGCCAGTTGCATCTCACGTGAGCAACCTCCCCTAAAAACACGTTGGTTCTCCTACAGCCAGTTCTTTTCATTCATATCATCTACCTCATACTGTACTACATCATCAAAACCATTTGCATCCCTCTAGAGGAAATAGGCTTATTAGTTACATCTGGAACTTCTCGTTTAAATAAAAAAATCTCACTCTGGGAAACATATTCACCTAAAATTTTACATTAATATTCAAGGCTGGGTATAATTAATTTTGACTGATGCCTGTAAATGGTTTAACATCTTTTACACTGTAGACAATTATGGTAATTTTTACCAAACACACTATTTGTATAGAGATGAAATCCCTGGCACAAAAGTTGTGATAGGACTGACTGTGTGTGTCAAAAAATTCTTCATAGTTTTTAAAATATTGTTTTAAGTAATTTTGTAATGGCAGTTGTTGTTTTAAGTTCTTTACTGGGCCACAAATAATCAGATGATTTTGCATTTGTGATGACTGTACACATTGTTTCAACAAACAGTTTTCTGATAAATAGCTCAAGAAACTATACCTATACAGAGGATAATCCTTTGAATTTTTAATATCAAAAAAGTAACAAATGGAATCATAAATTGGTTTAATTCAAACAACATAACTTTACATGGAATGAAAACTAACTGGATACATTTTAGACCCAAACAAGTGTGTGGTGTTCCAAGATCTGGAAGTGTTTATCGATGATAAAGTAAATCACACAAATTTGACTAAAATTTTAGGTATGTATGTACGCTAGTGTAACTGTGTTTAACAAAGCCATGTAGGGATTCGCGTATCTGTCAAGCACAAGTATGAAAATAAGGGAAGAGTAGAGAGGTCAGCAGATGATGATGAGGCATGAGAGATAAACAAGTGAAATAATACAGGGTAGTGCTGTGTGTCAAGCAACCAACCTTGAAAAGCAGTGAATAGTTACTGGACTAAACTGCTTGTTACAAGAACAAGGATGAATTTGAAGCAATGGGAAAGCATCCAGGGCAGATGTCACCATATGACATAAAAGACTGGGTCACTGTCATGAAGGTTCCATTGCAAAGATCCCAGTAAAAGTGATTAAGGGCTCAAGCAAAAATTCCAAGGTTTGCGAAGTGTGTATCAAGGGGGAAACAAAACATAAGAAGTTTCCAGTTAAGACAAACTGCAGAACCACAAAATCCTTAAGAGTTAATTCATTCATATGTTGGTGGACCATTTGAACACCCATCATCAGGAGAAGCACAGTATTATGTGACCTTCATTGATGATTATTCTAACCATGCAATGGTAAAAGTGATGTATTCAAGGAATTTGTGAAATGTCAAGCCAAAGTGGAACTTTTTCATGAGGGAAGAATCAAGATGATACAGACTAATGGTGGTGAGTATATGAATAAAGAATTTCATAAACATCTTGAGAAGTGTGGCAGAAAGCATAGGAAAACAATGCCATACACTCTCCAACAGAACAGAAATGCAGAAAGATTGAATTTAACATTAATGGACAGTGTAAGGTGTATGTTGGTGGAATCAGGTCTACCGTGCCCTTTTGGACAGAAGCGTTATCAAACAGTTTGTGCCGTTCAAAATCATTGTCCATCTCAGACAATTCTGAACAAAATTCCGCTGCAATTATGGACTGGCAAGGGATTGACTCTAGAAGACTTCAGCTGAGTGAAGGTGTTTGGCTGTCAGGTTTTGGCAACGACCACAGTGAAAAGAAAATTAGATATTAGAGCCAAAAAATGTGAGAAGAGCAAAGAAAGGGTAACTGTGAGCAGGGATGTTGTATTTTGTGAGGATACATTTCCCTTCAAGGAGAGGGCTTCAGACAATGGAGGCATGGAAAAGCTGGAAAAAGAAGTGAACATTCTAATGAGAATCCACAGCAATGTCCCAATGGATGAAGATACAGCTGAAGCTATTGATCAGGGAAGCATCTCTAATATAGTTGAAAATGAAGAAGACTCAGTTAACCCCAAACCAGAAATGGGAAAACCAGGGGATGACGATCATTCACAAGGACTAAGGAGATCAACAAGAAAGCAAGCACCAGCGAAACCCTGTGGTTGTGGTACCCTAGTGAAATGTGCTACAGTGGAAAAGGTTTGAGCTGGCAGGTGGAATCTCGCAATAGAGGAAGAAATGAAGACCATCAGAGATAACAATACATGGGTGATTGTGAGAAGGCCCAGAAATAGAAATGTAATTGGGTCATTCTGGGTCTTCCGGATTAAGTGTAATCACTTGGGGGAAGTAGAACATTACAAGGCAAGACTGGTAGCTCAGGGCTACAGCCAAATCCCAGGGATAGACTACTTTCAGACATACAGCCCAGTGATCAAAAATAAAACTACATATTAGAGCATTGTTGGTGTTGGCAGTGGAAAACATCTGGGAGGCCGAACATTACGATATTACAGCAGCATACCTCAACAGCCCTTTGCAGGATGAAGAATATATGGAACAACCAAAACTATTTACTGAAGAAGGGAAAAATGCTTCAGAATTTGTATGTGTACTAAGAAAAAGCATGTATGGCTTGCATCAAGCAGGAAGGGACTGGAATATGTATGTGAATAAACTGATGAAAGGATTTCGACTCAATGTATTACTGATCCATGTGTCTACTATGATGAGGACTTGATAACAGGGATTTATGTGGAAGACATAATAGCATTGGGGACAGAACTAAAGATGAAACAGATTAAAGAAAAACTGATGAGGTCAATAGACATTAGGGATCTAGGTGAAATGTCCAACCTACTGTCCCTGGGCATTGATAGATCAAACTTAGACAAGATAATTATTAATCAGAAGAAGTATGCTGAAAAGGTTACAGCAGATTTCCGGATGGAAGGTGCCAAGGGAAGCTCGGTGCCCTTGGAGACTAAAGGCCAGCCACAGGATGAGAAAGTGCCATTTTGTGAAACCACGTAGAGGAGAGCAATCGGGAGCCTACTGTACATTGCCAATGGAACACGTCCGGACTTGTCATTCTCAGTCTGCAAACAAAGCCAAATGTGCAGTGAACCAAAAAAGGTGGATTAGGAAAACGTGAAGCACATACTAAGGCACTTGAAGGGGACCATAAATATAAAACTGGTGTATAAGAAGAGTATCCAGTGACAGTGTATGCAGATGCTGATTGGGCAAATGACAGCAAGGATCGCAAGTCAATCAGCGGGTTTGTTGTACTGCTAGCTGGTGGTAGAGCAAGAAACAGAGAACAGTGACATGCTCGACCCTTGAAGCAGAATATATAGCCATGTCAGAGGCAGTGAAGGCATCCTTGTGGCTTCAAAATTTCCTGAAGGAAGTAGGGCAAGAGAAATTCATGCAGGGTCCATGTGTTATTAATGTGGATAACCAAGGTGCCTATAGTCTGGCAAAGAACAAGATGACGTCAGAACGTAGCAAGCATGTAGACGTTTAGTACCATTTTCTCTGTGAATGTGTTGAAAATGGGGAAGTAACATTCAATTATGTGGAATCAAATACTAATTTGGCAGACGTATTTACCAAAACACTCACAGGAAGAAAAATGCAGGGCTTTGTGTGTAGCTTAGGTCTCGAATATGTGTGAATAATGATGCCCATGACTATGAGACAGAAACTGTAATGCACAACAAGGGGAAGTGTTGAACCAATGTTTTTATGTTGTACATTACTAGCGTATAAGTGAGATTATGTTTTTGGGTTGGGTATGTATCTTGGATAATAGCTGGGTGCCACGTTGGGATTTTTACAATGTTCTTGTTCTGTATTTAGCATGCATCTTGTGTTGAGAGTTGATATGTAGTACAAGTGAATATATGCTGTGGGCAAGTTATTTGAAATTTAAATTTTCTGCATTAACCAAGTCCCATAATTGCAACACTCTGGTAACATGTTTCAACAAACATGACATTTCCAAGAACACCGAAATTACCACACCACCTTCAAAAAATTTGCTTCCCTAACAACAACAACAACAAAAAAAAAAAAAAAAAAAAAAGCTGAAAGAATTTGTTACTGAATGTGTATTTTATAGCATAGATGAATCTAAACTACGAAATTAAGAAATTACTGTATAACATTTCATCTTACACATTTCTTGTTCCGGTTTTTCTCATTCCCTTTTTCTTCTGTTTCAGTAAAACTATGGCGCCCCGCAGCATGTTGGAAGAAGATTAGTTACATTATGAAGAGAGATATGTGTACATGTGCAGGGCGAACGGAAACTAAAGGGACAAACTTCAGTAGGTGATTCCTGATCGGAAAAGGAACTAAAATGTTTATATCAACATATGTCCGGAAATGCATATTTGCCAAGTTAGACAACACTCTGAACTGCATTAATCTCTCATAACAACACTCACCGTGTGCTTTTGTGTAACAGATTGTGCGATTGTAGCCAGGCGAAGCACAATGGTCGGTTATTCATTCCAGGAACAAGCCGAGATGGTTCATATATGGTCAAGCATATGAAAATGGACGAGAGGCCACGTGAATTTACTGAGCCACTGTCCTCACAGACAGCAGCACCACCAGCAAATTACAAAACCTTTGCAGCCATCTTTGGGCGTTTGTGAGATTACAGGTCCTTTCATACAGCCCACTTACTCTATAATGTTCACCAACACCTCAACAACAGCTTCCTCGGAAGTGGGATACAGCGAGGAGGCCCTGTTGCATGGCCCGCGCGATCATGGAACTTAAACCCCGTTGATGTTTACTAGTGGGGCATCTGAAAAGTGTTGTGTATACAGTGCCAGTTCCTGATGTGCAGACCCATGAACAGCGTGTCTGTGTAGCCTGTGACGCTATTCGGGAACAGGCCATGAAGATTTGAAAGAGTGAGGGAATCTATGATACGACGTGTGGACGCATACATTGCATCCCACAGTGACCACTTTGAACAATGTTGTAATTTGGGTGCACTTAATGCTATGCAATGTGTACCAGTACTAACGGCTTTATTGTAGCCTCACTGTCCATTTCCAGACATATATTGATAAGGACTTATTTGTTCCTTTTCCACTCAGGAATTTCTTCCTGAAGTTTGTCCTTGTATATGTGTGTGTTTACTATGTCCAGTGTATAAACTTTGTATAGGCCTACTGTAATTTGACTAGTCCAACATCTTTGTACAGCTATGTATTGAAAAGAGATATTACGGACGCAATAAAACAAACAAAAAATACTACAATGTAAGATATTTATCTATAGAATAGAGAACAAGGTTGATTAGGTATTTCTTCAATTCACTTTGAAATAACTTATGACTTCCACTGCATAAGATATTGAAAAGTTCATTAGGTAATTCAAGAGTTTTATTCACATACATAATATAGATTCATTTTATATTTATTTGTTAAGTGAGTGGGAATTAAATACCTTTTTGCATTTCTAGTGTGGTGATTGTGTACAACCTTATTTTTCTTATATATTCAATATGTGTAGAAGCAAAAAGAACAGTACAGTACCAGATGGACACATCTGCTCAATTGTGGTGGCCTTTACTTTCTTACTATAGATAAGGCCTGTCTCACAACCGGCCATTCCTGTGTACGAGGATGTGTCCGAAACTCGGCATCAAGTGACATCACACTGACGCAGTCCAAATATGGTCTACAAACACGTTGTCTGAAGTGAGCTTTCAGAATCCGACACTAGGTCACAGTAAATTCGGTACATTATTTGTTGTTACGTAGTAATTTCTAAATTTGCTGAATTTTTTAATTATTTAATGGTTATGAGATAAGTGATTTGAATATTTATTTATAATATACTCACTATCTGTTTTATTTTTAACAAGTTTGCCAATTGACATACAAATTTTTTTAAAGTTTTAGTCTTCTTATTTACTAGTTTAGACCAACCAACGTCCTCACTAATTATTTATTTGAATTTCATCATATTTGTTTTGAGAAAGCCCAACGTGCACATCCATTGTTTACATTAATAACAAACATTTCACAAATGTGCACCTAAGTATTTGAAATATTCTTCTTTTTTCTATGAGCTTAGGAGACAACTTGGGACACTGCAGCTTGGTACAGCACCCTGACGTCAAAGGGTCACATGCACCAATCAGCGGATCCTTGTCCTAAAACAGATTGGGATAGCGCAATTTTAGACAGACCTTTAACCAGGCCGTGTTAAAACTCACCAACAAAGGGCCCTTACATTGCTTGGTGCACTTGAAAAAAAACATCCCGGAGATGTAATGACACATCGTCGCTGTCCGAATTCGCAATAAGGGTGCATATGCACCCTAGAATGTCCCCTTCAACGAAGTGCACAATTAACTAGCCCTTCTCGAGCCCTAGATCACTGAACGATACTCAACTGTTAAAAATAGTTGAGTTGTTGGTGTTTCCAACTTTGCACGGCCACTTGATGATGTCACAACGAAAAAAGAAACTAGCGTACAGAAAAACTTGGCACAATAAATCTTAAAGTGGAAAGGAACACAAGCATCTGAATTCAAACACGAATATTTCCTATGAAGGGAATAAGGATGCTTAACAAAGGAAGGGATCAAGGACAAGTGTTCAATGGTACATGGCACCGGATTCGAACACAGCCCAATTTACACTTCTCATGTCAGTAATTCTTAAGAATAGGGGCTTTTCTGAACAAAATAAATAATTCTCCGAAAATGGTATAATTACACTCTACTAATTACACAGAACATAAATTTACTAGGGGTATCAAAATTTGACCAATAGAAACCCCAAAAACAATAGTGGGGAGGGCTATGAAGATCAAGGAAATTGTGGGGTTAAAAAAATACAAAATAAGAACATTTTCACTATAAACTTCTACCCCTCAATTTCCCTGATCTTCATAGCCCTTCCCAATATCATATTTGTAGCTTGTATTGGCAATACTGTTAATTTAGGTCCTGCTCAGTTCAATTTTTTGCTATTAAACATGTTTTCATAAGACAATATTGCAGTAATATTACAAATAGTAAAAATATATGTTAAATTGTAAAACACACATTTCTCTGTGCAAATAGGCTACACACGACAATAATTTATGCGGAAACTCCAAGCTTCGCTGATGCATGACACTTAGTGTCGTCACAAAAAAAAAATTGCCAGCGCGTCTTGACTCTGGCTGGGACTCTGGCTCAGTGCATAATCTTCGGCTACGCTTGTACAGTATTTTTAAGTGTGAGGGGGCTGCGCATGAAAATAATTTGTGGGGAAACTCCAAGCTTAGCTTTCGTCTCACCACCTAAAAAAAAGTGTCAGCGCATCTTGAATCACCATTTTGGGGATTTACTCCCCTGATGGCGCTAGTACTCTGGCTCGGTGCATAATGTATGGCTACACTTGTACAGTATTTTTTTGCAAATTAACATATTATAAATATTAAATAATGTACATACGTTCCATTCGTTTTACCCCACAATTTCTCTGATCTTCATAACCCTCCCCACTATGGTTTTTGGGCTTTCTATTGGTGAAATGTTGATGCCCATAGTAAATTCGTGTTCTGTGTAATTATACCACTTTCAAAATTTTTTTTCTCAAAAAAGTAATTTAATTTAGTTCATACTCAGCAAATCACTCGCAATTCATACATCGTATAGGAATATGGACTCCACAACATTGATCCATTTGACCACACTACACAGACCTGGTAATCACCACACATATACTATAATTTACCTTTTCCCTTGCTATAATAGCATAGAAACATTCGTAATTTCACACAATTATTAGATTTAACACTTCAAACAACATGAATTGCAATAAAACACATGTTTAAGCATTGCAGCAACACTTCCTGACTACAAACTGCACTACTTGGCATTTAACCAGAAACTAACGTACAACACCGGTGCAGGCTTGATGATCGGCACTGTTCCATCAGAGGGAGGTAACCAATATTATGGTACACTGACACAACATAATGGTATATTTTGTACCATTACTACTTCATAGTCATACAGTAGGCCAAATACTGATACATGTACCATAAATGGTACGTCAAACATGTCGGCTGACGTAAACACACAATGTGGACAGCTCGTATATTAAACTACTTTATTTTGTAAGTTCTGGTTATTGTATAGTCATGCCCCCATACATGTCAATCACGTACGTGAATATAGACAACGTAAGCCTTGAGTAATTCACCAGATTTCAGACACTGTTTGATACCTGTATAACCTCAGTGGGGGGGCATAAATATGCCCTGTAAATTAAGTTTCACACATGAAATATTCATTGCAAACAGTATTCTTCAATGTAAAACAATTAAGCGACACAATATAAATATATTCTACATAAATTAAACGTGTTTTATAGCATAAACACAGCTTTGTTAAAAACTCTCTTCCCTATCACATTTTATTTTTTTTTACAGAAAACTACTTGAAGCTCCTCCAAAATTCCTAGTAATTATGATTACTAATAATAATACCTACCATATCCAGGTATTATTTTTTCGATTTTCAAAAAAGCCCCTATTCTTAATTAGCATATTTAATTTTTAAAACGTGACAGATTACTTCAAAAGATTAATTTTTGACAAGAAAACCACTACCAACTATACAGAATTTAATTTCTTTGGTACAAATGTAGCATCATAAACAAATTAGTATTATCGTTATATCAGTAGCTAGGGCACTGTGCTTGTGTTGTGTTTTTAATGTGCTTATCGCTATAACTGTAAATGTGTTCGGTATATGTCAAATGTAGCCCGGCCAACTCGGCTGAAATAACTGAACTTTTGCTTTCATAATAAAGTGTATATCATGTTAGAATAAACACACATTAAATTCACTAATCATGAATAACCTAAAAAGCTATTTTCCTTACCACACAGCACCAGGACAAACAAGCGGCCAAATCCGCAGGCTAATTTCAAAATTTTCAGGTCACAAACACATGCAGCCACAATATTTGTGTATTTCTTCCCCTTTCCAACAAAGCCAAACTGTATTATTGCATAGATAAACACATATAGCCCACATAAAGAATATGAACTAAAAGGATAATTAAGTGTGGTCGTTCTTAAGGAGAGGGGCTTTTTGAAAAAAAAAATTCTGAAAATGGTATAATATCACTCTACTAAATACACAGAACATGAATAGTGCCGCACCAACATTTAAATACATAGAAATTCCAAAAAAGATACTGAGAAGGGCTATGAATATTAGGGAAATTGTGAGTGAAATTTTTTTAAATTTTTTCATGATAAAAGTTTTTTTTTTTCGAAGGAAACTGAATGTGTTTTTTAAAACGAAGAAAGCGCGCTAGTAGGTTCGAAGCAACTTCAATTGCCTCTGCGCTCAAGGCACTGGCGGGCGAGCGTTCCGGCCGGAAAGGAGTTTGCAACGTATACCTCAAAATTGTACGTGACTCGCACACATGCTCATTTCAAGAACTCAGAAATTTTACATTTGCGTATGAGTACATAATTTCAGTACTTATATTCATGTCCTAAAACAAGTAATTTATTTTTAAAAAATGAGTCCTTTCATAAGCATGAAAATATAATTTAAAAGAAAAAAAATACACGTAGCTTCAATTAACTTAAAACTTTTCCAGAAAGGGCCACCCTGCCTTGGAAGCCAACTTTTCAATAAGATACACCTTCGAGAAATTTGCTTCTCTTACAAAAATTCTTTAAAAAACAGCTGAAAGAATTTTTTACTAAATGTGCATTTTATAGTGTAGATGAATATCTAAACTACAAAAATTAAGAAATTGTTATATAACATGTATACATTTCTTGTTTCGGTTTTTCTCGTTTCCTTTTTCTTCCGTATCAGCAAAACTACGATGCCCTACAGAATATTGGAAGAAGATTAGTCAAATTATGAAGAAAAGATATGATGTGTGTGCATGTAATCTGACATATACATGTGTGTTTACAATATCCAGTATATAAACTTTGTAAACTGTAATTTAACTTGTCCAATATCTTTGTACAGCTCTGTATTGAAACAAGATCTTATGGATGCAATAAGATAAAACAAAACATAAGCCCTTGTCAACCCACACTAGTGGTAACAGCAGATATAGCTGGCTATGCCACACACTATCACAGGCCAACAACCACCACGAAAACATGTGAGTCAGTGTATTTATTTTGAACACCACAAGGCGTAACTTATTTTAAGGGGCCCGCCTCGCTAATGCATGAAGTGGCGTGTGAACGTCCAACAATATCGTTTTTTTACAGAAACTTTTCGACAGAAGACAGTGAATTTGGTTTATAAAAAAGATTATGATACCGTGCACAAACACCAGGTACCTTCATCTCTCTCTGCTTTGTCGGTAATTAGAAAGTACTTGCTCAATATAACAAAATAGCAATTTTTCTCGGGCTTACTGCACTTGTAGTTTTCATCTTAGTTACATAAAACTACTTGGGGGTAGTATATCAATCCCTCGCCTTCCATCGCGTATACAATTCGCACTAGGTCACAACTGAAAATGTTCAGGAAAAGCTTATTCTTCTATGGCATGTATTGCAAGAATAGACTGGCCAGCTAGTGGCGTCGCCATGACCACGCGACCCCAGCGGACAGAGCACAACATTTCTCGCATCTAGCGGAAGTTCTCCCTTTCCGCCCCTTCTTTGTGTCCTCTTTAGTTGCTTCTTCTGCCTGCTCGGACGGGTTGCGCATTCTCCAGTTTTGTTGTTTCGCAGCCGTCCGTCATGGAAATTCCACACAATCCCAGACGTGGGAAGAGAGTGAAGAGATTTGGGCAGCACATAAAAGTAAGGTCTTCAGAGCCAAAGAGGGTGATTGAAGTGAATATGGAGTGGCGCCGGAATGAAGGGACAGGGGAAATGGGAGATCCCCAAGAAAACCCGCCGAAAATGGGTTCGCCCGGCATGATTTCCTCTTGCGAAAATCCGGTGACCCAGCCGGCGATTGAACCCGGTTCGCCTTGGTGGAAGGTGAGTGCGCTAATCGCTATGCCACCATGTCTCCTTCCCCCCCCCCCCCAGACATGGGAAGAAAACTCACTTACGACCTAATGCACATCACAAGATGAATAAAACTACCAAAGGAAGGAAATGCACGTTTAAATATTTGTTTTCATTTTACTACAACTATATTATTCTGGTGATTTTTTTCAATCTTATAAGCGAACAATTTCAAATGTGCTGAACAAATTAAAAAAAAAGAGGCTGCATAATGATTTCGGTAACAATTGATTGAATTTAGTGTAAATAAAATGCTGTGATGATACACAGGCACTTTTGATATCTGTGCCAAAGTATCGTTGTGAAGAATTTTTTTTTGCGAACCAGTATAAATCATGCGAACTAAGACCATGAATCAAGTATTTTGTGGGAAGTAGCTGCTCTTAAACAGATAAGACATCATGAAAAGACAATGCTGTGCATTAGTGACACAGTAAGTCCTATAGAACATTTTTAAATTCTCGCTTTTCCAGCATGTTTAACGACTGCAGTCACTTTTTTGTGCAAATTTTAATATATATTGTAATGACTTCTGTTGCACATAATATAGTTTTTCGTTATTATTTTTTATAATATGCTTTCTTAATCATTTTTTGTCCTCACTGGTTCTAAGTAATACTATGCATGAAAACTTCGTCATAAAAGGGGTTTTGAGAAATATGCATAATAAAACTAGAAGGAAATGTACTGTTGCAAGATTTGGAGACTGTTACAAATACATAGGCAAAGCCATCCCCACTGTGACGAATATGTGTGTGGTGTATATATATAATTTGTTGTATTGTTGTATATAATGTTATATTTGTTGTGCAACCTGCAGAGTAATAAAAACACATAGTGAAAAATAAAAAGCCACTCTCAACAAGTTTATAATACATAGAGGTTATTCTGCAGTAAGCTTTAAGTTTATAAAATATTTCATGCAGTAAACATCTAAAGCTTTGGAACTTGAGAGTGTGGATTAGCTATCGCCGGTGTCAGCGATCCATCATCCACGGCGAGGCGATGGATTGTTGAGTGTGTTCGTCATTTCAAGACGTGTGCCGACGGGTGCCAGCCGCTCTCCCTGATGGATGTATAAGCATTGAAAGTTTAGTTGTTGCTGGAAGAAGAAGTAGCATGTCAGGAGGAAATTAATTTAAATCTATCAAATGAAGAAGAATTTACAATGTTCTGGGAAAGGGAAGTGCATGGGGCATTCAGGGCTCTAACTTTAAAACATTTGGTTGACAGCGATACAAAATTCCACGAATATTTTAGGATTACACCAGCTCTGTTTTTAATAGGGACTGGGTTTCGTGAATGATGATTTGACTGGAAAATTGAATAACAAGCACCAGCATCAGATATCCCCACAAGAAATATTTATGTGGCACTACAGTAAGAACCATATTATGTCGTATTAGTAGTAATTTATAAAAATATACTTAAACTTATTTATGACTGGTTTGTTGGTCTAGGCAGCAGATAATTGTCTGTAAAGAAATATGTGTATTATAAAACTGAAGAAAAGTACAAATGTTGTGAATATCAGTAATGTATTATGAAGTAAGAAGTTCCCGATACAAATAAGTTACATACAATCATATTTCTTAACTACTTTGAATGGGTGATAATGGAAAAGGTAACTGCATGAATACCAAATGCTTTTAGATCATAGTGTTTGTAAATATGTAAATTCACTAGAAGTATTAAGAGACAGTATTGAAGAAGACCACACACTGGATGGTGAGCCAACAGAAGCATCAGAGTTGAAAGGTGAATAACTTGGATGGGGCTGAGCATTGTTGCATTCGTTACAGGCAGCTTCTCATTCTACCGCAAACATTACATTCGAAAGTTGTTCTTTGACAGATATTTGAATGTCTCTTAGCAGTTTTCTTGCACTCGATGCCATTGCCAAGAAGAAGGTGCCAAATTTATCTCTAGATATGTGTGTGGCAGTGTGTGAAGTGATGTCTGGTCTGAGTTCCAAACACTCACGAGACAATTGTGCTTGCTGGCAGAGTAATTGTTGCCAGACGGTGTTGGTTTTTTTTCTCTGGTGTTTTTAATGTTGATAATCTAGGGCTATTAGACTTTCGGGAAAATAATGGCAGAGTTGCATTAGTATTTTCCTGTTCAGGATTTGCTAACTCCTCATCATTGAGTGAGGGTTACTCGTCCCCTTCTTTGCAGTGTGCGATGCTGCTCAAGCCTCTGTAAATCGCATTAAAACCTTTGTCAGCGGATTGCTTGGTGAAATAATTATATTAGGTGAAATTAATAATAAATACAGGCAGGTTAGTTTACAATGAATACAACAAATAAACAGTAAGAATTATCATGTCATAAGGTATAGGTATATAAAAATGCCACGACTCCAATATCACCACTAGAGCAAAAACCAGCAACTTTACACCACTTACAGTCGTATTGCTAGTTAAGCATGTATGGCTGACTATCTGGTGTGATCATTTTAAATCCCTATTGCTCAAGGGCTCACTTGACTGATGCAGTTGGTGAATGTAGGTCGCATATTTATATTGATAGTGCTATAACAACACCATATCTACCTTTATAAATATATTTCGCCAATATTAAAATTGCTGAAGTAAATGCATTCTTGCGTACCTGTACCTTACATCGTTATATTTATGTCCATAATTAACAATGTGTCAAATATCTAATCATTGCAAATAAGGTAAAGACATAGTAATTTTGATGCTGGAAAAATGTTCTCACCTTCTACTATCACTAGTGCCATCCAGAAAGCTCATGTTTCCAAATCTCATGCGAATGCGGACAGCTGCTCATCCTGATCCCGTGGGAAGTTTGCCATCCTTATTTTTACGATTATACAATCTCTCAGGTTTTTCCATTTCGTTTTGCATGCATCCTCTGAAATCAAAATGTAATGAAGCAATTATAGATATAGTATAAATTGTAATTCTTTTAATAAAACAGTTATTGTTGTCACTTGTCTGTAACAGGTTTTCGGATACGGGAGAGTCAATGAGATATCTTGCGTTCCAGTTTCGCATTTGTCACCAGCACATTTCAAGAATAATCAAAGACGTGCTTAAAGCAGTACACAAAATCATGCTGTCCATATATCTTCCTGAACCTACAATGCAGTCATGGATCGACAGAGCTGAAAAGTTTTCAGTCAAGTGGAATTTCCCCAATACTATAGGCTCAATTGACAGAAAACATATGTGTATCTTGCGCCCCCTAAAATCTGTGTCTTTTTTCTTTAATTATAATAATTATTACTCCAATGTACTTCTGGCAATGGTGAATATAGACTGTAAATTTATGGCTGTCGACATAGGAGCTTATGGCAAAGAAAGTGATTCACTGGTTTTTCAACAATCCACGTTTGGAAAGAAAATCAGAGAAAACAATTTCAACATTCCTCCACCAACTGTTGTTGGGAATGACAGATTACTTCCCCACATGTTAGTAGGTGATGGGACTTTTGTTTATCTCAGACAATGATGAAGCAGTATTCACACAAAACTTCAACCGCCGATGAGTGCAAACGTATTTTCAGTTATCGTTTCTGCCGAACAAGACGAACAAGCGAAAATGCCTTCGGTAGTTTGGTGCAAGTGTTTCGCATATTTTATCAACCGATTGCCATCTACATGACAACTGTCGATTATCTCGTCATGTGTTGCTATATTATATATAACTTGATAAGAGAAGAATCCTGCTGTGTACAAGGAATGCAAGATACCCAAGACAAAGGGTTTAAACATCCACAAGAAAATATTATTCCACTGAGAGTCAAACATGCACGCCACCCTGCGAATGTGGGTGAACGAGTTCGCAAACACTTCACAGAATACTTTTGCAAAGAAGGTAGTGTTCCATGGCATATGTCAGTTGTATGGGAATATGCACACCAATAAAACAATGAAGTCAAAAGAGTGCACAATTATTGTGTAATTTTTCAATTTCAGTTATGAGTTCTGATTTGCTGATGTATGAATTTCTTCAACACTGTTTGTCAATTTTTTTACATGGATTTATTGTTTAGTATTATTATTTCGTTTCTCAACTACAGTTGGTATATGTATGATTTGCAAAAGTATTCATACGAATTAATGCACACAGAAAAAGGTTAGATTTACAATATTCTAGTACAAATATACTAAATATTAACACATTCACTATCTACCTGGTTTTCCCATGCCTTCAGCTACTATCTTCCATGTGCCAGACTTAGCACCCGTATCCTTGTATTTTTCATTCTGCAAGTGGTGAAAGGATAATGCTGAATAAATTTGAACAGAATATATTCTTCTTCAAAGCTGAACAAATTAGTGGCATTATTACTAGCACTAGTCATGATGCCTACACACCGAATGGCAAGTATCGCTAAGTGACGACAATAGCTATCTGATATCAACAAATCGGAGGGCGACAGATAGTCCAGTTGACGACCAATCACTGCCTGAGTTGCTGGACCAGCCACTTGATACAGGATTTTACAGGCGTGCAACAGTTATGATTTTTTCGGAACTGCTGCTGATGTTGGCACTGGTTAGCCTTGGTGCATGGTTGCAGAACACAATCCAAAATGGCAGTAATGGCGTACTGTCTTTTCTGGACGAAAAATTATATATATATTTATAAACAACACCTGATGGGCATAAATACTACGTAAATAATTATTATTAATACTATGGTACATAACACGTGTCGCAGTTGCCTTGCATGTGGCAATTTGCAATTCACACATGTTGGTGCCTCGAGAGCATGAACTGTCCAAACACGTTAAATAAATAAACATAAACTACTTTGCACTCAACTGAACTAATAATAATAACAGAACACAAAAGAGACTATTTGTCTCATACTTACAAGAGGTACAAGGTAACACATGAGAATAAAACAATGTTGACATGACACTTTGAAAAATAAACATACAACATAAAATTACAATACTGTAATGTAAACATTGGCACATGGTATTTGTCTCTGTGTGCCTGACGTATCTGTAGGTTAGCTTACTGTGATGTGTCAAAAATATGACGGATGAGGTTATCTTGTTCAGGAGGGATGTTGAGGTTATGTGGTAAAGGTTATTTTTCTTGATGAAAATATTACCCAGGGCGCTAGTCCACTCAGTGGCGATCATGATAACTCTTCATCTCGGGGACATACAGCCGATCACCTAAAGTGACTGCACCTCCTGTACCAGTTATCTGCTTATGTTGATGATGATGATGTTCTCTAAAATCCTTTTGTTACGTGGTCTAGTACGGTTTGTCGGCCAACCATATACACCACTAATATCACAGGGTTGTTCTGGCCAACCTATGCCATATACACATTCTTTCATGAAAGTCTTACTCTCGGTTACGTGTTCCAGCAGACCAATAAACAAATACATAGAAAGATATTTCACTCATGTCATGTTTTATTTATGTAACTCTCAAACAGGGCACTTGCGTGGTTATGTCGCCACTAGGCTCAGCGATCTCCAATGCTGTAAAATAGCATGTGGCCATACAGTGTGAACAATACACCGGGGAGTGAGGAGGCGCTCTCTCTGGGCTAAAAGAAAATGAAAAATGTTCCAATAATCTAAATTTAACTATTGCACACTACATGGCCGGTAAAATTGATGTAGGCCCAGATAGTCTCGACACGGCATCCGCCTCACTGAGTGCCGAGATCGTAACTGCCCATCATGGCTGTGGGAGCTTGGCACCCATACAACAGCTTCCCTCCCGACACGACAAAGCGCAATTATTCAAATATATTATATTACATAAAGTGTGGATGTTGAAAGCAATGAATACAAATGATAAAAAAACCCACTGTAAATAAATTAAAACATAACACAACAATTCTAAAATGAAAAATAAAACCTAATTCTGAATGGGCATGGTTTGTTTATGTTCGCACGTCTGTTGTCCGTGTCCTACCTTGCATTTCACATAATTTTCACACACATGGTGTGCCTTTCTCAGGCGATGCCTTTCGCCACATTCATTTCTATTATGTCGTATCATTCCAATTATCACTATATGAAAACCCTTAGGAATGCATTACCATAAATATCAGTAATTTGGGTTGGTGTGTTATTGTCTGCGGATAAGTGTCCTTAACCCTGCATTTAATGTGTGGCCTCCGCCATTTGGCCCTATTGGCCAGTTTTTAGGTTATGCACTCCCTATCACAACATGTGTTCACAGTTACATTAACAAATAAATAACACCCTTATAATTAATGAACATAGCAGTACAAAAAATTACCCTCATAATTATTATTAGTGTACACAACTGTGGACACTACTTATCTTAATGATGATAGGAACTTTATTATGCATGCGTAATCAAAACATAGCACTGATTAAACCTTGAAAAAAAGTATACAAAAATTACACAGATTATCTCACCGAGAATAACATTTTTCACCTACAGAATTTACTATGTCAAATATACAATACTTGAGAATAATAATAACGACAAATATATCACCAACCTGTATGTCACGTGAGTCGTAACATCAGTCATGTGATACAAACACACAGTTACCATTCTGCAAACCATAAACAAAAATACTTAACACTCGGGATAAAAACAAACACCTGTCTTACACTTCTTGCCATATTAAAACATAACATAACCCTGACGAAGAAACAAATTAACCTACACAACATCTGCATGCATTAACGCTTTCCACGAGTTCACTACACTCACACACACATACACACACCGGAATGCTGGCTGCTGCGCCGATAACTCTCTCGTGGCTGTGCAGGGTCCTGAATGCTGTTGCGACAGGATGTGTGCAACAGTCGAGTTAGGCGCACGTGGTGCACATTGAATAAATATGCACATGATATATTAACTGTGTGCACTCATGCACGTTGCAGAATGAAACAAAATATGGCACTAAAAATGTTGCACTGAATAATAACCTTAATTTAAACAGAACACTGGCATGTGACATTGTAGCAATACTTACATAACTAATCATACAGGATGAATACACAGTACACTCACTCACACTCTCCTAATCCTTTAAAAAGACCATGGAAAATACACTTTCTACACTTTCTTCCTCAATTCTGCACAATGACAGACGCTCACATGGCACTGGTTCAGTGACGCAGGTGCTACTCCATGATGCTGTGGTGCATTCTGACGTTTTAGCTGGCACAATGTGGGGAATGACCTCAGGCCAAGGTGCTGTCGACGTCAAATGCCCTTCCCTTCGGAGGCCATTCACTCGTCGTAACATCTTTATTCTTCATTGCAGCATCTCAAAGGGTAATGCTTATATGTTGTGCACCCATGTTATGCTGCACACTCAGTGCACCAGTGCTCCGTACCATGTGTGTGACTCGTTTTCTTTTGATATTGGCTATTTGTTTAGGTTTGTATAGTTATTCATGTAATAAGTGTGTTTGAGTGTCACTGTGTTTAGTTTAATTTATAAGTTAAGTGTATGGTGATACGTTAATTTTAAGAGGTCTTTGTGTTAAAGTAGTTGCCATGCACACTTTAGTAATGTATTTGTAACCACGAATAAAACACCCTGAAATAATAGGCTTCAAAGGGAATCACTCCAAAATAAAATAATCGCATATCAAAAATATGTACCAAATTCATAATAAGGCTGTCATATGTCAAAAGTGAAGGGTATAATGTAATAATTTTATTTCTGTTTTATGTTTTAGATAGTAAATTTTATAGTATCATGTGTGAGGTTTAACCTTCATCAATCCATTGCTACACCAAATTTCATTTCACATAATGAAGTCTTGTCAAATAACGGGACTTCTGACGTCATGCGGGAGAATGCGCCATGGTGACCAGCTCCCGCACAAGTATTGAGGAGTAGCGTCATATCATCTCATGGGGTATGTTGTACGGGAGGGCACGCTCTGGGGATTTCAACTTTTTGCCACCAATCATGTAACTGCCATTGTTAACATTAATATTTCTGGAAGCTTTTAACTTTTATTCACCCCGGAGTGTGTGCCACCCCACAGCCTGGTCCGTTTTTACATGGCGTGACATAACTTTTCAAACTAAATATTAATGTAGGCTTTGTGCCATATTTGAACTATTTTAGAGCTCTCCGAGCTACAGTGGAGCTGTAAATGTATGTGCCTCAGACAAGGGTTCATGAATAAATCGTCATGTCAACTGAATTATGCTTATGAGTTATTTACTGATCGTTGTTACCACTTCACCATTTTCACTATTACTATTACCAAATGTACTATGTGTATTTTCTATGGCATTGGGTGGCCGAAACAATCTATTATGTGTGTATTGGCATTTAGAGGAGGACTACAGCCCCTACTAGTCCAGGCATGAGGATTACAGGACAACATAATTTCTAAAATAATTACGATGGAATGGTTTCTGCTAGGAGAGTGACGTCGGGACACCAGGAAGCCGACATGGGCCATCTGCCATCACAACCCTGCATCAATCGTGTGCTCTGCACTGGTGCCCAAAACCCAGTTAAACCTAACCAAAATCTCCTACAGGTAACATAATCTCCTAACCGCTGATGTCCCAAAATTCCATCACATCAAAACATACCAATATCTTTATCGACTCACATTTTCGGCTATGTACATGTTTAGACTGGCTCTAAATGCAGTTTCTGCCACAACGAACCGTGAGGGAATGGCTGACCTATGTTGACTCCAATATGCGGTGGTGAAGGGCGATGGGGGACCTGAACCGGGGCTGTGGGCTGCTGGGGAGCTAAGCTGAGTCACAGACATTATGAGGGGGAAGGAACTGAACCACTACACTTTGACATATGCTCTCTTAATTTATCTGTCCTAGTAATGTCCCACATTTGTCGCAAATATATGTTCTTTTGTTCGGGTTAAAATGACATCTAGTTTTCTTGTCGATGTGCATTATATATCTGTATAAAGGCATCATTACAGAACTTATAGTTGAGTGTTGCTCCTTGCCTTATTTCATCTGTACAGCTGCGAAGGTGTTTGGAGATACCGTCTTTCTGGTTAATGGTGATACCACACCACTAGTAAATTTGGAATTCGGCCTTGAACGGAATGTGTATGCACAACCTTTCGTGTCGTACCACATTTTTGCGGAAAGTAAAGTTTTCCCCACAAAACTCGTATGCAAACAATAATAGAGGCGACACCATACCTACCACAGCAAGAGATGGAACTACAGATGTAGATGATGGAACAGATGCAGGATGATGATCGGCCATGGTTCGACTCGCTCGTGTAGAACTTGCAACACGAATAAAGTTCCATTAGTTTTTCGTTTAATACAAATAATATTCAGTGACATTTTATTTCTTAAAACTAAATTTCACCCCTCAGAATATATCCCACGTCATCTCTCTTTAGGTGGTTTAGTATACCGTACATACTTTTTTTACTACAACAGAATCTGTATTGTTTGAAAGATGGTGAAGACAATGAACGGTAATGAAGGAAAACCAGGACGTCACCTATTGGGAATCGAACCGCTATGTGCAATAGTGACAAGCCGCCACACTACACTGGTGTGCTACTGTGGTCGCTCGGATCTATTTTCTCACGCTAGTCCTACACACATGACGAAGAAAAGGGTGAAGGGACTTAGTGTAGGCCCCGACCTGCTTCATGTACTATGAGAATGTTACACACACATACACACCTACACACACGTACACACATGCACACGCGTATACATAAATGTAGATACATACACGTAGAGACATATACATACACACATGCACATGCAATCACAATTGATTAAAATTTATGTTAAATTCGATAGAAATTATGAAAGGGTGGAATTTTTCAAATGATTATATATATATTGAAAAAAAAAATGTCATTCTTACTAATGGGTGGATATGTTTTGTTTCGCTGTACACACTCACATTGCCACCGTATTTGTCAAGTACAATCAATCAAAATGGGAAAATACATATATATATTTAATTACATGTCGAGTTTTATGATCTCCTGCACTGTAAAAAAATTCGCGCTACTGATTATTGCTTGTACATTTAAAGAATGGCAATATTTTATACTTTAAGAAAGACCCTACAGTATGCCAGTAAAATGTTCAGCTCCAAAAAGCATAATGAGCAGTTCGTGTATGAAATAAAATTCGCTGTGACTGAAAATTAACGCAGCAAATGAATCTGTATTCACCGACAGAACTGGCGAAATTAGCTGCGATGGGAAGATGACTCGTCAACAGTTCGACAGCAGGTCGAGGCCACGGGTTTGAAGATTGGAAAACAAAGGAACAATACACATTAAATCTCTGAATGGGAAGGGACAAACATCGCTGTAAGAACTTGTATATATATATATATATATATATATATATATATATATATATATATATATATATATATATATATATATATATATATACATATATATACATACAAGTTCTTACAAATGAGATATGCATGGCACACGGGGTTCTCGAACCCAGCGGATGACACGCTAGATGAAAACACATGTAGCAATATCTGTAAACAGAATACAATGAAATATAGAGTACCTTGTGTAAGTACGTGTTTTGACATACACTCCACCGCGAATCGAACCTGGCTCGCCATAGTGGGAGACGTACTTTCGGGCTAATGTCATGTGGTAAAGTGTGAATGAAGCAAATGATTTTTTTAAAATGCGTTTTCTTTCAGCCGAAGCAGATGGTAAGGCTAGCGAGAACGAATCAGCTGACCATACAGAACCCCAGTAATCGTAATTTCAAGTGGCAGGCGTATGTTGACCTCTAGCAATGCGAACGATTGTTTGGGGGCCAATATCTATGTAAAAAAAATCTTAAGGGCTCGCCTACAAACATTGTTTCAACTCCCTAAAGCAAGCTGCAAAACCATGCGGGCTGATGAAACTCTTAAACTTCGTATTTAGTAACACATCCGAGACACTTATTTACTACGCATGTTTTTTTTAATACATCGTTTTTCTTGATTCGGTGGAAATCAAGCGGTTAGTTTTTTTCGTTGTAATGAAAGCTATGAGTTTTAGCATGTCTGTATTTTTTTAACATGAGCACAAAGTCGGTCTTTACATGTAATCTGAAATGTTCGTATGAGATTGCAACACCTCAAAATAAAGGAGCGCGTATGCATGCAAAAAAATACAACTATTTTACAGTTTCGATAGCGTAATGTTTTCAGTAACGTAAAAGGTATGCCTGCTTATACAAGCTTGCCTAACACTTTTTGAGAAACGATACTCGTCAAAACACTTCACCTGGCGGGAATTAATTTCTTTACATTAAGCAAATATTTCGAGCCGTGATAAGCGTTTCTCCGTTAACTAATAATTAAAATATAATTTCCTAGCTCCATTACAAAAAATTGAAATGCATAACCTATTAGTACTGAACATGGCACATGCGAGCTGTGGCCTTGGGCCGAGCGCTCGACTTGCTGGTGTCTCATCAGTACACGGCTGCTCCCCTAACGTACATTAACATAAGCAAGTTCAAAACAGCTACTTTAACATTCCCTTATACAAATGCGGAAGGAAGAAATGCAGTTATGTGTGTGTGTGTCTATATATATATATATATATATATATATATATATATATATATATATATATATATATATATATATATATATATATATATATATATATAGGAAGCTGGATTAACACTTCATCACCCAAAATATAAAATATTTTTAGCCACGAACTTTAATACTAGAATTACATTGTTGATTAAATACACGAAAAATGGTCCCTGTATTCATTCGCAAAAAAAATTCGGACCCTAAAAAATGTTTTTAAACAGAATGTAAAATTCTTAACTTCGAACTGAAGGAAGGTTTATAGAAACACACAAAAGAAGTTACTGAAATCAGGAGAAAACTTGAAATGCACAAAACAGTTTCACAAGACGGGATGAGAGGCAAAACGCTCGTTTACAGCTTAAATTGTTTCTCACTACGATATTGATGTATTCGTCCGCGGATGGGGTGGGGCCATCGATTCTCCTCTTCGAGTATTTTCGTCCGCGAAAAGAAAATAGCTCGCGATCGTGATTTTTTTTTACATGAAATCCAATTTATTTTGTACAAAAAAATATAAATCTTACAAGTCCCCTAATAGTTATTTTCCTTCACATAAATTTTACGGTTTTTGTAAAATATAATTTTTGCGAAAATATATGTTATAATTCGCAATGCCCCTCCCCCCTCCCCTCCCTGAGTGAAGGCATCTCCAGTAGGCGTTTCGACGCGAGCGTGAAGGTGGGGATAGTTGTACCTCTCCCACATTTTTTCTTCTGATTTCTCCGTACCCTTCGTGAGACTCCCATGCACTGTAAATTATGAAAACTGACAACTCAGATTGTGCAAGAGAGATGAAATGATAATTTTTGTCTCTAACGATATGACCTTGGAAATTTTATTCACCTCTCTGTGAGTGTACACTATGTTACACTTATGGGAGACATGTAGAAATAGGGAGGGTGAATTTATCTTCTGTCGCTCACAACATGACCTTGGAAATTTTATGCACCTCGGATATGAGAGATTTTACCAGGAAATCTTACGCCTCCACTCCTTAATTTCACGTCAGTTACCACACTCCGACTTTGGCGACCAATAGGAGAACGCTGTGTGGGGAGAGTGCAAATTCTTATTCCCCTCACGACCAATGGGATATCGGCGCGTGGGGAGAGTGCAAATTCCATTTCCCCTTACGACCAATGGGAGATTAGCGCTTTGGAGAAGTGAAAAGTTAGCTTTCTTTCGCGGCCAATGGGAATGAGGTTTGTTCATGGTACAAGGTTCCGTCTCCCTCCCCGCCAATAGGAATTAGATTTTTGGTTGCAGCCAATGGTGAGGGTGGGTAGGCATGTATGAAAATAGTCCGATTTCCCCTCAAAATACTGCTGACAGATCAGCATTTTTTGGCAGTAGGGGCAAAGTGCACATACAGGCCCTGCTAGAAATGTTGACTCGGTACATACTACCTCAACAGCGTACAGCCAGTTAAACGGAATATTCACTACTAATCGGCCAAAAAAAATTAAATTCCAATAGAATAGTTACAGTAAAATCAAAGAAACTGATATAAATATTCTTAGATTGGGATATGCACGTATATTTTGGCATACATACATTTTCCTATCAGTTTACCTTGGTGAAGTGCATAGCAGCCATCAAAGTTTTCTCTCGCATAGGTGTTACACACGCACACACACACACACAACATATATATATATATATATATATATATATATATATATATATATATATATATAGTGTCACTTGAGGGGATAAAACATTTTTTTCATGAACATCTTTGGCTTTTAGGGAGAGTTGGAAAGTATTCCTTGTCACTACAAATGCACTTTTACCATGTATGTGTATATACTTATATTTAGGGGTGCCTTGGCGGTGCAGGGATTTATATACATTATATGCGCTTCTTTTGCCATCGGCATGTCCCCGCCTGCATTTGACTGAGTGGGTACCAGGAGTTGAACCTGCCCTTCTGTATGTTATGTTTTATCATGTGTAAGGGGATGTGTATAATTTTTCATAACTGAGTTTATCCCCCCATTAATATAGTAGCACGTATTTAGTTCTGCCTGTAATTTTTTTTCATGTGTGTTGAACCATATATTTTTTCACCAGTACTGTACCATATTTTCCCTTCAGTATTGTACTACATATTTTTACTTACCATATTGCACCATACATATTTTTTTCCCCGACAGTTTGTTAAGTCTGTCTCATCATGCACTGTACAGGTTTTTTTCTTTTCATTTTTGTATTGTACAGTGTTTTTTTCGTAACTTAGTATAGTGGCGTGTATATTTTTCTTACCTGTTTGCTCCCCAGTCTGTTATGTATGTTTGTACTCCCAGTATTGTAATTTGTATAATTTTTTTCTCATCTGTTTGTTAAGTCTGTTTGTCTCACCAGTATAATGGTGTGTATAAGTTTCTCTCGTTGGTATGTTTTCTGATTGCCCCATAAGAATAATTGTCCCCATCGTGTTCTGTAACGTGTATGGTTTTTCATAAGTATTGTAATGTGTTTTTTCATAACTCAGTATGTCCCCACCAGTGTAAATTTTTTGGTTCGCTTGTGTTGTTTCTGAGGTGCACCAGGGGTCGAACATGGTCCTTACTTATTCTCGACTGGGCTAGAGTTCCCGGCGTATTACCGTGTTTTTAAGTATTGAATATGCGGTCGCTGTCTGTTGGAACACTACATATGTATTCTAGACTTAATAAGCCTTGACAGCTGGCGTGAAGTTGTCTCTGGAACACGGCTGGTGTGAATACAGTTCCTGCCGATGTGCAATCGTCTCTCCGGCAGAGGCCTGGCCACAGGAAGTAAATATCCGCCCAGGTGTTCTGCGCAAAATTTGCTTACATCGCGAAAATATCCCAGCCGGTACACACCTCACGTGAGGCGACTTCCACAGCAGCCTGGAGCTGCTCTTCCTTCGTTTTATAAAATTCAATTACATTCGTAAACGTAATGTATGTTTGGAAGTCTCTCTTTTCTTTCACATTGTACGTACTCTAACTTTACCGACAGTATGTTTTATTAAATCTGATATAAAACTTTTTTAAAATACTTTTTTTTCAACCGTATTTTTTATAAAAGTGATACCAAATATTTTCTTCACCGATGGTGTTTTTTAAGCGTCGATAGAGAACAGTTTTAATTGCCAATAGAAGGACGTGACTCGAGATACACAATCTTTTAAACACATTTATTTATTTTCACACGCTATTACAATACAAAGCTTCTTCTCCAAGTTTTTATTACATACAAAATTTTTTCGGTCTTTGGGGACATTAAACAGCCGTAATAATTTTTACATGCACCACCGATTCCTCATAGCCTTAGCGTTTTTGCTGCGCGGAGTTTGCAATGAGACTTATCCTGCGTCGCCATGGAGATCACAAGTGTACAAAAATCTTGGTTTTGCTTATACCTGGGATCAGTTGATGTGAATGTAGTATATGTAGATTTTACCAAATACAAAAATATATGTTTTAGACATAATTGCGAGTTTAATTCATTTCTTATTTGCCATAAAACGTTTGAAATTTAAATTACGAAAAAAGTGCATTTAAGAATAAAATATAATTATAAGATACTGCAATGGTACTATGATTATCTTTTAAAAAAAATGAAAAATTTGAATTACTTCTAAAGATTTTAATTTTAAAAATATCACTTTCGTAATTAATGCATATAGGTAAAATGTTGATTGAAAAAAAAATTATTTAAAAACTATGAATTACAATAAACACTATCTACCAAAAAGTAAGTGGGCACCCGTGAAGATAGGTAATTCAGTAAGTAGGTTGACTTGTGTTCACGGCCTTCGGCGTAGGACCGCTGGTGTTTGTCCGTGGTAGCACGAACACAGAGGCCTATAGTAACATTCTGGATAATGAAATGCTCCCGACATTGTGGCGTTTTTACGGAATAGACCGGTGTTACTTCCAGGATGACAATGCCAGGTGCCATGTTTCAAGGGCTACTATGCAGTGGTACGTCGACAACAATGTTCGCCGATTGGACTGGCCCGCCCAGAGTCCCAACCTCAACCCTATAGAACATCTCTGGGATGAATTGGATCGCCGGGTGAGGGCTCGTCAGGTGCGGCCAAAATCCATTGCTCAACTCATGGAAAGGTTGCAAAAGGAATGGCGACGAATCCCCGTGGATGTCCTTCAAACGCCCGTAGAGAGCATGCCAGACAGGGTGGCTGCTGTTATAGCTGCAAGAGGTGGCTCTACAAGATTCTAACGGGGTGACAACCACCGAGCAAACATTGTGGATAGGTGCCCAATTACTTGTTGGTAGCTAGTGTATTATACAGATTTTTTTTTTAAACTCTATAGATACGAATGTCGCCACCTCACCTGGCAGCTGAATCGAAACTTACCTATGCATGTTGGAAATAGAACCCAACATGGCGTCGAATGAAGTGAGAGACAAACTTCCAAACAAATGGCGATCAGAAATAAACAAATATGGCGATGGAACGAATATGACTAATCAATGGCACACACACGACTAATTGGTCCAATAAAAGTTAGAGCATACCAAGATGGTGGATAACCTAATACACTAGCGTTACCTTGGTGATGTAAACAAATGATGATTACCAATATGGCGTCGGTTGCACCGACCTATATAGCATCGAACTGAGGTGAGAGATAAACTTCGAAACTAATTACGCTTACCAATATGACGGCCGAACTTAAGTGAGAGCATCCCAAAATGGTGGCCGAAAATAAGTGAAAGCAGACCAATATGACGGTGGAGCGAAAGTGACCAATTGGCTGAACGTAAGTGAGAGCATATCAAGATGGCAGTCGAACCAATGTGAGATATAGCAATGTATAAACAAATTATGACAGACGAAAAAATCACGATGGCGGCCGTGGCGGAAAATAACTAATAAATTTTTTAAAATAAATTTTTTTTTAAATAAATTTTTTATTTTTTATTTTGAAACGATGTTAGTAAGAAAATTTTTTAAACAATTTTTTATACATATTTTAAAGAATTTTTAATAAGAAATATTAAAACGATTTTTAATAAAATTGTTATAACAAATTCTTTTATAGATTTTTAGACTATTTTTAAAAATAAAATTGTGTAATAATGGGTTTGTATGAATTTTTTTAACGCCTCTTTAATAAAAAATCTTAATAATACATATTTTTATAATACTTAAATAATTTGCTATGAAATTTTTGGTTTTTTGGGGCCAGAGGTCACTGCGGTAAAGGACAAAGTGAAGGGGGTCAAAGGTCAAGGTCATATGGATCCAAGATGGCTGTCGGGAATTCCGGAGGTGAGAGCATGAACAGCTCCGCGGCTCCGAATCCCCAATCCCTTGCGCATCAATCGGCATTTTCCTTTACTGATATATACTTGGGTTTCATACTCAATAATACAATGTATTTGGTAACATAAACATTCTTCAATCCTTTTCACGTAATTATGATAGAGCCTGGGTTGGAGGTTTAAATTGCATGGACTGTGGTGGAGTGCATTTCTACGTACAAGTTGTATTAAGAATACTAATATTACCAATCGAAATAAAGATGAAAGGAAATTGCATAAAACTTAAAGCGGCTTGTTACCTCAATTGGTAAGGTGGCAGTTTGAAAGCAGAATACTGTGGGCTCGAATACTGAGTAACTGGATCTCTATTTTTCTTTTAATTTGATAAATTGCTCATCAACAGTGACATTCGGAAATATGTTCTCGTAATGATTGGGCTAAATGCAATAAAAACAATATTTATGTCGTCGCATGCAGTTGACTATGACGTTTACTCAATCAGTGAAATCGTTTCCTTAAACAACCAGTCGTTTCCCATCGAGTCCAAGTGGAGACATTTTCACTGATTCGAGTAATTGCATTTAACTGCGAATCAGCTATTTTCCACTGACTCGAACTTAAAGTGAATCATAACTTGTTTGAACTACTTTAATGGTTATGAATAAGGCGTATACAGAAAACAATTCCTAGGCAGCCCACGTGGTGTTGAAAGTTGTTTGCTTTACTTCTGTAAACCTGGGTAACAATGGAACGTGAATGTAATAAGTTGTTTTGTACACATTCAAAGATATTTTCAACTAACTACCATTAAATTTTATTCAAAAGTCCCAATATAGAGGAACTCCTAATAGTTAGTTGCAAGTTAAACATTATTCCATTTATCTCTGATTTTGAACATTTTGAACATCTACTGATATCGAATAAAATCAACTTTACGAAATGTAAATGCTTCAACACACATGAACTCAATCGTAGGCTGTACAATTTGCTCAGAAGTTCTTGTTCTGTTCTCATATTCCGGAAATCGTAAAATTGTGGAAATATGAACTTGCACACGATGACGACTAGGGATAGGACAATTCCGCGGGTTTAACGACCTGTAGGCTAATCTCCACTGTCTTATGTATTTTCAAGGGTCAGCTGTTTTTCCATTTACTGCTGTCCCAGTGACTATGGGCTGTTCCCGGTAAAATGAGCACTTTTGAAATCCCTTCTTAATATTTACCTGTATGCACTTTGTGTGTTCTTGCGCCGTATGTAAAATTAACATTGTTATGGGCATCATCACTTTATTCAAGCGTCGGTCAAGTTAAACGGTGAAATTATTATAAAAGTCAATATTTTGCTAATATGCTCATTTTTACGCATTGACGCATTAAAAAAACAGAAAGAAAAATAAATTATTTAATTTATCACAAATGGTTACGTAACACTTTTTATTCGACGTTAAGATATGGAACTACTTTCCCCTCTATCTTTACCAACTTTACTGGGCGCATGTCTCTCAGTGCGCCCGTTGAAATGTATGCAGGCATTAGCAGTGACTTTTTCTACGGTTGATTTCAAAAGTGCTCACTTTATCGCGAACAGCCGTTACCCGGTTTTAACCCTTTCAGTCAGTGTCCTCTATCTGGGACTTTGCATATGAACTGGCTTTAATGGTCTGTACTGTACACAGCAGAACATACCGTCCAATGAGAAAGGTTCCTTATGTGCGGGAGATATCATTCGCTGCTGAGACTATGTTCCGTAGCCTCATATACCACTGTGGCCAGTAACATAAAGCACAGATAGAATTCTACTGGTCCCGATGTAACACAACGCGCCGTCTGGATATCATTACAGTGCGGAACAAAAGATTTATTTGTTGCAACGTCCAACATTATACATTTATCTGTGACTGAAAGGGTTGAAGACGGCGTTGTTGTTGGTGACAGCAGTACATCCGCGAGCGAAGCACCGAAGCCAGAAAAGTGATGTTCGCAGGCGAGGTGGTTGCGCAGCCATAAAACCGCACTGGGTGTCGGTTTAAGAGCGTCCCAGGACGTGTTACGTCACTGTGGAACACCAGGAGTAATTTGAATACAGCACATGTGCGATTTCCCCCAGCAGCTCTTCGATTGAGTGGCGTATCGTCGCAGAGCAAGGATCTAGGACTGCCTACTCAGGTTTGGAACAAAGCGAGTTTTGCTATGGTTAGAGACCTGCAAAATTCGCATTATTATTTGAGGACAGAATAGATTTCCAAATATGATATATTCCTGTTGGTTTTATTACTTAGCTACAGTTTGCCTGACACATCCCGGAGTTATTCAAAACAATTAGAAAAAATTAACTACAGCATGGCTCAATCGCGTCCAACCAAGTCGAAAGGGAAAATGGCACATGACTTCTGTGGAAGCCAATAAACAAATGACCCTGGCCCCTGGCTCGAATATACATCGTGCAGTCACAAAACAACGCGAATTTTGCAGGTCCCTAGTTATGGGTAAAGACCTGAAAAATTCGCGAATTCAATGACTAGACTCTACAGTCTTATGTATAAATATGTCGATATTAACTGCACATTGGTTGTCTGCTGTCACAGTGGAAGGCGACGATTGGACCAGCGTTTTACAAGAGGTGTCAAACACGTTGTGTACCAATGGCTAAAGTTGTATAAACACACGTATAACTAGGACGACCCGATTTGCGTGAAAAGATTTCCGTGCGTGCTAGATTTCAATACTGTACAGGCTCATCAGCAGTTTTCTTTTGTTTATTGTTATAGGGCCGAGAAATTCACGAGTTCAATGACCTGTAGGGTAGACTTCACAGTCTATTATATACTCTCATACAGATATCAACTGTTTATTAATTGACTGTTGTGGAATTAAAATGCGGTGGTTGGGCTCATACTTTCTTGCATGTTTGTTATTCGCTTATTTATCTCCAGAAGGTGACAAAAACATGTCGACCAATTAAAAACGTAACATGAAGTTGGCATCGTTTTCCCCTTCTATAAGATATCACGAGTTTTTCAAAACGTTTACACTAGCAGTAACCACAAATAATTAAATACATGTAAGTAATCTTCACTCTTGTCCATATTTCCAGGTTTACGATTCTGATTGGCTAAACTTAACAGTTGCTAATTCAATCATAAACTGCAAATCTTCTTATTGTTCATTTTCCGTGTACTTATCAAGTCATTAAGTATAATTCTTTATTCTTCAGTCTTTAATCGTAAACCTACCTTAAAACCGGCTTTTTAAAATTGCCTTTTTTTTAAGTATCCGCATCAGATATATACAAAACTACTAAAGTCCTGCGTTGAACCTTCCTGCAGACTTTACACCAACAAAATAATAGTATCGCCGCTGAAAGTCGCATAGGTACGCGCAGTGCAACTAGAACACTTCACGCAAGTTCAGAGCCTTGCTCGTAGAGGCGAAGTCGCACTTGACGAGCGTGGCAGTGTCGACCTTATCGCTCCCGCGTTTCTCGGCCTCAAACGCGGCAAAGAATTCCACGTATGCGGGAGTCTTAACAGGCTGTATCACCCTTTATACAGTTATTATTGGTTTTAGTGTCGTGTCGTAGAGTCAGGGTCATTAATGAAAACGTTTTGTTATAGAAGCATTACAGTTCATGGTTCTGAGCAAATTTTTTTACCTGATTGTTAATAGGTGTTCACTGGTTGTCATTTAAAGGCGGAATGAATTAATATATAACATTTTGTAATTAAGTCCATTGTTGCACAAATATTCGGTAATAGTTCAGTCATATATTATGTCCGACATGATAGGCTTTATTGATAAATATTACAATATAAGTTAAATTATTACCTCACCCATAATTACGGACATCATATATGAACTGTGAAAGCATATTTATGGAACAATTAATTTAATATAAAATTTTATATTTATATTAATTGATTCTCACCTTTTAACCCATTTTACCCAGTGTACACGGTTGTATACATTACGCACATGTAGGTAATTTTTGGTTTGTACAGCAGACTGCGAAGCTAATTGACCAATGATTTTACTTGTGGGTAAATGATTCGTAAACCGTCTTACAGGTCTTGGTCATAATCGGTTCCTATTACTGTAGCCGAACATAAACCATGAAACAAGTGTCGTGTCGACTTAAGTACAGTACGCATCATAAAATTTTTCGTTTGCAACACCTGAAACCGTAAATTGAAATGGGTCTGAAAGGGTTAATGACAAATGAGAAACACATGTTAACAATCAGGTAAAATAATTTGCACAGAACCATGAAATGTAATGGTTCTATAATGAAACATTTTCAGTAATGACCGTGACGCTTCTGTTGTCGCACTAAAACAAATAATTTCTGTATAAGGGATGAGACGGTCTCGTAAGTTTCAAATGTACACTCTAAGAAATGATATGGAAATTTACTATACCAGTGTATACGCTTAGTGAGAAAGCGGGAATGGTAATTTTTCCCCTATACATTCATTGTAGCGTTCCTATGTTTGCTCAGAAAACAGTCAAATGCGTAGGGAACTTCCTAACTTTGCACAATAGCGACTCTAAATATTCCTATATCTGCAGCTGAATGTGTGGTATTATTTCCATACAGTGCTTAGGTTAAAAACTTCCATTACAATTTAGGAAGTTAACCTGAAATTTTTTTACAGTGTATAGTCGGGGCGTGCTTTTCCTGGACGCGTGAGGATCTATAGGCTGTTTATGGTAAAATGAGCACCTCCGGAAGCCCTGCTTGAGATCTACTTGTGTGCATGTTGTGTGTTCTTCCTCTGTGTAAAATTAACATTGCCATGGGTCTCATCACTATTCATGCGTCGGTCAAGCGAAACTATGAAATTATTGGAAATGCAAATATTTTACAAATCTGCTCTTTTTTATGCGTCGATGCATAAAAAAAACAGTAAACGAAATAAATAATTCAAGTATTCACAAATGGCTACCTAACACTTTTAATTCGACGTTAAGCTATGGAACTATTTTCCACCTATCGCTACCAACATTACTGGGTGTATGTCACTCAATGTGTCCGTTAAAATCTATGCAGGCACGGAGCGACTCTTTTCTAAGGTAGATTTCAAAAGTGCTCATTTTATCGTGAACATACTTTTGGGACCCCGCGTGCGCAGGTGAGCAAAAAAAAGGGGGGGGGGGGTGGCGTTCGACTGCCCCACTTCTACGCGAGGTACCTCGGGCCGTAACCAGCTTGTATTTGCTTATTATGCGCGTGCATCTGCCACGTCTGTAATCTCCCCTCCCGCGACACGCGTGAGGCGAGGATCTAGGTCCGCGTCATCGATCGCAGCGCGACCGGGCGGGGATCAGGGGCCGCCAGGGAGAGCGAGCAACGACTTTGGCTGAGACCAGTTGTGTAGGGGGCGACGACAGACATGAGCGACGAGTCGGACAACAGGCCGACGGACAGCCACGGCGCCGAGGACGCCGGACGCAAGGCGACGCGCAACAAGCTCTACTCCGGCATATTCCAGCGCCACCGTCGGACGATCTTCGTGCTGGGCTCCTTCCTCCGGATGATCCGCCAGAAAGAGGGTAAAAGCTACGGGCCCATTAAGTGAACCACGCGTGTGTGCGTTCGTCGTTTTGTGTACCTTCACCCGTGGCTAGTGGCACTGCAACGATGTTTATGACTTGTCCGGCAACAAGATCGGCTAAGCATGCATAGGTAGTGAAGTTCATCCAGCAAGTGAACGTACAAGACAATGATTCAAAACAGCTCAAGTATTGCAATTTCGTTGATGTAAACGCCATACAATACTCGCAAGTATTTACAATGCCTAAAATGTTGAAATTCCTCTTTCCAGAAGATCGTGTCGTTCTAGTAGCAACTTACAGAAATTATTTGTTTTATATTTAACTACGAATAATTATTATTTGAACTGTTGTGATTCTTTTCTTTAAATTTACCCAAAGTGACTCAGTGAAAAAATTTAAAACCAAATTTCGAAAAGATTTTTACAGAGTTCTTTATTTGTCTGTGCAACATCATTCTTGTGACAAGTAGCAATGTCTATCGAAACTTTTTCATAAATTCGGCTAGCATAATGAAACACAATTACATTCATTATGAAATACAACTTGCCTTACATAGCTGTATAACTTCACTAGCTGGGCTTATGTATGCGTGAAAGTGTATTTTGCTCGTAAAATGTTAAATGTGAAATGAACAGCCCTCATTTTGTGATGTACCGATTATACCACATGTATCGCCTCAAGATCGGCACTAGAATCTGTCTGCCTGGTTTTTAAAATAGCGCTTAGAATGTTTGTAAAGTGTTACAAGTTTTGTATTAATGTAAAATAATATATGTATAAATTTTATATTTATTTTATTGAATAGAAATTACTGAAACTGCACGTTAATTCTGAAGGTAATAAATACTGTGCTACCAAGTATATAGGGGAAAAATTAAATGAAAACATTTTAATTAATAACATTTTATACTCTCCTCAAATCACTCAACATATCAAACAGTGAAGTTTTCATTAAAACATTTATTTGTCCGTTCTAACAGTTTTAGTCGTGAATCACAACTTTCGGAATCGACAAAATTTACAGTTGTCTACCTAATATACAACTTAACTTAAGATTGAACATTTTATTCGTATAACTCATAAGTTACATATATGGAAGAAATAAAATCTCTCAAAAACACCTAAGGTTATAAAACACGTAGCTACTTGTTGATATCTCCCTAGAAGAGGGTCATCTCGAGATGAAATAGTGACTGAAAAAAAGTAAATTTTTGCATCAATTAAATTAAATTACACACAATTAATTACATTTTGAAGCACAAAGGTATACAACGTGCATGTCAAAAATTACGAAAACTAAGAATCGCCTATCATTTCTTCATTTAAGTTCACACATATATGTCCGTACGTAAGACAAACAAATTTTCATTCATAAGTTTTGAATAACATCTTTAATTTACTTTCGGATGTTTACTACGTAAAGTGTTTCATCCTACAAACTTCGAAAGGGCTTTCAAAAATGGTCTAAATTATCTGGTAGTAAGAACTCTTAAATTTTTCATTCATATCTAGCCAGTTTTGCAACTTAAACTGAGTGGAACAGTACGTTTTTAGAAATCCTTTACCTAGAAATTAGATTTTTATTTTAAAATGATTTATTCTTTTTACTTTTGTTAGTTAAGATGTTACAAAATAATTTCCATTAATGTTATAAGATTTGGTTAAAATGAAAATAAAAGGCAACACCAATAAAATATTCAACTATACAAAAGAAACATAAAGTTACAGATCATTATCACTTGACATGAAATTACAGAGGCCAAGCTCATGGAATCTCTAATTTGAACTAGGAGGAAAATTTTTTAACCATTTTATATTCATACCTCACAAGAATATACAATTATTTTGCTTTCGACTCAGCATAAATAACAAAATGTCGAAACAAAATTAGAATATGTAGCAAGTTATAAGAAACAATTACAAAAATATTTGTCATAAAAACTAAATCTCAGTACGTAATATAAGAATTAAGCACATTAACTTATGAAAAAAGTAATAATTAGTCACGTGTTTCTTCAGTATTAACGAAGTTACAATACTTTTACGTTATGTATAATTGCTGTAAACATATAGGCTTAAATTAAGTTTCAATTTTTATATTAATCAAATAACCATAATACTACTCCATGGTATATAAGAAACAGCTATATATAAAAAATTGGCTTATACATTATATTAAGTTTCAACTTTTACTTTCCATGGTATAAAAGGAACAGCTATATAAAAAAAATTGATTTTTCATTACTGTAAACAAATGAGTAAGGCTGAAGATATACGGAAATTACTTTTATTTCTGGTATTTTAGTTGCGTACCTAACTGTTCAACTGAACATTTTAAATTTTACCTGTCACATAAGGCATGCTTTAATAACTATACTGACACATAAGCATAAGAATCTTCGTATGTTTAACAAATTTTGGCATGAATCACGATACTTTTTACTGACAATGTTTGAACTGTCAATGTGATAAGAAAATTCACCTTATCTTCAATTTCCCGCAAACATAGTGTAAATATGCATTGTAAGCTGTTTTTACGTTCCACATGAATTGTTTATGGCAAATGTGTCAGGGAAAAACATGCACAAATAGTTTTTGTCTTATATTACTACAGCGTTCTTATGATTTAATTATTTATGGATACAAAAGATAAGAAACATATACATAATATTATTTTAATAACTAGTATAAACTGTACATCTCATAGCCAAAAATTTACTAATTTACTATCAAATATTGGAAGAAATAGAGTCAAAGGTAGTTTATTATTATTATTATGATAATAACATTTTTTTTTGCTGGTATGATATTTAAATTGATTAAAATTAGCAATAAAGTGCAGTATTAAAAATATATTTACAGTTATAATCTTTAGAAATGTGCGTACTCTATATTCATTTACATTTTATTCTTGCAAGCCAAGAATATGTTTTGGTTGGAAAGTTGCAACATTTGAAAAGGAATCGACTTCTTCGCCATTTTGGTACCGTATTTTCCATATGTGTATACATCAGAAACCACTGTAGGTCGGATATCTCGTCGAATGGAACACAAAGGTAAAAGGCACATGCCAACATTTTAGAAATAGCTAATACTTGGCGCTGATTCTCGACCATGTCACACACGGAAATTATTAACTACAATTTGCGTTGCATAACTTTTTCAAGGACACATATGCTTCGAAATCCACACTACATCGCTGACATTATCCCGAGTTTAACTGAGTCCTTTTTATTTATTTTTAAATGGGGTTACTTTGCACCTCTCAGTATCTTGGCTATTTTAAACTTTATTTGACATCTGTGTAGAATATGCATACCTAATCCTTCACAAAAGTACACCAAAAGAAATACTTGAGTGGTGCAAATTAACCCCAGTGTACGGTAGGTAAGCCATCGAGCAGTATCCATCGCGAAGGACAAAAGTGTCGTTCCTGCAAAAAAAAAAAAAAAAAAGAAAACAGGAAAACCCTTTTCTCACAATTTTTGTAATTGTTATTTTCGACCGCCTTTTGTATTTGGTTATGTACAGGACTTCAGTGCAACTGGCCGATGGTGCGAATATAAGGTCGGAATGATTACGGCGTCTTCGCGTTGCAAGCAAGAAGTACACGCAAACAGGCTGCAGTTTCACTTGTGTGTTTCAGCGAGACCTATCACGATCGTTTTATGTACCGTAAACCGTACGTCCCATAGACTAAAGATGAGGTAGACTGATCTCGCTGGCTGAGCACGACCAATCTCCGTGCCCCAATATTGAAATGCTTTTCTGCTAAAGGGCCTTCTACAATAGCGTTGACACAAGACGTTAAATGTTAAACGTCGCCATAAGAAAACTGGAATGTCTACAATCGACGTTAACAGGTATAAAAATAAAAAGAATTTCTACCGTATCTTAGGCTTATGTATTAGGCCGGGATTACGATGGCTTCACGCTACATGTAAGGCGAATTACGTTATGCATTCATGTGTACGTACAGCATGGTGTTTGTGAGGGGTAGGTATATTGTGATGCTTCACGTAAGTACGTAACCTTTGTGCACTAAATAAAAACGTCGGGAATAAATGATGTTGGCTTTTGTGATTGAAAACTTTGAAAATTCAAGTTAAACAAATACAAGTGTATTAGTGTGTATATATATATATATATATATATATATATATATATATATATATATTTTTTGCTTTCAAAAACATTTCTCTCATGACAAGAGTCTCGCCCATCTCAAAAACATTGAGATGGGCGAGATTCGTGATTCAAACAAATTTTGAAAACAACTAGCAGATCGTCATAACATCAAGAACGAAATGTTTTACGAGATGCAGACGTGTTTTTTCGTGCATATGGGAATAGATAATTAAATCGCAAACAAATGTTAATCTGCTAAAAAAAAAAAAAAAAAAAAAAATGTTAAATTGTGTTTTGTGAAGTAAGCCTACTAAAAATTGCAAATTTAACAGTAAACATTCTGTATTTCATGGCATTAGTATACCTCTGAGTAACATAAACAATGAAATGTGGCAATGTAAATCTCCCAAAATATTTAAGAAATAAAAAACAAAACATAGTTCGCCGTCATGTTCGGAAGAAAATTATATATGAGACATATTGCAATAAAAAATGTGCCATATGCCCAAAATAAAACCAAAAGAAACTCATGAAAAGCAAAGATAACACAACATCGCACTTATTGTGTTTGGCCACCGATATCATGAAGTGCAAATTCACGTATCACATATCACGAAAATGATAGACATTGTCAAGCTTTTCCATGACGTGAACCTTACGTGAAATTATCGTAATAAATCTCCTTGTAACACATTAGTCAAGGTGTAGCTTTCTTACGTGAACGGGTTGCTTGTTACGTGTCACGTGAAGTCATCGAATTCCTGGCCTTAAGAAGTTGTGTCACAAATTCAATTCCATATCTGTTCTAATGTTAATTTTTCGATTGTTTTTTTTTTTTTCGGAAACTATAAAGAGTAAAGATACGGAACGCTGCATAGTGAAAGTTTATAGTAAACTCATCGCCTCTACTTACTTAAAATTTATTTATCGTTCAGTATTTCCTTTCTATGATTAAAATTGTGCCAGCAAATTTTTGATACGACAACATAAGTTAAAATTAAACCAAGTATTTATAAAAATTACCCAAAAACCAAAAGGGGAAGTAATGTTCTATATATTACCTGCCACTCAATACTATTATGAACATTCTGGGTGAATTACAGTGCGTAATATTACAACACAAATGATCACATGACAACTGCCGCGACTTTTGTTGTGGAGATCGGTGTTTCTCATCCTGTGTCTCTACGACCTGGTGGTAGCGACCCGGCTGGAGAGGCCACCCTCCCTCACACTCCCTTTACTACTTAGTCACACCCCAGGGGTAACTGAATATCTGAGCCTCCCATAAACCTGCTTCCGTAACTTTTGCATGTTCATTTTAAAACGGAATTTTCTTGAAAACTATAGGCGGTAATAGCAGGCCTATGAAATTATAAATAACGAAATTGTATAATATACATGTCACTTATCCTTATTTCAAATTTAATTATCATTCGGTATCTTCTTAATATATCAAAAATTATGTCAATAATTTTAGGATCCATCTGCTAAAATTAAAACTAACCCAAGAATTTATCAAAATTTGTAAATATTAAAATAGTATGAAATTGTTATGACTACCATCTTCCGATCATTATAGCTATAACATTGTTGGGTTTATTTTTACTTATGTTATCAGCGATATACCAATTTACACTACAATCTCAGTGAATGCTATAACGGAGATAAGAATCTCATCTTTTGGCGTCAGCTGTCCGGCCTGGCCGTCCATCCTCACTCGGTCACCCCAGGGGTCCTCGACTTTCTCAGGCCTTCTAACACCCACACTAGTCTTCGGTGCTATACGAAGAGTGTCGCAGCAAGTGTAGTGGACCTGAATTTGGATCCCAGGTTAGGCATCGATACGTGTTACATGGTTGTATAAAAATAATAAAATTCTCGGACATTTCCAGGTTTTCCTTGTCTCTGCATTGTTCATCCCTATCTTACATATATACGATTATCACTTCATTATTGTAAAGAGTTTAATAAATGAAATCCATGTGCTTTAATACACAATAATATTGTTTTTTTTTAGTAGCATTTATAAATATTTATTATACCATACAAGTTAAAGTAATTGTAACATGTGGTTGCGTAATATTTGCGCTGACTGTAAAAAAACACGCCACAATATTGTATTCATTTTTAGAAACAATACTAAACTATCTTTGTGTATGTGTTTTAAATACACATACTCGTGATTCAGAAAGACGTGTAAAAACTTGGGCAGGTTATTCTTCACGAAAAAATTAATAGTTAAATATTGGACACCCATGGTCGATTTCAAATGTAAAGGACCGTAGAACCCCTGAAAAGTGAAGAACGAAAAGTTTAATATGTGGCTTATTGTGAAAGTACACTAGTTAGAACAACGGAATTTTAAACCACGATCTTCGATAAACGATATCAATGTATGTACATAGTATCCACGTTATTATTGTAAGGAATAGGGTTTGGAAACCTTGATTGTGTAAATAAATGTGACAAACGAAGTATTATCAGTGTCTGATAGCAGAGTATAAAACACAGGACACAAATCAACAAAAAAGATTGGTGCAACTCCCTTAACTCTTGCTGTTTCGGGAATTACCTCTTTTATAAATGGATGGATGAAACATATGTGCATAAGGATAATGAGACCTGCACACATGGATTAATATTTAAATTATGTGCTGTGAACAATAATACTATATGTGAACTCTAATAATATGTGAAAGAAGTTTTAAATTTATCTTTAAAATTATTTATACCTATAGCGGGCCTCTCCACTTCAGCATGCCAACAAAAAACGGAACTATTAATCAATTTTATTTAAATAAATTTAGATATATTTCGATTTCAGGGGCAGTAATTGTCACAGAGAACAGTATTTTATAACATCTGAACATGGAATATTTTAAAAGGCTATGTACTTGTTCTTAATTTGTAACTGCATTCGCAACAAAAATTTGGCATGTATTTGTTTTCAACCGACATAGCATTTAATCTCTCTGTTTGTGGAGGAAATAAGTAAAATACTTTTAGAATGCCAGAGAGAGACGGCACCGATATTCCCTTTGTTGATCTATCAAAGAATGCATCAGAAAATTGTCATCAGATAACTGTAATTCGAGTGGAGCTCCAGCAACACCGTGTTCACAGACGACTTAGATAGACCTATACCATGTTCCTCTGGTGAGCATCAATACGAACAGCATACTAACAGATATCTTAGCATAGTGAATAGTTTGCCTGTGTGTGAAGTGATTGGAAGAATGATAACTGATAAGAATTAGTTCCTAAATAGATTAAAAGTTTTGTGTGATCATGGAACATTTGGATTTCTCAAGTCAATTTTCAGTGTGCAGTATAACAACCGGAATACTTTACACACAAATGACTCAAAAAGTGTGGATATGAAAATTAATACATCTGCTTTATAGAAGCAGTTTGCACTGGGATCGGATACAGGCAATTAGAAGAACTAGCTGCTGCCATGAACGTACCAACAACATCCACAAAAACATATTCTAAATACTATGGCTGTTCACGATGTCAATAGTGCATAGTATTCTCTGTGTGTGCGACTGGCTGTTTGGTTGGCCATACTGGGACCATTGTTTTTGTTTTGACTCAGTGCAAACTATCATGGCAGCGGGTGATGGTTTGTAGTCGTTCGTGCTCAACATTTTTTGGTCCTATGGGCCGGATTAGTCTAATTGGTATGCATAATATGCGTGATTGCACACATCGCGATTTACATAATGATGTGTTACACCCCTGACGGCTTTTGACACTCGTACAGGTAAAGTCGGCTAATGGGATAGCCTATAAGTGAAAGGTCGAAGTAGACGTGTGTATGGGAAATAACTGCAGTGTATAAGTACTTGCTTTAAACTGTGTGGTTTGGTAAACCATGGGAGTGCAAATAATTTGATTATACTTTCCACTATCAGAGTTAAAATGGTCAACGACATCGCACAAAATGGCGGCAACAACACCAGCATTACAACATGTGACTTTTAATTTACTCTTGTCACAAGCTGAAGGCGCAAGGGAATTATGTGAAGCAATAGAAGAAGATGCCTTAAAAAATCGAGTACTTTGAGATTGTGGTTGAAGAGATTATAAGCAAGAGAAATGAAGTGGTCGCCAATTTCGGTGCTTTGTGTGCAAACCCCCCAACGAAGGCATCGATATAGAAGAAATGAAACAGCAATTGGTTGCTTATGAGCTAGTGTTTCGGGATTTACGTAAAGTATACAACAGAGTCAAACGACAATCTTCAAATTTGTCGGGTAGCGAGTGCAATGCAACTAGTATACAGGTGTGCCACAGGCGGCAGTCCTGCCAACTTTACCATTGCCTGTGTTTACTGGAAATTGAGCCAAGTGGACAGGGTTTTCTGAACTATTTAACTCAATGGTTGGGAAAATTGCTAGCATAAGTAAAGTGCAAAAACGCCACTAATTATTGAGCTGTTTGAAGGGAGAACCACAGGACCTGGTAAGCCACACCCCAGTTATTGATAAGTATTATAATGTAGTATGGGATTTATTGGAGAAAAGGTACAAAAGTGTATGGCTTACAGCTACCATTCATGTGCAAAAAATGCATGTTCAACCCATAAGTAGTAAGAATAATGCATCATATTCAGCTTTTCTGTGCACAGTTGAAGAAAATCTTTATGCACTAAAGTTTAGTGAGTTTGCACTTGTCGACATCAGATGTTATTCACGTAATTAAAATCCTCTCTCATATAAATTATATTCCTAAGCTCGAGAATCACATTAGGTGAAATTCCATACTGGAGTAATTGCACCTATTATTCACGTAGTCATTTGAAATTTGCGATTAGATGCATGTAATTAATTAATACGTGCAACATTCTGAAATTCTCTAACGTTTAATTGCATTCGTAAACAGTCGTCAATCGTTTGTCATTACTAACACGTAAATCGCATCTTTCAAAGTTGCATATCTCCCACCACCTCCTATGAATAATATCCCCCCCCAAACATAAAATTTACACATAGGCCCATATTAGAAATTGTTTACACACTCTGAATTTATCTTGCGTGTTAAATATATTGGCAAAAATCGCCTATCTACCACCAATATCTCTACAAACACATCAAAATTTGAAAAACAATTAGAAAATCTACACTTAGCCCACTCTTGCACTCAACTCAACACCTATATAACACAATGTAAACCACCACTATGGTCAGTCACCTCCAGGACATCACACCGTCAACATTGTACAGAGCTCATGCTAACCACAAAAGGAAAGAAAGAAGTAGAACAAGGGAAAAAATTGATCGAACTAAAAATTAACCCTTTACAATCAATTTAATTAACCCTTTGATATCAATTTTGTATAAAATTAATTAGGTCGATCCAAATAAGTGGTATCTCCTTTGATCTGTGACCCGCCCACCCCTACTACTTTTGTATTTGTTCGTGCTCAACAATGGCAGAGTGGGTGATGGCTGGGAAGAAATCATAGCAAAGGAGATGACAATCGCAGGCAAAAATGAAGTACAGCTACATCTGGAACTAGGCGATATAGACGAAAATGAAATCCTATTGTGACAGTCGTTGCAAATGGACAGTGATACAAAAGGTCTTATAAGAATTGTAATTTCAACTCACTGTCAGGAGTTTCAGCATTCATCGGATTTCACACCCGAATAGATATTGTGCAATGTGCGCACAAGCAGATGCTACGGGAAAGAATGTTAAAGATCACAAATTCTACAAAAATTGGTCCGGAAATCTGAGTTACGCATTTTTAAAACTACAATCTCTATATCTGTAATAGATCTAGTGAAAGGTTTGTACTGTACTGGCCAGTATCCACGAGCTCAAGCAAAATGGCGGACTCTCAATAATGTAAAACCGTTTACAGCTGTTTGTGTAAACAATGAGGGCCGCGGAAAGTATAGTTGTGGGCAAAAAGAAATTTACTGCTAGTTTTAATAACGAAACACTCGTAAAACAACTCAAGTAATCATAATAAAACGACTACAATTTTAAAAACACGTGATGGTATTACTCATTAATTGTTAATGTTAATGTTTAATTTCTACACAAAACTATTAAAATTTAATGAAAGCGTTCTTCTTAACCCAATAACTTTACTACTATTTTGTTGGTATTTACTGCTATAATGAGTTCAAAATTAATTGTAAAACTTCTAAGTCAGTTTAGTATTTTGGTTTAGCATGTTTGATAATAACGCAAGGGAAGTGCTGGCAAAGTGTGAATTGAAAAAAAAAAAATTTTTAAATTTTTTTTCCCTCTTCTCTATTAATTCATCACCATTGTGTACTAGAAAAAATAATTTTATGTCCACGTCATAATAATGTAAGTTGTAATACAAGCCTATCATTTGTAATATTACAAGTGTACTGTATGTTTTGCAGATTTTACAAGAAAACTTAGTTCTAGAAAGGATTTTCTTGGCAACTAGGTTTCCAAACATTTTTGTTGTAAAAGTACAAAAACATTTTACAATCTATAATACCTTACGAAAATATCCCAGTTAACATAACTCAGTGTCGCAACCCCATTTTTAACAATCACTGGAAATTATTACTCCGAGGAAAGCCTTGGGTGCAAATAATCATATATCTGGCGAGAATTCAAAATGCTTCGGATATTTTTGTAATGGGTTCAAGAATAATGAAGTGGACTTTCTAGCAAGACATAAATAATTCAAAAAGGAGAAAAACAATTTGTGCACCAGTATCGTCTCTGAAAGATAGGGAATTTTCAGACCATATTCACAGCCAGGAGCCTGATTTGTCCACTGACGAGTACGAAGAAGTAAATAGAGATTTCGTACAAAAACTACATGTAACCACAGGGCAACGAGAAGGATGCTGTGTAAGGAGTCGTCTGCAAACGTATCCGAAATTAAAAGCTGGATGGTAAGCATATCAGACAAAATTGCTCTCCCACTTCGCCGCTCTATTTATTAATGCCAATGTGTCAGTTTAACAGGTAAATACCAAAAAAACAGCAGCTGAAGTGTGATGATACAATCAGTCATGTGAGTGATGAATGTGTGCACACACACACACACACACACACACACACACACACCTATTTGTTTACCGCTACATTTCTTTTTTTTTGTTGAAATTGGCGTTTTTACTTGGAAATTATTTTTCTATTTCTTGCAACCATGCTTAATTATATTGATATTGATTCAAAGTCTTCACGAGAGTACAATATATTAATTGTGTTTTTATTATTTATGTCCACCATACACATTTTTTAAATTTTGTCATGTTCCTTATATGGTAAATTGTATGGGCTATTGCAATAACGTGTAATTTAGTTTGGTTAGAAAGTTGCCGAATGTTCAAGAACTTGCTTGGTCATAACAATTATTTAACTGTACACATCATAAAGTTAAGTACATATTGTTAGAATAAGAGCAAGATGCGTCAAAATTATTCATCTTATTTACTTCGTCAACAAAGTTACAATATGTGGAAAATAAAGCATAGTACGAATTTTGTCGTAAAACTCCAACTAGTGTGTTAAAAAGACGAATTATCCTGCCAGTTTTACTTGCATAGTCTAAGAATCGCAGCAGAAAAAAATACCACAAGCGCTTTCTTTAAAAAAAACCTGGAATAAGATTGGAAAAAAATCGAAGTGTGTAAAGGCATACCTTATTTCAACATAACATGTACTTTGGTTCTGCAACTTCTACGTAAATTTAATCATTCCCGTTTATTCTGCCTGCCCTAGATATTTGAAGACGTTCTCCTAGGCAGTATTCCGGAATCACTTATTTGAAATTGTATTGATCAAAACATACAGAATTAAGAATTTATTTTGCATATTCTGGTGTGTTGGATATGTGGGTGTGTGAGACTCAAGTAGCTGATTCAAAATGCCGGACAACGTAACACTTAATCCCTTTGTTTATAGGTTATTCGCATTAAAGTGAGAACTTTTGAAAGCCCTCTCAATTGGAATAATAGTCAATAAATATATTTTATTTTAGCCTTAGGCGTTAACTTCAAAGTGCAGTGGAATATACCAACTGTGTTTATTACTTACATTTCAATAATAATTTTAAAAATGTTATTAGAGGATAAAAATGGCCTCACAAGTGCTCACTTTACCGTGAACAGCGTATACGCTGTTGAAGTCGACGTCATATCCTGCACAATTGCCTAGCTACTGTTGTGCTGGATGTTAACGGAAGTGTGATCCAGTAGTTTCCTACGGCGTAATTAGAGTTTTCTAGTTTTTCGCGATATTTGCGTAGTAGTAATCACGAAGGAGCGACGGTAAAATGTTTTGCATTTGGTTGCAATTACAATATCTTCAGAGAGGCGTGTAGATTCTTTCATTTTGCAAAAGACAAAGTTGAATATTATCGATGTGCATTCGTATATGTCGGTACGCACTTGAGATTCTTTGAAGTAATTATATTTCAAGTGTAATAGTAAAACTCATTATAAATGGCCCATAAATCCGTTTTTTTTAATACCATAAATATGGTAAACTAAAATATGCCCATGTTATTATTATTATTCATGGTAGGTGAATTACAAAGGGTATCTGTGCTGATGCTCTTACCACATTTTGGAAAAAGAATTATAATGAATAACAGGAATAAATGACTAATTAGATTGTGTCGTTTAACTGCATTATACGTAACAAGAGCTAACATTACTAGATATTATTTCACTATAGGTGAATCACAAAGGGTGTGTAAGCAGATGCGCTATCGTGCGCCAGAATACGGAAAATAAGGACTCGCAGAATTAATTCTTATTTTGAGACAATTTAACTACCGTATTTTACTCCTGTTAGTCCTTATTGTAGTTTGCGCTATTTGTGATAGTACATCAGTACACCCAACCCCTTACACGAAGTTAGATTAGGTCAGGAATTCATGAATTTAATGTGGATAAACGTCACAATTTAGGAAATTAAGATTGTTATAATTAAACATATATTATGTTACTTTATTCATTTCTTTGAAGGATAAGGTAAGTTCTCAGGTACGCTTAATTTTACTAGACATAGTACAAATCTTTGGGCGTTTGTTGGCAATGGGGCAAATAAATTTGCATTTTAGATACAAATTGAATAACTCATATAAAAGCCCAGAAAAATACTTGCAAATACCTACAGCCACTGCCCATTATGAAACAAGTGTAGTCATTTTTACCGTCAATAATGTCGTTCTCCGATATTATTTTATTGTGACCATCATAGGTACATGAATATGAGAATGCAGCTTTGAGGTTAAATTAAATTCTCCGGGAAAAATGAAAAAATAAATAATTTATGTGTCATTAAAGAACCACAAATAATTACGTATTCACGCTAGGACATACAAATTAAATTACTCAAATTGAATGATAGCCATTTTGCTGTACTTCTTCCGTAGCAACTGCCTAGCAACGAGTTGTTTGCATCCAAGATAGCGGCGCATAGAAATATTTATTGCAAAAGACTTCAACAGCGTAAAGCAGCAGTGAGATGCTCTACAACATATGAAAATCGCGAGCAGTTTCGTGGTCGAGTACATTTATTTCTCCTTCGGTCTTGAAACTGTGCTGTCCACACAGCCAGCCTACAAAATCGTGGCAAGTACTCTTCTCAGTTTGCGCATTGTAACCCCCTGGTACGAGGTATTTCCTGCAGGTCGCTCCTTGCTCTTTCAGATGAATAAGTCACTATATCTCACCAGCTGAAAGGGGGCCCCACGGTAAAATATCTTAAACCAAGTTTTCTGACACTGCCTCTTACACTTAGCGCTGTAGCCTAAGTGTATGTATCTCGGAGTTAGGTACACTCTAAGCCAGAATCAGTGATATCTATAAGTGAAATAACATTCACTGTAATTCAATTGATAAGCTACTGCTAACTGGCTAATCAAGCAAATGAACTGTCAACAAGTGATTTATGGCAGCGGAATTCCTTACATTAAGTGAGAAACACAAATAAGTAAGTGAAATTCAGCAATCATATTAATTAGTTCTCTGTCACTGATTTTCAGTCGCTCACTGTTCATCGGTTTTCACTGATTTGGCTCAGTTCTCACTGTTCCAGGTTTAGAGTGTAGGTCTTGACGTCACGTAGACAGCGAGGTCATTAGAGACGGAGCAATTCGCTCAGAGAACTCTCTGTCCTCTAATTACTTCAGGTTCATCAAAACGTTCAGTCTTTATACCAGGTCTTCTTTCATACACCCAGGACTGTCTATTGGCTTCCACTACAACAACACGGTTTAAGAACCAATCCTTTTGTGGTGGAGGATTATTGGAAATAAACCAAATAGGTTTCCTATAGCTAGTTACATTTCAAAATCCACCTTTTACTGGGAGTCGAACTGACATACCTTCACATAATCTAATACAACTATCACAGTGATACTTGTGGCTATATTCCTCAAAAACTATCACATCGCAATAGTTTTCATCGAGGTCTTGGAACGCAAATTTCCCGCAATGTTATATCATAGCTGTTATGAATTTATTTTTAGATGGGAGTCTGTACTGCACACACAAACACACACATATACACAGGTGGGGAGGAATTTGAGCAGCAAACTTTGTGAGGGAATTCCATAAACATAGAACCGCATGTTTTTCGCGAAAAGATTTATGCGGAGGCAAGTCTATACTATCCTATGAGTAGTATGGTAATGAACAAGCTGCCATTTTTGATAGCCATATTCGTAACCAGTATGTCATTTTTAATGAAATATTATTCTGAAGGGTTCCTCCGAGTGTTCCAATTTCTCTAGCTTGCATTCGTCTTTCTTTTTCTTTCTCTCTCTACTCCTTTCTCTTTCTTCCTCTTCATATTTCCCTCTTCCTCTATTTCTCTATCTCTTACTTTCTCTCTCTTTGTCATTTGTTTGTCAATTGTTTTAAATTGGTTGTTGCTGGAGGCTGCCATCTTCGCTTTTTTCGTTTGTCATTTATCTCTCAAATTCGTTCGACCCGTCATCTTTGTTTACATTTACACGGAGGACGCCATCTTGGCTTTTTTCGTTTGTAATTTGTCTCTCACTTTTGTTTACATCGGCTGCTGCTAGGAGCGCTGCCATCTTAGTTCTGGTATTGTCAGCTAGGAGCACTGCCATATTAGTTCTAGAGTTGGCCAATATGGGCGCTGCTTTTTTTAGAACTCAAAATACCGTCTGGAATAGTGCAGGATCAAACTGCCAAACCTTGGGTCGCCAGAATAACACCTTAAACCGCTCGGCTATCATGACATGCACTGGGACAAGAGTATATAAGAAATATATAGCTCGTGGACTAATAAATATCTTGCCTTTCATTAAAATACATTACATTTTGAAAGTATTTTTTATTATTCAGATTAAACTTATATAATCTTTAAATATTTTACATATAATTTTTTTTTTAATATCCCTGACTTTTTTTTTTACTATTAAGTTTTATATCTTAAGTAATTTTTATATTTGTGAAAATTTTACATATATAAAATATATCAAGCGACGTGTCTATGAACTCGTATTTTCAAGAAGAACTCTATTATGGGATCACAAAAGCCACATAAATATTAATAACAGAAAAGTTATATATTTCATTATACATATTTTATTTAACTTTTACAAACAAGTGTATCTAGTGAAGTGTCTAGAGAGCCGTATTTTTTAGGCAGATATGAATATGTCGTCAGAAAAAATATGACTATGTGACTATAACCAGCAGCAAATTGGATTTTAAAAGTATAAAATTGTATTGGTAACTATATACCAAGTGTTATATGTTTTTGGACTTGTGTTTTCAAGTCGAATGCTAAAGCAACATTATGAACATTGATTATTCTCACTTTTTCATCGCCAAAGGAGCAACTTTACATTTACATATAATAATTTTTTTTATTATCCTAGGCTTAAGTATTTTATAGGGACTTGTTACTCACACTGAACAGAACAAATGTTATACCCCTATGGTAGGACATGTAATTATTTCAAACATGCCTATTAACTTATGCCATCCCCTTAACCTAACTTTACTTAACCTAACCACCACACTTGTCATTTTCGTAGAATTTTGAATATTTTTTAAATTTAAAAAACGGTTACGTATATTTTTTCTGTGTTAAAATGTTATGAAAACGTGTACCTTATAAATGAAACACAACATTTTTTTTACACACAATCAAGTGTACACATAATAATATATACATAATCAGCAAAAAAAAATTGCAATATTCTTCAATATATATATATATATGCATCTCAATACACACAAAATTGGTTTTAGGTTATAGTCTTTTACGCATTTTGCTATTCACTCTGATGTTGTCATTGTGCGAAAATATCATAACATTTATTACACCGACACACTGTGCAGCACATTCCTGGATACGACTTCTGTGGGCTGGGAACTAAGCTAGCAAAGAGGCCGTCATGTAGTGACACAGGCATCAACATACTGGATGAGGCATGCAAGCAACACAACATTGCCTATTCCCAGCACAAAGATCTGCAAGCCAGACACCAGGCAGACAAGCTACTTGCACGAAGGCCGACAATATAAGAAAATCGTCAGACACCGGACTCGTAGAAAATAGCTGTGTGGGGCATTTCCAACAAGATGAAGTCCAAAGTGAAGATGGACATGTGTGCAAAGAGCAAGCAGAAGGTGCAAGTGAAACAAAAAACAGGGAACAAGGTAATAAAAGAATACAAGTCCAAGAAAACATCTACTGGCAAAAATTTTCCACTGCTTTTGCCTGCACTCGGAGCCCTCGGGGGGTCTAATCAGAGCCACGAGTGGCATCATCCAAGCCTTCAACACATCATAGATCGAATGGAAGCCATTGTCCGAGGCCCAAAGTCATAATGCGAATATGGAAGCTATCGCTATGGGTAAAAAAAAGGCAAAGGCCTCTACATAAGACCATACCCAGTAGGAGGCAGAAGTGTCCAAAAGCGTTCCAGCAAGAGGAGGCACTAATGAAATCTCTACCGAAACGACCACTCATGAACATGGATTTGGAACTGTTTTCATGGAAATTGAAGATAGCTTATTTTAGAGGAGTGTTCAGGTGAAATGATTTGTCTGCTAAACCCAAGAGACACGAATGTGCCATAATTAATCTGGACACGACAGCCAGGCCCAGTACACACTGGTTAACTTATGTCAAATGTCGTAAACATCGAGACTATTATGACGGTATTGGGAATTTATGCCCTCCACCCGTACTGCGACTGCACCAGAAAAATTGCAAACTAACATACAATTACGAAACAGAGCAGCTGCCTAATACATGGAACTGTGGACATGTGTATTCGTTTCGTGGTTAGCTCATACAAGTAATTGTATAAAATGGCAATACACTGACAGGAAATCATCAGTCATGTTGATAACGTTTACCTTGACGGGCATAGGTGTATAGGTTTGCTCATTTTTCAAACCTACTATTAGAGGGACTCTAACGAATGAAGATGGGTCCAACCCGACATCCACAAAAATAAAAAGCAATGTTATTTTCCACCTGATCGAGCCCATCACGTATTTGATCAATGGCATCGAGGTGGACTAGTCGCGAGATGCGGGCATAAAGCTTAATGATAAAATTTACCTTTCGCTCATGCCGAATGAGCTGTCAGCAACCAAGATGGCAGACTGGGGAATCGAAGATGACTACAGTGTTCCTATATACTCTGGAGGCAAGTTCGAAGTGTGTGTTCCACTCTCCATGCTATTGGGGTTTGCCGAAGACTACAAATGAATTATCTTCAATTCGAAGCAGGAACTGGTGCTGCTTCTAGCCAATACACATGTCGACACCATCGTGGGTACGGGAGAAAACATGGAGGCAGTTAAACTTAAACTGCACTCTATCGAATGGATGCTGCCTCATGTGCAGTTGAGCACTGCAGAATGCATAAAAATGTTGAAGAATGTGGAAGATGGTAAAAACATCGATGTGGCTTTCAGGTCGTGGAGTCTCAAGATATACCCCGGATTGCCAGCAAGCCAGCAATTCAAATGGATGGTGAAGTCCAGCTTTGCGTCTGAGAAACCGAGGTACATCATCATTGGGCTACAGACTGGAAGACATGCCAAATAGAAAATGTGAAAATATATTTGATTAGCGAAAGCTACCCATATGTGGATTTGAACATGAACTTTGACAATGGACAGTGCCTGCTGGCATATCAGATGTATGCTCAATTCCAATAATCGAATTACAGACATGCCCAATCCATAATATTGAGCCCTGATAATTTCAAGAGATTGGCCCTGCTCATGGTATTCGATGTGAGTAAATGGGATGAGTGTATTATCTCCATTATCTCTAATGTAACCGACTGCAGGAACGAATTCACTAAACATGGAAATATTCCTGCCAACACATGTGCATTCTGCTTGATACTTCACGACCAGCTTGGATCGTACAATTGCCGAGACAAGACCATCCAAATACTGTCTTAAGCACAGTTCAGAATATATAAATATATCTGCTCACATGCTAGAACTGTTTAATCTTCTTCGAACATAGACAAAAGGAAGATGTAGTGTAATCCTCTAGGTTTCCAGAGACAGAGTGCCAATGTGATCACCGAGAGTGCAGTGTCCTATGATGATGATGGTAAGATGCACACGTGCTCCTTCCGCCTCCCTTATTCGTGGGCACTCTTGAACGAGAAAAACAAGAAGACGAATGACTGGCTGACCAAGTACCCCCACGGACTGGAGTGGGACGAAGACAAGATTCCATACCACCAAGTGGGAAACGTGCTGCACAACTTGCTGATACAGGATCCGTAAGGACTAAAATACGTGACAGGGACCGAGGAGAAGAAATGGCTTAGCGACTTGTGCAAAAACCAAGTTGAAATCATCAATTTGCAGTGCGAGAATGTCTATCCTTTGCTGCGCAAGCTGGCTAAGCTTTAAGACGACCAGAACCAACACATATACGACAGGTCAGAACCTGATTGGACCTATTCACGGAGGAACACACGGCTGCTGCGCAAGTGGTGTGCCTCATCTTTGGAACATGAATTTGCTACCTTCGACTAGATACGAAATCATCAGATTCGAAGAAGATTAATAAAAAATAATTGTTTTTTTTTTTTTTGCTGATTATGTATATTTTATTATGTGTACACTTGATTGTGTGTAAAAAATTGTCGTGTTTCATTTATAAGGTACACCTTTTCATAACATTTTAACAAAGAAAAAATATACGTAACCGTTTTTTAAATTTAAAAAATATTCAAAATTCTACGAAAATGACAAGTGTGGTGGTTAGGTTAAGTAAAGTTAGGTTAAGGGGATGGCATAAGTTAATAGGCATGTGGGAAATAATTACATGTCCTACCATAAGGGTATAACATTTGTTCTGTTCAGTGTGAGTAACAAGTCCCTATAAAATACTTAAGCCTAGGATAATAAAAAAAATTATTATATGTAAATGTAAAGTTGCTCCTTTGGCGATGAAAAAGTGAGAATAATCAATGTTCATAATGTTGCTTTAGCATTCGACTTGAAAACACAAGTCCAAAAACATATAACACTTGGTATATAGTTACCAATACAATTTTATACTTTTAAAATCCAATTTGCTGCTGGTTATAGTCACATAGTCATATTTTTTCTGACGACATATTCATATCTGCCTAAAAAATACGGCTCTCTAGACACATCACTAGATACACTTGTTTGTAAAAGTTAAATAAAATATGTATAATGAAATATATAACTTTTCTGTTATTAATATTTATGTGGCTTTTGTGATCCCATAATAGAGTTCTTCTTGAAAATACGAGTTCATAGACACGTCGCTTGATATATTTTATATATGTAAAATTTTCACAAATATAAAAATTACTTAAGATATAAAACTTAATAGTAAAAAAAAAGTCAGGGATATTAAAAAAAAAATTATATGTAAAATATTTAAAGATTATATAAGTTTAATCTGAATAATAAAAAATACTTTCAAAATGTAATGTATTTTAATGAAAGGCAAGATATTTATTAGTCCACGAGCTATATATTTCTTATATACTCTTGTCCCAGTGCATGTCATGATAGCCGAGCGGTTTAAGGTGTTATTCTGGCGACCCAAGGTTTGGCAGTTTGATCCTGCACTATTCCAGACGGTATTTTGAGTTCTAAAAAAAGCAGCGCCCATATTGGCCAACTCTAGAACTAATATGGCAGTGCTCCTAGCTGACAATACCAGAACTAAGATGGCAGCGCTCCTAGCAGCAGCCGATGTAAACAAAAGTGAGAGACAAATTACAAACGAAAAAAGCCAAGATGGCGTCCTCCGTGTAAATGTAAACAAAGATGACGGGTCGAACGAATTTGAGAGATAAATGACAAACGAAAAAAGCGAAGATGGCAGCCTCCAGCAACAACCAATTTAAAACAATTGACAAACGAATGACAAAGAGAGAGAAAGTAAGAGATAGAGAAATAGAGGAAGAGGGAAAGATGAAGAGGAAGAAAGAGAATGGAAGAGAGAAACAGTGAAAGAAAGAGAAAGAAAGAATGCAAAAGAGAAAAACAATTTGGAGCACTTGGAGAAATCCCTGGGAATGATAGCGCATGAAAAAATGACATACTGGTCCCCAAAATGACGGTCCAAGATGACGGCGTATTGGCTACAAATATGATGGCGTACTTGCTACCAACATGGCAGAACCCAACGTGGCGGTCATGTGACCAAGAGTGACAGAGCGTGAAATCCGGTAATCCAAGGTGGCGGCCGGCTCCTCTCGAGCCATCGACCCACAGCCAGAAGCCTTTGTCCCAGTTGCCCATTACCCTACTACTCCTATGTGAACATTATATTCATTGTACTATACGGCTGCTAAACTTTGTGTGAATATAGTCTATTACATAAGCGAACCAATCAGAATTAAGTTTCTCTGATATTGGCCGTCCGTGTTTCGCGAGCTGTCAGAAACGTCGCCTGAAATTTCAAATGATTCAATTACGAAAGTGGTTCTCAACTTAATTGTTTTGGAACACAAATTGTCCTGAAATCTTTTCGCGAAAAATAGGTGCCCCTAATAACTTACACGCAAATGGGAACTATTATGGGACAATTCTGAACAAAACTGTATATTCAAGGTACTATAAGCCCCTGGACCTAGTTTTTCAACTCTGATTTTCCGGAATATCACCAACGAAGTGAAATTTAATTACAGTTTTCCGAACATTGTCTTACGTTGTTCGAGTTTTCAACCTTAGAGCATACGTCCCACAAAGCAGTTAAAAATAACAGGGGTGGAGGCCCTATTATTGCATACAACTATTTATAAACGTTTGATGCTTATTTATTGAGCATTATTACATTACATTCAATGCTGGAGTTCAAGGCATGTTAGTTGTTTTCAGAGCTTGAATAAATCACGAACGTCAAACTTTCGCAATTATTTTTTCTCCACGTCGTTGTCACAACATAAAAAAAAAAAAAAAAATCCGTATCGTATAATGTTTAATTCTAAAGTTTTATTTTTTTTTTGTTTTCAAAAGCAGCTTCATTTTTCGCAAAATTATTTTAAGTACTTGGCGTTATCGAGCTGCGTGATTAATTATAAAACGGCGTCCGAAAATATCAGGTATTACACACTCGAGAAAGTGTAACTTGAAATGTGTTAATCCATTGGCAAAATATTTGGTTGCTGTTGGCGGCTGTTGGACAGCGCAGTATATGTGAGAAGATGTTGGTGGTTGGTGGTTGTTGTTGATGATTTGTGGTTTGTCCTAAAATCATTCCAACTCGTTGTAGGTGTTTTGGAGTTGGTGTTGTTTGGTGTTTCAGTGAGCTGAGATAAATTGAACATTTACCACCAACCGATCTATCAGAGAGCATTTTAAAATTTTAAAATATTTTTTAAAAGTGGATGACACATGCTTTTATTCAGCAAAGATCAAATTTTGGTATTAAAAATCCCATGTGCATTAACATAAAAACTGACGCACATCGTATGAGTCTATTTAATTTGCAGCCTTTTATGAAGCGATTGCATTATTTCAGACTAATTTGAGTTAGCTATGTGAATATCATTTTTTATGACATGTCGTACATTTAATGCTTAGCATAACGCAATGGCATAATATTTTAACCCTTTCAGACCCACATTAATTTACGGTTTAAGGTATTACAAACAAACAAATTTATGATGTGCGCTGTACTTAAGTCGCCACAACTCTTGCTTCGTAGTCACAGCCAATGAACTGAAGACTATATGTTCGGCTACCGTTATATAAACAAATTACTAGAGACATGCAAAAATCGCGTTATTATTTGGCATCAGGCTGGATTTCACAGTACTGTATGTATTTGAGCCGGCGTAGTTTTTCGATTGACTGCTGCATATATGTCAAACCACGCACTTTCTTACTGAACTGCACGTGGCTGGGGCACACAATTGTGAAGTGTTCATTTATCGGCGCAAAGTTACTTAGGGAGAGTCAGATAATAAGGGGTAGTGAAATTTCGCGAAAAGATTTAAAAACCAGTTATATTTCAAAACACTGTAGGGAAGTTTACCTCTCTTTATTGGCTGAACCACTCTTTGAAACGCATTAACAGTCTGTACACGAATCACCTAAGAGCTGTGCCGATGTTGCTGAATTCTGAGTGGTCCGGTAAATTATGAAAAATCCTTCTCAAGCAGACAGCAACCAATGGCAATATACAAACTGCTGTTGGTTGCTTATAGTATTGAAGTCTACCGTGTACACATATCTTTTCACGAAAAATCACTAGCTCTACAGATAATGTATGGTCCAATGACAAACGTATTGCAAATGTAAGCGTGCTTAAAGTTTACCGTGTCCCCAAATAATAACGCTAATTTTGCAGGTCTCTACCAATTACGTCCTAGACCACTAATACGGTTTGGGTGTTGTTTACATATAACACATCATCGCTAGAGACCTGCATAATTCGCGTTATTATTTGAGGACATGATAAACTTGTAACGCATGTACCTTTGCAATACATTTGTCATTGGACCATACTTTATGTGACACACCCTGGGTGACTCTGCAACAATAAAGGAATACTTCCCAATTGTGTGCCCCAATCACGTGTACTTCAGTCAGAGAGGGAGTGTGTTCACATTTAAGCAGCAGCCAATGGAGAAACGACTCCGGCTCTAGTGCATACAGTACTGTGAAGTTCAGCCTGATGCCAAATAATAACGCGAATTCTGCATGCCCCTAATCATCGCACACTAACCGAAAACCATCAACACCAACTACAACCATTACCACCACCAACCGCAGGGGCCTGTAAGCCCCTGGCACAATAGGCGGTTGGTGTTGATGGTTGGTGTTAGTGATTAGTGTTGGCTGCTGTTGAAGGACATTGCAGTATATGTGAGACGGCACAATTTCCTGTTGGTGGGTAGTGGTTCGTGTTGATGATTGGTGGTTGGTTATAAAATAATTTCAACTCGCGGTTGGTGGTTGGTGTTGATGTCGTTGGGGGGTCTGTGTTGTAGCGAATTGAAATACCTAGAACTTTCACCACCAACCGACCAATCATAGATCGTTTAATAGGTTCTGAACGAGTGACAGTGGAAAAGCTTTGAAATGGCGGAATGTAATCGTCAAAATAAAGATATTTGTATCGAGATGATAATACATGCCATTACGCAGCGACCAGCAATATTTAATTTAAAAATTCCTATAACAGCTCTAAAAAATCATAAAATGCTATTGCATTTATATGCTTTATTGGTGCGATTTCATGATTACAGAATAAACTGGTGTAACTATACAAAGAGTATTTCTTTATAAAACGTACAAAATGTAATTCCCAGCATCAGAAAAAACTTGTAATGTTTTAAATTTCTATTAATTCAGTGTGTTTATATTAAGGAAAAAACTTAAAATATCTCAGCAATTATACTTTTGTTCCGTTAATTTAAAAAATTCAAATTTTAGCAGTAGCTATTTAAACCAATGATACGACTTGTTAAGATATTGCTACTATCTGTTGGCACAGCCACGAAACAATTTACACCAACGCCACTACTGAATATTGTGCCATACAACTCGTTGCACAACTACCGAAACAACAAACACGTAACCTCTGTTCGTGTAATGTCCGCCTAATACTTTCGCCGCTGGGGTTGGCAGTGCGCACTTGCATAACCGCAAGCGCAAGCAAGTTCGTTCGGTCCGGTCGGTAGAAGAAGCCGTTCTAGAGACAAAATTCGCGTTTTTATTCGGCATCAGGATAATTAAAGTTCACAATACCGTCTCGTCTGTACTGCACCCGGCGTCGTATCTCTACCGGCTGATTGCTGCCTAGATATGAATGAAGCCACGCCCTTTTCTGACTGAACTGCACGTAATTGGGGCACACGTTTGTGAAGCTTTCAATTATTGGCGTAGAGTTCAAAGATACGCCTGTTTAAAGTTTTACGTGTCCCGAAATAATAACGCGAATTTCGCAGGTCTAGATTTTTGTGTAACACCAACGGAAAACGACGACCCTAAAATTGTCGTTAAATTTTTGGTAATACCGTTCGGATTTCATCTAAACCTCGTTTTCAACTGGCACACTGATTCGCTCCATGTTTTGAAGTTCAATTAAAAATGGTAGGTATAATTTGCGAATACTGAAATAATTAACTTTGCTTTCCTTTTTTTTACCTATTCATGTAAGTGTAGCAAATTTGTAAAAATATTTACTTTTATAATAATTTCACAGCTTCATTTATTTGACCGACGCATGGATAAAGTAATTAGGCTCGTTGCAAAGTTAATTTTACATGTGGCGGGAGAATGCACATTGTATGTGCATACAAGTAGACATTTAGGCATGGCCAGAGACGTGAAAAATTCGCGGATTTATTTTGGGACAAGGTAGACTTCAAAACACGTGTGTTTATTATGACTTTGGTCATTGTGCACGCGGTTTTTGACACCTCCTGGAGAACGCTGGCCCAGTCGTGACAGCAGACAATCAATGTGCTGTTATTTTCGGCTGTAGTGTCTCTAGCCTGTAGGTCATTGAACTCGCGAAGTTGTCAGGTCTCTAGGAATGGCTTTCATAGTTCAGGTTACCGTGAACAGCCTATACGTTTACACAGTTAACCGGCCCATTATTGTTTACGAAGCGTGAACAAGATACTTGAAAATAGAGTCGTTAGGAAGTGGCTTCATTGAAGAGCAGATATTTTGATGTATAATTTATACTACAGACCCGCCAATTTCGCGTTATTAGCTTAAGACATGTTATACTTAAATGACATATACATTCGCCCTACCCATTATTTATTTGACACGCCCAGAGTGATTCTATACCAGTGAGTAAGCTCTTCATATTAGTATTGCCGAATCACGGGCCGTACAGCCAGAAGGGAACTAAGAGTGGGAGCCCCCTCCCCGCCAATGGGAACCCCGCGTCCGAGGTCAAGAAGCGAGGGAGCCATACGGGCGACAGTCACACGCACGCCTAGCATCTCATAGCTCCAACGCACAAGGCGTGCAGTGTTTCCAACCGTAACGCTGTACTGTGAAAATTAGATCTGTAACATTGGGGTTTTATTACACGCGGAGAAAAACTACAGGTTAAAATAAACTACGCCCGTACCTTTGTACTTTTCTCTTGCCGCTTAAAGAGAAAACTGCATAGGCAAGCTTTTAAATTGCTATATTTTACCATTTTCACTAGATATTTCTCCAAGAATACGCTTAATATGGCAAAAGTAAGAAAAATAGGCGCATAGGTAGGGATAGGAAAAGTTCGCGAGTTCAGTGACCTGTATGCTAAACTGCACAATCCTTTGTATAGTCGAACTTCAGATGTTTCTTTATCGGCTGTTGCCCTAGTGTTACCACACATTTGACAGTACGGGATTCGTTTCTTGTTCCCTTGCAAGTCGACTATTGGCGAAGAGACGTCCAGGGCGTGTCTAATAAACTCTGGTTCCAATTGCAAAGGTGACTTCAGTGTATACGCGTTTGAAATCTATCTTTTCCTGAAACGAAGTGGCGAATTTCTCCTATCCCTACGCATAGGTAATTGTTTTTATTTTTTATTTATTTTATCTTTTCTGACAAAAAGCCGTATTTGCAGAAGATTTATTTACCGAGATACGCGTATTCGCGCAAACAACTGTTTCTCAAAAAATAATGGAGGACCATCCCACTCTTAACTACTAAGTGGACAACACCCAAGAAATCTCACTCTTGCTGAAATCACAATAGCGCGACAGATGCGTCGCGAAGGGCGCGAAGCGGAAACAAAAATTCGCGTTATTGTAAACACTATAATTTACCGCCTCGCGATCAACATTTTGAAATATTGTTTATAAATTGGTTTCTTTCCACTATATACCTCTATTACGATGGCCAGGGCCACCTGCTTTTCGCGAAATGATTTACGTAGAGGCTAGACTTTAATATCCTATGTACGCTCTTCCATCCTTCCTTTGGCTATTAGCCGCTTGTGGTTTGTGTGAAGAGAGTTTGTTACATTAATGAGCCAATCGGACTTAAGTTTCTTCCTTCCGTGATTCGCTGACAGACAGATAAGACCCGTAACATTTCAAATGCTCCAATCACGAAAGTGGTTTGGAATTAACGTGTATTGTAACGCAATTTGTCCTGAAATATTTATGCAAAAACCCGGTGCCCCTAATATAGCGCAGTGTACACAATTGTGTATATTACGCAGTGAATGTAATGTTTGTGGTCTGTTCTGCACACTGCGACGCTCAATGACCAATCCAAACCGCCTTCATTGTTGGTGGTGGTCTATGTCATAATTGGTCCATATCGATGTAGCACGCATCGTAATTTTTTTTGCAACACTTGAAACTGTAAAAAGTGGGTATGTTAAGTACCAAAATTATGGCGGATTAGACAGATTTATTTACACAACTTTGTCGAGCCCGCGACGCAAATAAATAAATTAGAAATATTTTTTTTGTCTATACGGAAATCTAATCCCGCAGGTGATTTTTTTTATCGTCGACCTCACAGAAGTCTTGATCCTGATTGGCTAGAAAATGATTCGCGTCGTCTCTGTCGCGCTTATTTTGTGTGTGGGTGTGTGTGTGTGTGGGTGTGGGTGGTGGATGGGTGATCGATCGGATCGATCGATCTGCCCAGCGCGGATTGAGCGCGTCACAGATCGTACGGAGAAAGTATCAGGCGCGCAGAACGCCCACGGAGGTTCCAAGCTACAACAAGACCGCCTGTTTTTCTTTTGTAACCATGGAGTTCCGCGTGGGATACAGATCGCTGACAAATGCTAACATGAACCGTCTTTATCGTTCATCGAAGTATTAACCTGGGTATACAATTTAAACATTATGAGTTAAGTATCAGCAGTTCTCGAACACAGAACTGAGTTTTCTGGATTTACGATTCCCAAGTCACCTGACATTTTAGTCCAGCCAATGGAAACTTGCTACAAAAGCCTATCCTGTTCACTTGTGTTCCTAACCTAACCTCGTATAGCACAACCTTATATACACAGATTATTCTTCAAATCAGTTTTCTGGTAGAGAATCTTATTAAAGTGAACTGTAATTCACAATTATAATAATTAACATGTACATCCACACGCCTTTTTAGTCTTCTTTCCGAAGAAAAAGAAAGGCTTATGACATCACTTTCCTGTATGTGAGTCTGCGTGTATGCTCTGTGTGTATGTGTGTCCCCCAATTTCAATTTTCGTACACGTCAACCGAATTTCACCAAACTCGGTACGCATACAGTTCTTAGCAAGGAGGCCTGACTTTTATAGTTTTCGACCACGCCGGGCACATACTTTCAAAATGGCGGTCATTTTAAAATTAAGGGTGATATACCATATCTCAGATAGCATTCAACCTATTTAAACCAAATTTTGTATGCTGAGTGTATCTATTACAAGCATCATATAAGCCAAACAGCAACCACTTTTGTCAGCCATTTTGTAAGATAGAGCTAAATGAATGAATAAAGTTTTTGTGTAATATCTCGGAAAACAATATTGACAGATTGCTACCAAAATTGGCAAACAAGTAGTACTGCGGCTGTCGATATGTAAAAATATGTTACAAAAATGTCAGACAATTATTTTCAAAATGGCGTCCATCTAGCTATTTTAACATAGCATCTTCGTAACAATGTAATAAAATGCAACTTAACTTTAGCCTCTTTTGTCCTCCATTTTGTAAGACAGTGCCACAGGAAGAAACATTTCTTATTAAATATCTCAAGAAACAATTGACCTATTCCTACAAAATATAGCAAACAAGCAGTACAGTGGTAGGTTATGTTAGCTGATATGTTTTAGGTATATCAGACATTTATTTTCAAAGTGACGGCCTTATAGCTGTTTTAATTTTTTATGTCATATCGTCGAAACCATATTATTAATTCCAATTAAACTTTTAAATGCGCCCACACAAAATCTCTTTAATCCCCAATCTTGTAAAATACTATTACACGATATATTAAAAATACCCGATAGACTCCGAAAAACAGACGATTTATACCAAATATGGCAAATAAGTAGCACTGTAGCAGGACTTATTTCACTGGTATACTTTGATTGGGTCAGATGCACACATTTTCAAAATGGCGGCCATATAAAAATTTTAGCACGCAATTTTTTTCTACTAAAATACCAAATAAATTTCAACTTAACTTTGTATCCTAATTGTGTCAATTATATCCATAACAACTGTCCTTGCAAAGCCTCATTTCTCCGCGATTCTGTAAGCAGCCCCACATGAAATAATAACATTTTTATGTCGTATCTCAGGAAACAATCAACCGATTTCTTGAATATTTGGTGAAGAATATGTAGGTGTTACGGTACGCCATATAAATTTATGTGCTTTAAGTATGTAAGTCTCTTGTTTTCCGAATGGCACCTTTACAAATATTTTGGCTTAGTTTGCCATATCTACGAATACATGTAACATTTTTACTTTTAACTTTGTGTATTGTATCTATGACAACCATCGAATTTGATAACATATAAACTTTTTGTACTTCATTTATGAAGATCGTCACATGAACAATGGAGGTTTTGTGCCATATATCGAGGACCAGTCAACCGATCCATATAAAAATTTTACGAAATATTGCTACAGTAGGGTATGGAAATTAACGTCTGTTGTGTGCAACAGCCCTTTCTTGCCTAACATATTAAAATTTTATATTTTATTAGTTTTCACTTTAGAATTTCAATATAAATAACATACAGAACTCTGTATAATTTTTACGTAAATTTTTTTATCTAAAACTTTTATTGAATTTGGGCATGTTGCTAATAAGAACCGCCAGTCTTTACAAGTAATACCGTTCACGAAATGCATTTATACATATAATCGACGACACATATTTTTTTTCCTTTGAAAATATTTGAAAAATCGCCTGACAAACACTACGCAATGAATACATATTCTAACTACTTAGCTCTAAATTTACACATAAGTTCAGGAACAATATTTTATTTACAAATGTTTCTTGAGAAGAGCATAACTGTTGTTTAACACATTTCATTTGAAAATTAATCGAGTAGATACAACATCAACACACATTTTTTTCCTTTCAAAATATTCGAAAAATTCCCTGAAAAAAAAACACAATAAATTTTTTTACGTAGCTAAAAATTTACACATAACTTCAGGAATAATATTTTATTTACAGATGTTTCTTAGCACGAACATAGCAAGAGTGTAGTACACGTGGCGGATATCGTGATAGTGAATTATTGAGCTCTTTCAGACACAAAACATCTTACAGTCTACAACTGTAATTCGTGATATTAAAAAAAAAAAAAAAAAAAAAAAAACTCTTTTTCATTCATGCACCAAAAAAACTTTGCAGTGGGAGCACTGAGAAAATTGTCTAAGCTGGATATGTTTGGAGCTGCACACTTCACAACACCCACGACGAGAATCAAATACTGGGGATAGAGAAATTGCTTTTTCTCCTCTTCAAATTCATTGCTGCAGTCTTTGTTCCAGGACTTGCCCCACGATCGTTAGAACATTTTCTTTTGGCTTTCAGAGCGTGATGTGTGATCAAGCTTGCGATACAGATCTCCTGAATTCAAGAAGAGAAATATCTTTATCAAAAAGTTCTTTGTACGCAACAAAAACATTTACAAATGTAATGTCACGCATCCCCCAGAACAGTCTGTGCCACCACTTCCGGGATTTTCGATCTACTCAGTACAGCTGTCTTAGTCTGTCGGCGTGGTCTACCCCTCCCATGTGCTGATTGTAGTCGGCTACTACTGTTGGACACCCTACATTTTTGCTGTTACCACTGCGGTTTTTTCTTTTTACGATGGTAATTTCCGACCCATGGAAATTTGATACTAAGTGAACACGTTTAGTATCTTTCCACTTGAAATAGCCAACATCTGTGTTTGTGAATCTGAAATCCTATTCACCTCTGTCAAGTTTCTTGCCATCAGTTAGATTCTTTGGCGTGTGTTTTTTCTGCTGCCAATCTCTCAAGAAGTAAGGGCGAAGAAAAATAATTATTAAAATATATTTCTCTAAATCTTCCACACACATGTCTTGCTAATTCAAGGACCACTCTTTCCCCCAAGCCATAGCCTTGGAATTCTGTCTCGGCCAACTCATCCTTCCCTTGATATACTTTGAAAGCAAGAGTATAACCTGTTTGGTCAGCCATTGCCCACAGCTTGCAGCCACGCTTTATGAGCTTCATAGGGTTATACTGCTTCAGTGTGGAACGACCTTTGAATAGTATTATATTTTCGTCAATACTAAGTTCTCTTGTCCCTTTATTGCTGAAACCTATCATCCAATTTGTTAACCACAGGCCGTAATTTATATATCTTGTCTTTGTTTCCATGAGGCCCTGAAGTGTTATCATTTGCATGCAGGTACCGGAGAATAGTTTCAAAACGATCTCTTGGCATTGCATTTGTTATCACTGGTATCCCTTAGTCTTCTGAAGTTGACCAGTCATGTTTCATGATGGCAGTTTATGATAACCCATCATGAAATTTATCCCAAGAAAACAGTGTAACTCGCCTTCCTTTAGGTTCAAGATCTTTTCATTTTGCGTTGCATACAGGTTTCACTGAAATGTCACATCTTCAACAGCATCACCAATCATAACCACAAAAACATAAGAAGGAGTTTTACATTTTTTGAAAAAATGCTCGACAGGACCTGGAACAGATAGCAAGTAACATTTTATAGAAATTAGTTTATTTTAAATAACTTGACATATTTACAATGAGTGAAGTGCAGAAGTTTGGACGGCTCTTAACAGTTATGGTCTTGAGAGCCAATGAGGGTGAATGAGGTAGGCATGTAGCAGCACCAGAACGCAAGGGCGGGGGAAACGGGAGATCCCGAGAAAAGCCGCCGACCAGTGACATTGTCCGGCACGATTCCTACATGCGAAAATCCGGGGTGACCTTGCCGGGGATCGAGCACGGATTTCCATGGTGGGAGGCAAGCGCTCTGACCGCTCGACTACCATGGCCCCCATATTTACAGTAAAAACATGTACCAAAATTATTATTATTATTGCTATCGGCAGCTTCATAGAAAATAAAGCAATGTAGGCTATAAAAATATTTTTCTCCATCTGCATACTGTAACAAAAATGTTATATATTTGAATAATAAACATACAGTACTATTTTACGTATGCAGTCATACCTGTATTGCAGGCGTAATCTTGCCCTGAAGTATAAGTGTTGTGTTTCTTCCACTTCCTCTCAGTTTCTTGTCTTGTGTGATCACACACAATGTCTGGCCTACTTGCAAAGCAAACATCTACAACAATACCATTATTCTCTACACTATTATCATCGCGACCTGAATGTTCTTGACACAGAAAGCCATCCTGAAATACTTGATCAAAATTATTGCCGCCAAGATCAAGTTCATCAATTTTCCCACCGAATCCGTCGTCGCTTCCTTCCGATTCCGAGGCAGCAGGAAACTTTTCATCAAATATAAGTGCCAATGCCTCTTCATCGCTATAAAACTACTTTAACATAACTAAAAAAGATTTTTTTTACGAATTATTGGCAAAACAACTAGCATAATACGAGCCCATAATATTGGATGACACACTCAACACAATAACTAGCTTGGTCCCTGTCGGTACTCATAAGTACCAACGATATTTATAGTAAAAAATGTATTCACCTCAGTTTATTTAATTATTACTTATTTCCAGTTCAGTATTCACATAGTATTTTCAAGTTCTTGATACATCAATAAACAAAACTTGAAAAATAAAGTTATAATTAGCTAAATAAAATGTGAGGCGATGGAGTCGCGCATGGCCTGCGACCTCATGGACATTGGATGCTATCTTGTGGCTGTCCACCAAACTACGTGAATAACACAAACGGCCACGCATTCTCAGTGGTACAGAAAAGCACCGTCAGTAAGTAGGAGAGTTCAAGACTGCACAGGGTTTTTCTATGAGACGTTGAATAGCCTGGTACTTTTAAGTACCACCAGGCAAGAAAGGGTTAATCGGGTATATAAATAAGTAAGATTAATCTGTTACATATATGAAAAGTTTCAACAAAACTTAACCAAATGTTGTACGCAAACACTACTAATTAGAAGCATAATTTATCCACACAGAGATCATCTTTTGTAGGATTTTTTAAAAATAGTGTCAGGTCAGTAGATGGAACATTTTGCCATATTTCCGGAACAATTAAACTAATTTCCACCAAATTTTGCACAACTACAAAAGCCATGTAAAGTAAAATAATTTCAATAAGGCTAACCAGTGATTTTCGAAATTTTGTCCGTATAAATATTTAGATAGGTATGTTTGGCATATCTACATTTTAACATAAACTAATCAAACTTTTTATATTGATAGTATATAATTGAAACATCCTACACAGAAACTCTTTTAATGCAGTTTTTGTAAGATATCACTGTTAAAAGAAATTAAGTTTTTATGCCACATCTTCGAGACCAATCAACCGATTTCCAACAAATTTTTCACGCTAGTGGCTTTATGATAAGCCATTTAAACCTAAGTGTTTTAGTGGCTCAGATAATTTTTTTAAAAATGATAGCGGTGTAAATATTTCAGGTTGGTGAACACGACACCTTGAAGATGGAGGCGAGGCCTCCATCTTCAGCTTCGTCTCAGATGAAGCTGTGGTGCCGTGTTTTATTGGTAGTGAGGTTGTTCTCATATGGATATTTTTTTAGGTGGATAATTCATTTATCCATCTGTCGACCAATCTATAGAATTCATAGCTTCATGACGTGGCTCGCAACATGGGAACAAACTCTGCATATCCGATACAACACAGTTCTCAAGTGCGGCGATGGAGTCGAAGGTCTCGCTGTTTTTCCTGTAGAGAAGTTTTTTACTCATCGGGCAATCCATCCATCGGGCCTATCTCGGGTACATATTACATCAGGTGCAGACGCATCAAACACCAAAGTACATGTATCACACGCATCACTCTGCCCCTGTGCCTTGTGCGAAATGCAAACCATGACAGGCTTACCCCGGCCGAGGGACGAGGTCAGATGACAATATACAGGATGATTCTCAATTAGATCGACAAACTTCGGGAGGTGATTCGGCATAAAAAAGTAAAAGGAAAACATACATGATACTTTATACCGAAACAGAATATTAATGGAGGTATGAGCCCTTGAAAAAAACGATATTTTAAGCCGTATGCGTGAAAAATATCAGCTCTTACGTTTGAGGTCGCAATAACATACAATAATGTTCCGAGAATTGTAATTGTATTTTACTTCGTTACCGATATTTTGCACAAATACGATTTAATACCTCATTTTTTAAGGGCTCATACCTCCCTTAATATCCGGTTTAGGTATAAAGTGTCACATATGTTTTCCTTTTACTTTTTCATGAGGAATCACCTCCCGAAGTTTGTCTGTTTAATTGCGAATCACTCTGTGTGTATATATATATTGTATGGTATATTAACTCTACTACAAGTGAAGGAAGAACGTAATCATCATCGAATTTTTTTCTGTAGGGAAGTTTTGTACTCACGGGGCAATCTACGCTTGTTATGCAAAATGGTATATATCCTGAATCCATCTCGTGTAAGCAGGGAATGCGGGATTTTTTCAGTGTGTGTAGCATTTATAACATATAGAAGCTCATTTAAAATTCAGGGGAATTAAGCACAAGGAGGGGCCACGATTAGGTTTGATGCTAGTATCAGATGAGATATCAAGGTATTTTCGGTGGTGGGAAATTTCTCCACCTCAACTGAGATCTTTCCCGTTTTTTCTATTGCGGAGATCTTCATCTATCGGTCATAAGACTCTCGTCGCACGAAATGGCATAGTATCTGGGACCCCTTCTTGTGCGAAATGGACAAGTGGGATTTTTCAGAGCATCTCAATGTCTTGTATTTAACAAACTCTGATTAGTGATAGGATCATTTCGCGAGTTCAATGACCTGTAGGCAAGACTCCACAGTCATGTGTATACTCTAGCCTCAGATGTTTGTTCACTGACTCCTGCCCCAGAGAGTAGCCAGTGTTACTTCACACCTGGTAGTATGGCACTCGCTACTTGTTTCCTTGCAAGTCTGCTATTGCCTCAGAGTCATCCAGAATGTGTCTAATAAACTGCGATCAAATTTCAACGCCAACGTCAGTGTACATGTGTTTTACGTCTATCTTGTTCTAAAATGAACTCACAAAATGATCCTATCCCTAGCTATGATTCATTCCGATGCTGCTCTTAATATGTGGAAGAGTAAAAGCTTCCAATGGCTACTAGCACATTCGTGTGAAAGCTCTGTTTTGATCACAATGTGCATTGGTAGTGTAGATGGCAAATGATAAAAGCCTTACTTGCTCTGTATGAGTGTGTGAGTGTGTGTGTGCAGGGTATGTGTTTATCGTATATGGAAATTTTGTGTGCTCTATCAGGAATCGAACCTGGTTCACCGAGATTGGGGCCAGCTATCTGGTCACTGTTCAAAAGTAAGGCTCTAGGTTTAGAGTGAATGGGGCTGGAAACTTTGACCCCAAGTTGAGTTAGATATGGGGTCTGCCGGCTCAAATTGAGGTCCTCTCAACTTAATTTCGGGTCCAACTGTTTTGGCAGTTGTATCTGCTCGACAGTGAAACTCATGTATTACCGAGAGGGTGTGTGTTTGTGTGTGTGTGTGGGGGGGGGGGCATACAAGTGGGGTAGCCGCCATCGATTTTAAGTTTTCCTTGAAGTCCGAGTTCGAATTCTGAGATACGATTGCGACCTGACCTGTCGTTCATTCGGTGTAAACATAGATATCCATGTAGCAAACCACATATGGCCTATTGATGGTTTACAGTCGGATGCCAAGCTGGCAAACAGTTGGCCAACAGCTGGCATGCACCTGGCTCCATTGCTGACCCTGAAGTGGTACTACTAACTTAGCCATACTCTGCCCATAACTGGCCCAGGTGTGGTGAACACAAATGACCCAAGCATAGCCCATGTGCTTAAAACAGCCCATCGATGTACCATTTCACAGCCATCAGATGGTCTACTGATGGCTAGCCATGCTTTCACCATATGTCTAACTGCATCTCATAAAATAATTATTTTGACCATCAACATCTTATGCTTACCATTGCAGGAGAGAGGGTGCGAACCTACACCCCTTGCATTGACAGTCCAGTATGCTAACCATTACTCCACTGTGCATTCTTACGTTTCTATGAACCAATTTAGTATATATTAGGACTTGAATTATTAACAAACACTAATATAATATCAATTACACCAATTATTCCAGAGCCTTAAAATTTACCATGCGAACAAATCAGTTTTTAAAAAGATGCAGCTAAAAAACTAATGTTGTTGAGAGAAATATTCCAATGTGAATCGCGATACTAACACAAAAACTGCTTTTAATGTAATCTTTCGCAGTTTGTATGTCACCTGGATGCTATTCATCTGTTTTGAAATGCAGTCGCCAGTTATGAATATTTTTCTGATGTGAAACAACAAAAGTCCTTCAATGTTGACTTTCTAAATGTGGTTATATATTGTTTTTTTTTTTACTTCTCAGTTTAATTATATGCAGTCATACATGGAAAACATTACATATGTCAAATTATTCAATACCAGAACCAGTCACTTTTCTACAGCATTTTGTCATAGATATTTCCATCACTATATATTTACAAATAATCTATAATTATATTAGACACACATATACACATATGCATGCACGTGTATATTGAAGAAACTATCTGCGAAAAATGGGAGCGATATAAATCCCCATAATAAGCCATATTGCACCAGTAATGGTCCATCGATATACCACTTCACAGCCATCAAATGGCCTATAGATGGCTACACATACTTTTACCAGTAAGTATAGGTTATGAATGGGAATTTCTGGAATACAGTTGGCAAGCCATTTATGGGTCATTAATAGGTCACTTTCAACCATCAGTTTTATTTTCATCAATGTTCCATCAGTGGGCCATAAATGGCATGCCAAGTGCCCTGATGCCAGCAGTCAGCCATAACAAGGCCATTAGTATAAACACTTAAGTATTCAGTGCCAGCAGTCATCTAGCAGTACCAGCAGTAAAACCACAGTCGGCCGACTGTGGCTTGCTACATGGGAAGTGAAGGATCTATCCAACTTTGTTTGGATGCCAAGCAACGGACGATTTTGCATGCATTTCGATTTGACAACATTTAAGAAGCTACCATGTCCGGTACATCAATAGTCGAATTCTGCTACTGGCATATTGGCTATCTACACATGTTCATGGAAAGTGATGATGCTACCAGCATGTAGTACTGGAGATTTTCGCACATTCCCCCCCTCCCAGCATTAGAAGCGAAGCATCTGCTCATGTTCTTTTGTAAGCCTGGACCATGCATCCGACGACAGTTATTCCTGCCAACAACGAAGACAGGCTGTATTTTATTTTTGCTATCACATGTGCTATAACAATCGACTGCATGGAAATGACATCACTCGCTCAGGTGTTTTGTAGTGACCTATTCAGGAGTGTGGTACTTTGTAAAGCCAGAGAGTACAAGCCTATGGTTGGGAACTGCTTCGTATTAAACTTTCAATTTTGGTGACGATGTGGATAAGGGGTGTGTCAGGCAAGTGGTAATGCTGCTCTTCCCATGCATGCAGATATAACTGTTACCCAACACCGAGGAGGTGCAGGCATGAGAAAATGGCATGGAATGACCTATGCATGTACGTATGCAGACTCCATTAGCAGATCAGGATAAATGCTAACACTTCTCTTCCCATACATGCAGACTTCATGGTTACCCAACACCGTGCAAGTGTGAAAACGACTTCGAAGCACATACGAATGAACGCATTCAGACTCCACTTACCTGACACAGTCAGGTGCAGACTTGCGAAAATGCTAATTCTGCTATGTGCAGACATCATGGTTACTCAACACCATGCAGGTGCATATGTGAGAAAACTGCTTTGAAGCTCATATGCATGCACGTGTGCAGACTCCAGTTACCTGATGCCATACAGGTGCAGACCAGCGAAAATGCTAGCACTATGTGAAGACATCACAGTTACCCAACACCAGCAAGTGTGAAAACGACTTGGAAGCATGTACGCATGCACGTGTGCAGTTACTTGATGCTGTGCAGATGCACGCCAGCTAAAATGCTAAAGTTGCTATGTACAGACATCACAGTTACCCAATACCTAGCAGGTGCGAAAACGACTTGGAAGCACATGCAGGTGCAGACCTCATGGTCATCCGACACTGTGCTGGTGCGAAAACGACTTCGAAGCATGCACGCTTGCACGTGTGCAGTTACCTGTCACCGCGCAGGTGCAAATGCAGGTGCAGGTGCAGATGTAGAAAACGTATTTTAAGCATATATGCTTGCACATATGCTGTTACCTGATACTGTACAGATGCAGACCTGTAAGAAACCATGTTGACAAGAATGTTTTCGTACCTGACAGAGCTCTTTCTTTTCGTCATTACCATTCCTTTCATATATGCCTTGAGCTATTTAAACTAACACTTAAAATGTTTTGTGACATGGGTTTGCACAAATGGTTTTATAGAAATTTTTTTATTTTTTCATGGCTATTTATTTAAATCGACATTTATACATATATCTTTCTAAATTGTAAACACATATTTTTCGTTTACAATCAATACTTATGTGTGGTCCAGCTCTGTGGGGATAACCGACATCTATCCTTCCCACCCCTCCCTCCCAGACGGTAGCTCTCACTGCCTTGTCGCCATCACTCTTCGCCCCCCACCACTGGGGTAGCCCAGGAATTATTGACAGCGGCGAGACCTGGCTAGCATCACAGCCCCTCCTCCCCCCTCCCTTGCTGAGAAGCCGACATATGTAGAGCAGTCTTGGTAGAAGCATCTTGGCTGAGTGCGAAGTGCGAACTCAAGTGCGCGACGATGGCGTACGAGGTGTTCGTTGTTTGAATGGACGAGGGGGTGAAACCCGACGAGTGAAGCTTCCTGGGCGTGATGGCACTAGGAGAACTCTACAACATTGCGGACTGGTGAGACATGGACTAAACTGAGGTGGGACTGAATTGACCTGTTATAGTAACTTTATTGTGAATATTGGAACTGTCAAATATGGACATATAATTTATAAAATAATTTAATAAATTTTGATACACTGTCTATTGGGACTGATTTTTGATTATTTAATTCCATTGATTTCTTTGAGGTAATTATAAATTGTATTAATTGAAGTCATTAATTGTAAACAGTAAGTGATATCAATTTATTGTGAGATGTTAAGTCGAGCGAATTTTGTTTGTAGTTGTTGTAAATGGAATTAGGAAATTATAATTAACTCTTTTATTTAAGACCTCCGTTTCCTTAACGAACTTGGTTTCGCCCATTGACTTTTGAGAGAGAAATCGTAACACTGGTGTTAGAAGTGGGATATAGACAGTTTATTAATGATAATAATAATTGAAAAAAACGATTACTGTAGGACTTTAAGTTTTAGGATATATTTGTTAATATAATAACAATTATATTAATAGGCAAGAGAATTAAAAAAAATATATTTACGAATGTTAACTAAAAACATGTCGGCAGATGTGGAAGCACTCCGCTCTTTAATTGAAGTGCTTAGCAGTCAAATCAGAATATTCAATGTAAATGTAAGTAGTCAGATTAGTAGTGTTAGGGAATCTGTAAATAATGTAAATAGCCAAATTAGTAGTGTTAGTGAACTGGTAGACAAGAAAATAGACAGTGAGAACGAAAATGTAGATAGAAAAATAAACAGTGTTAGCGAGGTAGTAGACAAACTGGATAATAATATAGACAGTGTGAATGAGAATGTAGACCGAAAAATAGAAGGTGTAAGCGATATAGTGAACAAGAAAATATACTGTAAGGACAAGAAAATTGACAGTGTGAGCGAGGAGGGACGAAATTATGGATATTGTTGAGCAAGAAATGAAACAGGAAGTAAGCGCCCTCAAGAAGGAATAGCAAGAATTCCTGCATCAGCAGGGAAGAAAACATGCAGCGGCCGAGGAGGAGACGAGTTCGATCCCCATGGAGCAGGAGAATGTGGACAGCGAGGAGAATGTAGTGTTCCCCGCCAATACAGTCATCTCAGGAGATGTCCAGCAGTTCTGCAGTGTGGTTACGACTCAGTCAGGGGTGGGTAAAGGTGGCATAACAATAAAGTTCACCCCTTGCGATGAACAGACACCTTTGCTCGAAAACCGGCACTTGTTCGAGATTTTTGCCACCCTGAATGGCTGGACGGAAGAGCAGCGGGCATACTACCTGGCGGCTGTACTGAGGGGACCTGCATTAAGCATACTGCAGTCACTGCCAAAACGACATCGACTAGAATACTCCACATTGGTGTCGGCTTTGGAGCTGCGATTTGGCGACCGATACCTGCGACACGCCCACCATGCCCAACTGCGGAGCCTCATCCAACGACAAGGGAAACCACTGCCTGAGCTGTGGCAGGCCATCGTGAGGCTGTCGAACCTGTCTCTGGAGGGATTCTCTGAAGAGGCACGAGACGTCATCGCAGTCGGCTTCTTCGTCGACGCTATCGCTAACACGGAAGTGCGGCAAACTGTGAAGTTAGCTGCACCTCACACCATGCAGGATGCCTTGGCCCGAGCACTGGAGGTGGAATCAGCATGGTAGCCATCAGTGCCCCGACATACAATGCGGGCAGTGATGCTAGGGGAAGAGGAAGACGACAGCATCAAGAAGATACTGAAGGACTTGCAGACGACCATGAGGGACATCGCCTTCAGGGTGCATACTATGGAGACTTGCCATCACCCACCCAAACAGCCGGAATGTTGGTTGTATGGACAGCCGGGGCAGCTGAGAGTCAACTGACCTCAGCAGCAACAGCAGCAACAACCAGGGAGCAGGCATCAATGAGCAAGTGAGAGTGAAGCATCTTCGGGAAACTTGTAAACATTGGTCTTGAGGGGCAAAGGACAGTGATTGCTGTAGGGAAGGCCCCAATGGTTTTGCAGGTATGTTCAATGAAACAGAACTAACATATCATATTGGTGGAGGGGAGCCTACATAATTTTTCTTGTCAGATAGTCGTTGACACAGGGGTGACTATAACAGTGGTAAAACCAGAGACTCTCGGGTCTTCCCCCCAACAATCATCCTATAAGAGTATGGATCACTGCTATTTAACTAAAGTAATGGGTGAGACCACGCCAGTCAAAGGCAAGAGGAGGTTGCTCTTACAGTTCGGTAACCTTACCATACAGCATGATATATATATATATATATATATATATATATATATATATATATATATATTATATATATATACCAGCAATAGAGGACGAATGCATTTTGGGTCTTGATGTATCATGTAAGCTGGGATGCTGTGTCTATACTCGACTGGTGGTGTTACGAGTAGGTAATACCGAGTGTTGATAGTGTCAAAACAACGAGATTTATCATCGCCAATAAGCTTTTCAGTGGTGTGTAATCAGTCGACTGTGCTCCCAGCTTTTAGCGAAGTTGCTATTCCAGGCAAAAGCTAGGTAATATTTGTTAGGTGGTTGGGCATAATCCAATCAGCTCAGAAAGGTGGCATTCTACCGGATGCCGCCATTGTAGCAAGGGCATTGATTTCTTCAGAATCAGACATTTTGTCTGTTAGGATGATTAATTTATCAGACCTTGCTATTCACAGGGGTTTGAAAGCAGGTCTCACTGGTACTTACAAATGATCCAGAAGCTTTATGCTACAACATACTGAATGTCATCTTTCAGATGCTCTAAGGGAACTGATGAAAAGAACAAGAGAAAAACTAAACCTTCTACAGGAGAGGGCAGTTTCAGAATTGCTAAAGAGGAATAGAGGTGTTTATTACTGTGAGCTCAATGATCTTGGCAGAACTAATGTTGCATGCTACCACATCGTCGCAGAGGGTGCCAGGCTCATAAAACAGCCATCAAGGCGACTACCACTAGCTTCATATGAGTTGGTTGACGGTATTCTGAAAGAGATGTGGGATTTAGATGTAATACAGCCATCAGTCAGTAATTGTTATCCTCCCATTGTGTTTGTTAAAAAGAAAGATGGCTCTATTTGATTTTGTATCGATTACTGCCATATTAATAATATGATCAAGGAATATTCTCATCCACTCTCTAGGATAGACAACACACTGAATAGCCTAGCAGGTTCACAGTGGTTTTATACTCTAGATATGCAGAGCAGATATTGGCGGTCTGGGGTGGCCCTTGAAGACAAGGGAAAGACTGCCTTTTGTTTCCAAGGGAAAGGAACCTGACAATTCATGGTTACGCTCTTTGGGCTATGCAATGCTCCTGCCACCTTCGAACGACTAATGGAGAAAGTTTTGCCCTTAGACATTTGTCAGGTGCCCCTAGACAACATTGTGATCACAGGAAGAAAATATGAAGAGCATCTGGTATAATTAAATTCTGTGTTTCAGAAAGTGGCTACAGCCAATCTGAAACTAGTTCCCAAGAAATGATACCTTTTATAAAAGAAAATTAATTTATTGGGCCATGTTGTATCGGCTCACGTGGTTGAGACCGACACAGGGAAGACCAAAACAATAAGAGATTGGCTTCTACCAGAGGATAAAACTGAAATGCGAAGTTACCTGGACTTATGTGCTTATTACCATCGATTTGTGCCTGGCTTCACCACGATCGCCAAGCCTCTGTTTGAATTGAATGAGGCAAAAAGGAAATTTTATTACACCCAAGATTGCAAAATTGTTTTCAATAGACTAAAGAAAATTCTGATATCTCACCCAGTACTGGGCTTCCCGAGTAGCGATGGTGAATTAATTGTGGATACTGATGCTAGTGATGTTGGTATTGGGGCTGTGTTATCTCAGATTCAATATGGAAAGGAAAGGCCATAGGAATACTTCCGTAACATGCTACAAAAGTCCGAGAGGAATTATTGTGTGACATACAGGGAGCTTCTGGCAGTGGTGAAGGCAAATGCAAATTTTTACCCATATATTTATGGCAGACACTTCATCCTAAGAACTGACTATGCTTCATTATGCTGGCTACTAAATTTCAAGAACCCTGAAGGTCAAATAATCTGATGGATACAGCACTTGCAAGAATATGATGTTGAAATACACCACAGGTCTGGAGGCCTTTATAGCAATGAATGCAGATTCACTCTCCAGGAGAACATGTGAACCATGCTGTCGTCATTGTGAATGCCAGGAGGTAAAGGGTGGTGTATCGTGGAGAGCAAGGAGGACAAGATTTCAAGGCCCTGTTTCTTGGGAAGAGTCACCTACATGGGACGAAGAGAACATAAGAAATGATCAGCTAAGTGATCAATATTGGAGTGTAAGGAAACAGGCATCGACCAAGACGGGAGGAGATATCTAATCTAGGCATGAAGTCACAGTGGAATTTCCTTATTCTGAAGAATGGTGTCCTTTACAAGAACTGGAAAGTAATGATGGGAAACAAAGTAATTTACAATTGGTCCTACCAGAGAGCCGAATCCCAGGAGTGTTAAGAGAACTGCACAACACAGCAGCAGGTGGTCATTTCGGTGTAAATAATTCCCTTGACAGTGTTCGAATGATTATCTATTCGCTACATTGTCGGGAGGATGTTGAGAAGTGGTGCAGTCTGTGTGTTGCATGTACCATGAGGAAGGGTCTAAGGATTAAGGGATGTGGTCCCCTTCAGAAGTACAATGTTAGGGCAACATTCGAGAGGATGGCAGTGGACATTCTCGGACCACTACAAATCACTGAGAGGGATAATATGTACGTTCTGGTAGCACAAGACTATTTTACAAAGTGGCCCAAAGTCATACCGGTGCCAAACCAAGATGCTGGCACAGTAGCTGATGCTCTTGTAGAGCATGTTTTCTCAAGATTTGAAGTGCCACTTGAGCTTAATTCTGACCAAGGCCGGAATTATGAAGCAACTCTTTTCCAAGGGGTAACAAGGATTTTAGGAATGGAGAAAATACGTACCACAGAATTACGCCCTGAGTTGGATGAAATGATCGAAACGCTAAATCGTACCCCGTAACAGTATCTGACGATCTATGTAAAAGACAACCAGAAAGACTGGGACTCCAATGTACCCTTATTTCTCCTGGCGAATCGTTCGGCAATCCAGGAGTCTACAAGGGCAGCACCTTCAAGGATGTAATTTGGGAGAAAGCTTCGTCTCCCTGGTGACTTGCTGTTCGGGTGTCCAGGGGAAGAAGAAGCAGCCACCCTAGACTATGCCATTAATCTACGCCAAATGTTAACCAACATCCATGAGTTTGCCTTGAGGTACGGTAAAATTAATAGTGACAAAATGAAAACACGATATGACCGAAGATTACCTGAGAGGACTTTTCAAGATGGACGGCTAGTGTGGTTGTACAGCCCTCAAAGGAAGAAGGGATATTGCCTGAAGCTACACATATGTTGGGAGGGCTCGTACAGGATCCTGAAACAAATAAATTATGTGATCTACTGATTTGTCGACAAGGCATTCGGGTGAAATATAAGGTTGTCCACATCGATCGACTGGCACTGTACAAAGGTATAGATGTTGGAGAGTCTGTTCAGCATGAACAGACTTAAGGAGGGGGCAGTATTATGTGCTGTAGCTCGTATCCGCTGCGAGGTCCCATTACGTGTGGTCTGGCTCTGTAGGTGTGACACACCTCTACCTCCCCCCCCCCTAGATAGACGCGCTCGTTGCCTTTTTGCCACCCCTCCTGGCTCCCTACCGCCCCGGGGGTAGCCCAGAAATTATTCACGGCGGCAAGACCTTTTGTACTGTAATATAAAGGGCTTTTTAACGTCCCCTGGTTTTATGCTTGGAAGCTGAGCAGGGGACGGCTTACAGACTAACTTATAACCTAACTTAAATTAACACCCATACTTTACCCGGAATTCGAACGCAGAGCCTACCGCACCCCAGATCGGTGGCGCACCAACCGACTGCGCCACGGGAGGTCGACGGACATGGTTCATGCTGCTTCGGATGTGATGACAGCCGAACAATCTGGCACCACTTGTGTATTATCTACAAAACTTTTAAGTGGCATATGGGTGTCGCTTCTGCTACAAGGTCTTTGCCTTCAAACATACTGTGCAGTGGTACGAAGTTCACGTGTGCACGAATAGTTATTGAAAGGTGATGTTTATACAGATGCAGACGAATATGAATAATTTTGCGGTAAAAATTTGTAATAAATTTTGGATTTTTTTTTATATTTTATGATTTTAACTTTAAATCTTTTATTCCCCTGTTATAAACTGATTTTGATAGAAAGGCACTGCGATATTAATATTATGTTTTTTTTTAACTAAACACTTGGTCTATATATTGTCAGAGATCTCCCACTCCATAACTCCTAATATATCACTTATCTCTTACTCAGTCCACACTGAGTCCTGTCACAATACCTCGATACTTTAGTAATCATTCCCTAAGATCGGGAGTCTTACAGGGGTTTGGTAGCTGTCGATGGCTGAACAATAACTAAGATTCGTTCTATAAAAATATATTTATTACATTAATCTGTATGCTTGGACAATTCTATACATTTACTCATGCAAACAATGTATATAAATTTCTTTACGATGAGATGACAATACAAATACAAGTTTACTATTGAATGCAGTTAAGCACTAACCTTGCCAGAATTATTAATTTAAGAAGGGGGTGACGGGGACTCGCTAAATAACGTTACGCCCTACCGCTAAACGATTTATGCTCACCAGATATTCTCTGCTGCTAGGACCTAGAGCTCCTCTAGGCCAAGTCTGAATGTTGCCTTCTGCTTCGTGTCGCCTCCGACACACTCACATACTCACATATAGTGACTGTGACTTGCGTTTCGATGCCGTCAGGGGTAACTATGGAGGGGGGGGGGCGCTACAGGAGGCGCTTAAATAGTTAGAAGATGTTTTCAAAACATTTGGCTCAGCCACGGACTATATCCCATAGCACTTGAGGTGGTAGGTGTGCGGCGCCTGGTTGCCGCTACAATATGGTAGTAGGGCTTATACATGCATACTTTCCTGGAGCTATAAATTATGGTTGCAAACTGAATTTAATGAGCCTGGCCCTAAGAAATTGCAAATTATAATAGAATATGCCTATAAATATTCGCTTTCTTACAACCTGACTTGCGAAAATGTGAGCAAACTATAATTTACGATAAGGACCGAACTGAAAAAAAAAAAAAAACGCTCTGATACATCGCTTATCTTTGAATGTACTTAAAATGAAAAAAATTATAAAGTTACTATAAATTTTATATAGTACAAAATAACCTATTAGTAAAGGTTCTTGAAGTTATCGTGACTGAGGGTACGCACTAAATCAATAATACACAAAAATCAAATTAAATATTGGTATGAGGAAATGTGCATGCGCGATGATCGAGATTATCGCTACATGATCCTCGATTTTTAGAGTTTCGCTGGTCAAGGATGGTAAGGCAGTTGAGGGTGGTGTGCTGGAGGGGGGGAAGTGGGGTTTTGAGGGGGGAGATGGGGGTTTGGTTGGTGATTATGGTTGAGGGAGGAGGAGAACGACATCCTTTCAATGCGTAAATAAATATACACACTGGCAATCGGCACCCTAGCAAGGGTCGTGTTAGTCGAGCGAATGGAGGTTTCTATGCAAATCGTGGTTTTATTCTAGAAAAAACCATAAATATCCGAGTCAGTGGGCCAAAATTATTTAATTTTTTTTACTTGCAGGTTTTTGTGAGGGAGGAAGGGGGATCAATATACGTCCCCCGATGAACTGGGTACCGAAATGGCGGGCTGATATACTTAAGTAATTTTTGTAAAATAATTTTTTAAAATAATGGAATTCTGATTGGCAGCGACAATATAAACCGATATAATTATTAAAATTATAAGGGGCAGGCCAATACTTCTTAAATTTTTTTACAATTTCTTATTAAAATATTTTCTATTAAAATACTTTTTATTAAAATTATTTCTAGGGTTAGGGGTAGCTGGAATTACCGGCCGTGGGTTTGGAGGGTCGGAAGGGGATATGCATGAGTCCGCTGGCCGCACCTGTGACGTCATGGCACAGCCAGCAACCGTTGCCCTGGGATTCCCCATTTCAAGCTACTCCTTTCAGCAGTTTCTGATCATTTAACAACATTTTAAGATAAATATTGCCCTGTAAGTGATAAACACAGTGTGTATACCTAAGTTATTCCACGGCAATCGGAAGTTAACGTCTAATGCCCGGTTGCACCAACATGTTCTCCGATCTGAGATCGAATGATCCTAGTTCCTAAGCAGGATCCAGTTTGATCTTGGTTCCAATGTAAATGCGTTGCACCAACGAAATTTCATGTTTCTATATCTTCGATTCGTCGATCTTGGTTCCAAGGTGAGAGATCGAGATTAAGTATGATACAAATTTTGCTATTTTGACATCATGGAAGTAGGCGTATTTTTCACTATAGATAGAACTAGATGTGCGATGTTTTATCTGTTTTAAGTGAATGATTGTTGTACGGATTTTACTGAATAATATTCAAGTGCGTATAATGTTGTTTTAATTACCCAAGAAAACAATCGAACGTAGTTCTATCTGTTGACGTATTTTCAAACTACATTTGTCGACGATGGCTGCTCATCTCGGATTGAGATTTCGAACCGCCAATTTCGGCGGTTCGAAATGAACTTCATCTCGATCTCCAGCCCAGCTCTGAAGTCGAATGGTGCAACAGTTTTCGGTGTTGATCTTAGATCCGATCTCGGATCGAGTTTCGAACCACGACGGTGCAACCGGGCATAAGGCGACAATAAAACATATTTATTGGCTGTTATTCCAAATGAGAGGGCCTCAACAAGTGCTCACGTTACTGTGAACGGCATATAGCATGGTTATTACTCTCTCCGCCATCCATAATACGCTTCTGTTCCTATCCTCTTTTGTCTTATCACGGGGCGGCGAGGAGAGCGAAGATATTTGATTGGGGTCAAGCAGGGGTGTCGAACTGCCACAGAGATTGTCGTCCGCGAGCGCGCAACGCTGCCGGAACTTCCGAGCTCCCGCAATCGGCTACCCACTTCCGGTCACAGATACCGCCCTCAGCTGCCTGCCGCTGGGGACGCACCAGGGTGGCAAAGTTTGCTGCCCTCTGTATTCGCTTCCGGAGAGTGGATAGCCCCTGCGTTCGGCAGCGAATAAAACAATTTAACACATTCAGACCCCTGTGTAAACAATTGTGTTAAATACGAACGTGAAGGTGATTTTTGGTGTGTACTGCACACTACGAAGATGGGGGGCCACGGTGGCTGAGCGGTCAGCATGCTCGCCTCCCACCAATGCGAACCGGGTTCTATCGCCGGCCGGGTCACTGGATTTTTGCAAATGGGAATTGTGCCGGACGATGCCGTTGGTCGGCGGGTTTTCTCGGGGATCTCCCATTTCCGCCACCCTTTCATTCCGGTGCAGATCCATATTCACTTCAATCACTCTCATCGGCTCTCAAGACCTCGCTGTTAAGAGCCGCCCAAATATCTTCACTCAGTCACACAATGACCAATGATCTTACCTGTGAGTAAATGATTCGGTCACCGTATAACTGGTCTTAGTCATAATTACGGCCACTTGTTCTTTCGCGAAAAGATTTACGCGGAGGCTAGACTTCAATATCATATGTGCACACTTGCAGCCTTTCTTTGGCTATTGGCCGCTTTTCTTTGTGTTAAGAGAGTCTGTTACATGAGTGAGCCAATCAGAGTTAAGTTTCTCCGATACCGACCTCCCGCGTTTCGCGGGAAGGCAGTTAAGACGCGTAACAATTCAAATTATACAATCGCCAAAGTTGTTCTTAATTATAGTGTTTTGGAACACATCATGCACTGAAATATTTTCGCATAAAAACTCCGCCTTCTAGTCATGATTTATTTATAGTACTGTTGCCGAACATGTACCCTACATCTCATTGGCAGTGACAACGAAACAAGTGTTGTGCCAACTAAAGTACAGCACGTATCATAAAATTTTTCGTTTGCAACATCCGATACCGTAAAACAAATTGCGCCTGGAAGGGATATACAGTCTGTCCACAGAAATCGCCTACAAACTATTCCAAATAATACCTCGCATAAATATAGACGAAATGTGCTCATGTTATTCGCAATCGCTTAACCGTCGGTCACACATTAATTTCCGTGTTTCACCCTTTAAGACCCACTTTAATTTACGGTGTTAGGTATTGCAAACGAAATAATTTATGATGCGTGCTATTCTGAAGTCGACACAACACGTGTTTCGTTGTCACGGCCAATGAGCCGTATGTTGTGCAGTACAGATCAAGAATCTCTTACACGTGCGTAATGTACACCAATGTGTACTCTGGGTCGGAATGGGTTAAGTGTTGCAACCACGTAATTTTTTTATGAATTGTACTTGAGTTCAGCATTTATTTTTCAGCCAATGAACAACGTGCTGCTTGTTCAAAGAGGTGTAGGAAAGTCCACAAATAAGATTAGCCACAAGCAAGACTGAGCGCTGGTACCCTGCTGTGTACAGTTCCGGTCATAACTTAATTTCATTTGCAAAGTGTCCATAACTGTGGACATGGGGACTGCGGACTGAACGGGTTGATTCGCCCCTGGCTGGAAATTTTTACTCGCAACGTGGTGTGGGTAGTGATAAATTTCCACAGCGCGTTTTGTGCAATTATTTCAGCTGCTGAGCATTTGAAAATACCCACTACGTGTTGTGGCAATTGCACTTTGCTCAGTAGCAGAAAAAATATTGCTTTTCGCTTTGTGGACACTACGAATTACCCACAATGTGATGTGAGTGGTATTCTGGTTGTAACCACAACGCGTTGTGCTGGCTGTAGTGTCCTAAACGAAGTGAATTGTTGAAATAATGTAAGCGAACCTAACAGAACTTAATCTAACCTAACCTAAACGCGGATAAAGACGTAGAATGTACAACCTAAATACTTAAATCACTTTGTGGGTAATTTGTAAGGGCCACAAAGTAAAAAACTACATTATTTCTGCTATTGAGTAAAGTGCAATTGCCACAAAGCGAAGTGGGTGTTTTCAAATGCTCAGTGGGCGAAATAATTGCACAGAACGTGTTCCCGAAGTTTATCACTTTCCACCTCAATTTGTGGGTAAAAATTTCGACGAATGGACAAATTCTTCGATTGCGAGTAGCATATACATTACATTTAGCCGAACTCGCTTCCTAAGGTTGGTACACGCCCGTACAGGATGAGCGACAGGTTCATTGCGCTTAGCACAGGTCCAAATTTACTTATACCTCTGAAAGTACGTGTAGTGTACCAGCAAATGAACATACACACCCGCAGAAAATTACTGTCGGTGTATGTATGTATGCAATAGTTTACGGAAAAAAATGGTGGTTGCCACCCAGGGTATTCAGTCGCATTGGAGGCCAAAGTGACGCCACATTGTGTGTGCGTGTGTGTATGCGTGGTACTGCATTCACTGGTACACTACGCGTTACTTCAGAGGTCTAAGTATCTTTGGTCCTGTGCTGTTCGCAATAAACCTGCCGCTGACCTCTACTTTTACGGGCGTGTATACGTGTATCATCCTTACGCAGCGAGTTTGGCTAAATGTCACACACACACACACGCACACCTATACATACAGATATATAGTCTATACTTGCGTGATGAGTTACTTGAGGGAGTTGTCGGAAAATTTTGTGAACAGACTGTATATAATATGAATGAACACATGTATGAATATATGGGGAGCTTATTTCCAAAACGTCTCTTGCACAAAAAAATTTCAATTCTTGTTATGAATGCCTTATATTATTCTAGCAGTTATATGGCTGATTAGTAAATTATTTTATTCCAAAACGCTTTTCACACCCACACAAATCGTTCTCGAAATATGCCTATGTTGTTATTTCCATAATGTCTCTTGCCCATGATACTTACAGTCAATATGGCGATCATATAAATAGTGAAGTTTTCGGGAATAAATCGTATATTGTGATAGTGTTCTCTGTATATAAGTCAACCATAATTTTTGAAAGTTTCTCTTGTCCATAATGCACTTTTTTTCATCACCTCAGAGAAATTCTCAAACTATCTAAAGAAATTGTTTATTTATTTGCAGTAATTTTTAAAAGTATTGGTTGTGTATGTCTTGTTAATTTCTTAAAGCCGAAACCTCCTTGTTCTGAAGGTTAGTTTGGTTTATATAGATATGTGCAATACACGCTGCTTTATGGGCTACTTTTGCAAGTAGGCATGTGTTTACTATAAGCCATTTACGGTTACTTGACACTTTTCTGAAGTCCTGCTTAAGTTCTACTTTTCGTTGCCGATTACTAGAGACCTGAAGAATTCGCGGATTCATTTTGGGACAAGGTAGAATTCAAATCACGTGTGTTTATACGACTTTAGTCATTGGTCCACACGGTGTTCGACACCTCCTGGCGATCGTTGGCCCAATCGTCGCCTTCCACAGTGACAGCAGACAAACCAATGTGCATTTAGTATCGGCATATTTGTACATATGACTGTAGAGTGTAGCCCACAGGTCATTGAACTCGCGAATTTTTCAGGTCTCTACCGATTATGTATCCACTATCCTTCCGCTACATGTAATCATAAACAATGCTGTGTGACTTCTACGTGTTTACTGTTTTCAGCTGTTCAAATAATTTAGTCATATATCAAAAACCATTACCTATGAATGTTCACAATTTAGGTCTATAATCATATTTAGGTAAAATTTATGGCTTTTTAATAATATCTGTATTGACGATAGCTTTTATGGTTATTATTTTACATTGTTGACATATTTGTGTTATACACTACACATTACACATTGTAAACGTTAATATTTTGCCGCGACTGTGTTTAACCCTGTTAAAATTGTGGAGAAAGCACTGTAGTATTTAAAATCTTGCTATTGATATGTGTTGCGTTATTTCGTTAAAAGAATGGTCTCAGTTGGAGTAAATATTAAAACGAAGGAGTTACCAGAGCAACGAAACATATAGCAAATTCAAGCACGCAGCTCGTGTCGCTTATTTCTTGTACGTAGCAGCGGCAAGCTTAAAAGACAGTGATGAACATGCACACAAATAGACGTACAGTAATTTTTATAGCACTATATTTCATTGCGTTGGCACTTAGATTATATTGGGTTAATTTTATTATTTATTTAAAATGTTCTGGTTGGGTTTGGAAATTTGTTAGGATTGAGGCAAACATTTAAATCACAGAAACTTTATTGAGCCTAGCACGTTACACATATGTGTTTCAAACACCTAGGGTAAAGTTATAAAGTTGAGATAAATAAACAGATGGGACTTTCAAATAATTAATTTAGTCATATAAACAGTTCGCGGTTAAATTTACGTAAGATATTTGCAATCATACGCACACACACTGGCCCAGCACAGACTTTGAAAAGTTATTTTGCTACTGGAAAACGGGCATCTGTAAACAGAGGCGGTGATCATAGCTAGAGACATGACAAATTCGTGTTACTATTTGGCATCAGGCTCAACTTCTGAGTACTGTACATACTCGAGCCGGCGTCGTTTCTCCATTGGCTACTGCATTGATGTGAAGTAACCCACATCCTGACTGGACTACTCGTAAATGGACTACAAGATTGTGAAGTGATAATTTATTGGCACCAAGTTGCACAAGGCTTATCAAATAAAGTATAGTCCAATGACAAATCAAATGTACACGTGTTTAAACTTTAACGTGTCCCCAAATAATTACTAGAGACCCGAGAAATTCGTGAGTTCGATGACCTGTAGGCTAGACTTCACAGTCTTATATACTCTCATACAAATATCAACTGTTTATTTGTTGATTTTGTGGTAATTAAAGGCGGTGGTTGGGCGCACAATTTTTGAATGTTTGTTATTGGCTTATTTTAGCCAGGAGGTGTTAAATACATGTCGACCAATTACAAACGTAACATGAACTTACATGTAAGTGAATTCCAACTTGTCTAGAAATGAACCCGCGAAATTCTCGGGTCTCTAATAATAACGCGAATTTTGCAGGCCCCTAATCATAGGCCACATTTGTATGAACCGAAAAGGGATGCTGTTAAATCTTTTATAAATAGCCTTGTGTCCCTAGAAAAAAAAACACTATTGCAGATCTGAAAAGTTTTGAAGCAATATCTACCAAGTCATTTGTATGCAGTGAAGCTTCATAAAATATACAGCAAGGACGTAGGGGCAGATCTAAGAGGATATTATTCTTACTTCTACAATTTCGTCATGTGTTACTATGATGTGAGATTTGAATCCCCTGTTGTAGACAAGTGCGTCAGGTGTATACAAAATGAATTAAAACAGAAAGCAGGAGGCAATACATGTGAAATTGAGTTTTTAATTCACAAGAGTGAGGCCTTCTATCGCTTAATAAAGCATAAAGACAAGGACGAAATCACATTCTTCATTGATTGCCAAAATAACTATGTCCTGCCACAAATATCAGACGAAGCTGCCTACTACAGTAGGCAATTGTACATTTACAATTTTATTGTATATGAAGGGGTTTCAACGGACACCCAGCCGAAAGAAAAGATTTTCATATACACCTGGACTGAAGTTGATGCTGCAAAATTATCAACAGAAATTACTTCTGCAGTATTCCATCCCTTGTAGAATACATACTTCGCTGGTATGCACGTTATTAGGCTTTTTGCCGATGGGTGCGGAGGCCAGAACAAAAAACTCAACAATGATTTGTATTCTGATGTACTAGCTGAACAAGTTATCTCCACCCAATGTGAAGGAAATCATACTAATATTCCCAGCACCTGGACATTATTTCTTAACCCCAGAAGGTGTTTTTGGAAGAATCGAAATAGAACTGAAGCATAGAGATACGTATGTGAAACCCGAAGAATATTTGGAAATATTTGCAAATTATGGAAAAGTGCTAAAATTATTCGATGACTGTCCTGTATTTGATTGGAAAAAAATTTCTCAAGAGAATATAAAAAAAGCTACAGAAATAGCATTTCAAGTTTTCCAGTTCCAAGAGATTCATTATTTCCTGAGGCCAGAAACCAGGTGCTCAAGTTCTGTGAGAGGTTAACAACGGTATGGCACCGACATTGTTGTTCCGAAAAAAATATTGAACTCAAAAGTTAGTATAAATTTTTTTATCTGCAGCTGATCGGAATTGGTGCTCCAGTGAAGAATGTTAAGCTGACCGGAATTGGAGTTCCAGTTAAAGAAGTTAAAATTGCAGATATGAGGAAGCTATTGACACTACATTTTGGCGACGGTTGGGAGGGAATTGCAGATCTCATGTTCTACACTGTCACATATTAAATAGAGAAACAACTGAGGACCAGTCTGAGGACGAACTTGAGGGCGGAATGATGGAAGATGCTGAAGAAGTGTCGTGATTCTGTTTTCTTCTTAAAAAGAGAAGGATCAAAGCCCAAATAGGTTTTTGTGTAGTGCTGTTTCTCGGACTGGGATGATTTCACTTGATTTTCGTTCTCTGTTTTAGGCTTGAAGGTACAGATCCAAATAAAAAGAAATAATGAATACTTTCATTGTATTTGGTTTCAGTACAGTTTTATTTTTGCGACAGGAAAATAAAGTGCTATGAATCCTCTTTTCTTGATTGTATTTCATAAACGGAATGTCTCTTGTCCTATTTGCTTCTTTCCAAAATGTTTCTTGTCCTTTATTTACGTACAAATGGCTATCATCCAAACTTAAATCTTAAATTACTTGGAAATTATGACTACTAGATACGTGGTTATTGAATATACGCACCATGGACCGTAATTGAATACAATTGTAATTAAAGTTTTAACATTTACAGTGGTAATAATGATAAATACGGTTTTTCCTACTTTACCATAATTTATCTCCGATAGCGATAGCCATTTCGAAAATAATCTCCTCATATATAAGATACGAATATATGTACAAATATATTATGTCTAATATTATAAGGTATATAATACAAATAAGAGTATCTATGTACATAAATAAACCGTTCACTCTCGTATATGACACGTAGAGTAATATAGGACGCCATATAATTTTTTATATTTAATAAAACATAATATTCTATTATATAATAATATTATACGTAATATGTATCATAGTATACATAATTAATGAAGTTGGGGCTGGTGGAAGTGTCTTGCTGATTAAATTGTTAGCTAACCGAACCTCCTATGTCTATCATGCATTCATACACACATAGATACATACACCTATACACACATACATACCTATATACACGCAGATATGCAAACAAATTTACATACACAACATGCATACAAACTTGCAAGATTTTATTTCTTCAACTAAAGATGTGTAAGGCTGTACGCACTGTAAAACAGTTCTGGTTATCATAAAAAGGACTGAGATCATGACCGTGATTCGAACCAGGGACTTCCGCCCTCGAATGTTACACCTTAGCCAGCTCTGCTTATATGAATACTGATGAACGTGGAAAGTTTGTACTTCCATAATCTCTTAATATAGGGCATACACGTAAATAAATACTTTGAAGTTTTTCAGCTTTACTTTTTTTCCCTGTGGAAATTGTTTCTCTGGGATTGCTTATACCATTATTAATCATAAAAAAATGCACAACCAAACGATGTTTGCTATCCCAATTGTCACAAAGACTACAAACAAACTCGCGAACCGTATTTTCGGACGAAGGTAATCAAATGACCCGAATCCCTACAGCCAAACAAATAAATGCAAGTTTTGGACCAAGCTGGTTTTGTTGCCGCAACAAATTCGGTAATATCGTATACCAGATTGTTTCAGATAACAGAATGCGTTGTTCGATTCAAAATAAATATCGATTTGATGCCGTCATGATATTTATAATGTTTACGGTAACCAAGCCGCTTAGACGAGGGTACGTGTGAAACTGTTGTATGTACAAAATACGCATAGAAGATTTTGGAACAACAAAATAATCGTTCGACTCAACATATTATTTTTAAAGGATTAATTTTTTCAAAGAAACGAATGAAGATGGAGCAACAACATGTTAGTTGAGTGAACAAAATATTGTTCATTGGAAACAAATGCTTTTCAAGATAATTTATTTGGTATCTGCAATAACATCTTTATCTCAGTGTACTGTTATATATATATACATATACACACACACGAATAGGAGTACTAAAGCAAAGTTTTAGGTAGTTTTAAAACTATAATAATTTTTAATACAATTTAATAATGTGTTGCTTTTTAAATTGAGTCCTCGGAAACTATTTTACATATTAAAATAACAGCTGATGTCAGCGCTTTTCATCCCCGAAACCTGCTGCGAATCCTGTGAAAGCTACGTAATTTGTGAGGTTTCACTCCAAACCTTATACGAAAACAGGTTAAGCACAGGACAATATTAACGCTCGACACTTCTGTGGTTCCCAAAGTACCTTCAAGGAAAAAAACACATTTCATCGAAACACACCAAAATTTCTTTATGCAATTGTGCCTAATTTACGAGGACTCATAATGAAGTAAAGCTATGATCATATGTCAAATCAGATTAAATTAAAAGAAACTGTATTCTATTGAGACGATGTATTTTTGTCTCGTGTTCAAGAGCTCCAATTCCCTATAAAAAAATCTCGTTTTCCTACCTTTGGCGAATAGTTTGGACCTCGTCTACGGTTAAAAATACGTAGCAATTTCGGCACTCGATGTCAAGTGTTTCTTCGAAGCAGCAGCGTGTCGACCAGCATAGTGAGTGAAGTGATTTGAGCGGCTCTTAACATCGAGGTCTTGAGAGCCGATGAGGGTGATTGGGGTGAGTATGGAGGAGCGCCGGAATGGGGGGGGGTGGGGAAACGGGAAATCCCTGAAAAAACCAGCCGACCAACGGCATCGTCCAGTACGATTCCCACATGCGAAAATCCGGAGTGGCCCGGCCGAGGATTGAACCCGGAATGCCTTGGTGGAAGATGATCAGGCTAACCGCTCAGCCACCGTGGCCCCCGATCAGCACAGTGGCCGCCTGAGCTTCAGCAATCCAAATACCAAAAGCGCCCGTGCTTCCAGCCCAGCCTGACGAAAGACTGGCGTGCCTCACTACTATTGGCTACGCGTTGGTGACGTTAGTGGTGTTGCCAAGAGTTGCAGGTAGAAGAGAGAAAATGCTCACGACAGAAAATACAAGACTGTCGCCGTGTATTTCTGAGAGACCTCTATTTGAATATATATTTTCCCTATCGTTAAAGATTAAATGTACCAAACCTATTAAATGTGAAATTGTGGCGAGGTGTGAAGAAAGGGTTTTTTTCATAAATAGACATGCATTCTTGCAGTTGGTGTGCTTGGTTCTCAGACTATGGAGGGGCCGCGGTGGCTGAGCTATTAGCACGTTCGCCTCCCACCAAGACGAACCCTTCATTCCGGCACCGCTCCATATTTACATCTATCACCCCCATCGGCTCTCAAGACCTCGCTGTTAAGAGCCGCCCAAATCTCTTCACTCACTCAGACTCCGGAGGTGTTCGACCACTTGGAATTCAGGCCGTTAGGGCCCAAGGCCTGGACTTCAAAGTGAGTAGAAGTCCAAAAGCACGGAATGGAGTGTGGCCGATGCGACTCCCTCGAACTGGGAGAGCCGCGTAAGTGACTGGCGAGTCATAGGAGAGCGATGGCTCGAATGCAGTGATGAAACTCTGGATGTATGATGGTATCAATCCTCCACTGTCAGAGCAAGGTCTTCTATCCCTGGTGGACCGCGACACCAGGGAACATTTCTGTATGCTCCCTGGTGTGTTGGGACGCCGGGGTAGTAGCCATTCTGGGCCACTGTAATTATCCGCTTTCCAGGTTGTGGCTCCCAATGTGTGGGGGAGGGCGACCGGCTCTTAATTGGGTGTAAGGCTTATGACCAGTGAGGCGTTAAAGTGTTCTCAACCACGCAAGTAGAAGGGGCTGCCTCTGCTCACCCTACATGGTATCGGCGGAGCGGTCGGCCACGAATAACCCACAAGTGCCATGGAAATATGTGGTTGCACGGGACGATCAGTTGGCCCCATCAGAGGTTTTCTCTGGTGCCCGATCATAGGGTAGGACTCATGCTGGCAGTGGTTAACCCCGTGTGCTGAGGGAGGTCTGGAGAGATTCTCACCCTCAATGACAGACCGAGCGGTGTGCGGCAACCCACTCCGGTTGTGCCCTATAGAGGCACTAGGGGTATGGCTAGAACCCCGGCCAGACCACACGCTTGGTTTTCTAAGGGCGAGGGTCTCAGAGTCTTGAGGGAGGGCGGGCCCGGATGTGTGTGAGCGCCAGGTTCAGACTTCGGATCTGGCCAACATAGGAATTAATTCGTTGAAAGAGCGAGATCCCTCTTCCCCACCGATTGGACGGTCGAAGCACGGTATGGAATTACGGCTAAGAGCACTGCATTTAAATACAAAAGTACGCTGACCGAGAGGTCTTACTGTATGTAATGGAGATAAGTGTTTTAATATTTGGGGTCTTTTAACATTAGTTGTAAATGAGGAAGAAATGTAGACAATTTTTAAGAATTACATTTTGGCCAGAATGTTTTTGAATGTTTTTAATTTGAAGTTTTGTTAAAAGAAAAGATAACTTAAAGCATGTACTACATGTTGAGGGTTATACTTTGAAAATACACCAAATTAATACAATGCTGTGAGGTCGTAGAAATCATTATAAATATTTTTTGTATCAATTTTGTTTGCTTTTTAGCTAAATACTTTATCTATATGTCGTTTTCTTGGTTAAAAAATTATGAAAAATTGTATTAAATATTTGGCATAAAAAGAGTTCAATTAGAAGGTTCAGAAAAGTATTTCAGGTTTTGTAATTATGATTTTTTAAATTTCCAGTCAAATGATTGCAGTCGCAACCACGCAATTAAAAAGGGTTGAGAAAACCTGCCATAGAGCATTTTTGTGAGACGACACGATGCAGAACAATGTAAAATGATCACCTTTCTGCATTATGCTGATTGGGGTTTCTTCAGGCGTGTTTCTCAAGTCTCCAGCTCACAGGGAGTAGAAGACGTGTCACTTTTAATCCCTAATCTGCTGTTGCACACATTTCGAATAACGTAACCATCCTAACCTACTTTCTTGGGGCCATGGTGGTGTAGTGCCCATGTAGCATTTTGTGGTTGGGCCAACGTTAATCCAACCTTTGATTGAATGCTGGGCCAATTTAGAAAAATTACATTGGCTGGACATCAAAATGACACATGGAACTACGGTGGCCCAACATCATGTCATTAGTAGGATACCAACCATAATACGTAAAAATTTTTACAGAATGCGAACCAATCATTCTCTACTAGTTTCCAATATAGGTGAAGAGCGGGTAGCCCCGGACAGCTGATAGCCCCGGACAAAGCTAGTTCTAAGAAATGCCGCAAGATAGTAGCGCCTGTCTGGCCGAAGCTTCTGCCTCGAGTACTGTAGAGAGTCGCGACAAAGCGACGCGCCATTGTGGAATGTTGTGCTGGCGTAGTACGCAACTGTGTGTTTCAAGTGTGAGTTTTTTGTGAAGTATATAGTTTTCCAATATATACAGCGTTAATATAGGTGAGTGTATGTTGTTATTTATCATACCAAGATATTGTAATGTTAGAAAACTTATGCTGTAACGATATGCCTATATGATTTAATGTTATTAATATGAAAGGATGCAGTAAAATTCTACGCAGCAGATTGCCCCGAACACTTGAAGAGGGGTAGCCCCGGACAATGCACAGTGATGATTTTCTAGGACAGGTAGCGACACATAAGTTCCAAAATAATAATATTTTGTTCCAGGGCTACAAAACATGCCTACGTTTAAAGGAAGAAATACAGATAGAGTGCCGTGGGTTGAAAATAATGCTGTTAAGTGCGGTTCTCAGGTTAATTTACAAGCAGAACTTGGTCGATAAAAAAAAACTTTTCCGGGGGAATTTGATTTACAGCTGGCGAAACACATACGAGACTTGGATAATTGTTTAATGCGATTTACAAGGAAGGAATTCCTAAAATTAACTTTTAATTTTGCTGAAGATTTTAAGATTTCCCACTGTTTTAATAGGACTACAAAAATGGCAGGTAAAGATTTTTACTGCGGATTTATGTCTAGATTTCCTGTATTAGATTTCAGAACTCCACAATCGACCAGCATCATGAGAGCTGTTGGGTTTAACAGACCTCAAGTAGCACGATTTTTTGATAAGTGGGACTCTATACCAGAAGAATGCTTTTCCTCCATCGCGCATTTTCAATGCAGATGAAAGTGGGGTATCCCGTGAGCATGGAAATTCAAAGGTAATATCACTCAAAGGAGAATGTGGGGAAAACTTTACAATATTGTTTTGCATAAGTGCTAGGAATGTTTATTCCCCCCTACAACCTTTGTTTATCGTCGTAGTTGTTTAAATTAGCGACTAACAATTGGGGCACCAAGTGAGAGCATAGCTGCTACTCATCCAACTGGCTGGATGACTGGAGCAATATTTTTCCAGTACTTGCACCATTTCGTTCACTTCACTTATCCAACAGAAGAAAATTTAGTATTGTTAATCGTAGATGGACATTGCAGCCATAGAGAATTAGAACTTATCATGTTTGCTAATGTGAACTACATTCATATGCTAAGCATACCACCCCATACATCTCACAAGCTCCAACACCTAGACCTCATATTTATGAAACCCTTTAAGGTCGTATACACCGAGTCATGTGCACTTTGGATGAGAAAAATTTTTTCCGTGAGAATCAATGATTATGATATTGCTGGTCTTGTGTGTAGTGTATACACTAAGGTTTGTCGTTTGGAAATGGCAGTAAATGGTGTTTCTAGCACAGGAATTCATCCAATAAACCCAAATATGTTCAGCAATCTTGATTTTGCAGCTATCCTTATGTATTGGATAGCAGATCGATTTCAAAGAAACTTCCTGGATCAAATATTTGCCACAACAGTAGTCTGCCTTGTAGAGACCTTCCGACAAACACTGTAGACCAGAACTCAGTTGAACTTCAAGATCACGATCACCATCAGTCCTCTAAAACCACTTTGTATGATCCACAACCTCTAGCACACAACGCTGATAACAACCAACTGTTTTCTCGAAGCCATATCACCAGGCAATGTGACAGAAAGACATTGTACTCTAAAGCAGTTCCTTATAACACTGAAATTCAATGTTTTCGTCCTACTAGAACACTACAAAGGAAACCTGTGCTGTTGAAAATTCCGTGCATGGTTAAAAGCAGCATTCAATTGTGACCAATCCAAATCATGAGCCTCAGCCATGGACCAGTAGATTACAGGACTTTAAAGACTCTTATTTCCAAAATTCACTGAAAATGTTGTCACCACTCCCAAAACCGACTGAGAAGAAAATGAATGCAAGGAAACGGAGGTAATCGAAGAGTGAAATTCTCACATCCACCCAATATAAAACTCTAATTGAATCAAACCAAACCGTTTCATTCTATAAAAATAAGCAAACCCATAAGCGGAAGTATAAAACTGCAATACAGAAGTGCTCGAGAAACCTATCTTTGAGTTCTTCGATGGAGCCACAAAAGAAAAGGACCAAGTTTGCTTTATCACGATTAAATGATAAAGAAACAACTGTCTGTATTCTATGTGGTGAAGATTTTGAGGAGGACTGGATTCAGTGTAAGGACTGTGGTGGTTGGGTCCATGAAGAATGTGCTAGTGCTAATGAAACTGATCCATTCTATCATAGTGATCACTGTAAATCAAAACGTACCTAATTGTGTCGCTTTTCAGGCTGTACTTGGTTGCAAAATGTGTAATTATACTAGTTATTTTAGATTACTCTACCTTGTCAAGGGCTACCTGCCTCTTCAATCTCCAGATCTTAAAACAGATACTCATATTTTTGCATTTATATTAAACAATGCATTTTAGTTTCAGATCATTAACATATTAAGGTCTTAAGAGTATGTGCGTGTTGCTAATGGGCAATTACATGTATATGTGAATTTTTTTAAATAGTATTATTAATTTTTACTTAAGTGTTCGAGGCTACCCACCCTCTCAGTTTGGAAATATCATGACAGAAACGCAACCACTAGTCAACACTAGCAGTATTTTGATAATTTGGTAACTAATATTCTCCGATGGATAAACTATCATTTATGTTGTGATACACACAACCAACCATTTATATAAGATTGTATTATGTTGGTCAATACCCCAGTAGCAAAAATTTGGTTGGGCCAAAATTGACCCAACATTTGGAACTACAGTTGGGCCAACATTTGCATATTACGTTGTCCCAATGTCAAAATGTCACTCGGGAATACATTGTCCCATCATGACTTTTATGTTGATTGCCAACTGAAATACAATGTTGGCACAGCATAATTTTTTGGTTATGTGGGTAGTGTATTTTCTCTTTCAGAAATGCTTTCACACAGTAATTTACCCACAGTTGATTTCCCTACCAAAATTTTAAACAGACACAAACAAAAACCAACAAAAATTTCAGTGGTTTCTGTTGTATACAAATTTAGTGGACAGAGAACATTTCAGTGGTTTCTGTTGGTTCCTGTTGTCATGAAACACTGGATCCATTGGTTTCAAATGTTTTCTATTGGGGTATAAAGACTTCTAGTTACTAGAATGGTTTCTGTTGTAAATTATTCTGTTGGTTTGTGTTGTATTCTAGTGATTTCAATTGACTTCTGTATGTTAGTTTCTGTTGTGTTTTGTTGGTTTTTGATGTACCATAGCTAGAGACCTGAACAATTCGTGTGTTCAATTGCCTGTAGGCTAGACTCTACAATCATATGTACAACTATGCCGATATCAACTGCACATTGGTTGCCTGCTGTCACATTGTAAGACGACGATTGGGCCAGTCTTCTTCAGGAGATGCCAAACACTGAGTGGAACATGCTAAAGTTATATAAACATATGTGTTTTGCATTCTAGGTGGTCCCAAATTAATCCGCGAATTCTTAATGTTTCTAGCCATAGGCTGTTGGCATCGGTTGTAGTCTAGTAGTTACCATTGGTTTCTGTTGTGATTTAATATTTTCTGTTGTGCTGTAGTCTATGTAGTGGTTTCTATTAGTTTGTGTTGTGTTTCAATGGTTTCGGTTGTTCTGTTGTGATTTGTTGTGTTGTGTTTTGTTGTGATTTATGACTCCCACTGGTTTCTGTTTTGCTATATCCGGTTGGGTTAACTGTATACTAGTGGTTTCCATTGGTTTCTGTTGTGTTTTGTTAGTTTCTATTGTGATGTAGCCAGTTGGCTTCTGTTGTATTCTAGTGGTTTCCATTGGTTTATGTTGGGTTTCATTGGTTTCTATTGTGCTACGGCCATTTGGATTATGTTGTATTCTAGTGGTTCCCAGTGGTTCCTGTAGCATTTCGTTTGTTTATATTATGCTGTAGCCAGTTGGTTCCTGTTATATTATAGTGGTTTAAATTTGATTATATTGTGTATTAATGGCTTTTATTATCGTAAACTAAGTTGGTTTCTGTTGTATACTAGTGATTTCCATTATGTTAGTGTTCCCAATGTGCAGAATAATTTTTTGATTTTCTTGTATTTTAGTGTTTTTCATTACTTATGTTGCATTTTATTGGTTTTAATTTGGTCTGTGGTGGCCTTCACTGTTTCCATAGTGTTATGTTTGTATATATTGTGTTCTATTGTTTTCTATTTATTTATGTCAGTTTCTTTTGTGTTCTGGAGGTTTCTGTTGTGCTCTATTGTTTTCTGTTGCGTTCTGTTGGTTTCTGCTATGTTATGTTGGTTTCGGTTGTATTCTGTTGGTTTATCTTGTGTTCTGTCAGTGTCTGTTGTGTTCTGTTGGTTTCAGTTTTCTTTTGATGTTTTCTGTTGTGTTTTGTTAGTTTCTGTTACATCATAGTTTTTTTGGTTCTATTATATTCAGATAGGTTAATTTGAATTCTGCTGTGTTATCTTGGTTTCTGTGGTGCTGTAGACAGTTTGTTTATGTTGCATATAGTAGATTCCTTTGGGATTTATTGTGATCTAAAATGTTATCTGTTAAATTCTAGTGGATACTATGGTTTCTCTTGTGTTACATTGGCATATGCTGTTTTCTGTTGTATTCTAGTGGTTCTGTTGTTTTCTGTTTTGCCAGTTTTTAAATTATTTTCTATTTAGATGGTTTAATTTGATTTGCTGTGTTTTGTTGGTTTTAATTGTGCGGTTGGCATTTGGTTTCGGTTGTATATCAATTGTTTCCATTTGTTTGTGTTGTGCTATATTTTGCTAGTATCTGTTGTCTTATTATTGCTTTAATTGCTTTCTGTTGTGTTTTGTTGGCTACTATGGTTCTGTATCTGTTGATTTTTGTTACTTCTCCTGTGATACCAATTGAAATAATCTTCGTTTTGTTTGTTGCTTTTGCATTTCCTGATGTTTCCATGGTTTTCTGTTGTTTTCTGTAGTTTTCACTGTATTTTACAATAATATTTTTGATAAAATTCATATTGTTTTACATTCGTTTCTGTTGTGTTTTGTAACTTTTGTTGTATTTCTGGTGGTTTCCTGAATAAAATAAAAACCAATGAACACAACATAAACAAGCAAAACACAACATAAACTAAGGGATCCAGTACTATTACTTTCCAAACCAACCACAAGCAGGTCTACATTAAAACATAACAAAACACAATGGAAACCATTAAGACTAGAACAGATTACAATAGAATGATAGTCGACAGTGTCATGGTTCAACAGAACATGTGTATATAGGTTATGTCTAGGACATGCAAATCAGCTACACACGTGTTTGGAACTGTAATATTGATTTATTTCACAGGTTTTTTGAAATGAATATAAATTTTAACACATTTCATGTATGTATTTGTATCACATTTAAACCACGTAATTTAAGATTTATGCAAACCACCAATCCAGGTAACTTCAGTGTTCTATGGTATTTTCACACATTATTATGAGATTTGGCATATTGTTAATTTGATATTGTAATATTATGTTTACATGTCAATTTTTGTTTTCAGAAATTATTTTATAATTTTTACAGCGTGATTATTAATTTTCTTTAGTTATTTTAAGGATATTAAATTTTTGGTTTATTTCATTTAATGAGGTATAACCGGAAGTAGGTCGTGATTGGTTAATTGGTAGTGGAGATGCCAGAAGACGATGCTTCTGGGAGAGATATTTAACACGGAGGGATGATTTAAGGTATCGCTGGGATTTCTATCTAGAGAATCCCCAGCGCCAGCTTAAGTAAGGGTTAGGCATAGGTCCCAGAAGTAGTGTATAGGTTGCTGTATCAACCGATTTAAGAAGAAGGTTGATGGCAGGCGTCTAGTTATTTTATGAGTGAATTTTGCTGAGTTCCCGAGGACGCCGATCCCTAGACACCAGGCGCGATGTCTGCAATGTTAGCACCACAGCGATATCCAGGTGACGCCACGTATAGATTTTGTGAGCTTGAATGCAGACATCTACGAGTAACTTCACTGGTATTTAAATTCCATGAACTTGTAATTTATTTGAAGTGAGTTTAATTTCTGGAACTAAACATTTTTTCTGATATTAACGTGTGTTAAACCAGTAGTCCCGCTCTACCTAGTGAACTAGTACTCCGGAGCATATTAACCTTAATATTGCTGAACTCAGTTTGATTTCTTTTGACCAGCAATCTACAATTAAGTTGAAAGTGAGGTGGAATTACCTGGAGTATTAAAACCAAGTAACATTTTCAAGTAAGGATTTGGATTGTGAGAACTTAACTCCAACTACATATTTGGGAGCTTAGTCAGTTCCTCTGATCAGATAGGTATTGAGGAGAGCTATTTCCGGTTAAGAATTATTTTCTTTTTATTTTAATTCCAATTCAGTTATTTAATTTTTAAAGCAGCACAGCAGTAATATTTTATTTCGTATTTTAATTTTTAATTTCCTTAATTGAATTAGTGCTATTCTTTATTAGGACGGCGGTACTTCATTTTTGGTAACTAAACATAATTTTTATTTTTGAGTAAAGGAATTTTCACTACACACACATTTGAAGCTTAATAAATATTTGACAGTTCATTTTACATTTTTCTGATTTAATAATATATTTGGTCTGGTTTAATTTATTTTCTATTTCAGTAATAAATGATTTTTTCAAGGTTTTACATGTTTAATTTACATGCAGCGCTGTGAGTATATCCAGGCCTTGATATAGAATAGTTTAAGAGAGACAACACTCACATCTCCAGCAAATCTCTTAAGAGGTTAGATCTCTTGAACGGTAAACGAGAGTACTGCCGATAAACTTGCAAAGGAGAAAAAGGCGAAGGGTAGGAAAGCGCGAGACTAGTTCCAACATTGCCGCTATGTGAGGTGCATATCGACGACAAGACATTTGTTCCCCACCACCTGACCAGATAACATTCATATACTATAACAGCCTGCGAGGGTATCCGTACAACACTTGCAAATAGCAACTTTACCATTCGCTACAGGACATATCTAATAAGTAGGGCCATCTGCTTTTCGCGAAAATATGTCAGGGCAAGTTATGTTCCAACGCACTTTATTTCAAAACCACTTTCGTAATTGTATGATTTGAATTGTTACGCTTCTTATCAGTCTGCCTGCGAATCACGGAGGTTAGTATGGGAGAAACTTAATTCTGATTGGCTCATTCATGAAAAAGACTGTCTTCACACAAAAACGTGAGGCCGATTGACAAATGAAGATTGCATGTGCGCACATAGGATATTGAAGTCTAGCTTTCGCCTAAATCTTTTCGCGAAAATCAGGTGGCCCTACTAATAAGCTATCGCATTACATAAAACATACATATATCTCGTCCATCACACACAACCCTACTTTTATGGGCAAGTGCCACAGCAAGGACTGCTGTGGCACTTGTATGAACGCACCAGCACACCTCCAAGGCGAGAGAGGTCACGGAAGCGAAGCGCCGTTGAGACAATCAGGACATGAGTCACAGGAACAGTTTGTAAACAAACTGAGTAATTTATAAACTACCAAGTATATAAGGAAGCGAAGATGTCGAGCTCAGGGTCTGACTACATCCACCCGACGACGTAGCAACATGGATCAGCAGATGGGGTTTCGTCCGCCGTAGCCGTATTAGCAATCAGCCTTCGGTAACACAAAGCTCACAGCTGTTAGGAGAAAACTCTTAGTTAGATGTGTGGTTTGCTTTATTAGATAATGTATAAATATACATGGGCATGTATATGTACAGTACATATATTTTTCGTAATTAAATGCTGTTCTGTTTTTTGACTCTATTCCCTCTTGGAATTTTCCAGTGTTGTATACATAAATTTATTTTCTCGTCGATTGGTTGCTTGTCTTTTTTTATGTATTTTTTCGTTCTCAGTCCTGTGTTTTCCATGACAGACATCTGCATCGCAATGGTGAATGTCCAAAAATCTCTGTGTTGCCGTTCACCCCCATTGCACTATTAATTCTAAGATCACATAGATATTACAAATAAAGTGCATTAAGAATATGAATAAAATTCTAAGTAAATTTATGAAAGAAATTTTAATGGCAAGTAGCATTCAAGCCAGCCATATGGCAACTTTAGTAGCGGTCACAGTAAGGGGTACAACGCGCGACCGATTGATGACGACGCTGTTATCTGGTATTTTTAAGTCAGCACTGACCTTGCAAACAGGCAGTCTGAGTGTGACAAGAACACACAAGCTTAACCGCACGTCACGACAGATATATTGTATTAACTCACACATTTCCCTTGCAGTAGCATTTCTTTTTCGTCCATTTTCATTGTACGCACATCGGGCACATTTAGCTAGGTAGCAACCAGGTCTTGAAGGAACTGTGATCCGGGACTTAGTTATCCCGTGGTTCAATCCCACGCTTGAGACGTGAATCTCCGGCCCGCAGGGGTGCACAGATTCTCGGCTTGGAAGCGAAAGTTAGGATGTTGTGTGGAACGATAAGAGTTTTTAAGAGAATGAGAAATAGTGCATGAGACACATCCATCCCACCTGCGATGCCTATAACTAAGCAGGCAAACTCACGTACACGCAGTAGAATGAAGTATATTGTCCAAGAGGTCAATCGAAATGCATCGTTTTGCGCACGAGTGTTAAACAATTTGGGATTTTGTTGGGTAGCTGACCCGAAGTTTAAGGGCCCGAAATATTGCGCTACTGACCTGTAGACGGAGATCAGGCAGTATAAGAGCATATGGGATGAGTCGGACTTTTGTACTGTGGAGACCTGTCCACTACACAGGACGCCTTCCTTTACTCACGGATTTCACTGGTCAGTAATTTCAGTAACGTCACCTGCTGTTCCGATACTGCTGATGGCCACTGATGGTCGCATCTGAGAGGTACCCTGTGCGAGGCTACAACCGTTACTGAGATCGCGGATTTTACTGGCGTTTAAAACGTCAGTGTAGTCAGATAAACCCTAGGTTTGGCGGGAAATTCAAGTCATGCTCAGGAAATTATAATCACGAAAGGTACAGGTGCTGAGGCAATCACTTATCATATTGTGGTGCCGTCAGAAGATGTCCAAATTGCAGTAGAAGGTGAGTTACATTTTTACTGTGTTAGTCCAAATGCTGTATGAAAATCAGTGAGGTTTGTTTGCCCGCCATACTTGTTTATATTTTCCTGCACGCGGGAATACTACTGCCAGACGCTCCGAAACAGCCAGTTTACTGACGAAGAGAAATATTTGCTGCTTACTGAGGGCACTGCATTCGACCTATTTGGATAAGCCCTTGAGAGCAGAAATTTTGTGTGTACCGATAACGTACAAGGTAATGAATAATTGCAAATATTTGTAAGAGATTGAAATACCTTAGTAGATTTAAATATTTTAATTGTGTGTTTTCTTATGTGAAACTAGAATCACCATGCTAAGGTAAATGCCACATCAATACAGAAAATAAGTAAGTGAAAACAAATCTATGTAACAAGTAAAAATGTAGTGAAATATTAAATTATACATATAATTCAGTAGTTTACATCAGTTTCAGACATAAACGTTTGCGACAAATGGACGCACATGAAACCAATTACAAGAATTATTTCCTTCATTATTATTACAATTTTCTTACATTCAATCATAGTAAATATTATGATGATCTTTCTTGAAGAAGATTTTATTGTAAATGCTGCTTTCTGAAGTATACACAATGGAAATGCGCTTAAAATGATGTTTAAAATGTGGACTCTATTGATCTATTGATTTTATATATTTAAAAAGTATATTTTAGTAAAATATTTTATAATGTTGCAAAATATATACATTCTTCTTTTATATACAGCATAAATCGCACTTTTCTGACATTTTTCATGGTGTCTGTAGGCCCTACTCCTTTTTTATGAGTTCTTCACGCTGTATGTTCGGCTGCAGTGCTCCATAGACAGTCACTTTACTGAAACCTTAACCAAGCCGAGAAAATTACACCTGAAGGACAGCGCGCTGCCTTCGTGCGCGCTCAGTGTAATACAATTTTGTATAAGAACTATTTCTCACTAGGCAGTACCAACAGTCCTATTTTCTCCCTGTTTTTATTCATATATATATAATAAACTAAATATAATTTATACACTGGGACCGTGGTGGCTGAGCGGTTAGCCTGCTCGCCTCCCATCTCTGCGAACAGGGTTCAATCCCTGGCGAGTCACTCCCGGATTTTCGCATACGGGAATCGTGCCGTACGATGTTGCTGGTCGGCGGATTTTCTCGGGGATCTCCCGTTTCCCCCTCTCATTTATTCCGGCGCCTCTCCATACATCATTCACCCTCATTGGCTCTCAAGACCTCGATATTGAGAGCTGACCAAATCTCTTCACTCACCCACATAATTTATACATAAAGTACGAGTCCAATGTAACCAAAAATAATGTATTTTTATGCCAACAGAAGTATAAAATGGTTTTGATAGGTGATATATTTATGAAACAACCTAAAAAAGATATGATTTTTCAATCGTTTGATTCGAAAAGCGCGACAGCACCGCGAATGGACAGTAAAATAATGTTGTGTGTGTACGGTGATTTTAGTACAGGTGGCAACGGCGATCATGACCTTATTGGAAGTAAGGCTACTTCTAGTCAGGTTAGGAAGATCAATGTTATAAGTAGTGACTCGAGGATTTCGGGGGGTTTCATTTCTAGACAAGTTGGAATTCACACACATGTACGTTCATGTTTCGTTTGTAATTGGCCGACGTGTTTTTTACACCTCCTGGAGATAAATAAGCCAATAACAAACATGCAAGAAATTATGCGCCCAACCACCGACTTTTTCTACCACACCAATCAACCAATAAACAGTTGATATCTGTATGAGAGTATATAAGATTGTGAAGTCTAGCCCACAGGTCAATAAACACGCGAATTTCTCGGGTCTCTAGCAATTAGTAGCAGATATTTAGTTTTGTTCAAGGTACCCGTTGCACGCGGCCGGGGCAGGACAGTACCGAAAGTCTCGGTAATGGAAGCGTGTGGGGGGGGGGGGGGCATCGCTAATCAGAGGCGATTGGTTTCCGGCGGGCAGGGCGGTGACGTCACCAGTGCCACTTGGCGCTCATAAAAGCCCGGCGGTCGAGTTGCTGGCAGTTGTTTACAAACGCAAGCACACGACCGTGAGCGACCATGGCCCAGCAGAGATGCTGTGTGCTCGAGTGCGCCGCGACTGTTCTGCTGTGCGTCGTCTGCTTGGTCCAGGTAAGACTCCGTCCACAGCTTAACGACAAACTCCACTTCTCTTTCGTCAAAGGTAGTTCACGGTAAAGTGGGCACTTTTCAAATCAACCCTAGAAAAAGTCACTGCTACCATAGGCGGTTCACGGTAAAGTGAGCACTTTTCAAATCAACCCAACAAAAAAGTCAATGCTACTATAGGTGGTTCACGACAAAGTGAGCACTTTTGAAAGCCCTTCTTAACATCTACTTGTATGCAAGTTGTGTATTCTTCTGCCTTGTACGGGATGATTCGCAATCAGACCGACAAACTTCGGGAACTGATTCTTCATGATAAAGTAAAAGGAAAACATATGTGACACTTTATACATAAACCGAATATTAAGGGAGGTACGAGCCCTTAAAAAACGAGATTTTAAACTGAATTTGTGAAAAATTTCGGTAACGAAGTAAAATACAGTGACAACTCTCGGAACATTATTGAATGTTATCGGGACCTTCAACGTGAGAGCCGATATTTTGCACGAATACGGCTTAAAATCTCGTTTCTTTTTAAGGATTCATACCTCCCTAATTTTCGGTTTAGGTATAAAGTGTCACATATGTATTCGTTTTACTTTTCCATTAAGAATCACCTCCCGAAGTTTGTCGGTCTTATTGAGAATCATCGTGTATAAAAGTAACATTGCCATGGGCTTCGTCACATTATTCATGCGTCAGGCAATTGAAACTATGAAATTATTAGAAAAGTAAACATTTTATATTTCTGATAATTTTACCCACTAATGCATTAAAATAAAACAGAAAGCGAGATAAATACTTTAAGTTATCACAAATGGTTACCTAAAACTTTTTATGCGACGTTAAGATACGGAACTACTTTCCCTCCATCGTTACCAACTTTACCGGGCGCATGTCACTCAGTGCGCCCGTTGAAGTATATGCAGGCATGGGCAGTGACTGTTTTCTAAGGTAGATTCTAAAAGTGCTCACTTTATCGTGAACAGCCCTTAACGTCATATATTTTAACGGGCGCACTGAGTGACGTGCTCCCAGTAAAGATGGTAACGATTGATGGAAAGTAGTTCCATATCTTAACGTCGAATAAAAAATGTAGGTTACCCATTTGGGATAACTTAAATTATTTCTTCCGCTTTAAGGTTTTTTTTCTAAGCAATGGAGTATAAAAATGACCAGATGGAGATTTCTGAATATTAGCCATTGCGATACAGATGTATGCCATAGAAAAAAAACAGGACTGAGTAAGGAAATTACTTAAGAAAGACCAGCGACCTTTCTTAAGTAATATTTCGTGCTGAGTCCTGTTTTTTTTTCCATGACAGACATCTGCATCGCAAAGGCGAATGTCCAAAAATCACCATCTTGTCATTCACCCCCGGTGTACTATTCATTCAAAGATCGCAAAACTGACCAGATTTGTAAAATATTTTATTTTTAATTATTTCACAGTGTCACCTGACCGACGCATGGATAAAGTTACGAGGCCCATGGCAATGTTAATTTTACACAAGGTGGAAAAATACACAAACGACATACAAGTCGATCTTAAGCAGGACTTTCAAAAGTGCTCGTTTTACCGTGAACAGCCTATACATGGAAATACTTTATGCTCTGTAAATATGTGCATAACTGGCACACGTATACTGCTTGGCAAGGCTTGAGACCAGGTCTAATATGCATTCATGTCTCATATAATGTTTTAAGGTTTAAATACAGTGGTTTCATTTTACGAGGTTATCGCTGTTCACTACTATCCGCCATTTTGCAATGCCAAGTCAGTGTATACTTGTGTTCGTTGGACATTTCTTTAATGTCGCAGTAACACGAAATATATTGTTCTTCCTGTTATTTTTAGAGTAATTTAATTTTCGGTTGTGGCAGCATTACTTATAGGCTTTATTAACATTAAAACTTTAACAGTATATTTGCTTTATAGCAGTGTAAGAATCTGTGACTGGCTAACATTATTAACTTTGTCACAACATTATTAATTTTACTACAAAATAAACATTTAAAGAAATGGCTCAATAGCAATTTTTTTTTTTTCTGTGGAGAGAGCATTCCACATTTTTCTGTTCCAAGGAGATTTCCTTCGTTGTACGCAGGCTTAACACTTTCAGAATCACTTTAATTTACGGTTGCAGGTGCCCCAAACAAACTTTTTTTTATTTTGGATGCTTTACTTAGTCGACAGAACACTTGTTTCGTCGTCGCAGCCAATGAGCTGTAGGCTAAAGGCTGTTCACGATAAAGTAAGCACTTTAGAAACTAACCTTAGAAAAGTCTCTGCCTCTGCATGCATATGTGTCACTGAGTGACATTCGCCCAGTAAAGTTGGTAACGATGGATGGAAAGTAGTTCTATATCTTAACGTCGAATGAAAAGTGTTAGGTAACCATTTGTGATAACTTAAAGTCATTTCTTTGCCTTTCTGTTTTTTTAATGCATCGAAGTGTAAAAATGAGCAGATTTGTAAAGTATTTACTTTCTTAATAATTTCACATTTTCATTTGACCAACAGATGAATAAAGTGATGAGGCCCATAGCAATGTTAATTATACATCAGGCGGAGGAATACACAACGTGTACACAAGTAGAATTTAAGCAGGGCTTTCAAAAAGGATTAATTTCCCGTGAACACCCTATATATGTTCGGCTACAGATATATGCACCAATTATGACGTATACCAGTAATAGGGTTTGCGAATCATTTACGCACAGGTACTATCATGGGTCATTGAGCTTCGCAGAGTGCAGTAAAAACCAAAAGTTACCTTCATGTGCATAATGTACACAATTGTGTACACTGGGTCAGAATGGGTTGAATAACATTTGTTACAAAGCATAACAATAGGAACCGTCAGTCTACAATCTGCGTTAATGCGAAAGAGAATAAAAAACATTTTCTCGCCAATTAGAAAGAGCAAACTGATGGAAAATAATTTCTCCAGCAAAAGAAATTTTATACGTGTAAGTTGGCTACAGCAGTTTTTAAAACGTATCGCATTATCATTGGCCGGAGTTAACTTGGCGTAATATACTCGGATACTACCATCTTTTCGCAGAGTTACGCAAATAACACAAATACTAGTTGTGGCCGTTGCAATCATAAATACAGGTCTTTTACTTCTTTATGCTGTGCATGTTATGTGCGCCATGTCAATTGTAGACGGGGCCTAAGCCCATTGCCGCTTAGGAACTCTTCTTGGTATATGGCAGTGACCTGCGAAATGCACATTGTTTTTTGCCTTCAAGATAGACTTCACGGCCGTGTATGTTCTCGAGCCGGTGACGTATGCTAATAGGTTGTTGCCTAGGTGATAAACCAGTTCCTTTGCGCCAGTATGTACGTGATTCGGCATTACCAAAATGAAGTGATAATTCATTGGTGTAGAGTCACTCTGGGTGTGTCTAATAAAGAATTGTCCAATGGCAATAGTATAGGGCGAATGTATACGTCCTTTAAGTATGACATTTCTTGAACAAATACAGCGAAATTTGCAGGTCTCTAGTTATAGGTAGAGATCGGCAAAATTCGCGTTATTATTTGGGTACACGATAAACTTGAAACACGTGTACCTTTGCAGTACGTTTGCCATTGGACCGTCCTTTATCTGGGTGACTCTGCACCATTAAAGGAACACCTCACAATTGTGTGCCCCAATCACGTGTAGTTCAATCAGAGAAGGAGTGTCTTCACGTCTGTGCAGCAGCCAATGGAGAAACGACGCCGGCTCTAATGCATACGGTACTGTGAAATTCAACCTGATGCCAAATAATAACGCGAATTTTACGTGTCCATAGTTGTAGGCTGTTCACGGTAAAGTGAGCACTCATTAAGGCACTCCCAAAAGGCGTTAACCACCGAAGGTTTCTCGCGATAACGTGAGCATTTTTCAGATCAACCTTTGATAAATGTCAGTGCCCCTGCCTGCATGTATTTTAACGGGCACATTAGTGGACATACGGCCTGTGAAGTTGGTAACGACGAAGCGAAAGAGGCAGTACCGTGTCTTAAATACTGAATTAAAAGTTCTAGGTGAATATTGGATAAAACTGAAATTATTTGTTTGGTTTTCTGTGTTTTCATTGAATAAAAGCGCATGAATTATCAAAATAGTAAAATATTTACTTTTATAGTTTTTTTTTTTTTTTTGCATTTTTACTTATCCAAAGCATGAATAAAGTGGCCCGGTCCATGGCAATGTTAATTTTATACACAGCGAAGTATGCGGAGTGTGCGCACAATTAGATCTTTTGCGGGACGTTTAGAAGTGATTACTATTCCGTGAATGGTCTTTAAAGGGAATGGTGCATGAAAGCTATATATTTAACCGATTTTCGATATAAGTCGTTTTCCAAAGGGTTTACTGAAAATTTTGGCTCGGCAAGATGTAAATAATAATTTTCAACACTTTTTTTGCGTTGTTGGATTTATACTGCCTTCATTATTCTCGTAGCACTGATGGCGATGTAAGAAAGAATAAATTATATTTTCTTATCTTCAATAAGAGCCCCGAGAATAACAAACGCAGAGAATTTTTAACCATGTAATAAGGTGTTCAGAATTGCTATTTACGTTTTGTCGAACCAAAAATTTCGAAAAATCCTCTTTAAAACAAATTGTGGCAACATTTTGTAAATCTACGATTTTCGTGCACCATTCCCCTTAGTAAATATTTTTTATTGTAGCCTTAGACGTTAACTTTCAAGAGTGGTGGAATGTGTACACTGTGTTTATTAGCCACATGGCTAGACACATGCAAAATTCGCGTTATTATTTGGCCTCAGGCTAGAATTCATAGTACTGTGTAGACTGGAGCCTGCGTCGTTTCTCCACTGGCTGTTGCATAGATGTGAAGTCACGACCTCTTTCTGACTGAACTGCACGTGATTGGGGCACACAGTTGTGAAGTGTTCGTTTATTGGCTCAGAGTTACCCAGGGCGTGTCAAATAATGTGTGGTCCATTGGTAAAAGTTTTGCAAAGATACACGTGTTTAAAGTTTAACTTGTCCCCAAATAATAACTCGAATTTTGTACGTCTCCACACATGGCATTTTTTATATTAAAATTGGACGAAAAAGTAGCAATTGAATTAACCAAAAAAGTTACCAGAGCCTCACTTGGCCGTGAATAGCCTATGAACTGAAGTATAGGCTGTTCACTATAAACTGAGTGAGTGAAGAGATTTGGGCTGCTCTTAAGAGGAGGATGTACTGAAATAATATCTGTGAAATAGTTGTTTGAGCGAATACACTTATCTCGGTAAGGAAATGCTCTTCAAATACGACTTTTCGTCAGAAAAAACTTTTTTGACTTTTGTCATATTAAGTATATTCTCAAAGAAAAATTTTTTTCTTGAAAATGATCTAATATCGTATTTTCAAAGCCTGTGCATGCAGTTCCCGTAAGCGGAAAGAGAAAAGTACAAACATACGGGCGTAGTTTAATCTGTGGGCTTTCTTCGGGTTCAATGAAGTCCCACTGTTACGGATCTAATTTGCACAGTACAGCGTCACGACGGAAACACTGCGCGCCGTGCGCGTAGGAGCGATGAGGCACGTAGGAGCGATGAGGCACTAGGCGTGCGTGTTAGTGTCGCCCGTATCGCTCTCTCGCTTCAAGACCTTGGATGCGCAACTACAACCTACTCTTAACAGCGAGGTTTTGAGAACCGATGTGGGTGACTGAGGTGAGTATGGAGCAACGCCGGAATGAAAGGGCGGGAGGAAGCGGGAGATCCCCGAGAAAACCCGCCGACCATTGGCATCGTCCTGCACGATTCCCACATGCGAAAATCCGGGAGCGACCCGAGTAAGTGTATGCAATAACGCCATTGTTTTGAAAATTGCATTTTTCTAAAAAAATTGAGCACAATTTAAAGTTATTAAGATGAGTACACATACAACAAAAAAAAAATCAAATGTATCAGGTGTTAGAAGGTACTCTTGAATATTGGTTCCTTATAATTATAAATAAATAATAAATGTATAGGGGCGATAACGCCATGTAAAATAACAAGGCCTCTAATATATTTAAACAAGTTACACTTTAAGAAATTATGTGTTAGTTATTAAAGAAGGCTTTAAAGTTTCCAGAGATTAATGTATTATTATTATTATTCACTGTCATAGTCAGTGCAGATACCTCACCAACCAGTTTTGGCCACTAACACTGTAGAGCACTTTCTGTGGAAAAATTTTCGCTATTTTCCGCCATCCCTAGTTACCACCCGTTGACGCTAGTATGCTTCCGAATGCAACTTTTCATTGTACTGTGTTCCATATTGCGTTTCAACGATTTTGACTACTGTCCCTTTCGACGATATCAATATTTTGATTCAAAGTAAATACTTAGCTTCAACACACGCTTTGCGACAACAGTTAGCAATATTTCGATGGTAAAATATCTTCTCTTTTGATTAAAAAGGAGGAAAGTTTCTGTCTTCAAATTTACTCAAAAACCATTTCTGACGTCACGGAAATGAACACCACGTGCGCGAAGAAGAAAATAAGTATAAAAATAAACACATTACAAACATCAAGCATTATTCTGAAACGTGGTCATCTCGCACGAAGTTGTGAATTGTGATATTTCATATTGTGCGTTGTTCTTGTGTACTGATAATCGGAGCTTAATAAACGCTTACATTCTTAGTCTTATTCATAAAATTGCAGGGGTCATACAGGAGTTTGTGAGATGATGTGGTGTTTTGAGACGATAAAACTTTTAGAAACGTGAATTTTACTCAAACAAATTAACCTTATTAACAGAATATTCTCACTTAACGTAATAGGCCTACTTCGTAATAAATACGTCATACCATGAAGAGCATTTAATTTCATCCATTGTAATTTTTAACTCATAGGATATAATAAAAAGATGTGCAAGCTTATGTGGGTCTAAATTTGAGATATTCTAAATATTTCATATTATATGTGTACGGTGAGAGTAAAATTACATTTTCCATGCGTCATAAAAGTAGAATCCACCACAACCTCTACTATAATAGTCTAACCGTGCAGCCACTGTGGTAGAATTATTTCTTGAAAACAAAGAGTGAAAATTAAATTGTATGCTGTTGAGTAATACTTTCCCATATTAACTACAAAATTATTTCTTAAAACAAAGAATAAATATCAAATTTTATGCTGTTGAGCAGTATTTTTTCCTGGTAAACTATAAAATTATTTTTAAAAAAACAAAGAATGAATTTAAATTTTCTTCACATTATTTAAGCTATTAAAATGCATAATATATTTTTTTTTCGCTATTCAGCTTAAAAAGTTATATATTTTTTTTAAATATTGAGTAATTACAAGACCTCTGTAACACATACTATACTTTTATTTAGCCAGTAGCACACATTTGTAATGACTGGCGGTAATGCAGCCATGAACTATGGCGTTATTGTATACAGCTGCACATAATTAAAATCTGCCTATGTAACACTCTTATGCAAAATATAACATTTTTTATATAGTACATATTTTTATGGTTATGTCAAAGTATTTATGTACAAAACGTGTGACGCGTCCAGACGTAACATTCTTTATATAAACCGAATAAACTTGAAGACAATGTATATTTCTACTCACTTGGATTACGGTATACAGCAAGGATGTGCTTTCTGAAGTGTTGTCCAAATAACGGTGTGACCTACTTACACAAAGTTTTGTACCTCAACTGAAGCCTCACAAAAGGAGGGCGAAAACTGCCTGAGGCAGCTAGTTGGGGATACCTGCAAAATCTAGATGTGCACATAAACAAAAAACACACACACGCACTCACACACACACACACACACACATATATATATATATTATAGATTATTTTCAAATTTGATTTTATGACATTGCACTGATAAATACGCTTTCATTATTTAGACGTTTATAATGTTGACATCCCGACATTAATATTTATTGAATTTTTTTTATTAGATTTATTCGTATTTACGAGAAATTCTTTCATGATTGTACTTGGGTTTATCACTCAACATTTTCATATTCAATTATAGCTGCTGCTGTTTTAATGCCGAATCTTTTTTTTATTGTTCTCCATACCACAGTCACACGTAGAATTGTTCATTTATTTGGACACCATAATTTTTCCAAATTATCTGCTGCTTCTTCCTCAGTTCAATATACTAAAAATTATTCTTTAACAAATAATTTTGTTTAGAATTGAGTTCTTCATACTCTACTTTCGTTAGTTTCATACGTAATTTTTAAAAATAGCTACAATATTTTGTATGGTAACATATAAATGTTTCAAAAGATCCACTGTGACCTCTTATTTATTTCTGGTAGTGAAATGAATATCTTTATTGTAATGATGCAAAATTTTTTGGATATCCTAAATCTACCTCGACTGCCTTCTTCAATATCTAGTTCCGTGGAAAGGTTTTTATGACTAGTAAGCTCTCAAAACACTTGAATTATAATCCACTCACTTAATTGGGTTATTTTAAGTGTTCACCCGTATTGTGTGTCTGCCTGCGAATAAACTCATTATTCTAGTTGCCTAAATATGATTTGCTCGGGCTAGAGACGTGGCCAATAACAGAAAGAAAAACGGCGAGCGTGCATCTAGTAAATTTAAATATAGCATGCACGAAAATATTTTCGCGAAAAACCTGTATTACTACATTTGACTTCAACAAGATTTCTTTCCAGGAAAATTGGCCTGCTTACCCTGTGTACTATACCAGATTTCAATCAATATAATTCCGATTTGACAGAGAGCCGATAAAATTATCTTTCCTGCGTAAGATAACGTATGACTAGAGATGATGTTTTATCGCGGGAAATGTGGACTGTTTGCTAGAATTCAACGTAATGTACACATGTCCGACTGTTCTCTTTCCTTATTGGCTGTCATGCATGTATGAAGCTGCTACCCCATTTCAATGGGCCAATAAGGATTCCGATACTATAAAGTAGAACGTTCGTTATTGGTCTGCAAACAACTTAGCCGAGTCAAACCCATGTCCACCCAATCATGAAAGCATAAACTAGTTAGAGTGTTATAGAAGATATATTGACTCAAAAAATTTTCGCGATTTTCCATCATCTCTACTTATGACTAGAGACCTGAAAAATTCGAGGACTAATTTTAAGACAAGCTTAATATTCAAAACACGTGTATATATAACTTTAGCCATTGTTCCACACGGTGTTTGACGCTTTCTGGAGAAGTTTGGCCTAATAGTTGCCTTCCACTGTGACAGCAGACAACCAATGTGCAGTTAATATCGGCATATTTGTATATAAGACTGTAGATTCTAGCCTGCAGGTCACTGAACTAGCGAATTTTTCATGTGTCTACTTCTGACCCTTAATGTTAATTTGAGTAAATTTTTCGGTTCGAGTGCTGCCAATATAACACGGCGTTTCAGTGAACTTCGCGAAAAATGATGGCGATGGTAAAATCATGCTTGTCAGTCTTCAAATAATGCTGACGACGGAATATCACAGCAAACTGCGTGAAAATTAGACACACCATTACAAATGAATCCGACACAAAAAAAAATTTTTTTTTTTTTTCAGTGACTGATATTAAAACATATGTGTCAAATGAATACGAAAATAATCAAGGACCCTACATCGAACCTTATTACAGAATATACGCTATCAAAATAGTTAAGGTTTACTCTTAAACTCCTATATATAGATGCAACACGAGTACATTGCACGACAGTTCAGAGCCTCGCTCTTAGCGGCGATAACGTACTTGATGCGCGTGCCAGTGTAGTCCTTATCTCTCCCCGGCTTCTCGACCTCAGACGCGGGACATAGCTCCATATGCAGGTGCGCGCCTTAAAATAAAGGCAAGAGCCAATGCTTCTATATGCTGTTCACTATAAAGTGAGCACTTTTGACATAGAAAAAGTCACTGCCCCTGCCTGCATATATACTATTAACGGGCGCACTGAGTGACATGCGTCCAGTAAAGTTGGTAACGATGAAGGGAATGTAGTTCCGTATCTTAACGGCGAATGAAAAGTGTTAGGTAACCATTTATAAGGACTTCAATTATTTATTTCGCTTTCTTATTTTTCTAATACATCGAAGTATACAAATTAGCAGAATTGTAAAATATTTACTTTTCTAATAATTTCACTCTTTCTCTTGACCGACACATGAATAAAGTGATGAGGCCCGTGGTAACGTTAATTATACACAAGGCGTAAGAATATACACCGTGCATACAAGTGGACCGTAAGCAGGGCTTTCAAAAGTGCCCAGTTTACCGTGAAAAACCTAGGCCGTTCACGGTAAACTCGGCACATTTGAAAGCCCTGCGTAAAATCTACTTGTATGCACATTGTGTATTCTTGTACCATACGTAAAATTAGAATTGCATGGATCTGATCATTTTATTCACTAGTCGGTCGAGTAAAGCTTTTAAATTATTTGAAAAATTAATAGTTCATAAATATGTTAATTCTTACACCTAAATGCATAAAAAAGAAACATAAATAATTTTAGTATTTGCAAATGTTCACCTAACATTTTAATATTCAACATTAAGGTGGCAGGCCGCCTGGGTAAGACGCTGAACGGTGTGCAGAGCTCCAGCAGAAAACTTTTTATTAAAAAAACCGCCCAACGTGTCTGAAGCATGTTTTTGTGATGCTGAATATGGCTCAAACCGATGTTTCCACGGTCATTTCTAAGTACGAAAATCCTGGTACGAAACATTAGAAAAGGAGTAGGGACGCGCTTCAACGCTTTATTGCTATTATTATTATTACGTCATAAAATGGCAGGGTCTCCGCCCGCTGAAAGTCTCATGGAGGCGCGCTATCGACGGCAAGACTGCACGCCAATTCAGTGCTTTGCGCGTAGAGGCGATGAGAGAGTTGATGTGCATGTCTCGGTCGCCCCTAGCGCTCCCACGCTTTTAGGCCTTAGACGTGCAAGATTCCTTCAACCAGGCGATGGGCCACCTTAATACATGGGGCTACTTTCCTACGTCATTACCAACTTTAGGCCTACGGTCGCACACTTGATACTGTGCCAGTACGCAGGTCGGGGCAGTGACATTTTCTAAAGGCTGATTCCAAAAGTGCTCAACTAACCGTGAACAGACTATAGGAAAACTGACCGTCAACATATATGTTAACGTTCTGGAGAAGCTAGAGAGAGAGAGCGAGAGAGAGAGAGAGAGAGAGAGAGAGAGAGAGAGAGAGAGAGAGAGAGAGAGAGAGAGAGAGTAGAGACTGTAGTAAATAAAACGTTACCATTTAACGTCGGTCTGCAAAGGGTTTTTCTTTTTGACGAAGAAGAGCAAGCCGTATGGTCAACACTTTTGCCAACTGAAATGAAATATTATTCTCTGAAAACTGAAGTCGCTGTTGTAAGTATGCATGATTTAATCACCTGAATTTTAATTTCGTTTTTTTTTTAGACGGTAGGAGGCGAATTTCGCTTAATTATTATTCCTAAGGTGCGCAAATGATTATATTTGTTTATCACGTCATTTTTATCTCAATACTATATTACATTTGTGAGAAAATAAAGTATATCAAAATCTGATATTTCAGATGAATTTTCAACGCTCTCTTTTAAGTCTTTACCCCACAATTAAAACCGTTGGCCACCAAAAAATTGTTGTTTTATTTTATAATCGTACCACATACTCTTTAACTTGTAGACATTATGTGTAACTTCTTTCTCCTAGGATAAATTTATTTTAGATCACATTATTTTGGCAAAAATAAATGTAAAAGAAAAATCTTCCGTTTTTGTAATGCATAAATTAACCAAACTATTTGTAGAAAATTCAACAAGGGCATCCGAAAGGCATTTTTTAAACTCATGTTCAGCCATGCTGAGCAAAAGTTATTTTATAAAAAATCAGTGGCAACTGCAAATACAATTATGCAACAATGTCCTTATTTTCACCATTTTTTAAATTACAGAATCATTTCCTTGTAAACTTTTTGAAATCTTGGAGTAGCTCTTGGTACTTCCTTTCAGAGTCAGTTATCCCATAACGTACGTTTTCATTATTTCTAAAACAGTATGACTGTGACTCTGACATATATGAGCGCAACATTTTTTTTTTTTTGGTGAGGAAAGAATAGGCCTATCAGGTGTTCATTTACAGAAAAGCACTTTTGTTTTGGACGGTAGCTATGACACCATATACCTAAGATTTTAAATTCATATACTGCTACTTAATTAATATTTTTTGCACTATAATGTCCGTATGGGATTTGTCACTTTAACCTGAAAAGTACACATTTCGTTCAAGAACGTTACGCGGCAGGATGTTTCCACTGACTTTAAAGGACATCATATAGATACATAGATAGGTAGGTAGGAGAAGTCATTATAGACGAATAAAGAGCATAGTCACAAAAACCTTCTTGTAGGTCTAAACGAACCAGTTGTGAAATATGAATGTTATTGACATCTCCTTTACATTTATTATTTTTGCTCAGTGCTCTCTTGTTACAATGAATTGCTGACCAACATTTTTAACAGGTACGCAATTTTAAGACATAAAATAAAGCAATTTTCCTTTTGTAATGATTAGGCCTATCATGTATGAAACTATTTTATGTCAGTGGCGCCGGAATAGTTTTGAATTGGGAAGTTAATACTGCTGGAAATTGGCGAGAAAATGGAAAAGTTGGGGAGTATTATAACTTATTGCGGATACGCCATATTTCTAATTAATATAGTCTAGCTCTATATTGAAAAGGCGAAATAAAATATTTTACGTTTAAACATATATCTGCCTCTTTGTGCAATGTCGTCACATAAAATTTGCTGTCAGTCCGTCAATTTTAATTTCTTCATTTTATGTAATGAAAACCAAATTACCTTTCTAACTATTCTGAACTTCATGTCAACAACAGCACTATTCATATAGCTCCCGATACAAATATAAGGATGTGATATGATTTAATTTAATTAAAAACCGCTTCCCATTAAATTGTTAACAAGAAACAAGTACAGCTTTCGGAACGGCAGTTATGCTGGAATCAATATTGTTGTTTCTGCACAACTTATTAAGGTATTAAAGGACATGGCAATAATATTTGGAGGGGAAGGAGAGGTTAAATGCTAGTTGTACCCCACCCACAAAATTTGAGGGGGTGAAATTCACCTCTTCACACCCCCCCCCCCCTTCCTTTTGCGGTTCATAAACCCCTGCAAATTATTACGTGATAAAATATTTATAATTAATTAGAGGCACATCAATGAAAGCGCCATGTTGTCATGTGAAAGTAAAGAAGAAAAATGCATCACGAACGTGGTTCTCAACAAAAGTGTTTTGGAACACAACTTGTCCTGGAATCATTTCGCGAAACGCAGTTGCCCCTAGCCATAAGGCGCGTGTCCGATCACCAGTCCCGACGCGGGCCCCTTGGATGACCGCCCTTAGAGTGTCTAGGGAGAAAGCGGGAGGGTTTGTGGCATGACGATTGCTTAAGGGGGTGTGGGACAAAAATTAACACCAAATACGAAAATTGATGTTTACTGGGTTTTGAAAGCCAATATAGAAAAAAGTAAAAATGGCAATCGTAGATAATAGGTCTTGCCAACTTAACGACCAAGTATTCTGCAGTATTATCGTATAAATTTCGCATAATGTCTTGCGCTAAAAAAAAAAAAAAAAAAAAAAAAAGGACGGCGTCAGAAATATCTCGCCAGAGTAATGTCACTCAGGTAAAATATTTGCTCTCGTAGTTAGTAGAAACTATTCTGAATGTTTGCCCTTTCTTTGTTTTCTCTATTGGCTTCCATAAAATTCGCAAAATATGATAAACCTCAATAGCATTAATTTATGTCCCGTGCTCTCTTAAGGTTGAAGTAAAGCAACTGCCTATGGAGCACCGCACCTGAATGTACAATGTGAAGAACTCACAAAAAAAGTAGTACAGACAGCATACAAATTGTCAGAAAAGTGCGATTTATGCTGTATATGAAAGAAGAATGTATATATTTTGCAACAGTATAAAATATTGTAGTAAAATATACTTTTTAAATTAAATAATAATAATTTATCGATAGAGTCCGTATTTTCAACAATATTTAAGCGCATTTCCGTTTTTGGACACTTCGGAAAGCAGATTTCTTCTAAAATATAGTCATAATATTTACTGTGACCATGTGCAATAAAATCATTGTAATAATGTATCATATTAATTTTATAACTCACTTCATTTACGTCAGTTTCAGCCATAAATGTTTGTGACAGATGGACGCACATAAAATCAATTATAAAAATTATTTCCTACATAATTATTTCAGTTTTCTTACGTATAACCATAGTAAACATTATGACGACATTCCATGACGAAGATTTTCCTGCAAATTCTGCTTTCTGAAGCATTCAGAATGAAATATTCTTAAATATTGTCAAAAATACAGACTATTCTAATAGATTATTTTTTTTAAGTTCAAAAAGTTTATTTTTAGTAAAATATTTTATAATTTTGCAAAGTAGATGCATTCTTCTTTCATATACAACTATAAATCGCACTTTTCTGACAATTTTAATGGTGTCTATTACTTTTTTATGAGTTATTCACGTTGTATAGTCGGGTGCAGTACGCCATAGGCAATTGTTTTACTTCAACCTTAAAAAAACAACCCAAGCCTCCCTTCGACTTCCTCTGTTTACCGCTACTATGCCGCCGTGTTTTATGGACGAGCGACGCATCCCGCGAAGTGACGACACGTGTGCGACAGTTGGCACCGCTGACGAGGTTCGTCAAGCAGAGGTTGGCAGCGGGCGATTTCCACGCTCCTTTGCCTGTGCGTCAACGCCCGCGCTTAGCACAATACTGCTGTTGCGTCGTGTTTGCGATGGGACGTGATGCGTTTGGCGCCGACGATCGCCGACCGATTCCATTTGTGGTTTCACAATAATGCGACAGTTTGTCGGCGATGGGTGCTAAGCTGCCAACCGTTCTCACGAAAGAAATTTAAGTTTTTGGCCCGAATGTTGAACAAAAGACATACGAAAAATTGGTCTGTTGGAACGAAAACAGAAAAATAAAGAAAGATTTAAAAAAAAAACTGAGGCAATACTATGAAATAATACACATTAGTGCCAAATGCGTATTTGTTCTCAAAACACAGCACTGCACTACTTTTTTTAGTCGTCAGTGCTCTAAGAAAGGGCCTTACACAATTGAAAACTTTAACATTTGACTTTACGTTTTGGCTTTACTTTTACTTTCCGACACGTTGTTTCTTATCGAGCTTGACACAATGGAACTGTCGAAGGTAAAGTCAAGCACTCTTGACTTTACGATTTCGAAAAATTGAAACAATGGAACTGTCGAAGGTAAAGTCAAGCACTCTTGACTTTACGATTTCGAAAAATTGAAATTTAAAGTAAAAGGCAAGCAATCATTTTGCCGAGAATCTAACAGAGGTTATGTGGAAAGTGCATTATTTTATAGTAGAGCGATTTTAATCTCGGCATATTAAACAAAGTTCGTCTTAAATTAAATAAATGGCAAACAAATATAATGTATAGGGGAAATATACGAATTTACATATTTTAAAAAAGTAAACAAATGAGATTTTGTTTTAAAATAAACTTTGAATATGAATTTTAAGTCTATTTTTTAAAAAGGGCACGTAAAATTCATTCCTGAATAATATCATAATTATTTACATAACAAAATACACATTTTTACGAAGCTCGTAGAACCCATGTTCAATTGTCTTAACCTTGACTTTACACTGTATTGTGTAATGGTTGTTTCGCCAGAGGAATGGAAACGTAAAGTTAAATGCTAAAGTTTTCTATTGTGTAAGAAGCTTAAACGACAATTCTTTTTCTTCTTCTCATCTGTCGCCGTCCACCGCCTGCAACGCAGATGTACGAACTTCATGCAGCACTGTCAACGCCGTCAACAGGCTGCTTTATTCTGATTGGCTACAGCTCATCGCAACGCAACGCATATAGGCTGTTCACGACAAAATGAGCACTTATTAAGGCCCTCCCAACAGGCATTAACCACTTATAAATATGTTTTATTGCAGCCTCAGACATTAACTTTTGAGAGTGGTGAAAGTATTTACCATATTTATTAGTCACGTAACAATGCTGGTATTAAAAAAATTGCTTAAATATAACAACTGGCTTAAAAGAAAATTTTGGAAGGGCCTTAAAAAAGTGCTCACTTACCGTGAACGGCCTATAGCAGTATTGTGAAAAGCGTTTTTCGCGTTGTACTATCATCCCCACCCTCTGTATCAATACTCTCTACTGCTCACTACCGGAGTCTGTTTCATCAGGACTCTTACATTGTCTTACGAATCACATCAACCGACGCTGCAAGTCACGTTATAAACCCGTAGGCTTAAAAATTTTCTCACGTGGTAAGATAAAGTCGTTACCAATCGTCTAACCTATCGATTCAGGACTATCGTCAGACGTATTAGAAACCACTCTTATTAGCGAACCTCGCTGGTTTCGTTTGAAAGAGCACTTGCTGCGAACACTTCCTTTCGTCGTAAAAAGACGAGGAAATGTCCAGAAAATTAACGCCACGTAATTACTAGTGGATGGGGAAAACGCCCCATTAGAAGCAGCGAGGTAATAGGAATTCCTGCTCGTGTCTTCGAACTCCAAACAGGACTGAATATGGTTTCTATGATTCGCCACGCTAAATAGGCAATGCCCTGCACTATAGGCTGTTCACGGTAAAATGAGCACTTCAGAAATCCTTGCTTAAGATATGCTTGTATGCACGTTGTGCAGTCTTCCGCCTTATGTAAAATTTTCATTGCCAAGGACCTCGTCACTTTATTCATGTTTCGGTCAAGTGAAACACTGAAATGATTAGAAACGGAAATATTTTACAAATCTGCTCATTTTTACATTTCCGTGCATTAAAGAAACAGAAAGTAAAATAAATAATCTAAGTTGTCACCAATGGTTTTATCTAACACTTTTTATTCAACGTTATGATAAGGAACTACTTTCCCTCCATTGTTACAAACTTTACTGGGCTCGTGTCACTCAATGCGCCCATTAAAATCAGTTAAAATATATGCAGGTAGGAGCAGTGCTTTTTTCTAAGGTTGATTTGAAATGTGCTCACAATATCGTGAACTGCCTTTAACGTATAAGGCGTAGCCAACATATTTCAATTCTGTTAAGAATTAGAGACGATCTTTTATTATCATGCGCTTGATGTAGACCGCATGACTACAGATTATCAAAAACTGCTTAATTTTACAACAAATTTTATTTTCAAAAAATAATCGGTATTGCAATTCTTTAGGTACGACATCACACGTAAGCCTACACTGAAAAAAACCGTTTTGTGGCGACCAAAATTTTTTTTGACTACAATATTCTTTTGTCATTATGAACATGGCAAAATATTTTACGGTGCCGTATGGTTTTATTCTTAATTTTGCAATATAAATATTCTCCTTCATCACTTGTGTTGCTTTCACTGATTATCTGGAACGGATTTAAACGCTGTTTTCCGATACACGAGCATGCCGGAATACACGAACCTTCAGCGAGCATAAACGAGCACGTGCCATCACATAATTTCTTGAGACATCTGCATTATGTTATCTTCAAGTACTCCTTAGGTGAAGGGTCTCGTGTCATAAATATTGTCATGAAAGTGTCATTTTCTAGCTTCCATCCACAGTCAATGACAAGTGGCAGGGATGGGTTCTGTTTTATAGCTGTAGCCCATACCGGGGACTGATAGTTAGTTCGTTGGACATGAAGCTTCAAAGTATTACTGCTTTGTGGTAGCTTGTTCATTGGTTTTCCTTTTTTGAAGAGCTGCACCCGCAGATGTCATCGACAATGGTTACAGTTGTTGACGAGCTATAAAGTTTGCAAACAAAAAGTTCTACATTTTCGAAAGGGGCCTCATTGGACAATCCTATGTCTTTTTAAAGTTGTGGTTGCTGTTTAAAGATCTTCCATGCGGTTTTTTTTTAACCCAATAACGCGGATTGACTAAATGTATCCCGCCCAGTGACACTGTGAAAACCAAGAAGAGAGTTCTTCACTTCTGGACCCAACTTCAAAGCGATGTCATGCATATTTACGTACCTGGTTGGATTACTTCGCTGCATCCATATGTTTGGTGCTAGATCGCACCATAGCAAGAGCAATAGAAAATCTGTATCATCAGACTAAATAACTAATGTTGGGTAACCTTTTTGTAGAGCATGTAAGCTGTGCAGTATCAATTGTGTGTCCGCCTCTTGGTGAGAGTAAAGCACGGATATGTCTTCATTACTAGAATGTAAAGCATCGCCTTCTGGAAGTCCACGAACAATAAACTCAATGTCAGGGTAAACCTGAGCATGAATAATAAGTTGTTCAGCAAAAAATACGATGAGGTTAAATTTATTTTCAGAGTTGTTGATGAATCGCCCCTATTTTGGAGGTAAAGGTGTGTTCCTGTCTCGTACAATGCGTTTTATACTTCCATATTTCAGTTGACTTGACCTACGGCTCCTTGTGGTGTCTTTTATTGTAGGATTGTTCACATACCTCTCAAAAACTAAATAGATTCTACTTTAATTTCTGTTAATATTCAAGTACTTAAACTATATTTGTGCTAGGTCCCCAAAAGTGTAAGCATTTTTTGGCATTCCAAGCCTTTGAACGAAAGACATGCCATCAACAATCAAAGCAGATTTTCCAGGGTTTGAAGGAATGATATCAATGCAGTTTACCTCCATCAAAACATGAGAAAGAGGGGCCTTGTGTGCTGGGTTAAGTGAACCATCAGGTCTTCCAATAAATTGTGGAATATTGACAAGTTCATGTTTTAGGATTTCGCTTATATCAACTGGCCTACATGAAGACACTGCTGCAATCAGTCGTTGTTGAATCATCGTGTCACTCGTCTTGCTGCTTTTCCCTTTTACTGATAACCTGGAAGTAATGTCCTTGAAAGTCTTCATGTTAAATTTTTTGATAGATGATTGTAGATGCTCTCTTGCATCTAGCCCAAACCTCTCATTAATAAATAAATTAATTTCTCCCCCAATTTTTTATACTCTTACTCATTCTTCTGTATGCTTACTGGGCAGGACACCACTAGTCGAGATGCAAATTAATAGTTCCTTAGAACAGCTGAACACTTTAAATCTACCAAACTGATCTTGCAATTGCAGTACATCTTCTGAATCTTTCTTCATTCTATTTTCCTGTCGTTGATCGTGACTGTACTGTGACAGTGTACTAACTTTAAACATATCCTTTACCATATCAGATAATATACCTATTTTATTGTAAGTCAACTCCCACATCTGTCGAGCACCTCCTCGTGTAGTTATATTGATAAGTTCGTCATTGATCTTACATACTTTTTTAACATGCTCGATTGCTTGATCTGCTGGGACTCTCACAAATGATTGGTCTGTCGTTTTAATGCTGAAATTTCGTTTAAGAAACTCTTCGTAAACAGCAGGAAAATAATTTTCTAGGTTCCCCATTTATACAATAATTGCAGAGCCCCATCGTATGTAGTTTACGTGGTCATGAAATGCCATCAATTTCGACATTTCCTTGAAATCTGTGACATATTCTTTCCAGCCTCCTTCTCGAGATGCATGGATGAAGTTCAGTAGTATTGCAATCAATTCTAGGTATTGCAGCCAAAATCCGAATATATTGTTTGAAGAGTTTTCTTCAGTGAATGCACTGAGGTGAACTCTGACATCTTGTAGATAACCAGACATTATTTGAGCATCTGTAGAGATTTTATTAAAGTTTTTGTTTTTGAAGTCCTCACAAATATCTGATGATAACACATCAATTGTGTCAAGATCAACATCTTGGCTCTTATTAGAAAGCCAAACTCTGAAAGATGACATTAGAGCTCTCCACAGAGCCTCAAATTCTATCTTGTGAGTTCGCACACATTGAATGAAGTGCTTCCCTTTTATAATAGCAGAAGCTGTTGTTTCTGAAACTATTCCACTCTCTACCCAGCAGTCTTCAATGACTGAACCAGCATGCTTCTCCCCAATTGCAGTTAAGTATACCTGTATGGAGTGGAAATCACCTAGTAGCAGAGTGACATTCTGGGTCTCACCTAGGCGAAACCACATCAATATTTTTACTTTAGAATACAGATATTCATCAAAAGTAATCACACTATAGTCTTGTTTCAGGAGGTGAGAGATCATATTACACCTAGCAATGATGGTCCAGAGTGTGTCATGTTCATGGGCTGGATTAGGAATTATGGGAAAGTAGCTTATAGTAGTTTTCTGTTTCCGATCCTCTGAAACACATGGGTTGAACGCAGTCCATGAAGGAATTACATTATCAGTATCATATTGTGAGCATATTCGTCTAGTCAGCCAAATTAGTTCTTTAATTGGTGGAAACATTGACCTTCTTTCAGTAACAGAAAAGTTGATTTGCTCTGCTGGAACTGTGTATTGCTTTGATGCTGAGAATTTAGATGGGCTGAGATTGCTAAAACCTCCAGGCACACTTTTCAAAGAGTTATTTCTCCCCAATAGCAAAGGTGAAGCTGTCAATCGAGGTGGACCCTCTTAATATGCAACGATCTGTGTGGCATGGAAAGTTTGTCTTCCGTCTAAGGTATCCTCTAAAATGTCATTGTTGTCTGCTGCATAATGTACAATTCGGTTTGGTTAAAGATTTTAAGGGACAACAACACTGTTTTCTTTGAATCTGTCCAAAGTTTTCTCAGTAATAGTAGTATAAATGCGTTGAACAACGTCATAAGGAACACTGCTTCTAGCAACATGAAGTATATTTACAAGTTGTTTCGACCTTGAAGCTTGGTGAACAAGCAAGACAGTACTGATTTGTTTTGGTGTCATTTTTTTTTTCCTTTTGATAATGCGTAAAGAATGTCCTGGCCTAACAACATAATTCTGCTATTAAGTTCGCTTTCAACAGAGTCACCAACAAGTGCATCATTGTCGTCATCGTCATCAGAAAGTAGAACCAACAGAAAAGTCTACAGACTGTCTGGTACACATTGGCGTTCTGCATCGGTAGTTAATATATTGCAATATTCAATCCCCGGATGAAGTTCGAGGTCAGATCTAATTTTCTTTGCTGTATAGAAGATATTTCTAATATCAGACATTATTTCTTTCAATGTAACCCCGTCGCTTGTGTCTTGAGCTATTAAAGCTTCTACAATTTCCATTGTAGTTATTTTCCTTGGAAAGACTAGCACAGGTAATTTTCAACAAATTTGTTTCTGAAAATGTATTTTAGTTCTGGCAAAAATGCAGAGCTGCCAATTTACTTTACGAAATGTTGATCGCATCGAGATCCTCTCTTGCTGTGAATATTTGTCTTCATGTTCACCATTACATTCTTCTGCCTGATTAATTTTCTCTACTTTTTTTTTTTTTTTACTAACCTATCAATATGTCTTTGGTGGGTAAACTGGCTGTATCATTATTTAATGCCAAAATGTAGCCTCAGATAACAGCTTTGTATTGCTGCGTGATTTTGGTTGTGTAATGCAATCACCAAATTCATTGTCAACAGAGTGTGAGTTCTTACGTTTCTCTAAACAGACTTGGACTTTTTTAAAACCATGTGCAGTTCCTATCATCAAATAATTTCTGTTGCTCTGGTTGTCACTATAACATATAAAGCATGAGACAGGAAAGTCATCTTCAGTGTGGGGTTTCTTTGCAGGATGAGAAATAGATATCACTGGTTCCATTATCTTAATCTATTTGGCATCCTCTAATTCCATGGACTCTAACTCAAAACCTGGAACAATTAACCATGCTAATAACCACATTATTGCACTTTCAACAATAGAAAAAGCGTGTATAATAATCGCCTAGCACCAGCAGGCCACATAATACTTCATACTTTCTAAGGCTGAATTTTATTACTTGTTTCGAATTCAATACCAATAATCGGCTGCTCCATATTAGTTAGATTGCGAAATGGGGTTATTCAAAATAGGAATGTTACATGACAAGGTCACTGTTGCCAAATCTAGGATTCAATTTGGAAATGTTCAGAGAGTTATTAAGTTATACAAACTATGCCTTCTGTGATCCACACCTACAATTGTTTTGGTATTTTAATGTAATTGCAAAAACAAATTAATTATAACAATAAAATCTACTTCTGATTGGAAATACTCGACTTTTGCATGACTTTTTTGTCCACCATATTTAATTTCTCGTTGTCTAGTTACCTATCACTAACTGTTATAGATTTTTTTTTTTTTGACTATACGACACCAATATCATAAAAATACACCCCAAACTTTAAGGAATGTACCAAATCACACATTTTTGTACTGCTGAGGATAGTGTTGGCAGCCATATTGAATATCTGGTGACTCCGAGAAATGCATTGTTGGCGAACACACATTTTGATTAAAAGGGGTTATAAGAAGTACAAAAATGGTTATTGCCGCTTTTAGGAAAGAAAACTCTACGGATACATTTTCTAGAGTCTTTTGATGTAAAATTTAACCCTACTATAACTTACGTGTTTTGGAGCACAACTTGTATTGAAATCTTTTCGAGAAAAGTGTTTGTAATCTTGGCCCTTGCTTCGTGTGGCCCTATTCACAGTAAGTTACTTCTGATCACCCAATTACAGTTCCATGAAGCACTCCAGTTGAAATGTTTTGTATAATTCGACGTGATAAAAATTTCGTCCGTATGGCAGCATAAAGCAGGATTTACAACGACCCGTCGCGTCAGTCTGTCATCAGTTCGTTAATCACGTGACCAACAGCCAATCAGAGGTGGCTATTAATTCTATCCGCCTGTCCGTCAAAACCTTGGCAAGCTTTAACTATTGACGGAGGAACGGATGAAATTACAGCCTTCTAAACTTGCACGTTTTGTTACTCGTTCATCCCAATTTTTGGCTGTCTTTTGTTTTTATATGTTTGTTAATGTAATTGAAAATGAAATCATGTTACATTTTCCCTGAAGATTAATTGATAATTACGTTTGGGAACGCGACCTTCTTTTGTGCAATAGTAAAAATAATAAAATCATGCTTTATATGCTATTTAAACATATTTTACAACGATTAATTACCATTACGTACATGTATGATTGTTTTGGGTACTTAGAAACACAATACTGCAAAAAATGTTCACTTTTAATGGAATTTTTTTCCTATTTGTAAACAGTTTTTTTATTATTAGTTTGCAGCAATGAACTTAGACGGACAAAGTTTAGTTGTAAATCGTTTGGTTGAGAGACGGATGAACGTATGACGGACGGATGGATGACGAACGGACGCGACGGGTTGTTGTAAATCCTGCTTAAGGTGTTGGTAAGGAAACAGCAGCAGAAATAGGCGTGTCTCAACGAGAGAACAGAAAAGTAGTTAACAGGCATTGAAAACAACGTACGGCAACTGTTTGAAGACAAGGGGAAGTGTTGGGCGGAACGAATGTTTAAGAAGACGGAAGAGCGGCAATGCTTCCTGAACGAATCAGGAATATGCTCGCCGAGTATTCGCCGTACAAGGAGTGGGAGGTTACCGCGTCTTGCCTCGTGACGTACGTCAAGACGCCGCGCCGTATCGAATGGCGGCAAAACTTGGCGCCACTGACGATTCCCGAGCTGGTTTGGAATTCGAGACGTGGCTTCTTAGTTTACTCCGTCGCCACGACGCCACGGCGTCCCTTATGCCCGGTTGCACCATCGTGGTTCGAAACTAGATCCGAGATCGGATCTAAGATCGACACGGAAAACTGTTGCACCATTCGACTTCAGAGCTGGACTGGAGGTCGAGATGAAGTTCATTTCAAACAGCCGAAATTGGCGGTTCGAAATCTCGATCCGCGATCAGCAGCCATCGTCGACAAATGTAGTTTGAAAATACGCCAACAGATAGAACTACGCTCGATCGTTTTCTTGAGAAATTAAAACAACATTATACGCACTTGAATATTATTCAGTAAAATTCATAAAACAATAATTCACTTAAAAAAGATAAAACATCGCACAACTAGTTATATCTATAGTGAAAAATACGCCTACTTCCATGACGTCATATATTACGGACCAATAGCAAAATTTGTCTCATACTTAATCTCGATCTTTCACTTTGGAACCGAGATCGACGAATCGGAGATCCAGAAACATGAATTTTCGTTGTTGCAACACTTTTACATTGGAACCAAGATCAAATTGGATCCCGGTTCGGAACTAGCATCATTCGATCTCGGATCGGGAAAGATGTTGGTGCAACCGGGTCATACATCCGCGCTGAAGGTTACACTCCCTAAAATGTCCGCATTTTTTCAACCTGCGTGGTCTAACACGGATAAATACCTTCATTGCCAGGTCCGAAATTCCAGAAAGTCATTTCATCAGAAAGAGAATTTCACACGTGCTCTCAGGGTTCGCGCGTGGTGTAGTGGTTAGTCTACTCGCCTCCCACCTAGGCGAGCCGGGTTAGATTCCCTGCGGGGTCGCCCCGGTTCTTAGCATGTGGGAATCGTGCCGGACGATGCCGCTGGTCGGCGGGTTTTCTAGGGGATGTTCCGGCTCCCCCCGCCCATGCATTCAGTCGCTGTTCCATACTCACCACGCTCCACCCTCATCTGCTCTCAAGACCTGGATGTCAAGAGCCGTTTAAATCTCTCCACTCACTCACATGTGTTCTCTAACCTCAGGAGAAATCGAAACACTGGTGACGGTCATAATAGAGTGGAGAGATTTGGGTGTCTCTTAACATCGAGGTCTTGAGATTAGGTGAGTATGGAGCGACACCGAAATGAAAGGCGGGGAAAAGAGAGATCCCGAGAAAACCCGCCGACCAATGGTATCGTCCGGCATGATCCCCACATGCGAAAAACCGGAGTGACTCGGCCGGGATTGAGCCCGGAGCACGCTAACAGCTCAGCCAATGTGGCCCCCGGGGGATGTTAGAGAATACCTTATAATTCAGAAATGACCCCAACATCCGCTATCGCAATCGCCAGCAAAATGCTTGACTAGCTTGATGTCGGGTCGCACTTCGCTAACCAGTGCCTGCCAACAATGACTACGAGCTGCGGACCTAGCCAATAGGTGGGGATAGGAAAATTTCGCGAGTTCAATTACCTGTATGCTAGACTCCACAATCTTTGTATAGCCGAACCTCGGATGTTTGTTTATTGGCTGTTTCCCCAGTGTTACAGCACATTTCGCAGTACAGAATTCACTTCTTGTTCCCTTGCAAGTCGGCTATTGGCGCGGAGTCGTCCAAGGCGTGTCTAAGAAATTCTGATCCAATTGCAAAGGTGACTTCAGTATACACGCGTTCTAGAATCCTGTCCTGAAATGAAGTCGCGACGTTTTCATATCCCTATCTATATGTTAGACTTCAGAGTCTTGTATTCTCTTATACAGATATCAACTGTTTATAGGTTGATTGTTGTGGTAGTAAAAGGCGGTGGTTGGGCTCAAAATTTCTTGCATGTTTGTTATTGGCTTATTTATCACCAGGAGGTGTCAAAAACACGTCGACCAATTACAAACGTAACATGAACGTACATGTGTGTGAATGACAACTTGTTTGGAAATGAACCCGCGAAATTCTCGGGTCTCTAATAATAGGTAGGGACACCCAAATTTCGCGTAAAGATTTCCGTACATGCTAGATTTAAGTACTATACTGGAGTGGCAGCAAATTTATTTCGCTAATTGGCAGCGTGTCTTTGAATGAAAACAATTTTCTACCTGACTGGCCAATCAGAAAGAGGCTAAGTTGCACTTCCGTGATTCGTGCGCAGACACTTGTGACGCGTAATTATGAACTACAACTGGCTATGAAATTTTTTTGCGAAAATCGGGTGTCCTTGCCAATAGGGAATATTTCGCAACACATAGTTGTGCCGTTTTTTGACACTCGCTTGGTCACAACTGTGCTTTTGTAGTCTTATATTCACTTTGTAGGGATATTTTTGTTTTCTTATCAAAGCCCTTTGTGTTTTTTTCCAGCACCATTTTTTTTTTGCATTTTTTAATGTAATGCGGGGTTAAATAATTTTTTCGTCAATGTTTTTGTGATTAATTAATCAAGTTATTAATATTCTGTGATTTTGCAACTTTTCATATTTTGAATTTATAGGTGACTCATTATAGTGATCTGGTTTAAACCACTTTCAACAAATTGAAAATTTTTTGTTAGTATTTCAACCTATCGAAATGTCAAATGTTAAAATAATGGCAAATTCATTTATGGAATATACATTTGTGACCTTCACATTTATGCTTTTTGGAGTTAATAATATTTAATTTTGTTTCATTTCGATTAAAATTAGTTTATCATGTATTTATGGTATTAATGTAAAATACCACTTAACGAGTAATCTGCATCTCTGATTTCTGAAGCAAACCGACAGCAGTGCGCGTCACTGGTATTTTCCGAACGCCCCCACTTCCGCCTTCTTCAACTCCTCTTGTAATGGCACGATAAAAATAATTATCAGCTTACCTTGGTCTTCATGTGGTAATCCCACTTTATTTGCCGTGTTTGCGGTTGATCTTGCAGTTCGATAAAAATGCTGCTTTGAGGCCATTTGTGCTGCCTTGCGGCCAAGGCATTCGAGTTTCCCTTGACGTCGCATTGCAGTCACTTCGTGCCTGAACCCAATTTGTAAGCTCTAACAACTCGTGAGCATTGGCAAGAGGAGTGTCCCGAAGATGGGTCACTTTCCAGGGTAGTCCAGCGAACTAACTATTTGTCGGCATGTGCATGCACTGTTGCCTGGTCGCGACCACAAAATTTAAGCACTCAATTTACACCTGAAAAACTCATGTATTCAATTTGGGGCAAGCTAGAATTCAAAACGTGTGTGTGTATACAACTTTAGCCATTGGTCCATGCGGTCTTTGACATCACCTGGAGAACGCTGGCCCAATCGTTGCCTTCTCCTGAGACAGCAGGCAATCAATGGGCAGTTGATATCAGCATATTTGTACAGAAGACTGTAGAGTGTAGCTTTCAGATCAAAGAACGAGCGAATTTTTCAAGTCTAACTTCACAGTGCTGTATATACTCGCGTCGGCGTCGTTTCTCCATTGCTGCTGCATAGACGTGAAATCATGCCGTTTCTTACATATCAGTATGTAATTGGGGCACGAGATTGTGAAGCGTTCGTTTTTGACCTTGCTGCGTCCTACACCAAGGGCGTGGCAAGGCAGGTAATGCATAAATCCTAGAAAAACCCAATCAGAACACAGGAATGGCAAAAGCCATGTATAAACCATTTTTCTGTACAGTGTAAAGGATAGTGAAATGTTTGCAACGATCTGTAATAGAAACAAAGAAGTGTGGTCATGTTTATTTTAATTTTAAATATTTCTTTAAATTTTTTCTTTTCATTAACATTTCTTTTACAAATATTGCACATGGAATACTTTCTTGGTTATTTTACAATTCATATTGTAGGGTAACATCATAATTTTCCTTTCCCATTTATAACAAATTTATATTAAAAACATTTATATAAAACCCAGGTTGCCCAAAATATAGATAAAATGCAACCAATCTCAGGTACCAATGCTTTCACTGGTTTTCAGCTAATACTTACACAGGTTATATTTACTGGCCATATTAATCAGTTAATACAAAAAGGCCATCACAATATATATTGAGTAAATGACCCCAATTTACCATAGTTACAATGGCTGCTATATTTCTGTCACACCTACATTTACCATTGATATTATTACATCATGTTTAATTCCTACATTCGGAAATACGCCATTTTGGTAACACAGTACTGGTCATCAAACAATAATTAAGTTTTAATTTACTCGCAATCCAGAGTGGATGGGAGCAACCGCTAAGCAACGCCTGCCTTAACTCCGCGAGTAAATCGGATTTTTGGAACAAGCCCCAAACTTAGTTAAGTTTCTCTTAAAAAGTAATACAATCAAGGAGTTTCGCATAGCTCCACTTAACAAAAGAGGCTGAGACCGTAATTGACGATAATTGGCAAATGTTTACAAATGTTCACCAAAGTGTACAATAGTTTACAAATGTTGAAAAATGTTTACAAGTGGTCGCAAAAGTTTACCAATGGTTCCTAGTGGTTACCACCACTTTACGTCTTGGTTACGACATAGCCACATAAGCTTGGTTACAAAAGTAACAGTATCGGATTTTGGCTAAAAGGCCAACATTTCACAAAATTGTAAAAAACTTTAAAATTATTTTACGGCCATGATGGCCCCTGCCTAACGTCCGAGTGACGTAAATGATCTGTTCGCTCTAGGAGTATACATGGGGGATTCCAAAAAAAGTAATACTTATCTCATGGTAAAAGCTTGCCCCCTCGAGGTCACTGCACTGACCCAGAGAGTAGCGCGGGCCGGCATTAAATACACTGTGCCACCCACTTGCGCTACCAACCAATTTAATCCTCCTCTAAAAAAACAATTTTTATAAGAAATCGAGGGGCGTTAATTACTCCTTGGAGGGTACAAGCAATGCGCAGCCAATGGCTGTTGATTTTACCAATTATTACCATTTATGGTGATCGACGTAGCAAACACTAATTCCGCTTAGGTGGTCTGACACAATGAATTTTTAAAACACCCAAAAAGATTATAGTGCGTTCTCCACTTCCGTCCTCTTGACCAAGATGCCGGAAGTAACAACGAAAACGTCACGTTTTTGTTGGCGCACGGATCGTCCCAAGCTGTTTACCAAGGTGGTCACCGACTGTGCTGCGCTCGTACGACAAATCACTGAAACATCAGTCCGGTGCACACTCTTTCGTCAGGCTTCGATGTTGCTAAACGTGAAAATTAGGCACGGACATATTTAGTTATTTTCCGGTACCTCAAATATTTTTTCAAGTGTTTGATAATGATGTGAAGCTAGCACTAACATCACAGTTTTATTTTATTAGTGTTTTGATCCAAATCGAAAAGTTTTAAACCTCAAAACAACGTGTGTGAAAGTTCGTGCGTACCAGGTTGTAAGCTACACAATTCAACAGGTTACAAGACAGACACAGTAAGTACCTTTTTCCGAGGGAAATGGCGACGTGGTCCAACCCACTAATTAATTTTAAGAATGTTTTTACATATTGACAAGTTGTAAATAATTCACGGGCGTGCAGTGACGGGATTTACGTCACAAGTTTATTGGCGCAGTGTTACACTTTAAGTTTAGCGCTTCCTCACATATTAACATGAATTTTTCAGGTCCCTACTCATAGAATAATAATTAAATTAAATAGAAGTTAGATCTGAAGTAAGCCCGACTATTACACTTGTCTGACCAGGAGTTTTTAAATTTCTATTTTCGTTGTGGTCGAGTGGCCCAAAACACAAGAGTGTATGTACAATCTCGCAAAACTAAATTTTATGACAAGGTTTCCCTATAGTGGCAAATACGCAACTTAAAAGAGAAAAATATCTGGAATGTGCTAGATTTAACTCGCCGACACAAACATTTCCCCTTTTTATGTTTTAGCTGTAACATCTTTTCCACCATCGTGTAATACAAATTTCCCGTCTGCCAACCGCCTTTGAAAATTGCTTATTCAGTCAGTGCTTTCCAAATGGTTTATTGAAGAATTCTGCTCTTCCTGTCACGTGAGTACACTGTCGGGATGTTAATTCAAGCAGTCACTGTGAAAATATAATTGTCGACTTAGTTGCTGCTTTTATCGTGTCGTGCCGTATTTGTCGGGTCTATGTGACTATGGCATGGAAAGTGTTTACCTTGCTCAGTACTCGTCGGTTGTGTAGACCTTCAGTGGCCATTTTACTCATATAAGACACGTCAGCGTCATCGATGAAGCAAGAAACAAACGTATTTTATATTGCCTTCTCGCACCACACAAAAGCTTCAACCAATGGACCACGCTTTAATGCCCCCCCCCCCCCTTAACGGCCATGAAATACCAATTACAGTTATTATTTACGCTTACAATGAAAATCCTGCAAGATCTAATGATATTGCAGATCTATTTGGTTAAACGTACCTCCGCTGTACAACTGCAAAAAACGCTGTGAAATAATACCAGAGACACTGGAAACTCTAGCCCATTAATCTGGGCCTTATTATTTGATACTTCATACATTCATAAATTCTACTACATTTACAAAAGTTATTATTTTAAATATATTTTTAGAACTATTTTATTTTTGAAATGTGTAATTTTAGTTAATAAACTTGAATTTCAATTAAAATATAGTTATATTCTCTAAATTCCAAAATATATGAAAATTTGACTTATTATTAAATAAGAAATATACAAATTAATAATGTTCTGATATTATTCAATCTTTTCGGATATGGTTTCACATTCAAAACCGGCTGTAGGCCCTATATTAATCTATCTAATGACTATTCCATAAACTACAACGAAGATTTTTAGTTTTAAAATAATCAAAATTAATTTTTTTACCAAAACGTTTTTTCTTTAGTGTTATAAAATTTTACTAATTAGAAGATTTTATTAAAATGACTAATTAACTTAATAGCATATCTAACACTTGCTTTGCCATGTTTTCCTATTACTTCGTTTGAAATAATACCATCGTAAAAAAACGAAACAAATGTATTGTTTGTGTTAAACTTTCTGAAACATACCGTTCAATAGTATTAGATGTAATCTGATATGTGTGACTTAATTTCATTTCAGTTTAACTTACATTTTTAGTAAAATGTATAGTGTCGAATGTAATTAAAGTTTTGAAATGTTCATAGTTAATAAAACTCTAGTGATTTTTTTGCCGATAGTTAGTTTGCGTCGTTCATTTGAAAACGCTATTAATTTGTATTACAAAAAAGTAATAAATTAAATTAAAAATGGTAATATTGAGGCTCTGAAGTCACAATTCCGGAATACAATAAATATAATGGTGATGGATAAAAGCGGTAACATTTAATATACTTAATTTAAGAATATAGCTGGCTTAACATTAATAAACTATACGTTTAGTTCAAAATTTCAAATCAAATGTATTATCTTATTGTAAAAATAGTTTTTGAGAAGGTACATAACAATTAAAAGACTATCGATTATTGTTTAAATAATAATAAAGACTATTTCTTCTAAATTAATTTGAAAATTATTGTTTCTTTGTTAAATGTCGCAATTCCGATAGTCAATATACTATAACAGACTATTTTAACCATTTTACTTGTCAAGACAAAAATATTGGCTATTTTATATAGACGAACGTGGAAGAATTTTTATTCGTAATGTGACTGTGGTCATAACATTTACTGTTAAATGTTTGTAATGTTAAATTAAATATTTATATCGGTATTGATTCAACGCTTAAGGGGTTAAAAAACTGGCATGTGTGCCCCTTGCATTTTGTGTAGTCATGAAAACAAGCGACTTTAATAATCAATGAAGATTATTGGCAAATATTGTTACTTGTTAGTGTTGTGTTGTTTTACTGCCATTAATACGAAGCATGTGTGTTTTAAGGCCAAGCCCACGATGAGTATCAGCCATGATCTGGAACTCCTTCAAGCTTGCAACTCTACTTCTCCCGTCAGCGTGGGTGAGTACACGTTGCCATAATTTGTGGAACAAAATCACCTTCTTTTCAGAGGGAATATCTTGTACGTCATAGGGGCCACGGTGACTGAGCGATTAGCACGCTCGCCTCTCACCAAGGGGATCCGGGTTCAATCCCCGGCCGTGACACCGGATTTTCGCAAGTGAGAATCGTGTCGGACGATGCAGCTGGTCGGCGGGTCTTCTCGGGGATCTCCCGCCTCCCGCCCCCACACTCCCCTCATCGGCTCTCAAGACCTCGCTTTTAAGACCCCACCTTGCACGTCATACACAAATATAAAGCTACACGCACGAGCTTAATGTAGGCTTTAAGAACCAATGGATTCAGAGCTGAAGGTTTTATAAACGCAAACAACGTGTCATTAACTGTCATTTTTAGTTGTCTTAGAAAAAACACCGGGGAATTACACCTTAATAAGGATAACATACTTCTACTATTCGAAACTGTATTCGAAATAATGAAGATCTTAAACGAGAAAATGTCCGTCGGACTGAATTCACGAATATTAAATTCACGAATATTATTTGCTTTTCTGTAATTTATAACCCTTGGTTCGTGGAAAATTGCCACCAATACCATAAATGGCCACACTATCTACTGAAAACAATGGCTCCAGACTCAAGCACAGAAAGAGCGTTTGAAATACGGAGTATCAGAGGTATGATTTAGAAAACAACAACGTGGCAGTAATCACGACTGAAAGCAGCGAGCCGCTACAAAAATACTTGCGACTGAAGGAAAAATCAATTGACTTCTTAAAGCTGCTATGAATATGTAAGAACTACACGAATATACTAACTTTTGTCCTTTGCCCAATGCCCGTGGTCTATGTGGGAAGCCATTTTTACTGTTACCTGTGATGTAGGTGGAAAAAAGTCTCACTACACTTAAAAAAAGTTTCCGTGACCAAAAATTTTTATTGGCGACTACAAAATTCCCTTGTCAATACATACCACACAAAAGATCTTGTGGCACCAACACCAACTTTACTAACTAAGTCACGTGTCATATGATCTATACGCAACATAATAATTAAATATCAAGAATATTTAACAATTGGTACTCGGGTACTGGCATCCGGAATCTATTTTTAAATAGGTCTTGATGTTCCTGTCGACACATTTTTATTCGTCCGACAGAAAATAGTATTAATAGTTATTCGATTCTCTTGGACAAATAAAAATGTATTGGCAAAAACATTAACACCTTTTTTTGAAAAAGAGTGAGTGAAGAAATTTGGGCGGCTCTTAACATCGAGGTCTTGAGAGCCGATTATTTTAAAGAGAGATTCTGGACACTATTACCCCAGTACCCATTCTCACATATGCTTCATACTTAATTAACGTGTTGTATATATGATATAGCTAATATGAGGTGAGATTTAGTAGGCAAAGTTAATTAAGAGCATAGAAACTTGGGGTCCCATATTCCCAAATTTTCAACTTTTAAGAGCATAGAAATTTCGGCTCCCATATTAGGAAATTTTCGACTTTTCGGTGCTATATTTTTAAAACTATAATCATTTGAATACTATTTACATTTATGTGGTCCTTATATAAATCTCTTTCAGACAATGAAATAAAACACTATCGTGAAATATGACCTTAAAACACTGGCCACTGATTCACTATTATGTACAGTTCCAGACATAAATATTCTTATTCATTACTCTGTTCGCCCACATAAAGTTGAAAAAAAAAACAGTGACAAACGAACAAAAATAGTTGCACAACGTAAAAAAAAATTATGCTTCTGTATGAAATGTGCACTGTGCACTTCCCAACATATACGTAGGTATCCGCAGTTTTAATAACTTTCCTTTCCTCTACATATGTATGCAAGAGAATTTGATGAAGTATATCCTATCATAAGACTTAGATAAAATGAACATTTGTATTGAAGTAAATTATTTATATTTTCATAATTTCGAGAATAAGTGTCTGAACACTCTTAAACATATAAATGTAATTCGGTGGGAATAGGTTCTTTTCCGAGATATGATTTAAATGTGACGCTATTTAAAAAAAGTGGACGAAAGATGCTATATATTGGCACATTTGATACTCGCAGTTGGTAGTTTGAGCATACCAGGTTTGGATGAAATTGGTCAAACGGTATACTCCAATGTACTAAATTAATATTTAAATATTTATATGGCCGCCATCTCGAAAATAAGTGTCTTATCTATTTAAATCACGTATGGTAACATGGCCTACCAAGATATTAGTTACATGCCTAATTTGGCGGGTATCAATTGTGTTGTTTACGAGACATGATGTACAATGGAATAACAATATCACTCCCAAATTAAATTGGTATTCGATAATGTGTAAAAATATGAAATTTGGTTTAAAATTGGTCAAATGGTTCTCGAGATACCAAATACCACCTAAAAATGTCGCAGTTTTGAAAATAAGCATACGGCGTGGACGACAACCGAGTTTTTTGAAATTCCGTTCACGGGTTCCACATTTGTTTGGGGAAATCACACACATAGACACACACAGCCTCATTAGATATTAATGTGATCTTATAAATAGAGACCTGAAGAATTCACGGATTAATTTGAGACAAGCTAGAATTCAAAATACGTGTGAGTATATAACTTTAGCCATTGGTCAACATGGTGTTTGACACCTTCTGGAGAACGCTGGCCCAATCGTCACCTTCCACGGTGACAGCAGACAACCAATGTGCAGTTGACATCCGCATATTTGTATATAATATTGTAGAGTCTAGCCTGCAGGTCAATGAACTCGCGAATTTTCCAAGTCTCTAAGAAGCCTATGATTCCTTCGGAAAGTAGGCTAGGAACGAAATGAACGAAACTTGCAGAAGATTTCCGAATAGTTTCTTACCAGTTACTTTCCGTAATTTCACGGGGAATATCTTCTAACCGGGCACCTCCGCGCAGTTACCGGAGACACGGATCAATAAACACAAGTCTTCAACTTCGGCAGCGAGTCTGCAAATCATCCATGCCGAACGTCTGATTCCATGTTTTATTTATTTCTCGAGTTACGCGCGACCTTCCAGCAAAAACCCCCGCAAAATAATAGCAATAAAAACCTAACGAGGGGCAAGAAATGTAAATAAAATTAGGCACACGGTCCTCCAGCTCTCAGACTTTGTATCAACGCCGCAAATATTTTGATTTAAATTTCAGCTCACTTAAGTGAATTTTAACGGCGATGCGAGCAGGATAATGACATCCGTTCACTGCTCCTTTTTCACGTCGCAGGCACCCGTCACGGCACATTATAAAACTAATGGCCGACGTGAGCAAAAAAATAATTACAAGGCGAGGAGGTTTTGCGTGTGTTGGCAGACCTGAGCCCAGTTATGCTGGGCCTTATTACAACAGTTGGTATTCCTACCTATCGAAATGCTGATGAAATTACACCAGGCGGTCAAACATTATTTCTTATAGGCCGTTCACGGTAAAGTGAGCACTTTTTGAAGTAGTTTCATCAGACATAATAATCAATAAATACATTTCATTGTGGCCTCGTACTTTTGGTTTTGGGTATGGTGAATGTATACACTGTGTTTATTGCTCACATGGCAGGGTTTACATTAACAAGTGGGTGAAGGATATAAATTGGTTGAAAGAAAAAAGTAACTAGGGCTTCAAAAGTGCTCACATTACCGTGAACGGCCTACATCAACAGAGGTCTGAGAATACCGCGTTATTCTTTTAATTCACGTTATACTTAGAGACCCGAGAAATTCGCGAGTTCAGTGACCTGTAGGCTAGACTTCACAGTCTTATATGCTCTCATACAGATAACAACTGTTTATTGGTTGATTGTTGTGGTATTAAAAGGCAGTGGTTGGGCTCACAATTTTTTGCATGTTGGTTATTGGCTTATTTATCTCCTGGAGGTGTCAATAAATACGTCGACCAATTACAAACATAACATGAACGTACATGTGTGTGAATTCCAACTTGTCTAGAAATGAACCCGCGAAATTCTCGGGTGTCTAGTTTTACTTAAATGACTTGTATAGTGGCCCTACTATTGTTATTGAACCATTCTTTATTAGACACGCCTGGGGTGACTCTACACCAATAAACATACACTTCATGTTGGTAATGCCGAATCACGTGTTATACTGTCACAAAGGAACTGGCTTATCACCTAGGCAACAACCAATTATCATACGTCACCGACTCGAGAACATACACGACCGTGAAGTCTATCTTGAAGGCAAAAAATAACGCGAATTTCGCACGTCCCCACTTATTAGTTTTTATATACTCACACTGAGAAAAAGGGTTTGTTAAAGCAACAAATACTCTTGGGCGCAACAAAATTAATTGTGTTTAGAGGAGCAATGAAATATTTTTTTGTTGAAACCAAATTAATTTGTTGTCCTTATGGTATGTTTGCCCCAAAAAAAGATTTGGTTGGCGCAAACTAAAGATTGGTTTGCCTATACTAGAGTTAGGAAAATTTCGCGAGTTCAATGACCTGTATGCTATACTCTACAATCCTTTGTATAGTCGAACCTCAGATGTTTGTTCATTGGCTGTTGCTCCAGTGTTACCCCACATTTGAAAGTACGGGATTCGCTTCTTGTTCCCCTGCAAGTCGGCTATTGGCGCGGAGTCGTCCAGGGCGTGTCTTATAAACAGTAATCCAATTACAAAGGTGACTTCAGTGTGTACGCGTTTGATTTGTCCTGAAATGAATTCGCGAATTTTTCCTATCTCTAGCTTATACACATATTAAGCAGTTTCTGCTAATATAAAAATTTGTGAAGCCTGACCGAGAATCGAACCTAGATCATTCGAGTGACTACTGATCATGTTGTAGTGGGGAAATTTGGGCCTCTCTTCATATCGAGGTGTTGAGGGCGATAAAATTGGAATGATTTTAAAAACACATTCAAATACTGGACAACGTGTGTAAATAACTACTTGAAGAAGCTTTACAGCTTTATTTTGTAGCATCGTGTTTAACTTATTTGGTTAAGATGTTTACTCCATTATTAAATAACAAACATTGTTGCTATCCTAATTGTCACAAAAAATACAAACACTGTAGCTGTATTTTCGAACGAAGGCAATTATGTGTGGGAATACAAATATATGCTGTTGATTGACCTAAATATTTGGTTGACAGCCTAATTTTGTTGGTTGAACACAGAGGTTTTGTTTACGTAAACGTGTATTTAGTTAGATCAACAAAATTAATTTGATTATTTTTCAAGTTTTCTCTAGTCAACAAAAGGGGCAACTATACTCCATTCCCGACTGGAAGAGACTTTTGAAAACGAACCTTTGAAATATCAACCTAGGTGTAACACGTCAACCTGTTTTTTTTTTCAATAACCTGTATTTCACAAATATATAAAACTGTGATTAACTTGAGAGTACTGTATTATTGAATAAAAGAAACTTTACCTTAGTATATTCTATAACTTGTAATATTAATTTCTCATTAAATATGAATTAACAACAGCGAGAGCAGCTATGTGTTGGCAACGGCTAGTAAGAAATAGTTCACAGATAAATATTGTTTTAGCCTAGTTTTTTGGTATGCTATTTGTAAATTAAACTTTGCCTACTGAAATCTCTAAATATTTAGGTAGTCCCGATGGCAACATATTTAATTTCTACAGTTTAAAAAAACAGTATAAAATATCGTGTGTAGGCCCACTGACACGGTGTTTGTTTTATCAACTGAGGAAGCAACTGTCAGCTGGATGGAGCTTGTAGCTCTCTCTCTTTCTTTCTTTCTTTGTCTCTCTCACACTCGGGAAATTTCTCGTCGCTAGTAAGTAAAATTATACATGTTTTCAGTTGTAGCATATTCCATAATTATTACAGCAAAATAATGCTTTTTGAATTTGTAATTTACAACTGAAAAGAGAGTTTAATATTTGAAAACTTATTTAAATATATTTAGATATGATGGCGGGCTGTTACCATCTCAAGTTTGCAGACGTGGCGAGCCATGACATGGCATGTTGCTTTTTGCCAAACGAAGCATAAATTATACTTACTCCGAAAATAGTTCAAATTACCACATCAAGTTTGTACACGTTGTGTTTTTTAAACCTACCTAGGTAAGTTACGATGTGGTGTTAAATCTGTGTTTCCACGGGAGTAATAAATATACTGTTATGTGTGTTTCGTTAACCGCTGCGTGTGAAATGGTGTGGCGTTGCTGCATCGTGGTCGATACGCTGGCCCTGTGTTTGTGTGCATGATTTTAAATATTTGATGTGCACTATTTTTACATTTCAACGGTGAACCTTTTTTTATTATAGAGTTAGTTATTTACATCCACGTCTGTTTATTTATCACAACAGCGTACCTTTTCCCTAGGTGTTTGAAACACAGACCTATAACGTGATTTTCCATAATCCCAAAGAAATACCAAGCCCAGCCCGATAAATTTCAATAAACCTAATAAACAGTAAGTAGCAATACATAGAAATATCAGCGGAATAAAAAATTACGGTAGGCTTATATGTGTGCATGTTCACCGCTATCTTTTAAGTTTGTATGACAAAAAATAAGCAACACGACTTGCGTGCTTGAATTTAATGTGCCTTTTTCGTTTGACTTGTTGTTCCTAGGTTTTAATATTTATTCCAAATGAGGCTGTCTTTAAAAGAAATAACCCAACACATATCAATAACGAAAGGATAAATACTACAGTTCTTTACCTCGCAGTTGTAACAGTGTTAAACACAGTCGCGGCAAAATATTAACGTGCATTACAGTACATGTAATGTGCTATGTCGTGAAAAACAAATATGTTAATCTAAAATAACCTTAAGAACTATGGTCAGTCCAGGAATTTTTTAAATGCCGTAAAGCTGACCTAAATATTGTTATAGGCCTAAACTGTAGATATTCGTATGGAATGGTTTTTGGAATATGACAGAATTCTTTGAAAAGCTATAAACAGTAAACAACGCAGACAGGTATAAAACTAGGAGTCACATTTAAATGTTTATGTTTAGGTGTAGCGAAGGTATACGAACACATGTACACACAAACACACAATGGAATGTAAACATTGATTTTGACAGATACTACATGGCAGTCACGTGGCAATGTTTGTTTACATTTGACGGAAGGATACGAAACGGGCCTGCGAGTAGATAATTAGCAGGGCTCCGAGATAGTTGCTTCCAATGGGGAATGGACTATAAATATAATTTTGACCCTAAACAAACTGATATTTCTTTGGCTGTTCTCTCAGTGCGAATACTTTATTGACACGTGCTGGTTACTTCTGTGTGAAATGCAATTGAATGCCGGGATGTTTACATGATACAAGCACACTGAGAGAAAATTGAACAAAATATTTGTTTCTATAGGGCCAAATATATATTCGGTTGCCCTAACAAAATATATTGCTGAGCAAACAAAATTTGAAAAGAAATAAAATTACTTTTGTTCGTCTAACAACATATATGTTGAATAAATAATCGTTAACTCGCCTGGTGGTAATATCGATTATTAATACACTAGCACCACCCAGGTGATGTAAAAGTAAACATATGAAATCCAAGATGATGGCCTCCATCAATGTATAAAAAAATTACAAACGAAAAAACCAAGATGGCTGCATACGATAGAATGAGTGTAAACGAATGGTTGCAGGGGTGGAGACCTGCAGATTATACTGCCAATAACAATTATTGTTAGGTCAGTCGCCTGCTGGGCGTGGGGTTGGGTGACATCTAGAATTGTAACCTTATTTTTTAAATTTTAAATGAAATTTTAAATACTTTTTAAATAATTTTTAAAATAATTTCTTATAAATTTCTTATATATTTTTTGGGACTTTTTAGATTTTCGAGGTCAAAGATCACTGAGTCAAGGCCAAAGGTCAAGGTAAAGGCCACTGATATCCAATATGGCCTACAAGATGGCCGCCGGCCGACCGGAATGACAGAGCATTAACAACTCCGATCCCCACGCCAGACGCCGATGCGCCAAACTCCCCCAAATAATTCTTCTAATTTTTTTTATAGGACCACGGTGGCTGAGCGGTTAGCCTGCTCGCCTCCCACCAAGGCGAACCGGGTCCAATTCCCGGCCGGCCACTCTCGGATTTTCGCATGTGGGAATCGTTCCGGCGATGCCGCTGGTCTGCGGGTTTTCTCGGGTATCTCCCATTCCCCCAGCCGTTTCATTCCGGCGCTGCCTCATACTCACCTCAATCACCCTCATCGGCTCTCAGACCTCGCTATTAACAGGCGCTCAAATCTCTTCACTCACTTACACACCCGTTTATGTCTTTATGATACATAATGGGTTTTCTGTGACAACATAGTTCTGCAACAACTTTGAGTCAAATGTAATATTTTTAAAAGTATTTATTACCCCCCATGCAACCTTCATTCAAAGAACATAAGATATATGATGTTCCTATAAGTATTATAGGTAAGTCTCATTTTTAAAATTTGTCGGCTTTAAATGATGTTTTGTCAGTTGGGAGATTACATTCAAAACTTGAAACAGAGAGACGAGCCAAATCAGTGAAAACAGTTAAATTTGAGATTTGATAGGTTTGGTAATCAGTGTCAGATAGCTAATTAATATGGTGGCTGGATTTCACTGATTAATTTGCTTTATTCTCCAGTTAGCTTATCAACTGACTTTCAGTGAATATTATTTCACTTATTGATATCACGATTCGGGCTTAAGAGTGTAAAGGAAACGCTGGTATTCTAATGGATGTTGTCAGTTTCCAGATAGCGGGCATGTATTTCCGGGCCGCAGCGCATTTTTGTTGGAACAACGATGATTTCATGTCTGCGATGTTGTCATGCCTGCGATGTTGTCATGCTTGCGATGTGCGGATGGAGGTTCAACTGTTTTCGTTTACGAGCGTGGGCTAGTCTCCTGTTATGTCTCTCTCTCTCTCTCTCTCTCTCTCTCTCTCTCTCTCTCTCTCTCTCTCTCTGTCGCGAGTGCGTCAGATTCCTAAAGCGTTCCTCTGATGGCTGCTAATCCACAACGCGACGCAGCTATTTCGCGGGAACCAACAACAAATGAAACATGAAACGGCCACCACTTTTGCGGGAATGAGTCAACACGCCCAAGCTTTTTACGCTTCGTTCTCTCTCCACGACAGCGACAGAAAGAGGTCTCACGCTATTTTTTAACACTCTTGACTTCTGCCGAGGACTTGTGACGTTTACTGTTTTCGAAAGGGTCCTATTGATTTTGTCGCGTAATTCGAAATTAGCGGGAAAAAAAAAAAAAAAAATCACTTCGGCAGGAGCGTTCATAAGGTTCTCTGCAAAGTAATATTACCTCGGCAACAAGTGAAAATTGCTGAAATAATTAATATGAAATTTACATTAACCCAAGAAGGAAGGGCCTGCGGTGGTCTAGTGGCTAGACTACTCGCCTCCCACCAAGGCGATCCGGGTTCGATTCCCGGCGGCCCAAATTTGTCCGCTCCACTCCACTACAAGAAGGTTCAGTGTAGTAAGCGTGTCTGTTGTTGTGTGAGCCAATAGCACACTTGTAAACGGCGATACGGAGACCAATAACTGACGGCCAGGCAATCGTGAATATAGACTCACCTCTTGTCTTAATTGCCAGTAATTCTTTACCGCACTCAAAGTGTTAAACGGCCCCATCATAATAAACAGTTGAAGAATGTGTTATTATATAGGTAGGATGTGACCTCGCAGTAAAAATATCTGTATTTACACAAATATTTGTTTTAACTAATTGCCAGCATAGTATTTGTAAGAGAGCAAATTTTGCAAAACCTAGCTATGTAATATTTTGTAAACACACGTGGCGATACTACTTAAATATTTATGTTTCGCAAAACAATTTTTTTTAAATATGTAATATTTCAATGTAGTCAGAGCTGTTATACGTGTTTATACTAAACACGGCATAAGAAAAGAACACGTAAGCAAGCAGAAATTAAATGGGTTGGCGGGTCCTTTGATATGGGCATACATTTTCGCTGATTTTCAACGCAAGGATCATATATCGTGCCTTGAGTCTGGCTGGCTACCGCGAAAAATTCCCTATATTGTCAGCTTGCGATTATGTTACCACACTGTAAATATTTTTGTAATTTTTACTAAGAAATACTTTGTTATTTTACAAATGTTTCTAACAGCATAACTACAAGTGCTATGTTTGTAATATGCCTCCACAAATTCTTGTAAGTAGTTTGGAAATGTAGGTTCTGGCACAAAGGCTGGGGGTTGGGGAGCTGAGGAGCCATGGTGGACATCTTGGATGATGTCACGCCGAAACCTCCTGCTCTCTCATTCCTCGTCAGCAGCGTCCATCTTGTTTTTCCTAGGAATTTCCCTTTTTCCCTATTCCCCAATTTTTCCTCTATCATTTCAACTTCTCTCTTCACAATCTTGCATTCCGATTCTTTTAATTCATGCTCTGGCTTCCGATTTTCTTTTCTCTTTCTCTCTCAATTCTTCCTTCTCTCTCTTGCATTCTATCCCTTGGTTTTCTCATATTCCTTCTTGTCTCCTTTATTTTATCTCCGGTCTCCCACCCCTTTCCCCTCTCTCATGCTTTTTACATCCTCCATCTTTAATTCCCGTGCCTGCTGCTAGTTGTCTGCAGCAGGCGGACATCTGTAATTCTCGTGCCTACCAGCAGAGTGTGAGAAGCTGTACCATTCGCAGCTTGGAGTGCTGGTATCGATGCGACCATTTTGTGTGAGGACGCCATGAGCGCTGGAATTTTTTTAGTAGGTTGTTGTTTCGGAACTCAAAAAATGCCGGATGCATACAGGATAGTTCCGGCACCTCTTTGGTTGCCAGTCCGATCGCTAGACCACGCGGTCACCATTGCATGAGGAAAGTAAGGAGATGAAATGAAGTAAATACTCGCATCGGCCTTTGCTCTCCTCAGACAATGACCTCGTCATTACGAAAAAGAGTATGTTTATTGTCCAATATATATATATATATATATATATATATATATATATATATCTATATATATATATGCAATTCCACCATACACTTTCAGCCGTCACAGCACACATTTCTAGCCATCCTGGCAGACAATTCTAGCCTTCCCAGCAGCCACTTGTAGACATTCCAGCAGATCTTCTAGCTATCCCAGCTGACACTTCTAGTCTTCCCGGCAGTCACTTCTAGCCATCCCAGAGAACACATCTATACATCCCAGCAGACATTTCTAGCCATCCCTGAAGATACTTCTAGCCAGTGTTGTGATTATCCATAAATAAACAAAAGAAATCATCTTCCCAAGGAATGACGTCAAAATACACACTTTCTTGATTTGTAAGTAAGTTTTTCTATTGATAACATAGTATAAGTGTCGGGGCTTCTGATTGGCTGTTTATTAATGCACAGCTATAGTAACAAGGAAAGTTAAACCAAGTGCTTATCGCTATGCACAGTAACTTGCCTGTAAGTGTTACTGTTATAATTTGTCCTTTACATTATCATTTTGCTGTCATTTGTGGATTTGTATTGCTTTTACAATAATAATAAGACATTTCTTTCAGCTTTGTGTGTGCATGCATTAACCATTTTTCGTAAGTATAGTAATTTTCTTTAAATACTTTTCTCATTTAAGTTTTCAGTTTTGCTGCAGTCATTGCAATGAAGGAACCACAACAATGATGAGAGTCCATGCACTTTTTTGTTGTTATGTATATATATATATATATATATATATATAACAACTGCAGGTACCATGTGCACTCACACAGACGTTTTATTTCTTAAAGTTATATATAATGAATACTAGTACTTGTACTATGCATATTCCGGCCCGCATGTAAAATTCATGCATCTATATATATACACACACAGACCGGCCGCGACTTTAAAGAAAAAATTATACATACACATAAAATTTTGAGCAGGTTGCATCTCTATATAATAGTTATTTGCATCCATACAGAGCCAATTGCACAGCAATGTACAGTACAATATAGTTTCCCTTATTATATAAATGATTTTAATAATAATGGGTGACTGAAATCCGAACGTGGCGAAAATGCTTTCGATCACTACGACTTCGCGACTTAAAACATGGCGACTATTTGGTTAATATGTACATTTTTTCTGTTTATATATTTTCTAACGGGTAATATTTACATTTTTTTATAACTTTCCTTTTCGGTTTTCTGTGGAAATTTATTTCATTCGTAATGTTTGTGCTATTATTAAGCATAAATAAATACACTAAAAAACCACCGCTATTATCCTAACTGTAACACAAATTATAAACAAACTCTCGAGATGTGAATCTAACGAAGGCATGTAAATGACACGATTATACCACAGTCAACTAAATAAATGCTGGTGCTGTACCAAGCTGATCGTTTCTGTCACCACATATTATGTTCCAGCAAATTATTATTTTTCACTCCAAACGAAATATTCCTTTCACCGTGCCTTCATTTTTATTATATTTAAGGCAATCAAACATATTAATTGAATGTACTTGGAAATTGTTCGTGTGTAACAAATGCGTGTACATGTTGCCAGGGCAATGAAATAAATTTCAGCGCAATAATAGTTTTTCATGCTTTATTTGGTTCAAGTGAACGAATGCGTATGTTCGGAGCAAGAGTGGTTTAGCTGAATGAACAAAATATTGTTCAATCGAAACAAATACTCTTTAGATAAATTGGTTTGGATTCAAAACAAAATCTTCCCCTCCGTGTTGGTAGGTGCTGGGACAGGCTTGTGAGGGACTCAATTAAATTCTCATGTATACGGCCGCCGCTCGTGTTTACGACTGACGACTTGGGAAGTGGCCGTAACACAGCCTCCGCGCAGTTCACAGCTGAGTGACGCGTGATGAGTGCTGCTCACTTACACAGCGACTCGTGATGCGCACCTCGGGCAGTGGTTTTAATAGCCCGCAAGTGGAACACTCATTCCCGCTGAACGGCGATAGGAAAGACGTAGCCGCGGAGTTGCGCAGCGCATCGTATCGTACCCGCGCCTGCGAGTATATGGAGTTCTCAAGGCGACGACCAATAAAACGCAGTGAAAGAAGACTCTTTCGAGCTGCGACGACTGTCGATAATTGAAAACGAGATTGCATTTTCCCTTGATGTCAAAGTAATATTGTGAAGATGCGCGTTCAGTATTGTCGAAATTAAGTAATGGTTTCGTAGATGTGTGATTTTCATATGACAAAGATGCGTATAAAAAGGTTATATCGCAGACCACAATTACAAATTCTGGATAGAAGTGTGAATTACACTAAAAAGACATAATTTAGTATACATAATTTTATTTTTTTACGTCGAAAAGAAAATTTTATACTCGATTTTTTTATGCTAGGCTTTAACAGAGTACACATCAGTTTAAGTAAAACTAAGATTTATAAAAAAAATTTTCAAATGTATTCACTACTTAGAATTAGAGACCTGAAAAAATTCGGGAGTTAATTGACCTGAAAGCTAGACTTCACAGTCTTATACACTCTCATAGAGATATAAACTGTTTAGTGTTTTATTGTTGTGGCAGCAAAAGGCGGTGGTTGGGCGCACAATTTCTTCCATGTTTGTTATTGACTTATTTATTTTCAGGAAGTGTCAAAAGACACGTCGACCAACTACAAACGTAACATGAACGTACATATGTGTGAAATCCAACTTGTCTAGAAATGAACCCGCGAAATTCTTGGGTCGCTAATTATAGGTTTTATTTATATAATTTGACAACAGTTTCTCTTGCCTCTTTTCTGTGTTCATTTTTTAAATGATTGTTTCGTGTCTTAGGCTTGGTTTTCTGACAACATAGTAAAGCAATGGCATATATTCGAAACATTTCAAGTAATAAGTACACTTAGTGTTGAATTGTCCAGAATGTACAAGTTATTCCGTTCTTGGAGTGTGCCAAATGTAGAGACTTTGACAAGGCGTAATTGAAGCAAGCGTTCCATTGGGTTCCTGCAGACTCGTATAGGGCGTTTGTGTAGCTCCTATAAGTAGGCGACCTGCTATAAATAATACGCAAGACGGGTTACAACTCTAAAGGGGTTTATGATCGACCGTGCGAAGCCAAAATTTTACTCCCCTGTCTACCAGGTGCGCGTAGGCCTACTAGATTGCAGTGTATTTGTAACGCACATGTTTCAAACAAACTATTTCACGTGTGCACAATCTGTTTGCACGCGAATATGAATAACATTTCACAATAAATCGGAATACAAATTTCAACAGAACACGCCTTTTGCAAGCACTTATTTGGAATGTCTTCAACATGAACCAAAGTGACGTTTTCAGACTTCCATAGCTTAAAATATTCTGGGGGAATTCCTGCGAAACAAGTATAGGGCCTTGCATTGAAATTTTAAACGCACTATCAAATCTTTCATAACGTCATGTGACAAGATTCACACTCAGCCATTTCACTTGCATTCATGAAGCGTTTCGAAAATCGTTGACATGCGACTAAATGAGAAACTAATGAGTACACTACATATGAATTGATGGTCGCTATATTGTGCAATTCACCACACAAACAATACGAGAAAAATACATTTTTGCTATGAGGTTAATGTAAATCAATACTGAAATCTAATTAAATTTCTGTTCATGTAACAAAACTCAAACTTGAATATTTAGTTTACCTGACATAATACCGAAGTAGTTAATTTACCTGCATTTAATATTATTACATGTTGTATCGGATTGCTTCCCTTCCCCCGTCCCACTATAGCGACCATAACCATGTGCCAAGGATAAAGAGATAACGCGAGAAGCGGACGGCGATTTACAAAGGCGAGCCGCCGCGTGCGCGAGATAGGCCTATCGGGTGTGCTGCTGGAATCAAGCGGATTGGATTTCTATGGTTATCTTTGAAAGAATGTTCCGGTCATTGCCCTAGCATCTCTCAGCGATACTCGAGGAGCGGGGAACCTTCTATGTCCGGCCCAGCGAGACTACTTAAGCTACGGTGGGCCTCCGAGCCGCGAGTCTAGAGTCTGGAGGATCGTGCGAAGACAGCGAGGAAACGAGCCAGCAGGGCGAGACTGACTAACGAGATTATCGAACTGGATGCGAGTTTAAGAGGAGTATGAACCTGCGCGTCCGAGGTCAAGAAGCCAGGTAGCGATACGGGCAACACGAACACGAACGCATAGTGCCTTATCGTCCTACGCGCAAGGCGTGTAGTGTTCCCGTCGTGGTCCCGTACTGCGCAAATCAGATCTGTAACAGTGGGATTTTATTAAATGCAATTAAAGCCCACAGATTAAACTACGTCCGTATGTTTGTACTTTTCTCTTGCCAGTTAAGGAAACTGCATAGGAAAGCTTAAAAAATGCGACATTTGACCATTTCCACGAATTTTTTTCTCCATGAATGTACTTAATATGTTAAAAGTAAGAACATAGAGTCATAAATAATACTTTTTTGCCTTTTTCTAGCAAAAGGTCGTGTTTACATAACACGTATTTACCGAGATACGCAAATACCCGCAAACAACGTTTTCATAAAAAAATGTTTCACTTCATACTCTTCTTAATACGTTTGGAAATGTGGCAATTGGCAGATTTAATGTGTGCAAATAATGGCTAGACCCCGAGAATTTCACGTGTTCATTCCTATACAAGTTGGAATTCAATAACATATACGTTAATGTTACGTTTGTAATTGTCGAACGTGTTTATTTGATACATCCTGGATATAAATAAGCCAATAATAAACATGCAAGAAATTGTGCGCCCAACCACCGCCTTTTGTTACCACCGCAATCAACCAATAAACAGTTGATATCTGTATGAGAGTATATAAGACTGTGAAGCTTAGCCTACAGGTCATTGAACTCGCGAATTTCTCGGGTCTCCAATAATGAGTGTGATTTATGTAACTGTTACCAATACAAACATTTGTGAAGACTTTAATTTGAATCGAGATTGACAATAAAAATTGCGTTTACAGAGAATAACAGTAGTAATAGATGAGATAAATTATTTGATGTTGTACATAGATACTGCTTCAAAGCCATGATCTCAGAATAAAGTGTAGAAGGTTTGCTAGATGTGTATTTGGCAGCAATAAGTTTTAAGTTTTCATTGTTTCATTGTTTAGAAGGTTTACTAGATGTGCATTTAGCAGGAATAAGTTTTTAAGTTTTCATTGTTTCGATACGGATTTTTTTACTAATAGCAAATGTAAAATGTAAATTGGTACATAGAAAAGTTTGAAGTAAAATAAGTGTTACATTTATATAGTCTACATTGTAAATACGTGTTTTCTACTAAGGTAGGAAATTGTTTTTTAAAAAATATGTGTTGGCTTTATTTACGCAAAGAAACTTTAATGTCATGCTATACAACTGTATGGTGTTAGTCTTTATATATATTATTACTCAAGCACATCTCGTGTTCTCATTGGCCGCTACCATAGTCTTCTTTCGGACTCGACCAAACAGAATGAAGCTACTAGATTCCCACATATTTACTATTGGTGCAGAGTCCTGTAGGACGTGTCGGATGAGTGGGAGTCCAAAGGCACACATACAGCTAATATATACAGTACCTTTCTATAGGCCTAGTCCGTCACAAAATTATAACGCTAAATGTTAAATCTTCTGTTGATGCATCATTACTGTCCTTGATAATGCTATCATTGCTACAGTACCAAACGGTTGAATTTCGTGTTCACAAATAATTTAATTCAGCCGAAAGCGTTTCGATGTTGATCAACCAGAAACTGTATATAAAACATGCTATAACATAGTTCCTAAGATTTACGCGATAAAATTGTATTTTCATTTAAACTTTAAGATCTTCATTCATATTTTAATAAAACTAACATGAAATCCCAAGTTCAATTTTAGCTCAGGAAATAATTCCATTAAATTAAAAAACTTACCAAAAATCAAGTTTTAATTTCAAAATAAGCAACTATTATTTGTATGCCAAACGACTGCCGTAATTTAAATACACTCAGATGTAAGCTTTGACTTTTGTTGAAAGTTTTTTTTTTTGTACAGGCCGGTAATACAGCCCCAAAAATGCCAATTTCCCAAACATTCGGCTACCTAAGTTTTCACGTATGATAATTTTTGCAAGATTTTGCATTGTAATCGACCAGGTTAAAAACAGTAAAAATACTAAACCTAACCGACAGTGATAAAACAAAAATATTTCATATAATCACTGTCCCCTTAAAAATTTTCCATTATGACAATAAAAATTATAGCCATTCGCAAACAGTCACCAACTACAGATCGTATTTTTGGGATCGCAAGTAATGAAATATACCATCTAATAAGGGCCGATCGCGTTGATGCATCATTTTATAATTATTGTAATAAGATTCCAATGGAGGTCGCGTTCCAGTAAAATTTTAGGATCGCTTTTCAAAGAAGCTAATAGAACCGGGCATCAGAATTTCGTGTCCAACAGTATCCAACTCTTATAGAACAACGATCGAAGACGTCATGCGATAATGACGAGAGCACAAAAAACCAAATAACGCAGATGGGCCACTGTGGGTAAGCGGTTAGCTTGCTCGCCTCCCACCAAGACGAACTGGGTTCAATCCCCGGCCGGGTCATTCCCGGATTTTCAAATGTGGGAATCATGTTGGACTTTTAGGGCATCTCCCTTTCCCCTCGCGCTTTAATTCCGGCACTGCTCCATACTCACCTCTATCACCCCCACCGGCTCTCAAGACTTCGGTGTTAAGAGCCGCCCAGATCTCTTCACCCACTAACTAATAACTAGGGGCACCTGTTTTTGCGAAAAGATTTCAGGACAAGTTGCGTTCAAAACTACTTTCGTGATTGGATCATTTGAATTGTCACGCGTCTATTATGTCTGCTTGCGAATCATAGATGGTCGATATCGGGGAAACTTCATTGTGATTGGCTCACTCGTATAACAGACGGTCATCACACAATGACAAAGGGCTAATAGCCAAAGGAAGGCTGCAAGTATGCACATAGGATAGTGGAGTTCAGTCTCTTAGTAAATATTTTCGCGGAAAACAGGTGGCCCTACACTCTAAGAAATTATTTGTAAATTTACCATATCAGTGTTTACGTACAGTGATAATGCGTGAATGGTAAAATATTTTCCCATACACGCATGGTAACGTTCCTATAGTTGCTCAGAATAGAGTCAAATGCGCAGGGAAGTTCCCAACTTTGTATAGTAGCAATGCTAAACATTCCCATATTTTCAGCCTGACATGTAGTACTATTTCCATACACTGCACAGGTTAAAAACATCCATTGCAGTTTAGTAAGTATACCAGAAAATTGTTTACAGTGTACGAATATCGCGGGAGTGGGATTGCCGCTTGTATCGAAAACTGCAGCTGCACACGCCAGCAAAATGGAGTCGCCAGCCAGAAAATCTTTGCAAACGTTGTTCGCCGATCAGAGCCTGGTAACTAACTCAGAAACAATATAATCTGGTCTATGAGCAGCGCATGGGTAAGCCAATTGGCAATATATTCCAGAAAGTCGAGCCACAGAGAATACACAAGATACTGGCCCCTCAAATAAATCAGATATAGAAATTGACGAATCTGAACTCTCTGACGAAATAATAATTACTTCTGGTTTGTCAAACTTCTCACCCTTTATTGCTGGCCTTCTTTCGCACTCCCAAAAAGGTCGTGTCGCCTCAACTACGGTAACATTATTTAGAAACCAATCTCTATTTGGTGGAGGGTCGTTGAAAACAAACCATATGGGGTTTTTTCCAAGATATCTCATAAAGCAGACCATCTTTTACTGGGAGTCTCACATACTTTCCTTCAGATAGCCGTTTACTGAAACTGTCACAATGATACATATGTTTGTATTCTTAATAATACCACATCATAAAACCGATCGTCCAACTCTTGAAACGCAAGTTACATTCAACATCTGGATAGAAGATGCATGCTCCACGAGTATTCATAACAAGTGGTCTTGCCCACACTAGAGGGGCCCCACAAGTATAACTGCTTTCTTTTGTGAAGGTGACCTCTCTGCAACCAATAATTATGCCACTCAACAACCTAACTCGCGAGCCAGCAACCTAGCCAATAGAGAATCTCACGCCGCACACAGTAGCCAATCACGAGGCCCATTACACAACCCCTTGCAGGTTAGTTGTGTTGAGTTAAAGAGATTTGGACGGCTCATAAAAACGAGGTCTTGAGAGCCGATTAGGGTGAAGTCAGGTGAGAATGGAACCAGCGCCGGAATGAAGGGGCGGGGGAAACGGGATATCCCCAAGAAAACCGGTCGATCAGCAGCACGGTTCGGCACGATTCCCACTTGCGAAAATCCGGAGTGACCCGGCCGGGGATTGAACCCGATTCACATTTGGTGGGAGGCGAGCAGTGTATCCGCTCAGCCACCGCGGCCTCTCGTGCAGTTAATCAGAGAATCGATACGCCCACATACAATGAAACGCTATACCATTTAACTTCTGTTAACTTACCTCTTCTGTAAAGTAACGAATAAGCCATGCTTAAAACACATGCTCAGTTATACTAAAGAATTTGGGGAAATGAATGAGTTAGTAGAAACGTACATGCAATGGAAAGGTACATATATTAAGGAGCGATTAAAACGTGTTCACACATGGAAGGAATTCCAGTTTTTAGAGGAAAGATGGACAGCATATTTTTCCGTATGCAGAGAACATTGGATGTGGGTTAATATGTAATTAACACCCTAATTAGTGCGTGGAATAGCACAAATGAAGCACAATTGAGTATACCCACTTCATAACAATTTAGGCTTTTCTCTTCTTACTTCGCAATGCATTCATTGATATTGTATATGTTTCGTTATCCAAATCCAATAAGACAAAAATGTAAAAGAACAGCTAATAGGTGGTGTTCACGGGGTCGTGGTGGTTAGACTGCTCGCCTCCCACCTAGGCGACCGGGTTCGATTTTCGGCGGGTTTACTCCCGGATTTTTACAACGTGGAATTCATGCCGGACGATGCCACGTGTTTTCTCGGGGATCTCCTGTTTCTCCCGCCCTTGCGTTCCGGAGCTGCTCCAAAATCACCTCGCTTCACCCTCACCGGCTCTCAAGACCTTAGTGTTAAGAGCCGCCCAAATCTCTTCACTCACTCACGTGGTGTTCACATTAACTCTTAGCATAGTCCATTCACGGTTACTTCAGCCTTTTCTGAAGCGCTACTAAAGTTATACTTCCAGAATATTCTTCCGCCTCGTGCAAACTTAGCTTAACTAATACTGAAGAATCACACCAGGGGGACAACGCACCATATTCGTGCGTACTCTGTTGTAACAGTATTTTGTATAAGGACTATTTCTCACTAGGCGCTACCAACATACTTATTTTTTGCGCTGACTTTTATCCAGGTTATTTATAAATAAAGCATTATAAGTTATAGATAAAATATGAATAAAATTTCAATATAACAGACAAACAATGTAACTTTTATGAACACAAGTATAAAAAGCTTGCGATACACGGGGTATTTAGGAAATAACTAAACACGCCATACATGGTGAGATTTTTCAAAGGTTTGATTCAGAAATGCCGATGAAACCGTGAATGGACTATATCTTGTCCTGTCATCGTTCAGGAGCAATAAAAATGCTGTTGTGTATATTGCTATTGTATGCAGTGGTTTATGCGACTATATAGTCTAAACAACGAATGATATCTCCCACCAAGTGAAGGAATTGATTTATTGGATGAAATTTTCCGTTGGGATAATCGTAAATCATTAACTCCTCTTATTGTGCAACGTCCAATATGTACCGCAATGTCTTAAAGGGTTAACCTGAATCGCTCGATGTGTTGTAGAATGTTTTTCTAATCGTTGTTAATGTTTATGACTAACAATAACGAAACAGCATTTTGGTTGTGAATTTAATTTAGCTTTGTTTACGTAATTATTTGATGGGTCGCAAGTTTGTGTTTGTTTTGAGTTTATATTTATTTGAAAATTAGAATAACACTTATTAAATTCTAAAACAATATCTTGGATGCACTTAATTCCTTTAGAGGTGCTTTTTTACTACACGATAAAAGATAGTTTTGTAATTTCTTAGATTTTTTACCACAGCGAAAACAAATTCTATCCAAAGTTACTTTCTGCAACACTGTAACTGTGATAAATAATGGAACTTTATTTGCTAATATTTTTTCCAAGTTTTAGTAAGTCCAGGTAAAAAATTATGGTTTATAAATAACGATGAAGGATTACCACAGATTATGTGATATGGAAAATGACAACTGTCTCAAAACTGAGTTTTCAAGTTTCATGGCATCGCATGGTTTACAGGATAGAACAGGTAAATGTGCCACTTTTTAAAGTATTTTGCTTTTAATTTCTGTGAACAAAGGAATTTGATGGATGTCCAGAATATTCAACGAAAAAAATGTTTTATGAATGCCTGATCTAATTAAGGGGGTTACTGTTTATCGCAATACACAGCTAATTCTGATTGTTGTCGCTTGAAATGGCTTACAAAAAAGCTGGAAGTCGAATTTGATGGTTTAGGGCTGCTATATTCTACACACTGAGTTAAAGACATCGAATTTCACGCGCTGCCAATTAAAAGTGAGCGCGTGTGTGTTATATAGGTGTGTGTGTATATATATATATATATATATATATATATATATATATATATATATATATATATATATATATATATATATGTGTGTGTGGGTGTGTGTGTGTGTGGGTGGGTGTGTTTCACTTTCAGTTTATATTTCTATTATACCAGTTTGAATAACAAACCTGTAATTAATTAACCTCCTGCAGGCTCACACAAATGTGAGCCTAATAAAAAATTATCTAGGAATTATGAGTGACTGAAAAGATTTGGGCGGCTCATAACAACGAGGTCTTGAGAGCCGATTAGGGTGATTGAGGTGCGTATGGAGCAGCGCCGGAACGAACGGGCTGTGGAAACGGGAGATCTTTGAGGAAACCCGCTGACTAGCAACATCGTCCGACAAGATTACCACATGCGAATATCCGGTAGTGGCCCAGCTGGGGATTGAACCCGGTTCGTCTTGGTGGGATGTGAGCGCGCTAACCGCTAAGCCACCGCGGCCCCATCTAGGAATTATGATTAAGTTTAGTCCTCCGTGTGTTTTTACAATCCAACTGTATGAAGAATTTGGTATATTTCGGTTATTTTCCTAACATGAATTGTTTAAATAACAACAAGTTTGTTTTTGTGCGCGTGTTTCTTTTGTAGTCATTGGACGATTTATTTCCTCAAGGGTCTTGCTATTCTCTGTTTGTGTTTCAGATATATTGAATTCAGCTCTAGTCAACAGGAAGTTATCTGAAGACAAGACCTTGCCATTCAAGGTACGTATGCTAAGTATTTTTTTGTAAGAAGTAACAAATAAAGTTTTATAAATAAACGTTACGTAGTTTAATGAAATGTTTACTTATGTCATGGGATATGTTCATCGCGTGACACTGTATGCTGTGAAAAAACCTATAGACACAAAATTCAACTCATATAGGCTGCTCAGGGTAAAATGAGCACTTTAAATGGCCCTGCTTAAGATCTACTTGTATGCGCATTGTGTATTCATTCTCCTTGTGTACAATTAAAGATACCATGGTCCTTATCACTTTATTCATACGTCGATAAAGGGCAACTGTGAAATTTTTTATTTTTTTATTCATACACTTTAATGCATAAAAAAAGAACATTAAAATAAAATATTTCAGTATTCACAAATTTTCACTAAACACTTGTAATATAACGTTAACACACGGAACTAGTTTCTCTCCGTCGCTGCCAACTTTACTGGGCACGTGAGTGTCAGTGTGACCGTTAAAATATATGCGAGTGTGAGCGGTGACATTTTTCAACGGTTGATTTCAGAAGTGCTCACTTTACCGGTAACAACCTTTAATTCAAAAGGTTGCCGATCATTCAACCAGCAATTTCGTAAGCACATTGTCCACAAACCAGCTGTTGGAATGGATTTACGTATGCAACAACTAACGTTAGAAATTTTCCAGTGGTGTGAAACACTCAAGAGTTCATCCTAAATGCTACTGCGGACTTGCGAACTTCTAATTACTAATTGAGTTAGGCTTGAACTTTATCTGAGCAGAAATACAAGTACCAGTTAATGAAATACTTCTGCCTGTAAATTTATCAGCTAAACGATTGTAATTTATAACTTCAGTCAAAGAAGAAAATAGGAGGGAAGGGGTTTTCTGCATGGCTTCAAAGGACATAGTCTACACACAGAATCTAAATGGCAACTAGAGGCTGCATATTTGTCAAAATAAATACATGTAGAATACGTAAAATGAAACTTATAGACTGTAGTGATTCATTAGTCCAGGAATAAGCTTAACAAACAGGAGCTGATTGCAAACATTATACAAAATATTTTAAATCGAACACTGTATGTACGTATAATCTGTAGTTAAGCGAAGATCTATAACCAATGAGAAAATTGCTACTATCACAAATAATTTTCATTAAAATAATTCATTTTCACACAACACGGAGAAATATTTTGGTTGTAATAACGGATTATTCACCACACTATAAAGTGCGAAAATATGTTTGCCATAGTTATCCCATAGTTTTAGGGCGAATTATTGAATAATTTTATTTATCGAGACCAGCAAACTTCACTTAATTTTTAAAGACATGTTTTACTTAAAGGACAAGTATATTTGTGCTACTATTGTTATTAGCCAATTCTCAATTTGACACGTCCAGGGTGGCTCTTCCCCAATTAATAAACACTTCATATTGGTAATGTCGAATCACGGGCCGTACAGCCAGAAGGGAATGTAGTTGTCACCTAGACAACAACCAATTAGCATAAGTCACCGACTTGTGTACGTACACGACCGTGAAGTATATCTCGATGGCAAAAAAAACGCGAAATTAAATGACTGCAGATGTGTAAATCGCATTACACTTCTGGAGGTGTAGTGTATAAGAGTCCTTGCGTGCGAATGTTACATACGCGCCTTTTTAAGGAGTATCACGTCGTACCTGTCTGCCAACGTTCGAGCTGTATTGAATAAATATGCGCCAGTTCCCCGAAAACTGCGGGATTTAGAAAAAAAAAAACACTTTCAACAAAATTTTAATTAAATATATATCATACAACTTCTATAAGTTCTCTTAAATTACTAAGCGGAAAGAACCAGTTTTGATATTCGATCAGTAGAGACATGAAAAATTAGCGAGTTCGATGACCTGCAGGCTAGACTCTACAGTTTTATGTACAAATATGCCGATATTAACTGCACATTGGTTGTCGGCTGTCACAGTGGAAGGCAACGATTGGGCCAGCGATCTCCAGGAGGTGTCAAACACCATGTGGACCAATGGCCAAAGTTTTATAAACACACGTGTTTTGAATTCTAGCTTATCTCAAAATGAATCCGCGAATTCTTCAGGTCTCTGTCGATCAGTTGAAAATTCTCACTTAGCTCACTGCTTCAAAATACATGATCTCTGCAGTATTTACAATGAGTAAGCGCTTTAACTTATATACTGACATTAGCCTTCTCTTTACAACATTTTATTCTTGATATCCTCATTGATTAAACAAATGTCAGTTTCGAGTTAAATTTCCCTCCTCCCTCTTCCATGGACTTCCAGGATCTCAACCTTGTCTATAAAAGTAATGAGAAAATTTGAAAGATCGAAACATATACTCACTACAGGAAGATAGAAGATAATGGGCAGACTCTGAAAATATGTTATTGATAGGGATAGGAAAATTTAGCGACTTCAATGACCTGTAAGGTAGACTCTACAGTCATGTGTATACTCCAGCTTCAGATGTTTGTTGATTGTACACTGCTCCAATGAATAGCCAGTGTTACTTCACACCTGGCAGTATGGTACCCCACTACTCATTTCCTTGCAAGTATGCTATTGGCTCAGAGAAGTCCAGGGCGTGTATAATAAACTGCGATCCAAATGCAAAGTCAACTTCAGTGTAGACATGTTTGTCGTCCATCTTATCCTGAAATTAACTCGCGATATGTTCCTATCCCTAGTTATTGACAATGATTGATGTGACGAGAAATCCAAAACAGCTTGCGTATCGCAGTCCAAAAGAAAGAATAAAATTTTAAATGCAATTCGAGTGTGTAAGTTTCCAATTAATCTTCGACGAACCTGCAAGCAGCCATACGTCGTCAATGTTATTCAGTTGAAGCTTGTATAATAATCCTTAAATGGAAAACTGAACATTGAACATCAATCGTGTTTGCCTGGAAGTGGCTGAAAAAAAAAATTAAAGGCGATTGGCTTCCTATGGAGCACTTCACACGCCTTTATAGCAATCTGAACTCATTAAACTACTATAATGCATTATGAAAGAAGAATGCATATATTTTGTAACAATACAAAATATATTTTCTAAAATTTACTTATTTAAATGTTTTTAGAAATCCATTAACAAAAGTCTGTTTTTATCCAAAACTTCAGCGGAATTCCACTGTAAGTGCTTCATTTTGCAATAAATAAAACCCCTTTATTAAGCAAAACCTTCATAATAATTAATATGTTTTTTTTTTTTAACAAAAACAATTATTGATAAAAAATATTCAAAATATTCTAAATATTTGATTTAAGCCACACCCATTTCAGTCATAAAACTTAAAATTTTATAACTAAAAAATAAGTATATAAATTAAATTTTTTAAATTATTTCAAATATAAGTATTAACGATTTCTATATACATCTATATAAATTATTGTGATTGCCCAGCTAGAAGAAGGTGATATTGCAAACAGTCTTTTCAGAAGCATCTTCGATAAAATAATACGTTTAAATTTTGATTAAAATCACTATCATTATTCGAGACATAACAAACAAATGACATCGACTCAGTATGCCTGAGTTGATGCCATTTGTTTATTGACTTCTGCAAAAGTAAGTACCCATATTCCCTTTTGACTAGGTGGGGCATGATTGGGCTGTCATGTCATTACTTGTTTCCAAATTGTTCAAGGTCTCACTGGGCGTGTTAAACCAGCTTTGGACCAATGACAAAATCGATACAAACACACACGAGTTTGAAGTCTACTGTGTCTTCAAATAATAACGCGAATTTCACAGGTCTCTACTCATTAGTTACTTTAAAAAACACACAACTAAGTAAAGTTAAGCAAAATATTTTACGGTTTTACAAAATATATGGATTATTCTTTCATATACAACATAAATTCATAATTTTCTGAAAATGTTATGAGTTGGTGTATTATTTTTATAGTCCTTTCACGGTTACTTCCAACTTTTCTGAAGCCATGATATAGTTCTACATCCGTGATATTCTTCCGCACCATGCAAACAAAGCTTATCCGAGTCTAGAAAATTACATGAAAAGACAACGCATCGCAATCGTGAGCACTCAGTGCAATAACATTCTTCATAAGGACTATTTCTCGCTATGCATTACCCACTTATTTTCTCACCGTTTTGATTCACATTAACTATAAAAGAAATATTATAATCAATGTATAAAATATTAATTTAACCAGAAATAAGGCGCCTACGAGGAATACTTTGCACCTCTTGCCAAACGACCTATGCTGAGTTCTATTGAGTAAAATGTGAAATATTTGTTTGTAGTTGCAGGTTTTCCCAACAGGTAACATACCAATACTTCATCGGAAGCCTGTTGGACTGCCTCGCAGTATCTGGTTGTTGAGTGATGAGTTTGTGAACATTTGATCTAAAAATTAGTGAAATTTTGTTGTTTTAATTTTTATATGCATCGTAAATTTCGGCAGGTGATAAAAAGGTAGGACTGGTACTATTTGCTTCCTTATTTCGTTACATTCCAAAAAATCATAATAGTTACATTATAGTTAGGGAGAGGAAAATTTCGCGAGTTCAATTACCTGTATGCTAGACTCCACAATCTTTTTTTATAGTCGAACCTCAGATGTTTGTTCATTGGCTGTTGCAGTGTTACCCCACATTTGACAGTACGAGATTCCCTTCTTGTTCCCTTGCAAGTCGGCTATTGGCGCGGAGTCGTCCAGGGCGTGTCTAATAAACTCTGATCCAATTGCAGTGGTGACTTCAGTGTACACGTGTTTGAAATATATCTTGTCCTGAAATGAAGTTGCAAATGTTTCGTATCCCTAATTATAGTACCTAAAAAATGTAAAGTTAGAGATACAATTCATGCATAGCAACGTTTTGGTTATAATGGGGATAATTTGCGTCGACATGGAAGTGGAGCAAGTAACCTCAATGATATTCGATATAAATAACATGTAATAAGTATTGCTCATGAAATCAGTAAGGCAGACCTGATTGAATCAGGCCCTTCAAATGAAACAGCAAAGAAATCAAGAAGATACTGATAACTAATGACCCCACTTTCCTCTACATGGGTGTAAATAAATTTTAGTGAAGTTCTTGAAAGCTTAGATGGAAGGTAGCCATTGATATCTTATTGACAGCAATATCATTAGAGGTGAAACCAGAAACATGTGTAATAATACAAAGGCAATTAAAATATACAAGTTATTAACCACGATTCGAATATAGTAAAACTCGTAAAATTAGGCTAGCTTGCAATCAACTGCATAACGGAGGTAGGATTCGGAGCATCAACTTAGGATGTAATCAGTCTAATATTTAGAATGACAGGGTTCACTAACCTCAAATATTTACACAAGGCCATCATTTTGAAAATAGTTGTCTGAGCCACTAAAACACATAAGTTTACATGGCTTACCATAACGCTTCTTGTGTAAAAATTTGGTGGAAGTCGGTTTATTGGTCTCCGAGATATGGCATAAAAACCTTAGGTATTGTCTTAAATGAGACTATCTTACAAAATTGTTTGAAAAGGGTCTCTGTACACGATGATTGTAACAGATACTCTAATGCCAGCATACAAATTTTGAATGAAATTGTTGAATTGTTAAATAGATATGTCAAATATGTGAAAAAATTTATATGGCATGGCAGCCACTTTTAAAACCATTGTCAGACCCCATTTAAATCATGTAACTTTACATGGCCTTCTGTAGTTGTGCAAAATTTTGTGGAACTTGGTCGAAATATTCCTCAAATATGACAAAATGTTCAGTTTACCCATATGACACTACTTTGCAAAAAATCTGGCAAAGGAGTATCTCTGTATGCATATCAGTTCATTAGTTCTTGAGAAATGGCATAAAAAACTCAATTGATCATATAACGATCTTCATAAATGGAGGGGAAAAAGTTTGTATATTAGCACATTCGATTATTGACAAAGATGCAATATACGAAGTTAAATTTAAATCTGTTACATAGTTTCTTATATGTAGAACACTGAGCTAAAATGTGTGTATACGCGCAATTAATATAATAAGAGCCTTACATACTCACAACATAGAAAGTAATATAGCCTGCCACAGTACAACTTCTTTGCCAAGTTTGAAATAAATCGGTTTATTGTTTCCCGTGATACGGCATAAAAACTATACTATTTCCAGTGGGGCTATCTTACAAAATGGCGGACAAGAATTTTTTGCTAATTTGATGCTTGTATAGATATTGTCAGTGTACAAAATTTGGTTGAAATTGGTCGAATGGTATGGTAGTTTTACCAAATAAACATAACATATTTGTATTGCCACCATTAGGAAAATACGTGTCTACTTAAGTTCAATTACTTACATTTATCTGGCCAATAATGATATTACTTACGTGCCAAATTTGGCGAAAATAGGCTGAGTAGTTTTCCAGATATAACGTGAAAACATTGTTTTTCATGTGACGCTATTTTGCAAAATGCCAATCCAACAACGATATTAACATCTGAATTTAATGCTTATATATTGTGCTGTGAGCATTAAAAATTTGGTTAAACTCGGTTGAATGGGCCTCCGAGATATGACATAATGCCCTAAATTTTAACATGGCCGCCATTTTGAAAGTAAGAGCCCGGCGTGGTCGAAAATTATAAAAGTCAACTGGTGTCCTTACTTAGTAGGCCTACCATATGTGTACCGAGTTTGGTTAAATTCGGTTAACATGTTCAAAATTGAAAAAAAAATCGGGGGGGGGGGGGAGCCACACATATGCACAGACACACAGTCATACGCACACAGACACACAGTCATACGCACACAGACACACAGGCAGGAAAGTGATCTCCTAAGCCTTTCTTTCCTTCGGAAAGTAAGCTAAATAATGGGCAGAGAAAGAAACGTTTTGTGATTATATCATCTTCAGAATCCGAATCAAAACGTGGGAGTATTGAGCTTTACGATTCTTAGAGTTACATAGCAGAAAGTGAGGACGGATTGTGCGTCACTGGACAAAAGTGGCAACCTGTCAAAAGAGAGAAAGGCGCGTTCGTCATTTTCAAGTGAGAAAATGATATTTTCCCTTGTAAAATAGAGAGTTGTAGTTCAGATTCAGTTGTTATATCTTCAATGCAAATATATGCAAAGTCTTGGAAGTGGCCTAAACCTGTTGACACTTAGGTGTACAGTTGGGAGGATTTCTTGGTATCCATAAATTGTCCAAAACCAATCAATAATAGTGCTTATTTCTCAGTTGCTGAGCTGGAACATCTTTGGTCGTTTTAATTTTTTTGTGCTTGTGTGTCTAAGCCTATGTACATTGTGACTTAGGACTATTTCAAAAAGAGTGTGCTATTACTTTTATTTCATTTATTGGTTTTTTTTTTTTTTTTTTTTGGAAACTACGTACATTTATTGCCAGTGAAGATGGTTCTTAACCTTGCGAGTTAGGTAACTTACGATTGTTTTTTTATAATAAATATTGTTATGTTGGCTGAGCTCAAAACTCCAATTCTTGGCAACAAGTAAATGTTCTGTTTTAATATATGTGCTGTAAACAGTATCTGTATCAGTAGTGTTTCAGCAAAGCCGAGAATTCACAATGATGTAATGTAACGTGTGCAAGTGTTTTCCGTGTAATTTATAAAGTGGTGCATAGTATCACCCCCCCCCCCCCCCTTTTCTATGAGAATACTTTGCACCATTTTTTTTGTTAAAAATAAGAATTTATCCCGAGGAGTCGTGTACTTGTGTATGTTATCTTATGAACATTTGCACTGCTTTAAATAAAATAGCATATATGTAGCTTAATAAAAATAAAGTTTGTGAGAAATATTAGGTCTAATGTAATTCATTAAAAATCGGTGTAGAAAACCCCACCTTATGGTACGTTAATAACGCTCGTGATACATTATTTAACTAGGAAACAACCAAACACCTTACGCATGGTGTCATTTTTCCAATATTGAAACATTAAATGTGAAGGATCCGCGAATATACTATAATTAGGGATAGGAAAATTTCGCGAGTTCAATGACCTGTATGCTAGACTGCACAATCCTTTGTATAGTCGAACGTCAGATATTTCTTTATTGGCTGTTGCCCCAGTGTTACCCCACATTTGACAGTACGGGATTCGCTTCTTGTTCCCTTGTAAGTAGGCTATTGGCGCAGAGTCGTCCAAGGCGTGTTTAAGAAACTATGATCAAATTGCAAAGGTGACTTCAGTGTTCACGCGTTTGAAATCTATCTTGTCCTGAAATGAAGTCGCAAATTTTTCCTATCCCTAACTATAATTGAGTTGTGCATGCTGTACAGGCGGGTGCATTTCTCTACTGGAAGCCACGCTGCATCTGCCTTCAAGACTGTCACAGCTCTTCACCGCGTGGCAAGTAACGATGTGTGCTGGCTGTGTTGATGGCCTGCTGTGCAGGCGTGGCAATACGTGTTTCTTCCTTCCCTTTTCGCCAACTGTTCTTTAGGATCGTTTTTTTTACGAGCAAGTACGAATACAAGCGGTTAAGACGACCACTGGCTTAATAAGCTAAAACAACAAATGCAACGAGTTTATTCCAAGTAGAAACCTGTCCCTAGTGTCTTGCCAAGGAGGCATTTTTACCAATTTACTGGCAGATTTACTTCGATAACTTGAAATTTAGTGCAGCATTTTTTGATACCTTGTTTATAAAGGCCGTTCACGGTAAAATGAGCATTTTTGAAATCCCTGCTTAGTATCTACTTGTATTCACGTTGTGTATTCTTCCACCTTATGTAACGTTAACCTTGCCATGGGCATCATGACTTTGTTCATGCTTCGGTCAGGTGAAAATGGGAATTATTAGCAAAGTAAATATTTTGCAAATCGGGATTTTTTTTACACTCAGATGCATTAAAGAAACATAAAGCGAAAGAAATAACTTAAGTTATTAGAAATGGTTAACTAAAAATTTTTATTCGATTTATTATAGTTAAGGTATGGAACTATTTTCCATCCATCGTTATCAACTTTACTGGGTCTATGTCACTCGGTGCACCCGTTAAAATATATGCAGAAATATAGAAGCAGTGACTTTTTTCAAAGGTTGATTTCAAAAGTGCTCACTTTATCGTGAACAGCCTTGAGTAGATTCTCATGAAAAGAAATGACTTTAAACACAAAAGAATAATTCCTTCTACATATAAATTTCTGGGAGGCCGTGGTGGCCGAGCGGTTAGCTTGCCCACCTACCACCAAGGCGAACCAGGTTCAATACCTGGCTGAGCCACTCCCGGAATGTTGGCAACTGGGAATCGTGCCGGGCAATACCGCTGGACGGCGGGTTATCTCGGGGTTCTCCCGTTTCCCCCGCCCTTGCAAACCGGCGCTGCTCCATTCTCATCTCGCTTCATCTCATTTATCCCGCGGAAGGCAATGGTAATCCATCGCTTTATCATTCTGCCGAGTAGCCTTGATTGCGACGCTGTCTCCATTCCCTTGTGTTAGACCAAACTTCGGGTTGGTAACCACCACCGTATACCAACTTATGAACTATTTCTTTTCGCTTTAAAGGCTTCTATTACACTTAACAGAGAATTTTGCTATAATTTTTACAGTATGTATACAGCAGCAAAAACAATAATTTTTATAGCCAGCCAGGCGTGAAAGGTAACTGGAAATGTGATTACAACATGAATTAATGTAATTTTCTCCCCCTAACATTAAAATTTAATACAATTTTGATGAAAAACGTTAGCCGTTTCGTTAAGTTGAACTGACGTAAGCTAACATACAGATGAGAAGTAGAAATATTTTAAATAGCTACTTGAGGTTATGATCATTCAAGCTGACTTCATGAACGGGAATAAGATGAGTGTTGTTTTACGTAATCTACTTGTTCAAATGCTCTACCTGAAAAAGACAATGTGAGAAATCAGTAAAACGGCAATAGTTTTGTCATAATTAAGGATAGGAAAATTTTGCGAATTCATTTCAGGACAAGATAGGCGTCCAACATGTGCACACTGAAGTCACCTTTGCAATTGGATAACAGTTCATTATTGACAACCTGTATGACTCCGGCCCAATAGGAGACTTGCTAGGAAACAAAGTAATGAGGACCATACTGTCAGGTGTGAAGTAACACTGGCTACTCTCTGGAGCAGCAGCCTATAAACAAACATCTGAGGCTCGAGTGTACACAGGACTGTGGAGTCTAGCCAACAGGTCATTGAACTTTTCGATAATATATTTTCAGCCGGTTTTTAAATACTCTTTTTTGTGTGAGTTCTGGCAGCGTTTAAAAGAATATCATGCAAGTCCAAAAGAAATGTGCTGACCTTCAGTTTATCGATAGAATGATTCATAAATTTGTTTTATTAAAATGAAAATTTACAATAAGTCCAGCAGTGAATATAACAAAACAATCCAGCCGAAAAGGCTTTTACCGGTCGTCAGAAATGTAGGGGAACAAAATCGTGAAGAGCACTGAAACAAAGAAATTACGAAATCAACTCTGGGAAAAATCAACAAAAATCCTCAATGGGGAGGAAAGTTGTTGGCTAATTACTGAAGAAATGGAGCGATAAATGATTAATGATAATGGCAGGAAGCAAAAAACAAAAGAGGGAAACAAATAATAGGTATGTGTAAGTGTTTGATAAGGTAGTGCGGTTCCTTAGTGCCATAGATGTAAAGAAATGCGTGAAAAGGAACGCAAAAGGAAAGAAAGAACAAACAAAAATTTAAAAGAACAGTATACTTGTTTGGCAGGGCTAGCTGCGCCTTGAGACCATAGGCATAATTTCTTGTAGGAATAGACAGGGCTGAGAGGCACCCCACCTCAAACCTATAGGAATTAAAGGGAAAAAAATGAAGCGGAGAGAAAATTACATAAAATTAAATACCAAGGAGAGAACCTGTAGCCCTGTCAGCCCTGAGCACAGCCTTCCAGTTGATATTTTACATCGAATTTGACTAACAAATCCACATTGATAGAGTACAGAGTACTAGTTAAAACTATGATAGCTAGCTGAACGGAATTACAACTATCCAATGTTTCCGATATTATGACATATACTTTAAAAACATATAGTTGCGTCAGCTTAGGGAGGCATAGCTGTGAGATTAAAGTACATCTTCGTAAGAAACCGTTACAAATCCACCCTTATTTAGTTCAGTACAAGTGACTGTTCATAAAAAATACCTCACCACACTGGACTATTAACCGAAAATACTGACCATAGTAATTTTCCTTCCATCAATGGTACTTCTCCTACACTTGTGTAGGGATAGTTAATGACACACTAAAGCCGCGGTCACAAGGGACACAGAACTAGCCTTGATTCACTTCAAACATGTTCATCAATGGACGCGGTTACACTGGCTCCGAACTTGTTGTACAAAGTAAACAGGTTGTGTAAGTAATTCGGAACGACTTTTCTTCTGTGTTGCGCTATCATTATCTGCTAAGAAGTGAACAGTATGTGTGATCAAAATGGCTGGCTTTGGGGGGAATTTTCTGCATTTGTGAAAATAAATAGAGAAGCAAGTCAAAAAACCGTATTTTCTATGCTGATAAAACAAAAATAAGGTAAATTTGTTAAAATTAATCAACTACTCAAACTTGATGAGTGTGCTAAGTGATTATAAGTAATCAAAAGTTTATTTTCGAGGTTAGGATTTTCTTTTGTTTGAATTAATTTATGCTTTAACTAGTTTCATTCGCAAACATGTTCAAACATGGATGCCGAACGAACTTACAATACACGTATTTAAGACCACTCTTGTGATCACGGTCTAAATTAACCAAATTTGCAATGTAATGACACCTACCAATTGTAATAAAAGTTAGTTAATATCTTACAGTGAAAATGTATAAGAATTTTTACGATATTTGAAGGGAAAGTTTTAAACCTACGTCACCACGGCAACTTTAAAATACAAAGATCATGATTCAGATTTACCGTAATTCATGCACGTGTGTGACATTTTTGTGAGCAAATTTATGTAAGTTTAGTTTGAAAACCACCCAAACACAGTTTCTGTCCCGTCATGAAAAATGTGTTATTAATAAGTCCACCAAAGTAAACTGTTAAAACGCTCCCTTAATAGAAAAAAAAATCCTTTATTTGAGGTTGTTTTGTTAACATTAAGTAAATTTTGCTTTAATTTAAACGGAATGTTAAAGAAACCGATGTTTGCTGTTGTTAAATTTTTATTCTTATTTTTTGGTTTTATGGAAATATTACGTTCCTTTATAGCAAAAGGGAAATATCTTTGACGTCGTTTAGTTGACAATAAAGTAATATTGCATTATACCAAGTGAAAGGGTTTAAGAGACATAAACATCGATGGAAACTGGAGATCCCCGAGAAAAACCCACCGACCTGTGGCACCGTCCGGCACGATTCCCAAAAGCGGAAATATTTTTAATAAAACCTGGAAATTTCACACATTAATTTTAAAACAAGCTAGACTCCACAATCGTTTGTGAACTGGGGCTATAGTATGTTGTTCACTGGCTGTTGTTCCAGTTTAACCCCATGTCAGGTAACACAGGATTCGGTCCTTGTTTTCCTCGCAGGTTTGTTAATGGTATAATGCCGCTTGGGACGTTTGTAACAAACTACGAGCCAATAGGAGCAAAGACTCAAATGTACATGCGGTTGAAGTTTTTTGCCCTCAGGTGTATTCGAGAAATTTCCGTGGGCATAAAATATTTTCCGCTTTCGTAAATGGGTGAAGAAAATTGTCACGTGTATATGGCGTCTGCCCGCGAAAAATGGACCTTCAGAATCGGAATAGCTATATTCTGATTGACCCAGACAGTCTTCTCACAACAAAACTTGGCCAATAACTAGAGACCCGAGAATTCCGCGGGTTCGTTTCTAGACAAGCTGGAATTCACACACATGTACGTTCATGTTACGTTTGTCATTGGTCGACGTGTTTTTTGACATCTCCTGGAGATAAACGAGCCAATTACAAACATGCAAGAAACTGTGCGCCCAACCACCGCCTTTTGCTACCACAACAATCAACCAATAAACAGTATATAATACTGTGAAGTCTAGCCCACAGGTCATTGAACTCACGAATTTCTCGGGTCTCTAGCAATAACCAGAGGCAAACATGTTAACGAGCCGTCCAAAAATCTTCACTTATTCACTTAAGTATTTTTGCGGGAAAAAATAATACAAGTGCCTCTACCTATAATTAGTAGCGATAGGAAAATTTCGCGAGTTCAATGACCTATATGCTAGACTGCACAATCCTATGTTTCTTTTTTGGCTGTTTCCCTAGTGTTACCCCACATTTGACAGTACGAGATTAGCTTCTTGTTCCCTTGCCAGTCCGCTATTGGCGCAGAGTCATCCAGGGCGTGTCTAATAAACTCTGATCTCATTGCAAAGGTGACTTCAGTGTATACGCGTTTGAAATCTATCCTGTCATGAAATGAAGTCGCGAAATACTCGGGCCTCTATCTATAATTCTCTTCAGTCTGGCACTTGGGCCGTTTTTTCCTCCGGATATTGATACCCTGCCAACCAACCGAAACATTTGAACAGTTTTTCCAAGACAACATCCGTAACGCGCAATAACCTAGCGGGGAAAAAGCACAACTGAGAAAAAAGCTTATCATCCCCGCGAAGCTTCGCCCGCAGAGCCATTCCGCGCCCAGTGTGCACTCAGCATCAGATCGTATATCACCTTAGCTTCACACCACCTTCCTCCGATTTCAACCTCTCGCAAGCCGAAGTTGTTCGTTGCGCTCTGCGCATCGCTCGCTGTTGCCCTTGAAAGCCCTTTGTCCCTCGACTGTTCCGCCGAGAGAAAAATGACTTCATTTTTACTTCCCCCTCGTTACAACTGAAAGTTGGCAGTGCAATTTGAATTTCGTCGATACTCGTTCACACTTTGAGAGCTGCCAAAGTAATATTACGTGTTCTGAGTTTAACTGAGTTGTGCGTGGTTTGCCATGACGTCACGACATCTACGGTCTTTGAAGACACGGGCGAAGAAATATTACTTCGCCAGCCGTGGTCATAAAGTTCTCAGCAACGTAGCATTACGCCAGCGACACTGAGAGTGTAAATTACTGAAACGTACAAACGGAACTTTATACGATTGTACGTCGTAAAGAATATTTGATTGGGGGGCATCTTGAACTATAGGCTGTTCACGGTAAAATGAGCACCTTTGAAAGCCCTGCTTAAGATCTACATGTACATGTGTTGCGAGTTCCTCCACCTTATGTAACATTAACATTGCAATAGGCCTCGTTACTTTATTAATGCGTCGGTCAAATGAAACTGTGAAATTATTAAGAAAGAAAATGCTTTACAAATGGGCTCATTTTCACAATTCGATGCATTAAAAAAACAGAAAGCGGAAGAAATAGTTTTAAGTTATCACAAATGTTCACGAACATTTATTATTCTGCTTTAAGATCTTGGAAGTACATTCCATCAATCGTTACCAACTTTACCCGGTGAATGTCACTCGGTGCGGCCATTATAATATATATGCATGCAGGGCAGTGACTATTTCTTAAGCTTCATTTCTAAAGGGCTCACTTTATCGTGAACAGCGTTTAAGGGTCCTATGTACTGAAACGTTTTATGTGAAACCGTTGTTTGAGCCTAAACGCGTGTCTCGGTAAATAAATGTTCTGGAAATACCAAGTTTTTCCAGAAAGGATAAATAGCTATTGTCTATGTTGCTATCTTTTCACTGTTATCATATATCATATTAAGTGTGGTTTGACCTGTGTACTTTCATCGCGTGTAATAAAACCCCACAGTTACAGATCTAATTTACACAGTAAAGCGTTAGGACAGAAACACTGCACGCCATGTGCGTATGAGCGATGAGGCCCTAAGCGTGTGTGTTAGTATCGCCCGTATCGCTTCCTAGCTTATTGAGCTTGAACGCGTAAGTACATATTCCTCTTAATATAATGGCAGAGATCCGCCCAGTAATGCATGTTGCTCAGTGTAGTAAGCCTGTGTGGTGTTCTGTGAACCAATAGTACGGTAGCAAAAGGGAATACCGTAAACTGGTTAGGGCCATGAAATTTTCGCGAAAAGAACCATACCGAAAGTAGATCTGAATATCCTACTTGCATACCTGCAGTTTTCCTTGCGTAATTGGCCGCGTGCCTTCGTCAAGGACACAGTGGTATTTGGCTGGGCCATTGAGAATTAAGTGAGTGAGTGAAGAGATTTGGGCGGCTCTTAACAGCGTGGTCTTGGGGGCCGATGAGGGTGATTGAAGTGAATATGGAGCGGCGCCGGAGTGAAGGAGTGGGGGAAACGGGAGATCCCCGAGAAAACCCGCTGACCAACGGCATCGTCCGGCACGATTCCCACTTGCGATAATACGGTGACCCGGCCGGGGATTGAACCGGGATCGCCTTGGTGGGAGGCGAGCGTGCTAATCGCTCAGCCACCAATGAGAATTAAGTTATTCCGGTAGTGAACGTCTGTGATTCGCAAGAAGGCAACCAAGGGGCGCGACGGTTGAAACAATTGAATCGCGAAAGTGGATCTGAGTTGAGGTGCATTAAGATTCAACTTGACAGAATTTCGTTTAGTAAAATTCTGGTTGCCCTTCTGATCTTCTTGCTGTAGTAAATACACGTGAGCCATTTCTAACTTGTCTTAATTGCCAGGAAATATGTACTGCACCCATAGTGTTCAGAGAGTTTAAAAGGCTACATTGCTAGCATATTGCACCCTGTCCGTTGTGATATGAAAAAAAAAATAGCCTCAAAAATATGAAGCAAAGGAAAATTGCTTAAATTTTTTGAAGCGTTTAGTTGCAATTTATATATATGGAGGGGCCTATACTCCAACAAATCCCAAGACAGGGCCAAATTAATGAATTTGTTTCCAACTCAAAATAATTGTTAATGTTATTAGAATGTCGTGAAAATATTTTTTTGGTTTGCCCGTAATCAAATTTTAAGATTTCTGTTAAAAGTAAAATACAAACAGTTAATGGTTACTGCGGGTGAACAAAATATCGGATTATTCTGAAATTGCAACTTTTCATTCCTGTGGCCTCAATGAACACTAAGCGGAAACCAGTTTTTCCGTTAAAATAATTTTTCGAATTTGTACGAATCAAGATTTTAAGTTAAAATTCTCATATTCAAGATAAAAATTGACAAAAGCTATATTTAAAATTATTTCATGTTTTTATCATGTTATCCTCATCATGCCATGAAACCATTAAGAATCCTTCTCAGGAATAAATTTTGGCTGTTGAACAGTCTTAAGATAGAAAAAATTCGCTGTACCTAACTGTACCATACGCAGAACTCATTTAAATATAATACACACATTTACAATATTGTCAAAAAGTGCGATTTATGTTGCATGAAAGAATGATGCACAGGTATGTTTTGCTAGAATGTTATTTAGAAGTCTAAAGATAAATTAATTTGTTTTTATTTTTATCTAAATTTAAGCTGATTTAGATTTTGGCTGGTTCACAAAGCACATTTTGGAAGGAAGATACTAATTTTGATAGTAAAAATGTTAACTTTGGTGACAGAATTGGATGTGGATAAAATCAATTTTTAAAAATATTTTGTTAAATATGACTACCAACTTTTCATGGCATACTACCAGAGTAATGGTGATAGTTGTCTTACATGAAGATTTTCTTCAAAAATGCGATTCCTGAAGCATCCGGTAATTGAGAACTTACACTGTCATCTATTCGCGATGTCTTCACACTTTCTGAATTAAACCTTTGAAAAATCCCCTCACGTATGATATTTTTGGTTGTTTCCTAAATATGCCATGTATCGCAAGCGTTTTACACTTATAGTAATACAAACTTATCTAATTACTTTTAATTCAAATTTTGCTTCTACTTTAATTTTAAATTATAATATTTCATAAATAATCCGTTCAGACTCAATTAATTTCCGAGTTGAAGTGTTGCAATCACGTAATTTTTTTGTTATGAACTATACTTGTGTTCAGCATTCGTTTCTTAGTCAGTGTGCTCGATGATATAGGCATAAACCATTCATATCAAAGAGGCGTAGAAAAGTACGCAGATAAGGTAAAGCACAAGCAAGACTGAGTACTGGTGTCCTGCTGTGTACAGTTCCGGTCCTAACATTCATTCATTTGCAACGTGTCCTGCACAGTTGTGGACGTGGTGACTGGACGTGTTGATAGAAATAAAAGCAGAGAGAAAATAGGCATGCTGGTAATGCCTATTGAGAAAGACTTCTCACGCAAAAAAGGCTATTAAATTCAGTGCCCAAAATGCTGTGCATTGTTCCTTTGGTGCCATTTTCTAGACTTGGTGACGCTTTGTTTGCGTGAGGAGGAGGAATATCCCGAAAGTAGAACCTTAGCAGTGCTTCAGAAAATTTGAAAGCAACCAGCAACCTCAATAAATTTCCGTGTCTCAGATTGTACTTTTAATAAAAGTTTCGTATTTAACGTAGACTTGTCCACTGAACTGAATGTGAAATGTATGTCGTGTCATTTTAATACACTAGGATTTTTTTTCTTTTCCAGTGTTTTCTCCACTGCATGTACACCAAATACGAAATTGTAAGTATTTTGCTCTTTAAGTGGAATAATATTCTTTAGGTTGTAGTTTGGCTCAATTCAAATGTTTCCAAGTTTTTTTTTGTGGTCTAGCAGGTAGTTTTTTTATATCTCCTAAATTGGGCCCGAGAAGAATGTTTGAGTGAAAGATTTGGATGGCTGAATATGAGAGTGAAGCGAGGTCAGTTTGGAGCAGCGCCGGAACGCAAGGACGAGGGAATCTGGAGATCCCCGAGAAAACCCGGCGACCAGCGGCATCGTCTGGCACGATTCCCACATGCGAAAATCCTGGAGGGTCACCCCGCCGGGAATCGAACCCGGTTCGCTTCGGTGGGAGGCGAGCAGTCTAACCACTAACTCACCTTGGCCTCGCCCGGAAAGAGAATAAGTAAGTGTACAGAAGAGAAATGGCTTTGCGGTTCTTTTGACATGCGCGTACCAGTTCACTGATTGGCTGGGCGAGACTTCGGAAGTTGACCTTGTGTCTGTTTGACTTCTGCGGGCTGCGACACAGTTTACCTATTGGCTGGGCTGCCAGCTGGCAAGTAAGTTACCAGGCACTGATTGGCAAAAGGCTTCCCGCCATGTTGCTGGGAAGTGACACCAGTTTACTGTCGTGCGATGCTTTAATTGTGGTATAAGCTGTTGTTGAACTTCCTTGCTCTTAAGCATTCTGTGACCAAGGCGGGTGGGCTTTCTTGGGGGCACTCTTTAATTTTAACTACCTCTCCATTCTTGTGTTTCTCCACCTTCGCCTCATTCATTCTCTAAGCTCTGGGATGGCCAGTTCTGCCCCTCGGGTAGAACAACTGAATCAACCTAGCACCATCTTCGCGTAATCTCATCCAGATCGTATCCTTTGGATGTGGTAACCACTTACTGATAATTAGAGACCCGAGAAATTCGCGAGTTCAATGATCTGCAGGCTAGATTTCACAGTCTTATATACTCTCATACATATATCAACTGTTTATTGGTTGGTTGTTGTGGCAGTAAAAGGCGGTGATTGGACGCACAATTTCTTCAATGATTGTTATTGGTTTATTTATCTCCAGGAGGTGTCAAAAAACACGTCGATCAATTCCAAACGTAACATGAACCACAAGTGTGTGAACTCCAACTTGTCTGAAAATGAAGCAGCGAAATTCTCGGTTCTCCACGTATAGCTAGGGACCTGAAAACTTCGCGAGTTCATTGACCTGCCGATTAAACTCTACAATATTATTTACAAATATGCCGATATTGAGTGCACATTGGTTGTCTGCTGTCACAAAGGAAGGCTACGATTGGGCCAGGGTTTTTCCAGGAGGTTTCAAACCCCTTGTGGACCAAGGCTGAAGTTATAAAAACACACGTGTTTTTAATTCTAGCTTATCTCAAAATTAATCCTCGAATTCTTCACGTCTCTATGTATAGCCTGCACACAAATCGATTTTCCAAATACCTTGGGTTCTGTTGAATGTAATTTTAGACGACGCAAATAACCCAGGGTCCGCAGTGATGTAGTGGTTAGACTACTTGCTTCCCCTTAGGCGAGCCGGGCTCTATTCTCGGTGGTATTGCTCCCGGATGTTCGCATGTAGGGATCGTGCCAGAAAATGCCGCTGGTCGGCGGATTTTCTCGGGGATCTCCCGTTTCCCCCGCCCTTGCATTCCGGCGCTGCTCCATACTCACCTCATTTCACCCACATCGAATCTCAAGACCTCGATGTTAAGAGCTGTCCAAATTCCAGAACTCTACTTTACCCTAACAACCCATTTCATTATTGTCATTTTGATGAACTCTTTTGTATGTTGTTCATAACATAAATTTTCATATTTAGGGACATCTAATTTTCCCAAAAAGAACTATAAAATAGTTACTGTCCGTCACGAACTATCAATATCAGAGCAACCTAATTGTTTAGGGCCCCGTGATATAATAAAATGTTTCTTCGCAAATACAAAAAGGTCAATAACTAGAGACCCGAGAATTTCGCGGGTTCATTTCTATACAAGTTGGAATTCATACACATGTACGTTCATATTACGTTTGTAATTGGTCTACGTGTTTTCTGACACCTCATGGAGATTAAAAAACCAATAAAAACATGCAAGCAATTGTGCTCCCAACCACCGCCTTTTGCTACCGCAACAATCAACCAATAAACAGTTGATATCTGTATGAGAGTATAAAATACTATGAAGTCTAGCCCGCAGATCATAGAACTCGTGAATGTCTCGGGTCTGTATCAATAACCAGACTACTGAAGACTTGAGCTGTGGGGAAATGTTTAAGAGAAAATGAGGTGTCTCTTTCACTACTCTTTGTTTCCTTGAGTGTGCGTGTGTAAGTTTGACGTCTATGTTTTGTTTTGCTTCTAGATGGACGAGAAAGGTAACTTCCTGCAGGAGAATATGAGAGAATCGCTGGCGAGTTCGCAGCTGGACCTTTTCACCACGGATCTGCTCATCTACAAGTGTACCAAGATTGGAGCTGGTAATTACACTCCTCATTTCGCCGGCCCTCCCTCCCGCTATATCTAGTAGATGTAACAAGGGATTTATAACTCAAATTAATTAACATAACAATATTATAGACAAATTATTGGGTTGGAAAATACTATTGTAAATAAGAATGTGTCCTGAAAATATAAATATAAAATAAAAAACAAATATTTAATATTAATATATAACATGCATAAACACTTTAAGTACAAAAACTTTTTAAAATTAAAATTCTTTAGCTTTGTTTATCCCCTGATTAAAGTAATTAATGGTTTTAGTTTTTAGTATTGGTTGTGCAAAAATAATTAAATTTTTTTCCAAGATTTAGACTAATTTTGGCTTATATTTATTTACTATGTTCAACTCTTTGAGCGCATATAAAAACCTGTTTATAAAATTACTTTTGATATAAAGTTGGCACAAAAAATTCGGGTTCTGCCATTTGTTATAATTTGAACAATTTTTAGATAAGTTATAATTACTCTAGAATACTAATCTCAACCAACAAATTAGGGTTAGTTGGCAGATTGTTAACAGATAGTAGGTTCTATCTGTAAATGTCAGCCAGCTGCGGCAAAACATTTGGCTTTTAACATCATTTATTATTTTATCTTGTGACATTTTAGCCTCTACGAAAAGGTAGAAAAATTCCTTCTATAATTTGGTGTTAAGCTAATCTTTAAATAATGTACACTTGAGAGCTGTTCTTTGAAATTTGACCACAGTTAGATTACCCCTGGTAGACTCTTGTGTCAGTTACACACCTCTAAGAAAACAAGGGTCCAGTTCAACACTACTTCATCTGGGATGACACTGGCCACTCTCTGTGAATAGAGCCAATGAACATATAGGCGATTCTCCGCCATACATACGACTGTGAAGTCTAGCAAGCAAGACCATAAAACCGCTTCAAATTATAACTTGCTGTTGGGAGTTTTGGTCGACGATCGAAACCGCCCTATCGATCCAGTATAAGTAGAGACCTGAAGAAATCGTGGATCCATTTTGAAATAAGCTAGAATTCAAAACAGGTGTTTATATAACTTTGGCCATTGGTCTACACGGTGTTTGACACCTCCTGGAGAACTCTGACCCAATCATCGCTTTCCACTGTGACAGCAGACAACCAATGTGCAGTTAATATAAGCATTTTGTACATAAAACTGTAGAGTTAAGCTTACAGGTAATTGAAATCGCTAATTTTCCAGGTCTTGAACTATGCGTAGAGACGTGCGAAATTTGTGTTATTATTTGGTGACACGTTGAACTTTAAACACCAGTACCTTTGCGATATGTTTTTCATTGGACCATACTTTATTTAATACGCCATGGGTAACTCTGCGCCAATAAATGTTACTTCACAAATGTGTGCCCCAATTACACGCAGCTCATGTATATGGACGTGGTTTCCCATATATGAAGCAGTCAATGGAAAAACGACGCCGGCTCCAGTATATACAGTACTGCGAAGTTCAGCCTGATGCAAAATAATAACGCGAATTTGCAAGCGTCTACTTATAGCCATATGAAACGATAACAGATTCCTTACAATATTGAGCAAGAATTTTCCATATTCTAAGCGTGCCCATTGTAGCACATGGCGTCTTGTGTGGCCAAATTTTACACCACGTTTTATTCATAGACGATAGAACACAATGGACATTAAATTAATGCAACATTTACACCAATAATGCACTGTGTAAAATGTATTATGGGCCAAAATTATTTTATGGGAATGTGTGAAATTTGCGATTTCATTTGGTACCAATCCATTCTTCTTGTTCGTTAATTTTTTTGGGCCGCATTCTTGGGGACACCATATTTTCGTGGAAAACTGTTCCTGTCTAGGAAAACTACAATTGTGCAAGCAGGAAAACTAAATATAGCCTGTTTCCCTAATCACCGGCTATTGCCATTGTGACATGCATTATTTTCCTTGAACTGGATTTTACGTTTTGGTGTTACGAAAGTTTTATTTGTTTCTTACTATTTCGCGGCCCCACAAATTGTAAATAAATTTATTATGTTTAAAACATCAAAGTAAAACTGAAGTGTAAGTGCTTCAATCCTTACCTGGCGTTGAATGAAATTCAGAGCTCTCTATATATTAACCTGCAACACACAGACATGTCTACATTCAAAACCTTACTTGTGGTGAGTAGACATATTAAAAACGATTTAAATAATAGTTTACACTTAAAGAATTTATTGTTAAGTGAGTGAGACATTTATATGAATGGGAACATCTGTTTTTCTTGAAAATAGGTATGCATAGTCTAGATCTCAGTATCGTACGAGTAGACTTACAATTTTTCTTTGCTTTTGACTTTTTGAGAAGAAATTTTCTATCATGTCGAGTCAATCAGAAATAAGTTACTCTTGCAAGGCAAGTCCATGATTCGTGGGAAAACACATACAACGTGTAACGATTAAAATTAATCACGAAAGTAGATCCGAATGAAAGTATTTTGGAGCAAAGTTAGTAGTGGGGTCTTGTTGATAACACCAGGTCTTCGCTAAACGAGTACAGCACACGATAGATTTCAATCAATTTCGGCCACACAAGCAGGTTTCTGTTGCTTATTGGTCACGCTTATTTGCGAGGAGACATTTTCTTACTCGATTGAGCAGTCACAATAAGTTTAGTACGGCACTGCTCGTCTGTGAATCGTGAGAAGCCAGTCTAAACGCTTTACACATGAATCGACCAATCTCAAATAGTGAATCTGAGCAAAAATGTCATGAAATACAGCTGGCCATAGAATCTTTTCTCGACTATCGCGTGTCCCTACTTATCGAGAGAGAACAAATTCTTATATGTATGAAATGTATTATCTGCTTGAGCGTACATGTTACATGCCAGTCAACTCCGGAAGACGAAGCTAATAAACATGATTATAATTATGATCTGTTGTCTCAGTTTAATATCCTGTAATTTGAACATGTTGAAACATGTATTTAGGAACATAAGTGTAAACTTAAGCATATTTGATAATAAAAAATCAGGCAGGTGATAAATTTGGTTTTGAGTAGGACATTTTATATTGTCAGAGTTGATAATTTTATAATGTGTAAATATATATACATATATATATTTTTTTTTTCCAGAATCGCACGATAGGTGTGAAAGAGCGTTTCTCTTCACTCAGTGTTTCTGGACAGAAACTCTAAAAGTGAGTAGATTGTGTTTTTTGTCACAATAAAGAACATACAATAATGTTTTATTAAATAACTGTTTGTTATAAATAAGTGCCTCGTAACATTATACATAATTTTTTTAAATTTGTCATAGTAGTTGGTGACATTACTTACGAGTACTATTTCTGCCATAAAACATTTCTGTGGGTATAATTTTTAAACAGTTGCCCACCAAAATCGAAATTTGAATGTTTTCGGACGTAGACATAAAGTAACTTAATTACCGAAATGAAATAATTCCCATTGAAATAAGAAACCATGAGTTATTTAAATAAATCTTTCAAATAACGCTGTGAAATATTTTCACAATATTTAAAAAGGGAGTTTTTCGTATATTTTTTATTTGCAGCAGTCTAGAAAATTTTTTGTAGGATAAGTAGAGACCTGAAGAATTCGCGGAACAATGTTGGGACAAACAAGAATACAAAACACGCGCGTTAATATAACTTAATAAATTGGTCCACACGCTGTTCCGACACCTCCTGGAGAACGCTGGCCCAATTGTCGTCTTCCACTGTGACAGCAGACAACCAATGTGCAGTTAATATAGGCATATATGCACATGAGACTGTAGAGTCTAGCCTGCAGATCATTGCACTCGCGAATTTTTCATGTCTCTAGTAAACACATGAAAATTTTGCGTTATTCTTTTAAGACATATTATATATAAACGACATAAACATTCCGCTATTAATGTCATTGGACCAATCTTTATTTAAATCGCCCAGGGTGACTCCACACCAATGAACGTACACTTCATATCTGTAATGCCGAATCACATTCCATACAGGCAGAAGGGAACTGGCGTGTCACCTAGGCAACAACCAATTAGCATACCCCGTCGGCTCGAGTAAATACACAACCGTGAGGTCTATCTTGACTGCAAAAAAGAACGCGTGAATTTGACAAGTTCCTAGTAATATGGGAACCAAAAAATTTACAACAAAACCTACGATAGTTAAGGAAATTTAAATCATAACAATCAGAATGTAGCTCCAGGTTATTTTGTGAGCAGAAATTTTTTTATACGCTTTGCAAGATTATGTTTGTGTGAGCAAACAATGAACAATTAATATTATTAATTGAACAACATTGTAATATGAGAGGAACGAATGATGGAGTGGATTACATTTATTATGTAAATGGCTACTTGATTGCAAACTTTCGTGTTGTATCGCAATTCATCTGCTAAGATTAGAGGAACATTTCGTGTACACTGGACGGGAATTGTTTATTTGTCTTATGATTCATTGAAGAGTAACTTTTAAAACCTTAAACATTCTACTGCAACATGGTTTCATGAGAATTTTCGTACGGTCGATATTGAAGAATATCTTTAGGATGTATACAGTTCACTTTTTAAAAATTACCCTTTTGTAGTGTTTTAAAATAAAAAATACATTTTATCACACACTATCGGAAATTTTATTTTCCTTTTTTTATTTTTGTTTCAGATAACGGATGATGAAGAATACTCCGTTCCAGAAGAATATTTTAATGTATGAATATTTTCAACTTACTATTGTTGATTTAAATGATTTTTTATTCGAGCTGTATTTAATGAGAATGGTGTTTATATGTCTAATTTTTGTACATGTTATTAACTATTTGCAACTTTAATTCAATTTTATTGCCCGTGAACGTATGGTATTTATTGTATATGTATTTCGTATTTATATATTTAAGTGTTTATTGCTAATAAAATGTACGTGAAACTAATTCTATTTCTTTTATATTATTTTGGCGGAAGATATTAAATTATAATAAAATTGCAATCATGAGTAAACATGAGTCGATTTAATTAAAAACTGAGGACAGTTTCAGACAGCAGAGCTGTTATATGTGAGGTCAAGGTCGCATAGAGCATTAGCTTCAGGAAACGAAGATCCGGGCTCGAATCCCGGTAAACACACGGATGTACGTTCCCTTTTACATGCACATTCAAGACATTTGGTTTGCAAGTAATTGTCTTCTATTAGCCTTGTCACATAACATGAAAAAACGAATGAAATATTATTTAGGAAATATGCCGCTGAAGAGATATAATATCAAGACCACCTATTTTCCACGAAAAGGTTTCACGACTAGTTGTAGGTACTCCAAAACGTAAGTTGGGGACCAGTAGCGTGGTTGGTTGATTTTAACTCGCACACGTCTTAGGCGTCTGCCAGCCAACCACGGATGTTCGTTGTGCCCATGTACGACAATACAGAAAAAAATATTATTCACTTCATAATAAAAGAATGCATTCAGTCCTTGGAAAAGGCAAAGATACATGAAAAAACCACAAACAATGCAATAAACGTGGTTCATAACATACATATCAATTAAATTACCAAAGGACTGCGCAACTAAATAACAACAAATTAAAAAATGAATCGTAAAAAACACATTAGTCATGCTGGGTGATCGTAAATGGTACAAAAATAAAAAATGAATTATCATAATATGCAAGACTCAGACTTATTTGCATATTCCAATAAAATATAGGCCCAGAGGTAAACTTATTTAGTATTAAATAAATAATAACACGGTAATTGTGGTTTTGCGTAACTATTTTCTCTTAAAATTGGTTAATTTTTAAATTCATTGAAATTGGAATTACGTAAGTATTTCCATAATAATTGGAGCGAAACAATATTGCATGGACAACAAAATAAAAATATAACATATAGGCAGTGCCACCTGTTTTTCGCGAAAAGTTTTACGTGGAGGCTAGACTTTAATATCCTATGTGCACATTTTCAGTCTTGCTTTGGCTTTTAAACGCTTGTCTTTGTGTAAGGAGAATCTATTACATGAGTTAGCCAATAAGAATTAAGTTTCTACGATACTCAATGTCCGTTATTCGTGAGCAGGCAGGTAATAACAATTTGAATGTTCCCTTCACGAAAGCGGTTCTGAACTAAAGTTTTTGTAACACAACCTGTCCTGAAATTTTTTCGCAAAAAATAGGCACCCTTACACATAGCCAATCATTGAAATGACATGATCGTAAAGATTGCTATGACACCAAAATTCAACAAAAAATAATAATTGTCAAACTGGATAGTAAGACAAATGATCTAGCAATAAAATTGTTACAGATAACCAATACTTTAAATATTAAATAAAATTTGCTGGGATGAAATTATTTACTTAATCATGAAAACATAAAAAATATTATTTTTTTTTATTAGTGAAAGACTCCTGGAATAGATTCCTAACATATAAATGTTGGCATAAACACAAGAAATGAAATTAGTTTTTGCATTACATAATTAAGATTTATATAAAAAATATTTCTTATGCTCTTCATGGACACATTTAAATGATGGTGTCCGAAAGTATACTGAAAGTGCATTATATTTCTTTTTAAATAAAAAGTAGTTTGCTACTGAAATTTATTTAAGAAGAATTAAATGATTTCGTTGTGACTTATCTGTTTGTTGACAACGAATAGTATCGACAAACACCGGGCGAAGTAGAGTTGAGAAAATACATCATGTGAATCTTTACTAGTAGTTTAGTCCCCAGCAAGGAAGCGGCAGGCCAAAACACAGCGAAACATTTTGTGCTAGCAAAGGGAGAGCTTCAGCAGAAGGTTAAGCTCGGCAAGTTTAGGAAAACGTGCCGAATGCGGAGACGCATGTACTAATATTCGTGAAACTCGTTCAACTCGAGAACCCTCGCTATAACATATGAAAAGGTACAAAATAAAAGAGTGAGTGAACGCTGACACTGGCGCACATGAAGAAGCAATCAAAAAATTATTGAAACAGAACTCACCGGAAAGGGGAAACAGAATTATCGAATTAAATGGTGACAGCAGACAAGAAAAAATTAAAAAGTAAAACCACAAACTATATCTTGGCTACTACACTACACGATGGATAAGTGAAAAACTTAAAAGGGACACTTGGGTGCTGAAAAAACCTATCACAGCCACCACACACCGCAAACATGACATGTCGGCAGCTAGCCCCGGACAAATGTGTTTTAAAAACGTTCTGTGAAGGTCGAGAAGGAGGAAACAAACGATAAACAGATAGTTCTAGAGTTGCCAGTAAATCTCGTGGGTTGACCATACGAGGCGAAAAGAGCTGAAAATCTCAACGCGCACGGCGAAAATCATGTGAATAAAGACGATCATGCGCCAAGCGGCATGGATACGCCAATAAAATTGCCAGTACAGCAGCGGCAGAAAAGAGAGTGGAAAAGGGGGCATCTACAGACAGCAACAGAAAGAATTCGCAAAAACAGCATTGTGCATCTGGTTAAACGAGCAACAGTCGCAAGAAACATGGGCCAGCGGACTTCTAACAAGATTAAAAACGTAGAAATCAAAGTACAAATACAAAACTGAATGGAAATCAAACTTATGAGAAAAAAAATGGTAACGAACAAGACTAAACAGACTGATATAGATAAATAATTTCATTTTTATACCCATATAAAAAATCTTAAAATACATAACACATTAACCAAATCAAGACGTGGCATAGATAAATATCAGACCAAATAGAATTCTATAATTAATAAAATAACTCTTAGATAGTTCAAAATAGAACGAACGTATTATATACCATAGCAATAAAAAAAATTAAACGAAATGAGACATTTAATTATATACTCGCAATAACTATAAATGACTTAAATGATGAAAATAAGGCTCCAAAACAGTATAAAAATAGTTTACTAGCAGTGACACAATAATGAAAATAGTCGTGACGTGTTTTAAAACGGTATATGCTCTTGCCATCAATGGAGACACAGGGGCAACATAAAGATTTTACATAGCACACAATAGATAAAAGGTTAAAATAAGAATATTCTAACTAAACTAAATTTAGCACGCACAATTAGTGAATAATAAATAGGCAAGAATTTAAGAATCCAAGGCCTTAGTCAAAACAAAAGGTAACTTGCTACATTTGAAAGCAATGACAGAAAAATAATGGGGGTACAATTACCCAGGACAACTGGTAAAAAAAAAAAAAAAAAAAAAAAAAAAAAAAAAAAAAAAAAACCCCAAAGGGTCATAAGATGGGTTAAAACAAATTCTAAGAAAAGACTCAACAACAAATAAATGAAACGGGGTGTCAAGAAACTTCCCACAACAACCCCCCCCCCAAATAAAAGGACAAAAACCCAAAACTGCTACTGGTACGAAGCCAATCAAAGTCCTACCGCAACTAGTGTGTTACCTGGACTGCCGATGGGTGAACAGCAGAGAACCGGAAAACTCGCGAATTCTTTTGAGGACAAGCTAGAATCCAAACACCTGTACATTTGCCTCTCTTTTCAATTGGATCGTAGTTTGTTAGCCACACCCAGGACGCATCTGAACCAATAACTTATCAGTAGGGAGAGGAAAAATTCGCGAATTCATTTCAGGACAAGATATATTTCAAACGCGTATACACTGAAATCACCTTTGTAATTGGTATGGAAAGGAAAAATTCGCGACTTCATTTCAGGACAAGATAGATTTTAAACGCGTGTACACTGAAGTCGCCTTTGCAATTGGAGCATAGGTTATTATACACGCCCTGGATGACTCCGCGCCAATAGCCGACTTGCAAGGGAACAAGAAGCGAATCCCGTACTGTCACATGTGGGGTAACACTGAGGCAACAGCTAATAACAAACATCTGAAATTCGACTATACAAAGGATTGTAGAGTCTAGCATACATGTCATTGAACTCGTGATATTTTCCTATCCCGACTTATCACCAAGAAAATCATGACCGAATCCCTTGCTAATTGGTCTGGGGTTAAACTGAAGCAACAGCCAATGAACAACTTACTGAGGTTCAAGTACACAAATGATTGTGGAGTTTAGCTTGTTGCCAAATGAATCCGCAAAATTTCTAGGTCTCTAGTGATCAGCAGAGACCCGAGAATTTCGCGGGTTCATTTCTAGACAAGTAGGAATTCACACGTGTGTACGTTCATGTTACGTCTGTAATTGGGCGACGTGTTTTTTGTCACCTCCTGGAAGAAATTGTGCGCCCAACCACCGTCTTTTACTACCAAATCAGTCAACCAATAAACAGTTGATATATGTATGAGAGTATATAAGACTGTGAAGTCTAGCCTACAGGTCACTGAACTCGCGAATTTCTCTGGTCTCTAGTGATCAGTGACCCGAAAATCAAGAAAAACAACACTAGATGAGTTCCACACTGATACTGACACAAATTACCACAAAACAAGGCCACCAAAATTTACCGACAACCAACAAGACCGAAATAAAATTCGAACAACACATTTAATTGGAAGGGGGAACAAATATTTGACGTTAGGTTGCCATCAGGAATTAGATGACACGAAATGCAACGACACGGTCCCATACCACTGTCTTTACAGAACACTATTCGATAAAAATAATGTAATTTTTAGCAAACTGGCAATTACTCAAAATGTATACAGGCTCAGATAATAGGCAAACGCGATGAGAAACTGCGTCCCATACCGCAGCTCCCAAATAAAACGTGCTTGCAACAGATGCTAAGACACGAGTGCCAAAGTACAGAAACGAAACCTAAACCCGAACCGAGAATTAAGAGAATTCAGAATATAATGAACTAGAATGTCACGATACAAGAAACTTTTGAAACTGCAAACGTAACAAAGGTAAATAAACAATAAAAATAACTGCCGAATACTACCTTATATATGGAGAGAAAAGCTGGTACTACACAGCAGTCTGACTGAGTAGGTCAGCAACGTGGAAACCACCAGAAACAGCTGGGAACATTGTGCTTTCCTCTGCCCGAACACTGGGGGAAAACAGGCATACCAGCGAACTCCACACAGCAGACACATTTCACCGAAGAACAGCCATGGTGCACCAAAACTAAAACAAAAACCAAAACATACAGTAACTTAATCAGAAGGAAACAAACCTGGAAAGAAAAAAATATTAAAAAATTTTAACATGGGAACACAAAAGACCCTACAAAATTGTACCATAATTTACAGATAAAAAACAGAACATACGACAATGGTAACACTCAAAACTTAAAAACAATGGTAAAATGTTTTTATTCAAATTAAAAAGATTGTCAAAAACACTTCACGAAATAAATTAAACTTTAAACATGGAGCTCTGCAACCTTCCACGATGACACATGGTTAAGAAATATGGGGTCGTCCAAGAGTGACTACCAAAGACACAGGAACGGGTTACAAACACAGACGCAAACAAACAAATGAAGATTAACTGTTTTCAACAAGTCGCACCCTAATTCAAGACTATTGTGACTAAAAAAATTGAGTTTATTGCAATATTTGTGCCGGAGGTATGTAAAAATATCTATCACTGATTAGTGAAATATTTTCACATTCTAAATACTTTTACGAAATGTACAACACATAAATTGGCGTTGAACTTCGTCAAAATATAATTAATAACAAAACATTAAATTTTAAAATTTACACATACATTTGTGTTAAATGTACAGAAGGGCACGCTGTTATATAGTAAAAGAGTTTTAATATTTCACATTCCCTTGCTGATATTGCAGGGCTTTTCAGGGCTCAAAACATCATTTTTTTTTATATCATATGTATACGCACACCGTGTGAGTAGCCGTATATATGGAACCCGCACAAAGTATAAACAATCTAACGAAACATATCCTCCGCTTAAAAATAACTCTCTTATATAGGCGAGTCCCGGGCTGTGTGCGTACTCATTACGACGCCTCGTCTGTTAGCAAACATTCGACGCCGTTGTCAGCCTGCACCAATCAGCGGCGCGAAAATAGAGAATTGCTACGAAACAGAACGCGCGTGTTGATTTCGTTTCGTCAATACAGTAAGCGGTGACTGTATTTTTATGCCACACGAAGTAACACAGTGGCTCGAAGCGAGGCAGAGCAATCGTCACGTACCAACGTTTTTGGTAAACATCACAATAATGTGTTTCAACACAATAAACGGACGTGCATTCTTTGAAAACTGACTTTTTCTAAACGCATTGCTGAATTAACACTATCAGTTCATCGCTTACTGTACTGACGACAACGAATCAACGCGCACGTGGTGTTATGCTACGATTGATGTCTTGTTAGGTGGGTAATAATATGTGCGGGTTGCATAGATACGGAAAAATAGGCGCTGGCGACTCATCCGGTAAACAGCGTGTTTAGAAAACATGTGTACAAACTCGCGCACGTAATTCGTGACCGGAAAAGAGAAAGATTTATACAGGAAACCCATGGTCTATCTTAAATACTAAGGGCTGTAGGAACCCCTAAAGCCGGAGGGCGACAAGCATATTACGTGGGATATTAAGCAACGTACTCGTGTAAAAGGAACGCAAATTGGTATACGGATTAATTAAACGAATATCTTGGATAAAGGAAGGTATGGTCTGTCGTAAACAACCCCATCATGTAAATAATAGGAGTTAACACCATTTTATTACAGGCCACGTTTACACCGCGAGGTTAAAAAGATTGTGGATACCATTGAATGAAGCAGAACGGCGTAGTTAGCAAATAAGCCCCCCTAGTTGCAACTCTCTAGGACCCACCGTTTCCGTGTAAAATGCAAACGAAGGGTACAGTGGTAGCAAGTACATGGCCTGGTGAGTAGTCCACACGTACTGCACCAGGCTTAAACACATGTTGGTGGTATGATGCACGGTGTTACATGTCTTGTCAGACGATGCCGCTGGTCGGCGGGTTTTCTCGGGGATCCCCCGTTTGCCCCGCCCTTCCATTCCAGCCCTGGTCCATACTCACCTCAACCACCCTCATCGGTTCTCAAGACCTCACTGTTACAAGCCGCCAATTACTCTTCATTCATTCGGTGGGGAATCCCTGCTGAATTTCTACGGGTGCACGAAGGGTTACCTACTCACTAGGCCATGATATTGTTACCACTGTACCCTTCGTTTCCGATTTGACAGGAAACGGTGGGTCCTAGAGAGTTGCAACTAGGGGGGCTTATTTGCTAAGTACGACGCCCTGCTCTATTCAGTGGCATCCACAACCACTTTAACCTCACAGTGTAAATGTTGCATGCAATGAAAGGGTGCCAACTCCTATTATTTACATGATGGGGTTGTTTACGACAGACCATACCTTCCTTTATCCTAGATATTGGATTAATTAATCCGTATACCAATTTGCGTTCCTTTTACGCGAGTACGTTGCTTAATATCCCACGTAATATGCTTGTCGCCCTCAGGCTTTAGGGGTTCCTACACCCCTTATTATTTGAGATGGACCATGGGTGTCCTATATCAATCTTCCTCTTTTCCAGTCACGAATCACGTGCACGAGTTTGTACACATGTTTCCTAACTACGATGTATATGCCAACTCGTACTCACTTTTTTCCGCTAATTTACAAGACAGTAACACGTGAAGAAATACATTTTTTTGTCATAACTCGGGAAACACTTTCCCTACTTTCAAAACTTGTTAGAAAGACGGAATTCATTTAGTTGCATTTGCCGTGTAAAATACGTTTTTAGTTAAAATATTTTTGCAGTCAAGGTACGAAATGTGTAAACAAAACATAGAACATTGCAGAAATGGCTAGGTAAGTAATCAAAAATGAAATGAAACAAACACTAACAGAATGAGTAATTAAGGCCGGCTTGTTTGGCAAAGACGCTATAATTCATGAAGTAGTGCTGCTTCTTCAAGCACTACTTATCTCCCAAATGAATTCATAAATAATGACTTGACGAAGTAATTATTGTATAATCACTACTTATTTTGGTCAAGTTGTGCTTGGTGAAGCATGGAAATAAGAATCTGTATAATATCAATACCGAAATAACATAGATAAATTTGCCACTATATTTACGGTAGTCGCCTAGGTTCAATGAATTTGTACGTTTTTTTGTTATTATTTTAATGTTTCACTGCTATTTTGAATAATTTTAATTGAGATTAAAATAATTATGTGTGCAATAAAAACGGGCGTGATTAATGTGTAATGTAATCGTTTTTTCGGAAGTTTGTTAGCCGTGCTCAAAAAAAAAAAAAAAAAAAAAACCTGTGTTGATTTTCACACTAGACGAAAGATTAAATTATGTCTATGTTCGTTTTAATGGCATCTCAGTTGTATAAAAATCTACGGTACCTTGTAATAATATAATTCTGGACATTTCCGTCCACCAGCGCCAATAATCGCGATTCCACGGACGGCACTATGGTCCGTAAAAGTGCTTGCTCACATCTCATGCAACCGTCCAGCCAACATAACCTCTGTTTCAGACCTCGTATTGCAAACACGTTAACTAGAACGGTGCGAATATTTGAATTTTATTATACTGTTTCGAGTAATGGAAGAAAATAGCACTCCAGTGCCGGTGAACTGTGCTCATTTTTATCATGTTTATCAGAGTACCTTGTTGGTGATGTAAAAAATGTTATCGGTCGTTAATTATTTTTCTACGTGCTTTAATCAAGCATGATTGGTTGCAGGTACCTTTTTAGTAGTTTTCTTGAATAAAATGTAATATTATCGGCACGTGTTTTACCACAACGCCAACGGCTCGTTCCGCCATTTTCCAACTGCCATGCCGTTCGCCACGAAGCTACATACTCGAAGTATTTACGTTTCGAAGGTTTTAATTTTGTCGGTTTTATGAAATGGGCAAAGTTTTGATATTACTGTATGATTATGTAAATAAATTATTTCATATCAGTGACGGACAAACATTATTGCAGTGAAGTGTCCGTGCAAGGATTTTCATGTAAAAACACGTGTTCAAGAGGTTGCGAATTACAAACAGTAAGTTATCGTGTTTGGCAAAAAATGTATTTCGTAACACTTACTATAATGTTTGAAATGTACGCGCTCTAAAAAGGTAGCACTTACAACTCTTTTGTCTTGTAAAAATATTTGTTTACTGCGCATGTATTGTACAGCCAATGAGTGTAAGGTTAACTTCGGTAAGTGTGTTTATAGCTGGTTCATTGTGCAAATCAAAATGACACACTCGTAAGAACTTCAAAACAATGCCGTCTCAGAAAAAAGGTCAAAATTTAGGCTCCCCTGCCCCGCCACTGCAGATTTTTCTCGAAATATTAAATAAAGAGAGCCCCAGCAACAAAAGTAGTCATGTTGGAATGTCAACCTAGTTTTCATTCCCTACACTGATTACTGGACGGAGGTTAGCTAACGCCCGTTTTCAGTGCCATAGCCTGTTGTTAAATTTAAATAGTTTTACTTTTATATCTTGTGGACCCTACTGTAGAAATGTTAACTATAAATTAGACATTTTTGTCATGGCAATTTTAATGTATATATTTGGGCCTATTGCGTATCTAATTATTCGAAATCGATATTGTATTCGGGAGTATTTTGTTTATAGTTTGTTACTAGAAATGATTCAATGCCCCTGTTTTGGTACTGAAATTTATGTTGTGATTTCTTAGTTACCCATTTATCAAAATCAAAGCTAAAATGTTACCAAAATATTTGTTAGGTATACATATCGGTTCGCTTCAGTGTAATGTATGTTCATCATTATAATAATTTATAATGTCCTTTTTTTGTGAAGATTTCTCATTTGTGATCGTTGTATTTGTAAACGAAAGGCTGTTTTCTTGCTGAATCTTGAATGTGCGAAGTTTTTCTATAAAAACGTTTGACGGTTTTCTTGATAAACACCGGAACACGCAATAGTATTACAACATAAAGTTCTGAGAATTTTGTCAGCGTTAGTATCGATCGTGAAAGTGCTTGCTTGCATCGCACTTTACCGTCAAATACCAACATAACCTCTTTCAGTACTCGTTCTCCATACACGTTTGATCATAACTTAACTGTTAAGGGCACGTTATGCTGGTGTTTATGTAATAGAAATGCCACATTGGCCCAGTTTTGTGCACTAAAATTTACGTAGTGATTTTTTAACTAGCATTTTGTTAGCATCAAATCTAAAATGTTAAAAAATATTCGTTAGGTATAAAAATCGGCTCGCTTCAATGTAATGAATATTTCACCATAATACTGATTAATGTCGGTTTTCGAAATAAGCATTAATTTGCAAATGTCTTTATTTGAAAACAAAAGGCTCCTTTTTTGCTGAATCTAAATGTGCGACGTTTTCATATAAAAACGTTAGGTTGTTTTCTTGTCATAAACCGAACCCCTAAAAGATTATATTAAAAATAAAGAAACATTCAAAATGATTTTATGCTCATACTTATGCGCAGTAAGGTACTTAACATACAAATGGTTAAAAATCGTTCTAGTAGCCAAAAACCATTGTACACAAAGGTTAAGAAAAGAGGTTGTATTTTCACATCAAAGTGCAGGATTTCAATTTTCTCATTTGTCCCATGTAATTATCTAAAGTATATTCCTGTTCCCATAAAATAGTTTAAGGAAGCATCATTTGTAATAAAAATATTTCGCGAATAACCTAGACCTATTATTAGGGATAATAAAATTTAGCGAGTTCAATGACTTTTATGTTAGACTCCACAATCCCTTGTATAGTCGAACCTCAGATGTTTGTTCATTGGCTGTTGCCCCAGTGTTACCCCACATTTGACAGTAAGGGATTCGCTTCTTGTTCCTTTGCAAGTCGGCTTTTGGCGCGGAGTTGTCCAGGACGTGTCTAATAAACCCTTATCCAATTGCAAAGGTGACCTCAGTGTACACGCGTTTGCAATCTATCTTGTCCGGAAATGAATTTGTGAATTTTTCCTATCCCTATCTATTATAATTATTAAGTGCTTAAGTTCACAACGAAGCAGACGTGATGAACTGCTACTTATATGTGTAAATAAGCAATGCTTCTTTTGACTATGAATACTTGAGAAATAACTGAAACGTTTTTCGTTACTATGAATACATGATAAGCAGTACTTTATGATGCACACAGTAAAAAATTTTTGTAATTGGAACTGGCAAATTCATGTATGATTATATAATTTTGTTGATTAACGAAGTTATCTTTTATAAATATACAGTATTTGTTTATTTGCAAGAATAGCATTTGTGACGATAGCGAAATAAGTTTGTGTTGCTACAATGATATTGTAAACAGCCGCGTCTCTCTCATTACTTCTAGGAATGCCACACATTCCGAGAATAGCCTACCCCGCTAGAGAAGGGTTGTTTTCTTTAACAATATAACATCTGGAAGAATGTTATTGCAGCATATTAAAGCAGTAAATTCAATTATGATCAATATAAAATAGTTTAAAGTCCTCAATTTCGTAGTTGTTTGAAGTATTTTAAAATTCGTCGATAAAAGAGCATGAACGTGGATTTGGGGCTTAAGTATTAGATAATGAATTACAGTAAAAACAAATAATGGATTTCAGCTTAAATTATTTTATCATGACAGTCATAATTGCACAGAAAATTGAATTAGTTTATAAATGAATAATAACATGACACTACCAATTTTGTAAGCAGAGCTCAAATATTTTTGTAAATTTACAAATTATCTTGTAAACATGTTGTAAATGTTCACTTACAAGAACAACAGTTGTACTGGTGCATTGAAAATTCTTTCAGAAATACTGATATTCAGTAAACTGCTAGTACCATCTCAGAGGTTCAAGTTAATATGTTTGCTAAAGGCTGATGACTAGGGCCACCTGTTTTCGTGAAAAGATTTACGCCGAGGATAGATTTCAATATCCTATGCGCACGCTTGTAGTTTTCACTTCGCTATTGGCCGCTTGTCTGTTTGGGGAGAGAATCTGTCACATGAGAGAACCAATCCGGAATAAATAAGCTTCTCCGGTACTGAACGACCATGGTTCGCGGGAATACAGATGAAACGCGTAACAATTCAAATTGTTACAAAGTATACCTTCTGGCCGTACTTATAATTAAGGGCTAGGGGATTATTATTTTGTTAACAGAACATTACAATTACAAGAAGCTATATATTATCGGCGGAGCACTTTGCAGATAACAATGATAGTCTAGTGAGAGCCTGAAAGTAACTGGGCTTGCCCCACCTTGTGTTGAATTGTGAGGCTGTTGTACTGATGCGGGGTTACGGCGAACGCCACAGCTAGCTCCTGGGGTCCTGCAGTTTGGTCGGCGTCACGACGGAGAAAGACGCCGTCTTCAACTCAGTAATGCCAGATATTCGTGTCGCATGTTTCAATCAGCCCTGCCTCCTGATTGGTAGTTGGGGTTCCTCCTCACCAGCGTTTGGCGAGGCACGCCCCGTTTGCAGCAACCACCTTCCTGGTTTGTACTTATCCCTTTCAGACACACTTTAATGTACGGTTTAAAGTGTTGCAAACAAAAGAAATATATGAGGAGTGTTGTACTAAAGACGACACAAAACTTGTTTGATTGCAAAAACCAATAAGCTGGAAGCTATACAGTTGCATGGACCAATTATGACCTTGCTGGTCTAGCTCATAATTGCGAATCTTTTACCTACAGGTAAGATCATTGATCACTGAGCTTCGCAGTGTGCAGTGCAGATAAAAAATTACCTACACGTGCGTAATGTACACAATTGTGTACACTGGGTCTGAATGGGTTAAGTGATAGGGAGGGCTCAGGTGACGATGTAATTGAAGGCGCGTCCACTCCAACATAACAAAAGGCTCCAATTACGAAAGTGGTTCTGAACTAAAGTGGTTCCGAACTAAATTATTTCGGGACAACTTGTCCTAGAATCTTTTCGTGGAAACAGGTGGCCCTATCTACCTACCTACCTATATATGTATATATATATATATATATATATATATATATATATATATATATATATATAGTATTTCGCGAAAAACTCGGGGGCTATCGTAAAGAACTCTCCGACGACGAGACCGGCTAGCGTCAATGCTCCATTCACATGTGATGGCCTCTAAAGAAAGGTCACATGCGTGCAGAAGTTTATGTGAGGAATGTCGGTGGGTATCCCGTCTCTTCGAGAGCCCCCCTGAGAATTTGAGACGAGGCAACCAAGGTTTACACCCTGTGTCCCTGGAAGACTTGAACTTTATTGTCGGGCGCGGCAGAGACCTATAGGTGTTTCGCATACATCTCGTTAAGTACGTGTACCGACCAACTTTTATTGCAGCCAATATTTTCTCCCCATCGAGACGTTTATGATCTGCAGCGCGTGAACTGGCGAATCAAGCTCCGATCAAAAAAAAATTACTCTGCTGAAATACACATATAACTTACTGCAATGTTGTAAAATACGCAGCGCATTCATTCCATCCGCCTGTAATATTTAAAAATAGCGGGCTCCAGACATATCTAGGGGTGTAATGTCACAGCAAAGTTCACCCGTTATATTTCCCCTCCGGCCACATGTTACAGACATAGAATATATTTATTAATTTTCTTACTTGGCACTAAAAATAATTAATGATGACATAATGCTCTTTGACTTTCCGTATGGATGTCTACTTCGTAAGCCGAGCTAGTGCTCTAGGACGTGAAGCCTGTAGCTTAGGTATTAGATGTAATAACGAAACGTGTGTCTTGTCACGTTAAGTACAGCAGATATCAAAATATTCTTATTTGCAACACGTCAAGCCATGAACCAAAGTGGATACGAAAGTTTTAAATTTATCCTCTGGCTATATCAACGGCCAATGCACATAAATTTAAGCAAAACGTTTTCATTCGAAAACTGCTCAAAACTTGTATGTCATCTTAAAAAAACATTTAAGAAATATTACTCGAGTGTATGCAAGTGACAAATTATGGATTCATTTTTTATAGTCTATAGAGTTAAACGTTTAGCATAATTTTTTACGAATTCACTGAAAAAAACTGCTATTGGCTTCAAAAACTGTTAGGTTGATGCTATCCAAGGCGACATTTACTTTTGGTAAACAACATTGTATTGTATTGCATTGTAAAAGGCTTATTAACGACCTCCGGTGATACGCCTGAAGGCGTATTACGACACGGCTTACAAACTAACTTATAACCTAACTTAAATTAACACCCATGCCTTACCAGGGATTCAAACCCAGAATCTTCCGCAGCCCAGACCAGCGGTGCACCAACCGACTGCGCCACGTGAGGTTGGCTGGCAAAAAAACAGATTTTGGTGTCCAGTAACACGTAGATTGAGTAGTAGGAAATATATTTAGTCTTCACTAACATATTGAAAAACGTTTATTGGCTGCCACGAAATATTTAGTTGGTAGCAACAGCACCCATGTTATGCACAGTAAAACATTTCGCTGCGACAATAAAACTACATCGGTTTTATTCTGCGCATGCGATCTGTCATATTTGAAGTGGCTACCTTCTGTCAGGCCACGACGCCATATTTGTCTGTGTTTGGTCCTTTGAATCGGTTTACGAACTAATTCATGAGGGATATACTTAAGTAATTATGAACGGATTATATCATTACTTTACTCCAAGTAAGTAAATGTTACACTTGAATGATTGAGAGAGAGTTAACTTTCTATGAGGCGACGTGTCAAGCCTTGTCGTGTCGTCTATTCGTAATGTTAACACGCTAAGATCGCAATTGAGAGGTCCAAGGTTCGAATCGCACTAACAATGACATTCAATATACTGTTTTATTGTTGATAGACCATATGTACCTACAAAAGCCCACAACCCTCAAATCACTGCAAAAAAAAAAACTCGAGTGTGGAGTGAACCCAGGGCGAGGCAACACTCATCGTGTGACGGGCTTTCCAGCTGGGACCCGTAGGTGCCGTCATCCCCGGACATGACAGGAAGTGAGGCCCTAGGATGGAGCAGCGCTGGAATGCAAGGGCGGGAGGGAACGGGAGTACTCCGAGAAAGCTCGTCGGCAAGCGGCATCGTCTAGCACGATTCGCGCATGCGAAAATCCGAGAGCGAACCCGCCGTGAACAGTACCCGGCTCGCCATGGTGGGAGGCAAGTGGTCTAACCTTACCACTGAGGCGAGCGCCCTAGCCACTTCGCCTCTGCTGCCCATCACTCTTGTGAACATCAGTAACTAGTATTGTTGCTATCATCGAAACATCTTCGCTGCCATTAACGAATACATTATTGCATTCACACACATACACACACACTGAATTTATTGGTGACCACAAACATAATTTTGTAGTTTCCGCTAAATACTGGAATGACAAAAAAATTTTATCGGCATCACAAAATCTTTTATCATGTCTATATTGACGAAACGACTTTGTGGTCGCCAACAAAATCTTGGTCACCACGGAACTGTTTTTTCACTGCACGCCGCGGCTGTCATATTTGGCTCACAAGGGGGCCAGGAATGAAATAAGTATGTTTGGTAAGTAGGGACCTGCAAAATTCACGTAATTTTTACCCATCAAGATAGACTTCATGGTCGTGTATGTACTCGAACAGGCGACGTATGCTAATTGGTTATTGCTTAGGCGACAAGAAATTTCCCTTCTGATTGTATGGCACGTGATTCGGCGTTACCTATAGGAAGTATTTATTCATTGTTGTAGGGTCACCCTGGGAGTGTCAAATACAGAATGGGCCAACGATAATAGTAGCACGAATGTACATATATTTTAAGTATAATATGTCTTTAAAAAGTAACGCAAAATTCGAAGGTCTCTATCGATATGATTTCGGGTGAAATTTGGATTAATAGGACGGTGGTAAGAGGCAATGCACAGGCCAATAGAGCTGGTGCTCCTCAAGTAGAGCGTATGGACTTCTAGTTTGTCGTGACTGCCATAAAATACGATAGTAGTAGGATTACGGCGAGTCGAGAGCAATGAGCTAGAGGCTCGAAGCGTCAGAGCAGTTCATACTCTGTCATTCCGGTCGCCCGGCGGCCATTTTTAGCCAAACATTTCCCTTTCTCCCTCAAAAACGACTAGATTTCCGTAAAAATTTCCCCTTTTCCCTTAAAAAATCCTGCTTTTCCTTAAAAAAAGCATCGAGCCTACCAGCAGCAAAAATGATCTGCAAATAGGCCATTTTCTGCTATTTCAGGTGATTTTGGGAGGAGCCTTTTCGAGAGCAGAGCACTGTTGGCCGTATTGGTTTTATAGGTATGGGGTATGTCAAATCGATACAAGGAATCCAGAGTCGGGGACAGACCTGACCGTCAGCCATCTTGGTGCTGTCAGACATCTTAGCCACCATTTTGTGTGCAGGGGGCCTTGACCTTGGCTCCATGACCTTTGACATTGAAAATACAAAAAAAAATGAAAACATCCTAAAACAATAAGAAATCAATACAAATTATTAACAAAGTTATTTAAATAATATTAAAACCTTACACCCCAACACCTGCAATGTATCTGTATCACATTTGTTAATTAGTCGGCAGGCCTCCACCCCCTCACCACTACTCATTCCGCCATCTTGGTTTTTCATTTGTCATTTTTATATCATGCTGAAGGGTGCCATCTTGGTTTTTCGTTTGTCATTTGTTCACACATTGCTGAGGACGCCATCTTGGTTTCATATGTTTTCATCACCTAAGTGGTGCTAAACTTTTAGAAATTGATATCGCCACGAGGTTGCAGCCATATTTGTTTTTTTTTTTTTTAGTAAATGCTGCACTGTCTGCACCCTCCATATTGGATTCTATTTTCATCACATAGATGGCGTTAATTTCTCGATTATGCCGTCTGCTATCGGCCTGTGCTGAATGGTGACCTTGACCGTTCCTTTAAATTATGGAAATTGTTGTATTTAATTGTTTTCTTAAATGCTATAATTTTTATTTTAAATAATTTTATACAAAGCAGAGGAGTATTTAAAATAAACAAAATGCATATTTTTTTTACAAAACATTTATTGCACACATTATAAAATATAGGTAATCAGCAAAAAATAAATAATTCTTATTAATCTTCTTCAATTCGGACGATTCCGTGTATTCACGTAGGCACCCCATTCCTGGTCCAAGGATGAGGTGCACCATTTGCGCAGCAGCTGCACATTCTTCAGTGTGCAGGCCCAGTCAGGTTCTGAGCTGTAACAGACATGCTGATGCGACTCGCTGTATATTTTGAAGAGTTTGCGAAGTGAAGGACGTCCATACTAGGTCTGCACATCGATAAACTTCACTTAAAATTTACGCAAGTCGCTAAGCCATTTTTCTGTTCAGGTCCAGCTACATAAATCGAGGCCTTCGGGTTCTGCATCAGCAAGTCGCTCATCACATTTTCAATCTGATGGTATGGAATCTTGGCTTCGACCCATTCCAGTACATGGTAGTGCTTGCTCAGCCAGGTCTTCATTTTCTTGCTCTTCTCATCCAACAATTTCCAGGGGCATGGAGGGCAGAAGGAGTTGTTTCGTGTTTTACTATCATCGTGGTAGAACAAGGCGATCTCCTTGAGAAAGAAGCCATTTTAGCACTGGAAACCCTGCAGATTAAAGTACATCTTGGAGCTGATGATGCTTAAAGACGACTAAATAGTTACAGTTTGGGTGCAGTTATATTTATATATTCTCAGCTGTGCTCACATCAGTATTTTGACGGTCTTATCTCGGCAATTGTACTATACAAGGTGGTAGTGAAGTGTCAGGCAGAATGCATACATGTTAGCAGGAATATTTCCATTTGTAGTGAATTCGATCCTGCAGTGGATTACATTGGAGGTAATATGCTCGACCTGTTTACTCACATCGAATACTATGTGCGGGCCAAAACTCTTGAAAGTATTAGGGCTCAGTACCATGGCTTGGAGGCATCCATAATATGCATTTTGGAATTGAGCATACATCTGATACACCAACAGGTACTTTCCATTTTCAAAGTTCATGTTCATGTCAACATGTGGGTGGATTTCGGTAATCAAAAATAATTTCACATTTTCTATTTGACATGTGTTGAACTGCGAACGCCTCACTCTTACATTGTGCTGTCTTCCGGTCTGTAGCACAATGATGATGTACCTCGGTTTCTCAGAAGAAAAACTGAACCTCACTATACAGTTGATATGCTGGCTTGCTGGAAATCCACATTCTTCAACATTGTTATGCATTCTGCAGTGCTCAACTGCACATGAGACAGCATCCATTCGATAGACTGTAGTTTCAGTTGCACCGTCTCCAGGTTTTCTCCTGTTTCCATGATGATGTCTGATTGTTTATTAGCTAAATTCCATACCAGTTCCTGCTTCAAATCGAAGATAATTCGTTTGTAATCTTCTACAAATCCCAATAGAATGGAGAGTGGGATGCACACTTAGAATTTGCCTCCAGTGTATATAGGAACACTGTAGTCATCTTACCGGGCGAGGTGGCACAGTGGTAACTCCTTGGACTCGCATTCGGGAGGACCCAAGTTTGATTCTTGGTCCTGCCATCCTGATTTAGATTTTCTATGATTTTCCAAAATCACTCCATGTGAATGCTGGGACGGGTCCCTACCAAAGACCATTGCCGATTAATTCCCATTCCTTCCCCAATCCCTCTTCCCTGTGTAACATGCACCATCTCTAATGACCTTGCTGTCGACGAGACGTCAAGCCCCACTACCTACCTACCTGTATTCATTTTTTATTCCCCAGCATGCCATATTGGATGCAAACAGCTCATTTGGCATGAGCAAAAGGTAATTTTTGATTGCAAAGGTTATGTCCACATCTCGTGACTGGTCAACCTCGACACTGTTCAGAAAATACGTGGTGCGAGCGATCAAGTGAAGAATTCCATTGCATGTTATTTTCGTCGATTATGGGTTGGACCCATCTTCTTTCGTTAGAATACCTCTATTCGCCAGAAAGACTGGCAAGGAAGAGATCAGATATATTGGTTTGTATTGCTATCCGAACTTCTGGTGGTAGTGTGTATGGTCCAGTCAGGAAATGCTGATACACATGAAATTCCACCTTCGTTATGCTGCCTTCAAAAACCACCTAATCTTCGATGTTTAGATAATCTTCCAAGTCGAATGAATTTGAAGCCAAGAATGCAGAGGATACTCTTGCTAGCACATGTTAACTCCTTGGAGACCTATGACGTACTGATTGCATGTTTTGCATTACACTTTCTTTTATTGCTTCAGGTCGGTGTAAATCTTGTTCTCATCTTCTCAAATGCAGGCATAGGGTGATTTCTTCGTTTCGAAGGTTCACGAACTTTCCATGTCGATCGACGACTATCATGTCCACCTCGTGTACTCTCTTCGCGACGACCAGAACATAAAAGATGCTTTGCGGTGCTACAACCAGTTTAAAACCAGGAAGGAACATAGGTGAAAATTCGTGGAGTGTATTGATCAGTCTGCCATGGAGGTATGTGCCATTGGCCAAAGTGCAGTTTATTTGTATCACATTGACCAGTGTGTTTTGACAGCTTCGTTGATTCATGCCTCGAACCCCAGCATTGTACGATAGTATCCAGTTTCGTAAAGTCGATATCATCGCTGCATCTGATAACACTCTTCAGAGAATTGGGGTTCCCAAGTAGTTCGAATTCTATGTGGGGGATAGCGAATCTTCAATGTATCTTGCAATGTACCTTGTATTACTCCAGTGTTGTATCCACATATTTATTTTCTCGTCCATAGGTTACTTGTCTTATTTAAGTATTCTTTTCGTGTTCAGTCCTGTTACTCCATGACAAACATCTGAATCGCAATAACGAATGTCCAAAAATCTCCATTTAGTCATTCACTCCAATTGCACTTTTCATTTAAAAATCAAAATATTCAGTATATCTGCACTGCTCTACTGGAGGTGGTCCAGATAACAATATATCCAAGATAATATTTATTTTTTATGTAAAAGGACATTAATAAGAAGATATATGTAAATGGAGTATATGAAATTAAATAATTCATTAATACATATTTCTTATTTATTGGGTTCACATGTATTTTTTATAATGACAGCATATAATTGGAAATGCCTAATGTGTTTCATTGCATTATTTTTAACGATAGGAATTCGTAGTAAGGTATCCATGATATTTAATTAGGAATCGTTTAACACTTCATTTTTTCTTAACACATTGCACACAACTTAAATTACCTTAAAGGAATAAAAGTACTACGTACATAACTTGAATCTTGAGTGCCTGTAACAATAGGATTCCCAACAGTATGACAAAGAAGCCACGTGAGGCAACGACAAGGAGTCAAGTAGCGATCGTCTCTACTTCGAAGATTACCGATGTTCACCCGAAGGGACACGAAGACTGATGGCGGTGCAAGTTGTATCCGCTACATCTCGCCCACCAGAGCGCAGAGCAGCGCAGCCAAGCGCGGCGCCGAGGAGAATGATTGCCCGAGAGCGAGAAGTCGCGCAACTTCTCCAGAGAAATAACAGCGCCGCGCTGCGTGCACGTGTGCGCGCTGCTGTATGATTATATAAATTCTTCCAAATAGGCTCAAATTCTGCGCTCCGCACCGCGCCGCGTCTTGTGCGACAAGCTTTAAACAACGTATTCACGTAGAAAAAAAATCGCTCTCTGCATTGAGGGCTGCTGAGCTTGGAATCCAGACCTGGACCTCCCGATCGCGCATGCAGCGGCAAGGCGAAGGGACGAGCAGGACATGTAGGCAGCAGCGTAGGGGCCTTGCTTCAAGGTCGCATCTTCGGCGAGTTGCCCCCTCCCGAAACAGCCGCGACGCTGGCCAATAAACAATGGGTGTCCCGCGCCATGTCCGGCTGTGTTGGCATCGTGTTGCTCGTCAACCAGTTCTTTCCGATATATTCCTCCACCGCAACACAGCGGGATTTTTATTGCGACCTCCTTCCACCTTCTCCTCCCCCGCCCCCTCACGGCCACTGGCCAACCTTGCCCAGCTGGCCACAAATTTATCCCGCCCTTCCCACTTTTCAGGCTTCTTCTCCAACGCTCGCTTTTCTAGTCGACGTGAAATATTTACATGCCGAAGTGACTCCCCGGTTGGCTCTTGATGTCAGAGTGGTGACTGGGCCCCGAACTACACCCCTCCCCCCCCGCCTGAAGGTTGTTGGGGTGGCAGTGGGGGTGGCTGAAACGGACACATCACCTCCAATCACCGAAAGAAGAAGAATTTCAAGAGGTGAGGTTTTTGTTCTTGCTCCTCGACGGCGCAGTCTCCTGAGCGAGCTCCGCGACCACAGGAGTCTGTATGGAGAGATGAGGGTGAAGTGAGGTATGGGGCAGCTCCGGAATGCGATCACGGGGGGGACGGAAGATCCTCGAGAAAACCCGGCTACCAGCGGCTTCGTCCGCCACGATTCGCGCACGCGAAAATCCGGGCGCTCTCCCGCCGTGAACAGTACCCGGCTCGCCATGGTGGGAGGCAAGTGGTCTAACCTTACCACTGCACCATGCGGTCCTTATCTATTCCCAAGTAACGTGAGTGTTGTGAAAAACTGCTTAACGTATGTTGTAAAATGCTGAACAGAAGAATCTCTGTAGCCAACTAGACCCCTCTAAAATTAGCGATTTTTTTTGGGGGCGCAGGCCAGTCTTAATTAAAACGAAACAGAAATTTTCATCATTTAGTACGTAGACACATGTAAAATTCCGATTATTATTTAGAGGCACGCGTCCTTGCAGCTCTTGTTCGTTTGCTCTTCTTTTATTTTTCTCAGACTACGTTTTTTTGTCACGCCCTGGATAACGCTGCGCAAGAATCACGCACTCTCCATTCAGAGGAAAAATGTCTTCTCACTCTTTTTGACAACATCTAATGAACAAATGACGGTAACTTTGATATATTCAAGACTGCGAAGTCTACCCTGATGCTAAACAATAACTCTCATTTTGCAGGTTCCTGCCAATTCGTTTCGGGAAAAGCTTAAATGCAAAAAAACCGTGTATGTTTATTTTTAATTTGCAACTGGTCTGCCCGTTGTTCGATACTTTCTGAAGAATCCTGAGCTAATAATAAACATGCAATACATGGCTTATTTATAGCAAACGCCATTGCATAAATTACTTAATTTGTGACAGCCGATTTTAGCGAAAAAGAGTCCCTGACTATAGTTGAATTTAAAACATAGTAACTCTGATCTATCATAGTGACTGGATGGTCTAGATGACAAACTTTCCAGGGATCTTCTCAGGAATCATAGATTTTACATTGGAGTAATTTACTACAATTCTGATTGCCGTAGTTAGAGACCACAATGTCATCTGACGAAGAAACACTGATAATAACTAGAGACCTGCAAAATTCGCGTTATTATTTGGGGACAAGTTAAACTCGGAGCATATGTCCCTTTTAAATACGTTTGTCATTGGTAAAGCCCCGAGAAGTTCGTGGGTTCATTTCTAGACAAGTGGGAATTCACACACTTGTACGTTCATGTTACGTTTATAATTTGTCGGCGTGTTTTTTGTCACCTCCTGGAGATAAATAAGCCAACAACAAGCATGCAAAAAATTGTGTGCCAACCACCGTCTTTAACTATCACAACAATCAACCAATAAACAGTTGATATCTGTATGAGAGTATATAAGACTGTGAAGTCTAGCATACAGGTTACTGAACTCGCGAATTTCTCGGGTCTCTAGTCATTGGACCATACTTTATCTGATACACCCTTAGTAACTCTGCACCAATAAAGGAACACTTCAAAATTGCGTGTCGCACTCACGGGTAGTTTAGTTAGAGAGGGAATGTCTTCACATGTATGCAGCAGCCAATGGAGAAACGACGCTGGCTTTAGTGCATACAGTACTGTGAAGTTCAGCCTGGTGCCAAATAATACCGTGAATATTGCATGTCCCTAGTAATAATTATAGAGACCCTAACATTTGCGCTATAATATTGAGGTACACTACAGGTGCCATAAGAAATATGTTAGCCTGAATTGTTTCATTGGACCTACGCTCATAAGACACGCCCCGCATGGCTCTGCACCAATAGTAAACGTGTTGCAGCGTGGTGGCTTCATTCCGTTTGGCCGAGTCGAACACGAGACTGTGGTAGCTGCCAGAGATCTACTTGAGTGAGTATACGACTGTGGAGTCTAGTATAGCGCCTTTTTATAACCACGGACTCATGGTTTTCGTGAAAAGAAATGCGGTCAAGCTGTGTTTCAAAACATTTAAACCAAGTTCTACTTCCGCGATTGGATTGTTTCAACTGCTGCTCGTCTTAGGTGCCTGCCCGGGAGTCACAGACATTCAGAAACGCAATAAACTAATTCTCATTGGCCCTGTCAACTATCACTCTGTATTCCACGAAGGCACGTGGCCAATAACGGAGACAAAACTGCACGTGTACAAGTAGGATATTAAAATCGATCTTCTGTGGAATTCTTTTCGCGAAAAGTGATTCTGAACTAATGCGTAGACACACGGAAATTTCGCGCATTTATCTCAGGAAAAGCTAGAGTTCAAACATACGTACATTTGACTTTATTTTTCAGTTGGATCGCAGTTCGTAAGTCACACCCTTGACGAATTTAACCAAATAACTACCCTGCGAGTAAAAGTGCAGCGAATACCGTGCTATAGGCTGTTCACGTTAAAATGAGCACTTTCGAAAGCCCTGCTTAAGATCTACTTGAGTACACGTTGTGTATTCTTCCGCCTTATGTAAGATTAACATTGTCATGGGCCTCACTACTTTATTCATGAGTAGGTCAAGTGAAATTGTGAAATTATTAAAAAAGTAAATTTTTACAAATCTGCTCTATTTTTCTTTTCGATGCATAAAATAACAGAAAGCGAAGGAAATAATTTAAGGCATCACAAATGGTTACATAACACTTTATTCGACTTTATGATATGGAATTACTTTCACTTCATCGTAACCAACTTTGCTCGGTGCATGTCACACAGTGCGCGCGATAAAGTATTTGCACGTAGAAGCGATTACTTTTTCTAAGGTTGTTTTCTAAAGTGCTCAATTTATCGTGAACAGCCTTTACCTAGTCTGCGGTAAAACTGGAGCATTTGCCAATGGACAACTTTCTGAGGCTCGAGTACACAAAGAACTGTGGAATCTAGCTTGTTGCCAACTGAATTCGTGAATTTTTCGGGTCTCTATTAACGCGTTTTAGAACACAACTTGTCCTGAAATCGTTCTAATACTTTACAAATTTGAAATGACGTATTGTTTGCTTTTATGTGGGCCATGTATTTGGTTTGCTACTCTTTTCTGAAAAATATTCACTATTGTTAGAGACAGATGTTTTTCGCGAAATGTTTTCAGGACCAGTTCTACTCCAAAACAATTTAGTTGATATGTACTTTCGTGGTTGGATGATTTTAAAGTCACGTGCCTGAAGTTTTGTCCACGAATCATGCACTGCGAGAAAATCGAACTAAATATTTTTTTGTATAGGGCCAAATATATATTTTATTGCCCTAACAAAATATATTGTCAAGCAAACAAACTTTGAAAAGCAACAACATTACTTTTGTTCGTCTAACAAAATATATGTTTGAATAAACAAAATCTCTGTGTTGAGCCAAAAAAAAAAAAAAAATTAGACTGTCAACTAAATATTTTGTTGAATCAACTGCAGAAATTGTTTGGCCACTCATTTGACTGCTTTAGTTCGAAAATAACTCTTGAGAGTTTGTTTGTGTTTTTTTGTGACAAATAGGATAGTAACCGTGTTTATTAGTAAATATGAATTGATGCTTAACAATCGTATGAACAGATCATAAAAACAATGCAACAAGAAATTGACAAGTAAAACTGTAAAACTTGAAATATTTTTTTGCAGACGTTGCCCTATATTTGAAGTATATATGTTTAAAAGTTTTCCGGTGTCATCAGCTGTCACATTAACTGTGATAACTAAGGCGTAGCGCTCGGACTCAGTTAACCTAGGTTCGAAACTTGGTGGAACTCTAAAATCTTTTTTTATCTGCCCAAACTGTTTACTATACGTGTATCCAAACAAATCTTTAGGTGAACCAACCAAATCTTACAGTTTGGGGCAACCAAATGAGAACAACCAAATAATTTGGTTTCAGCAACAAAATATTTCATTGCCCCTATACAAACAAATAATTTGGCTGCACAAACCAATCGTGTTTAACAAAACCTTTTTCTCAGTGCGGACATTCAGTATCGGAGTAGGTATTTTATTGCGATTAGCCCAGTCAAATAAGAATATATCTTCTCACGTTGACACCTGGCCAACAATAACCAATGGAAGTTGTGGTTGTGGACCAAGGATATTGAAGTCTAGCATTACTATAATATTTGGCGACAAACACCTGTCCCTATCTATTGTCTGGGTTGTCTTTAGGCAAGAATGTTGCCAAGGCTGTGATTGAAAAATGTAGTCCCGCAATGTTGTTGGCCAGTGGTGCCATTTTCTTGCATGTGCTCATGGATTTCGCGATATAAGCGACTGTTTCACTACTGTGACTAAACATTAGTACAGTCCCCTTTTTTTTTCACTTCCACTGCATCACACAGAAAAAATGTTCTGTAAGTTTAAAGTTCTCCTTTTACTTACCATATTGTAAAATGAAACTCAAAAAGTGGCAATAGAATATTTAGAAACATCGATTATTTTCGTACAGACTGTACGTATACGGAAATTTGTCGATATTGGAAACATTTTTTTAAACTACAACTTTTTTGTCCTCAAAAATATATATTTATATGCATATAATCACGGCCTTAGTTTAAAATAGCTTAACTTTTACATAGCATACTTACCTCATAGTTACAAAGCAATTAACACGTGGGAAAAAATGGTTTCCAAAATCTTGCGGTTGGCTCGATTTACTAAACTGGTTTCGGAAATATAACAATAGGGTTTTCCAGTGTCATCAAAAGTTACTATTATATATCAAATTAAATTTTATCATCGCGTCATTAGTAAAATAATATTTACTCCGTTTTTAACACCATTTATTTTTTAATGTATCTATGATTATTAATTACGCTGGCCCTTACACTCTGTCGAGTATTAAGTGATTAATCGTACAAACTCCAGAAACACTACATTTCCCCTTCACTTTTGTCAAGATTCCCTTCGTTTGGTGTTCGGAATCGTAGTCTTTCTAAGGACATGCCAAAGTTGTTATATATATATATATATATGGATGCTACTATTTTTTATAGCCTTGCTCTTGATTCAGCCGCAGTTTTTGCACTCCCCTGCTCATAAAATTCTATATAAATACGATGTGATTGCGTTTTATTATCCGTTAATCTGCATTTCAAAATAAAATCCGCTTATTTCCATAACGAGTTTCCTTAATAGGGTCAGACTTAAGTTAAAAACATTGATATGTTTGAAATTAAATTTTCCTGTTATCCTCTTTAGGACGTAGATTAACATATTGTAAGCAGGAAAACCAGAATTTTCGAGGAAAGTTTTACGAGCAGCCTATAATTTAATGTATTATATGTACACATACATAGAGATCTGAAAAATTCGCGAGTTCAATGACCTGCAGGCTAGACTTTACAGTCATATGTAAAAATATGCCTAAAATAACTCCACATTGGTTGCCTGCTGTCACAATGGAAGGCGACGATTGGGCCAGTAGTCTCCAGGAGGCGTCAATCACCGTGTGGACCAATTGCTGAAGTTATATAAACACACCTGTTTCGAATTCTAGCTTGTCCCAAAATGAATCCGCGATTTCATCAGGTCTCTACACAAGAGTTTTCATGTGGTTACTGGGTTATTGTAACCGTAGAAAGTAATTTATTTGATCGAGTTAGTTACGTTGTGCTTAAAAGCGAATGAGTGGATCTTAACATTGAGGTCTTGAGAGTCGAAGTGGATTAAGCGAGGTGAGTATGGACCAGCACCGGAATGAAAGGGCGGGCGAATTTGTAGGTATCCGAGAAGACCCACCGACCAGCGGCATAATCCGGCACGATTCCCCCATGCAAAAATATAAGAGCGACCCCGTCGGGAATCGAACCCGGTTTTGCCTAGGTGGGAGGCGGGTAGTCTCAACACTACACCCTTCCACTACAGGAACTTCAGCAATATTCGCCTGTGCATTTTGGCTAACCAGCGAAACAGAGTGGATAAGTCAGAACACAGAGACGAGATATCGTGGCGGATCCTTCGATGTTGTCTTACTCATTCTCTGATTGGCTGCGCAAAACTTGGGGAACGGGCCTTATGAATGATTGCCTTCTGCACGCTGCGAAAACTTCCCTGTTGTTTCGGCTGCAGCTGGTGAGTAGGTGACCAGGCGTTGACTGGCGAAGAGCGTTCATCCACGTTGCTGGCGTGTGGTGCTGGGGCTCGTGGTTCATAACCAGCTCACGTGTTTATAGAGCGGCGTTAAGGGGAGTGTGAACTAAAACATTCTTTTGTGAAATCGTTGTTTGCGCGTATTCGCGTATCCCGGTGAATATATGTTTTGTAAATACTACGTTTTGCCGGAAAAGGTACAAAAAAATTATCTATGCCTCTATGTTTTTACTTTTAACATATTAAGTGTATTCTCGGATCTTGACCTTGGACGCGCAGCTACGTAGTCCTCTTAAGTTTTCCAGAGACAGCTGGCCGATAGCGCCACACGACTTAAACACGCTTCTTGGGTTTAAGTGCCAGCGTTTGGCAGGCACTTCGCGGTGACTTACGGACCCGCCTAACTTTCAGTTTCAAGTGGCTGGCGCGCAAGTGTTTTGCTGCCCAACGCAAGGACACTTAACGTCGCGCTACCTTATTTTAACCGCCTCAGTGTCCACGATAGAGGACACGTAGCAACCGTATGATATTTATGACCTATGCTATACACAGCAAAATTAGAGACTAACTGAAAAAATATATATTTTTTATAATAATATAAAAATATATATGTTTCTATGTGTGTGTGTACACGACACTGAGATATATGAAACACACTAAATTATTTAAATATCAACAATGAACCTGAAATGTACAGTGCTTATTTCCATACCCGCAAATTTTACATTAAGAATTGTGTCGTGGAGTGGAGAGAGTTGTTTGCAGGTGTTCAACCTGGGGAAAGGCATACAGCTCCAACATGTCCAGCTACGTCGTTCCTGTGACCGTCTTCTCTGCAAAAAAGAAACTGTCCGATGAACATGTTGAATATCAGGCCACACCAAACGTTCACTTTTGGGGTGTCTCGCACGTGTTCCACGATGACATGTGGGTGCTCCGACCCCCAAATGCGTACGTTGTGCTTATTGACAGTTCCCGAGATATGGAATGTCGCCTCGTCGGAGAACATAAAGCGCGACAGGAAGGCAAGTTTCTGGTCGCATCGGTCAAGCATATCACACGCAAATTCGTATCGTTGTGGCTTGTCCTCTGGCTTTAGAGCCTGCATAATCTGCACCTTGTATGCATACAGGCTCAACCGCCTTCTGAACACCTGATGGGCAGTTGTTCGCGGCATTTGAAGTTCTCCTGAAGCCCAACGAATTGACTTCCGTGGACTTCGTAGGAACGCTTGGCGGACATTTGCTACCTGTTCATCGGAGACCCGCCGGCCTCCTCAATGTCTTTTCACTGCACTTCCAGTGTCCAGAAACTGTGTACGTCATGCTTTTATCCTCTTGGCCTCGGGTGCCGCCTTGTTGTAAACATTTCGAAATTCCCGTTGCACCATTACCATGGACTTAAACTCGGCGTACCACAACACAGCTTGTGCCTTCTTCTGAGCAGACGCCATTTTGTGGACGGACTGAGAACAGCGCTACACGTGCCACATTATGGCTGTGAGACAATTCAGGCAGTAATTTGGCGTCTTCTTGAAACCAACGGGAACGCCAGACCTGCAACAGACATACGTTTTCTATTGTAAAACGGGCACACAAATTAGGACATTTCGGAATTGACATCCTGTACTTTAAGTACAAAATAATTTTACTATGATAATAGCAAGGCATTAGTGCCCAGTATTCCTTTGTGGCTAAACTGATTTGTAGAACCTGCATGTGATACATGTTCTTGATCCCGGACACGGCGATTGAGAGAGTTAATTGATAACTTCCCAACCTGTTTTGATTAAACTGCAACAGGTGGGCTGTATCAATGTCAAAAGAAAATTATTTTCTGTGGTAACTTACTGGTTAACAGTATGGCTTCGTGGACGCAGTTGTGTGTTTGTGGTGAGGTGTGTTTTCACTGTTATCTCACAGCAGGTAAGCCACTGTATAGACATTGTTTGATAGACAGTCTTATTCTCTGTAGTCATCATGGACATCGATTCACCATTCCATAAACCTGTCAAACATTCAGTATTACGATTAAACTTTCAACCAATCTTCCAGTCTTTCGATCAGCATTTCATTCAATATTTCCATCAATTTTCCAGTCAATATTTCTTTCAGTATTTTAATCAATATTTCAATTAGGGGGCCGCTGTGGCGTAGGAGTTAGACTACTCGCCTGTCATCAAGGCCAACCGGGTTGGATGCCCGGCTGGGTGCCTCCCAGATTTTCATATGTGGGAATCGTGCAGGGAGACGCCGCTTGTCAGCGGATTTTCTCGGGGAGCCCTCCCGTTTCCCCCGCCCTTGCATTCCGGAGCTGCTCCATACTCATCTCGCTTCAGCCTCATCGGCTCTCAAGAGCCCAATGTTAACAGCTATCCAAATCTCTTCTTTTTCCGTAATTTAATCTTTCTGATCAATCTTTCAATATTTCAGTCTATCACTAAATCTTTTAATAATTGTCATTCTTTATAACAATATTGGAGTCAACCTTTCAATATTTCGATCAAACCTTTAATCAATCGTTCGATCAATCATTCCATCAATTTAAATCTTTCAATCAATATTTCAATCACTCTTTCGATCAGTCTTTCAGTCTTCCAAAAAAACTATGAATCAAAATTTCAATCACTCTTTATATCAATATTTAAATCATCAAATTTACTATCAATCTTTTGAAAAATGTTTCAATTAATCTCTCAATCTTTCGTTAAATCTGACAAAAATTTAGTCAAGCTTTCAATTAATCATGCAATCAATCATTCAGTTTTACAATCAATCCTTACATACGTATACAATCAGTCATTCAGTCTTTCAGTCAATATTTGTATCAATCTTTCAGTCAACCATTAATGTTTCGATCAATATTTCAATCAAGCTCTTCCCCTTCACTAAATATTTGAATCAGTCTTTTAATATGTTTATCTTTCAGCCTATCAATCAATCTTCATTGCATATTCAATCTGTCCATATGTCATCTGTCCTCTAACAATACATATTTAACTTGTCCATTCATTCATCGACACACTACATATTTTTACTTGGTGACTGTATTAATGTTTTTATGTAGTACACTGTCTCGGCATTTAAATTAGTTTTTGTTTGTCTAGTGTTTCTTATGACTTGATATAAAGTTTTAAACAAATTTAATCGGAGAAAAATAGCGTAGTCTTGAGTTCGAGACCCGAAAGTTAAAAAATGTATTAATGTTCAAGTGGACTTAAAATCTGGCGGTTGTTTTCAAGTGACGGAGAGCTTAGTGTTTAGGTTAAAGAATTAATGTCAAACGCAAGTTTTAGACAGCATATATGGGGGTGGTAGTGAAATAAGTGGATTGCACTTCGATTAATGATTCCCGAATTTTGAAACATTTTTAGCGATGTTCGAACGCGAAGTTCTGATTTTAACTTGTCCAAATGCATTTGCCCTACAGTTTTAAGCAATATTGAATGGTGAATAAAAGTGTAGGGTCCTGAGTTCGAATCTTGAAACAGTTTAAAACAAATATTAATTTTCTCGGAGACAAAATATATTTTGAATGATCTATTGATAGTTTAAACAGGACCTAGGTGAGAACAATATAGCTCAATGAGATTGTTTTGCCATCCGTTATGATTCTTTTATGTTGTAGAAATTAATTGCACTGGTAAAACGAATCGTGGTTATAAAAACAGTCCTGGTCATCACTAACTTAGTTATAGTTCTGATACTGTGAGGTGAACTTCGATTTGAAAGTATCCTTTCTTTATACAGCGAAGAAATATTGTGCCTAAAAATGTCTTTTTTGACCTCATCGAACATGCAGCACGATGTTCCCAGTTTAAAATTAATTTCTTTACAAATAAATCTTCCCTTTTTTCTACATTGTGTATTCCTGTGCCAATCTGGAAGACACATTCGACTCAATGAGGAAACCCGGTTTTCAAAATGCTCTGCTGGACCACACACTAAAATGAACTATTTTCCACAAAAAAAAAGTGCTGGATCACTGGAATAATGTATAATGTCAAGTAATTACAGTACATTAAATTATATATTTGCTATACAAATACCACGCGTTTGTAATACCAATAAATAGAAAGTAAAAAATATATTACCTACTTAAAATGTGGTTATATTCTGAATCATCGGGAATAATTTCTGCATCCACAGAAGAGGGGAGAATAATCCGTCTTTGTTTTACTTTAAAATTCAACCCACTAAGTTGTTTTCCTCGAACTACAGAGTAAATGCTAGATTTCTCGCTAGGCGGGATATTAGTATTTATGCCGCTAAAACGAACTTTGAAACAACTGGATATAGTGGTAAAAAAGCTCAATTTGCAACACTGGTGCGACTGTAAGTAACGATGACGTTTCATTTTGCTTTGGTCCATGAAAGGCACCATTACATACCTGTATATTCCCAATCCTCCCCATTATCAGTTAGCCGAATGATAATATCTAATGCTTTGTCTGACGAGTCTTAAGTATTTGCTACTTTGTCAGCAGGTATTCTAGGAACTAGCTAAGAACGAAGATATTGAATATTTTTTCTAGTGTGTGTGTGTGTGTGTAGGTTGTGTGTGTGTGTGTGCGTGTGTGTGATTCTGTGAATATTTGGTTTACGACTACCCAAAAAAATCATGTATTGCAGAGAACTGCCACAGCATTTGAGGTTCCTTTCAGAAATATTAAGGCAGCATTTATAAAAACATGCACTTTTAAAATTTTTAATTTTAATTACCATACTGATTTAAGTGGTCAATGCAAAATCTTTGCTTACAAAAATTGTAAATTAATTTTTCAAATAATTATTTTAATGCTACATGTAAATAATTCAAATAAGTTTAAAAAAAATTAAATTGGGTATTTGTCATTCGGTTACATTTTAAGGAAGATATACTAATTAAAATTTTGCCGTCCTTATAAAAAAAACAGGCCAACGCCCGGGTTTAAGGGTTTTCAAAGGGCGAAAATATTGTTTTGCATATTTAACATTTTACATTTACTTGGTTGTGATATGAAATAATAGTTTGTAAAAGTATAACAATGAAGGGAAGTGGTTTTTTTCAAAATAAGTAAACCTGTTAGAGGAATTGTATGTTTATATATAATTTTTTTTCGCACATACCTTAAAAGGAAACAAACTTAATACGTTATACTTAGACCCCCGAGAAGTTCGCGGGTTTATTTCCAGACAAGCTGGAATTCAAACTCATGTACGTTCATGTTACGTTTGTATTTGGTCGATGTGTTTTTTGACACCTCTTGTAGATAAATAAGTCAATAACAAACATGCAAGAAATCGTGCTCTCCACCACAGCCTTTTACTACCACAACAATTAACCAATAAACAGTTGATATATGCATGAGAGTATATAAGACTGTGAAGTATTGTCTATAGGTAATTGAACTCGCGAATTTCTCGGGCCTCTAGTTATACCACAGCTCAATAAAACTGGTTTTATAATTAAAACGTGTAAGTGAGCGTATTGAATGCTTGCAAGACGTCACCAATATTAGGAGCACCATTTCAGATCACTAGGACATTGCTAGGAACGGCTTTTTAAAGCGCTGTTTCTCAAAATATGCGCACCAGATACATACCAAACTACTCAAGCGATCTGCAATGAACCTCGCTACATACTTTCCGTCAATAAAATGAAAGGGTCGCCTCTTAATGTCACTTAGGTACACGCAGCACGACGAGAACACTGCACGCCAGTTCAGGGTCCTGCGCGTAGCGGCGATGGCGCACTTGTAATGCGTGGTAGCGTCGCTATTATCGTTCCCTCACTTATTATTTTCCTAACCTATCCTATTTCTAAGTGTTAAGTGTGAGTCTGAGGTAGGTGCGGGAATTAATTGCGTCTCAGGGCAAACCCCGCATGCCTACAGGCGAAGGTTTTCATGCAAGGAGACATGCATCGCGGCGATGACTACCTCTCTAAGTATACCTATAGTTAACCTATAACTAAGAAGAGAAAGGGGAAAACCAGCATAGGCACCGTGAAAATACTTTCGGCAGGAAATCATTTAAAATGATTGTATGCATTAATAGAAATTCTGTAAGATACACAGAGGTTAGAACCCTGTTCCTCATTAATGGGAAAGAAATACTTGTAGAGAGAGGGCGCAGTTATGAGACCATAAACGCGGAAAATTGCTCCAGGTAAGGTCCTCGAATAAATAATTTTAGACGGCATATTTTTAACACAACGGCCTGTTAAAATCACAAGTTTATTGTTTCGTGGACGTGCAAATAATTAAAACTAACTCACCAAAATGAGATAAGTCACTTGAAATGAGATACCATCAGTAACTTAGAGGAATATTTAAAATCGCAGTATTAAATGTTTTCTCAATTTTTAAAAATTACTTAAAATAATGAAATTATTGCATTCTTTTGAATAGTAGCAGTCTATGAGTTTTGGTAAAATAAGTTTTGCAAAGTATTTCACTAATTAAAACATGACCATTCAGCCAGCTTCGTTAATTTTTCCGTAAATTATTTCCTTTATTTTATTCGTAATTTCCAAAAACACAAACATAGAAATTTTTACACATCGTGATGCCAAATAAAAACGCTATCTAAATTGTTGCTATGCAAGTGGAGATATTTGGGTGGCTCTTAACTTCTAGGTGAGTATGGATATATGACCGAATGTAAGGGCAGGGGTAAACGGGATATCCCAGAGAAAACCCGCATACCAGTGGCGTCGTCTGACACGAGTCTCACGTGCGAAAGTCCAGGGAGCGAACCCGGTTCGCCATGGTAGGAGGTGGAGTGTAGTCTGACCACCACACCACCGCGCTCCCGTTTTATACGAGGAGAGAGAACTTTGTAAATAACGTGTGCAAGATGAACAGCATTTCATACCAGTGAATTAATTTTTTCGGTGACCGAGATTGTATCGTGGCCGCCGGAAAAGTACTCGCTCAATTTCTTAGCACGTGAGTGTACGCGACGGGGCGCGGTTGTGGGGTCGACTTCGGAGCTTACCTGCAGGGGCCAGCGGGATCGCCGGAGCACGTCGGCAAGCCAGGTTCCTGCGAGTGGCAACACAATCACGAAGAAGGTGACGACAGGAGCTCATTAGGAAGGAGGACATTTCACTGGCGGTGCCATGGGTAACGATGACATCTATGGAACCGGTGAAACGAAACGACAGAACGGGAGGAAAGGAACGGGTAGGGTAAAAAAAAAAAGAACTGGTTGAAGAAGCAATGCGGTGATATGTAAGCAATATCAGATAGGGAACGCGCAGCTATCCCGACGCCTTCAACATGTTCGACTGTCCGGGTGTACGGCTGATGGAAATATTAAGTTTCGTAACGTTGGTTAAGAACAGGCCCAGGGGAGGAGAGGCTTCCAACTAAATTTTTGTAAGGCTTACACGTACTTTGAAGTCTCGAAATGGCCAAATCAACGTGCGCTTTAGTGTGATCGCGTAAAGGTGAATTCCATCTTACGTACTGTTATTCACAAAAAACTGTTTGGGACATTTTTAAAATTTAAAACAACAAAGTGCGCTTCTGTATAGACCTATATCATGTATTTGAAGTAAAAAAATTAACAATCTAGTTGCTTTTACTGAGCAGGAAATTATTATGTACAGAAAATAAAAAGGACACAAAAATATCAAATACACTCTATATAAAAAGGTACAATTTTACTTCCTTAGTGAAAATCAGGGTTAGCTACTAAAATTATAATATAATTAAAACAAATGTAATAAAATGTATTTAATAGAATAGCGATAATAATTTTCGCTAAGCGGTAACCGATTTCCATGACACAAAGGGTTCCGGGTTCGTGTCCCGGATAAGACGTAGGTGTAAATTTGTGATCGTCGTAACACTGCCGCCTGGGCAAATGTCGATGGTAACATAGCCGAAGTCTGCAAAGCGTTTCATCCTATCGGAATAGGATAGCTGTGCGGCAATCCACTCTTCTTTCATTCGTAATGACCCAGGTTCCATAACCAGTGCGACCATTCTGATTAGTCTCCCGTACTTTTCTGAATTCACTCCATGCGAACACCTATGAGTGCTTGTCCCAGCACTCGGTCCTCGCCTCCGTCATCCTCTCCCAGGTTAAACAACCAATGTCAATAAGGGCGAAGCAGCAGTTTTTCCTATCCTGTCCGAGACCCCTTCCAGGTTAATCAAATACAGCCGATGTCAATAAGGGCAGAAATGCGCCAGAAGTGGCACGCTCAGACTATTCTTGTTTATGATAACATCCATAGCCGTCGCGATGCTGCCTTATGGCCGGATGTGACTTGGAGACATGTTGTTTGATATGGAGTCCTCTTTAAAGAAAGCGTCTTGCCCATAACACTTATATTATAACGTACGTGTTTCTACGTAGGACTATATCCAGGAACAAAGTGTTTTATTACATTTTCAGGATGATTTATAACGTTGGTCGTTTCATGTTAGCTGTAATATGAGAAGTTTAACTTAAACTATAGATCCTAAAGATAAAAAAGAAATATTTGAACACAAAAGAAGGTTTCAGCTGAAGTGTTTATCAAATTTACAGATGTGGTGGTTATATATTTGTTTGCAATCCAACATTTTGTTCACCTCGGTAACAGTTTAATTTCTGTCTATTCTGTGTTTAAATGTTATGTTAAACGTTAAATTTTAATTATGGGCGTACTACATAAGTTTCCACGGAAAACATCTTTTTGGCATTTGGGGAACCCGGACAATTAATGACATAAAACTTTTGTTCAGTTTTGAGGACTCTTTAAAAAAAAAATTACAGAAACTTAACATATATGTAGTTAATTTAATACGGGTCTGAAATGTCATGTGCCATACTTTTAAATGAGAATTATTTCTCATGACAACCAAAAAAATTCGTAATATACTCGAAATGTAGAAAATAAACGTTCTTCGGAATTTCTCTCAATAATAGCCTTTTGGTAAATATTTACAAAAACAGCTACATGACTTAAATTTTTTTACGAAAAGCATAATGCTGGCATTGTTCTCCATTGTATACTGTTTATTTCAGTGTTATACACATTGTAGCATACCCATATGGGTAAAAATGTTGAAATACCCTATTAGTAGCTACTTTTCGTTGTGTGTTCATTAAAAAACTCTTGCAGTGAAAGTGAATTATCTTATAAACTAGATTTTCGCACATACGCCGCTGAAGAATATTCTTGTATGTTGTATAATACATATAGTAAATTATAATAATACACAGACGCAAAAAAAAACCGGCTCTTTTCAAGCATACGAATTGTGTATTAGGATTTAAGTACTGCGTTGTCGCAAATGTTTCGTCGTAGACACATGTTGTGTTGTTCCGGGTATTGTAGCCTACACTCTGAACCTGAAACAGAGAAAATGAAACAGTGCAAATGGCACGTCTGACAATCAGTGACCGATGGCTGGATTTCATTTTTGAGTTGGCAGTAACTTAACAGATATATATTTGTGAAAATCATTTCATTGACTGATACCACTGACCAGGGCTCAAGTGTATCTGCCTATGCCGCCGTAGTTGTTTGTTCGTTCAATTACTTGTGTATGACGTTCCTGCCTTGTTTACTTGACCATCACTGACTCAACTCCCTCTGCGATATACCACATGTGTTGTTTACAAGCATTCTCACAACAGCACAGATCTTGCATTAAATGTGGCGAAGTGAATGCATTCATATGTACTATTCTTTTTAAAAATCCTAATGTTATCAATTAAGCTAAAAAAAACAAGAAAAGAAAGAACATCCAATTTAAAAGCTACATAATTTCGATAACGTTGTATAATACACAGGGGAAGGTTCCATAATATGGGGCAGTTTTCAAAAATTATTTCTTATAAATTTGCTCAATGCAATAATTATTTGAAAAAAAAATTGTACATAACCTTCGACAATATTACTATCAGAAACAAAATAACTATTATATTATAAAACATTATTTCAGAGAAAAAAATACTAAAGACAAGTTTACACTTGTCCCAACTTAGGCTTCATGTTTCATAAGATGGGACACAATAGTTCCTAAGTTGGGACATACACTTTCAATGTTTGTAACAACTGCCCATTGCCATTTCAATTTTCCCACATTTCACAGATTAAACGTCCACTAACATCTACATCTGCACATGAGTCATGAGCCCAGTATTTACACGCATCACACATGTGCCAATCTTCCTTAGATTTTGTATATGAGAGGTAACATACAATACAGTGCCATTCTTCTTATTTCGAAGTCGCCAACTTCCTTGATTTTCTGGAGTGATTTGCACTATTTGGGGGATTTCCAGCACTGGTACTTGGACGCACATCGTTTTTCGCCTGTTCGCTGAACAATTTGCGTTTCATTATATTTTGGGGTGGGGGGGGGGGGGGGTTACCAGGAGTTGCAAGTTTTCCTCTTGATGCAGTATTGTATGGCGTTCTTGTCATTATAATTGCTCCTAATTACATTCTTTTTCCCTTTCTAAGGCCTAGATCAGCAGCTGAAAGAGGGCATATGTCTTCAATGGTGAGAGGGACTGTTTTTGAACTGTTGATCACAGGTGGATTAGAATCTGAAATTTCCATTCCTTTTGGAAGCACACGTAGGCCTAGTGGATGACCGCAGTTTTATGTCGATTGTTCAGTAATCTCGTTTCTATGAAGAGGCGTTTATTCTTCAGCTGTAGGCCTACTTTTTGTTTCTTGTACAGCTACATAGTCTGGGAGAGATCTGTCAATTACTGAAGAAGGTGCAAACTCATGATCCTGAAAAATATTTCCGTTCATTGGCCATATTCCAGTTCGTCTCAATCCGCTGCTTGCACATGTCACTGTTGCTGCTTTCCCATATGCTTGACAGAAAACATAAGCCAACTGATATTCCCCCAATGTTCTGCCTGAATGTTCCTTCAGCCATTGTTGTACAGCCTGGTTGTAATAAGTTTCAAGGGGTCCAAATACGCTCACATCTAAATTCTGTATTTTATGAGTGGTGTGCGGAGGTAAGCTAAGTAAAATTACACCATTTTCAGAACAGTATTCTATCACTCCAATACTTTTTGTATGGGCAGTGTGCTCATAAACAGTCAGAAGCACTGGATTTTGTTTTTATGGTCTAACATACTTAACAAGATGCTTGATGTATGACAAAACTAATTCTGCTGTAACCCAACCACAGCCAGTAGTTCCAACCAGAAATGTTAATCCCTCAGGAACACCATTTATCAAATAAAATGTCTCCCTTTTCCTAACAAAAATGAAAGCAGGAGGGACGAAATTACCACAGGCATTAACGTCACATACAACAGTGACGTTATTATCCCTTTCAGCACTTGTCAGGGCACCAACCGGCTTTTTTCCTTTTTTTCCCAATACCTTAGATGGTTTGTGAACTTTTTTCATGCCAGTTTCATCTGCGCTGAATATTAAACTTCTATTGAGGCCATGCTTTTCACATAATTCTTCTAGCAAATCAAAAATTTGCATAACTCTAGGTCGATTGAAACCAACAGCTCTTCCAAATGAGGTTGGTTCTGGTAATAAAAGAGATAAGTTACAGTTGCGATCAAGAAATGAATACAGCCATTTTTTCCCAGCCCTTTGGGTTCCTTGGTTGAACCTGTGTGAAATATTTTCCCTTTCAGCTAACTCATATGCTAGTTTCCTGAGATCTGTGTATGATAAACCAAAAAACATCTCAACAAGTTTCGTAATATAACTACCAAGTTACTTTTCTAAATCTGCACTGAATGTGGTTTCGGACCTTCCCAAGTGTTTTTTTGGCTCCTACTGCAATTTTGTTCTTTCCGTGACGTCGTCTACTAAAGCAGATTTTGGAAAATTATATTTTCTTGCCGCATCACGCACTGACATAGTATCACATGCCACGATGGCTGACAGCATATCTTGTTCTTGCGCTACCAACCTCCTTGTGTTGTTTTCCTCTCTTAGTGAAGATGTTTGGAATCTACCCTAGTCATTCCAAACTAAAAAGAAAACGAAAAAGATTTTTTGTAAAATCGAAAGTAATTATTTTGATTTTGAAATTTAACGAAATTAGAACAAAAATAAGTTATTTTATAAAACACAAATTACAACTCAGAACATCACATTTTTGCTTAAAGAAATGCTTAGAAAAAATAAAAATTTTATTTCTAGGCAAGAGTTACCTCCAGGGTATGTGAAACATCTCTGACTAATAGGCTACAACAATCAATTAAAATATATTCCCAAAAACCAGCATAAAAATTATTAAAATAATTTATGAATAAAAGATATAGACAAACTTATTAGAAATGTTATTTACAAAATATTTGTATGTGAATAAGCAAAGAACGTGTGTGTGTGTATGTATGTGTGTGTGTGTGTGTTGTGTGTGAGAGAGAAAGAGAAAAACAAACCAAAAATCGTCTTTAGTTACTAATAATACAAAGACTGCATTTATAATGAAGAATTTGTTCTCTAAAATTACACTAAATTATTATAATTACTTGTCATAAACCGTGAAACATAGACCTGTCACTAAAACTTTTAATGGATTGAAACATTCAGAAATTTAGCTTTTTATCATTTAGCACAATAACTAAATATTTTTAAAAGAAACGTTTTTACAACGCCCTTGCGTGGCTGTTAACGTAAGTTATGCTTTAGCAATTGGGCGTAGTTTCGTAAGATGGTACGCTGTTTCGTAAGATGGGACACCTGCGTCTAATCTTAGGAAACAGAGCCATAATAAAAAGAAAAGTGTTTTACTGATAGCTATTAAAACGTGGGCGAAAACAGGTGTAGTATGGTACAGAAGGAACCTGTTGCTATCGCTAAGCAACTGATTTAAAATATTACAGTAAATAAAATATGTTCACAAACAATAAATTATTATTATTAAGAGAGATTTTACTCAATGCAAAGGTTTTCCTCCAACATAACATTAAACTCGGAACAATAGTTTCGTACAGAACTCGACATTATGTTCTCAAAATATTTCTCCAGATATTTCGGTCTTGTGTATCTCCGTCTTCTGCACCAAATCTTCTCATTGTTATCTGTACATTTTGGAGCCAGCTAGTCATGGGTCGTCCTCTTCTGCTCCTTCCTACAACTTCCCATTCCTATATAAGTTTTGGTATTCTAGTATCTTCCATTATTCTTACATGGCCATACCAATCCAACCTTCTTCGTTCTATAACTTCATACATTTTTCTTCCACTTCCATTAGCCTTATTATTTCGATATTCCTTACTTTTTCTTTTCTTGAAATTCTGGCTGAAATCCATTTCTGATGCTATCAGCTTCTTAATATGTTTTGATTAATTATCCAGGTCCCTGCTCCATATAAGACTATACTCTCTAATAGGGACTTAAATATAATTATTTTTGTTATATTCATAACATTAAATTACCATAATATTAAATTGAACATCCCAAATACTTTCCGTCCATTAGTAATTATTTTATTGATCTCCATGTTTGTTTTTCCCCCTCTTTCTAAAATCGAAGCCAAATAGCAAAAATTACTTACATTTTTAATTTGTATTTCATCAATGTACAATTCATCCAGATCATTAGTAAGATACTCTGTTTCTTGATAGTTTATCTTCAAACCCCAACTTTAATATTCCATTGATAGTTTATTACATATGTAATTTGCATCCTCTCCATCTTGTGTTATAATGACTTGATCATTGGCGAATAGTAAATTATGCAGATAAACAATAAATACGGCCTTTAAACATTTTAGTAAGTGTAGGCGATAACAGTTACCATTATACAGCAGAAAAATTACGTGCGTCATGTGAATGCCGACAGATTGCATTAGCGGTCACTATTCTGGCCGCTTCTGTAACTGTCCAATATGAGCGGTTAGTTACGGGAATATGTTTATTTATCGTAATGATTTTGGCTAAATTCAATAAAAACACTGTATATTTCGCCGCACAGTCGGTGTTTCACTAACAGCCAGAGATTTTCCACTGACTGGAATTTATAGAGTGTAAGTGCACGCGTACTCACACGGCATTATTACGAGTTGCGTTGATGGCCGCAGTGGCTAAGCGGTTGGCCTGTTCGCCTCCCACCAAGGCGAACCAGGTTCAATCCCTGCGACTGGTTCGCTCCCGGATTTTCGCATTTGGGACCCGTGCCCGGGCGATGCCGCTGGTCGGCGGGTTTTCTCGGAGATCTCGCGCTTCCCCTCGCCCTTTCATTCCGGCGCTTTTCCATACTCACCTAACCTCACGATCATCGGCTCTCAAGACCTCGCTGTTAAGAGCCGCCCTGCGTGTCCACGAACATAAGAAAAATAAACTGCCGTGTGCGCGACGATATAAGGTTGACGGCATCACCTAATCACAGTGAGCTACGGAACATGTGGTTTAATGAATCGATGTCTCATAAATTACGAGTTGTGGAGAGGAAGGAAAAAAAAAACTGCTGGTTCGAACTCTTGGCACACATGACGTCGTTATGCTCTAGGCAAGGGAATATCCCATGTGTTCTCGAGTATGGTGTCCTGCGTTCATGCTTTCTACTCGCTCTTCCCCACACTTTTGTCTTCCGTTTCCGCCCTAATAATAACGTGCTCTACTGAGCGTGGCTTCTCCGGGGTATTCCTTTCTTAACCCGCTCTGAGGTAACCACACATTTCAAATTCCCCGTGCCAGTATTACTGCAGGGAAATACCTAGCTTCCTGCATGACACTCGTCCAGCTATTATATCAAGGGCATTGCCGCGAGCGCATCGAAAATAAAATATTCCTATCTGTGTATAGTTATACTGAAGTCTAGGCGAACGAGCGATTGAAGACATTTGGGCGGCTCTTAACAGCGAGATCTCGAGAGCCGATGAGGGTGAAGTGAACTGAGTATGGAGCAGCGCCGGAATGAAGGGGTGGGGGAAGCGGGAGACCCCCGAGAGAACCCGCCAACCAGCGGCATCGCCCGACACGATTCCCATTTACGAAAATCCGGGAGTGACCCGGCCGGGGATTGAACGCGGTCTGCCTTGGTGGGAGGCGAGCAGTCTAACCGCTCAGCCAACCATGGCTCCGGTCGAGGAGAAGAATCTATCTTGTTGACCGGCACATCATTTTTTCCTTTTACTGATATTGTGTGTATTTATTTCACGTGTTAAACGTCGCAGCAAATTTAAACCGTTTGCTGCTTAAATTAGTCACCAGTGTTTGGAAAATAAAACCCTTGTGCGTGATGTTTAAGACTGAATTACTGAACAAAAGAATACAGATTTTTATAAATTATATTTCATTAAAAACAGTTATGCTACACTGAGGTTACACTGGATAGTTCAGATCCATTAGCCAAATCAGCTGAATTGACTTATGAAATCTGTACAATGAAAGAAAGAAAAACTTTTGACAAACAATATTTACTCACAACCACAAAATATTACTTTTGAATAGTGCGAAATAAATATTTCATTGATATAATAAAATATTGTAATTATTAAGTTTTTTTGGTAAACATCCACTGTTTTGTTTCACTAAAACTAAGCAATTTTGTTGTTTGAAACAATTTATTTCAGATCGATGCCCAAAATAATATTCACACGATCATTTTTTCCCACAATGATTATAGAATTCGGTCCACTGTGTGAAATGATGAGTTCATTGGTGTTTAAGCGACAAAGGAACCAAAGTTTTAATCTTCTCTCCTTAATTGTTTATCGGGTGGGGGGGGGGGGGGCGTTAAACCACGTAACGAACATACAAATATTTCTAAAACAGCGCTTCACATAAAGAATACAGGCAGTCCTCTACTTCCATACAAAGTGTTCCTGAAAATGTGTATGAAAGTTGAATCATATATACACAAGTAATAAGAGGGGTTCCATTCCAAAGTTACAACAAATAAATAGTAATTTTGGTACAAATATAATATTTAACTGATAAACATGTTATTTTTAACAAGTATTTCATTTAAAATCACGAATAAATATACATATTCAATACTTTATTACCTAAAATGTTGATTTTCACAATCTGTATACGCATTTGATTGTAAGTAATATGCGAATAAATAGGGTAATTAAATATGTTTCCTACTTTCTGTAAATTGTTGTGCAAATGTAACATTTTATTTTGTAGGTTCTAAAAACTATGTGAGTGTTTTTCAGAGATTCCGATATTATTTTAAGAGAAGCACTCATTTTTATTATGCTCATATGAGTACCATGTAAAAACATTCGTAACATATGATCCGCGAAGGCTGGAAAACATGGCAAGCAGTGTTAGAGGGCAACTAACAGTGCAAATCAGTGTGTTGGTAGGTTGCTATATGTATGAAAGACCAAATCAGTCATATGAAAATTGATATAGAGGTGATGATATGTCATGTATGAAAGAGCGAGTTGTACGAATCTCGAATGTATGAAAGTCGAGGACTGCCTGTACTGAAGGGAACTACACTTATCGGATGTCGCTGCGTAAATGAATCTGGAAAATTTACGAAGAGTTCAGAAATTTTTTCTATTGCTCTTCAGTTATGTCGATCTCTTGTCAAGCACATGCTGGAAACCGACTGCTGAACTGTTGTGGGAATATACTTTTGGAAAAGTATTCTCGGTGTGCTTGATCTGCTACTTATTGAACAGCTTTCAAAGTTGTGATGGAACGTAGCTTCCAGTCTATTTGGAGTCTCCTCGTCACAGGATATCTGCTGGAACTCCATCATTAACGAGACTCGCTAGTAAACGGCAAAATCCCTGGAGGTCACATCCGGTTACAGGGAAACTTTGCAACGGCGATGGGAAACGGCCGGAATAAATTTCAAATGGCACCTTCAGTGTTTTACTACAGCAATCTGTTCAGAAGAGATACAAAATTGTGCACTCTAACAAAATCTATACATAGTTTTCAGTACGACAAAGAAAACCATTTCTTTGATGCTGTTTTGTTTACAGCAACATATTGTAGCTCTAATTCAAAGAGAAGGTTACAGAAACATAAGTTCGCTGCTAATAAATGTTTTCTTTATACGGTTTGTTTTATCGTAATGTTACCTTAATTTATAGCAAAAAAAAAAAACCTTATTTAAGCTGCGTTTGTTCACAGGAATGAAATATTACTTTGCACCAAAGGCAATGGTTTAAAGGTTTTCTATCGTCAATTGCAGTTTTCAATACGTAACTGTTGCCCCAACACAAACGTTCATAAACCAATAAGATATTCTGCAGTTACGAAACCGCAGCTGAGCAAATGTATAGCCCTCCGGTAGACGTTTAATGTAACTCTGAAGTTCAGCGATTCTCCACGCCACTTATCTCAATTCTTCCCAAGAGGTGGCAGTGTATTCTGGCCCATGTTACAATTACCTGCCTATCAAAAGTAATTCCAAACGCAGAAAAACGAAGTGGTCGTGTGGTGCCAGACGTTAGATTTGTAACACAAGATGTGTGGGTTTTGATTCACCGCGATGTTCTAGTTTTTTGCGAGTATTATTTTGAAATATTTGTTTTTTCTATCTTATTTACTGTAACGACAATACAAAGTTATTACTCAACGCTATATTGATAAAACGAAAATTATGTTTGTTTCAAGGCTACTTCGCAATGGTTCATATTCAAACGAAGTTTTCATTGCAGATACAAAATATTTGTTTGCAGCAAATAAAGAATTATAACAGTATAGCTGTAGTTAAAAACGCTCTTTTAAATAAGAATAAATATCATAACCGGAGCGCTGTTACAGTGATTTTTACTGACTTGGGCATTTCCCAATGACCACAATAATTTAATCATGCTAATATGTGTTTTGACAGTATCAATGTATAACATTGCACCAAAAATTTTAAACCAGGAAAGTATTTTCACAAATTTCCTAATGGTATCAAACATTTCACGGGTACTGTACATTACTATTAAGAAGTGTTTACAAGTGAACTGGTACAACTTCAGCAGCAGTTAACTGAACTAAAAGACGCTCTCGTCCTTCTATTAGCAGCTAATTTTAAAAGTGCTGCTCCCTACTGCATTACAGGACGGATTTAGGATAATACGAAAATATGCCAGACCGGAAATCTTCTAATGTTTACGAATGGGCCTTGGTCCCAATTAGTTCGGATTAAGGGGCTCGCCCATCTGCACTTGAACTGCGTTGCAAAGTGTTTGAAGTACATGTTGTTCCACGGAACTACTACGGTTGAAGTAAAGTAACTGCGTATTGAACACTGCACCCGACTATATGACGTGAAGAATATATTTAAAAAAGTAGTTCAGGCACCATGGTAATTGCCAGAAAAGTGCGATTTATGCTATATTGGAAGAGAATGTATATATTTTGCAACATTATTAAACTAATTTACTAAAATATACTTTTTAAATGCAAGAAAATAATGGAATTAAACAGTCCACATTTTTAACAAAATTTAAGCGCATTTCCATTCTGGATACTGCGAAAAGCATAATCTACAATACAATCTTTTTCAAGAAATATCGTCATAATATTTACTATGATTGGATGTAAGAAAATTGTAATAATAATGTAGGAAATACTTTTTGTAATTGATTTTATGAGCGTCCATTTGTGGCAAACATTTATGGCTGAAACTGACGTAAATAAAGTTATCTATGAAATTGTTATGATACGTTATTATTACAATTTTCTTACATTCAATCATAGCAAATATTATGACGATCTTTCTTGATGAAGATTTTATTTGAAATTCTGATTTACAAAGTATCCAAAATGGAAATGCGCTTAAATTAAAAAAAAAAAAGCGGAATATTTCAATCGATTACTTTTAATATTTGAAAAAGTATATTTTACTGCAATATTTTATAATACTACAAAATATATACATTCTTCTTTCATATGCAGCATAAATTACAATTTTCTGACAATTTTCATGGTGTCTGTACTACTGAGTTCCTCACGTTGTATAGTCGGGTGGAATGCTCCGGAAGTATTTGCTTTACTTCAACCTTAAAAGCGCGTCCGATGTACTGAACTAAGAAAATAACGTACACATCAAACGAGGCCTGTCGAGTGCTTTCGAAAATTCACGCACATTAGGAGCACCATTTCGCAGCACTCTGACATACACCGTAAAAATAAGTGTAAATTTACACATACAAATATTTTTTAATTTTACATTTTGTATGTGTGATTTGTGAAAACAACTACGGTACGTGTAATTTTACACAAATATTCTTAATAATCCAGAGAGAACTACATGTCTTTGGTAAAATTTCATGGCTGTATGGCTTAATAAACACAATGTTTGTGTTTATTTACACTTTTGAAGTATGTGTAATAATACACCCACTCGTATTATTAAAACCTTAAGTTATGTATTTTTACTACGACATAGTCGTTGTATGAACACCCAATGTTAGTATAGTTCTATATCTTCAATCGTGTAATTTTACAATGACCATGTGTATGGCGTAGATGAAAACGAGTTTTTCAAAGCTCTCTTTCTCTGAATATACGTGCCAGGTACATACAAAAAATACTTGCGGTCCTTGCATTGAAACTTGCTGCAGACTTCCCATCAGTAAAATGATAGTGTTACCGCTTAACATGTAATATGTACACGCAGTACGAGATTTCTGCACCCCAGTACAGAAACTCGCGCTTAGAGACGATGGCGCGTTTGAGGCGAGCGGTATCGTCGCCCTTATTGCCCCCGCGCTTTGCGGCCTTGAACGCTGTAAACGACTCCAGGGGCCCGTTTCACAAAACCACATGTTCACAAATTATTAGTTACAAGTTTAAAGTGCTTCTATCTACAAGTATTTGTAAATTTCGTTTCACGAACACTACTAGTATCTACAAAAACTTGTAATTTGTGTTTCCTGTAAAGTTTCGGCACACTAATAATTACTAGTCATTTTCTACAAGTGTGCTGGTTTATTTTACAAGTAAACAAAATGCCGAAATCAAATGAAAATAAATTGACTGCACTGAACAAGATGAGAGAAACTAAAGATATCTGGTTTGGAACTTTTTTTGATAAGTTAACGATGCCCGATAAATTATACAAATGGGAGAATATTCGAGACAGCGCAATGGCTTTTGGAATTATCTTTCAGGAAAGAGATCTAACCTACAAAGGAAAAACATTTAGTCTAATTTGAAAAAAAAAAATACATTGATAAGAAATGAAAAAATACTGTTTTGCTACAACATTAGTTTCTTTTATATTTCATTCGCCAAGAAGTAAAATAACTACAATTGTTTTATCTGATATGAGTGAAAAACTCATTTTTCTAAATGTTTTCATTTTTCTCTTGGATAATACTTTTGTCTGTCGATAATGAGATGGATTTATCATTAACATAAACTGGAAAGATAAAAAATAATATAACTATCTGGAGTTTATCAGCTGTTAGTGAAGCCATTATATACACACAAAAAACCAACTACATATCCACTGTTAACCTAAATTATCTTCAAAGTCTGTGATACTCCAAATTCATTATTTGCTTGTTTAGTCTTCTTCTTAATCGCTACTAAACATTCATCTTTACGATTCACATAAACAAAGTATGAGAAATTCAATGTATATTGAATTAGATGCCAAACAAACCATTATTAACAACCTGTGGAAATTTCTACCTATATGTCCATTCTTGTAAGAAAATTATAGTTTTTACAAATGTTTAGGGCAGGCTTGTGGATTCGTGAAACCGAAATACGTCTAACTGTTCAAAAATTCACTTCTAACTTATATAATTTCTTTGTAGTTACCAGTAAATGCTTGTAGTTTCGTGAAACATAAACTTTTACTACTCACGATCTACAAGTCCATTCGCTTGTATCTTGTAAACTTGTAGTTTTGTGAAATGGACCCCTGGTAAGCGGGCCCCTTAACGGAACTCTTTGTAAATAGGAGTAATATGTGGTCAATAGGAAAGGACTTGTGCTATTGACAGAGGAGAGAACCAATATGGGAAAAATTACGAAACACAGGCTGAGTGACTTGAGGAATGACTCTCTACTGCCGCTTCCATATTCCCCGTACATAGCACCATCATTGACACACTTCCTGAAGGATAGTGCAGAGAGTGCACTTCGGGATTCCCTTGCCTCATGGGTGGCAAGTTTCTCCCTGTATGGAATTGAGAGTCTTGTAACACTCTTGGGTCGCTGAAGGCGTAGACTAGTTTGAATAATTCAGACATATTCACACAATTTCAAAATTCAGTAGTTGTGAGACCAACGAAAACAACTATTTTTCTCCCAACAATAGGGTAGTATACATACGCTGTCATATGAAGTTCTTAAAATAACAAAGACTTAAAATAATAATCACCTTGGCAGTCACTGCATATCAATCGAAATAAACTGCCAGTGCTTATTTATATAGCCTAGTTTATAAATACCGAAAAATTAAATACCAATACTTCCATAACTCCATAATTTAGAACATCACCATAATCTATGTCCTTGGGTGCTTTCAAAATCAGGAATAAATTAATTCTTAAATCAGTTAAGCAATAGTTTAAAATATTTCTGAGATATTCAATTTCTTATTCATTATCGGTAAACGTTTCGGTTATTACAGTTTCGTTATCAGTAACATAAATTTGCTATAATGTTGGTAACTGGATCAAATTAAACATGTAAAATTTAATTTAATTATCAGTTATGTTTAGTTGGATGGGGAAATTACCCAGCAATATTCGACAAAGTTTGTAGCTGCTGCGTGTCCGTCGATAATTCGCACGTCATCTTTAAACGACAACTTCTGATCGCAGCACCACAGTCGCTAAAGTACAGGTTAAAACACTAGACCCGAGAAATACAAAAACTTGGTGCATGTTAACAAACACAACACACATGATACTGAACATCCCGCCCTCCTTGAAATATTATACTTCAACTAATTCACTGGCAAGGGCCATAACTTCACAACTGGTCTGGTAATGGTTCCAGATTTGGTGATCACCTGAGCCACACACACGACACCATCAGAGACAGGGAATGTTTCCACAGCACGACCCAGACGCCAGTTCATAGTTGGCATGTTAGGTTTCTGAACAAGAACAAGTGTGCCCACTTGCCTTGAACTTACAGTCGATGAAGATAATTCTTGTGCCAATGTGACCAAAAGGATGATGTAGTTGCTTCAGAAGTGTCCACCTTTAAAGATGATTAGCTAAAACAGTAGTCACATCCCCTTCTGGGAGTTTCTGAGGTGGACTTAATGCTAAAAGTGGCTTGGAGTCAGACCCTAGATGTCTGAAGGATCTGAAGACAGAGTACGCAATGGTAGCGGGTCGAGGACTGCCACCACTTAGGTGCGCACAGTGTAGAACTCCTCATAACTCTGCAATTGCTTTCCAACCACCTTGGTTAGGTGTAACTTGACTGCCTTGAAACCATCTTCCGACAGTCCTCCAAAGTGAGGTGCTCCATGTGGGTTGAAGTACCTAGTGATTTGTTGACTGCATAATGATGGTTTAAAAGTCTCATCTTTGCTTGTGCTGAGAAGGAAAGTATATAATTTCTTCAGCTGGTTGCTGACACCAACAAAGTTTGTCCCGCAGCCACTGGTGAGCTCTTGACACCACCCACAGCTTGCCACGAATATTCGTGGTACAGTCAGAAATGCACCAGTACTGAGAGACGACACCAATTCTAAATGTGCTGCTTTTGTGGCAAGACAGACGAACAAACATATGTGTGCCTTATATATCCAATGTTTCTTGGCTCTGACCAATGTAATGGCAAATGGACTAGCATAATCCACTCTGGTTTTCAGAAAAGACTTGGCCTGAGTGACTCTTTCAGCTGGAAGATTTCACATGCTTGGAGTTGTATGTTGTGGGCGACAGCGAAAACAAAAAGGAACAAGTGCAGCCTGCGTCTCACTACATCTATGCTATTGACAATCCAGAAAGTCACTGGAGTACTGTTAAAGGGATCATTAGGGGGGGGGGGATGCAGCCAAGTACCAGCACTGTTGGTACATGTGGACCTCCTCTTCTCACAGCAACTGGAATGTTGTCATAAGTGTAAGCATTCTCATCATGCCAACATTGTAATATCTGTACCTTTCCCTTCTGTTATAACCCGAGTCACCTTGAGCAAATCTCTTTGCAGTTGGTCAATATTCAAATCAGTCAAGCAACACTATTTTGGGAGAAAATGCAGGATGTTTCTAATCATGTGGCAAATCTGATACATGCAATTTCGCAACAACTCGAAGAATTCTTTCCGAAACAAGAAATGGGTTCAACTTTCTGAGGGTATCTGGACACTTTCCCTCCTCAAGAGCTGACAGTTCTGATGCAAAGTGTACCTGTTTAATTTTTTCTCCCAGAACATTAAATCTGTCTGTAGCTCATCAATTCGCTACAAGGAACCTTGAGTAGGCTTTTCCAACTGTGATTTCATAAATCACAAGCAATAAGCCATAATTCTTTTGATCTTGTGAAGACATTAATATCGATGCAGCAGTGAACAATCAATTTGCTGAGCCACTCCAGCCATCAAGCTGGAAGTTGCTACACACTATTCAACCAGTAAGTAACACTCTGATTCTGCCAACCATTCACTGTGTTTTGGCCAGACATCCTTAGTCTCCTGCAGCTATGTAGGTCCCTCCCACCACAGAGGATGGTCCACAAGTTGGTATAGTAAGAGGCCCCTTGAAGTGTAGTCTGCAGGATTTTCTCTGATGGCATATTATGGGACCACTTTAGGGTTAGGGCATTGGGGGGGTGGGGGGTTGTCTGGATTTCTCCAACTCTGTGGGCTACAAATGTCTTCCAATTATGGGATAATGAACGAACTCATGCCAGTATTACAGTGAAGTTATTCCAGGCAATCATATTATCTAACTTAAGTGTCAGCCCAAAGACAGTTAGGACATAACTACGTATTTTTGCCAGCAGTAATGCTGCACACAAATTGAGTATTGAATGTGAAACCCATTTGATAGGTGCCAGCTTTGACCATTACATGACCAGATGCATAGACACTGAACCATCCTGATGCACAACTCGTAAATACATTACTGTGGCGTAACCCACCTTGGAGCTGTCTGAAAAACCACGGGGCTCCACTAGACAGTCAGTAGCGGTCATTAGAGGTCCTCTGGGCACACCAACTCCTTCCAGCAGTGAAAGCTCTTTCTTGAGCTGTAACCATTTTGTGTGAACAGCAACAGGAAGTTCGGCATCCTACTGTACACCATCGATCCATAGTTGTTGAACGAAACTCCTCACCAGCAACACCATAGGGGACAATCAACCCAATGGGTCAAATATTCTTGACAGATCAGGGAGAATTCCCCGTTTAGTAGCTGCTTTACTCTGAAGTTGCACTCTGTATGAAAATTGGTCTACACTAGTATTCCACTTCACTACTAAAACCTTTAAGGTGGTATGTTCAATTGAATCAAACAAGTGCGAGACAGATTGCTTGAGCTGAGGAAAAATTCAATCCTTCAAGAAATTATCGACTGTTGTTAGAAAATTTCTTATGTTGAAATCCCCAAGATTTCAACAAATCAACTAGTTCCACTTGGAGGACAGATACTTCTGCCACTGACTTCGCACCAGCAACAATCTCTTCCACATATGTATCTGAGAGTAGGGGTGCAGCTGCTAGGGGTTATTTGTATCCTTCATCCTTTGTAAGGTAGCAAAGTGCATGAAGAGCAAGAAATGGAGTAGATGCTACTCCGTAGGTTACATGTTCAAATTATAATCTTGAACAGACTCAGATGACACCATAGAGTTATCTGAAAATCTTGATACTCAACATAAAATAATACTTGCTGGTAAATTTGCTGAATGTCAGCCGTGAACCCAGTATGCTGCAGATGGAACTGCAAAATCTAATCATTTATCTCACGCTGCAAATTTTGGCCTGGCAGCAATACGTCGTTCAGTGAAGTACCTAATGTAGTTTATGCTAATGCATTAAATACTACTGGAAGCTTGGTGGTTGTACTATCATGCTTCAAGGTACAGTGGTGGGACATGTACACAGCTGAGGAACAATATGTTGTTTCCTCAGGTGGCCATATAGTGATACAATCTGCCATAAATTCTGCATACATCTGCTTGAGCTCAGGGTTTGGATGAAATATTTCCTCTAGCCCATGTAGCCGAGTTAGAGCTTGAGAACTTCCTAGCTCTGTCTTTGCTGACCTGAATGGAAGTTACACCTTGTACCTGCCATCTGCAGTTCGCTGATGAGTTTACTCAAATATTGTTTCACATTGTATCTCATCTGTGATAAGAGGAGCAGCCATTGGTAATTCCCCTATCTCCAAAAACCACTTAATGGTTTCGTCAAGTGTTGAAATAACATGAAAACACATAATGAGTTGTGAAAAGTGTTTCACAGTTTTAGAGTACACCCTTCCCGTTACAAGCCAACCAAACAGAGCATTTATGGAGACTGGTGATCCTGGACACCCTTCTAGGCGAGAGCCCATCAGTAGTAGTGGATACAGTTAGGCTCCAATTAACAGATCAATAGGGCGAGGAGTTCCAAAGTTGGGGTGCATGAAGTGTATGATCGCTAAATGTTCCCACTGATTAGCTAGTAAATTAGTGTAAGGTAACACACCACTAATTTGATTCAAAACTATATTGTCAGCATCGAATTGGTGAGTGGGATCATCAACTGGCTGGATTTGACATGTGGTGTTACCATTTATGATTGTCACTGGTGACCCTGAAAGACCGTGTACGGGTCTCAAATATTTTTATCGGGCCCGTAGCACTGACGACTTCAAATACGACAGTTTTTCAACATTGCTTAACGAACAGTTTTGAGCAACCAATATATAAGATGAATTAGCAAAATTCTGCCACTGCCCAATATCAGATATGGATATTGGCAATTTTATCATAGGAAGTGCTACCCTCGATGTAGACCCAGTGATGGGTGTTTTCGCTCCACAGATGACTGAGACTAAGACTCAGCAACGATGATTCTGTTGTAATACAAATCGTCGAAATAATCCGGACATTTACGATGAGCATTTGCATCAAGGTCGTCAATTTCTCCTACAACTGCTAAAATGGTTAAGTGATCTTCATCAAAATTTTGCGTATGTTTTCCAGATCCCGGCATGTGGCTTGCAATAATTACATTAGCAAAGGGCCGGTTCGTGCCTTTTCACCTAAGGCCGAAGCTCTTTGTGTACGGTTTTCAGCACGATACAACCATAGACGCGCCGCAATTATTTTGGAAGCCATTTTCATATCTGAACGTTGCAATTTACCTCAAAATGCACATGATCGACCACGCCCAGAGTCTTTTAACCTCGTTATACACGAAGATCAACAAAAAACATCAATCGGCACTTGTTATATGTACACACTTTGATGTACATAATTACTGGCACAGATTGTAGTTATAATTATTCACAAACTGCGGCATCCACTTGTAAACAAATATATTCCGATTTTAACACAATTGATGTTCCAGCCTCTTACCTTCCCAAACATAAAAAAAGTTGTTGAATCTCACACAAATTCAAATAAATGCACGATATGAGTCAGCATTAAATCACATTTCGCGAACCGCAAATCGAACACAGGAACGAAACTACTCTCATTTCTGTGGTCACTGTTACGATACGGAGGACCAAATGTTTAGTTGGATGGGAAAATGACCCAGCAATATTCGACAAAGTTTGTGATGGCTGCGCGTCCGTCCATAGTACGCACGCCATCTTTAAACGACAACTGCCGATCGCAGAGCCACAGTCGATAATGTACAGGATACAGCACTGGTCCTGAGATATACAAGAACTTGGTACATGTTAAACACAACACACGTGATACTGAACAAGTTATGTGTAATTCAATTAAAAGGATACGTGGAACGTTTCTAATATAACATTTAGTAAATTTCTATATAATGAGTAATATATATTATATACATTTTTCTGATTTTATTATTTATAGAACTTTAAATTATATTTTTTAATTAATTTACTAAATATTTCCATGTGATTATGCTTTTAATTTTAAATTATATTTAGATATGCTCATTGCAAATAAATTTCTGTCACAGTACCTGTAATTGAGATTTCACATTAAAGTAGAAATAAAATATATATTTACTTTATGAAATAGTTTGAATAAAATTTCTATAAATAAACGACATAATTTCCATTCATAAATACAAAGCTTTCCTTTTGTATTATTATTTATTTTAAAAATGAACTAACAAATTTGTAAAAATATATAATTAAAATTTGTTGTCTCGAAACTTTCTATAAAGTGTGTTTATGGCAGATCGTAAATCTCATACCTAATGATGATTCCAAAAACCCATTTGTTAAGAACATTTATACAGTTTTTAATAAATTGAAACTTAATACTATAAATTGCTCCATCATATACTACTATTATATTTACAGTAAAAAAATTTTTTTTAATAAGTCATTAAAATTATTAGAATATTTTTAATATAAATTAATTGTATAGTATATTATTATCTTTAAAACTATATTGTTGTATGGTTTAAAAAAAAATTCTAGTCAATAGTTTGTAAAATTTTGTTGTTTAGGAATAGTCTGATTTTAATAGTATCAACAGATTTTACTTCACGATTCTTCATATTTGGAATATAGAATTCTGTTTTATATGATTCGATCTACAGGAACTTAGAAATAAAATAAAAACACTTTCTGTTTTCGATTTACGATTCCATGAAAACTTTGCCAAAATTATAATAGAAGTATCATTAAAAGAAACAGTAAACAAGGAAATTTGGAAGCATGCTTTATCATCACATAAAAATATATGGAGCGAATATTTAAAAAAATAACGTCTAAAATGGTCAGGAAAGTTTCTCTTAAAACGATGGTGTTGGAAGGAATAAATGGTTTATATGTGTGCAAAAATATGGTTAATTTAAAATTAACTTACTGAGGTACAAATTTACCACCCGAAATGGAATTTGAGGATTTAAAATAAATTTTACTATCATTATGTTATACACAACAGAAATAATTAATTATAGTATCATTTCACGAGAAGAATGGCCCGTCTAGTTACGGCAATGAGAAAGTGTATCTTTATTTCCTCACCTGACCGACTCGTGCCACGATACGTACATTGATACAATCGGGCACGGAATAAAACAAGGTTCGTATGTTACCCTTTGGCAGATTTGTTCCCAGATCTTGTAAATTACGCTTGAAATCACGAGAAAATCTACTTGTAGAAGCTGGTGACCTGCTTGGTTCCAGAAATGTTAGACTCGTGGCAAATCTAGCTACACGTAGGCCATTGAAGTGAAGAAACATGACGTGAGCACTCCTGCGCTTTCATTGCTCTGTGCGGACGAACGTTGTCTTGCTGGATACTGGCTCACGGGCACTCAGCTGGGAAAGGTAGCCCTGTCAGCTAGCCTCTCTCAAACACCGTTATTTCGTCTAACTGTTGCCTCGTACGTCTTGTCCGTATGCCTATCACCATACAAATTTGTTCTGAGGATTTACATTGAGATAAAGGTTTCGTTGATTCAAAGAAGATTTGTTTGGTGCAACCAATTTATTTGTTTGTATAGGGGAAATAAAATATTTTGTTGCTGAAATCCAATTATTTTGTTGTTCTCATTTGGTTGCCCCAAACTGTAAGACTTGGTTGGTGCCACTAAATATTTGTTTGCCTACACGCACATTAAACAGTTTGGCCTATATAAAAATGTATTAGTTCGACCCAGTTTCGAACCTAGATCACCTGCGCCTAGGCGCTACGTTTTAGTAATCTCCGCTAATGTGACAAATAATGACGGAAAGTTTTTAAATAGATACATTGCAAATATTGGGCAACGTGTGAAAACAAATATTTCAAGTTTTACAGCTTTACTTATCAGTTTCTTGTTACATTGTTTTATTAATGCGTTTATACGATTGTTAAGCATCAATAGATGCATTAACAAACATGGTTACTTTTATAGTTGTCACAAGAAATACAAACAAACTCTCAAGCTGTATTGTCGAACGAAGACAGTCAAATGAGTGGCCAATAGAATATATACAGTTGATTAAACAAAATATTTATTTAACAATCTAATTTTTCTTGGCACAACACAGAGATTTTCTTGATTTAAACATATATTTTGTTAGACGAACAAAAGTAATGTTGTTGCTATTCAAATTTTGTTTGCTCAAAAATATATTTTGTTAGTACAATTAAATATATATTTGGCCCTATGTAAACAATATATTTTGTTAGATTTTCTCTCAGCGTATTATGTTATGTAGCCTACACCAAGGAACACCCATGCGCTATCACACAAAATGTTGATCTATTTCCATTTCATCCATCGATGTGTGTATTTACCAACTTTTACTGTTACCGAGTTCTTACAAGGGGTTGCGCAAATTTTATGGTTGTGAGTATACTCTCATTTGGAAAACGTATGGATCAAAAAAAGTAAATTAGTTCGAAAGATGCTGTTGTAAAAATAATCAAATACTAAATTAGTCGTATCTTGGTTTCCTTGTAAGAATAACAAATAAATTATTTCTGTTCATCAGCAGTTCACACACCATGCCCCGCCAATATATATTTTTTAATTTGTATTATATGAATTGTAACTGCAACCCGGGGTTCGCCAATGTATTTTTCTGTAGCCTGTGTTATACAAATTCAAAGAATAGATCAATAAATAAGACGTAAATGTGTTCATTGTTTTTATTCGAAGTTATTCAAAAGACCCTAAACAATTGGCTATAAACAATACAATTTTATATAAAGTACATTTATACCAGATCGAACAAATTCAAAATATATTTCGAATGAATTATTGGAGGAGATATGAGTTCTGAGAATTTATTAGAATTATGCGCAGTAAGTAGGGAGGATGGCTCAAGCACTTTTCAATATAAGTATGGGAAGAAATATTTCATATTGAAATATGGAATTACAATTGAACATTTAATGTGTTTTGCATGGTCAGAACGGACGATAGAGCATGTAAATTTGCAAAGATACATTCATCGCTTCATTAGTATGAACGAGCTATCAGATAACGTGCATATTTACTAGAAACAGCACTTACTTCTGGAAATTTCAATGTTTTCCTTCGCGTCTGGCAGCCGACTTGACCCATCCTGTAGGTGGGGAAAAATGGGGTGTGGCTGTGTTGGGGACATGGCCGTTTGTTTTGCGTGAATACGTCTACGTTGACGTGCTTGGACGCATTGATGTTTAATTTACGTTCCCAGCACCGCTTCACTCGAACATATGGGGTTTTATGGGTATCATTGTATTGCTTTTGAAATGCCCTTTTCAACCGTATACGATTTCTGTATTTCGGCTTGGCTTTTCGACGAGTATAGGCCTAAATTTTGTTAAGTTTTCTTAATTTTTTACATTAAATGCATACATTTTTACCATAACCACGCCACACAAATGTTTTTATACACACAATCGATTTATCTTGGCGAGAACAGTCTACTGAAACTTAAATGAGTGCCGTAACTTCTCCCAGTTAAAAGTTATGCTACGCGGAAGTTATGAGACGCGGCGAAAAGAACTCACATTTGCCCCTCCTCCCCCTTCCCCGCACGATGCTTCGCAGTCCTCACCCAACGTGGCATATTCTTTAATCCCTTGACAATTGAGCGGTGTAATTGTATTTTAATGCAGACGATATATTCGGAGCTACAATGCCAAACTTTACCCCTCGATTTTGTTATTGTTGGATTTTCTGGATTGCCTCCCAACTTTTTGCAAATTTAAAGACACATTCACACCCAAAAATGTTAATATTTTCATTTACAGACGAACAGTTAGCGAATCATGAAGCTCTCGGAACGACGAGGCGTAGTGTTAGTACGTTGCCAAGTATTCAGAGGTGCCTGATACGATTTTATTTACGCTCTTAGCCACCCACGATGAAATTCCACGGAAGGTGTGAAAGTTCAAGTGTCAACTGGCGAATGACCTTGCTGCCCAGAACATGACGTCATCTCGCAGCTATGAGTAATGTCTTGTACTGTTAAAATTCTGGTAAACTTCCTAAATTGTAATGGAATACATTACAGTGCATCCCATACAGTGCATGGAAATAATACTACGTGTCAGGCTAAAATATGGGGATGTTAAGCATCGCTACCACACAAAGTTGGGAACTTCCCAGTGCATTTGACTATTTCTTGAGCAACTGTTGGAACATTACAATGCATGTATTGGAAAATAATTTATTATTCACGCCTTGTCACTGTACGTATAAACTGATATGGTAAATTTACAAATAATTTCTTAGAGTGTAAGAGCTAAAGTTAGTATTTTTGTTTTAGTTCTGTTTATGACACGGGGGCTTGTTGTTTGCTATGCACTTAGATGCCGGGATGGTTAGTTTAAACGGCCACAAGAGTGCACTAGTTGTTGCGCCACGATTGCAACGATTATGTTGTAAGTCGTTTGCGGAGCGTTTCTCCATCCGGAAGTTGAACTTAGATAGGTTTTTTTGCCAACTAGGTATTTTGTCAGTAGATTTACTATTCTGCAAATGCATAATTATTAACTTTTTATCATTTGTCTACTATCCAAGAGTTTGGGCTTGTAAATTTTTACGTGTTTCATACAGAAAATATATCATGGTTTTATATCGAGAGTACCTCCTTTCCTGAATTAAAACTTTTTTGTTGAGAATGTTTTGTGTTTTTATATTAGTGAAATTATAAATCGAAAGCTTTCCAGTCTCACGCCCAGTTAAAGAGATACTAAGGAATATGAGAAATTACATCTTATAACTTTTCCACCGCCTAATAGACGAAGTATGATAATATAATTCTTTCTTAGCGGACGCTTGAACCTCCAAGTACACCACCGAAAATTTTTCAATCTTCTAGTTCCAGCGGTTTGGGCTGTTCTTGTAGAGTCTATCAGCGACATAGGACACAAGTTTTAATTTTCCTAATGACGGGTATTTTCTAATACTACTAAATTCCCTACTTTTCTCTATACATGCATGCAAGCAATTTGACTTTTGTCCTCAAAGTTTTATGACAAAATTAACATTTGTGTTTTTTATTAAAGAAAAGGCTAAGCAGAAGGAGTCACCAACAACGCTTTTTTTAAGTTATTGGTTGAATAATTCTTGCGATATAATATAAGCCTACAACAATAACGTTTTGTGGGCGTGGCTTTCGAAAGGGTAGACGATTAATGCTATAATTTCGTGATTATGTGTACGCATTACCTAGTTACAACGCCACACCAAAATTCGTTCAAATACGATAAACGGTACAATCATATGTTAGATAACTTTGATTGTAATGTTCATCAATACACAATCAGTACACTAATTTTTGTTGAAATTAGTCTAATTACTTGGTAGATGTGGCGTACTTAATTAATGTGTTCATATGACCAACGCTTTGAAAAAATGCGCGTTTGAACTAAAGGAATCGTTTATAGTTTTTAATGGCCTGCCACAGCACTATTCGTCGAAAAGTATAAAAGTTAGTTGTCCTACCACAGCACTATTCGTCTGAAGGTATGTCCTTACTAAACACTAAAGCATAACAAGACTGATGAATATTGGTGCACGGATTCAAAAGGTTTTTAGGAGAATACAGGCAGGAATTTTATTTATAAGAATAGCTTTCCGTGGAAAAATAGGGTAAAAATGAATTACAGAATCAACTGATCACTGTTTATCAGGTGAAAATCGTATTTATCTGAATAACCTATTTTCAGAGTGATGATAACTATCCGAGCATTGTCGTGGCGATCGCTTTTAATATTTTCTGGAAAATGAGTTTGGCTGGAAGTGAAGAGTTCTTTGTGTTAGTCACAAAATCTGTCTGCGATCAGATATCTGTGTTTTCAGATGACCAGGATCCTGTTGCGATATTAAAATTCATTTTTTATTCGGAAAGTATGGCAAAACTGCATAACGAATCCAGCGATTACTGTTAATCAGGTGGAAACAACATATTACTCCAAACATATATTTAGTAGCCCAAAATAATATTTTTTGAGTAAATAAAACTTAAACTGGAAAAGAAAAATTTTTATTTTTGTTTATAGCCTATAACACAATACATGCTTAAAAAAGATCAAAACCTCTGTGTTTTGCCAAAAAAATAGACTGCCAACAAAATATTTCATTGAATACAATATATATATTAGCTTGGCCACGTATTTGATTGCCTTCGTTCGAAAATACGAATCAAGAATTTGTTTCTAATTACCGTGACAATTAGGATAGTAACGTGTTTGTCAGTGAATTTATTGATACTTACTAAATGTATAAAAATAATATTAAAAGTAGTTCAACAAGAAACTAAAAAGTAAAGCTGTAAATATGAAAATATACTTTTCTACGCATCTAGTATATGAATTTTATGCATTCCGTATCGTCAGTTGTCATTCAAAATTAGGTTGCTAGGGTGCAGTGCTCGGGTGCATTTGATCCGGGTTCGAGTCTCGGTCGTTCTTTCAACTATTTTTTTATAAAAACCAAACCTGTTTGATGTACGTAGAGTCAATCAATTCTTTAGTTACACCAGCCAAATATTCCTGTATGTGGCAACCAAATAAGACCAACAAATTAATTTGGTTATAACAACAAATTATTTCATTGCCCCTATACAATCAATTTTGTTGCTCCAAAAGACCTTAGTTTAATTTAACAAGACCTTTTCCACGGTGTAAATGCAATACTGAAGAGAAGTTGGCAAGACATGGAAACACCGCCTCATCAGGCTTTCTCGCAGAAATGCGTAACACATCTGTTGTTATGTCTAGTGTATAAAAGCATTTGACCATGAGAATGATGGGAATAATATGTATTTTGTACCTTGTGTGGTTTTCAAACGTTTTAAAAATGTGCTATTATATAAGTAGTAGGGAGGTGATGGTTCTAACACCAAACAGATGCCGCCTTTATTGATATCAAAGGGTTAAATTGATCGAAAGAGTTAATTAAATTGATTGAATGGTTTAATCAAATATAAACAGTTAAATTTAATGAAAGGGTTTTTGGTATGTGTTTGTTGCAAGAGTGTACCAAGGGTCTTCTTTGTGGGGAGGAGCTATATATTTATATGGTGAGTTTTGTGCAAGAGTGGTATAAGTGTAAATTTTGTGCCTATTAGATGGTGTTCGTAGATAGGCAACTTTGAAAGTTTGCGATTTACATGTTAGTAATGACAAACGATTAAATAGATGACAACTGTTTCCAAACGCAATTAAACGTTAGCGAATTTCAGAGTGTTTAAACAATTTCTATGTATGAATAAATAACACAAGAGAGAAGTATAACTACCTGGTCTCATAAAGAAACAAGTGCAATTACGTGAGTCTCCAGTATGAAATTATTACGTAATGAAAATCAATTAAACGTAAAGAGATGAATATGTCTACAACGTTATTTTACTACCCCGAGCTGTATGTTAGAAATATAATTTACACGAGAGAAGTATAACGAATGAGAACAACTACGGAAATAACAAGTGGTAAATGATTACAATTACATGAGTCTCCTGTATAAAACGAATTAATTAACGATCTACAACGAATTACAAAAATGTTCATATAAATTAAATAACAGTCTTCCCAAACACAAGATATATGTGACACTACTTGATGCCTCTCGCACATACCTGACAACATTTTAAAACATGTCCGTCTGCCTGTGAGGCTGCTGGGGAACTTCTGAAATGCAATCCACACTTAAAAAGAAATTAAATTATACGTTTTTTCCTCCCTACAATAGTTTCAACACCACAATAAATACAGCTCACCCACGACACCACAACTGCCACCACCACCACCACCACCACACCACAGATTACATGCATCTGCCACCACCACAATCACCTCCTGTTTCACGACCAACTCACAGTTGTCTACAACATATCTTGTGTCAATATTCAATGCTGTTGCTCCCTGTTTGCCTATCTGCAAGGCTTGTCTAACTATAATATCAAGAATATGCCTGTCTTCGATACATTTTACAAAACAATAAGAAGAAAGTCACATTATAACAAATCATCTATTGGTAACTCCGTGCATGTGAGTGTGTATTATACCCTGTCATTGGCGTGTGTGAGTGTCTGGAAATTACCCTGGATTTGACAAATGAATGCCTCTCTGTGCATGTCAACGAACACACCACCCGAATGTGTCGTTGATGTGAATAGTAGTTGTAAATAGATAGGAAAAGATGTCAACCAAAACTATGTATTATATTTGTAAATATTTTATTCATCATTTTTTATCTTGTAATCTATGCAAGACAATTTTGGAATGTTGTAACAGTATTAGTAGCAGTAGTAGTAGTTGCAGTAGTAGTATTAGTTGTTGTAGTAGTAGGGTTAAGGTGTAAGCAACACTGATGAAATGTTTGGTAGTTTAAAATATAAAATGTTATTGATAAAATTTCCTGTTGTTAAAAATGGCATTGAAAAATATGTTTGGTAATTAAGTTTGTAACATGATTCATGTATATAGCATTCTGGTACTTTGATTGTTTTGAAATATGTGGAAAAAAATAGTTTTTTGTACATATTTGGTTAAACATAACATGGTTGAAAATATCTTTTAGTATGTCAATGTTTGATGTAAGGTTATTATGCGCAAACATTGTAATTATTTAAGCTCTTAAGGATGATTTTTTTAAAAGAAAAAAAATGAATTTTCAATAAAATGTTTCTATGTTAAATGGAATGCTGTGGTTTGTTATTTAATAGGTTGAAAATTTCCCCGGTGTAATTTTATAATATCTTGTGAATGATTGGATGTGTCTAAACTATGTGTTCTTATTAAATTAAAATAAGATGTTGGTAAGTTGTTTCAGGTTTGAAAATTGGAAATATTCTAAAGCTCAGTTATGTTTTTGTCCACTTCCAAGAAAGAAATTTTTACAAATTTTTTTGCTTACAATTTGATGAATAAGAAAAACTAACATTTCAATTAAAACACACGTTGAAAAGCTGAGAAGAACTTACAAAACTGATAAAGAGAAATGATCATGTCTGAATGAATTTGAAATGGAAGGAACTGACTTGGATCTCGAGAAAACTTTGCTGGACCACTGTTCAAGTTCAAGAACCCTACGTAATTTTAACAAAACCGAGTGTCACACAAATACCTTTTCAGGGCCAGGTAGAAAGATCCCTTAACGACACACCACAATGTTTCCCACTGCCCTGCAACTCTACAGCAAACAGAGTATAGCCAACTTTAAAAATAAAATATTTTTCTTCCAGCAAAAGATTACAACTCCTACAGCTGGAGATTCAACAGGACGATGTCTGCTGAAGAAAAAACACTCTCATACTTTATACAAAGTCAGAAAGTATGATTGAATTCTTCTTAAAAAAAATTATATTCTATCACTGAAAATGAATTATTCTTACAATAGAGAAACTTTCGTTGTCTATTGTAGGACGAATACAGAGTTTTACTTGTAAATTTCAACTCAGTTGCCTCCCAGCCTCCGACTACACTCCACGTATATAACAGCTCATAAACTGGCACACATCACACAATCCAGTCATTCATTGACTGACCTCCGAGGTGGACGGATGTGTTTTGGGAGAGGTGCGATTTATTTACGTGTTTTTTTAATTCGTTTTTAATTCAACTAGTCTAATTTATATATCAGTACTTGCATCATAAATACTATTTTTATCCATTTGTCACATAAATCGTATTCACATCTATTTCGGAGTAGCTATAAACTTGGTCGCTTATCAGCCTCCGACCATGCCCCACGTATATATAGTCAGGCTCTAGGCATAAGCTTGTTTCATTGATTCATCAGCCTCCAAGGCAGACAGATGTGCTTTGGGGGAGCTCCTTGTGCGATTTCATTATGTGTTTAGTAATTTCCATGTACTTGTGTTTGTTAGCCATTTTGTATTTTCACCTCAGTCTATAATCAAATATAGGTTATAAGTTGACATAAGTCCTATATCCTAGTCAGTGCTGCAGCGACCTCCTGAGCGAATGGACTTATATTAAACATTTTATTTTTTATGCGTGTTAATAAATTAATTTCTTTTTAAGTGTGGATTAATTTCAGAAGTTCCTCAGCAGTCTCACAGACAGATGGTCGTGTTTAAAAATATTGTCAGGTATGTACGAGAGGCATCAAGGTAGTGTCACATATATCTTGTGTTTAGGATTATTGTCGTTTAATTTATAGGGACTTTTTTATTTGTTGTAGTTCTTAATTAATTCATTTTACACAGGAGACTCATGCAATTGTAATCATTTACCACTTGTTATTTCCGTAGTTGTTCTCATTCGTTATACTTCTCTCGTGTAAATTATATTTCTAACATACAGCTCGGGGTAGTAAAATCACATTGTAGACATATTCATCTCTTTATGTTTAATTGATTTTCATTACGTAATGATTTCATACTGGAGACTCACGTAATTACACTTGTTTCTTTATGAGACCAGGTAGTCATACTTCTCTCTTGTGTTATTATATTCATATATAGAAATTGTTTAAACAATCTGAAATACTCTAACATTTAATTGCATTCGGAAACTGTCGTCTATTTAATCGTTTGTCATTACTAACACGTAAATCGCAACTTTCAATGTCCCCTATCTACTAACACCGTCTACGAGACACAAAATTTACACTTATACCACTCTTGCACAAAACTCACCACACACATATATATACATATAGACACACACCCCCATCACTACATGTCACACCTCATCGAGTTCCAGATCTCCAAGGGTGAGGACGTGCCAGAGCTCCTCCCCACAAAAAGAAAGAAAGAAGATTCTTAGTACACCTTTGCACCAAACAAATACAAATAAAAAATTTACCCTTTCAATCCATTTAACCCTTTTATTAAATTTAACAGTTTCAATTTAATTAAACCATTCAATAAATTTAATTAACCCTTCCAATCATTTAGTCCTTTGATTTAATTAAAGGCGACATCCCTTTGAGGTTAGAACCATCACCCCCTACTGATATATTTGAAACATTTCTATTAACCTTTCATGCAGTGTAAGTGTAGAGTGATAAAATGAGGGAATATAATTTTGTTGATAATTGTCGCACGTCAAATTGTAATAAACGTAATACACGCGGATCTATTCATCGGGGATTGGTACATATATAGGGGTTCACGGTAAAATGAGCACTTTTGGAATCAACCATAGAAAAAAGTCACTGCCACTGCCTGCATATACTTTAACGGGCGCACTGAGTAACATGCGCCCGGTAAAGTTGGTAACGATGGATGGAAATTAATCCCCTATATTAACGTCGAATGAAAAGTGTTAGGTAACCATTTGTGACACTTTAAATTATTTTCTTACGCTTTCTGTTTTTTTATGCACCTAAATGTGTAAAGATCAGCAGATTTATAAAATGTTTACTTTTATAATAATTTCACAGTATCACTTACCGACGCATGAATAAAGTGATGAGGCCCATGGCAATGTTAATTTTGCATAAGGAGGAATAATACACAACTTGCATGCAAGTAGATCTTAAACAGGGCCTTTAAAAGTGCTCATTATATCGTGGAGAGCCTATATACATTTTCTGCAGGTAAGCAAGTATAAATTTGTTGGTTATAAATATAAAGGAATTTGTGGTATTTATATGAATTTATGAAGAAAACATGAGGAATCTTCTGCACGAAAACTGCATGGAATCGAATGTAATGCACGTTAAATAGTGCGCACCACGAATACAAAACAATAAAACGAGTATGTCGTGCGTAATTAATTATGTTTAGAAACTTTTTAACGCTTATTTTAAAGTCTTGTGGGAAAAAAGTCTGATTGTAGAGACACACACAGATGCTTTTCTTCCTGCTGCATCATTTTCGCATAATTAACAATAAAACTCGCAATGTAGTGTAACATCTGGAATTCTGCCCTCATAAGTTAAAAAGCCCTAACACCAAATAATAAAACTTTACAGGAAACAAGAAAACGTAAATTTATCACCTGCATCAGAGTGATGATATTTTTTAATGTCTTTATTGTCTAAAAGTAGTTGTTTGCATGTACAGAATTTTATGGTGGGGATAGTTGTACTTCATTTTACCTTTCTTAAGGAAAAAATTAATTTAGGGCATTTTATTGTAAACTTAGGTGAAACCATGTACATTCTCAAAAAAAGCCCTAACTGCCTTAATGGGAGTTAGGGCCTTTAATGATCAAATATGTCATGTTTTCATATCATATCTTCACCTAAACAATCATAACTCAATGTTCCAGTAAATATGTTATACATTGTAATCCATGGGGAAAAAAGAACACAGCAAATAATTCTCACAGGATTAACTTACAATTGATTTACTTACATGAAACTTGCCTTAAATCAGCGTTTAATCATCATTTAGTAAGTCTGCCTGTTCAGACTCTGGGATACAATCAAAATCCATGGCGGCTACATGGCATGAGGGGACATAGTTTTGCAACTTTTTCGTTTTTCTTTGTGGTGTTTAGCCCTCGTAATTAGTCTATATTCGCAGGCAAAGGAAAGTTCTTGATGAACATTGCTTGAAAGAAGTTCAGCACTTTTGAACAAGAGTCGTCATATTTGGTAGTATATAAAATATATGTATTTCCTCGTTCAGCAGTTAGTTTCACAATGTCCCTGACGTAGAGCACTTCACCTTGACACTTAAGTTTTTGTTCCGAAGCACAATCTTTGCGTGGGAAAAGTACCCCAACACTTTACTTTCCCTGAGTTGGCTTTTCCACACACTCAACAAAATCCTGGAAATCGTAAAATTTTCCACTGTGCTTCATAGAAACCTCAATCTGGTGGTGAAAGGAATCTGCCTGGTTCAAAGTAAAAAATTTATATTCTGTCTACAGAAATATCTTCGCAATAATTCACAAGATACACAAAAAAACGTAAAAAGAGTCCAATTCTTATTTTGTCCTGAGCAGTTGTCAAGCCAAAGGCATATATGTTTCACTTCTCTGAAATGAGAGAAAAATAAATAAAATGCACTTATTGTGTCTTCTTTTTTCCTTCCACACATTGCCTCATTCCATAAGACTGCAAGAGGTTTAGCCTTAGGTTTGATGCCAAGAGGTACGAAACTTTTACCATTCTTCGAGTAAACACGACTTCTTAGAAAGTATCCATTCTAGGCAACATAATCACCTGTTGTAGATCAGCACAAAAATATATGGTATCAGTGGCAAGCTGCAGCTTAGCATATTCTATATACAACTCTCTTGATTTTTCAGTCTTTTCAATGTGGCGCTGCCAATAAATGCAGGTCTCACAGTCTGGAGATAAATTCTTCTGATTGTGGTCTTTGTCATATTCCTTAAACTTGAAGCACATGCCACATTCTTCGTGGCCAAGTTTCGTAAATAATTTGTTCAGCTCTTTAACAACCTTTCTATACAAATCGTACGAACAGTCACACGAGTTTTCAGCTCGTCTATAATCACCATACATCTTTGAATATTCACATCATTAGGGAGGTATCGCCAATTTGGCACGTGCTCCCTTCTGTAGTGAGCAATACTTGGGTGATAGCTCTCTATATGATTTTTAATTTAGCTCGGGTCAAATTTTCTAGAATTAGGATGCTTTCCTCTTTTGTCAGTCGAACATGACGTCATTCCAGTCATCATCGTTATGTCAACAGATGTTGAAGTGTCATTAATGACCGAGTTATTCACTTGCATACCCTCACACGTCTACCTTCTTTATCATTAAAGAAATAGCGAAATTATATGTTCGTTTTCCCTGATTCTCCCCAACCGTCTTCTTATCGGAAGTTTTGTGGCACACAGCACGATAAAGTTTCGCCTTTCTTTGAAATCCTTGTCCCAAAACTCTTCAGTTCAATTGCTGTCTCCATTCGTCTGTAAACATTTTACCGCATTTATAGCAACATTTATCACCACAAGGTTCACATGGGGGGGGGGGGGGGGTTCTTTCAATTTTTTGAGTCTGTTTTGCGTGTTTTTTCGTTTGCGGTAGTACATTTCTTCTTCCTCATTCCTTTTGCTCCTTTTTTTGTTATGCCAACTAGTCCTTCTTCTTCTTCTTCTGCTTCTTCTTCTCCTTCTCCTTCCCCTTCTTTTCCTCCTTCTTGTGGAAGTTACATCAATGTTTAAAGTTTCACAATATTTTTATTTTTAATGTTCCATATGATTCGATAATGGCTGATTTTCATCACGAGGGTGTTCAGTAAAATCCAGTTCAATATTAACATTTTGTTCACATGGTATGTTTTCTGTTTGGTTGACTTCAATACTTTCAGGCAGCTCCTGTACATTTCAAGGACGAAGAACCTTAAGTGTTGTGTACGTTGGTGTGCTTTCATACACTTCGTTAGCATGGGTAGATGAGGGTGTTGTAGTGAATACAAAAACATCCTAAATTGACTGCTGTTCCTCATTTAAACATGATTCTTCTACATACATGGCATTGTCGAATTGATGGTTTTCATTTACCAACGATACTATTAAAGCTTCCATTGACAAATATTGATTCCGGACATTGTTGGTACTGGTCAAACCGGAAACCTATGAATAAAATATTAAAGAATTGTCAGATTCTAAAATATTATTTGAACAACAAATGATACAAATATTTAAGTTAGTAAGCTCAGGTTAGTCTTGTGGTTATGTTTCATATCCTTAGGTCTACCATCATAACATAAACTACACAAAATAATATAACTGATATAATTACCTGAAGTAAGTTGAAAGTAGAAGATACATTTAACTGGTAGACGAAGGCGAAAAGTATAACAACTAAAACACCCACATATTGGACCATATTAAACAACAACTTAACAACACCTCACACCATGTGAAAAAAGCTGAAACAATGGCATTTTTAATGGTTGCCAACTTAATATTTACATTTTACGGCCCCGTTTGTTACATTGGTTTGATGACAGAAAGCCCTAGTTCCTTGAGCCTGTGGTGTGAATTTGTGCACCTGGAATAATAAAGGCCCTAAGTACAACTCATCATGGAGTTAGGCGTTTTTAGTATTTGCTTGTTACATAGTACCATATTTCATCAAAAACCACGTCGAAATGGAGCTAGGGCCTATATAAATTTCACTTAAACTCACCTATATATTGGATTTAGGGATTTTTATGTCATAAAAAGGTGTATTTTTAACGAAAAAGAAAATAAGCTAAAAAATTTTTTCGAAACATTCGAGTTAGCGCTTTTTAACTTATGAGGGCAGAATTGTGGTTAATGTTTTGTATTCTTTGTACACGTAATTTTAATGTATGTTAGTTATTTTTCTTTCTGGCCAACCCGTTCATCCAATACTAATATTTCAGCACATTGTAGCGGCCACCAAGGTACGGCACTCAATCCTCCTAAGGTACGACGGGGTATAGTTTGTGGAGCGAGATAGTTGTTTGTAAAACATGCTCCACATAGCTGACAACCTGGTGTGTATATAAGCATCGCGCAATGCGCCACCCAGACGATCACCGCCATGCAAGAAGTCAGTCAGAGTGACATTCGTCGGAGTCGAAGGCAACACTGTAACCTGGAGGAGCTCTAGGCCATCCTACTGAAACATAACTCCGCGTGGCAGTTAGGCGTAACGCTATCTCTCGAGTCCCCATTACCCAGTCATCCTAACGTAATAACTCTGGCAAGGTTAGGCAGTTCACATAGCGTTTTGCGAATAGAATAACTTGTACTTCTTGTAATTGTTGAAGAGTTAATTATTTGTGTATGTCAGTAGTGGGTTATTAACGAATATCCCAACATGTAGTAGTAGGGCCGGGGGATTACAGATCAAAGGGATGACGCCTTTGATTAATCGGATTATCGATTTGTTGTCAAATTTATTGAAAGGGTTAATCAAAATAGGGTTAATCCTTAACCCGATTTTAATCCGATCAAACAATTCTTAACCTGATCTTAATACTATTTATATTTCTTAATCCTATGTTAATCCGATCTAAAGTGGAAAGGGGTAAATTTATTTGAAAGGGTTAAATTTATTTAAAGGAACAACTTTAATTTTTTTATTTTTTCGTGTACTTCTTTCTTTCTTTTTGGGAAGGGGAGGGGGTATCAGGATCTCTGTACGATGTTAACGGTGTGGTCTCCTGGAGGCGCTGACCAGAGTGGTAGGTTGTAATGTCTTATATAGGTATAGAGTTTAGTGCAAGAATGGGCTAAGGTATATTTTTCCTTATATTTTTAATTTTGAGGTGTTTGTAGGGATGTTGGTGGTAGATAGGCGATTTTTACGAATATATTTAACACACGAGAGAAATTCAGAGTGTTTAAACGATTTCTAAGAGTGGCCTAAGTGTAAATTGAGTGTTTTTTTCGGAGGATATTGCTCGTGGACGGTAGATAGGTGACTTTCAAAGATGCCATTTACATGTTAAATAATCTGTTTTCGGAATGCAATTAAACATTAGAAAATTTCAGTGTTTTCTACGTGTGAATAAATGTCACACATAGAATCGGAAATTTCGAACGACTACGTGAATAATAATTGGAATTACGTGAGTCTTAAACATAACGTGAGTCTCAAGCTTAGTAATAATTTACACGAGAGATAAGTATAACGAACAACTATTGCCTTTAAACGAAATCCAGCTAGTCAGTATTGAATAAATAAAGATTTCCAAACTCGCATTTGAATTTTAAACAGACACAGTAGCGCAATTGAAATGCACGTACACTACTTAACGCCTTTCGCACATAGCTTGAGTATTTCTTAAAACACATCTGTTTGATGTGGAGTATGATGTATTAATGAGTCCAGCGTAGCACTTACGTCGAGCTTTGAGTAGATACGTACAGCGCGGCCGATAGACAACTCTGTTTAAATTACGGTAAAAAGTCGTAAATGAAGGAAAAAATTTTAAATGGTTATGATGTTCACTGCAAATGTTAACACAAATTGTATTTTTAAACTATTAGGAATTTTCGTAGACCGAGCTCTGAAAAACACGTAATGAAATGGCTCCAGGAGCTTCTTGAAATCGCACCACCGTCCACCTCGGAGGTCACTTGAAGAATGAGTGGATGCTATGACGTACGACTGCTTATATACGTGGAGCGTGTTCGGAGGCTGACATGCAACTGAGTTGAAATTTACGATTACCAGCAAATTGACCAAACTACTATTAATGAGTTCTTATCCACGAACAATTTAATCACTTCTTCCTGAACGTTAAACGTTTCACATTAAATTTATAAAAAAACTTACCCTGCTACCATGTTTGGAATTCACAATTTTACTTCCCTGGGAAAATATATACATAAATAATTCATTCGCATTATTTAACGATGTATCCAGAGAACTGGTTTACCACTCTCAATAAATGTTCGTATCGTAAGAAGCCGTATTTTAAAATAATTCACTTTTAACAAGCAATAAAACTTGTCGTTGAAGATTAGCGTGAGGTTCGTGTCGAAGCCAACGGTATTTCGGTTTAATTACGACAACGATTAACTTAAAAACGGAAATCGCACATACTTAATGAGAAAATATAATTACGATGTAACTGAACTATTTGAGTATACAATCTTCCTAGAAGATAAACGATGAAATCTATTACTTATCACAAACGCAGTGTATCGATCCGAAAAGAAAAATAAGTTAACACAGGAAAATTTATACTTTCTCGATAAAATACTTTTATAATAAATCGCGGCTATCACTAGAGATGGTCCGTAGTTGAGCTAACCCGCGTTCGTAAGCTCATGGGCCGCCAATTTTCTAGAGGTGCGGTGTTTATGAAGGAGCTGACTACTAACACGTCTGTCTCCCACAAACATTGATGAACCACTGAAGATGGCGCCGAGTGTCCAGAGAGCTTCACATCGGGAGGAAGGTCTGCTTGTAAACATCCCCTCCCTCTCCCTCTTCTGTGTGCGCTGCACCGAGCTGCCTGCGATCGTCAAATGTTTTCGGTAATTTCTCAAGATGGCGACGACTGATTAGTTGCGTGCAGATTGGGAGAACCCTGCCTGCAAAACCCCCCTCCCTACCCAATACCCCACCAAACTGGCCCGACTCCTCGATGCCAGCCACCCCCTCCTCTCCAACCTTGTCCAGAGGAACGTGTCCCCTGTCCGCACACCTCTATCGCCCCTACTCGCGAAACTGACTTTTCTGAAGACCTCCGCTATCGTTCGAGCCTGACTTTCACAAAACCAGTTTTATGAGCCTCAGAGTCAGCCCTGGGAATGCTTTTTCGTATGTTTTCGTGAGTTGGCATCCCTGCAGTACGTGTTTCAATACAATGTGCCCTCCCCTGCTACAGTATTCAGGAACAGTTTTCTAGTGTTGGCTCCCCTGCTTCGATCCTTCACACCCAGAGCGCTGCCACGGCTATAAACGAAGCTTCCTTCAAGGCCAAAGCAACGGTTTCCCTAGGGAGGCAGCAGTGGATTTTGAAATGACCTGGGCTATTTCCCCTCTCCTCTACCAACTGTTATTTTCGGTCGGACACTGAAGCTTCATCTTATATATCGAAAGACAAGAGCCTAGCACATTCTCAGCTAATTAAAAAAAAAATTTCACATCTCCCGCGGATAAAACTTAATTTGTCCTCATCACTAAGAAATACATTACAAATGCTTTTAACACGCAATTAATTCAATTTAAAATATAAACCGTTTTCAACCAAACAATTTTTTCTCTTTTTTCCAGCACTCTTAATTCCTGTTTCCAGCAATATTATTTAAGTTTAAACTGATCACTGTTTTAATTTTCATACCAACACAGCTATATGACATAATTTTGACTCTGTAAGATTTTAAACATTGAAAGAACATAGTTTTTCAAACACACATTTTTATTCAAGTTTTAAGTATTACGTTGTAAGCAAATACTCAAATTAAAACTTTATTTGCAACCATTGAAAACATACGTTAAACAATCATCCTGTAAAAGTTGTTTTAGTTTCAATCCAATGTATATTAATTTGTCTAGAAAACAAAAATACGTATTTCATGTATAGTTTTTCCCAGCCCTGAATTTTTAGAGAGTACTATTATATATGAAAATATAATCTCACCAAAGTTTATTATTTTATATTGAGTAAAAATCAGTTCCAAAATTTATTTGGGAAAGGGAGTCGACTACAGCGAAGTGTATTTACAGAAGATAAGGGGACGAATCTTTCTAAAACCTCATGGACAATACCAGTTAGTGGATAGTCGAGAATTGAGTGTATGCCAGAGCGGGCGAAACTGTGGTCTCGAGAGTTAATGAGGATGAATCACGGGCGGGAGTTGGAGCAGCGAACGAACTTCGTGCGACCAGGCTGGACCGGGTGTCACGCAGGCGGGATATATGCATGTGGTCCATCGGGCGAGGGAATGCTTCAGAAAGACGTCGCAGTCCGCTTCCAGTCGCCCAACAACTTTCCCTTTACATAGAGTCTGATGCTTGCCGCTGCCACCTATACAATAGGGCTAGGAGAGAGAACATCCCCCATCCCTACACCCCCTGCTGCACCAACCAAACTTCACTCCACGATGTGCATTGTCCTGGCTGCAGCTCACGGCCACTAAACACACACTAAACACACCGTACTTTGCGACTTTTCTCGCCTTGCCTATTTTTTCCAGCGCAAAGCTTTTGCATTTTGTAAAAAGGGTGCAGACTGTGTTTACAATATTGCAATTCAGTATAAGTCGACTTTAAACATTACTTTTGTGAGATAAAAAACATTATATTTTAAAATAATGTAAATTACTCGACACTGTAAAATTTTTGAATTACTACACCATCTAATTTCTACACTGTAAAAGGTTCAAGTTTATACACTGTCAAAAAACTACATCCTAGGACACACCGTCAAAAAGTTTTTAATGTTGGGGAATAGTATTTTACTCCCTTAGAACTTACCAACTTCCAAGATCTGTATCGATACAAAGAAAGAAATATAACATACTACAAACAATTATGAAACCCAGAAAAGTATTCCAAAAAACTAACTATGAGTTACATCACAATTAAATAAAAACATGAACTACTGTAGAAATCTGTTCCGAGAAACAAGTTCCGGGAAACAATATCCAAGTTTAAGAAATATATCACGTTACAAATTCATTCTAAATAACATTAAATGGAATCGAATTCCAAATGTCTTAAAGTTAAAAAATTCTAGGAATAAAATATTTTAATTCCAGGAAATTAGATCAACAAATAAAGAAATCATGTCTTATATGTCTTTAAGCTGAAAAATTCCACGAGATTTTATCCCAATTCCAAGAAAAGTAACATCAAAAACAATAAAATACGTCGCATTTAAAAGGAATCTATTGCAACGGAATACACTCAAACACAATGAATTACAATATGTACCAAAAACACCCAATTATCTCCTAAATGCGATTGACCAATTAAACAAATCTATCACAGTTACCATTTGAATTAAACATCAAATATAACAGATTGTCGCCAAAATGCCATTGACCAATTAAACGATTCTATCACTTTTACCAATTGAATTACATATCAAATGTAACGGATTTTCACCTAAATGTGAATGACATCTTAATTAAAATGATTTAATGACACTGGATTATCACTCCAGTATTAATCCACTGAAACGATAATCCAATCAAAAAGGGTTTGATTACACAATAAATTGTGCATCCGATCCCCATACAGAGGTTTATTAAATCAAATAACACATAAATATAATTAAAAACCTTTTATTTAGTATTAGAAAATTTTACAAACATTATATTACAATCTTTTAAGAGTTGTGTGGTTTTTGAGAATCCTATCCATCAAACCAAGGACATATCTTTCTTCCTTTTAGTGTTTTTATCAACAAAATATTCATTTTGAGAACTAAATTTTTGCAGTTCATGTTTATAAAATCCACCTTTTATTGATTCTCCATCATATGTTTCTATGTTATACATTCTGGGGTGTGTTGTCTAATTGAAATAATTTTAAATATTTCAAAAGACCAATTCACTTTAAATTTTTTTTCAAACATCCCTTTCTGCATCAAGATACGTATAAATTCGCCAACTTCGAACTTTGGTTTCTTTTCGTCTATGACTTTAAAATTATTAGAATAGTTTGGATTATACTATTATCTGTAACATCTTTGGAAGCCATCTTGATAATTATAAAATTTAAGTATTTCAGGCAAAATGTGAACCCATTTGTAAATCCCCCTCAATGTGAAATGTTGATATATTAACTGCTTAATCGATTTGTTGTAACATTCCACAACACTAGCTTTAAGATCCGAATACTGTGTGTAGTGATTAATACCATATTCAGTCATTAGTTTCCGGAATGGCAGAGAAAAAAATCCATTTCCTCCATCAGTTTGGAGCGTATTGTGTGTTCTCTCTTTCAAAACGATCTTCTTTGCATTGGTAACCTGTTTCCCAGTTTTGTTTTTCAAAGGTATACCCCAACTATATTTCGAATAAACGTATATTATGGTTACAATATACTTGTATCCCTTATTGTATTTTGAAAGCAATGTCATGTCACACAAATCGGCTTGAAAAAAATAATTTAAACCACGAGTAACAATTCTTCTTCTAGGATATCTTATCCTACCAGGAGCATGAAGCTCTTGAGCTAGCTCACTAAACTTCATTTGTAATATAACCATTTTCTGTTAACTCTTCAATAATAGAACCCATTTTGTTTGTATGTGAATTATTCCCAGACTCTCTTGAAGCGATGATAAGTTTTATTTATCAACCAATTTACTAGGATTATTCCAATGTACAGATGAAAAGCGGTCGCCAATTTCATCTTTGTATATTCCACTTCTGACTATATCTCCTATTAAATGTATTTTCGGGTGGTTTTCATCTCCTGAACGAATATTAGCATTCGTTCGACAATTAAGCTCTATTTCTGCAAATCAGTGTCAGAATATCCATTTGGAACATTTTTATACAATAATTCAAATAATCCTTCACTGACATCAGTTACATAATCACATATTTTAATTTTACTGTCAGGCATAAATTTAATTACCGAATCTCCCAGGAACCAACTGTTTTCATGATAATAAACACCAAATGTATCGTGCAGAGGAGAAGAATGTTATACAGATAAATAACTAAGTTTTAATTGAGAAAGGAATTGCTTGTTCTTTGTTAAAGGTTCTTTTTCTGCTTTAATTTCCAATGCTGTTTCATTAGGTTTATTCAACACAGAATATAAGGTATTCATTCTACTCGTAACAGGTTTAAAAATTTCTTCATTTGAAACATCCCATTCCATATGGGCTTGTTTGACTTGTAAATATTTCTCTTTCACAGCAAATATAACATTATGTAATTCTGAAGCAGAGGCAGACATGCTTTGATTACATTACATTAAATTGAATATATTTATATATGAATTAAGTCGTTGATTTTCTAACTGATGTAGTAGGTCGATTTTTTGCACTATTTCTATCTTATCAATTTTACTTATAACTGCATATAATTTTGCTAAAGTTTTAGCTTTCAAATCATTGATAAAATAATACACTCATGTTTCCAAATCATTATTTTGTTTTCTCAGATCTGTTTGCATAACTAAACCAACATTTTTATTAATCAATTCATCTCTTATATATTGCATTATTTCTTCCATTCGTGTTTCAATTTGTTTTTTAATAGTAGCATTTACCACTTCATTAATTACACCTCTTAAATTTTCTTTCATTTCTTGAAGTCGTGTTGTAAAAACTATGTTTGTCATATCGTTAAAATCCTTACTAAATCCATGTAAGCATTCTTCTATTCTAAATTCATTACTCTGCAAATCAGTGCTAATATTTTTTAAATGGTTGCAATGACACTCAGGTTTTTATCAACATTATTATTCAAATCAAATAACTTTATCAATTTCTCTTGAATATCATTTGATTGCGATTTAAACACATTTAGCATAATAGTGTTTATCTTCCACATAATGTTTATTCACCGCATCGCTGTCTTTCACAGCCATAACCATATTACGTAATATATGTCTGTTCAAATCACAATTCCCACTGTGATTTTTGGTTAAACAGTGATTGTAATGCTAATGTTTTATGCTGCTATGTCCAAGCCTTGGAAGACTCTTTGTCTTTGCCTGGAAGTAACAAATTTTCAAAACCAGACCTATATATGCTTTCATATAGGGGAAGTGTTGGCATAATCACCAAAAACTGTATTTTTCTTTCTATCAGTAAAAACACTTATCTTTAAACTATGTAAATGGCATATCACCTAAAACATGATTAATGTACATATGTTGCAGATTAATATTTTTCATTTGAAACATAATTACCATATTTGCATTATTGTGTAAATTATGTTTCGGTATATGTGTGTAATTTCACGATAGATAAAAACAATTAACATTTGAATTTCGACCAAAAGTGAAATATTGCTGTATTTCACCCTGCGGTTCACACCAAACATCGTCAAAAATAAATACGGAATTCGGTAATGCTTCATCGGAGGCACTAAATCTTCTTTATTTCTAAAAGGAAAATATTGCATTCCTTCAATTATCGATAAAATGTCCGCTAACTGTTGATATTTCTCTTGTTGTATTGTTTTAGAAAACACATATGCGTTTTCAAATTAAAGTCCATTCGGATGCACCAACAGCGACATAATAACACAAGTTTTTCCACAATCAAGAGGGACCACTTATTATACAATATATATATTTGATTGCAAAAGAATGCCATGTTTCTGTTCAAAAACACTTTCTTTCGTATTTACAAATTACCGGCAGATGTACCAATCTAACATATTGTAATGTACTTATGTAATGTTAGTAATGTATTGTAAAATATCAACATAATGTATTACAATGTAATATAATGTACTAACATAATGTATTGTGACATACTGTAATATACCAATGTAATGTATTGCAATGTAATATAATGTACTAACATAACATATTGTAATGTATTGTAACATACTAACATAATGTTAGTAACATATTTTAATGTATCAATGCAACGTATTGCAATGTAATATAAGCTATTGTAATGTATTGATGTAATATAGTAATGTAAAACTAATGCAACATATTAACATAAAACTATAAATGTAGGTCTATATATAGGTCCGTGTTCAGTTGAAAACAATGGCTCGTACTAAACGTATCAAAAAATGATGCAGTGAATTGAATACATTGATTAATAAATTACCATTTGAATTGCATTTACCGAAATACAATTAATGCAGGCCAGGTACTAAACTTGCAAAATGCTTTGAATGTAACGATAAAAGAATAAACTCTTTGGAAGACACGTGTAAAGAACACAATATAGTTTACGATCGAACAAAACATTTGAAAGAAAGACATATAGCAGATACAATTCCAGCCGATAAAGCAGGAAATATAAGGAAGATTCTATCTACATCTACAGGTGAAAAGCTGGGAGCTTGGGCTGCTGATAAAGTTATGTGCTCGAACGCGAAGAGAGGCATGGGCTTTAAATGCAAAACCAAACAAAAAACGAAGAAAGGAGAAATCATTCCATTCCTATTTCCAGCATTAACAGCTCTTGGATCAATCCTCAGAGGGGTCTCGGCAATTAGCAGAGCAGTTAAATCAAAAAGTAACGAAATGTTAGACAAGGACGAAAAAACTCCAAACGTGGGAAAAAATGCAGATATTCCTAAATAGTCATCCAAAACATGCATTAACACACAAAGATATCAATATAATTGTAATGAAACTGGATATTCCCTATTTCCGAGGTGTGTATATGAGAGACGATTTACCAAAGAAACCAAATCTACGTGAATGTATGATTGTTAATTTAGATTCGAAACAAAACTGAAGGAACGCATTGGGTTGCAATAATTAAAAACGTTAATCAATAATTGTATTACGACAGTTTTGGCGATTTACATCCTCCAATTGAAATATGTAATTATTTAAAAAGCACGGAAATAAGATACAATTACAAAATTGAACAATTACCAATTACAATCAATTGCGGACATTTATGTTTACGTTTTTTGGCTATAAATAGTGTATATAAGAAATTGTAATAGTAAAACATATTAATAATATGCTAATAACGTTGATATTAGGTGGAAATTCGTCGCAATTGCATGCATTATATTTCCCTGCATTGGAATTACATGGAGAATGGCAAATAAGTATAATAGAATTCGTTACTTACAACAGCATACCAAACATTGATATACATACTCAATCATTTATGGCTAATATTGATGAAAAAGCATACAAGATTGTGATACCTGTAGGATCTTATGAATTGGATGACCTTGAAACATTCATTTAAGCGACATTACCTGAAGATGTACATTTTCGATTACATGGAAATCCAAATACGTTAACTATTGCAATGTATAGTAATGTATATATCGATTTCTCAGAAGACAATTCAATAGCGGATTGAAATCGGATTAGGAATGTTTGATAGTATTAAAATCGGATTAAGGATTAACCCTTTTTTGATTTACTCATTCAATTAAATTGATATCAAATCGATAATCCGATTAATCAAGGGCGGCATCCCTTTGATCTGCCCCCCCCCCAGTCCTACTACTTGTAGTTATTGCTATAATAAAGGTGTTGTGTTTAATGAAGGCTGGTTTATCAATTCATCTTAGAGTTAGGTACCCCATGAGTAGTCCCCCTCCTAGAACTGTGAATTTGACACATAATAACTGAGTTCACCGTGAAGTTGTAGACCAGTGATAAGATTAGGAGGAAAGAGATTGCTACAACATACATTGTAATTAATTTGCATTCTAAAATAGGTGTTGTTTATGTAAATGTTTATTGTATGAGGAAACTACTAAAGACATTCTGTTCAAGACACTGGTATTATAAAGGATATTAAGTATTATAGTTTTCTGAAGTTTCCAGCATTGTGTTGAATTTTACGTGTGACGAATCTGCTCCTGCCAATCACAGCTTAAAGATTTTAAACCGTTCTCATCACCAATCCTCCTCAATTCTCCTTACCAATCCTCCTCAATCCTCCTTAATCCTCCTCTGAAATCCTGCCTCCGACAGACTGACTGCTGCCGACTGCTCCTGCCAAGAAGTTATTGATTTGCTGGTTTAAAAAGAACTAACATACTATATATAAATGCAGATAATTCATCACATTCATTAAAGGTGTCGGGTATCAGTCTTTTTCATATGGCTCATGGTCGCTGCTCTTTTACATGCTAGTGCCAGACGAATCCTCGAGCTAAGTGAATAGTCTGGATAACTCACCATCCATACCGCTCACTCGCGAGCATGACCATGTTAGAAAATGTAACACCATCCTCTCGAGACTCGAACCGACGGCACACACTCGCCATCATCTTCGATATCTAGAAGGAAGTCACCCGTTTGCGAAACATTTCGCAAAACTTTTTACGAACCAGTCATCCATTGTAGGAATGTACCCTCTAGAATCACTTCACAAAACCCTTTGTGAATGGTCCATCTGATTGGAGGATAATTTCTTGTACTGATATTTTAAGGAACCCAGCTTATGCTCACAGAAGGTATTCTACTATATGTTTTAATATTATATATATGGGTGTACTCTGATAAAACATATATACCATGTCCACACACTGCGAAAACCCACGTGTCCTGTTCGCACGAGCAGATGTGTTCAGAAAATACGTTGTTATACACACTTCTGTGGTTTAACTTTATTATATATAGCATATGCGTATGCATAGGGTCACATTTTTAAAGCCACGAGCATATATCTACAAAAAAACTCAGGTCACTAATCAAATTAAGAACCGATTATCTTACCCTGATCCCTATCTCCGATGCCTAAAACTTGCATTCCTAAAGCAGTCTCCGAAACACTGGGCAAAATTACCAAAGTTTTTCTAAGTCCGACAGAAAAATTAATTGTTAATAGTTTCGGGTCTCGAACGCAGGTCCCTACACAATGCCTAACCGCTGCATATTGCTTAGAAAGTTATATAGGGTGTAAGTAATCGGCCAGAAGTTCACGCACGAACTTCGCTAATGAGAGTCAAAGCTCGCGTCATAAATCGAATAGCGAACCACTTATTTCAAACATAACTTAATTATTTTTTTAAAACCCACTTTTAGCCCTAATTATATATTCCTCCCATGACTGGGTAAAAAAAAGCAAATTTTTTTTTTCAGAAGTCAGATAGGAAATTAATATTTTTAATAGTTTCAGGACTTGAACTCAAGACCCTACACAAACCTATGTAAAATATTAGCACAACTTAAAAAAAAATTAAGTTAAAAAAATAATAAAATCGGAAAATAATACAGATTTTCGATTTGACGTACACTATGCCTATAAAACCAATATGGCTTCCAGAAACATACATATATACTTGAAGAAAATTAGTTGGGCGTAACTGCCGAGCACCTTCGGGTATGCCCTACAAACCCGAGTCGATGGCTTCCGAGAACACCAGCCGAAGATTGCCGAGCTCGTCCCAGTCGAACCGACGATCGCCAGCCGCCCAGCCACACAAGCTGCCATTTAACTACAGGTGTCCCAGAAAATGCTTTACCATACTACTCAGCTGTAGTAATTCAAATGCTCTACGACACTTGAAAAAAATTGTAGCAGGGGAAATAGTTAAAAAGGTCCCATTTGGCCCCTTAAAGGACATCTCAAAAGAAATTCTTTCAGCTGGTTTTGTGTGCGCTACGTGACGCGGCATGAGACAAGTTTCGCAGTGCCGGGTTTCAAACCGCCGGTTTGAAACTCTCATTAACAAGCGCGATTTACGAACGCGCGCAAGTGTTTGTGTCGCATTGGAATTCTCTCTCTCCCCCCCCCCCCCCCCCCCACCAACTTGATTCCCGTGCCATGAAACGACTCGGCGTTGGGGAATTTCCCCGTCAATGCCGTCCGCTCGGTTTAAGTCTTCCGTTCCCGTTAATTGATCTTTTGTCCGCGCTACAGTCCGCGACGCATTCGCGCCCGAGAGACAAGTTTTGTTATGAACAATGCCGAGGACGAGCGCCGTCCTCGGCCAATAGCTCTCCTTCGCTTCGTCGGCGTTTCTGATCTTTTTGTTGTTATTATTATCCCTTCGCTTCCCAATTCTGCGTGGTCGTTACTCCTCGGCCATTGTGACCACGTGTGTGTGGTCGCGACGCCTTTTCCACGTTAATTCTCGCCATTGTTGTTCCGGCGACGGTTTGATGTGGCACCACGCGGCATTCCGCTCGTTCTGCCTAGGTTTTTATTTCTTCTACCGTGGAACCCGCACTCATGCAGGTCCTGGTATCTGTACGCTGTCATCTGCGTTGTTTCAGGCTCTAGCAAAACCCAGGATTAAAAAAAAAAACATCAAGGCCTGGGCCCTGTTTCATAAAAGTAAAAGACTTGTAATATAAGATGTTTCTTCATAATAGTAACTAATATTATGAGGTGGATGTTTCATAAAATAAAAAACTTATAAAAATAACTTAGAAGTTATAGAATCAATTTTAGTAACTCGAACAAATCTGTTTCATAGAGAAATAGCAAGACTTTTGAAATCACTGTTAAAATCATCACTTATAAAATAAGTGTTTACACCACTCTTCATCCAGTGTTTGGAATCAATTTCAGTGGGTGCTATTGTTTTTTATATGAATTAAACTGAGTTATATAATTTCCAAAAACCAGCAAGAGAGAAAATAAAAATATAAAATCTATTGGCTTTTAAGAAATTGTATGAACTTAAATTTGAACTGTTTGAGAAGTTAAGCGCTACAAATACAAAACAAATTCGTCGAAAAGCATGGAATGAAGTTCATGATTATGTTGCATCGATGATTGTACTTGGTTCTAACCCTTAACTTCTTGGCTGTCTCATATCACATTGCTCATCCTCACTACTATCACGTGTATCAGTCATTATCTTTCTCACATTTAGTAAAGAACACAAAACATTTCGATAAATAATTCAACCTCAACCAAACCTAGAATAATTATGAATATTTTAACATGCTCTTTAAAGATATGAAAATAGTACTTATATTAACAATTGTAAGGTAAGGCAATTGTTGAAACAATATTACTGTGTTACTTTTATTATAATGTTCTAAAATGATATTTGATTCTGCTAATTGGTTTTATGAGTTTCTATATTTATGAAACAATACACTTATGAAATGTACTTGTATTAGGAGTGGGAAACTTATAAAAAGAGTTTGCTAATTGTTATGAAAAAAACTAGTTCCTTTCTTTATGAAACACTAATTTTGGTACTTCTTGTTTTCTTTCTAGTAATCTTACATTAAAAGCGTATAATAATAGTAATTTTATGAAATAGGCCACTGGTTTGAAAGCAGTAAGAATTTGTTGAGTTGAGTTGTGAGATTTGGACGGCTCTTAACAATGATGTCTAGAGAGCCGATGAGGGTAAATGAGGTGAGAATGGAGCAGCGCCGGAATGCAAGGGCGGGGGAAATGGAAGATCCCCGAGAAAACCCACCGACTATCGGCATCGTCCGGCACGATTACCACTTGCAAAAATCCGCGAGTGACCCGGCCGGGGATTGAGCCCGGTTCGCCTAGGCGGAAGGCGAGCCGTCTAACCGCTCAGCCACTGCTACCCCCAGTGAGAATTTGGTATAGGAAAATACATGTTGGTTAAATTCGGTTCAATGAAGTCAACTTTGAATATGAAAACTTGAAACAAAAACTCAAGTGAGAGAAATGATAGTCTCAAGCGCTGCATGGACGCAAATATAACATGTTTTGCATTAATTTTTAATTTAATTATTAATTTTTCTGATCATTCCAGGAAACGGGCTCTAAAATAATATATTATGGCTTCGATAGCCAAGAGGCACATTTTATTCCGCTCAAAAAAGTTTGTGGAAACCCGTTACGTAGGGACTTAAGAATGAACACAGCCATGTAATTCTAAAATACCAGACTTTGTCTGTGCAATCTTTAATTATTTTTATTTACATTTGCAGGTAGCATGGATGGAGAAATACCTGCGGCAACAATCATTTTCTGCTCGTATCAGAAAAAAAAAGCTTTCATTCATATTGTCCCGGAGCTTACGGAAGGACTCCAGATCTTCGAACGTGGAAAGTTCTTTTTTGGTGTTCATTAATTACCAACCGCCTTTCCCTCTTTTGAGTGGGATCGCGGTAGCTGAGCTGTTAGACTGCTCGCCTCCCACCAAAATCAACCGGGTTCAATCCCCGGCCGGGTCACTCCTGGATTATCGCAAATGGGAATTATGCCGGACGATGCCGCTGATCGGCGGGTTTCCTCGGGTATCTCCTGTTTCCACCGCCCTTTTCATTCCAACGCTGCTCCATACTCACCTCAAACACCCGCATCGGCTCTCAAGACCTCGATGCTAAGAACCGCCCAAATCTCGTCACGCCCCCCTCTTTAGGCTCCATTAACATTCTGCAGAAAGCCAAACAGTTGTGATAAAGGCTGTTCACGTTAAAGAGAGCACTTTTGAAGCAAACCTTAGACAAATTTACTGCTCCTGCCAGCATATATTCTAACGGGCGCACTGAGTAACATGCGGACAGTAAAGTTGGTAACGGTTGATGGAAAGTTGTTCCATATCTTAACGTCGAATAAAATGAGTTACGTGACTATATGGGATAACTTAATTATTTCTTTCGCTTTTTTTTTTTTTTAATGTATCGAAATGTAAAAATGAGCATATTTGTAAAACATTTGCTTTATCTATAATTTCCCAGTTTCACTGGACTGATGCATGGAAATAGTGATGCGGCCCTTGCCAGTGTTAATTTTACGTAAGGTGGTTATTGAAACCGATCAAACAGTCTACAGCTCATTTGCTGTAACAACGAAACAATAGTTGTGTTGACTTAAGTACAGCACGCATCATCATTAATTTTGTTTGCAACATTGAAGTGGGTCTGAAAGTGCGAAGGAAATATATTTTAACCATCCACATCATCAGCATCTGATAGGCAATCTTCATAATTTAATTATTTAAATACAAAACCTTTCGTATGTGATTTTAAGAAGGATAATTTATTTATATTTGGCTTAAAATTATTATGTTATTGCTTAACAACTGAAATCGCACAAGTAATATAAACACACGGATTGGCTTGTATAAAATTTCCTCATTAATAAATACCACTATATATGTATGTGTTTGTAACTACACAAGTATGTGCATCAAGTGTTACATACCGTATCCAGAACTCGCCCCATTAATATAGTTGGCGATGAAAGTGTCAAGATATTGGCACTTGATATAGTCACTTTAGAAAACTATTAGATCACACACTACCGCCATTATCAGTATGTTGGCTTCAGTAGTTAGGGCTCCGTCTCATAGAATGCATTGACAGCAACATCGCTCTCATTCGTATATAATAGTAAGCGTTTAAGGCTTATAGTCCATTTACGGTTGCTTCCAACTTTTCTGAAGCCTTGCTGAAGTTTTACTTTCAAGCTATCCCTCCGCCTCCTGCAAACAAAGCTTAAGTGAGTCTAGAAAATTACACCAAAGGGACTACGACCCACATTCGTCTGCACTCACTTCAAAAATAATTTCTTACTTGGTATTACCAACAAATTTATTTTCTCACCGCTTAATTCATATTAATTATAAATTATATATTATAATTTATTGATAAAATATAAATAATAGTTCAATTTAACTAAAAGTAAAATAATAGTTTCGTGTTAACTGTGAAAAAAAAGCTTGTGATACATGGTATATTTATAAAACAACTAAACACGTCATGCATGGTTGATTTTTCAAAGGTTTGATTCAAAATGTTTGAAGAAACCACGAATAGGCGAAAGTCAATGTTGAACGTTTTAATTCGTAGGTGTCGATTAAAAATCGTATTGTGAATTAACGGGGCATTTAAGGACTTAAGATGGAAAAACCCGGGTAACATCAAGGAATGCGTAAAAGTCAAGGCACAAGTATCGCAGTCTACAGAATGTTTTGAAACGTTGGGAGTCATGGATAAGTTTAGTTGGATGGATTACCACAGAGTGAGGGGACGGTTTATTCCATTTAGGGTATCGTTTTCTGTTGCATAAAAAACAAAATAAAACGATGCACAGAAAGTAGATGAGTCAAGGACCCTCGCCGGTAGGTTCCTTACGAAAAATAAAGAATAAATCACATATAAATACATCAGTGACGGATACAAGTGTTATTATTTTAGGCGTAGGGGTTAGCAAATGTTCTGTTTGTAACTGTACAAAAATATATACAACGCGCCGACATATGTTAGACCCAATAACAAACTCGTGTGTTTGACGTTTTTGGCAGCAGTTCCTTTTTAAGTATGAGTAATCTAGACAAAACAGCGAATGATCACCCCATCACGTGAGAGTCTTTTCCTCTTATTGGATGATACTTTCTTTATACATCGTAGATCAATAAATCACTTTCTCTGCATCGTCCATACTGAGAAAAAGGTTTTGTTGAATCAAACAAAATTTGTTTCGTGCAACCAAATTAGTTGTTTTATGTGCGCATTAAATATTTTGTTCTTGTAACCAAATTACTCTTGTTGTTCTTATTTGCTTGCCCCAAACAAAGATTTCGTTGGTTCAACTAAAGATTTGTTTCACTTTACGAACATTAAACAGTTTCCTGTTAATATAAAAGCATTTGAAGCCCGACCGAGATTCGCAAGTTTACATTTAACGCACGAAAACTACGCTTCAGCAACAGCCTGCAGCTAAAGTGATTACTGACAAGACGGGCATGTGCTTAAATAAATACGTTTCAAATACTGGACAAAATCCGTAAATTAATATTTCAAATCTCACAGCTTTACTTTTCAGTTTCCTGCTGTACTTGTTTTATTAGGGCTTTTATACTATGGCTAGAGACCCGAGAAATTTGCGAGTTCAATGACCTGCAGGCTAGACTTCACAGTCTTATATACTCTCATAGAGATATAAATTGTTTGTTGGATGATTGCTGTGGAAGAAAAATGCGGTGGTTGGGAGCAAAATTTCTTGCATGTTTGTTATTGGCTTATTTATCTCCAGGAGGTGTCAAAATACACGGCGACCAAATACAAACGTAACATGAACGTACATGTGTGTGAATTCTAACTTCTCTAGAAACGAACCCGTGAAATTTTCGGGGCTCTAACCTTGGCTAAGCATTAAAATAGGCTGTACACGGTAAAATGAACACTTTTGAAAGCCCTGCCTAATATCTACCTGTATGTAAATATTCTACAAATAAGACAATTTTTTCACTTCGATGTGTTAAAAAAATCTGTAAGCGAAAGAAATAATTTAAGTTATCAGAAATTGTTACCGACCACTTTTTATTCGACGTTAAGATATGGAACTACTTTCCATCTATCATTGCCAACTTTACTGGGCGCATATCACTCAGTGTGCCCGTTAAAATATATGCAGGCAGAGACAGTGTTTTTTATAACGTTGATTTCAAAAGTGCTCACTTTATCGTGAACAGCCTTTAGATGCACTAACAAACACTGCTACTATCACAATTGTCACAAACAATGCAAATAAACTCTCGAGATGTATTTTATAATGAAGGCAATCAAATGCGGGACTTAACAAATATTTGCTTCTACATAATATTTTGTTGGCAATCTAATATTTTTGGGGCGACACAGAGGCCTTGTTAATTCAGACAAGTATTTTGTTAGATGAACGAAATTAATTTTGTTTCTATTCAAGTTTTGTTTTTTCAACAAAATATTAATCTGGGGCAACAAAGTGATATTTTTTTGGCCGTATGCAAAACGTATTTTGTTGGCCTTTCTCTTAGTGTTTTATACCAGGTATTTTTGAACAACGCCGACAAACTACAGCGGGTTATTCCTCACGAAAATATGTTTACATACACTTTTATGCTAAAGTATTGCCTGGCTGTCAGGCAACAGACGTTCCGATTAGAGAGTTACGAATAGATTTCTCGAAAACTGTTTACCTGACGGTGTTCTTACAAGACAGCCATATTTGTTAATCCAGAAATAAGATGCCAACCCCCATTTTCACCATAACAGGGGATATCTCCAACTGCGTTTTCAGGGGCGTAAGACCTTACAAAACACCATTCACCTATTTGTTGCTTAATCGCAAGAAGTCGCTAATATTTTGAACGAAAAACATTTTAATATTCGATTTTTGCGGTACATAACTGCATTAAAAAATTACATTAGGGGGGAAATAGCACATATATTTTCGGCTAATTTTTTTATAAGGAATAATCTGCAGGATATTGTCGGCATTGTTCAAAGAACATTGGCCATAGAACGCCATGAACGAAAGCGCTAAATTACTTTTGCCCTAATACAGTTCATAACGTCGGTTCTCGTGTTACAATGTGTAGCTGAAACATGAGTATTTCTAAGATTACAAAAAATTCTCCATATTGTTCACAATGTAGGGATGATGCAACCGTAGCTTGTTGTGTTACGTTGAGGGTCCTATGTACTGAAACGTTTTCTGTGAAATCGTTATTTGCGCGTAAACGCGTATCTCGGTAAATAAAAGTCCTGGAAATACATAGTTTTGCCAGAAAGGATAAAAACATTTTGTCTATATTGCTATCCTTTACTTGTATCAAGTTAAGAGTATTAATGGAGAAAAGAAATCGTGAAAGTGGTCAAATATCGTTTTTAAAGCTTGCCTATGCAGTTTATTTAATAGGCAAGAGGAAATTACGATTATACGCAGGTAGTTCGTTCTGTCTACTTTAATCTTGTGTAATAAACCCCACAGTTACAGATCTAGTTTACACAGTAAAGCGTTAGGATGGAAACACTGCACGCCTTGCGGTTAGGAGCGATGAGGCGCTAGGCGTGCGTGTTATTGTCGCCCGTATAGCTCCCTCGCTTCTTGACCTTGAACGCGCGGGTACATAGTCTCCTTAATAACCTGTATAACAGCTATATTCATAGAGAACAGAAATTGTTTCCCCGTAAAGTGTACGTCGCTACTAAAGCGGATGAGTAAATGTGTTCCGCAAATGGTTAACCTTCGGTGATGACACGGAATTAAAAATAGTAAATATGTTTACTAGAAAATAAATAACGTGATGTTGAGGAGGGAGATAGCTAAGGTCGCGCAAGCGAGCCGGATTCGGCAGAAGCGGGTGGTTTTCGTGAGGTAACATAAAGATGGTGAGAGGTGCGCAGATGGAAGCCTTGCCCACTGAGATAACGGTAGCCGGGCGGCGGTGATCTGTCCCGGGGCCACACGCCGTCTTGGCGAGTGTAAACACGACGGCGATGTATCGCGAGGCCGCGAGGCGAGTCGTATCTCCCCGCTGCGAGCCCCATCTCGACTTCCTCCTTAGCATCGCCCGAACCCATCTCGCTGTGCGCTCGCCCGCCCGGCAACACGGCTGCCACTCTCCTGACCCAGGGCTGCCAATCTCCCAGTCTAGTTCCAAAACCCAGGGTTGATGCTCTCAATGCCCACGTTTGATGCTCGTATGGCCCACAGCTGTCACTCGCCCGGTCCAGAGCTGCCACTTCCCCACTCCCTTAGTTGCTAGTTCCAAGACCTAGCATTGAAACTCACAACGCCCACACTTGCTCGCACAACGTACATCTGCCACTCACCCGGCCCAGGGCTGCCATTCTCCCAATCCCTTGGTTGCTAGTTCCAAGGCCCAATGTTGATGATCTCAATGCCCACGCTTGAAACTCGCACGGTCCACATCTGCTACTCGGCCGACCCAGGGCTGCCACTTGTCCAGTCACTTAGTTGCTAGTTCCAAGACCCAGGGTTGGTGCACACAATACTCATGCTTTATGCTCGAATGGCCCACAGCTGTCACTCGCCCGGTCCAGAGCTGCCACTCTCCCACTCCCTTAGTTGCTAGTTCCAAGACCTAGCATTGAAACTCACAACGCCCACACTTGCTCGCACAGCCCACATCTGCCACTCGCCTGGCCCAGGGCTGCCACTTATCCAGTCCCTTAGTTGATGGTTCCAAGGCCCAGGGTTGCTTCTCTCCTAGTCACTTTGTTGTTAATTCCAAGGCCCTCACAGGGCCCAGGGTAGTTAATTGTACAGTACAGGGTTGCCATTCGACTGGTACCTTGGTTGCTTCTTCCATGGATCTTGGCTGATACTCGCAAGGCTCATTAACGGGTGTGATGAGAGGACTGCTAATATCTCATGCTTGGATTTTTACTTCCCTGTGATTTAAGTATCTTCAATTTTTGTATATGTTTCCTGGAAAGTACCTAGGTCCTGGAGTGTGTGTGTGTGTAAGAGGGGGGGGGGGGTGTAAACATTTTTTGTCTTAGTGTCCGTTATAGATTAATTACTTTCTAAAATATAAATACTTAACATTTTTTTCTAGAATTTGCATTTTCAAGATTATTGGGATCAAATTCACCAGCATCCAACATAGGTGTCAGAGTCAGTGAGGTAATATGTTTCTAAACTTCTATTAGTTTCTTTCGATTTTTTCGATTTTTATTTTTCAAGTTACATTGGTGTCAATGTCAAGTATATTAACAACCATCATGGTGGCCAGAGTAATTTTTGCAATTTTTCCTCTATTTTTAGAATTAACTTCTCTTTTTTTTCGCGATTTTCTCTACTTTTTATTACTGGGGAGTGTGTAGGTATGGGTAGGGGTTGATGGTTGGGGCGATGGGGTCAAGAGAGTGAGGGGTGGGGTAACATTATATTTTACTCAATTTTTATAATTAATTTTTCGGTTTTTAAAATTATTCTCGAGTTTTGTGACTCTGAAGGGTTTATGCAAAAAAAAAGGGGGTTCGTGGTTGGTTGGTTAGGGTGGTAGTAGGGTTAATTGTGACTTAGTATAATACGTTAAGCGATTGTTTACCATTTTTTTTTAATTTTCTGCGATTTTTCTCGGTTTTAGAATTTGTTTTCCATTTTTATTGATTTTTATAATAACTGCCAGAGCGAGGGGGTGTGGTGATTATGAAGAGGGGTTTGGTGAATGGGTGGGGTAGCGGTAGAAGGGTTTGGATATGGACGGTGCAGGATAGTGGCGGCGGAGTAGGCCATGTCCGTTGATCCTCCCTGGTCCACTAGATGTGGCTCGGAGCCTCGAATCCTTCTTTACTGCACTGAGGATTAAGTGACTTATTCTGCTAAGAGCTGCTAATCCTCTTGCTTGTCTGAGAACTTTTCCGTCCATGCTTCGAGGAACTTCGAATCCGCTTTCCTCATTATTCTATTTGGTTTGGAAATTTCTTGGTGAAAAAAAGTAATTTTTTGGTAAAATAGATAATTTCAGAAGTAATTTTTGGGGTGAAAAAGGCAATTTGGTCGATAACGTGGCCACCCCAGGCACCAACCGACGGCCGCTACCCTCTCGACTTCCGAGTTCGCTGGAGGCTTGTGGTTCCTGATTCACGATACCTGACCCCGAACCGACATTTTATATCTACTTACGAATTTCTTTAGCAGTTTAGCTGTGTTCACATTGGAGTTAAGACACGCTCGTCCTTGAAGAGTCTTAACGCAGTGCTACCTAATATGCTGCATCTGAGATACGGGAAAGTCTCCATTATATATGTGTACGTTTGCATACGAAAACACATAGCAAATGTTCATATGAGTTGTTGTGTAATATTTAAAACGTTTTCATGTGTATCACAGTAACCGCCGCTACTCTCATATAAACTGCCGCCTAGTTGAACCTGTTCAGTTAAAGTATGGAGCATTAGAATTCGTTAATTTCCTGATCAGCTGAAGGCGCATAGAGAAAATTAAATCTTTGAATCCTCTTTGCAACTGTGTGAAACTCTCAATTATGCCGTGAACCAAAGGCAAACACAGAATGAAAAATTGTTTCTTGTCATTGATTTGTTAAAAATACTGTTAACTAAACGCAGTGTTAAAAAGTTTTCTTCATTTTACGGAAAAGTGCTGGTAAAAGTTTATCCAGGGGTGTCCAGAAACTCTCCATAAAATTATGGACACATTCATTTTCAAACACTGATTTTCCGTAAGTTTCACAGTTAATTCCCGTTAATTCCCTAGTTCGGTTTTCTGTACTTACAAAATAGAGATAATTAAGTTAATCTTTAATTATAGTTATGTGGGTGATTTACTGTGTATAGTATGTAAGCATTCTATAAAAAAAAGATAAAATATGCTGTACCTGAGCGATATTTTAACCTGAATCAAACAGCTGGACGCCATGTCTCTAACCACTCACATGCACTTTAAATCTGAATCAGTGATATCAGTCAGTGAAATAACGTTCACTGAATGTCAGTTGTTAAGCTGCTGCTGACCGGCGAATCAAACAAATTAATTGGCAACAAGTGATTTATCGGAGTGACATTCTTGACATTCACAAGTAAATCACAAATAAATCAATGAAATTAAACCACTATATTAATTGGTTATCTGGCACTGATTATCAGTTGCTCAATTCTCACGGTTTTCACTGATTTGGCTTAGTTCTTACTGATTCAAGCTTAGCGTGTAATTCGTCTACAATAAATTTTGGGGTATAAGTTGTACACGGTGAAATGAGCACTCTCGAAAGCACTACTTAAGATCTACTTATATACACGTTGTTTACTAATCCGCCTTATAATTAACATTGTCATGGGCCTCATTACTTTATTCATGCGTCGGTAAAACGCAATTATGAAATTTTTAAGAAAGTTAATACTTTACATATCTGCTCATTTATACACTTAAATGCATTAAAAAAAAAACAGAACGCGAAAGAAATATTTTTAAGTTATCGCAAATGGTTACCTAACACTTTTTATTCGACGTTAAGATATTGAACTACTTTCCATTCATCGTTACCAACAGTGCTGGGTGAATGTCACTCGTGGCGCCCATTAAAATATATGCATACAGGGACAGTGACTTTTTTCTAAGATTCATTTCTAAGGTGCTCACTTTATCTGAATAGCCTTTATAAATGGGTTATTTCAAGTACAGTCACGTAATCAACTTTTTCAGTTTCTTTCAAAGTTAGTGTATTTTAAGGGTCACTAAATGATACAGACGACTGATGCTACTAGAATAGGCCTAAGTGGCGTGGATAACCTTACCTGCAGCAAAAACGATAATTTTCTGGTTACAGTGCAGGCGAAGAAAGCTTCGTGTAGACTCGGTATTGTTCTTTCCCGAAACCAGAAGCTATAGGATTTGGGGAGACTTTCCGTGTTTTGTATTTGCAGAGTTCAGCTCAGGTTTTCATAATAGTGAATTGCGCTTCCGCATATTTACTGTAAATTTCCATAAACATACGGAAATTTTTAACAGTCCGTTAAATGAAGTATTTTCAGCTTCTGACACTAAACAATTTTTTTCATCGCACCTAATTCAATTTGATTACACTGTAGCAATTTTTTTAAAACTACCTTATTCTAAGTCTTATGTGAAGTTAAGGCCCGAATGTAGGGCGGGATTTTATTACATCTCAGGGATAGCACCTGACGCTTACTAGGAAGGAAAATCATGCAAGGAGACATCCATCGCGGCAATGAGGGATTGGGCAGCCATGGCCTGCACTTTGCGGCCATGACTACTTCCCTAAGTGTACTTAGAGCTAGTCTTAACTATGAAGAGCAAGGGAAAAAACCGTCAAGAGAGACGTAAAAACCCTTGTGAAAGAGAAGTAAAAATTTCAAAATTACTTCATGCATTAAATTAAATTAAATTAAATAGAATGCTACAGGAGACAGAGTATTTGGAAAACATGCACTTAGTTAAAAGAGTTGGAAAGACTAGTAGAGAGGACGCGGGAGCTTTGTTTATTCTTAACTTAATGCCGACAGTAACCAGAGAGGTGTTTGGGCGCCTCTCTGGTGGGAGAAGTGACGCTATTGGGCCTCTTCCTCCCGATCACTTCTGTGAACCTGAAAATTAAAGGAGCGAAAGTGAGCTGCCAGTAAGTGTCAGCTGGGCTGGCTCTTACTGGTTTTTACTGGAACGTTAAAAGACGGCAAGGACCTGTGGACGAAAGGACAAATTAATCTAACCTAAATGACCTATAATACTATCCTAAATATAACAAATAGTAGCATATGTCCTTGGGGACATATGTATTAAAAATAATGCTGTGCTACCTTACAGCGGCCAGTCTCTGTAGCCATAGGCTGTGACAAAGCATATCTACTGCCTTATGCTGTAAGTGCACTGACCTTCGCTGTGTAAGGGGGGGGGGGAGAGAATTGACTTATAAGGTGGAGGTCTCTCACCAATTGAATTATCGAACCACACGACACTGCAAACCTCTACGTCTCGGCAGAGGCGGCCTTGGGATCAGCTGCAGCACAGGGCCAAGCATACTAGCAACTGGCTAGGATGAGAGGTTAAGTCTACGTTAACCTATAATATCCTAAATAAAAATATTTAAAGTGAAGTGTATAGTTAATTAACCTAGGCTGAGCTGTCCGTTCGCGGCTGCTCAGGTTAAACTAATGTTTCTATATAAAAGGCTGCGTAGGGTGTATAATGATTGGAAAGGCAGTGTGTTACACGCAGAGCGAAGGGGGCCTGGGGGCTAGAAGCGACTTAGGTCACTTATAGCTTTGGGTCTCATCAATATCATAGTCCTCTATGGCAATGATGAGAGGGTTGGCATGTTCGTTAAGAGATTTATAAAAGGTCTGGGCCTGCTTGAGAATTGAAACTTGCAGAAGTTTTTGTTTAAGTTCTACATTGGAATATAACGTGGTGCATGAGAAGCCAACCTGAGGTATTTATTCTGCACCACTTTACACTGTTGCTCAATATGTACTTGAACGTAACAAAAAGCGCAGTGTCAACGCGCGACTAGTAGAACTTCTCTTTGAAATACCCTTAACACAGTGTTAAAATTTTGATTTGTAAATTAGTAGAAACCTAGTTTTTATTGTTACGCACAGAAAAGCAAAAAATGCCATTTTTGTGTCATATGCACGCACGTCCCTGACAGTTTGCCAGTTACAACTGGATCGATGCATGACTTGATACTGTAGAAGGATATAAAATCGGCACCAAATTATTTAACAAGTACTTTTTTCAAAAGTGGTCAAAAAACAGTAAAGAGCACGTATTAAATGAAATTAACATTGCTTTTGTTTTTTATTATTCCATCTGAATTCTCGCTTAAATATTACCATGGATTACAAACGTCATTCAAAATTTATTTTAAAAGAAGTTAATTTTTGTGAACAATTAATATAAAAATGGAAGTTTTTTTTTTTACACATGCGCATTAGTTCATAAATTATATAAATTTCTCAGAAAATTTTTTAGAAGTTATAAAGGCTATGTCATTAAATTCCCCGTCTGTAAATTCTGCCGAGAACAAAACTGTTTTCTCTGTCGTGAGGAGACACCCAGTTGATCGAAATGTTTCCAAGGCCTCACATCAACGATCGTAAGATGCCATTAATGTCTTTGAACACTTAAACTTAATTGACAAAACGTAAGACACAACGAGGTATGAAATTGTCTCTTTCGTGATTAAAAGTGTGGTTTTCCAGCGCCATTCTTGAATTTTTAAGTACACCAAGGGATAACTTCCCCACTTCTGACGTAGGGATGTTAATCATACTGATTTTTATATTTTGTGTGAACGGAAAATAATACTCATCCGTTTACACACGTCGAAAAAAATCGAGAAAACTTTTAAGTGCGTGATCTCGGAATAATGCCAAGATATATTGTGACAGAGTATAGCGCTTGATCATATTTAACTGTGCTTATTAATGAAGTTACGTTTTATAACACGATTCGAAATAGAAGCAGCGGCGAAGAGGATTATAATCTTAATTTACCAGAGATCTTCCAAAAGTCCGTGAAGTGGCACACCATTGCAATAATTCTGTTGGGGGCCACGGTGGCTGAGCGAATACTGTTCGCCTCCCACCGAGGCGAACTGGGTTCAATCCCCGGCCGGTTTACTCGTGGAGTTTCGTAAGTGGGAATCGTGCCGGGCAATGCCGGTGCTGTTCCACACTCGTGTCACTTGGCCCTCATCGGCTCTCAAGACCTTGTTGTTAAGAGGCGACGAAATGTCTTCACTCCACTCTTCACTCGCTGATTCCGTGGAAGCTATTCTGTGACTATCGGAGGCGTGGTTTGTTTGTAAGAGAAAGGCTAACATGCAGTTGTTGTTTAGTATTAAAATGGAAGATGCTATGGCTATACATTTAATGACCAGACAAAGGATAGCTTTCGAACTTTGTGCAACGTTAAATCGAAGTGGCCGGGAAACATCAGACGAGCGTAGGGCGAAGAATTAATAGGCGATATTCAAGAGTAAAATCGTTTTAACATTGAAAAAAAAAAAGAAAAAAAAATCGTGGTTACCCAAAAAAAAAAATAGTCAGCGGCCACAAAATTATTTTGTCAATATTGACTTGACAAATGATTTTGTGGTGCCAACAAAATTTTTTTGTCATTCCAGTATTTAGTGGAAACCACAAAATGTCGTTTGTGGTTTCCAATAAATCCAGTGTGTTATTGTTGTGGCAGTATTTTGCATTTATACTTGCATTTTTAAATTCAAACACATACATGTCTCACAATAATGTGTTCTTTAGTCGCAGCGAAAATATTACGATTGTAGCAGCAATACTAAGCTCACAGAGATGTTTTGCGAGCTGTGGGCTTTCGTACGAAGGAATGATTTAAAAACAATTAAACACTACGTTGAATTGTCATGACTGGAATTCGAACCTTGGGCCACTTAACTGCGAGCTGAGCATGGCACTACCTTGCTCAACTTTAAACTATTGCATTCAGCATGTATATAACAGAACCAAACACAGACAAATATGGCGTCGTGGCCAGAAAGAAGGTGGCCACTTCGATTATCCCAGAGCGCATGTGCAGAATGTAACAGACGTTGTTTTCAGTCGCAGTAGAATGTTTTACTGTGGATAACATGAATGCTGTTGCTGCAAACTAAATATTTCGTGGTGGCCAAAAAAGGTTTTTTTAATAAACAAATATGTTAGTAAGATTTAGTACTAGTTACTCTACGTGCTATTGGTTACCCAAATTTGTTTTTTTTTTTTTTTTTTTTTTTTTTTTGCAAAACAACTAAATTTCGCCTTGGAAAGCATCAACCCAAAAGTTTTTGTAATCACTAACAAATCTCTCCTTTTTTTTTTTAGGGCGAGGAAGGTAGAGTGGAGTGATTACGGGAGGCTCTTAACAACGACGTCTTTGAGAGCCGATGAGGATGAAGCGAGATGAGTGTGCTGCATAGCGCTGGAATGCAAGCGCATGCGAAACGGGAAACCCCCGAGAAGACCCGCCAACCAGGTACGATTCCCGTGGGTGAAAATCTGGGGGCGATCACACCGGGAATCGAACCCGGTTCGACTATATGGGAGGCGAGTAGTCTAACCACTACACCACTGCAGCCCCCGTAACCAATTAGCAGATGTTGAAAAACATCTTTTTTTTTTTTTGTTTTAGCTGTGTACGTGATTGACATGAAAGTGAATTACAGGTCGGTTCCTAGTAACGTAGGAGGGTTTGTAGTGTTATAGGTGGCTCGTGCTACTTTTCTATTGTTTGAAAGAATAGGCCTGAGTGGCGTGAATATCCCCTACTGTTGCAAGAACAGTTGATCTCTTGTCACAGCGGCGAAGAGCGTTTTGCGTGGCCTAGCCATTGTTCGTTCCAGAAACCCGCAACTTTTGTAAACACGATAAGGTTCAGTATTTCATAAAGTGACGAGGCCTATGGCAATGCTAATTTTATATCAGGCGGAAAAACACACAGCGTGCACACAAGTACATCTTACGCAGGGCTTTCAAAAGTGCCCATTTTACTGCGAAAAGCCTAAAACTCATTCTCACCTTTTAATGACAACCAGAGAGCACCTATTAACCATCAGATACAACAATTTATACGAAACCATGAAATGTAATGCTTCTATAGTAAAACATTTTCTGTAATGATCTTGACTCTTCTGTTATGACACTAAAACGAATTATTTCTGTACAAGGGGCGATACAGCCTCTTAAGATCTACTTGTATGTACACTGTGCATTATTCCGTCAGGTGTAGAAGCAACAATACCGTAAGCCTAGTCACATTAATCATGCATCCATCTAGTGAAACAGTGAAATTATTTTAAAAACGTTAATATTTTACTAATTTCCTTATTATTGCAACTATACGCATTAAATAATTCAGAAAGCAAAAGAAATCACTTAAGAATTCACATGTATTTACATAACACTTTCAATTCAATGTTAAAATTCGGAGCTACTTTCCGTTCGATCGTACCAACTTCACTGGACGCATGCGGGTCAGTTTGCCGGTTAACATATATGCAGCTAGGAGAATAGATATTTCTCTTGGCAGAATTCATAATTACTTAATAGCTGTTCACGGTAAAGTGAGCACTTTTGAAATCAACGTTTTAAAAGTGTCACTGCCCCTACTTACACACATTTTAACGGACACGTTGAGCGACATGCGCCTAGTAAAGTTGGCAACGTCGGAGGGAAAAGAGTTGAATTACAAGTGTTTGGTAAACATTTATGAATATTAAAATTATACGTTTTACTTATTTTTTATATTTAATGTATATAAGTGAAAAAAAAAAAACAATTTTATACTTGTGAAATATTTACTATTCTAATAATTACACATTACTATTCTATAATTATTCTATAACTATTCTATAATTACTATTCTAATAATCACTTACCGAACATGAATAAAGTCAGCAGGCTCACAGCAATGCTAATTTAACGTATGGTGGAAGAATACACAATGTGCATACAAGTAGATCTTAATCAGGGCTTTCAAAAGTGCCCAGTTTAACGTGAACAGCGTATTGTTAAACTTGAACAGCCTTTAGGAACCTCGCGATCTAGAGGTGAAGCAATAGTGAACTTTTCCTTTAATCCATTCAACCCCCAGTGTACAGACTTCTGTACACACAAGAATGTTTTCCTTGGCCAGTTCTGTAACTTCAGGTTTCATTGCCCAATGATATTTCCTGTTGGTATCTGATTCGTAAAACTTGTTTCTGACCTAGGTTACGAATGGTTAGCCAAAAAAATCAACACCTTAGTGGTTGTGATAACTAAACAAGAGCTGTAAACAGTTCGTATTAACAAATGTTTTATTTGCAACGCCTGAAACTATACATGAATGAGGGTCTGAAAGGCCTAATAACACATTTTCTACAGATTTGTTTTTAAGGGCTTTGAAGAATAGAAATATATTTTCTTTTTTTTTTACATATTGCATGTTTTTTTTCATTGTGATAAGATATCGTAGGAAAATAAGTATGAAAGTGAAAGTAAATAACTTTTCTAAGGCTAATAAAACGCGCTATACGAATTTCTGTACTGTATGTTTCCTAGAAGTCTCAGAGTTAAACATCGTCAATAATAAATAATTATTCATGTTTTCAGGATGTCATAAATAATATTTTTTGGAACTTCGTTACGATAATAAACTAAATGCAGTAGTCAGAAGTTAAGCACTTACCATTCGTGAACCTACTGCCGAATTTCAACCTTTGTTCTGAAACACACTTTTCCAAATTTGAAAGAATATATATTTTTCTGTAAAATTTCTACCTTTAAGCTAAAAAATGCTTTGGTGAATTTTACTTTTAAAATCATTTGATATTTTGATCAATTTATCAACCATATCGTGTCACAAAATAATAAACATCTTCAAAATCTAGAAAAAAAACTGGGCATTGAGCAGCTCCAAAACAGGCGCATTTCACACTTTCGCTAGAAAGTCTTCTAATTCATTATCTTACGAAACGAACACAACATTTAAACTTTTACCTCGAGAGTCACCATGAGAACATTAACTTTTTGATTACTCTGATAACGAATATTCGTGAAGTTGTACTGAATATAAAACATAAAACTCGTAGCGCTTAATAATAACAGATGATCTCAAGCCAGATATGAGAACACGAATTGAGTAACGATAATAAAGCTACTAATATTGTATGTTTATTGATGATATAATAATATTTTAAGTAAATATATGAGTGAAAAAGTTTTTCCAATTTTCACTCCATAGCCACCATTCATTGGTAGGAGAGTTAACGAACAGTTCATTAGAAAGCATCTTAACTTTTAAAAATAAGACATATTTAAATTATTTTTCTCATTAATTTTTTACATCGGTGGAACTTACACCTTGTTATAACTTCAAACTACATTCGAGCTGTAAATATTGTACTCGAAGGAATGTTTGCAAACTCACAATATCAGTGCATACACGGAATGAAAAGGCTAAGTTTTTTCCACGTATTTGTAGTATATTTCCTTTATTGGCCAAGAAAAAATAATCAAATGCATTTTGAGGTTCCTAACTTTTATACCATCATTTCTGTATTTGAAGTTTGATATATGGTAAATTTTCCATACTATGTGTGGAATGCAAATAAAACTATATGCTCGGCACACATGTACGCTGATAACGCCAAATAGAGAACAAAAATAGAACAGCCAATCAAAAACCGTCTTCGTTTTCCGCATGAGTCACGCCGAAAAGATGACATTATGCCTGGTTCACACGCACGCCGCTCACGCCGAACAGACAGAGCGGAAAACTAGAACTCCCAATCAGAAGTCGTCCTCGGTTTCTGCGCGATTCGCGCGGGAACCGAGGACGACTTCTGATTCGCTGCTCTAGTTTTCCGCTTTGTCTGTTCGGCGTGATCGGCGTGATCGGCGTACATGTGAACCAGGCTTTACGGCAAAATTTCTGCTCGTGGAAAGAGCAGACTTCACCTATATTTTCCAGAAGTCAGTTGTTTCAGATGTTTTATACCACCAATTTCTTCGATGATCAATGTGTATTGACATAGCAGTATACAGAACGTTATATAAGGAAATAACGGATTACAAAATTTTATTGCAACGAAAACCACTGAACATACTTAGTAGAGGCCCTTAGGGTATTCCGTATCCTCCTTCATGAAGAATGCAAGAGACTAATTTTACTGTGTTCCTATATGTCCCGGGATACCGAAATGCTGTTGGGCCAGTTTCACAGTGAGCTAATTTCAACATGGTGGCCATTTCAAAATGACCACCATCGCATTCATAAAACAGTCTGTAACTCTGTTTTCGTGTATCCGATTTTCATTTTTTTTTTTTTTTTTTTTTTTTACTAATATCTCTTTTGACGTTAGTCAATTCGTTTCCCTGCAGATTTTGGCATTAGTCTAACCATTTTCCCGGAAAGCTAGGAAAACTGAAAATTTAATTTTTTTTTTTTTTTTTTTTCGCTTTTGCATTACTATGAGAAAAGAAAGCAGAAATCGACAATAAGTATTTTAAAAAATTTCAGATAATTTTGTAATGTTTAATTTGATATCTTACACAAACAAGCATGCTGCTCTTCACTACAGCAACATAATAAGCGAAATAATCTGGGAAAGTGTATGGTTTTAAGTGACAAATGTTTCTTATTATACATTATTTCTTATCTTTGGCCAATTTTATCCTCACATAGTCTGTTTTTACCTTATGTGCAATATTTCCACTACAACTGAATGCAGTCCTATTATTTTACAATTGTTGTTAGGAGGACTTGATTGCTTGGTAAGAAATATAAATATGAAGAGGTATTAGCAAACCATGCTTTTAACGTACATGCTGCTTTTTTTCGTTGTGTAAAATTGACAATTTAAATTAAAAATTTACCAAATTTGGGTATTCTTTTTGTATGTATGACATTTCAGAAAAATCTTGAATTATAATGAAATCATGTTACTTTAATTATAGTTTAAATTACGTCTCTTTCGAAATTGTCTAGTATAAAGTTACTATTTTATTTATAGACACATAATTTCACTGTGTAGACATAACAATACACCCAAAATAAATCATTTTGTTATAAAGTTTTCACATAACATGATTATCATCTTCACTTTGGAATATGAGTGTTTGACAGCTTACACTGTTTTCACACAAGTCTTCGTCTCCGAAACAGCCACAGATTTCTGTGCAGAGGAAGTTATTTGTTGACCACATGCAGCGACACTTGCTCTGTCATTTTGTTTTGACACAGCTGCACTTAACAAGCTCAAGTATTGCCAGAGGGGCTGGAGTATTGTTGCAAGTAACAGGGACTAAGTAGCCATCTTCATGCTGCCAGCTGAAGTTTGTGGGATTTGGTGAACTTCGATATCTTTGGTCGCTCTGACGCCATCCCACTGACTGCAAATGAGCCCTCAAGACAGCCAGTTTCAGTGACGTCCTCGTCGGAGGGAGATTTTCACCTACCCCTTGCTTTTGTATAAAAAGCAACCACCTCAGATGTCTAATTTTAGTGATAGTTGTACTGGGTACGTAGACTTTGCACAGGAAGCTCTCAATATCCATCTTCAGATCATCAAATACCACTTCACTTTTACCAACGTTCGCCAATGCATGTATAGAACATTTTTGTCCACTGTCATAAAAGGCTTCCAGAAAATTAATTTTTTTAAATAAATGATTCAGTGAAGTCAGTTCCTGGCATTGAGTGGAAGCCCACAAGTGCTTCAGCTTTTGGATTTCCTAACTTGTATATTAGTCAATGCAGTATAGTTCGGTTCCTCTGTCTACTTCCTCTGAGAGAGAATTTTGTATTTTGTGGGAGTGACTGATACTTTCTCAAAGCAAGAACAAGGACATCTGTGTCAGGAGAGAAGATGTCTAACTGTGTTGCTCCAGATTGTTTTGCTTCCATAGCATGCAAAATAATCTATGTATCTGCCTCTCCATATGTACTGCTCAGATAAGATGCACATTCACTTGTTCCCTTAGCAACCTGTCTCCAAGCAACTGCCACGTCCTGACTCTTAACTTCACTAACTTTCAGCTCACCATTTATTATACAAATATGTTTGTATATTATGCCATACTAACTACATTTACTTGTTCCAAAATAAAACCTTTCAATCGATTAATGACTTCAACACGTATAATGCCTCATAAAATGTATCTTGCTTTTCGTGTGAAATATTTACCTGCCGCAACTTGTTTTTCACATTTTCATTCCAAAAATTTCTGTGATACATTACGTCAATGGCATGAGCACTGGCCGAATTTATACTTCCGTTTACCTGCATATGTAACATGTTATCATTACTGAGCTCTATAGCTTTAAAACAGTTATTGTCCCTGCATTGTCAGTTTGCACTGCTTGCAATTTATTGTGCTTGGTTGCACCATTATCACAAAAATGCAAACATATTTCATTTAAGCACTAGTTTTTGCTCTTGTGAATGTTGCAAGGAGAGAAGAGCTATCTTCATGATCACACTGTAGTGAGATTACAGATTGTTGCATGAACATTATGTGGGTACGTTTCATATGCCCTTTATGTGTGGCATTTTTATAACAAGAACAATGCCACTTTGCACGATATGCTTCAAAGTCAGTTGCTGTCAACTCACCTAGGCACTTTTTCAACTCCACGAAATTCGAGTCATTCCATGTTGTTCGCTCGGTGATGAAGTTATGGAACTTAACATCACTTTAATTACTTTTAGGTTCTGAACACTTTCTGTTGTCTCTAATTCGCAAAATAAACACGGCGTCCATGCCGTGCTCGAGGTACGCCGGCTCTTATCAGAAGGTGGCAGGTCGAACTTAACAACTGCCTTCATATTCTCCATCATAGCTTACCCAACTATTCACCCGCAACACATATTCAGATATATTGAAAATAATAAACATAACATGAGTAAGAGATTTCCGGCAAACAAAAATACAGGCCAGAGAGAAAAAAAAAGAGAATAATAAGAAACGTTTGTGACATTTGTCACTTAAAAACATACACGTTCCCCGATTTTTCGCTTATTATGCTGCTGTAGTTAAGAGCAGCATCCTTGTGTAAGATATCAAATTAAAGTTTATAAAATTGTCTTTCACTTTTATTAAAATATTTATTATTGATTGCTGCTTCGTTTTTGTACAGAAATGCAAAATTAAAAAAAAAAATCCTTAGATTTTCAGTTTTCCAAGCTTTCCGATAAAATGGTTATACTTATGAAAAATGTTGTAAGAAAACAAATTAACTAACTTCAAAAGAACTATTAGTTTTTAAAAAGAAAACGAAAATCGGATAAAGGAAAACAGAGTTACAGCCTGTTTTATGAATGCAATTGTGGCTATTTTGAAAAGGCCACCATTTTGAAATGGCCTCACTGTGAAAGTGGCACCAAAGAATTTCAGTATTCTAAAACATAAAGGAAAACAATAAAATTGATCTCATGCTTTCTTCACGGAGCATACGGACATCAATTATCTACCCTAAGGTCCCGGACTAACTGTTACAAGACGCCTGAGGGGCGTATCTGAGTTCGTGAGGGATGGAGGTCTTATAAAAATGACAGAACCAAATTTTATTTTTAATTTATTCCCACAGCTATTATTTACAGCATTAAATTATCTATATCCACTATTACTATTTTTTCCACAGTGAGCGCAATATCTAATGCCTATTTCAACTCTACTCGACGTCCTTCTTAATGTCTCTATTTGGTTATGGTCAGTTAACACTTACGCATTATTAACACATGTTCAGTCTATCTGTTGGCATCATTTGTAATGTTTTTCACTCACGCATCCAGTCCAACATAAACTGCCGGCTCGGAGGCCCGTCGCACTTATATATTATTGCTGGCCTTGATATGGAAGATTCACCGCACCCCGAGTCACGCTGAGAGAAACCATGGCAGTAGTAATTATCAAAATATTCCTTCAGAAGAGACCCGACACAGAAGGTTAGAGGCGGCACGCGTCCTTATAGGCATAACAGTCAGCTTTGTTATCCTTCCTTTGAGAAAATCCGCTGCGTCTCCGTTTGCAGCTGATAGCGCGCGCATCCATAAATCATCTGTGCCTCGCACGCTCATAGAGCAACCGCTTGTAACAATAGAGTAACGGGAACAACGCAGAATTAACGTAGAACACAAACTGTTTTTTGTGACATATACAAATGTTCAATGTGTGCACCGCGGGTAACACGGCCTGCATCCACACGACAGTCTAGTTCTTGCCACACTGGCATCAACATGGGCATGTCTATAATGCCTGCCGCAGCGACGATCCGCTCTCTCAGGTCTGCGATATTACGCGGCAACGGTGGGGCGTATACTGTTGTCGCCAAGGCTCGTGATGGCTCGATGCGCGGGGGTGAGGAAGGCCCATGCCAAGGGGGGTTAGGGGTTTAGGAAGAAAGTGGCCACGCCTTCGCGCCGTGCTACGTGCCGTATAAAACACATTGTCCCTCGTTCCTCGCAGTAGTGACGGACTGTGAACAATGGCGAGTAGCACGCCGCCCAAGAGGTATAAACGAGTTATACACAGCAAGGAAAGAGAAGTCATTATGAGTGTCATTGAAGCTTGTGATGAAGAGGCAAGGAATAAATATTTATTGGTTCCTATCAACAAAGCGAGAGAGAGAGAGAGAGAGAGAGAGAGAGAGAGAGAGAGAGAGAGAGAAACTGCAAAGTACACGGGAGTAAGTACGGCGTCTATCGAAAGAATTCGCAAACAAAGCAGAGAGAGACCTGGCGAGCCTCAAACAACTCCAGGAAAGATAAGGTAAGAACACAAAGCTTCCACTGTTCACCGTATATTCTATTAAGGGTTCCGACTACCTGAAATTATTTTGTGCAGGCGACTCCTCAAAACTGATGGACTCTATAAGGCGAACTCTTGCTCACTTCTCAATAGCTTCGTCACCTGGCTACATGGAAAAGGGTCTCTTGCGACGAAACAATGAGAAAAAGCTGTTCTCATTGAATTGCTTGAAAAACATCGACCAAGAGAGAAAATGTTCGCTGGTGGCTGGGTATTTCAGCAATATGGCCATACTGTACCTAGATTGCGCACTTTATATGTGCGATTTCAATGCCATAGAACTAGCCTGGGCTAAGATTAAACGTCATATCAGAGCTCACAACACGACTGGAAAGTTATCACTGCAAGTCTTGCAGATGCTAACAACAGAAGTCGTAAAAGCCGTAACAAAGGAAGCGTGGGTGGGATATTGCAGACACGTTGAAGGAATTGAAGAGGAGTACTGGAAGAACGACTGGCTCATTGAGTTAGCAGTAGATGAATTCTTAATCAAACTGGACAGCGACAGTGATGACACAGATGATGAAAGCGAAAATAATTCACACTATGACAGCTGCAGTGAGCAAGAAATTTTTAGTGGATGTGGTAGCGATATCTTTTGCTTAGCTCAACCATTGTAAATATTGAAATTAGATTCGATACACGTACTCTACAGTGTCATTAATTTGTTTTGCGTAATCACTTTTTAATTAGTGAGCTAGGAATAGTTTTAATTTTCCCTAAGCTTCCTCAACAACAGTTAATAAATATTGTTAACAATACTATGTTTAGACATATCCGTAGTACGTGTTACCAGTTTGTAAAATTGCTATCCACTTTTATTTGTACTTATACTTTTACATACATTATTTTTATTTAATTTTTATTCATACTATTACATACATTATTTTTATTTTATTTTTACTTATACTATTACAAAAATCCTTTTTTGCCTAAACAACTGGAATCATGAATGTTACATGGTGTCATTTGACTAATTAATAGTTTTAATTCTAAATACTTGTAAATAAATCAATTTAAGCCGAACATTTCAGTATATTTTCCCTTATTTTGACTTTTTGTTCCCCACGCCATGATTTTGGTATCACTGGTTATTCTCATAGTTACCGTAACATTATAAGCTCACATCTTGTTCAGTAATAAGTGGCTACAACTGAATACATGTAAATTTTTATTTCAGTTATGCTTATTTGTCACATCATAATCTTTGGTCTTTTATTGTTAAGCAGTATTATCATATCCTAAAAGTATACTATCAAACTATGTCCAATTGTTAATTAATTTGGTGGTTGTTAACTGATTATGTCACTGCAATTTTTACATTTTGAGTTTTGGAGCTTAATGATTTCTTTATTTTAATTAATTATCCTTTGTCTATTCAATCTATGGTGAGTAGTTTTCAAGATTTCGAGTATAACACTTTTAAATTAGTGTTGTAAACTATTCATGTTAATAAATTATTTTCATTGGTCTGACTTCTGGAAACTGATTCTTGAATAAAGTATTAGTTCACAAATGTTATCACAGCATGTCGAGGGCTGCGGTTGAGGCAGTGCCAGAGCGTTCGCCTGCCACCATTGCGATCCGGATTCGGTTCCTGGCTATGTAAACCGGGATTTTACATGTGGCAATCGAGGTTGGTGGGTTGTCTCGGGGGTCTCCTGTTTCCCCCAACATTGCGTTCAGGCGCTTCTCCATGTCCGTCTCAATTAATCCACGCCACATTGACTCTGTACTGGTTTTTAATCTTAAAGCGTAGTTAAAATAAAATCATGCAATTATAGTGAAACTGCTTCATTTATGTTCAATTGCTTTTCTTTGGTAGCACTTGATACTAAATAAAATATTTTGCAAACCTGAGCAAAAATATGACTTATTCATTTCTAGTACTGGCATTGCTATTAATGTTATCCCCACTCACCTTAGTAATAATTTCGTATTCATGCCAATACAATTTTTAAAGGCGGGTAGCTGAAAAAATTAATACATCCACGCTTTGCGCGGGACCTAAACCCAGAACATCTAGTACCGGACGCTGGCGCGCAACAAACTATGCTACAAAACAAAAATGTCAGCAATAGACCCGTTGATGTACCTTTCAAACTCTTCTGCTTGACGTGGTCATTGGAATGTTTGCAGGATGCGTAGTACGTCGTTCAGCAGTACACTTTGCGTTCGAAGGGAGGAACGCGACAAACCAAACCTACAGGTGGTCGAGGGGAGTGGGAGGTGAACTAGGACTAGGGGTCCAGCACTCGCAACGTTTGACGCCAACATTACTCTGTCTTTGGTGTAACCGCACAAGGTAGGTATAGTGGCCAGCAGTTATCTGGGCGCGTCTCAGCGCGGTGTAGCGGGGCAGCGGAGTCGTCGGAGAAAGTTGGAAAAATCGCCTGAAAGAGGGAAGGGGACACCCCTCAAGACTATGGAGCTCACGCGCCCAGATACTTGCCGGCCACAGTAGGTATAGTCCATTCACGACTGGAAGAGACTTTTGAAAACGAACCTTTAAAATAACACCCCAGGCGTAACATGTAAACGTGTTTTGACCGTAACTTGTATTCCACAAATATATAAAACTGTGATTGACTATAAAGTACTGTATTATTGAATAAATGAAACTGTAAAGTAGTATCTTTTATAACGTGTAATATTAATTTCGTATTAAATACGAATTAAAAACAGCGAGAGCAGCGACGTTTTGGCAACGGCCAGTAAGAAATAGTTCACATTAATATATTATTTCAACCTAGTTTTTTGATGTGCTATTTGTAAATTAAAAGTTGCCTATTGAAATATTTAATTATTTAGGTAACCCCGATGGCAGGATATTTAATTGTTACAGATTAAAATAACAGCGCAAAATTTTGTGTGTAGGCCCTAGTGACACAGTGTTTGTTTTATCGACTGAGGAAGCAACTGTCTGCTGGGCGAGGCTTGTCGCTCTCTCTCTTTCTCACTTTCTCTCTGTCCCTCGGGAAGTTTCGCATCGTTAAGTAGCAGACAAAATATACATGTTTAAAATGTCATATTTCATAATTATTACTGCAAAATAACGATATTTGAATTTGCAATTTGCAACTGCAAAGAGGTTTTTAATGTCTGAATACTTATTTTAATATACTTAGGTGTGGTGACGGGAGAAATGCAAATCTAAGGTTGGCAGACATGGCGCGTGGCTACAAGACGTGGCATTTTGTTGATGTGAGGGCAACGAATCGTTAATTTAACTTGCTCCCAAAAATAGTTCAAATTACCACAACAATAGTATAAACGTTGTGTTTGTTAAACCTACCTAGGAAAGTTACGATGTTGTGATAAATCTGTGTTTCTATGGCAGGAATAAATATTCTGTTACGTGTGTCGTTAACAGCTACATGCGAAAGGGCGTGGCTGCTTCGCGGTCGTTAACACTGTGTGTGTGATTGCAAATATTGGACGTGCGAAATTTATACGTTTTAACCATGAACCGTGCTTATTAGGAAGTTTACATCTGTTTATTTATCACAAGGTAACTTCGCCCTAGGTGTCTGAAACACAATTGTATAAGGTGCTTACTTTTTTGTGATCTGATTTTTTTTCCACAATCCCAACAAATTCGTACGCCCAGCCAGAAATTGTAAATAATCAATTAAATAAACCTAGTAAAAACTAAATACCTATGCAAAAAATTTGAACGGATTGAAACATACTATAGGTCTATTTGTATGCATATTCACCAGTATCTTTTAAGTTTGTCTCTACTAAATACACAAATATTAACGACGCGAGTTGTGTGCTTGAATTTCCTGTCCATTTCATTGGACTGGTTGTTCCTTCATTTTAATATTTATTAACTAAGACCGTCCTTTTAACGAAATAACCCAACACACATCAATAACAATAGATAAATACTACTGCTTTCCCGCCATAATTTTAACAGAATTATTTGAACAGCTGTAAACGGTAAACAGCCCATATGATATAAACGTAGGTCACATGGCAGTGTCTATGTTTAGGTGTAGCGGAAGGATACGTAATCAATAACCAAAAGTAGAAAATTATCAGGGCTTCAGATAACCTATATTTGTGCTTAACATCTCGTCGACAGCGAGGTCATTAGAGACGGTGCAGGTTGCATAGGGAGGAGGGATCAGGGAAGGAATCGGCTATGGCCTTTGTTAGGGACCCGTCCCAGCAGTCGCCTGGAGTGACTCCGGAAAACCATGGAAGGCCAAAATCAGGATAGCCGGACCGGGAATCGAACCCGTGTCCTCCCGAATGCGAACCTAGTGAGTTACCTTCGCGCCACCTCGCTCGATATGACCCGACAAGATAAAATCATATGATTTGATATCCGGTGATCTTGGGGGGGGGGGGGAGCCACAGCATTAGGTGCTGACTTCTTGCTGTGACATTCTAAAACAAAGAACGATTTCTTGACACGTGTAGAAGCCATTGTGTGACACATAGGTATGCCAGTTGAACTACACACGGGCGTCACTGGGAGCGACGCCTAGCGGCAGGAATGTGAACTGAGGCGTAGCACAACTTATACACACTAACTGTTTGCGTTCCTCGTTCACTATGCACTGTTGTCAGTATTGTACGTTACATGGTTTAGTTGCTATACATTTATGTTATTCCTAAAATATTTATGAAACATGGCGTAGAATAGTTAAATGATGTGTTTATAACGAAATATGTGAACATAGGCCTAAATAAATGAAGTTTGTAAATAGAACCTATAGGTAGCACTGTAAAAGTATTTTCGAAAGTACTAGACGAAATTGCATTCTCTTGACAATTACTCCGTAAAATTTCGAACTACAATAAAATTAATGAGACAGAAAAGAAAGATGACACCATACAGTTTGTTGTCCATGGCTTATTTTGGAGCATTGGTATTAAAATTAACGGACAAAAAAGCCTGCAACGGAACAAAAAAATGGTAAGGGAGAGAAATCTGATGTGAAAAAAAAACCATAGTTTCTGTCCGCTCTGTCTGTCTGATGCCATCGGTGTAAATATTAACAAAGCTTTACAGTTTTAATAATATACTGAAAAAAAAAATATATAGAAGGCGATAAAAAAAATCCTGATCTCAAGGCAAATTATATTCACTTTAGTTCACAAGTGTTTTTACTTCCGGCTGTGGGTACTACAGTGATTTGAAAGCAAGGCCGTCCGACGTTTTTAGAGTAGGATTTGCCACGTAAAGCACAAGAAATTAATCGGGTTTGCGTAATAAAAGTGATATTCGCTAAACTCTGACACCTAAGGGTTTACGAAAAGAAGTTGTTAAAATACCTACGGGAAATATTTAAGTCGTGACCGCAAGCTGTCCTTGAAATAAAATAGACATGTCAGCCGAGGGCGAATATTATAGTCTTTCGAATACAGCCATATTGGAGATGCAGTTAAAGGGACATAAGTTTTAGGAATGCAGAGAAAGAGAGAGAGAGACTTTACGGCTGTTGTAAAATAACGACCGTTATGGAAAAAGGCGTTAAACATCCGGGAAAGGAGATTCAAGGCGACCCACGTACCAGGTCAAAAGAACCCACAGTAGAAAATAAATTAGCATGTGGTTACTTAACATGAAACGCTGTTTTACTGCATCCGAGTACGGAAATACTTGCCAATGTGATATACATTCGATGCACCAAAAAACACAAGTGGGAATCATTTCCTTGGAGGGGGGGGGGGGAGGCGAGAGGTGTCGAGAAAGAAAAAGAAATTCACGGGCGAAGATATTGAAGGGGAAAGAAAAACATTTCGAGGAAAACGCAATGAAAAGCAGGTCGCATGTTTCGTTTTGTTGGAGACAGAGAGGGCGAGAGTGTTCGTTCACGTCGGGGCGGAACTGTCGTGGTGGGGCGGGGTTGTAAAACGTTTGTTTTATTGTGTATTTTGAAAAGACAGAATATGTAATTTTAGAGGCGATAAAGCGCTCCCAGCTTGCCGAAGCGTGTTGGGGCCGGGCGGGCGCGGCCCGCGGAGCCATAAACGTCCGTCAAGGCGCGCTCCTTATTCCTGCAGCCCCTTCTTCCTTCGCTCGCACGACTCGTATCCACCGAGGATCCACGACACAACCCCGCTGCTTTCCAAATTGAACAACACAATTTTCGGAGAGTCCGACTGCCGCGCACCCAGCGCCCCGGAGGAAATAAGAAAAACTGCGGGAATATTGCGCGTTTGAAATCCTCCGTGAGTTACAGCTCTGGTTTATTGACTGTGCAAACCTGGGGCGTCGCTTGGCATTCTAGCGCGCAGGACGACGTACCCTACTTAACACTGCTCGACCCATACAAATTCATTGTTTTAATATTTCTTAGAAATAACGTTAATATTGAAGACATTACTTACAAATATAGGCTATTCGCTGTAAAGTGAGCACTTTTAAAGGCCCTCCCTATAGGCATTAACCAGTAATTAAACATTTTATGGCACCTTAACACGTTAAATTTTGGGAGTGGTGCACTATGTTTATCAGTCTCATGGCAACGTTTATATTAACCCGTTCAGTCACTGTGTCCACGACTGTGTACATGTTACACACGAAGGGTGTTTATGTCCAGTCCTGTACACAGCGAGGAATCAGTACCCATTGTCTTGAGAGCCTTTTAACTAGTAACATGATATGTGAAAGTTACCACCCCTCTCGTTTTTGAACGGATGATGGTAACGTCTTTAATAATGCAGCACGTTGCTCACTGGTTGTGAAATGTACAGTATAGAGATGTACAGTAAACAGCAAAATATTATATGATTGTAACACTTCTGCTCATAAATATTAATGCGTGACCGAACGGGTTAAAATGTGGCAGAAAGATACAAATTGGCTAACAAGAAAAATGTATCAGTTTCATAAAAAGTGCTCACTCTACCGTGCTCACTCTACCATAATTGGACCGCGGTGACATAGTGGTTGGACTGCTCGCCTCACACATAGGCGACCCGGGATCGATCCCCCCTCCCGGATTTTTGCATGTGCGAATCATGCCTGGGTAGCGGGTTATCTCGCGGGTCTGCCGTTTCCCTCGTCTTTGTATACTACAACTGCTCAATACTCACCTTACTTCACCTACAATTTCCTCTCAAGACCACGTTGTTAAGAGCTGCCCAAATCTCTCAACTACAAGTACCATTTCTCACGTAAAATTTTTTAAACGGAATGTTATATATTTTTTATAATGGGCCTGTGAAAATCTCGAGTGATTTCAGAGCTTAAAAACAATAAGTAATTAAATCACTTACCGAAATGAGATAATTCACGTTGAAATAAGATACCAATATTTTTTTAGAAAACTTGCTCGTAACAAAAAAAAATGTATATATATTTATTATCTATTTACCAGTCTGTAATTTTTTATAAAATTAATTTTGTTGTGCTTACCTGAAAATTAAATAAGGAATGAAATTTCAGTCGACACTGTTAAATTTTCTGCGAATATTTTCGGTTACTTTATTTGCAAGTCTCAAAAGTCACTGAAATGGTGATTTTGACATGCCATTATGGAATAATTATGCAATATAAAAATGTTTAATGTGAGAAAAGTATACAAACAAAAAATGTCTACATGTAATCTAAGGACAAGACAATTAATATGTCTATACGACATTGTAAAATTCCAAGAGGAAATACAGTCGAAAAACAGAACAGCAACTAATTACGAGAAAAAAAAAATTATATATATATATATATATACACACACACATGACCAACAGACAAAACACAGAAAACAACACAGACTAGAAACCTGCTTGAAAAAGTTAGAACAACAGTTACAAAATAATTAGGAACAAAATTGGACAACACAACTAAGAAACGCACTCAAGCACAGCAGTTTTACCAGACACGACAGAATACAAGCAACTTATGCTGTAGTCAAGTGTATATATATATATATGCACAAAGCCAGAAAATCGTAAAAAAAAAAAAAAAACGAACAGCAAGCTAAATGCGGAAAACTAATATACTATGTATGTATACGTAAAAACTGTATACGATCAACAGACACCACACCTAAGGCGACACAGGCTAGTTATATACTTACACAGACAAAAAAAAACATAACGAAGAAGCTCGCACAAACACAGTAGTTTTTTCCAAAACCTACAGATTACGACGTTTCGGGAGTTGCTATCTGTCCCCGTCTTCAGGCAGCGACACTCTGGGTCCGAGAACAGAAGTGTATTCCCTCTTGGAATTTTACCGTGTCGTATACACGTATTTATTTTCTCGTCCTTAGATTACTTGTCGTATTTAAGAATTTTTCTGATGCTTAGTACTGATTTTCCATTACAGACATCTGCATCGCAATGGCGGAAGTCCATAAATCCCCATCTAGTCATTCACCCGTATTGCCCTATTCATTCAAAGATCACAAATGTCTACGAGTTGAACGACATTTCGTGCAAATATAGAATAATGCATTTTTGGTAACCAGTAGCCTACCGTCACATAGTCAGTATACCAGGAGCTGCTTTCCATCTTCGAGGATGAGATGCGCGGGAGCGATAAGGGCGTTATTGCCACGTGAATCAAGCGCCACATCGCCGCTACGCGCAATGTTCTGAACTGGTGCGCAGAGACTTCGACGTGGGGCGAGTGCCTTTGGGAATTTAAGTGGCAACCCCATCATTTTGTCGGTGGAAAGTCTCTAGAATAGTTCAACGCAGCGCTTTATACTAGTTTCGCAGGAATTCGCGCAAAACATTTTCGTCTAAAACAGTCGGGAGATGTCATTTTCGGTCGTATCGAAGAGCTTGAAAATTGGATTTGCAAGAAGCGTGATATGTTTAAATATTTGCGACGCCCTGGTATAGGCTGCTCATGGTAAAATGAGCACTTTTGAAAGCCCTACTTAGGATTTGTTTAAATGCACATAGTAGTGTAATTTAGTTCGTTCGGAAACATGAGTAAGGAGGCGGATCCGGCTTCGACTGCCGCAATCTTGGATTACGTCATTTCTGACCGCCATCTTGGATTACATAATTTCTGGCCGCTATATTGGATTATGTGATTTCCGGTCACAATCTTTGATTACATCATTTCCAGCCACCATCTAGGACTACGCAATTTCTGGTCACCATCTTGTTAGCCAGTATGTCAATTTCCATGCTATATAATTACATGTTGCCTATATAATTCCGAGTGTTTTTCCCACTTTTTCATGCTCTATTATTCAACCCTGGTGTCCACCATCTTGGACTCAATTTATACATGATTTATCAATCCATCTCGGTATCCACCATCTTGGATTCCATTTCGTCATGCTCTATCATTCTACCATCTTGGATTACATTTCTTCATGCTCTATCATTCCACCTCAGCATCCACCATCTTGGATTACATTTATTCCTGCTCTATCATTCTACCACCTTGGATTCCTGTCTACTGCTGCAGTTCATGTCCACAACATATAACATTATTAGCAAAACAACATATGTCTTTGATGTTCATTTTGTGTCATTAATGTGGCAAGGCTCTCATGCAGCTCACACAGCTCCTGTAGAACACCATCCATTATAGTAGCTTACTCTTCCATCACACCCTTATGTAACATACTTCCAGGTTGTACAGACTTTGGCAGGACTTCTTGGTGTTTATAGATGCAGTGATTCCCACATATCGCATACAGCACCACTGTTCGATGGTGGTAGTATCCACGATGTCGAATCTCCAGTGGGTCGGTCTTTGGGTGTATGTAGTCGATCCGAATACTTAAGCAAGATTCGTTGCAATGGTTCAAACACTGAAGATGATGTACCTGGTGACTCTACTGCGGCCTCTGCTCTTGCGTAAACCACTTGGCTTAGGAACTGAGTCAGATCTCCATCAAAAACCTTGTCTTGTTACGAACACAAGAATGATATTGTGACATAACTGCTCCAGCTATCTTAACACATCTCACTCCAGCAACAATCAGCACAAAGGTCAAACTTAAAGCTTCTTGTCCTTTATGTATTTCATATCCATCCTGCTGTCTTTAGATTTTGGTAACCCCGACCATCTTGGCAGTATTTCTTCCTTTCTTGTTATGTAAGACTTTCTCAACCAAATATATACTGGAAAACATATCACACAACATACCATCCATGATAACCCAAGCATACAAAGCAAATTTATATACCAGACCTACCTGTAACACAAACAATCTTACCATCTGTAAAACCATCATTACTTACCAATACTAGACCAACAAACATACTATCGCCTATAACCAAAGAAAAACTCAATTCAACCATACCACCCAACACATTAATTGTACTATCCATCATAACTCAAGTTTACAGAAAATATAGAAATCAGATCAACCAAAACACAATTATCCCTGCTATCTGCCCTAGCATCTAACACCAGACTAAATATACTAATACTATAACTCGAACTTACGTCAGCCCGCACTGAGCATACCAAAAATTTAGTTACTGCTCACACTTTCTGCTCTACTGGTCGACACCAGCTAAAATATATACGTCACTATAACGCCATCCAAACCATTATAACCCAAGTCATATCAGACCAACCAACACTCAGTCATGACACCAAATACACCAAGCTCAATATCCATCATATCCAAGCAACTATACAGCTGAGACTAGCCCACAATCTAGCACCCATTTTACAAAACCTACCAACCAAAACCACTTATACCCTCCGACCATACCACCCACTATAACTTCAGCATACATCAATCATTCGTCCACACAGGCCATATAAAGCAAACATAATGCCCATACCAGTGACACAATCCACTTCTTCTCATACCATCCACCATGCTGACTGACACCAATCAAATACACTGACCACCCATACCAAACAATATTTAACTTAACCATACCTTAGCATATAGGACTAATCGACACATGCACACTGTCAATGCCATTAGATATATAACAGCAATCACAAGACAGTTATACTGGAAAACATATCACCCAACATACTATCCTGGATAACCCAAGCATACGAAGCAAATTAATAGACCAGACCAACAGTCATTACTGACTGGTACCAGACAAAACCAACTTACCATCACATATAACCAAAGAAAAATTAAATTCAACCATGCCACAAATACCATCTGCTCTACCAACCATCATCAGATGAAATATATTCACCACTCAAACCAGAATTCAAGCATACCTCAGCCTACACTCACTAAAATATACCAAACATCTTTACTCCAAAACGTTTACCATAGCATCAGACACCAGCCGAAATATCGTTCCAGACATAAATATAAATCGCTCTATCAACCATCCATACCAATAAAAATGCTGACCATTACACCTCTGGCATACAAAAACAAAATATGAGTAACCCTACTGACCAGGACTACTAGGTACTATACCAACCATTACCCAAAATACTTCAGTCATACTGCACAGATCAGATTGTATATGCAACATAATAACTAGCCATTTCACACCACCACACACCATCCATTAACCCCCACCAATTATATCATACAAGGTTACCTACATCCAGCATACTTAACAATCATATCGAGAACCTATTGGTACTGAATACCAAAACAGATATAATACCTTTGAACATGACATTAGTTTGCCTCAGCCATGCATCATCGAAAGGCATACAACCCAGCAAAGCTACATACTATGTCATCTGACTATATCACCGAACCACCACAGCAGGTAGACATACTAACCAAAACATACAGCACCAAACCATATCATTCACTCTAACCCCAAGTATATCTCATTCATGCTGTTAATGATACACACCACATCAACCACCATACATCAGACTAAATAAGCAATCATAAAAGTCAACTAGATTGACTGCCATTTCGACCTATCTAACTTTACCAGTTACACATATAAACAAGCCATACCAGCAGCCGAGCCAATCAAAATATTCCAATAAAAAGCTCCAACCATGCTATCATAAGATCAGTACTAATAATTTAAGCATCTATGACATACACACAGTCATAATTCCCAGATGCCAGCCAATCATACTATCTAACCATACCAGCTAAGCATTCTAGCCTCATACTAACTTATCGAACCATTCCGCCCTTACAAACTTATCACACAATCAGACCACTCTCCCCACACAACCTTCGAAGCTATACTTTTTAGCATACTGCCAAAACAACCGAACATATGTTCAAGTCTTACCAATCAACGTAATGGCTACACCAAACATACAAGAAACTAACTGTACAACAAAGTCGTATAGATATGTTATACCATCATGATGTACCAGCCAGTAAAAAACCAAACCATACAAGCAGCCTACACCAGCAGACAATACAATCATGTTACTCCATCAATTTCAGTTATTCGAAGATACCTTACCAACCAAAAACACACTAAACAGTTATACTAACAAAACATATTACCAAAACAAGCTACATATAACATCCATGCAGATATGTCATACAGAACAAACAATATAAAACACCTCTACCAATAATGAGCCTACATACAATTCATATTATCAGACTGACCAACATAATATAAAAGTCATACATTTCAACTTTCTATACTAACCTTCACGCCTGTCATCACAACTCCTGCCCCCCTGTTTAACAACCATACAGGCATGTCACACTTAAAGACAAAGCAGTTCCATAAAAAAAATTCCCTCATACCATCAACCCAAACTACTAAAATGTCCCATCACACATTTCGGACATAGCTCATGTTCATTTCTACCTTTGGAACTCTCACAGACAGACTCAAGTCCTGCTTAATAATTCGTATGTTATTTTCTCGATTTATATCATACATTGAGTGCAGATGGTGCAGAGAGGTGTGTGGAGCACACGGAGCTAACTGTGGTGCATGCAGTGCCAATTGTGGCGCATACTATATCAATTGCAATGCACATGGTGTCAATTGTTGTGCATGTGGTGTCAATTGCAGTGCATGCAGTGTCAAATGCAATGTGTGTGGTGCATCCAGTGTCAATTGTGGTGCGTGCGATGTTAATTGCAGTGCGTGCTGCATCAATTGCGGTGTGTGCTGTGTCAATTGTGGTGCATGCTGTGCCAATTGTGGTGTATTCTGTGTCAATTGGGGTGCATACTGTGGCAATTGTGGTGCTTGCAGTTTCAGTTGTGGTGCATGCAGTGTCAATTGTGGTGCATGCAATGTGTGCAGTGTCAATTGCAGTGCATGTGGTGTCAATTGTGGCGCATGTAGTGTGTAAGGTGTCAATTTCGGTGCATACTGTGTCAATTGTGGTGTGTGCTGCGTCAATTGTGGTGCATGCAGTGCCAATTTTGGTGTGTGCTGTGTCAATTGCAGTGCATGCAGTGTCAATTGCAGTGCACGTGGTGTCAATTGCAGTGCATGTGGTGTCAATTGTAGTGCATGCAGTGTCAATTGAGGAGCGAGTGGCACATGTGGTTTGTGCTGTTGGCATCCCCCCACTGACAAGGGTAATGAAGATGGTCGCGACTCTAGCAGATTATGGTTGTGCACTTTTGCGGTCGTCTGGAGAAGAGAAGATGATGATAGCATCTGTATGTATGTATTGTTCAAACGACCATCGGTAGGTAGCTGAGTTCAAGACTTGACACTATACATAAATATTAAATTCCCTTTCAGACTTAGACACAATCTGGTACTTTTTCTAATGATGGAGGTAGGCATAATATTAGCCTGGGTTTTGTTGGATGAATAGCATAGACGTACTTTATACACTTTACCTTTATTTTACAGACATGACATAAGACTACATACTAATATGTGATACATGTTCAACTTATTCTTCATTCGAGCAAAACATTAATGGTGGCTGTTTTTTGATGAACACTTCCTATCGTGAGCATTCTAGGCATTCTTATTTGCACTTGCCACACAACAGTTAACACATGGGTTGGTCTTGTAGACGGTGGCAAATGGACAGTAACTCTCTTCATGGCATCTGGCACTGGCATGCTTAGCTAAAGTCTTGCCACAATACATGCACTCGCTTCCCGATGGGCGAAAATTTCCTTTGCACTTCTTGATATGTCTATACAGGTTATCGCCTCGGGTGACCACAGCATCGCAGTTATCACAGTGGAATGCCTTGTATGCTGGGCTGAACAGGCAATGTCCACTTTCATGATGGTGTGCACGGCAACTTTTACTGAAGGTATTTCCACAATAGTAACACTGATACCTTAATGCTTGCCGTGACTCTTCAGGACTCCTTGCTATTGACGATGCTGACAGTATTATAGCTGGTAAATCTTCAACCATTGGTTCCATCTTCGTATTGCAGCAGAGTACTCGATATCTGTGGTAGCATTAATAATGTCTGTAGTGACTCTTCAGGACCTACTGCTGTTGTTGATGATGATGGTGTTACAGATTGTAAGTCTTCAATGATTGATTCCATCTTCGTATTGTAGCAGAGTACACAGTTATGACGTCCTGCTTTCCACCACACTCTCGTCAGCGAACTGACATCTGTGATACATGATGTTGGCTTAAATACTATTCATACTTCATGCTAGTTTGCGTTTCCAACCTCAGTAGATGACTGCTTAGTGAAAATATCAGCATGATTGCCGGACTGAAATATGTTACCTTATTAAGTCAACCGCTGTATAGTCTGCGAGGTTGGCCTTACAACTTCTTTACACTTGTTCATCATACATGCTCAACCTACGTCTTTATTCATGCAGTTTCTTCTGTATACATTCAATTGATGCTTATTCGCATATACCATACCATACTGTAGTTAATGCATGGTTAGGTCTTGTAGTCAGTGGCAAATGAGTAGTTCCTATCTTAATGACGTTTGGCATTGGTGCAGTTGATGACATTACCTTTACAAGTCTTGTTATATACATATAGATTATCACTGCGGGTAAACACAGTGGCACAACTAGTATGCTAGACTGAACATGCAATGGCACCTTTCATGTGGGCGTGCATTACAACTTCGGCTAAAAGTATTTCTACATAACAAAATTGATACCATAATGCTTGTAACGACTCTTTCGATACGCTTGCTGTCGCCGATTCCGTCAGTATTATTGTAAGTCTTCAACCATTGATGCCATCTTTAGCAGAATGCACGGTCATAGTAGATGATTCCACTCGTGACGATATGTCTTCCACCATGGTCGTTGGCGAGATTACATATGTTCGTACATGATTTAAGCTTATATACTGTTTTCACAGCAGAACAACTAGTACATGTTATCCATTTCAACTATCTCGTTATAGGTATGCTGAGTATCAATAAGTAGAAAAGCAATATGCATGATGCAGTGTTATACGAAGGATAATCAACCCGTTCATTATCTAACCTACGAATTCATCCATGTAACAACCATTCGTCTTTACACTTATAATCCTTTCAAAGTTGGATACAGCGTTTATCTTATTTATCTAGTAAACCCATATTATTTCATGACATGCATACATCGGAAGGAATTCTTTAGGTAGGTAGGAATGCTGTGTCAGGTGCTGCACGTGACTGAAGCTTTCCAAATGTGACTTTAGTTGATAAAAATTATCTGATTACTAGAACAACAAACCATTATGTTCAGTGTAACTTCGCGATAAGAGAAAGGGGTTTTGGATTATTTGTAGCAACACACACATGCTGCTTTTATATGTCTAAATATGATGTAGCTAATTCTCATGTCACTTTTAACCTTATCCTTGAATGATATCATAGGATCTTCAACTTACTTGCTGTCTGATCAAAATCTTCCACTCAAGATAAAAAAAAAACATAATATTTTAGCAAAATTCTAAATACACAGAAAAAAATCATAATACCTTCGCGATTGGGAGCACTCTGAGAAAACCCAAGGACATGTTCACTAAAAAAAAACATGTTACATTTATAGTCCTATCATATATAAAATTATGCATGTTCCTATCTTATAGATAAGCATATATTATTATAATATACATAAAATTATCTTACAGATATTTTTATATACCTATGTGGCCTGCACTCCAGCGCCACTTTTTCGATCGGGGCGCACTCTATTCGATACCAGCGTCCTCTTTTCGACGCCAGAACTGCCTTTATAAAATATTCTTTTCCCACTGGTACGAAACCAAGTACCCAATCCCGGGTAAGCAACATAATATGCCCCTTAATTCAAGAAGAAGCAACCAACCACACCACACTGCTAGACGGGTAGACGAATGCCGGCCACCCAGGCGTTTCCGCTCTGTAAAAAACATTCTTACAGTATCTCATCATACTGCGAGGCTCACCCTGTCCCACAGCTACAGCTACGTATGCCTTACGTGTGAGTATATAGGTAGTTAGTACATTGTAGGGAGAGAGCGTGTGATACAGATGTAAATAACTTAAGAGTGTGACAGAAGAACACTGATAAATAAAACAACCAAAATAATTCAAATGCCGAGTAACCTAAATTATTGCTAGGAAAATATCTTCTGCTACTTGAAGTGATTACTCATCAGAGATATGGCCAGAAAGGTGGAATTTAATTAATTTTCTTTCGATCAGTTGAAATGTGACAGGAATAAAATAATAAATTTGTAGTCTAAATTTTATGTGTGGCCTCAGCAATACTAGCCAATCTCGTGACTGAGGTTTTCCATTTTACTTTAAACTTGGTATTGAAAAAAAATTCTGACTTCCAGGAAAAATAAATTATTTGTTTAACTTCTTATCTCCAGACTAGCCCGGTGTTTTACAAGTGCTGCTGTTATTTCCAAGATGATGCTGGTAAAAATAATTCGGAGTCGGTTTAACTTGATTAAAAATTATTTTGTCTGTGCTTCTTATTATGCGCTACTGCTTGAAATGTTGCTACATGAAAAAATTTTTGAGACAAATAATGACTCTTGCTAAATTTATAGTAATATTTTGTGCAGAAGGTAAATTAAATTTATTTGAATGATCACCAAGAAAACTTCAAGTGGGAATATTTCTTTCCCAGTCTTTTGCTGGCTAACTGCGAATCATAACGAGGATATCGGCCATCCTAAAGAGCCACAGCTCCAATACTTAGCTTCATATAGGCGACTTGGCAACACCGCATGGTGGGAGAAAAATAAAGGCAACATTGCAATCACGTAATTCATACATACGAAAATCAATACAAAATCCATTTAATTCTACAGTAGATTTAATTTGTTTTCAAAGCAGCGACGTAGTTGTCGGGAACGACCACACCACCATTGGTGCGCTGTAGTTTGGACGTATGACGTCATTCTTGCATAGCACACCCCTGCAGTCGTCAGTATTGAGAAGGCTATTCACACAACCTGAAGCTATGCTGGACGTCGTTCTGATTCCACGCCTGCTTCGGGACACGAACCATTTTCTGCAGTTGGTAACAATGTCTTATGCGGTATTCTCTGCTTTATTAATGTGAAATTATTCATTCTTATTTCACTCTAGTATTCGGGCAATATTTTTACCTTGTCGAGGAAATGGTCGCGGTTAATTTCCGTTACTACTGTGGTGCAATGACTGGCAACTTAGAACTTCCAAATATCTTTTCATCCAAGGTATGAAATATCAGCATTGGCAAAATGTCAGGCAGGTAGAAATTTAAGTGATAATGTATGGTTATGTTCCTCCGGTTACACATGACTATTGGCAGAGGCGCGAGGCACCATCCGCCGTCTTGGATTCCGACATCACGCTCTGTCGTTTCGATCAATTGGTGGCCATATTGGTTCCAGGTCACCCTGATATTTATCTTTGACCTTGACCCAGGTGACCTTCAACATCGAAATCCGAAACATACACAAATAATTTTAAAAAAATCGAAAATGTATTTTAAAATAATTTTAAAATAATTCTAAAAATTCTAGTTCCTGGCAGCCATTTTTCCCTTTCGCTTTGAAATGTACTTTCTCACTAAGACAATTTAATTTCTTTTAATTAATGAAAAATCTATTAAAAAACTTAAATTCCCGGATGCCACGAATCAACCATACTCATTCCACAATCTTGGTATGCAACACAGACACCATCTGCCGTCTTGGTAGGTGCGGCTGGTAGTCACCCTATTGGTCACTTCGTTCGACACCACCATCTAGTTTCCTTTTGTTTTTTTTTTTTTACATAGGCTGTTGCTAGGGGACGCACCAGTCATACGATCACCATGTGGGTTCTAAAGTTGGCAGCTAAAATGCGCTGGTGTCGCTCTCGTTCGGGCCGCCATGTTGGTTCTACAGTTGGCTGCTGCTGGAGGAGGGCGGGATCGAACTGCCGAACCTTGGGTCGGTATGCAGATACCTTAGACCATCAATCGTCCAATTTTTCCTTCACTCTTTCAATCAATACTTCTTTTTACCACCTATCTTTCACAATCTTTCCACCAATCTCTCACAATCTTTCCATCAATTTCCCACAGTATTTCCATCAATCTTTCACAATATTTCCATCAATCTTTCAATCTTTCCATCAATATTTCAAACCTTCATCAATCTTTTGCAATCAGTTCCACAATCATCGCCACAATACCAACAGAACCACAACCAGCACCACATTCAGCACCACAATTATTTCCACAATCCCATTCAGCACCACAATCCCAATCAGCACCATAATCCCAATCAGAACCACAATCCCAATAAGTGCCCCAATCCAATCAGTAGCACAATCCCAATCAGCACCACAATCCCAATCTCGACCACATTCAGAACCACATTTTCAATCAGTACCACAATCCCAAACAGCCCCACAATACTAATCAGCACCACAAGCCCAATCAGCATCACTATCCCAATCAGCACTACAATCCCAATCAGCACCACAATCCCAATATTTATATCAATCATTCTGTCTTTCCTTAAACCCATGGATTTGTCATCTTTTTCTATCCATACATATTTAAAAAAAATGATTACCCAACCATCTCCAAATTCGTCCGTGTCAACAGAATTAATGTTTTGTATGCATTTTTGTGCTAAGTTTTTTTTACTGTGATTCTATATACAGATCAGTCTCTTAATAGTCGAAGGCTCATAGTACCACTTTTACTGAAGGACTTGGCACAGTTTGCATTTTTTTCTATATACTTTTTCAGCAGTGGGAGTAGGTACATCCTTAGAGGTAAGTTCCACACTAGGCTTTGTACAATTAGTGGTTTGCATTGTCTTCAAGCATATGCGAATTCATACACTTGTACTACTGCACAGTGCTGACTCCAGCCGAATGACTCCTGCCAAGATATTACTGATTTACTGGTTCAATAACAACTAACCTCTAGGTCATGTATATATTAATTTATATATTCAGATAATTCATAGTGTTCATTGAATGTCGTGTTAGGTATCAGCCATTTGTTGTATGGTGCATGGCCGATGCTGTTTTACAAGATATTGACCAAATAATTCTCGAGCTATACAAATAGACCCCACCATCCATATCGCTCACTCGCGAACATGCCCATGATAGTGGACATGGCCCCTTCTCCCTCATCAACTTCTGTGCCCATGTCCTTGACCGCATGTCCATTACCCTGAAAGACCTTGAACCCAAATATCAAATATATATCAAAATAAACTTAAAAAAAATCTAAATTTTGAAAATTGTTTAAAATAATATTTACAGACTTACATTCAGGAGGTCCGGGCAGTATGACAGGTGGCGTAATTAGCGATGAAGTTCCTGCCACGAAGACTGGTTGAAAGAAGACTGGCCTCCAAAACAAACCCCTGCAAATATTTTTGACTGATTACTTGTGCTCTCCTGAGACATCTTTATCCCTACCCCTCTGCCAAGGCAACACCTTCCTCTCTCTCCAATAAATTGAGCTTTTTCTTCATTGTGTATTTTTCTGTAACACTCCACCACTATATTCAACTGATTATCTAGAGGACCTCCAGTTACCCAATCACCCCCTACAGTGAATCTTGGGAGTCATCACACCTCCTTATTACTTAACTTCGTTCAATTCCGTATCCCCTCACCACTATGCAACTATTTACCCACTACACCTCAACTACTGACACTACCACTAGGCTACACTGGTGATTTCATGATGACATCACATACTTGCTCGTGATAGGCTTTTGGTCGCATAATATGTGTCGTCCTCTACAGATGATTAACTTAGCGAAAGGTGCACCTCATCAAAGTTCTTCGTCTGAATAGAAAGGTGGCTGATCATACTTTCTCCTCGCATTTTCAGCATTCAGTTTAAGTTATTTTCATGTTAATCTCTTCCATCAAATTCTGCAAGGTATTATAAAACGTACTCTTAATTTAATTACATATACATTTCCTCACCAAAGTAATATCTCTAAATAAAATTTCGAATACAAGTTTGGACCAACAAGTTATTGGCATGAAGTTATAAAGCTAGAGTTTTGGTTTAATAGCATGCTTAAGACCAACATCCCGATTACATCTTTGGTGGTACCATCGTTGACTCCAGCTGTACTGCCAAAGTTGTCGTCGATTCTATTCACAAACCATTTGGATGACATCATTGAGACTTGGAATCTATGATGGCAGCAAGGGTGATAAACCTTCTTATCTTTAGTGCTTTTCTCAGATTTCAATACTTCGATCAATCCCAATCCTTCTGGCACCTTTCTAATCCTCATTACTACTCTGCAATACTCCACAACCCTCTTCAGCAATCCTTACAAATCTCAGCAACCCTGGGGCCACAGTGACTGAGCGAATAGCATACTCATCTCCCACCAAGGTGAACCGGGTTCAATCCCCGGCCGGGTCACTGGATGTTCTCAAGAGGGTATTGTGCCGGATGATGTCGTTAGTCAGCAGGTTTTCTCGGGATCTCCCGTTTTCTCAGCCCCTTAATTCTGGCGCCTCTCCATATTCACTTCAATCACCCTCTTCAGCTCTGAAGACCTCGATGATAAGAGCCACCCAAATATCTTCACTTCACTTCATTCAGCAACCATCACAATCCTCTTCTGTAATCCTCCGCAATCCTCAGCAATCCTTCCCCACAATACCCAGCAATTCTCATTAATCCTCATCACCAAACCTCCTCCACAATCCTTCTCCGCACCCCTTAACAATCCTCAAAATTCTCCTCCACATTCCTCAGAAATCGTCAACAATCGTCCTCTGCAATCTGCAGTATTCCTCCTCCGCAGCAACCCTCACCAATCTGCATCAATCATCCTCACCAATCCTCAGAAATCCTCAGTAATCCTTATCACCAATCCTTGCCAATCCAATACTCAGCAACCCTCCCCCACATCATTTAACCTCAGCAATCATCACGAATCATCACCAATCCTCCCCTTCAGCAGTTCTCTCCAATCATCACCAATCCCCAGCAATCCTAAGTAATCATCCTTACTAATTGTTAGATATCCTCCTCCGCAACCCCCCCCCCCCTAATCCTCGGAAATCCTCATCTTCAATCCTCGCCAATCCTTCGATTAATTTAAATCCCTCGATGGATCTATCGATCGCTCCTTCGGTTTGTCGTCTGTCCCCACTCATTGGGGAATATGGGTCAGGGAGTCCCTTGGGAGGAAGGTCTCTGGGCGTTTGAGGTCGTGTGATAGTACCATGCTATAGGAGCCGAGCCCGGTTACTGGTACTTTTAATGTCCGATGGTGAATATCGTTGAGTCAACAGCCGTAGTCATTTAAAAGATTAAAAACGAGTATTTTTAATGGAAATTACACGTTTGTATTTTGGACAACTTATCTTATTCTGTAATACAAGGGTTGCTGTACATCGCAAGATAACCCACACTATGTAAAAAAAACGGACAAAGAAGAATTAAAAATATTAGTAATATAAAAACGCGGCCCGTACAGAGGTTTGCGACATATATGTAAATAACGTATCGACAACTATATCAGATATTACTATTAGAAATGTCGTGGCTTATGAACCTCAGCATGTGTATGCGTACGAAGAATGAGGATAGGAATAGTTTTATATCCCCGAAATGTCCTAAATGTCGTTGCTGAAGGAAGCTAACTGTGTTCTTCTGTGCCGTAGTCGTTGTGTAGCCTACAGAATATTCCTCAATCTCCTGTGTCCGAACTGTCTTTTCAATATTACCAGGACGTTTGCACGTTAATTAGCGTCACCCATTCACGCTCTTCAGGTTGTAGGTTCGCAATATCTAAATAGTGTTTGGTGACTCATTCTGGTGTTTTTTTTATCGCGTTTCTTTTGTGATAACTGAATACATACTTTATATGGAATTATATATATATTTTTTTATTTAAACACCACGAAAGCGTAACGTAGTTCGGCTTTATGTAATTTTTAAATATTTTTGGTCCATATTTCTGTATCGTATTCTGTCCGAAACACCGTATTCAATCACACTTAACCCCACTGCAAGAATAAATGAAAAACAATTTTTAATAGATTACGAAAGGAGTGTTTATTTTCTTATCAAGGAGAACAGCAGCGTGGTTGACAAACCTAATATGTTTTACTCATCGAGGAATATTGCGTGAGTTTGATGTCGGCAAATAATGTATTACGAACCACAGAACTCTTTGCTTATTACTGCAGACTACAATGCACGTATTTCTTTTGAGTTTGCACACGGAATCTTTTGGAAAGTAGTTTCTAAAATTATTTTTGTAACAGTATAAATAAATTAGAGCAATTTTCACAAAATCTTTGTTTGGAATGTGTAAAACTAATGTACAGTTTAGACAATTAATTGCTGTAGACTTCAAGTTTATTATAAACATTGAGCTTCATGAGTACTTTTGTATGTGTCCTAAAATAATGTGTTGTAAATGTACAATTTTCAAGCTGAAGAGTTGCAAGAAAATCTTTAGCGAATAGTCTCCAATGATTTGTTATAGACTATTCGCGGTAAAGTGAGCATAGTTGGAATAGTAATCCATAAATGTGTTATAATTTAGCCTTAGAAGTTCAATTTCAAATCCGGTGGTTACTACTTACATGGCAAAATTTATTTTAAAAAGTGGCGGAAGTAAAAAAAAAAACAGCTAACAGGAAAAATGCAACTAGGGTCTCAAAAGTGCTCACTTCGCCAACAACCTGTCCCGTACGGCCTCACATTAATTACCGAGTTGAAGTGTTGCAATCACGTAATTTTTTGGCATGAGCTGTACTTGTGTTCAGCATTGGTTTTCCAACCAATGAACAAAAAACATGCTTCTTGTTCGATGATGTTAGCATTAACCATTCATGTCAAAGACGTGTAAAAATGTCCACAAATAATATTAGCCACAAGCAAGACTGGACACTGGCGCCCTACTGTGTACAGGTCAGGTCATGACTTTCATTTTTTTAAACGTGTCCACAATTGTGGACGTGGTGAGTGAACGGGACACAGTAACAAGTACAGAAAAAGATTGCTGTATACGTGCTTCGAAGTGAAATTCATCTGATCGCGAACAACGCGACAAGGAGTGTAGGATGATCACGGTAAAATGAGCACTTTTGACTCCCCAGTTACTTTTTCCTTTCAGCTGTTTCTTTCTAAAATTAATATTACAATGTAATTAATAAACACGATGTGTATATTCCACCGCACACAGAAGTGAACGTGTAAGGCTAAAATAAAATATATTTATTGACTATTCAGGGACTCCCGACTTTCGCGAAAATAATTCTGCACGTATAGGCTATTCACGGTAAAGTGAGCACTTTTTAAGGCCCTGCTAAATTATTACTTTCAAGTAATTTATACCTTTCCGCCATTTTCTAATGTAAACAGTACAATATGAGTAATAAACAAAGTATATACATTTCATCACTCTCAATAGTTAACGTATACTTATTAGGGGCTAATGCCTTTTGTGAGTGCCTTAAAAAGTGCTCGCTTTACCGTTGAACAGCCTATACTAGATTTCAATAGACTACCGGCGTTCCAGCAGTTTTCATTTCCTTATTGGCCACGAGTACTTATGAGATGGCATTTTATTACTTGACGGGGCAATCAGAGTTAGGTAGCTCCGATCCTGTCCGTCTGTGATTCACGAGCATACACATTATTTGCGTAACCCCTAGATCAGCCAATCAAGAAAGGTTATCTGAGCTAAAGTGTTATGAAATACAACTAGTCGTGAAATCTTTTCGCGAAATCCGGGTGTCCCTGACTGTCATTCCAAATGAGAAGGCTTTCAAAAGTTCTCACTTTACCGCGAATAGCCTATAGCCCGGCAGCGGTGTTCTCCTGGTCGTTTCTCCCCCCCCCCCTCCATCAACCCTGCACGGATTCCAACGGATTGCTCCTGACGTGTATGGAGATGAGGCTAGCCGTTGGCGCAGGGGAATTATCGACGATGTGTCCGCGGCGCAGCACAAGGCTAGCGCGACCTCCAAGGCAAGGCCTGGCCTAACTTCTCAACGGCCACTGGACAACACGGATATAGCTAGGGACACCCTAATTTCGCGGATACATCCCCACACATTATATATTTCAAAACCCTACGGGCATGCCAGCAGTTCTCCCTTGCTTATTAGCCGTGTGTCTGTGAGAGAAAATAATTTTCTTATTTGACTGGCTAATCAGAATAAGGGAACTGCGATTTGCGGGCAGACGACTAAAACGCAGTCAACACCTAGACCACCCAGTCAAGACAGAGGATCTGAGCTAAAGTGTTATGAAATACAACAGGCCGTGAAATATTTTCGAGAAATTTAGGTGTCCCTAGATATAACCTTTTCTCCGTTTATTCACACCAACCTTTGAAATATCACCCCATGCATGGCGTGTTTAGTTATTTCCTAAATACGCCATGTATCACAAGCGTTTTATGCCTCTGTCAACATGAAAGTATCTTATTTTTTCCTTAAATTAATGTTATGCCTGCATTTTATTTATAAATTTTAATCATTCATTCATATTAAATACGAATGAAAACAGTGAGAAAACATGTGTGTTGGTAGCACCTGGTAGGAAATAGTTCTCATGCAAACTATCATTACATCTGAGTGCGCAATAATTCGGTGCGTCGTCCTTTAATGTAATTTTCTAGACTTAGGTAAGCTCAGTTTGCATATGAGGCGGGAGAATATCACGGAAGTACAACTTTAGCAGGGCTTTAGAAAAGTGCCAAGTATCCGCGAATGGATTATATATATATATATATATATATATATATATATATATATATATATATATATAGACACACACACGTGTTTGATTTTCGGCGGGCCGCTGCATTGCATATCACGGAACAATTAAAGAGTTTGTAGTCCTGGCATAGCATATTTTCTGTCGATTCGTTGTATGGGCGTTCACGTTTATCTCGGCAAATAAATATCTCCCGGATATACATTTTTTGCCAGGAAATATAAAGAAAAAACATTATCTAAGCCCATATAGTTTCTTTTTTACCACAGTAAACTTATTGAAAGAGAAAAAAAATCGCAAAGTTGATCAAAATCGCATATTTAGAGATTGCCCCCGCAGTTCTCTTAAGACGTGGGAGAAAAATAAAACGGTATAGACGTAGCTTGATCTATGGGTAGAGGCCTGAAAAATACGCGAGTTCAATGACCCGTGGGGCTAGATTCCACAGTCTTATGTACAAATATGCCGATAATAACTGCACATTGGTTGTTTGCTGTTACAGTGGAAGGCGACGATTGGGCCAGCGATCTCCAGGAGGTGTCAACGCCGTGTGGGCCTATGACTAAAGTCATACAAACACACGTGGTTTGAATTCAAGCTTGTCTCAAAATGAATCAGCGAAATATTCAGGTCTCTATCTACGGGCTTCCATTGCGTGTAATAAAATCGCACTGTTACGGATGCAATCTGCACAGTGCAGCGTGACGACGGAAGCACTGCGCACCGGTTAGGGGCCTTGTTCGTACGGGCGATGGGAAGTTGGGCGCGCGTGTTATTGTCGCCCGTATCGCTGTGCCTGGACCGCGAACAAATAAATATCGAGTCTAATTACTCTTGAAACTAAAGGATGCGAAACGCACCCTTTGGACGTAAACTCCGGCCGCGCAAGCTAGAAAAGTGGCGTCGCTGGCCATCACAACTTCGGGACGGTGTTCGCCATCGAACTTCAGAAATGAACCTTAGGAAAAATACACAACCCCTGCATGCATATATTTTAATGGGCGCACCAAGTGACATTCGCCCAGTAAAGTTGGTAACGATGATTGGAAAGTAGTTGTATATTTCAACGTTCAATAAAAAGCGTAAAGCAACAATTTGTTTTAACTTAAAATGATTTCTTTCGCTTTCTGGTTTTTTTTTTTTTTTCAATGCACAGAAGAGTAAAAATTAGTAGATTTGAAAAGTATTTCCTTTTCTAATAATTTTACAGTTTCACTTGACCGACGAACGAATAAAGTAATGAGGCCCATGGCAATGTTAATTTTAGATCATGCGGAGGAATGTAGAACATACATACTAGTAGATCTTAAGCAGGGTATTCAAAATTGCTCATTTTACACTTGAACAGTCTATAGCTTGTTAGCAGGCGGCCAAGATATTGGGTAATCTTTCGCACCACGCAGCGGCCAATCAAACGCAAGGCTTTTTACGGAGCTTCGCACGTGGGAATCGTGCCGTGCGATGCCGCTGGCCAGCGGGTTTTCTCGGGGATCTCCGTTTCCGCCTACCCTTGCGTTCCGGCTCTGCTCCCTGATTCATTCGCCTCATACTCATCGGGGTCTTCAAGGTCCCATTGTTAAGCACCGCCGAAACCCCCAACCTATTGTGGCTCTTTCTTCGGGACAGCTTTAGCTAGCTAGAAAAAAATTAGTTTGTTTTCACCTTTTATATGAACATTATAACTAGAAACCTGCAAAATTCGCGTTATAATTAGAGACCCGAGAATTTCGCTGGTTTACTTCTAGATAAGTTAGAATCAAAACACATGTACGTTCATGTTACGTTTGTAAAATGTCGACCTGTTTTTTTATACCTCTTGGAGATAAATAAGCTAACAACAAACATGCAAGAAATTGTGCGCACAATCACCGCCTTTTACTACCAAATAATCAACCAATAAACAGTTGATATCTCTATGCCGAGTATATAACGCTGTGAAGTCTAGCTTACAAGTCATTCAAATCGCGAATTTCTTGGGGTCTCTAGTTATTATTTAGCATCAGGCTAAACTTCACAGTACTGTATACACGCGAACCAGTGTCGTTTCTCCATTGGCTGTTGCACAGATGTGACGTCACTCCCTTTCTGATTGAGCTGCACCTGATTGGGAGACACGAGTGTTAAGTGTTCATTTATTGGCACCGAGTTACGTAGAGTGTATCAGCTAAAGTATGGTCCAATGGCAAGCGTATTGTAAAGGTACATGTGTTTGAAGTTTAACGTGTCCCCTAATAATAACGCGAATTTTGCAGGTCTCTAATTATAAGTAGAGACATGCAAAATCCGCGTTATTTTTGGCATCATGCTAAAATTTACAGTACTGCATATACTCGAGTCATCGTCGTTTCTCCATTGGCTACTGCTTAGATGTGAAGTCACTCCCTTTCAGAGTGAACTGCACGTGATTGGAGCACACAATTGTGAAGTGTTCATTTATTGGCTCACAGTTACCCGGGGTGTGTCAAGTAAAGAATGGCCCAATGGCAAACGTACTGCAAAGGAAGAGAGTTTTAGTTTTTACATGTCCTCAAATCAGACGCGAATTTTGCAGGTATCTATTTATAACATAAAACATCAAGCAGTGTATAGTTTTCGAAGCTATCTCTACTCAAGTTAGAATTTCTCAGCCTCTCTCGGAAATGAAAAAATTCAAAAATCTTTCAATTAAAACTTGTCTGAAACTAGAAAAAAAAAATACGTCTTGTGACTGTATGTTAAGAAACATGCGCATGTACTTTTGGGGGTAAGACTTCCTGTGCATTTTCTTCTTGGCAGAGTTAAACATTTCGTCGACATAGAGGTCATTTATAGAGACGGGACAATGCTCAGAGAAGCAGAAGTTGAGTTGAGTTGAGAGGTTTGGGCGGCTCTCAACAACATCTTGGAGCCGACGAGGGTGAAATGCGGTGAGAGTGGAGCAGTACCTTGAAGCAGGGTCGGGGGGAAACGGGAGATCTCCGAGGGAAGCCAGCGTACCAGCGGCACCGTCTGGCACGATTGCCGAGCAGTCTAACCGCTCAGCCACCGCGGCCCCTGGAGAAGCAAGTGCGGGGACCTGTAAGTGAGGAACTGTCACAGCATTCGTCTGGGGTGATCTCGGAAACCAACGGGAAACCGAGATCAGGACGGCCGGACCAGGGTACGAACCCAGGTCCTCCCTGAACGAGAAAAGTTTCACTGCTGCATCATCTTGCTCGATCAGTGCATTTGCAGGAGGATCAACTAACCCGGGAAAAGCTTGAGGAAAAACGTATTAACCCTTTTGGTCACACGTTAGTTTCCGAGTTGAAGTGTTTCAGTCACGTAATTTTTTGGTATCAACTGTATTTGTGTTCAGCGTTCGTTTTCCAGCCAATGAACAACGCGCTGTTTGTTCTATGATATTTTCATTAACCTTTCATGTCAAAGAGACGTGTAGAAAAGTCCACAAATAAGATTAGCCTCAAGCAAGGCTGGGCACTGGCTCCCTGCTATGTATAGTTCCGTTCATAACTTTCATTAATTTTCAACGTATCCTGCACAATTGTGGACATGGTGACTGAACCAGTTATAAGCAGAATGCACTAGTTTTTTTTTTTTTTTGACAGTTCCCATTTACGAACATTTCGAAATAATGCATAGTCCCTTTCACCAGTTTTTTCTAGAAAAGTGGAACGCTGTTTGAAATCTTAAATTTTAACCACTTAAATTAACTCACGTAGTCACCACGTCCACAACCGTGGACACGTTGCAAATGAATAATGATTATGGCCGGCACTGTCCACAGCAAGGCAACAGTACCCGGTTTATTGGGAGTTTTACTCGTGGCTAATTTGATTTGTGGAATTTTCTATAGCTCTGTGAGGTCATTGGTTAATGCCGATATAATCGAGCACGCAGAAAGTTGCTAATTGACTGCGAGAAAAATTCTGAAACAAAAGTACAGTGCAGACAAAAAAATTACGTGATTGCAAGACTTGAACTCGGAAATTAATGCGTGACCGAAAGGATTGACATACGATGATGAAATTTAAATACTATAGCTCATAAAATTTTACGATTTTTTTTGTTTTATTTAGAATTAATTTTCAGTTTGTTAGTGATGAAATGAGAAAAAATTACCTTACCTATATTAATAATTGTTTCAACTCATTATATCATTTGGACAACTTTGAAATAAGACTCTGAACAGCATCACTTCACGTAGTTGTGCTTTATTCGTTCCATGGTAGCAGTGGGGAAAATATTGTCATTTACGTTCTAGTTGGCTCGCAGTCTGATTGTGTTTTTGGACAAGTAAATCAGTCACACAAATTTCATAAATCAGATAAGAATGCAAATCTTATAAGATTAAAATGTGTACAATAATTAGTTAAGTCAAATAAAAATATAAGGAATAGTCCTATTTTAAAAGTCGAAATACACAATAGTAAATAAAAATAATATTATTTACAAAACAAATATCAAGATACCATATTGAATGTAGTTCCAACGATATCTCGTAAAATTTAAGCTCAAAAGTAAGTTTATTGATTAAGTCCGTCCTTAAAATACTAAAATATTAAATTACTGTTTACTAATTATATTTCTATATAAAAACGAACCAAGTAATCAGCGTTGCACAAGATGGCGGATAGTTCAGGTTGGGCTAGAATGTCGCGATGTATCGAATAACATAAGAGGATAGCGATTACAGATCGGACAGGAAAAGCAATAATTTAATGTTAGAAATTCACTTCATTACGAATACGGGATTAAAATAAATATATCTTTAATAATAAGAAAGGAAGAAAGGGTAGTGATTCTGAGAGCTGACTGCTTATGACGCATGCGTTACTGGCCGACAGCACAACCAGTTGCTAGAGACCTGAAGAATTCGCGGATTCATTTTGGGACAATCTAGAATTCAAAGCACGTGTGTTTATATAACTTCAGCTGTTGGTCCACACGGTGTTTGACACCTCCTGGAGAACGCTGGCCCAATCGTCGCCTTCCACTGTGGCAGCAGATAACCAATACGCAGTTGATATCGGTGTATTTGTACATAAGACTTTCGAGTCTAGCCTGCAGGTAACTGGACTCGCCAATTTTTCAGGTCTCTACCAGTTACATCCAAGTACGCAGACCAGCGTAGTTATACAAAATGTTACTTCGGAATGGATGAAAAAATAAGTCGGTAACAAACCAAGGAAAGTAATGCCATGCATTTAAGTCACTTGTCATTTGTTTCATTTCAAGTTATTTACATTAAATTAAGAATGGACTAAATTTAAATGTACTTATTTTTGTGACATTTTCAATGATATACGGTTCCTATCTTTACTAGTTCCGTGACAGTGTTATTATATTATGCGAAATTATATAAACTATGCAAGGAAAGATAATAGAGTATGAGTTTGGACAGAATCCATACCCAACGACCCATTGTAAACTTTTTCTTAATAAAAAATTTTATTTGCTTTATTATTAACTCGGTATACTTATTATTAACATTATAAAGCGTACTCTCTAATTCCCAACAATCTGACCAAGCCACAGTAAATGTCTCAGATTTAGCTGGACGACGGTAAAACAATAAATCGATACAATGTAATACGACATACATGCATTATAGTAGTGATGACCTGTCGACAAACAAACCATACTATTCAAATAATATTATTTAAATATTACTCTGGAATTTTGCGTTTCCCATATAATATTAAAAATAAAACAAGTAGAAATTTATTTTAATATTCTGATATACATTTTTTAAAATATATTAATTAATTTATTCAGTCATTTCATTAATATCAACTGAAATGTTTCCTTTCTTAGTAAAACTTCTAAGCTTTATTTCCTAAGGTTAGGGTAATAACTGCAACTGAGTAACATTGTCTTGTAATTTCAAATAATTTCTAAATCTCAGGGTCAAATACATAATTTGTTACCAACATGGACGAATATATAGACCGTCAACGGTAAAGTGAGCATTTTTGAGGCCGTAGTTACTTTTTCATTTCAGCCAATTTTTTCCTTTAAACACTTTTTCAATGTAGGTGATAAACACAGTGTGTACATTCCACCACAATCGGAAGTTAACGTCTAAGGTTAGAATAAAATATATTTATTAACTATTATTGCAAATGAGAGGGCTTTAAAAGTGCTCATTTTACTGCAAATAGCCTATAGCCATTTCTCATAGAAACGTTTCAAGAAATTTAAAATTTACTTATTATAAAAAAAATTAAGTAAATATATATTTATCATTAAATTTTTTTTTTCAATAATGACGAACTAGTTTTCATTTCGAAAAATTACGCCCATATACTTTGTTCTTCATAAATTGTGATTAATTTAAGTAAGTTTTAATCTCCCCAGGACATAAAAAAGTGTCCTTGGAATAGTTCCATTGACCTACACTTTCGAATTACTCGAATAGTAATTTGTAGCTCAAATTCGGTGTGGCAGAGTGTTTTCGCTGTTAAAATTTAAAAAAACATTTAAAACGCTTTGTTAGTTTGTTCCCACTAACAGTTGGTAAACTGAAAGAAAGGTCAACAAAATATTTGTTTGTACAGGGCCAAACACATATCTATTAACCCCAAAAAATTATTTTGTTGAGTAAGCAAATCTTGATAAGAAACAAAATTTGTTTTGTTAACCTAACAAAATAGATGTTTGATCAAACAAAATAGCTTTGTTGCTACAATAGAAATTAGACTCAACAAAATAGTTCGTTGAATCATCTGCGTATATTTATTTGGCCATGCATTCCTTTGAAAATACAGCTCGTGAGTTTGTTTGCATTTGATGTGACAATGCGGAGAGCAACCGTTGTTTAGTGTCGTTACAATTTATAATTGTGAATTTACCTATGGATTTGATTGTTCGCAAAGTTATTATATCGCGTATACGCATGTTCGGAAAACACTATTGTAACTGCAATGTATATTTTCCCCTACATCCACGATATCTTATTTAAATATACTCGAAAACAAAATTAGCTTAGGAAACAGTCAAAATGTGTATCTTAAGAAATGAATTAAATTGTTTTCTTGAGTCAGAATTTTCTGTGTTCCTAACAATTATTTACTCTTAGCAACAGTATTTTGCCTTATTTACTTAATTATGCACATTCCTTGTAGATCCCCACTTTCTATACCATTCCCTAAAAATATTTTCATATCCTGTTTGTTTACATAATTACAGATTAACACTCTTCTTGGTGGGTATGGGAATGAGTTTGGTTATTGATTATTTTCAAGCCAAGTTTAAAGTGAAATAAATGGATAGTAATTATATTATAATTAAAACATCTTGCAGGAGCCCCAGATGCTAATTTGTGGTATAAGTATGTGTGCGGGCGTGAAAAATTCATGTAAGAGATAGAATCTGGATCACGTAATAAATAGCTTCGTTATAAGTTTAATATGACGCGTAAACTGGCGAGGAAAATAATATTGCGACATACAACAGTTCATTAAGTCGTTGAAGGAAATGAAAACTAGAAGGAAGTTACGTATGAATAAAAATTATATTAAGCATAAAACACCAAGTCTTAAATCTGGAAAAAACGCAACTTTTACGTGTGCGAATTTGTTCATCTCAGAATTTATCGTTAGGAATAATTCCCACTTGCGCGTACTGATTTTGGAATGACTGCGCGAGGGTATAGGAACGGGCCTTGTGCCTGATTGGCTTCTGCGTAATGCGAGATAATCCCCTATTGGCTGGGCTTCTGGCTGGCAAGTAGGATACCGGGCGCTGATTGGCAAACGGCGTTCCGACATTGCTGGCTGGTGACGCCATTTTGGTGGCACGTGCGTCTGGAGAGTGGAGAGATTTGGGCGGCTCTTAAGCGTCCTATGTACTAAAACGTTTTCTGTGAAATCGTTATTTGCGCGTAAACGCCTGTCTCGGTAAATAAATGTTCTTGAAATACGAAGTTTTGCCAGAAAGATTAAAAAACTATTGTCTATGTCGTTATATTTTTACTTTCATCATATTATGTGAAAGTGGTCAAATATCGCATTTTTAAAGCTTGCCTTTGAAGTTTCTTTAAGCTGTAAGAGAAAAGTACGATTATTCGCAGATAGTGTGATCTGTGTACTTTCATCGCGTGTAATAAAATCCCAAAGTTACAGATCTAGTTTACACAGTAAAGCGTTAGGACGGAATCACTGCACGCCTTGTGCGTAGGAGCGATGAGGCGCTAGGCGTGCGTGTTAGTGTCGCCCGTATCGCTCCCTCGTTTATTGACCTTGAACGCGCAGCTACATAGTCCCCTTAACTTCGAGATCTTGCGAGCCGAAGCGTAGAGACCTGGATAATTCGCGGATTCGATTCGTTTTTGACAAGGTAGAATTCAAACCATGTGTGTTTTTATGAGTTTAGCCATTGGTCCACACTGTATTTGAATCCTCCTGTGGAACGCTGGCTTAATCTTCGCCTTCTAAGGTGACAGCAGTTAATATCGGCATATGTGTACATAAAACTGTAGTCTCTAGCGTGCAGGTCATTGAACTCGCAAATTTTTCAGGTCTCTACCGATGATGGTGAAGGGAGATGGGAATGGAGTAGCACCGGAATGCTGGAGTGGGGGAAAGAGGAGACACCCCCCCAGAAAGCCCGTCGAGCAGTGGCATCGGCCGACACGATTGTTACTTGCGAAAATTTGGTGACCCGGCCGGGGATTGAACCCGGTTCGCCTTGGTGGGAGGCGAGCGTGCTAATCGCTCAGCCATCGTGTCCCCAACCGCGCGTGTGGAGTTGGCAGAATAAGCGGCTACTTCACCTCTGTATTGTTAAGTAGTGTGTGACTTAGTGGTGCACTTACTAGCGGGAGGCGGCGAAGTAACCCTTCCCGTACACGAGCCCCTCAAGGGTCAAAGAAATTTTTTAAATCACGGCGATTATTCCGAAGTAAGTGCTCGGCCATAAATTCTAGAAATGCCAAGTGGCGCGGACCTTGTGCTGTAGAACACATCGTGCGCGCCAGAGTTGGGAAAGACAACACGAGGGTTCTGTGCCCTCGCCCCCAGCGTCGTTCATAATTTATGAGCGTCGAGTAGTTGGTATAACGCAGCGGTTCCGGAGAGCTGTGCATTCGGCTTGTCGCGTCGTGTTTCAAAGATTCTGTGGGCAACCGAACCTTGCGACCTGGAACAACAACGTTAACGGTTCCGAGTTTGTCCCTGGTACGAGGCCGAGAAGTGCAGGAGCTATAAGGGCGAGATTGCAACGCGCATCAAGCGCGCCATCGCCACTAAGCGCAAGGCTGTGTGTTGTTGGTGCCAATGGGACATTAAGAGGTGACCCTATTATTTGATTGGTGGGAAGTCTGTAATGTGACACATCCTGTGTGACTCTGCACCAATAAAGGAATACTTCACAATTGTGTGCTCTAATCCAGTGTAGTTCAGTTAGAGAAGGAATGTCTTTACATCTATGCAGCAGCGAATGGAGAAACGACGCCGGTTTTAGTGCATACAGTACTGTGAAGTTCAACCTGATGCTAAATAATAACGCAAATTTTGCATGTCGCTAGAAATAAGGTTCGATGCAGGGCCTTTGAGAAGTTTTGCACGTGTCTGACGCGTTTATTTTGAGATGTAGGGCTTTGAAAAAATTATTTTTTAGTTTGAAATTTAGTTCTTAATGAGCGTGACGTCTTGAAAACATTGAACAGCCCTCAGCGTGTGATCTTTTTGCAAATCACCACACTGGATACACGTTCGATGGAAAAATGTAATAGTAGTAATGTATTTAAATAGAATCGAAACAAAAACGATCACACTGCCCAAGTTTGACCAAAATACAAAGTCAATTTAAAGTGTCTAATTTGAATTCAAATTAGAAACAGGTTTTTATTTAATAATATGTTGTCTGTCAAACACAGGATGTGTCTAAATGGGACGGACAAACTTCGGGGGTAGGTTAATCACGAAAAAAAGAAGTTGAAAACATACATACGACGTATGACCTAAAATTAATTCTGAGAGAGATAGGCACTACGCATTTTTGAAGTTGTAGTAGAAGAAAAAGTTTATTGCAATACCACTGTAATGTACATACATCCTTCTGGAATCTCCCTATCTTTTTAATAGCCTCAAAAGTGAGTTTTTGGGTATTATGTGTGCCCCACCTGTCAGGCATTGGTAAATATTATTCTGATAGTAAAACTCGAAATACACGAAAACCGTGAGGTTTGGGTATTTACACAAGGTGACATTTTTGTTCATTGTGACATGAGAATTGATAATCCATCCTTGAAATCCCGAATATACTACCGTGACATGGATGTAAGTTCTTAATAGGGCAGTAACAGTGATGTAATAATTTGATGGCAGCGACAAGTGTTGTCGTGTTTGAAGATATTTGCAGTTAACCATTACCCAGACAATCGGTGTTCCATATTTAATATTATCTCCAATATTTGCAATAAACAAGTGTTCCAGGTCCAACTTCAAATATGTGTACCACCCTTAGTATTCATTAATGACCATAGGTTGAATATATGTTTCAATTTATTTCTTCGTGATTAACCTACAGCCGAAGTTTGTCGATCGAATTAAGATACATAGTGCATAGTTATTAAGATCAGGCCAACATATATCAACCTTCAGAATTACTTGTTTTAAATAAAAATATAAATAAATAGGTATTCAATGTAATGTATGCTCCTCTATGATTTATTAAACTTACGACTTGGGAATTAACATTTTTCTGGTTTCCGAATTTTTTTTTGTCCTGTGAAACTTATGTCGGAAGCAGTAGCAACTTTATTGTGTACCGACACTTCCATTTCATCCAAGGCGATGGATAGCTTCCTGAGTTATGCTGCTTACTTATGAACAATGTCCAATTCTTTATCAATAAAAGTTTCTGTTTTTATAATTTCATATCCAATATCCCAAACTTCCATAAGTTGTATATTTTCATCCATTTATAATATTATTAAAAATTTACATATCTTTTATAACAAGTGTTACAATGAGAAAATTTTAATTAGAATTATTATTTTTTATTCGATCAAATAATTAATCTATATTTCTAAAAATTAGTAAAAATTTTTAATGCGACCACTCAACTATGGTTTTATAATATTGTATTAAAATATCGAAGCATTTTGTTTATTCTTCCATTTAATAAAATTAAAAATGTATAAATCTTCAGTAATTTTTTTTGCAAATAATCATAAGTAAGGTTCCTTTTCATAATTAAAACAACATTACAAATTGTACCAGCTTCGGGCTCTTTATTAAAATCAACACAAATTTTTATGTTAGTTTTCTCTTCATCTACAGTTGTTTTTCTATATGATCAATCAATAACATATAAAGGTCTTCGCCCCAAAATGAATAGTAATTGAAATAACCTTCTAAGTTAACAGTTAGTTTATAATAAAGTTCATTATTTCTAAAGGTTGAATCTAATTTTGTTCTTGAGTTTCTAATATCATTATAAGACCGATACATTTTAATGCAAATATTATTTTCAATATTTTGATTCCAATTTTCTTCCATTTTGAACTGAAATGTTTTTTACATTAAAATGATCAAATGTAGAAGAATGTTTATAATGTTGAGAATTATTTTTTATATTAATTTGAAAGCCAACCATTACAAAATAGGCACATAAAATTGCAAATTATTAAACTTATCTTTATATAAAAACTAAAAATAGTTGATTCACTAGAAACTTCTTTTTCTAAAAATTGTCAATAATCAAAACTAATAGGAATTTTAGGATCTTTATATATTTTTCTTTAATTGCAAATGTTGTGTTAGGCTTGTATTGAACAATTGGCAACATGATTTCTAATTTTTGAATAGAAGTTCTACCCGGATCAGGACGGTGTCTCTGAACAGCACCTTGCGCATCCTTTATTTCATAAGGATACGTACAAAAGTATTATCAGACGGATTAAGAAATAAAAGTAATTTTATAACCAAGTTTTCAATAAATATCATTGTTATCATTAATAAAACCAAACAGATATCTAAGTGGATACATTAATCCATTTGACTGATGGCTTAGAAAGAGATTTTTTATATATCCATTATCAACACCAGCAAATTCTAAATAATGTTGTTCACTTGGTGATCTAAATAAATAATTCAATATTGCTTTGAGATTTCTACTCTAGAAAACTGAAAAGGAAAAAAAAAGTGCAAACTTCTACAGTATCTAATTTTTCGTATTTCGCTTCATCGCCCTGTTTATCTCTTTTTAGTATACTAAATTGCTCATAAACCTATGCCTCATTTGGAAAAGAAAGGCCGTCTCCTATTGGAATATCAAATTCTATTCTACTATTGTAAACATTAGAATTTTTAGAAGTTTGATCAGTTGGAGGAAAAGATTGGCTCTCGAAGCTCTCAATTTTTTTATAACTCATTTATAAGAATATATATATATATATATATATGTATGTGTATATATATATATATATATATATATATATATATATATATATATATACACATACATATATAAATGGAAGAATCAAAAGGGGTTCATCGAGTTAAACTGCTCATTAATAAATATATAAAATTAAAAAAAAAACCTAATGAAAAAGAATATGTAATAAATAAGAAGAAAGAACAATCATCAATTGACGAATTATATAACATTGGTAGCAAAAATAGAAGAAGTGAGTGAAGAAAATAAAAATTTGATAAAACATTAGTTCTAGTAGCAGCAAAGATTTAGATTATTCACCAAATCCGGAATGAATATCATTTGAAAAATAATTAAATGCAGAACAAGAATCTCCTAATTTTGAAGAGTAAATTGGTATTATTCCATTATAAGATTTGTCACCTATAGCAGATGTTTCTACTATAAATCTCGGAAAATATATTTCTAAAAATATTAATGTTATTAATGATGAATTTGGTTTACAAGGATATGGGCAAGGTTTTAAAATTGGTGGTACAAAAGTAAAAGTAGGTGGCGATTTTCTATTTGTAAAAGATAATAAAATATGAATTAACGATAGGCCTTACTAATTTGCTAACAAAAAGTAAAAAAGATGATCTCGTAGATAAATCCATTGGTAAAGATAAATTCACTAATAAGCATTATAAAAATTATGCAGAAATTGTTTTACTATCAAATGCAGCATATCAAAATTATGATCCAACTATTAATGTAGCTTCGAGTATCGGTCGGAATTATAATGAAATAATTAAACCAATTTATCACGAATATATAAAAATTCTCCTAAATCTGGCCAAGGTATAAAAAATACAATAGTTTGCCAAAAGAATATATTTGGATGGATGATGTTAGAAAATTAATTGATAGATTATTAGTTATTCACGGTGAAGAAAATACAGGAAATAAAAATGATCACAATGAAAAAGTAAACATTCTGAATATGCTAAACAGTACATTTTCTTATTTTGTTGTGAACAACCAGAAACGTATACCATATCTTATAAGAGTTTTAAATGTTATTCCGCACACATTTTGGAATTCTAAACACCATGGAAAAGGTCTGATAAACTGGGCATTAAACAATTTAAATTTGGCCGAAATACATTTACCAGGTTATAATTATTGTGGACCATTTACAAAATTAAATTGAAGATTGAACAGAGGAGATACTGGAGTGAATAAATTAAATGAAGCTTGCAAATTTCATGATATTACATATAGAAATCATAAAGATTTAGAATCTAGGTATGAAGCAGATAAAATTTTACAAAAATAAGCAAAATAAATTATGCTGGATAAAAATACTCCAATTCGAGAAAAAATTGCTTCTGCAGCTGTTGCCTCAACAATACTTAAAAAAAGAAAATTAGTTTGGGGCTTCAAAATGTTTCATTAATGCAATATTTTATTATTAAATATATTTTATATTTACAAATGAAGATAAAAAGTTTAACTTTTGATATACCCATTGATCAATTAAGATATTTGGGCATAGATAAATGTTTAACAAAAGATCAACTTGAGCGAAAAAATAAAAAATTCAAAGAAGCAAAGGTTTCTTGCTAACCTTGTCATTGCCAATACTCAAAAAAATATTTTAAAAAAAATCTGGAAGTGGTTTACATCATGGAGGAATTATTCCCCTCATAATTGCTGCTTTAAGTGACCTTGGTGCTTTAGCAGATTTAGCTATGTCAATTTATAATTTTGTTGAACAAACTAAAAAAAATTAAAAAGAATTAGAAGAACAAGGGACACAATTTAGCAATGGAAAGCAAGGCTGGAAGTGGTGCAGTTGCGAAAAAATGAGGAAGGCCAAAAAAAAATTAGCTCCTCTATCCAATATCGATATTGAAAAATATGTAAAAAAAATCTAAAAATTTAAAATTGCAGGAATGTTTATGTGTTTGATGAACTACATAAAAATTATGCTAAAAATGAATGTGCTGTTGTTAATTTTGATATTTAAACAAATCATGGTACTCATATGTTTGCTATTTTAAAGGAAATAATAATGTTTATTATTTTGATTCATTTAGAGACAATATTCCTAATAATTTAATTCATTATTTTAAAAACAATAATGTTTATTACAATGATGATAGAATTCAGAATTTTTGATTCATATATTTGTGGACATTTATGTTTAATAATGTTACTTTTTTTTTTTCGAGAAATTTTAAATTTCGCGATATAATTTCTATGTTATTAAATGACCGGTATATTTGGGAAACCATTTATCGAATGTTTAAATAAAAACTTCTATAATATTGCTGAAGATTTAAAAAATATGTAGATTCAAAATGCAATATTATTGTTTCTTCTTTACAATGCGAGTTAAGCACGTGTTTTAATTTTACAAAATTGTATGTTTCTTTTCTGGTGCGAAGAATAGTTAATATAGGTGAACCTGTAGATAAAAAATATGTGGCCAATAAAATATTTTTCAAATACTTACAGCAGATTATGCATTAAAAGGATGTTGAATCAAAACATAAAACTATTGTTTCTGATTATGCTCTAAAAGAAGATGAAAATTTACAATTCAACAACACTATTGCTGATTATATAAAACGAATAAATAAGACAGAAAAACATTGTAAAAACATGTTGATTCAAAATATAAACTCATAATTGTTGATTATGCATTAAAAATTATGTCGAATCAAAATACAACACTAGTGCTTCTGATTTAAAAACATATATAGATTCAAAATATAATGTAATTTTTTACGCTTTACGAGATCAAATAAGTAAAGTTTTTGTTTACACATTTGACTATGTTTCCATTCAAAATTGTAGAATTAATAATATGGCTGATCCTATCGATGGAAAAGATGCTGCCAATAAAAGATATTTCAATAAAGAAATAGCTGATAAATTTAAAAAATCAAATAAATCAGCTTTGAATTACTGTGATACACTTGCTAACACAAAAAATAAAAAACTGAAGAAGCTTTTGATAATGAATTAGATGTCAAATAACAAAATTTAAGCAATCAGTTGACACAATTGTTAACACAAAAGTTGAAAAAAGCAAAGAAGCTGTTGATAAAGATACAGATGTTAAATTGCAAGATTTCAACAAATTAATTTTGAATTATTGTCATACACTTGTTGACTCGAAAATTGAAAAAAAATTTCCTCATATATTTTATTTACATGCAAAGTGGCAAAAATTTGAACGTTTTTTACAAAGATAATGTTATACCTTAATTAATTTTTTTCATGGATTATACTGTTTATAAAATAAATTCTGATAATTTACCTGATGATACTCTAACTGTGATTAAGTGTTCCAAAAGAAATTGACTATAGTAAACTATTTGATTCTAAAAACGGCGATAATTTAACTTTTAAAATAAAAAAGAACAAAATATCCAAATATTCTGATAGATTTAAAATAACAATATGAATATTCATGAAATATGAAATATTCGGGGAATATAAACATTAACTACATATATATAATTATTAAATGGAGAACACATGGTGCTTAAAGTGTAAGAAGGTCACTAATAATAATAATTTAAAAACTGAAAATACTTAAAATGGACCATTAGTTCAGTAAAGTATATGTTCAATATGTACTTCTAACAAATTAACATTTAAAAAAATTTTGTCCACTGCAAGATAAGGAATAATTAATGACTTATATAAGCCGGTGAGATGAAATTTTCCAAGACAAAAAATAGTTTCTTACGGAATAGATTAATTATGGCAAATTGATCTTGTATAAATGGATACTGGCGATTTGAAAGGAATATCGCATATATACAAAGGTTACAAATATATTATGAGAATTATTGATTTTTTTTCTGAATTTGCATTTGCTATACCAAGTAAAGATAAAACATCTAAAAATGTTTCAAAAGGTTTAGAATCTATATTAATTAAACGAAGACCCAATAATATACAAACTGATAATGGTTCAGGATTTTATAATAAAACATTTAATGAACTTATGAAATAATATAATATCAACCATTATTCTTTATTTTCTGAATTAAAAGCGAGCTTTGTTGAAAGATTTTACCGAACTTTGAAAAATATAATGTGGAAAATTTCTGCTTTGAATGGCAATTATAAATGGATAAATATAATAGATGATTTAGTGCAAGAATATAATAATTCAAAACATAGAACTATTGGAATAGAGACAATTGAAGTTATTACAAAAATTAAAAAGCATGTATTGCAAACAAATTTTGTGAATGTGGAGTCCAAATATAAAGTTGGCGATGTCGTCCGTGTGAACAAACTTACAAATATTTTCGAAAAAGGTTATACTGCTAATTGGTCGACAGCATTATTTACTACTATTAAAGTTTTAAATTATGATGTGCCAACTTACAAATTAAAAGATATTAATGGAGAAGAAATCAAAGTTAATTCTTATGAATACGAAATTATGAAAACTAACAGTCTGAATGAATATTTAGTTGAAAAATTTTTAAAAACTAAAGGTGAACTATTTTATTTAAATAGTTCGGTTTTGATAACTTGCATAACTCATGGATTAATAAAACTGCCATATGATAAGCCGAGTCTACTTTAGCTGACATTTTATAAATTTTAAATATATTATTTTTTTAATTATATAATTTCAAAATGCAACAATGCAAAGCACATAATGTTTAATGTACATTTTGATGATCTTATTAACATTTAATAAAGTTTTTAATTTTATTTCTGTACTTCCCATCGCTAATTTTTCAATTCAAATCTATAATTAAAAAACCATAATTTTTATTGCAACATTTTGAACACATATTTTTTAATTTCTCAAAAGACATGTCCCCACTAACGAAATCATTAAAAAATATGCTTTAAATTAGTTTCATCTTGTTGAAACATACACAAAAAATTCGTATCATCTCATATGAGCTGTTTTTGTACTTTAGAATAAATTTGAAATAAATCGTTACATCGATATTTTTATGTTTTCCTCGAGTGAAATAATGGCGAATTATATCTTGATTATCTAAAATAATGTCATCAAATATAACTTTTGAATCTTTTTTGCAGTCGTCTAACATGGGCATTTCATCATTATTATTTTTAAAATCTGCAATTTTCTATTATTCTTTTTGGATATTGCATAAAAAATATATTGAAGTTCAATATATTTGGACTGGTTTAAACTTTTTGAACCAACATACAGTTTTTTTAATTTAACCAACCTGTTTTATAAATAAAATTAATTATAAACTTTGTTTTCCACAACTGCACAAGCCAACAATTATCGTGCTTATATTATCACACAATAATTCGATATTTATTTATTTTTTTGATGACACTTCAGAAATCAAAACACCTACACCCCAGTCAGTTTTTTCATTTACAAGTTTTTTTTATATAAATGGATAATAAAGTATTTAAGTTGACAAGCAATATTTTTATATTTTAAAGAAAAAAATTCATTATGATATAAGACAATGAAAAAACAATCACATGAATCAGTTTTAACACAAAAATTTTAATGCCAAATATATACTATAACAACAATTGAAGAAATGTGTCCTGTTATTAATAAAAATTAAGTTATAACTATTTCAAGAGGTCAGTATAGTATTGAATTGTTAAAAGCAAATAATGTAAAAAATATAATATCTATCAAATCTAAATTAGATATTTAACTTGATGATCGATTATCTGATATTCTTGGTTTTGAAATAAAATTAACTATTGAAAAAGACAATGTTGTTGTAGGTACTGAATTACCTAATTTTAATACATTTAAAACAATGAATGTTCATTGTAACTTGGCTTATGGAATGTTTGTAAAATATGATTAATCTAGTTAATTTGAATATTATATAATTTCTAATTTTCCACCAAATACTATTTTTGGTTTTAAAGATTATATTATTTATGAGCCTGCATATCCAATTCTTTATAAAATTAATAATGAACAATTTAATCAAATTGTTTTAGAAATTAGAGATGAAAATGACTAACTGATTTATATTTATGGTGCTGTATTGATGTTGTCTTAGAAACTAAAGAAGTTTAAAATATAATATAGAAATATAATAATATAAAAAATAATTAAAAATTATTATTTTTTAAATATCCATGTGGCACTGTATCTATTATATTTTCTAATATAATTATTTCGTTATCATAATGACTAATGCAATTTTATTAACTTCGAAGGTATATTTTTCATGTTTTTCACTCATTAGATTCGTTGTTCAATATTTTATTTTCTCTTTAAACAAAACAATTGTTGTAGTCATCAAATGTAATTCGATTATTAACTACACATTTTTCACAAATTTCGAATATTTATTTTCTTTATCATCAACCTTATAAGCATACATTTTTGATAGCAAACCAACAAATTTATTCATTATTTTAGTATTACATTCATCTTAAATTTTCTTTAAACTTTTTTATTTATTTGAGGCATGTTATGAATATTTTCATTTTGATAATCACTTATATCAAATTTTTCTATCGTCTACTTCATATCTTCGTAAAAATCTTCTGTATTTATGTTATGAAAGTATGAATCAGTATCTTGATAAGATAATTCAAATTTATCATCATATTTTGGTTTCATTACTTTGTTATGGAAATCATACATTAATTCTTTTGAAATATATAAAATTGACATACACACATAAATTGGTTTATAAAATTTTACATTGACATTATTCATATGTATAGTTGCAAATATTTTTATTAAATATAGTACTTTTGTAATTTGGTTTTGTTACTAATTTTTTACCTTTTTCTGCATCTGATACTAGTTTTATATCAACTCTGTTTCTTATATTTTCCATAGTTTTACCAAACATTGAATTATTAAAGAGCATATAAAATCTTTTTCAAAATCATTTTTAGCATTAGTTATCATTGATGTGTTTAAATATATATGCTTTTTTAACCAACTGGTCAAATGTAAATATTCTGTGTATTTTAGTAAGTTCTAATCCATATTTTTAACATTGTTTTAAATTACGATAGTGTATTACATACTTTTTCTTCTTTATGTAATGTTGTTAATAATTTAGATTTATTAGTTTTTGGAACTATCTTATTTTCAGGACAAAAAGTTAGAGCTTGATGTAAATTATGTATTTTTTTGTGGATATTCTAAATCAACATCTAATATATAACCATACTCTAAATAATTCTCAAAATCTAATATTTTTTCACTCCAGTACTCTAAATCATTTAATGTATAATAAACCCATTCAAAACCACCATATGGTAATTATTGCGACATTACCCATCCATAAAGATTATTTGCATCGAGATACATTAAATAATTTTATTCTTGATTTGAGTTAAAATAATTTAAATATTTATTATTTGCTTTAACATATCACTTACAACATTGTGATGTTCCATCTCTAATTGCTTTTTCAATCATTAAAATCATATCAATATTGTGTTATAAATCTAATGATTGTTTAGTCATTTTTTGAATTGCATCCCATGATAAACCTGGTGCTGTAAAATACCATGTTAGGTCTACATCGTATGCATTTATACATGTATTTCTAAAATATTCAAACACATCTGCCAATAATAGCATGTCACTTTTTAAATATAAATCGCATTATTCACCAAGACTTTAATATTAAAGTGGTTCCATACACGTTTTGCATGCTGAAAATCAGCACCACTTATATCAGATTCATTAAATTTATTGTAACATTCACTCGTTGGTGGAAGTTCTGTTTCTTCAAATTTCTTCCAACTATCCTAACAATCATATGGATAAACAACTTTTTTAATAACTAAATCAACATGTTCTTTTGGAAAATGTTTTTGTGTGTGTTTCAGTTGATCTTTACTTAAATTAGATGATAATCTTTCTAAACTACTGGCCATAAATTAAAATGTGTCTATGAATCTCATTTTAACATTTTCTGTTTCTTTCCCAAAACTGATAAACCTTTATTCATTATTTGCTATTAAATCTATATTTTTATCATCATATCCTATATCTTTAATAAATAAATGTGCACCATATCCAGCTAAATTATGAAAATAAATTGGAAACAAAAATGGTAATTTTAATATTAGATTATAATTATTACATACTGGATTAATGAATTTTTCACTTATGTGATCATGATGATGTACTTTTTATTGTCCTTTGTATATTCACTCTCACATACAGCACATTTTTTAATTTATTATGTAATATTTTCTCTTCTTTTGTTAATGGATGCGTTGGTTCAATTTGTGAATACATTTCACCAATTTCTTCTACTTCTCCTTTTATTGATTGTATAAATATTTTATGAGCATTTGGACCTCGATATATTACTGGAGGCTTATAAATACCATAATTAGATACAATATAACAACGAAAACTAGATGCTTCATATATCTGATATTTCATAGTATATGATTAATCTTTTAACTTTAAATTGATGTTATTTACTTGTTCTGTAGTAAGATTATATTTTTCTGTAAGTCATTTCTTTATAAAATCCATTATCAATATCATATTCAGTTAAAATAGAATATTTTGAATTAATTTAAATTTTTTTATTTCTCTGGGATTCGGTTTAGTTGTCGATTTTTCTTTAGAATTGATTCAAAATCGGCATATATTGAGAAAGGAACCTTCATAGAATGTTACATTTTTTTGAAAGATATTTCCTCTCCTTTTGAGGGTAAAGTGGTTTTTACAGCTTCATTTTTCGAGCAATCTTCAGTATGTTTATTTAATATTTATTGAGAATAAAATAATTGAAGAAACATATCACATATATAAGTTTAACCATTATGTTTAGTTTTTTGTGCAGAAAGCAGTTTCGACAAATCTTTTATCCAACAATAATGTGAATTTGTATCATCTTTGAAATAAAGTATATTTATATGCTTTTCATTTTCATTCTTTGTGAGTTTTAGTGGATATACTGTGGATTTATCGTCAATTGAGTATAAATTTATAGATGTATCAATTTGATTTTATATTTTTGGTATAACATCAATTTTTTTGGATGTTCAAATGTATCTATTACTTTAGCAACACTAAGCCCAACATTTTAATATTTGGTAAGTCGTTGCGGATCTTTTTCTACTGGAAACAAAGCAGATTTTATTGCCCAAAGAAATCATTTTTGATCCTCATTCTTTACATTTATGAATGCTTTTTTTTCTTAATAACGTCTGGTAGTTCAATATATGATGCAGAATTTAATGGATTATACTTCTTTATTGCTAATTGAAATATAATTATTCTATCTAAAGCCCACCCCAAACCTCTTCTTTGAAATTCAGTTAATTGTGTACGTATTTCATGTATTACGAATTTATAAATATTTTATGTCTCCAGCATTCAATACTGTATAAATGGGTGATTGAAATGTGAACAATTGTACTTGATTATTTTCTTGCTTATAAAAATTAGCATATAATTTAATGCTGGTTTTCACACCTCTAAATATTTTAAGATTATTGTATATTATCTCAAATACCTTATTTTTTACTGAAGTCAAAAATGAACATGCTGTACTAAATTAAAAGTATTTTCAATAATATATGTTGATATCCAACTTTTAAAAACTTAATTAACAAAGTAATTTTTGTTGCTTCTTCTATTTTTTGTTAACAAAATAATTATTATAGAATGGAAATATTTCATTTAATTCTTTTTTATCTTCAGGATATAATTAATTGATATCAACCGCAGCTAAAGGCAAATTTGTAAAATTATTCTTTGTTCTTTTTAACTGCTTTCTTTTTCTCTGCTCGTCTATCATTCTATCTATTCTAATTCGATAGTTTTTACTTAGTCTAGTTATTTATGTTATTTTTAAATATCTAGCATTATGTCTCAACTTCCTCACTCCCACATCGTCCAACTTAGCTGTTATATAAGCCTCCATTTTTATAGTTGTATTTATAACAGAAAAAATCTATAAATAAAATGTAAAACAGATATACTGAGTAAACAAAAAAAAAAAGCGCTCAAATTACTGGGAGACCATATTTAACTTCTTGTTATGACGATAATTCTTCATATAATCACTAAGACATTCTTTACATGTGATTGAATATTTGTCTTCACTATTTTTGTTAAGAGAAAATAATTTTATAGGTTTATTCTCATTACACACTTTACATGTTTTTTTGGATAATTATCATGATATTCTTTTAAATTATGTAATCCTCTATTGTGTAATTAACTATTTTTATGCTTTTTGAGGGATGTACTTTAACATATTTTCCACATTCGCACATTACTCTCTCTCTTTTTTTAATTTTATAACGAATACTAGCATATTCACTTCAACAGTTTTTACGGATGTTAAATTGTTTATCTTTTGTATGTTTATGTGGTGCAAAACTTTCTATGTTTAATACTTTGTCACACTTTTTACATTGCTTGTTATTATTTTCCATTTCGAGCATAGTTTCCATTATATTTTTTTAGAAAAATATTTTATAAAAAGAGAAACTTTTTTTTTTATTTCAATGATTTTGCAGGTCTTATGAAATTTGTTTCCTTTTAAATAACACAAACCAAAAATGGAGGGTATGCTCAACAAGTTGAACAATTCATATGAATTGACTAAACTATATGACCTCGAAATTGATAAATGGTATGAATCTACAGAGTTCCAAATTTATGAATCTAAGTTTGGCAAAAAAATTAATTACGTTCTAGATGGTAAATATAAAATTTCATTACCAGATCGTTATGCAAAGATAATTGATGAAAATAGCTTAAAAATGATGAATAAGGGATGAGTTTTTATAATGTATAAAGGTTTAAAAGAAATGAAAAATGGAAAAACGGTACATTATATAGAATTTAATATTTAAATGATATCAATTACCTTTTTAATATTTCATATGATTTGCTTGTTTTAGCCTAAAATCTGGGTAATTTTTGCATAATTTTGCTTGTTTTACCCAGTGTCAAATCCTGCACTCTCATTTTTGAAAAACTGCTAATATTTCCTTGCTTCTCTTTATTGCTAAAATTGCTTGTTTTTGAGAGCCCTTTTAAAAAAATCTTCTAGAGCTTAGATTTAACCCTCAAATACCTTGATTTTGGCTTTTTTACATGATTTTCACGATTTTTTAATCGAATTTCAGATTTTGAGTTTTTAACTTTTCCCTGTACTTTTAGACGGAATAACCCTATTTGGTGTACTGAATTTTTGTTGTAATTTAGAAGACATAACCACAAAAAGTGTGCTGTGCAGCTCTCTCTTTATACATCTACTAATTTAATATGATTACCTGTGTTATGTGTGTTGCCTACCTGCAGGCATCCAACATTCTATTTTGCGAGTTATGTACGGATTTATTGTGAACTTTTCACCTGAGACTGTTCCAACAAGATGATCAATTTTTTTGTTGATTTGGACGCCCTGATTATTTGTAAGTATTATTGTAACCTGTTTCTCGCTGGTTACTGATAGCTAGAGATTATGATTTATCGCGGGAAAAGTTGACTGTTTACTTGGATTCAACGTACTATAAACATTTCCAACAGTTTTCTTTCCTTATAGGCTGTTATGCATGTGTGAAGCTACTATCCCATTTCACTGGCCCAATACGGATTCTGATGCTGTGTAAGGCCGAACGTTCTTGATTACTCTGCAAAAATCTTAGACGAGTCAAAAACTTTGGTCATCCAATCATGGAAGTGTAGAGTGTTGTAGAAGACTTGTTGGCTTGAAAATGTTTTCGCGATTTTCCATCATATTTACTGATATCTACTTTCAGACCCACATTAATTTTGGGTTTCAGGGGTTGCAAACAAGAAATTTTATGATGCATGATGCACTTAATTCGACACAACATTTGTATTGTTGTCACAGCCAATGAACTGTAGGCTATATGTTCGGCTACAATTATATGAACCTATCATGACAGACCAGTTAGACGGTTTTCGAACAATTTGCTCACAGGTAAGGTCATTGGTCATTGAGCTTCGCAGTGAGCAGTAAATACCAAAATACACTTAAAGGCGGTTCACATTAAAGTGAGCACTTTAGAAATGAACCTTAGAAAATGTCACTCTCTCTGCATGCATATGGCCTATATTTAGGGCCATGCAAAATTCGTGTTATTATTTGGCATCAGGCTGAACTTCACAGTACTGTATGCACTAGAGCTGGCGTTGTTTCTCTGTTGGCTGCTGCATAGATGTGACGTCAGTCCCTCTCTGATTGAACTACAAGTGATTGGGGAACACGATTGTGAAGTGTTCCTTTATTGGTGCAGAGTCACCCATGGTGTGTCACATATAGTATGGCCCAGTGACAAACGTATTGCAACGGTATATCTGTTTCAAGTTTAACATGTACCCAAATAATAATGCGAATTTTGCATATATCTACCTATATTTTAATAAGCGCAAGGAGTGATATTCTCCCAGTAAAGTTGGTAACACTGGATGGAACGTAGTTTCATATCTTAACATCGAATTAAAAGTGTTAAGGAACCATTTATGATAACTTAATTTTTTTAATGTTCGGTTAATTTTAATACATTGAGTGTAAAATGATCAGAATTGTAAAGTATTTACTTACTTAATAATTTCACCGTTTAATTTGACCGAGGCATGAATAAAGTGATGAGGCCTATGGCAGTGTTAATTTTACATAAGGCGGAGGAATACACAAAATGCATACAAGTTGATTAAAAGCAGGGCTTTCAAAAGTGCTCATTTTACCGCGAACAGCCTATACACAAGCGTAATGTAAACAATTGTGAACACTGTGTCTTAATGGGTTAAGGTATACCATGTTAACAAATAAAGACGTGAATTTTGTATGTCTCTACTGATTACCTGCTGCTTGCTGTGAAAAAGGTTCGGTATTGTCTGACCTGCTAGCTGGGAAGTATACTACCAGTCGCTGACTGTTCCCGGCCAGTCACACCATAGCTAGCCTGTGCAGCCAGAGGTAATGGAATAAGCGTTATTTTTTTCACGTCTCTATTCTTAACCCGTTCGGCCACGCATTAATTTGTGAGCAGAAGTATTGCGATCGTGTTATATTTTGTTATCGCCTGTACTTGTGCCTAGTGTCCATTTCACAACCAGTGAGTAACGTTCTGAGGTATTGTAGACGTTACAATAATCCATTCATAAACGAGAGGGTTGGTAACTTTCACAAATCATGTTACTAGTTAGAAGTCTCTCAAAACATTGGGTACTGATTCCTCGCTGTGTAACGTACTGGACATAAATACATTTCGTACGCAAAATTTCCACGATCGTGGACACGGAGACTGAACGGGCTAAATTGTATAATCTGAACCGACGTCGCAGAATAGATCAGTGAGAGAGTGAGGCTCTTAACATCGAGGTCTTGAGAGCCTATGCGGGTCATTGAGAAGAGTATGGAGCAGCGCTGGAATGAAAGGGCGGGGTAAACGGGAGATCCCCAAGAAAACCCGCCGACCAACGGCATCTTCAGGCACGATTCCCACATGCGCAAATTCCGGAGTTGCCCAGTCGGGGATTGAACCCGGATCGCCTTTGTGGGAGGCGAGCAGGCTAACCGCTTAGCCACGTGGCACCCTCAGAAAAGTATACACTGATCAAACAGCGGGGAGGTTAATTTAACGGGGGCGTACCCGTTCTCTGATTGGCTGTGCGAGGCTCTGGGAAGAAGCCTTGTGACTCTATTGGCTACCACTTGCTACGGAATATTCCCTATTGGCAGGGGCGCCAGCTTTTCCGCGAAAGGATTTCAGAACAAGCTGCGTTCCAAAACACTACAGTTCAGAACCACTTTCGTGAATGGTTCGTTTGAAATGTTACGCGTGTTTTCTGCCCGCGAATCGCGGACAGTCAGTTTCGGAGAAACTTAACTCTGATTGGCTCACTCATTGGCTCACTCTGATTGACAGACACTCTTCACACAAATATAAGCGGCAGATAGCCAAAGAAAGGCTGCAAGTGTGCACATATGATATTGAAGTCTAGCCTCGCGTAAGACTTTACGCAATAAACAGATGACCCTAGCTATTGGCTGAGCTACCAGCTGGCAAGTGTGGTATAGGCTGTTCACGGTAAAATGAGCACTTTTGAAAGCCCTGTTATGATCTAATTGTACGCGATTTGTGTATTCCTCCTCCTTATGTAACCTTAACATTGACATGGTCCTCATTACTTTATTCATGCGTCGGTCGAATGAAACTGTGAAATTATTAGAAAAGATAATATTTTATCTGCTAATTTTTGCACTTCGATGCATTAAATAATACAGAAAGCGAGAGAAATAATTTAAATTATAACAAATGGTTTCCTAACAGATTTTGTTCGACGATCACATATTGTAATACTTTCCCCTTCATCGTTACCAACTTTACTGGACACATGTCACTCAGTGCTCCCGTTAAAATATATACAGTTAGGGGCAGTGACTTTTTTCTAAAGTTGATTTCAAAAGTGCTCACTTTATAGCGAACAGCCTTTAACGGGATAACATAGCTCTAACGTATTGCTAACTAGTGGCGGAATTTTGCTGGCACGTGCGGCTATATTACGCATAATAAATAGAGACTTGATGAATTCGGGTTTTCATTTCGGGACAAGCTAGAATTTAAAACGTGTGAGTTTATACAACTTCAGCAATTGGTCCACACGGTGTTTGACACCTCCTGGAAAACACTGGCCCAATCGTCGCCTTCCACTCTGACAGCAGACAACCAATCTGCAGCTGACATCACCAGAGTCTAGCCTGCAGTTAATTGAACTCGCGAATTCTTCAGGTCTCTATAGCAACGAGTAGACATGAAAAATTCGCGTTATTATTTGGCTTCAGGCAGTAGGCCTACTTTAAAGTACTGTATATACCAGAGCCTGCGTCGTTTCTCCATTGGATGCTGTAGAGATGTAAATTCATGCCCTTTCTGACTGAACTGTACCTGATTGGCGCTCACAATTGTGATGTGTTCTTTTATTGGCGCAGAGTGACCCCAGGGCGTGTCAGATACAGTATGGCCCAATGGCAAACGTATTGCAAAGGTGCAACTGCTTAATTTAACGTATCCTGAAATAATAACGCGAATTTTGCAGGTCTCTAGCAATGAGTAGGAACACACGAATTTCGAGAAAAGATTTCCGCACAGGCTAGCTTTCGATACTTTACGGTCGAAAAAACAGTTTTCTTTTGCCTATTGGCGTCGTGGATTTGTGTGAAGAAATTTGTCTACTTGACGGGTGAATAAGAGTGAGGTAACTTCAATACTGCACGTTTGTGATTCGCGCGCAGACACTGAAGACGGGAATATGCAAACAATCCAACCACAAAAGTGCATCTGTGCTAAAGTGCTATTAAATACAACTGGTCGTGAAATCTTTTCGTGAAAATCGGGTGCTCCTAATTATAAGTAGGGACATGCAAAATTCGCATTATTATTAGAGACCAGAAAAATTCTCGAGTTCAATGACCTGTAGGCTAGACTTCACAGCCCTGTATACTCTCATACAGATATAAATTGTTTATTAGTTGATTGTTGTGGTAGTAAAAAGCGGTGGTTGTGCGAACAATTTCTTGCATGTTTGTTATTGGCTTATTTATCTCCAGAAGGTGTCAAACACACGTCGACCAATTACAAACGTAACATGAACATACATGGTGTGAATTCCAACTTGTCTAGAAATGAACCCGTGAAATTCTCTGGTCTCTAACTATTATTTTGAATAAGGATAAACTTCACAGTACTGTGTATACTCGTGCCGACGTCATTTCTTCATTGGCAACCGCACATTATGAGAAGTCACTCCCTTTTCGACTGTACTGCGCTTATTAGAGCACACACTAGTGAAGTGTTCATCTATTGGCACAGAGTTTCCCAGATCGTTTCAAATTAAGTATGGTCCAACGACAAACGTATTCCAAAGAATACGTGTTTCAATTTTAACGTGTCCCCAAATAATAACGCGAGTTTTGCAGGTCTGTAATTATAAGTAAATCTTCACCGCTCGCGAAGTGTTAAGTAATGTATAGGGACATGCAAAATTCGTGTTATTATTTGGCATCGGGCTGAACTTCACAGTACTGTATGCACTAAAATCGGCGTCGTTTCTCCATTGGCTGCTGCATAAATGTGAAGACACTCCCTCTCTGACTGTACTACACGTGATTGGGGCACATAATTGTGAAGTGTTCCTTTATTGGCGCAGTCACCCAGGGCGTGTACATAAAGAGTGGTCCAGTGACGAGGGATAGGAAAATTTCGCGAGTTCAATGACCTGTAGGCTAGACTCCACAGTCCTGTGTACACTCGAGCCTCAGATGTTTGTTCATTGGCTGCTGTCCCAGAGCGTAGCCAGTGTTACCTCACACCTGGCAGTATAGCACTCGAAAATTGTTTCCTTGCAAGTCTACCATTGGCTTAAAGTCGTCCAGAGCGTGTCTAATGAACTGCGATCCAATTACAAAGGGGACTTTTGTGTACACGGGTATGATGTCTATCTTGTCCTGAAATGAACTCGCGAAGTGTTCCTATCTCTACCATATAAAACGTATTACAAAGGTACATACTTTTTGAGATTAACTTGTCCCCAACTATAAACGCGAATTTTGCAGGTTTCTAGTAATGTGTATAAACCTGAAAAAATTCGCTAGTTCAATGACCTGCAGGCTGGACTATACAGCCTTATGTACAAATATGCCGATTTTAAATACGCTTTGGTTATCTGCTGCCACAGTGGAAGGAGACGATTGGACCAGCGTTCTCCAGGAGGTGTCAAACACCGTGTGGACCAATGGCTAAAGTTATATAGACACGCGTGTTTTGAATTCTAGCTTATCCCAAAATGAATCCGCGAATTCTTCAGGTCACTATTAATGTGTGACATTGCCGGAGTTTGGAATACTCCTGATACCAAGCAAGCATGCCCTGGCTGTGGCTGCACTACCACTAGTAGTAGTAGTATTAGTAGTAAAGCAAGCGAGGGCGGGAGGGCCATGGACGATGAGGAGGCGGGGCAGGGGGGAATAATTGGAGCTAAACGCTTTACAAACCGGATTCAGATCAAACTGTCTGGCGGGGCTGGTCGCATACAGTCGATGCCGCTCAAGGTCTCCAGTTTCTGGTCGGGCCATCACCTCCCCACTGCCCATCGGTGGGATCCAACTTGCGAGCACCCGCGACTGTACTCCCCATGGTAACGTCCCGCCGTCTATTGCCCAAAATGACTTGCGCACGAATTGATTGATAGATAGACCCGTTCCCCCCGAGTTTTTCTGTCCCCCTCCCTTCAATCTTCTCCCACCCTCCCTCTTCTTCGTCCGAGCCACACCACACCCCAGCCTTCTCGTGTGTATCGGATGAAATATTTCGGTGGAAAAATTAAGGGTTGACCGATACTAGCGGGTGTTGGAGGGGGGGGGTAGATATGTGTGTGTGTGTGTGTGTGTGTGCATGCGGGCGCCACGGACGGGAGAAAAGCTGAGAGATCGGACGAGATGGAAAAAACCCCGGAGGCAGCTGGCAGCTATGGAGGAAAAAGTGGTTCGGTCTGCAATCTCCCCGTGCTCTCGGTAGAGCGTATGTGTGAGGCGCGGATGGTTCGGCTATCGTGAGAGGTTGTGTAGAGTTTTGGAAAGGGCATGATGGCGGGGGCTGGGGGAAGAGACGAACCCGTCGGACGATGGTGGTCGAAGAGAGTAAGGGTACGATGGGGGAAAAAATTGAAGGACCTCTGCCGAAGACGCCACCTGCCGAGAAGCAACCCGTAGGACGCCGTGAGTGTTGCGAAGGATCTTGTGGCTTGGTGATAACTGTACTCTTCCAGCTGGCGGTCTGCTTCTTCACAGGGTGGGTAAGTGTACAGAAGCGAAACGTGGGCCTCGCTGACTCGCGCGTGCGGATCGTACCGGAACGATGCCGGCTGGTCGGCTGGGTTTCCTTAGGGAGCTCCCGTTTCCCCCCGCTCTTGCATTCCGACGCTGCTACATACTCGCCTCGTTTCGCCGTTTCATGCCAAGAGAGGACAATGTATCACATGAAGGTTATATTTGACCGGCACTGTACACAGCTAGTCTCGGTGCCCAATAGCATTCCTTGTTGGTACTGATTCGTAAACACAACCATTCCCCTTTGTTACGATTTGTGTGTATAACTGAACACAAACCATACTACTTATTGGATAACAAGTCCTTTGTCGTCTTATGTACTGCACGCACTAAAAAAAGTCTCATTTGCAACACTTGAAACTCTACATTAATATAAGAATTAGAGGATTAAGACCCCACAAATATCTTAACCCCACTACACTCTCATTGGTAGAGATCTTCCAAATTCGCGCTATCTTTTCGACGAATATTTACATTTAATCCACGCGTAAGTTTGCACGATGTCGGTCGTGGATTTACACTTCATTGCGGTGCGCTTGAATTACGTTCAGTATTGTCAGAAGGGAAATACTTCGCAGCCATGACAGCGGCAAATGTACAAACCCCACCGGCTCGAGTACTCATGACTGTAGAGACTGCCCAAATTCGCGTTAATATTTGCGGACATGTTAAACTTCAAACACATGTGCCTTTGCAATACGTTTTCCACTGGACCATACTTCACCTGATACGTGGAGCCATGAGTATTTCGCGAATTCACCCGGAGGCGAGGTGGACTCCAAACACTTGTTACTTTCCCTAGTGTTGTGATTGGACGACAATTCTTCAGCCACGCCCCACTTAACTGTGAGCCAGTGATAAGCAGGAAGCAGTAGCGTGAGTGAGTGTTTAACAGTCCTGTACATAGGCCTCACTTGATCACAGCAACCAATAAGCAAACGATAATGTCTCGACTGTATAAAGGACTGCCAATCTAATTTGCTGCCAATGCAATCCACGAAATACTTGGGGCTCTACCTATGACAAACGAATTACAAAGGTACATATGTTTCGAGTTTAATACTCCCCAAAAAATAACACGAATTTTACAGGTCTCTTTAACTATGTGCACACTTGCAATCTTCGTTTGACTATTGGCCGCTTGTCTCTGAGTGAGAGATTCTGTTAGATGAGTGAGCCAATCAAAACTAAGTTTCTCAGATACTAGCCGTCCGTGATGTGTGGCCAGACAAATAAAAGGCGAGACTATTCAAATGACCCAATCTCAAAAGTGGTTCAGAATTCAAGTGTTTTGGAACACAACTTGTCATGAAATATTTTCGCGAAAAACATTTGTCCTCACAGTACTGTACATACCGGAGCCGGCGTCGTTTCTCCATTGCCAGCTGATTAAATTTAAAGACCAGTCCTATCGTACTGACCTGCATGTGACTAGAGAACACAACTGCGAAGTGCTCATTTATTGGCGCAGAGTTAACCAGATCGTATCAGTGGAGCCCCGAGTATTTCGTGGATTATGTTGGCAGCAAACTATAGGCTGGAGTGTCCTCCATACCCTCGAGACATTATCGTTTGCTTATTGGTTGCTGTGATCAAGTGAGGCCTCTGTACAGGATTGTTAAACACTCACTCACGCTACTGCTTCCTGCTTATTACTGGCTCGCAGCTAAACGGGGCGTGTCTAAAGAACTGTCGTCCATCACAACAGTAGGAGAAAAGAACAAGTGATTTCGAGTCTACCTCGCCATAGAATGAATTCGTGAAATACTCGTGGCTCTAGTCATTGGACCATACTTTATGCGACAGGCCCTGGGTGACTACACTAATAAAGAAATACTTCACAATTGTGTGCCCCAAACACGCGTAGTTCAGTTAATAAGGGAGTGTCTTCACATCTATGCAGCAGCCAATGGAGAAACGACGCCGGATTTAGTGCATACAATACTCTGAAGTTCGCCTGATGTCGAATAATAACGCGAATTTTGCATGTCCCTACGACATAGGATATTGAAGTCTAGCCTCCGAGTAAACCTTTTAGCGAAAAACCTGCGGCCTTATTGATGGGATAGTGTAGTCTATCGTGACGCCAACGGAAACTGAAATTTTCGCAGGTGCCTTCTCATTGGCTCTTGCGTGTTGCGAAAGATTCCCCATTCTCAGGGCTGCTTGTTGGCGAGTGAACTATACCGCGGGCTGATTAGCGAACAGCGTTCCGGCGTGTCGGAGGCTGGCGACGCCATCTTGTTGGCGTGTGCAGTTGTTTCACTTCCGTCTTCATAACACTTTGAGGGCTATGCCCGAGTGTGCCTCGGGCGAAGGTAATGTGCAAATTATCTCTACCCCATATGACAATAATCACGCAGATGTTGTTTCAATATTTTCTTGGTTTTTGACGTGAATACATCTCTAAATTTGTAACTATATTAGGATACAATAAAGAAAATCCGATAACATCATCGGGGGATACAGTTTGGCTTTGCAGCTCCGAATCTACTGTCTACATTCAAAATTCAATTACACCACTCGATTGCCAAAGGAACAAAGAATATGTTTCATTGAGCGAGGGCTGCAAAGCATCGCGTGCGCCAAGGGTCGGAAAGGGGGGGGGGGGGATTTTGAGTTCGTTTAGCAGCGTCTCATAAATTCTCATAAATTGACTAATAGATACTACGACTCTCGTTTAAATCAATCAACAGCTATCGTCAAGATCAATCGATTACGTGTATAAAAATATTTGTGTGGTATGATTATGGGAGAAATTGCATGAGTTTAATGTAAAAAATTAAGAAAACTTAACAAAATGTCGGCCTACACTCGTCAGAACGCGAAGTCGAATTACAGAAATCGTATACGGTTGGAAAGAGCATCTCGAAAGCAATCCAGTGATGCCCATAAAACCCCACATGATCGAGCGAAGCGGTGCCGGGAACGTAAATAAACATCAAGGCGTCCGAGCGCGTCAACGTAGACGTATTTACACAAAACAAACGGCCGTGGCCCCAACACAGTCACTCACCATTTTTATCATGATTTTAAATGAACACTTCCTGTCATCATGAGACATTTTCGTGAAAACATTATTAAACTTTTGTATAGGACTGATATTTACACAATGGATTGCATGCGTGTTAAGCCAAAAGAACGCTTGTTTGGCGCTCTCTCAACTCGGCACTTCATTGACAGACCTGTAGCCTATAATGAGAGACACATACATTTCGCGAAATCATTTGAGGACAAGCTAGAATTCAAATACATGTACATTTGACTTCATTATCAATTAGATCGCAGTGTGTTAGTCACGCCCAGGACGCATTTGAGCCAATGACTAATCAACATGAAAAACACGATCGAATCCCGTGCTACCTGGTCTGGGATAAAACTGGAGCTTCAACCAATGAACAATTTTCTGAGCTTTGAGTACAGAAAGGATTGTGGAGTCTAGCCTGTAGCCAAATGAATCCGCAAAATTTCCGGGTCTCTGCCAATAATAAATTATGCCCATTACGGTAACGCTATCCGGTGTAGTTTTGACCACTGGGGCAGCTGTAAGTGGAGAAACAGAGACCAGCAGAACGTATGTTACTGAGGCCGAGGATATAGTCAAGTCGGTTCCAGCTTGTCTTGAAAGTCTGCAAATGTTCCCACACCTCAATGCGTTAATGCTAGGTACCTGAAGAATTCGCGGATTCATTTTGAGACAAGCTAGAATTTAAAACACGCGTGTTTATATAACTTTAGCCATTGGTCCACACCTCTTGTAGAACGATGGCCCAATCGTGTCCTTCAACTGTGATAGCAGATAAAATTCGCTTTATTATTTGGCATCAGGGTGTACTTCATAGTATTGTACATACCGGAGCCTGCTTCGTTTCCCCATTCGCTGCTGAATAGATTTGAAGCCCAATACTTTCTTACTGACCTGCATGTGACTGGAGAACACAATTGTTAAGTGTTCATTGATTGGCGCAGAGTTACCCAGGGTGTGTCAGATTTAGTATTGTCTAATGGCAAACGTACTACAAATGTACATGTGTTTGAAATTTAACATGTCCCGAAATAATAATGCGAATCTGGCAGTTCTCTGCAGATAACCAATGCGCCTTTAATATCGGCATGTTTGTACATAAGGCTGTATAGTCTAGCCTGCAGGTCATTGAACTCGCGAATTTTTTAGGTCTCTAGTTAAGGCTGTTGTATGAGTGAGAATTTGTTTTAGGGAATTGCATTTTAACCCTTTTATCCTCACATTAATATAATATTTATGGTGTTGCATCTAAGACATATTTCGATGTGTGCTATAGTTCAGTTGACAAATAATTTGTTTCGTTAATGAAACCATTGAGCTGCAGATATTGTGTTTGGTGGCCGCAGATACGAGCCAGTCATAACGTGGAGCAGCAGCGCGCTTTGCGAGTCAGTTACGTAGAGGGAAGGTCATTGGCAGGGACACGCGAATTTCGCGAATAGATTTCCGCACATGCTATATTCAAATACTCTACGGCTGTACCAGCGGTTTTCTTTCCCTTATTGGTGGCGTGTATTGGTGAGAAGATGTTTTCGTACTCGGCTGGCCAATCAGAATTAGGTAACTTCAATACTGTACGTCTGTGATTTGCGCGCGAGCACCTAAGACACTTAACACGGAAACCATCCAATAACGAAAGTGGATATCATGTAAAGCGTTGTGAAGTACAACTGGTTGTGAAATCTTTTCGCGAAAATCGGGTATCCATATTCATTGGACACTGAGACTAGCAGTGTACAGCACCGAGAAAAAACAGTATTACTTCTTCGGGCAACGTGAAGCCAATCTTCTACACTCTATATATGAATCAGTGAGAATTTCACTGTTTCAATCAGTCAACCGTATCTGACTGATACAACAGTCACTTCAGAAAATTTAACTGATGAACCAGTGAAAAATTGCGATATTTCCTTCACTGATTGATTCAGTGACATTTCCCACTGATTCATCAGTCTTTTTTTTCACTGTTTTCTCAGTGGTTTGTTTTTTGACTGATGGACCAGTGAAACATCTGAGCAACTTGCTCCATCTCTAATTATTTTTGGCTGATGTATCAGTGAAACTGCATGTAAAATTGGACGTCGAACATAGTTTCAAATGGCCGTTAAACAATATGTATCAAGTGAAGTAACAACGAATAAACTAATAAAACTAATACAAAATACTTTCTAAACTGTGTTTCGTCTTTCAAAACGCCATTTTACGAGGTAATATGGACACACAGCCTTTCATTCTGCTTTTACGTCTTTCATTTCGTTTTCATGTAATCGTCACAGCGCTCTGTTTGAAGGTTTAAACTGAATTTAATGTGGTGAAGAGAGCGCACTCATAAATATACTATTCGTTTCGCCATCCTAACGGTACCAATCAAACCAAACATGAAAAGTATGAGCATACAACTTCAAACTACATGATTTCGAGGCGGAATATAACACAAGCATTTTCCTACCATAATATCAACTAGGGTGGTAGCTCAGATGGTAAGGCAACTGCTTACAGTCGAAGACAGAGCGAGTTCAATCCCTGCAGGCTGGGATATTTTTTTTACTTTTTTAGATTACTGTAGATTGCACAATATAAATAGTCAACTATCACAAATATGTTTATTTCACGTAATTATTTTCCTACATTCAATAACAGCAACTCTTAATTCGCCACTGTATTCGGCCGTCACTTATTCAATCAGTGAAATTGTTTCACGACACTAATTCAAACTGTGCATTTTTTTCGCTGAAACAATCAGTGATTTACCACTGATTCTAAGTGGAGCCATTTTCACTGATTAGAGTAGTTGAATTTCACTGCGAATCAGTGGTTTCCCACTGATTTGAATTTACAGTGTACACTGGGAATGAAATGGTTAATAAAACAATGTTTTTGGTGTTCGGTTAAAGGTAGGTATATACCACTATGGACTTTTTTGAGCCGAAAAATACGTGGTTCTTTCTATCGAAGCATTTTGTAACAGTAATGTATAACTTGTTTCCTGTAAATATCAGAAAACTTCATAATAATTTAAAAACTACTAAAAACAAATTGTTGTATTTGCCGCGATGCAGAGCATGAAATAATCATTTCTCTAACACTTAGGTAAGAGATGATGGAAAATAGCGAAAAATTTTTGAACCAACATATCATCTATCATACACTAACTTAGTTCTTCTTTCATGATTGGATGAACAACGTTTTAACTCGGCTAAGTTGTTTGCAGCCCAATCACTAACGTTCTAGTATCAGTGAAATGGGATATAGGCTGTTCACGGTAAAGTGAGCACTTTTGAAAGCCCTGCTTGAAATATATTTGTTTTTACGTCATATATTCTTCGAGTTGATGTAAAATTAACATTTCCATGGGCCTCATCACTGTATTCATGCGTCCGTCAAGTGAAACTGTGAAATTATTAGCCAAGTATATATTTTACAAATATGATCATTTTTACACTTCGAAGCATTAAAAAAAAAACAGAAAGCTACAGAAATAATTTAAATGGTCAGTAATGGTAATCTAACACTTTTTATTCGATGTTAAGATACGGAACTACTTTCATTCATCGTTACCAACTTTACTGGGCGCATGTCACTCATGACACCCGTTAAAATATATGTAGGCAGGATTAGTAACTTTTTTCTAATATTGGTTTCAAAAGTGCTCACTTTATCGTGAACAGCCTTCAGTAGATTTATACATGCATGGAAGTCAATAAACAAAGAAAACTGTAAGACATGTAAACATTATATTGATAAACTATCATCTCTAACTTTGGTTTTGACGTGACGTCTTGCAACTCAGCCCCTTATACTCAGAAAGTGAGCATCACGGAATTTTGCTCTCGGGTCCGTAGCAATTACTCCTTGAGAAAGAGCATTACGTCAAATGTAAATGCAAGGGTAGTACAGGTAGGTCCTTTGGCTTTAACGTAGACACTTTCCTCCGACTGCATCACCCACGCGCATGAACGAAGTTGACAGGCTGTCATGCACGAAGTGGTATCAAAGCGTTACGAGAGCATATCTGTTTGCGAGAAAGTACCTTATTTATCAACTTTTACACACCACCAAACCGTAAAATTTGATTTGTACGTTTACAAGAAAAATTCTTGGTACACAGTTGCCAAGAAAATCCTTTGTAGAATTACAAACAGTGTTCTTGTAAAATCTGCACACTATATATATATATATATATATATATATATATATATATATATATATATATATATAATATTACAAATAATAGGCTCGTATCACAACTTACATAACCGAGAACAAAATGACACAACTGATTTATCTTTTTCTAGAAAACAAATGTAATGAATTAAACACAATGAATAGGAAAAAAAAATATATTTCTTGTCAACACAGGGAATAGGTCCCACACCCCTTGCTTTGATATTCCCCACGTTTAACCACAAGACCAAATTGACTCCGAAGTTTATGATTGTAACTAAGGGCCGATTTCACAATGTCTGGTATTGTTCCGATTAATGTCTGACTAAAATTTAAGAGTTCGATATAGACATCTTCTTTTTCTGATTATGTGGTTAAGAATAACCAACGTTTAAATTGCCTCTTACCAATGGTTATATGACAAATAATATGGCGGTCGTTCTTGACTGATGTGAGGTTATGTTTGTTTATATAAATTGTCTAAATCAGCAGAAGATTTTGATTGGTTGTTAAGTGTTATGATGACAAAATTGTTGATTACGTCAGTCATCCGTGATATTGAGGGCTTAATTAAAAATAAGTAATTAATTATCAACGGATTTTATACATGCGATAATGAGTTTTCGAGATGTGGAGCGAAATTGGGGTGGGTACCTACACACTCATGTAACTGGATAAAAAATATTCCAGAAACACTTCTTTGGTGATGCAATAAATCGATATTTTATATATGTAATTAAATATTATTAGTTTTCAAGATTTCTACTTTGACAGTGGCTCAAACAACATTTTTAACTTCAGGAAATCTGGCATAGTTCAGCCATATGTTTACTCTATAGTCGATTTGGATGTTTTGGATTTAGTTTTAAGGTATTGGGAAATGTTAGTTTGTCCGTTAAAATTATTATAAACGTTTTCGCGAAGGTCCGCACACTCGTGAAATAACGTGTTTTGGACAGTAATTTCATCATGAAATAGGTGATAGATTCGTAACAGCCGCTAGCATAAGATTAATAAAGTATTTGTTAGCGCGTACTGAAATTTGATCGAATTCCATGAGAGCTTTGTCGTTTAATTAATAATTTTGTGGTGCAGTACACATTTTTTAAAATCTGAGCCAGCCATCTGGGGACAGCTCAGATATTTTTAAAATGAAAATCATTAAACGGGTTACAAATTTCATCCAATTCTGTTTGGTAATGCGGCCGTACAAGGCTTTTTTTTGTCTCTTATGAATATCTTGCAATGTCTCTAGACATTGCACTTTGGGGACGTGCACTGAGAAAAAGGTTTTGTTGAATCAAACAAGATTTGTTTGGTGCAACCAAATGATTTGTTTGTATAGGGGCAATGAAATATTTTGTTGCTGAAACCAAACTATTTTGTTGTTCTCAATTGGTTGCCCGAAACACTAAGGTTTGGTTGGTGCAACTAAAGATCAGTTTATTTACGTGTAAATTTATCAGTTTGGGCCGATGTAACAAATTTTGACATGTTCGACCGAGTTTCGAACCTATATCACCTGCGTCCGCGCGCTACGCCTACGTAATCTCAGCTAGTGTAACAACTGATGACGTCGGAAAGCTTTTAAATAGATATACTGCAAATATTTGGCATCGTATGAAAAAAATATTTCAAGTCTTACAGCTTTACTTGCAGTTTATTTTTGCTTTGTTTTATTAATGTGTTTATTCGATTGTTAAGCCTCAATAGATGCACTAATAAACACGTTCAATATCCTAATTGTCCCAAAAAATACAAACAAACTCCCGAGCTGTATTTTCGAACGAAGGCAGTCAAATGAGTGACCAAACAAATATATACAGTTGATTAAACGAAATAGTTAGTTGTCAGTCTAATTATTTTTTTTTGGCCCAACACAGAGACTTTGTTTAGTCAAATATATATCTTAATAGACGAACAAAAGTAATTTTGTTGCTTTTGAAATTTTGTTTGCTCAACAATATATTTTGTTAGGGCAACTAAGTACATATTTGACCCTGTACAAACAACTAATTTGTTCGATTTTCTTTCAGTGTGATTCGGCTAGCAAATGGACGACAGTATTAATTAGTAGAGACCTGAAGAATTCGCGGATTCGTTTTCGGACAAGCTAGAATTCAAAATAGATGTGTTTAAAAAACTTTAGCCATTGGTCCACGCGGTGTTTGACACCTGGAGAACGCTGGCCCAATCGTCGCCTTCCACTGTGACAGCAGACAACCAATGTGCAGTTAATATAGGCATATTTGTACAATAAGACTGTAGAGTTTAGCCTGTAGGTCATTGAAATCGCTAATTTTTCAGGTCTCTATTAATTAGATATATAGTTTGGCCTCTGGGATTTAAAAGTTCATTGCTTCGATATTTAATTACAAATTTTATCGTTATTTTCTGCATTTAATAAATACGTCAATTTATGTAGCCGTGGTGCTATAGGACCTTGCTGAAACATTTTGGAGTCTTTGCAGTAGTAAAGACGCATGAAAGTTTGCTTGGGAACAAATATAACTTTTATATGATCGTTAGGGATAGGCAAATTTCGCGAGTTCAATGACCTATTGGCTAGACTCTTCAGTTCTGTGCATACTTGAGCCTCAGATGCTTGTTCACTGGCTGCTGCCCCAAGTGTAGCCAGTGTTGCCTCACACCTGGCAGCATGACTCTTGCTACTTGTTTCCTTGCAAGTCTGCTATTGGTTCAGAGTCGTCTAGGGCCTGTCTAATAAACTGCTACCCAATTACAAAGTCAACTTTGGTGTATACGTGTCTGACGTCTATCTTGTCCTGAAACGAACTCGCGAAATTTTCCTATCTCTAATGATCCTACTAACATTTACAGAAGTATTATCTCTTGTAGAGTATTTCCATAATAATTATACATTCATATAACGCAATATTTTTCACACCCGATTCGTATCGAGCTTTTACAAGGATGAAGTTGCTATCAAAGTATTACTAGCATTCCACATTCAGGCAGGCATTCACTGTCGTATTTGCCAAGTTGTTATTTCTTTCTCGTGCAAGCGTGATGTAGTAATATCAACATACTGGAAGTATGTGCGTTATATTTGAGTATTAAAAATGTATATACATAGTGAAGCGATTAGTCGGTACTTAATTTAGTAACGAGTAAGTATCAGGGACATGCAAAATTCGCGTTATTATGTGGCACCAGGCTGAACTTCACAATACTGTATGCACTGGAGCCGATGTCGTTTCTCTATTGGCTGCCGCATAACTGTGAATTCCCGCCCTTTCTGACTGAACTGCACGTTATTGGGGCACACAGTTGTGAAGTGTTCAATTACTGGAGCAGAGCTACCCAGGGTGTGTCAGATAAAGTATGGTCCAATGATAAACGTATAGCAAAGGTACATGTGTTTGAAGTTTGAAGTGTCTCCAGATAATAACTCAAATTTCGCATGTCTGTAGTAATTGTGTGTTAGCATGCCACAGGCTTTTTTTTAATTTCTTGAAATGTGTATTGAAATACTTATGTAATCACTACGACAATGATTCTAAACTAAAAACTTCTTTGTATTGTAATCACATGTCACACAAACCACACAAAAGTCTACAATAATTTTCATTTTATTAGCCGTCTTGTTTTCAGTAACACAAATAATTTCTAACCTAATAAAGTAATTCAATAATATCTGAATTAGTAAGGTTTCCTTGCCACAACCGTTTATTACTGGTGCTTCCTTTTGTGTTTTTACAACAAACTTTGTCTAACCAGAACTCTGACTAGAAAAACTTAAACAGAAGATGACGACTTGACAGTAGCCAATCACAAACAAAACCGTCACTGCAATTGTGTCAGATTTATACTAACCATCACTTAGCTAACAAACTCTTTCTTAACCGGGAGATGTATTTCATGAAGCAGTATGAGAATAACCAATGATTAAAACTTCGGTTTAAATTTATCATGTGATCAGATAACCAACACTTTCAACAGACGTTATAGAACCGCGCCTAAATATATCAGTGAATTCTTACATAATATAGGGTAAGTCAAACTATTCGGTTAAGAATAGTGAAGAAAGGATTCATTTCATTTTAAGAATTCTGTGTAGATATGAAAAATTAATATTTACAGTTAACGAGTAGAAGCGTCACGAGTTTTTCAAATTTTCGTCGTTTTACTATGAGAATTTTAGATGTTCTGAGGGTTACACGTTATTCAATCTTGCAATACATTTCTTTTTGCATGCAGTTACACTTTACATCACCTCAAGTTTGTGCACAAACAGATATATACGGTTTTACGTTGTTGAGTGTCCGTCAGTTTGCTTGAACTCGTGAATACGGGTCAGTATAGTACAAACATTTCCTGAGGTATATTACAAACACGGCTGTTGTAGTTTTACAAACAAATAACTATAGAAGATTATTTTTGTACTGTTACAAACATTTGTAAAACCACAAACAATTTCTTAGTAAAAAAATTACAAAAATAATACAGCGCACTTTCCAAATAGCAATACCATTCTCCCATCGTTCCTGCAATTTCTGGAATGTGTGCTAGAGTTATTCTCCTCGAAGCATGTCAAACGCCCTCTGCGATTCGCACTGGATCTCAACAATTGTGTCAAAACTGCGACCTTTATATTCGGGAAGAGGCTAAAGTCCATAGGAGTGAGTAAGTGAGTAAGTGAAGAGATTTGGGCTGTTCTTAACAGTGAGGTCTTGAGATGAGGGTCATTGAGGTTAGTATGTATCAGCGCCGGAATGAAGGGAGGATGAAACGGGAGATCTCCGAGAAAACCTTTCGACCAACGGCATCGTCCGGCACGATTCCCACATGCGAAAATCCGCGAGGAGCCCGGCCGAGAATTGAACCAGGTTCGTTTCGGTGGGAAGCAAGCAGTCTAACCACTCAGCTACCGCGGTCCCTGGCGAGTAGGCTCATTGCAAAAGCACAACTGGTGTTGTTTCCGTTGAGAAACTCAAGTACGAGGAAAGGGTCCGTGGTGGTGTAGTTGTCAGGTTTATCGCTTCCCACCTAGGCGAACCGGGTCGATTCCCGGTGGGGTCGCTCCCGGAATTTTGCATGTGGTAATCGTGCCTGACGATGCTGCTGGTCGGCGGGTTTCTTCAGGTATCGCTAGGGATAGGAAAATTTCGCGAGTTCAATGACCTGAATGCTAGACTCCACAATCCTTTGTATAGTCGAACCTCAGATGCTTGTTCGTTGACCGTTACCCTAGTGTTACCCCATATTTGACAGTATGGGATTCGCTTCTTGTTGCCTTGCAAGTCGACTATTGGCGCAGGGTCGTCCAGGGCGTGACTAATAAACTTTTATCCAATTTGCAAATGTGACGTCAGTGTACACGCGTTTGAAATCTATCTTGTTCTGAAATTAATTCGCGAATTTTTCCTATCCCTAAATATCTCTTGTTTCCCCTGCCCTTACATTCATACGCTGCTCCATACACACCTCACTTCTTCGCCATCATTGCCTCTCAAATCATCGATGTTAATATCTGCCCAATTGTCTCCACATGTGACGATAACTCGGCGACAGAGTGTATTGTCGTCGTATGGCACATCCAGTTAATTGTGAGTCACAAAACCGGAAGTATTCGCAGAATACTCTCCTTCAGAGGCCTTAAAACCTGGCAGCAAACTCCACTATTGACGGTCTGACCACAGGGAACAAATTCCCAATGCACAGAGCAACCGCTGGACTTCACTATCATATGTGCACACTTGCAGTCTTTATTTGGCTACTGGCCGCCTGTATTTGTGTGGAGAGAGTCTGTTACATGTTACATTAGAGAGGCAATCAGAATTAAGTTTCTCCAATACTCACCGTCCGTGATTTGCGGGCAGACACATAAGATGCCTAACAAATCAAGTGAACGAATCACGAAAGTGGTTTTAAAATAAAGTGTTTCGGAACACAACTTTTTCTGAGAACTATGCACTATGACTAGAGACCCGAAAAATTCGAGAGTTCAATGTCCTGTAGGCTAGACTTCAAAGTCTTACATACTCTCATACAGATATCAACTGTTTATTGGTTGATTGTTGTGGTAGTCAAAGGCGGTGGTTGGGCGCACAATTTCATGCATGTTTGTTATTGGCATGTTTATTTCCAGGAGGAGTAAAAAAATACGTCGACCAATTACAAAAGTAACATGAACGTCCCTTTGAGTGAATTTCCAACCTCTCAAGAAATAAGCCCGCGAAATTCTCGGGTCTCTAACACGATTGTCGAAAAAGACGTTTATATAAATATGTTATATTAGAGATCTGAAAAATTCGCAAGTTCAGTGACCTGCAAGCTAGACTCTACAGTCTTATGTACACATATGGCGATAATAACTGCTCATTGGTTGTCTGATGTCACAGTGGAAGGCGACGATTGGGCCAGCGTTCTCCAGGAGGTGCCAAACACCGTGTGGACCAATGGCTAAAGTTATATAAACACACATGTTTTGAATTCTAGCTTTTCCCAAACTGAATCCGCGAATTCTTCAGGTCTCTAGATGTATCACAAGAGTTTTATACTTCTTTTAAAATAAAGGATTTTATTTTTTGTTTCATTGAAAGTCGACTAATATTTTATATGTTAGTTATAATATTTCATTAACATTTATTATGAATAAAAACATGGTAATAACAGGTGTGTTGGTAATGCCTAGTAATAAATAGATCAAATGCAGACTATTTTTATATTCACTGTAAAACATAAGTGTAAATTTATACATAAAAATCTTTGGAAGTTTAATATTTCGTATGTGTAATTTGTAAAAACAACTACCGGATGTGTAATTTAACACAATGTTCGTAATAATTGAGAGAGTACTATATGTCTTTATTATGCTAAAAATACATAAATGTACGACTTAATAAACACACTGTTGTTAATAACGCTTTTTTGAGTAGAAATACACCCACTCATTGTATTAAAACATTAAGTTATGTGTTTTTTGGTGCGACATAGTCATTGTATGAACACCCAATGTCAGGCCGTGTCCTAATTGACAAATTTCGTTACTTCGTTACTTTGTTAATTCGTGATTTGGTAGGTATCAATTCGGACGTTTTCGACAGTCAATTGTTTAGCAACCATGGCAGCACATTATTACATTAACAGTGCAGAATATTTTTATCTAATTTTAGTGCTTAAAATAGACGTAATATTTCTGAAATCATACTGGAATACTACGAATACGTTCATAAATAAGGACATAATAAATAATGCAATAACGAATTTGTATATATATAAAGTATATATATATGGAAGCACAACGCTTACTTGCTTTTTAAAACATGTCTAGTGTATTTTATGTACAGTTAATCATTTTTAAAGTTATTTTATCTACGCATTCGCGAATGTGTTTTTAATGTAAAAACAAACATGGCGCTGATTTCGTCATTTTGTATTTTTGCTAACATCCGCTAGATACGAAATAGGAAATTAGTCACCACTTTTGTATACAAAGTCGGGTCACGTGATCATTTTGTCTACAAAATCTATTAATTCGGACACGGCCTCTGTATAGTCGTACATCTTTCATTGTGTAGTTTTACGATGACCGTGTCTGTGTAAACGTGCATTACATTCTGGAGTATCTGTGAGCGTATATTTACACGTTCAATTTTTCTGATATTTTCATTTTTGTGTGCAATTTGCGAAAACGAGTACAGTATTTGTAATTTTCCACAAATATTCCTGTGAATTCAAATATAACTATAGGTATTGTTTTGAAACATGCGATATAGCGGTAGGGAGTATAACTACTTCGAATTCCTCTTGTGCGTTCAAAAGGCAATCTTAACTTCTGCTGGTGGAATATGCTGGCTCTTGTTATCTTTACATAGAATGGCGTGAAATTACTATTACTACGTAGAAGAAAATAAACTGCAACATTCGTGTATTTTCCGCGGTAATTAAATTTACATACATTGCAATTGTAATTTCACCACTGTGTATGTATATTTTATAACTAACATAAAGTAGTATCGCAGATTCACTGTAATGGTAATTACACAATTTCTGTAAATTTTTCACTGTTTTAGTAAGCAATTTTACAGTCAGCAAATGTTTGTTTACAACTGAGTCATGTTAATTCACATACTTTGTATGTGTATTTTTTAGAATTCTCATGCTACTTTACTCTGTTTTATAACTTGGCAGTTTAGCATAGTTATCAAAAGTTATCTCCGAATAGTGGGTATCAATTTATTTCAGAAGACGGGTCTTGTGTGCCCTCCGGCATGCATGTTATTAGCTAAGACGGCTGGAGAATGGGAGTAAAATAAAACATTGACATATATAGGTGTAAAATTACACTGACGTCAGTGGAGACTCTGCTGCCAATTACATTTAGGGTAAAATTACACAATATTTTTACAGTGTTGAGTGCGCACGAATACGGCGCATTGTGCCTTTGGTGTAATTTTCAGGCTTGGTTAAGCTCGGTTTGCATGAGGCGGAGGGATGCTTGGATACAGACAGAACTTTAGCAGGACTTCAGAAAAGTTGGAATTAACCGAGAATGGATTTCGATGAATATATGTGCGTGTCTCTTGTAGGGATGTTGACATTGGAAAAATAAATCTATATTGTTTACATTGGTTATACGAAAAATTATTGTTTTAAGAAACGATTCATCGAAAGAAAGATATTGATTTTCAGTACATCGGATTCCTATATTTTGTAAATTAAATGATTTGACATTAAAAAAATATAGCTTGGAATATTAGACTTTTAGGACACCAGGCATTGCAGAATGATGAGGCGCCTATTTTTGGCGTATGTTGCCGAAGTAAATATTGTAGTTTTTTAAGTACAATTTGTGTATTCAAAACTGAGCTCAGTAAAACAGCTTTTAAACATATTTATTTCCGTTACCTGGAAAATAATATTGATTTCGATAAATTATTGTTGAAATATATCGACGATTTCTGTCGATATTGAAAAGTACTCAGTTAGAAGTAGGGACACCTGATTTTCGCTAAAATATTTCACGAAGAGTTGTATTTTAAAACAATTAAGCTCAGATCTAATTTTGTTATTGGATGGTTTTCATGTTACGCGTCTTAGTTGTATGTGCACAAATCACAGGCGTACAGTATTGTAGTTAACTAATTTTTGACTGCTCACCTCTAACTAAGACGAAACGGGTTCAATCCTCGACCGGATCACTCCCGGATTTTGCTAGTGGGAATCGTAACCGGATTATGCCGCTAGTCGTCGTGTTTTCTCAAGACTCTCCCTTTTTTTTTTTCCCCACCGAAGTGAACCAGGTTCAGTCCCCTGCCGGGTCACTTCCGGATTTTCTCTAGTAGGAGTCCATGCTGGATGATGCCGATAGTCGTCGGGTTTTCTCGAGAATCTCCCGTTTCCCTCCCATCAAGGCGAACTGGGTTCAATCCCAGGACGGGTCATCCCGGGTTTTCGCTAGTTGGAATCGTGACGGATGATGCCGCTAGTCGTCGGGTTTCCTCGAGAATCACCCAATTCCTTCCCACCAAGGCGAACCGGGTTCGATCCCCGGTCGGGACACTGCCGGATTTTCACATGTGGTAATCGTGTCGGACGATGCCGCTGGTCGACGAGTTTTCTCGTGGAACTGCCGTTTTCCCGCATTTTTAATCCGGCGTTGCTCCATACTCACCTCAATCACCCTCATCGGCTCTCGCGACCTCGCTGTTATGAGCTGTCAAAATCTCTTCACTCATTCGCCTCTATCTTTTGGTTTCTACGGAAGTCTTTAAAAAAAACTGGGGAAAAATTTTATATAAATATATGTCATGTCTGTAATACTACTTTAAGAAGAATATAATGGATATAGTGACATAGAGGGTTCACAGTTCGAATACCGACTCGAGTTTTGGATAATTTTTAGTGACGTTTGCACTTCAATTCCTGTTTGTGTATGTGCTCATATGAACATGACATAAATATTTAAGGTTTTTTCAAAAGGTGAGGTATGGTGTAGAGGTCTAGTTTGTAAGCCTAGTAAATAATAGCAGAATAATAGTAAATAATAGCAGAATTTTAAAAAATATGATATTTTACCCGATGATGGGAGAATGTTTTAATGACGAAGATTGAAGACTATAAACGAATTGTAGACTATGAGTATATGGGTCAGAGTGAGATTGTACGATTAACGACAGCGAGTTTTCGAACATTTATAGCGATGTTCGTAAGTGAGTTTCTAATTGCGTAGGTACTCGTGCGACTTAGTTTTAGCAATTCCTAGTGTAGAATTATAGTGTAGGGTCCTGAGTTAGAAACCCTAAATCATAAAAACGAATAATTTTCTCGCATAATTAAAAAAATGACGTTTTATTCCGAGAAATTGTCTGGTATAGATTAAAAAAAGCAAAAAATACATGGACCAATATATGCGAAAATAGGAATCAACAATTTGGTGTGATAACTGTAATAAGCCCAAGATGTGAATAAAATAAAAAGTTAACTGAGGTCGAAATTTGGAATATTGTTGGCCAAAATAATAAGTTCAATTGCAATAGAATCGACAGGACCATCCAAGCCATTTATGCTCCCTGCCCGAAATATTCTAGACCTTAATAAATTCGAGAAAGTTCACAGTTTGAATATGACTTGAGTATAAGAACGTCTTCTTTGCGGTATATGATCTCAAATTTTTTACTGTGTATTTGCTTGAATGCAAATTATATGTGAAAATGGATATGCATAAAGGTGATTATAATTATGCATTTCATAATTATGATAACCCTATGCGAATGGGGTCTGTGGGTTTTCGCAGTGTGTGAACAGGATACCTATGTGAGTTTTCTCGGTGAGCTCTCGTATTTTTTGTTTACGGAATATAATGGTTTCTCTTCCCCTCACTGAGAGAAAATCGAACAAATTATTTGTTTGAATAGGGTCAAATATATACTTAGATGACTAAACAAAATATATTGTTGAGCAAACAAAATTTGAAAAGCAGCAAAATTACTTTTGTTCGCCTAGCAAAACAAATGTTTAAATAAACAAAATCTCTGTGATGGGCGAAAAAAAATTAGTGTCAACTAAATATTCTGTTGAATCAACTGTATAGATTTGTTTGGCCACTCATTTGATTGCCTTGGTTCGAAAACACAGCTCGAGAGTTTGTTTGTATTTGTTGTTACAATTATGATAGTAATCATGTTTGTTTCTGCATCTATTGATGCTTAACAATCGAATAAACCTATTAATAAATCAATTCAACAAGAAGCTTACAAGTAATGCTGTAAAACTTGGAATATTTATTTGCACATGTTGCCCAATATTCGCAGTATATCTATTTAAAAACTTTCCGGTGTCATTAGTTGTCACATTAGCCGAGCTTACTAAGACGTAGCGCTCGGACGCAGGTGATTTAAGTTTGAAACTTGGTCGAACTTGGAAAATTTATTACATATTCCAAACTGTTTAATGTACGTGTAGCCAAACAAATCTTTAGTTGCACCAACCAAATCTTACAGTTTGGGGCAACCAAATGAGAACAACAAAATAGTTTGATTTTAGCAACAAAATATTTTACTGCCCCTATACAAAGAAATAATTTATTTGCACCAAAAAATCTTGTTTGATTCAGCAAACCTCTCAGTGTTGTTTTAATTTATCTTGTATGTATAAAATACACGTTTTATTCATGCTGTTAGCTGAATTGGACACTGTGAAACATGTTGACTACCATTCCTCTTTATTGTTGATTAACAGTCTAATATTAACCAAAGAATACATGTATTTGTGGTCCCACGCGCTGCAAGACTGATAGAGATGCCTTGTTTTTCTTGGCGGTATCTCAACAGCCATTTTTCTGCTATTCAAATACTCAATTCCTCTAAACCCCAACTATATCACTATAACGTAGGTCGCAAGGGAACAGGATGTTTGTTAAAACCAGGAAAATATTTCTTTTTTTCGCATTTCGCGAGTGCGTTTTATGAATTATTATCGCTATTATCCCATTTTTAAATGGTACGATAGTATCGTTTTTAGCATCGTACCAACTCCCATTAATTTTCGGAAGGCTCATTGATTTAAATGTTTTGTAGTTTCTTGGGTGCCCAGCCATGTATGTGTTTGGTGCTTGTACGAAATAATAATAATCGGAAACACACCTTACCTGCTTGGCATCGTTTTTTGCCTTATGATGGCTGTCGTGGTTTTCGCAGAATATTTTTTTGCGATTACATATGCACGGGTAATAGTACATACGTTTATTACGTCTGTTTTGTTTACTGGCTGTGAATGAGGTGTGAAACATAAATCTCCACATTTTGTAATTATGGATGAGTTTCCAGCAAATGGTGCAAGGATCCTGTGGAGTTATTTTTGTATGAGGGGATGTGACTGGATGCAGTTTCTATGAATATCTTTAAAACCAATTTGCTCACACATTAATTTCTGAGTTCACGTGTTGGAATCATGAAAAATTTTGTTATGCTCTGTATTTGTGTTCGGCATTTTTCGTACAACCAGTGAAAACGTGCTGCGTGCTAGATAACATTGCCATTGGCCAATCCTATCAAAGAGATCATATTAGCCGCGAGGAATACTGTCAAAATATTAGGCACTAATACGTTACTGTGTACAGTCTGGTAATAAGTATCATTCATTTGCAATGTGTTCACGATTATGGACACGTTGGCTAAACAGGGTGAGACAACAGCGATTCAGGGCCTGTTTAACTATCATATCTTCGGGATCACAATCACCTAATACTGTGAACAATACATACGTCTTATTTTCTGTTTAGTTTGTAAATATCTTAGAAATAATTTCCTTGCTTTTATTTGGGATGGATATGTAAGATCGCATTAGTGCTCGGAGAGTGTGCAAAGATTACCCGTTTTTGTAGAATATATTTTACGATGTTACACCCGCCCAAACCCGGGGTGTTTAAATAAAAATTTACCAAGATGGATAATTTTTGTATAATATTAGCAACAATGTTCCCCACTCAAAACCGTGGAATTTTAACGGAAAACAATTTTATATGGAAGTTTGGAGCATTTGTGTGCTGTGGTTTGAATACAGTAGACAGTTTGGTTGTCCCTAACAGATTTCGCCCATATTTCCGTTGAGGGTGACACAAGATATGTATAAAACTGCGACTGATCACAGTGATGGGAGAAAACGGAGTACACCAGGAAAACCCACTGTCCAAAGGCAAGTTACACCATTTTCCCTCACATACGAAAATCTGGAACGCCCCCCCCCCCCCCCTTTACGGCCAACGATCCCAGTTCGTTATGCTAGGGGGCGAATGGTATTATCGCATAACCAAAGCAGGCTAAAATACGTTGTCTTGTGAGTGGTTTTGGACCATTTTACACTCTCATTATAAAGAGCATGCTGGTGCATCTGTAATGCGTTCATTATAACATGCACTGTTTTCAGTTCTTATGCATACACATATTCAGGAAATTCAGTTAGGGCTTGCACCACGCACTTTTAAATTCCCTTGCATAGCTTTTTTTATTGCCTGGTATTCATTCTTGTATGAGTATAATTTTGCCCTATGAACTGCCATGCCATTTAGTTTTTATGTGCTTACTTGTTCTGTGCTTCGACATTAAAAGCTACCAGTTGAGTTCTTCCTCCAAACAACTTAATCGTGATCTTGACGAAAGTCATTGTACAAAATATAGAACATAACTTTAATTGATTTTTGACGTGAATACGTCTTTAATTTTGCAACCACAGTGGGGGGCAATCCAGAAAATTCGACGATAACCAAATCGGGGGATACAGTTTGGCATTGTAGCTCCGATTCTATCGTCTACATTCAAAATTCAAATACACCACTCGATTGCAAGGATCAAATAATATGTTAGCTTAGTAATGACTGCGAAGCATCGCACTAGAAGAGGTGAATGTTTGGCCGGGGGGGGGGGGGAGGGCACCATTTTAAGTTCGTTTCGCCTCGTCTCATAACGCCCGCGTAGTATAACTTTTGACTAGGAGAAGCTACGGCACTCGTTTCAGTTTAAATCGACAGCCCTCGTCAAGATCAATCGATCGCGTTTATAAAAAACTTTTGTGTGGCGTGGTTATGGTGAAATTGTATGAGTTTAATGTAAAAACTTAAGAAAACTCAACACAATGTCAGCCTATACTCGTCAAAAAGCGGAGTCGAAATACAGAAATCGTATACGGCTGGAAAGAGCATCTCAAAAGCAATCCAGTGGTACCCATAAAACCCCATATGATAGAGTGAAGCGGTGCCGGGAACGTAAAATAAACATCAAGGCGTCCGAGCGCGTCAACGTAGATGTATTCACGCTAAGCAAACGGCCGTGTCCCAAAACCACCAAAACCAATATTTTTTATGCATTTAAGTATAAGAATAAGCAAATATGTTAAATATTTAGCTTTTTGGAAATTTCAAATTTTCACGTGACCCACGAATGAATAAAGTGATCAGGCAGAGGGGAATGTTAACTACACATGCGGCGAAAGAATACGAAACGAGCATACATGAAGATGTTAGCCGTTTGATGATGTTTACCGTGAACAGCATTTCGAAGCATTTGACATGTAAAGCCTTATCCTTTCTCTCGCCCAGTCCCGCACTACAAAGTTGCGTTGTGGGGGAACTTCCCCCGCAATATTGGATTCTTAATCATCCTAGTTTGTTTGTATTTTTAAAAACGAATGTTTCTTAAAAATAATCCATTCACAGTACTTCCGACTGTTTTGAAGCCTCGCTAAAGTACTACCTTCAACACATTAGCGCGCCTAAGTCAAATAAAGCTTAATTAGTTATAGAAGATTACACCAGTGTGAGAACGCACCGCATTAGTAAGCTTTCAGGCATAATACTTTGCATAAAAACTATTTCTCGCTAGGCGTTCTAGAGACTTGAGAATTTCGCGGGTTCATTTCTAGACAAGTTGGAATTCACACACGTGTACGTTCATGTTACGTCTGTAATTGGTCGACGTTTTTTTTTTTGACACCTCCTGGAGATAAATAAGTCAGTAACAAACATGCAAGAAATTGTGCGCCCAACCACCGCATTTTACTACCACAACAATCAACCAATAAACAGTTGATATCTGACTGTGAAGCCCAGCCTACAGGTCATTGAACTCGCGAATTTCTCGGGTCTCTACCCATTTACCAACGCAACCATATTCTCCATTCGGCTCAATGTTAATAGTCGTCCGAATCTCTTCTCTTCACTTCACATATTCACCTTGTTTTTATTCACATTAATTGTAAATGTAATGCTATAATTGATAGATATAACATATGTAAACGTTCCATTTAACAAAAAATTATATTCTTTTGTGTTAACACAAATATAAAACACTTGTGATTCATGACATACTTATGAAAGAACGAAACACGTCATATATTGTGTGGTTTTTCAAAGGTTTGTTTAAAAAAAGTATAAACAATACCTCTATAACTAACTTGCGATTGTCCTTACATAGCAGTAAAGACATAACGAAAGATCGACGAACTCGTATTTACGTCACAATATTATGTCAATTTTTTGCAGAATTCATATTGTGAATTAATTACAGGTTCGTAGTCCCATTTTTTTTTGTAAACGTAAACGAGTCAGAAAAATAAATAGTCTAACATGGCGGGGGAATATTCCCCTTAATGGTCCCGCGTGCCTGCCTGGATCAATTTTCTTCTTTTCTGGCTAAGAAGCGCGGGATCTATACGGGTTACACTGGCAAATGCTGCCATCGCCCCTACGCTCAGGGCTCTGATCCGGCGTGCAATTTTCTCATAGTGCTGCCTGTACCTACAATTTTATTGGCAAATTGTCTGTAACAAAGTTCAATACAGACTGTTGCCGTAGTTTGACTCGTGCCTGACTGGTAAGTTTTAAGATACGGCAGCCTGGAAAAGCCATTTTTAACTATGCTGACGGGCTCCGAAATAATGTTTACAGTATGCGTGGTAACTTTGAAGTAAAATTCCGTTCTCGTCTGGAATATGATGTCTTTTCGCAGGTAAACATACTGCAGGGTGTACCTTTAATAGTGTCGTCAGTAAACAAGGATTCCAATCATACCCTGAAACGCTATTCAAGCGAAATGGCTGTTCAAGTGGCTAAAACTTTTTTCCGTGTTTTTAAGATACTTCGCGATTTTGTGATACACTAACAATAACAATTTGATAAAAATGCCAAATCAGTTTAAAAAAATAATTGTTGCATATTTTTCTACGAAAGTTGTCAGAATTCTAACCTTAAATATTGCGCCAAACTAATTTCACAAAGTTAAACGAGCACTATGTTTAATTTCAGCTAAAGTGTTTTTTGAAGTCTTAGAAACACCACGAAGAAATTTCTTTGAAGTCTGGCATATTGTTTCGCCGGCGATTAGGATTTACGTTTTGGCAATTTTGAATTTCAATTTTATTGACAACCTTGAAATAAAATTACGGCCAAACCAAATAAAGAATTTTCATCAACTTTATTTATCTAAGTCTAGTGCGTGCAATTAATGTGAAATGTAGCCATATATGATAATTGAAATTTGTATGACAGAGTATATAAATTAGTAATTCCCGTATTTCCCGTGATTAATTTTTATGAATTATTTTCCCACGTTTTTATTTGTATTTTTATTAAACTACTATTTATGTAATAAAAATATTTATAATACACCCGAAAAATATAAAAAATAATTTTGTGCATTTGAACCCCATTAACCCCTTTAAGACCCACTTTTATTTACGTTCTCAGGTGTTGCAAACAAAAAATTTATGACACGTGCTGTACTGCAGTCGACACAACACTTGTTTCGTTGTCACAGCCAGTGAGCTATAGGCTGCATGTTCAGCCTCAGTAAATGAACCACTTATAACATAGACCAGAAAGACGGTGTTGAGTATTATTTACTCACGGGTAAGATTATTGGTTGGGAATTGAGTTTCCCGCGAAAATATTTATGGCCATGATATACTTCAATATCCTACGTCAACAACCACAACGTCCTGAGGTTACTGGCTGCGTGCATACGTGAGAATAAATGTTCTTATTTGACTTGACCAATCGTAATAAACGACTTCGATACTGAACGTCCATGTTTTGGTGTACAACTTGTCTTGAAATCCTTTCGCGAAAAACACTTGTCCCTAATGAGCTTCGCATTGTGCAGCACTAACCAAAAATCACTTATGCACGGTTGCACCATAGTGGTTCGTAATTCGATCCGAGATCGCATCTAGGAACGACACAGAAAACTGTTGCACCATTCGAGTTCAGAGCTTAACCGAAGATCGAGATGAAGTTCATTCCCGAACTGCCGAAATAGGCGGTTCGAAATCTCGATCCGAGATCAGCAGCCATCGTCATGACGTAATATTTACGAACCAATAGCAAAATTTGTCTCATACTTAATCACGATCTCTCATTTCGGAACGAAGATAGATGAATCGGTGATCCAGAATCATGAAATTTCGTTGGTGCAACACTTTTACATTGGAACCAAGATCAAACTGGATCCTGGTTTGGAACTAGGATCATTCGATCTCGGATCGCGGAAGATGCTGGTGCAACCGGGCATTTCGCGTGCGTAATGTACACAAATGTGTAAACTGGGTCGGAACGGGTTGACGCGCAGCCCTCGACCTCTTCCGCTGTCACTACTGTACTCTTCTGTATCGTTGCCTCTTCACCTCCGCGTCGTACCTCGTGCGCCGGCGTCCTGCTGTCGAACCACGGGCGAAGCACGTGGGCGACCCTCTTACCCGCACCATCCCCATTATCTGATAAATCACAGCGACCTTCGTTTCTCAAGGTTCCCCCCCCCCCCCCTTCACCATGGGCCGGCATTGCCCACGTAATTCTTATGGTGATGAGGCTTCCGAAATAGTCTTTCTCGCTCTGTTTTCTTTCCGGTTATTTATGCCCTCACTACTCCCTTCCTGACAGACTTCTCCGTGCTCTGTATATCTACGGCATTTCTCTTCGCGTACTGGTCCACAGCTCTGGCACATCCGCCATCAGTAGAGACCAGAAGAATTCGCGGGTTTATTTTGAGACAAGATAGAATTCAAAACGTGCGTGTTTATATAACTTTAACCATTGGTCCACGCGGTGTTTGACACCTCCCGGAGAACGCTAGCCCAATCGTCGCCTTCCACTGTGACAGCAGACAACCAATGTGCAGGTAATATCGGCACTGTAGAGTCTAGCCTCCAGGTCATTGAACTCGTAAATTTTTCAGGTGTCTAGCCATCAGTAAGGACTAGAGACCCCAAAAAATCCGCGAGTTCAATGACCTGTACGCTAGACTTCGCAGTCTTTTATACTCTCATACAAATATTAACTGTTTATTGGTTGGTTGTTGTAGTAAAATACAGTGGCTGGGCGCACAGTTTCTTGCATGTTTGTTATTGGCTTATTTATCTCCAGGTGGTGTCAAAAATCACGTGGACCAATTAAAAACGTAACATGAACGTACATGTGTGTGAATTTCAGCTTTTCTAGAAATGAACCCGCGAAAGTCTCTAGTAACGACACATTAATTTCGCGAAAATATTTCCGCACGTGCTAGATTTCAATATTATACGGGCGTACCAGTAGTTTCCTTTCGATTATTGGCAGCGTGTCTTTGTGCGAAGACATTTTCCTACTTGACTGGCCAATCAGACTTACGTAAACTCAATTCTGTATGTCTGTGATTCGTGCACTGACAAATAAGACGCGTTACACATAAACCATCATATCGCGAAAGTGCGAAAGTCTTAAGTGTTACGAAATTCAACTGGTTGTGAGAGCTTCTGGCGAAATTTGGGTGTCCCAAGCTGTCAGCAACACCGACGCCAGATGTTGTAAAGTACATTCGTAGGGATGTTGGAAAATCGCGAAAATTTTTAGAGCCGATATATCATTGATAACACTATAGCTGGTTTATGCTTTTGTGATTGGATAATCAAGGTTTTGACCCGACAAAGTTCTTTGCAGGCCAATAACAAACGTTTGGTTTTAGAGTATCAGAATCCTCATTTGCCGAATTAAATGGGATAGTAGCTTCACACATTCATGACGGCCAATTAGAAAAATAAAACTGTCGGAAATATGTAGAGTTTTATGAATACTATCAAACTGACAACTTTTCCCGCTATAAACCACCATCTCTATACATTCGCGGTTACTTCCAACTTTTCTGAAGTCCTGCTGAAGTTCTACTTCCAGGACATTCTTCCGCCTCAGGCAAACAAAGCTTAACCAAGTCTAGTCAATTACACCGAAGCGAAAACGCGCAGCATTCGTGCGCACTCAGATAACTCGTGCGCTGTTTGAGATAAAGTGAGTACTTTTGGAATTTGCCTTAGAAAAAAGTCACTGCCCTTACCTGCATACATTTTAACGGGCAAACTGAGTGACATTCGGCCAGCAAAGTTGGTAACTAAAAATTGAAAATAGCTCCATATCTTAACGTTAAATAAAAAGTATCTCGTAACCATTTGTAATAACTTAAATTATTTCTTTCACTTTTTTTTTAAATTTTATTGCATCAAAGCGTAAAAATGAACAGATTCGCACGATTCTTACATTTGTTATAATGCAACAAATTCACTTGGCCGACGCAAGAATAAAGTGATGAGGCCCATGGTAATGTCAATTTTATATAGGGCGGTAGAAGACACGATGTGAATGAAAGTAGATCTTAATCAGGGCTTTCAAATGTGCTCATTTTACCGTGAACAGCCTATAAAAATATTTCGCATGAAAACAATTTTTCTTTCTAGGCAATTACCAACAAGCCTATTTTCTCGTCCTTTTTGTTCGTATTAATATTAAATGAAGTGTTATAGAGTTAGGGGCACGTGTTTTCCGCGAAAAAGGTTCCAGGATAAGCTGTGTGCCAAAATACTTTGGTACAAAACCGCTTTCGTGATTCGATCATTTGAACTGTAACTTCTCTTATCTGTTTGCCAGCGAATCACGGACGGACATCATTGTAACCAACTTAATTCTGATTGGCTCACTCGTGTAACATACTTCATTTGGACAAAGACAAGCGGCCAATAGCCAACTGAAGACCGTAAGTGTGCACATAGGATATTGAAGTCTGGCCTCCGCATAAATCTTTTCGCGAAAAACAGGCTGCCTTAGTTATAAAATAAATTTCTATCTAACCAAATATACGGTAATTTGATGTCAACAAAACTATAAGAGTCATGTGATACATAACATATTTAGTAAACAACTAGAAGAGTCACCGATAGGGTGGTTTTTTTTTAAGTTTTGGTTCAAAAAGTGTGGAGAAACAGTGGATAGACTATATTAATACTTGTTTTTAAATTGCATATGTTTTTATATATGCTGCTCGCGGTAAAGTGAGCACTTTCGAATGCCCTCTCATTTGGAATATTAGTCAATAACTATATTTAATTTTAGCCTTAGACGCTAATTAGCGAATGCGGTGGAATATACACACTGTGATTATCGCTTACATGAAAATATTTATTTAAAAGATGGTTAAAGAAAAATTAATAGCTGAAAGGAAAAAGTAACTAGGGCCTCAAAAGTGCTCACTTTACCGTGAACAGCCTCTAGTAATCAGACCGACACGTGGAGTTGCAGGACGGGAACTCCGATGTAACGTTCGTAAGTCGATCCATGCAGACACTATACAGTACGTATCTTCGTGACTAATAACACGGTTGCAATAAATGTGGTCTCGTCCACGATGTGGGCGTGGCCTTGAGTTGGCTCACCACATGCGCGAGTATCGGGTGAGGGCTCGGAGGCGACTGGCGGTAATTTTGGTAGTGGGCGAATAATTTCCGAGAATATCTGGCGGTTCCGGTGCGCTGACGCGTTGATGTTGGTGCCAAAACGAATGATATCGAAATCTGAACATTTAAGCCATAAAAGAGAAACGGCTAGGGACATGATAAATTCGCGTTATTAGTCGTAATCAGGCTGGACTTCACACCTAGGCCGCAGCCAATGGGGAAAAACGACGCCGGCTTCAATATGTGTAATATTGCGAAGTTCAGCCTGATGCCAAATAATAACGCAAATTTTACATGTCTCTGCCAATCACTAACTCAGGCCAACCGTCTGCCTTGTCTTTCTAGAATATATTATAGAATGCGTTGGTAAATTGTGCGTTTCTGTGTATAGGCTTTTCACGATAAAGTGAGCATTTTAAAGGCCCTGATAAATTATTTATTGAGCAAATTTTTATATTTTTGCCACATTGTAATGTAAAAGTTGCAATTTTACTAATAAACACAGTGTGTACATTCCACCGCTCTCAAAAGTTAACGCCCGAAGCTATAATAAACCTATTTATTAGTGTTTTATGCCTGTTGGGAGGGCCTTAAAAAGTTCTCACTTTACCGTGAATAGCCTATATGAATGTGTTACATGTAAACATACGTGTGTGGGCGCGACTTCCAGTACCTGCGCAAAGGAGCGCCTCATTGGATACACTATTTTAACATTTTGGCCGCCTTATCAAGGCATGATTAGTGAAAGCAAGCACTCGTGAACTAATGCCCTTAATCATCGCCTGCTGCATAAACATCTCCCTTGATGGACCACAAAGTTCAAGAGCAAAACCACTCGCTATATATATATAGCAATGGCAGTGATTAACAAATACGATGAACAGGAAATACACACCAGCAGACACTTCTAAAATTGTCACTGACCTATGCAGGAAATTAAAATCATTTGCGAAATAATCTCTCGAATTATAACTTGGCAAAATTAAGAGGAAGGAAATTAATTATTTTTTAGAATAGGTGACCTCGGCAACATTAATTTCTCTCATGTTTGTTTTAATATTTACTCTCATACCGAGATTGAATCATTTTTAATAATTCAAAATACTTGAAAAATAATTGCACGTTTCCAGTTAACGTCTTATGTTTTAACGGTTAGCTATTAATTTCAGGGCGTTGTGGGCTATATTTGCTATATTAGTTCTGAATTTAACGTTAAAAATGGCAACCGTAGGTAAACGGTTAATAAGCTCAAGCGTTTCAAAGTTTGCGTTAGAAATGTTTCGTTCAGCTTACCTGTGACGTTAAACTGTAGCAAGTCTCCTTCACTCTCGTTTATTTGCGTTCTTCGGATGGCATTCACTAATATGTACTGATAGGAAAAATTCGCGACTTCATTTCAGGACAAGATAGATTTCAAACGTGTGTAAACTGACGTTAAAATATTTGCAATTGGGAAAGAGTTTATTAGGAACGCCCTGGACGACTCCGCGCCAATAGCCGACTTGCAAGGGAACAAGAAGCGAATCCCGTACTGTCAAATGTGGGGTAACACTTTACAGGATTGCTTCTTTATTTATCGACTAACACGCATCATCGTCCAACTGGACAGCATGTTTCCCTTCCAATTAAATAGCATTCCTAGCAGCTTCAGCCCACTGCTGATAGCTGTGCCTTATTCCTTCAAAAACACAGATTCGAAAGTAAAAAAAAAAAAAGCAACATTTCAGCAGAGACGTTTCAAACCTTCTCGTATAACGGGAGCGATAAACTTTCACACTCATCATGGAACCCGGTTGCCGTAGTAAAACATAACAAAAATTAAAAATGACAATAATATATAAAATAACTTGCACACAAAAAAAAATTGAGAAAATTAGCTGCTCTTTACCTACACCTTGTTTTGAAGGTTTTTTTTTTTTATTTCCAAGGTTTCTAAGATTTTGTTTGTGGTGCTGGGCTGGGTTAAATGCCCCTGTTGCCACGGCCTATAGATAGGGAGTCGCAAGATAACTAAATTGATACAATAAAAATAATTACCGATGCAGAAAATACATGAAAGACGTATTACGCCTTCAAAAAATAAATAATCAAACTGGTAACCCACACAATAAGACGGCGCCTGATCGTAATAAACATAGTTACCTCAACAGCTGTCGAATGTCCAGTTCTATGACTTTTCCAGGAATTCGCTTAAAAGACATGGCCATGTATCTGACATAGTCACACACCGATTTTTTTTTCTCGAGTGAGTGAGTGAAGAGATTTGGGCGCCTCTTAACATCCAGGCCTTGAAAGCCGATGAGCGTGACTGAAGTGAATATGGAGCAGCACCGGAATGCAAGGACTGCGGGAACGGGAGATCCCAGAGAAAACCCGTCGACCAGCGGCATCATCCGGCACAATTCCCACATGCGAATATCCGGGTGCGATCCCGCCGGGAATCTAACCCGGTTTGCATTGGTGGGAGGCGAGACCGACACCTCTGCAGTGTCGGTTTATGCATAGAGCCTAATTATTTTGTTATGATAACTGGAAAATATTGTGTTTGCCATGAATTTCCACACAACTCCGTTTCGCAGTTTTTACTTACTTTTTATTCTTGGTGAATGATCTCTCAAAACAAACCCTTTCTCGGACTGGCTAAAAATTTAACCATGTAGTTAACTTTCAATCAAAAATTGCACACGAACAGACACGATCAAGTCCATGTAAACGGCCAGCATTCGTCTTAATGCTCTACAAAACCATTCACTCAAGCTTACGTGCACAGGAAAAAGTCAAAAGTTGTAACAACAGTATTAATGTTACTACAACAGTAATGTTTCGCTATCTCTGAACCGTCAGTAACTAATGTTGCTGTTAACGTAATATACTGCTAAGCTGTTAACGCTAATGTTACGTAAAGTACTTTTGTAACATGACCTACTTTCTGTTCTGTCAACATTAGGGTGGTGTTTATGTCGTGGCAAAACAAATTTTTTTGTTGAATTAATGTTAACATATGTGTTAAAAATTTTATTGTATTCTTTTTTGCTTTAAACGGCATTCAAAAGTAAAATAAATTAAGTGCCACTTTTTTGACACAAAATGCAATAATCCTAATGGTCAATTAATGACGGCTTGGAAGGGACTCGAACCCACACGTTGAGTGCTTGGCGCCGTGCCGTATCAACATATCGTATTGTGGATATCCAGCACAACATAACGGCAAACTGCAGTTCCCTTTCGTTAAATGGAAATACTATAGGCTCTAGAAATATTTGCATAACTGGCACACGTAAACTGCTTTGAAAGGCTTGAAAGCTGGTCTAAGCTACATTTTGTGCTCATACAATGCTTTATAATTTGAATACAGTGTTTTCATTTTACGAAGTTATCGCTGTTCACTTCTACCCGCCATTTTACAACGTCATGTTAGTGTGAACTCGTGTTGGTTGGACATTTATTTAATGTCGCAGTAACACAAAATATTTAGCTCTTCCTGTTATTTGTAGCGTATTTTAATTTTATGATGCGGCAGCATTACTTAGAAGCTTTATTAACATAAACATTTCAACAGTATATTTGCTTCATAGTAATGTAAGACTTCGTAAATGGCTGACATTATTAACTTTGTCACAACATTGTTAATTTTATTACAGCATAAACGTTTAAAGAAAAGCCTCAATAGATTTTTTTTCTGTTGCCAGAACATTAGACTTTTTTTCTGTGTGGAATCTACCTACTTTCTTCGTGGCACACAGGCTTAACCCTTTCAGACCCACTTTAATTTATGGTTGCAGGCGCTCCAAACGAAAAATTGTTTACACGTGTGCTGTACTTACGTCGACACAAACACTTGTTTCGTTGTATTACATTTGCGAAATCACACACGAGTTTAAGCTCGGCGATAATGTGGCCAACACTTTTTTTATAAACTATAACTGCAGATAACGAGGACAGTGGCGCAGCGGCGGAAAGCACAGTGGGGTACAGGAGTTAGCAGAAAATTTGTGTCTGGCTGACACAGAAGACTGAAGCAATTCCATCAGCAATCGTCTCAGTAACCTCGCCCAGGCGACGTGGGAGAGCCAATGGGAACAGATGATTTCGGCGAAGGTGGGCATGAACGAGAAGTGTATAGTCTATTCAGGGTTAAGTGAAAACTTTTTACGGCCCTACAAACATGCATTAACCACTAATAAAAATGATTTATTTCATCCCCAGGCGTTAACTTTTGTGAGTGGTGAAATGTATACACTGTATTTATTAGTAACACAGCAATGTTTGAATTAAAAAGGGGCGGAAAGATAGAACTAAGCTGAAGGGAAAATTTTAGCAGGGCCTTAAAAAGTGTTCATTTTACCGTGGATAGCCTATAGTGGTCGGAAAAGCAGTGGGCCAGGGTGTCAGTCGGCGATGGTCCACAGAGGTCTGTGTGTTCCAAGCGGTGATCGGGGATGAGTGTCTTTCAGCTAGGGTTAGATAGCTTGCCCGTTCCATAGACCTTTATCCATCTAGCCCTGTCCTTAACCTATCATAAAACCACCTCTATTCTATCATATCACAATTGTTTGTACAGTAAATAGGTATTAGTAAAATTCATCTATATTTGTTAATTAGGATTTATATCATAAGCACATAAATCCCTACCCTAATCAACCATAATCAGGCTCTTGAGATTATATACCACCTAAGGGGACTATATAAAACTTGTTACAGCCAATGAGCTGTAGTCTATATGTTCGGATACAGTAATAGGAACCAATAATGACCTATACCGGTAAGATGGTTTGCGAATCATTTACCCACAGGTAAGATCGCTGGTCATTGAGCTTCACAGCGTGCAACACACACCAAAAACCACCTGCATGTGCCTAATGTACACAATAGTGTGCACTGGGTCTAAACGGGTTAGACTGCCTTGCTGCAATGCGGGTAGTCGGCGGAAACAGCCATAGTTGTATCCCAGCCGCCGCCTCATGCCGTGACTTATGGGCAACGCGTCAGTAATCGACTAGCTTGGACTTCACTGTCACCACGAGGGCCGGTTGTCTGTAATGGCGCAGTCTTCAGCATGCGTTGTTACCCTTCGACTCGCGCGCTCGAGTTTCGGTCCTCTATTTGTTGTACAGTCTGTTCACGATAAACACTTTTGGAAAGGATATTGAAAAAGAAAAAAAAAAGTATTACTGCCCGTAGCTTTATATACAACGTGTTTTTAAAGCACGGAGGCAAACTTCGGCAGTGTATTTCGGACGAAATTTTAAGACTAAAAATTGTGAGTACGACTTTTCTCGTAAAGTGAATAATCCTAGTTTAAATCGCCTTACACTGTTTTGCGGTTTAAAAAAACTCGAGTGGGGAGCGAACCCAGTTACAGGCTCTCCAGCTCGTAGGTCCCCGTCATCCCCAGACGTGACATGAAGTGAAAGTCCTAGGATTGAGCAGCGCTGGAATGCAAAGGCGGGGGAAACGGGAGTACGCGGAGAAAGCCGCCGGTAAGCGGCATCACCCAGCACAATTCCCACATGCGAATATCCGGGAGTGAGTCCGCCGGGTATCGAGCCCGGATCGCCGTGGTGGGACGCGAGCGCCATAACCGCTGCGCCACCGTCGCCCCCTTATTGTGGTTTGCTTACCTGGTATGCAACACACGTTCTGTTTTGAGTGTTTAAAATTAATTGTCTTACAAACGGTTCACCTGAGTGTGTTCCGACAAGACGGCATTCTTTGTTGATTTAGACATGTTGATTCACAAATTGTCTTCAAAAATTCCTTAGAAAGTATTCTTAGAAAGTTTGATGCAAACATATGGTTCCAACGGCAGTTTCGAAAAGGAAGGGAGATTATAACGCCGACTGCGTTTTTAGATGTGTAAGATTTCCTTTATTCGAAACACCATTCAACGATTTGTTGCTTAATCACAAATGGTTTATGATATTTTCACTAAACGCATTTTAAAACTCAAATTTTGTTTGCTCGTAGTTCCCTTAATAATCACTTAAAGGGATAAGTTGTACATATATTTTCATCTTATATTTTAGTAAGGAATTGCCTGCCGAAGTTCGTCCCCCTGTTCTAGGAAAACGTGTACGTTATAGTCCACTCACGCTTATTTGACACGCTTCTGAAGCCCTGCTCAAGTTCTACTTCCAGGGTATTCCTCCAGCTCATCCAAACGAAGCTTTATCTAGTCTAGAAAATTACGCCTGAGGAAGAACGCGCTGAATTCGTACGCACTGAGTATAATAATACTTTGCGTACGAACTATTACTTACTACGAGTTACAAACACGCCTATTTTCTCACTGGTTTGATTCATTTAATCAAAAATGAGGTACTTTTATGTAAACACGAATATAACATGTCTGGAATACATGGCATATTTAGGAAACAAACAAACAAATCATACATAAGTGATTTCTCAAAGGTTTTATCTAAAAAGTGTGAAGGAAAACGCGAATCTATACATAGTATAACACAAAGTCGCCCGGCCGCGCGCGCATGCGTGTGTGTGTGTGTGTGTGTATTCGTCTATGGCTTCTAAACTACTTGATGGATTTTGATGCGATTTTCACCATAATTTAGATAATTTCTTGAGGGAGGTTTATGATAAAGTTGGAAACCGCAGTTTTTCGTGCGCTTACATGGCTTACGCTGACTAAGCCATAAGAGATAGTGGAGAGCGGGTAAATGACCCGCTCTTAAGGGGAATCGTCAAATACAAATGTAAAAATAATTCAGTTTTTGTTCGTGAACTCGATTTTGTTTCCTATAAACATTCCGATGCATGTTAGTTTCATAACCATCAACTAAACGGCATATCGAGCGGAACAGTATTTCAAAACAGAAACATTGACACTGCTGGCCTTGTGGGGTAATGGCGCGTATGTGTTTTTCCCATATAAAAGGCATACATAACAAACAATGTATTTATTTTGAAATATTTTAAAAAATATTTTATTCTAATTTGAATCATAGTTAAAAGGGTTGGCCAAGATATTAAATGAACTAAATTATAACACCTGATCACGTTATTTATGAGATGGATTGCTTCCAGTTAGTAAATAAAACATTAATTTTGAAAACCTCAAAATAAAGATTCAAATAATCAATTAGGACAATGAACAAGTTAATATCTCTTCATATAAGAGAATATAAATATATGTGAAAACATTTTTTGTTAGCATGTATCACACCAAAATATAAAAAAAAAGCAAAAAAAAAATTAACATTTAAAAAATAAATGCCGAAATAACTTTTGTTAACGTATGCTTCAAACCAATAGTCCACGAGTGTAGGTAACATTTTAAGTATCTACTTCACAGTAAATGTGTGCTCATGAAACAAAATACAGTGTGTTTACACCTAACTCAAATAAGTATTCATTAATTTCTTAATTAGGCATAAATATCATGCCCTCTTGAACATATCTCTAAAAATGAACTACCGAAAAAGATATGATTTCATACATAGAAAATAATTTAACACCTACTGATTGATACTTTGATTTATAACCAACTATATATCATTGAAGTCGTAGTTCATTTGTCAAATGATCTAAAAATTAAAAGCTCGAATAGTTAAAAGTTTTGGTGAACTGGTGCACCAACGTGAATGTCTACCACTTTCATGAAAATTTGTAATTGCTGGCTGTGTCGTAGTCACTACATTCTGCATGTACCCACCTTGAACACATTACACACAGGATATACCATAGCTCTTTTCAAGCCCGAATTCCCCGTACACCGAGCACAGATCATTCTGCTGGCCTTCAGTGGTGTAAACTTACTTCACGCATGTCTTGTAGCAAGTAAATAAGTGTATTTACATATATTTTAGTGGTCTGTATCATAGATTTCTCAATGTCTTTTTTTTTTACTTTTCTTATCTCTTGTTTGTTTCGCTAGCTCTAGCACGCCTTTCATTGGAGTGAGGGTCAATATTTCTGAGTGATGTTTGCACCTCCCTTCAGCATTCTCCTGCAAGCCTGAAGCAATAACATGGTAATACAATAAACTAAAATTTGTGATTTATGAAACATTCGCTTATATGCCTTGTAAAACTTTAATTAGTCCTCGGTAGCAATATATGTGTATATATATATAATATATATATATATATATATATATATATATATATATATATATATACAAGTGTTTTATTTCATCACAAAATAATCTATGAAGTATGTGAGGCAGTGCCCCGCACGAACGGGGTAATGGCCCGCACGAATGGGGTAATGCCCCGCATAGTGCAGGGAATTACTCCAACACCAGCCATTTTCCCGTTCAGATGCTTAGTACATACTAGTTACTATTTTTAAATATTTTTTACTATATTTGTTAACATAAACTTCTACATTCTATCTCTATCAATAAGCATGGAAGCGTGGAGAAATATTATATTGCTTACCTTTGTTTACTTTTAAATGCACACCATTCTAACACTAATCAACTCCGCGACAAGAAACCAACTTTTAGGAAGTTCTTTCCGCTCTCGCTAGTGCACAGCACTATGTCCGTTTGCGGGAACTTTTCTGTGACTTGGAAAACAGGGTGCGGGGCCATTACCTCGCTGCGGGGCATTTCTCCTCTCTCCCCTACACCAAATTAATATATTACAGAATTATAGATCCTAAACGGTCTACAAAAAGTCCGCTACAGCATAGGTTTATCTTTTAAGGATGACCCACAGTAGCCATTTTTTCTTTTAAAATTTTATGAAAAATAGGGCATAGTAGTAGGGAATAGTTCCTTGCCACACAATGGGAACTACGATCGGACTGCCGCTCAGCCGTCGTGTTGGAATTCCCCTTTTTCCCCTCTTTCCCTTCAAAAGTTCCCTTTTTTCCTTCAAAATTGACTAAAGTACTAAAAATGTCCTTTTTCCCTTAAAAATTTCCCGTTTTCCCTCAAAAATTGTATAAGCCCCTCTCGTACAGAAAGAAGCCCCCGAAATCCATATTTAGCCAATTTAATCAATTTGAGGGGCTTCGAGCAGTGGCGGCCATATTAGTTTTATAGGCATAGAGTATGCCAATTCAATACAAGGGATTCAGGATCAGAGTCAGACCTAACCATCAGCTATCTTCGTTGGCAGCCATTTTGTATCCATATGCCGCCGCCGCCACCACTGCCGTCACCATCACCACCAGAATATCGCAGTGGTAACACGTATCCTAAAGCAAGATGTTACTTTACGTACATGAATTCATGCTGAAGATGGAGATATTTCCGAATTTGCCAGAATAAAATTTAAATTTAAAAAAGGTACTAATATAAAATAAATATAGTTTAAAAAGTATTGCAAATATTACTATTGTACTGCATGTACATTTATATATCATTAATGTAAATAACACTTTTTAAAATTGTACAACCTACAATTTTTAATGAGAAATATATAGTTAATATATATAGTTAATAAATTATGCCTGTAGTCAAAGTCCCACTCATGCTTGTAGGTATACTGCCGATTGGAAACTTTTTTAATTGGATTGAAAATTAAAGGATTTTAACGCCTATAAATATAAGGACAAATATCTCGCTTTGCCTCCACCATGATGCCATTTATGTAATTATTCTCGAGTTTTTGTTTTCAATGTCAGTCAAGGTCATGGGGTCAAGATCAAGGTAGTCTGCATCTAATGTGGTGGTGGTAGGCTGTAATGTATTATGCTAATTTCATTTTATGTATTTTTTCTCAAGTTTTTATTTTCAAGGTCATTCAAGGTCATGGGGTCAATGTCGAGATAGTCTGCATCTAATATGGTTGTGGTAGTCTGATATGTATTATGTTTGTTGACTTTTATGTATTTTTTCTCAAGTTTTTATTTTGAAGGTCTTTCAAGGTAATGGAGTCAAGGTCAAGTTAGTCTGAATTTAATATGGCAAATAGGTTATGTTTACCAAGATGGTAGTCGCCTACCAAGATGGCGTAATGGGCATGGGCTAGTGGTGACCTCTGGTGAATTTAAGTTATTATTAAATACTTTTTAACCATAAATGCTAATAATTTTTAATAATATATTTTTGGGATTTTTTGTGAATTTTTTCGGAATTTTTCGAATGTTTTAGTTTTTATTGGGTCAAAGGTGGTCAAAGGTCCTGCTGGCATGGCCCCTGGATCACTGATCCTGATATCCTGTCTGACCATGGGTCGGTAATCCCTCTCGCCTGCTCCGGGGAAAATTGAGAATTTTTAGGTTTTTTTTAAGGGAAAAAAGGGAAATTTTTAGGGTATTTTGGTCGATTTTTAAGGAAAAAAGATAAACTTTGAGAAAAAATGGGGAAAAATATGGGGGACGGTGGCGTAACAACATGGCGGCGGCCGGCTCCGAGGGTCCGAATCCCCAATCACTTATGCCCAACTTCCCATTTCCCTACTACTGCCATGAAACCTGATAAGGTCAGTAAGGTTAGATATTTAGGACATATGCTCTGTGACGTTCTTTGCTTATTAACCCCGATCGCGTGGCTCCCATATTGGGTTTCCCGTCGTTCTAAGTACATTAAAGGTTGTCCAGAAATTTCTGGGGAATATGGGCTGCTCGATTTATCAGCCATTATTCTGAAATCTCTGCTCTCCTAAATGGATTGAAGATAAAATGTGTAGATTTTCAGTGGGCACAGAGCAGGAGACTGCGTTTACCACCGTCAAAGAAAAGTTGTCCTCTGCACCTGCCCTTCATCTTCTCGAGTTTTCCACACGCTTTGTCATTCTGGTTGACATTTCGTCACTGTATCTAGGCACTGTGCTGAGTCAGCATACAGATTGCGGTCTTGCTCCAGTTGCGTTTGCCAGTCGTATTCTCTCAGAGGCTGAACGCAATCTCGGCATTTATGAGAAAGAAACCTTAACCTGTATTTAGGGCCTGGAAAAGTTCGCATCGTATATCGAACACGACGAATGTGATTCGTATACTGATAACCAGGATGTCATTTGGCAGTTATGGAGGTTAGGCCGATGGGTCTTGCGATTGTCCAGGTTTAGATATAAAGTGCATCATGTCCGTAGCTCCGATCATCAGGTTGCCGATAAGCTGTAGCGCATGTTTGATGCGGACGACTTCGAGACCGGAGTTGACGAGACACCTCTTGCCTCGGTTAACTTTATATAGGACTTCCCCGAGTTTTTTTTTAAACTGCGGCAGGCACAGAGTGATGGTGTGTTTTGTTCCAAGATGATCAGTGAATTGAATGCAGGCTAAGTACTGCCTTATGCTGTTGTGAAAGATATTTTATATTTTACTGGCAAAAATTGACGGGCGCTTAAAATCGTTGTTCCCTTAGCCCTGAGTCCAATGGTGCTACCGTATTTTCACGATTCCGTTTTCGGAGGACACCAGGGAGTCAGTAAAACCTTTCACAAAATTGCTACTTATTTTGCCTGGCCGACCCTCAAGAAGGAGGTTTCTGAATTTGTTCATTCTTCCGATGCGTGCCAGAAATGCAAACAGGCTCATCAGGCGAATGTGGGTCAGAATGTTGTGCGATTCCCCGAAGCCCCTTGGGACACAGTGCATCTCGATATTTTTGGTCCCCTTATTCGCTCAGAAAGGGTAATATTTGTGTGCTGATATTGCTGGATACTTTCTCTAAATGTTTCATTTTGTTACTGCTAAGGAACATGGAATAATCAGCTATTGTTAAAGCCTTGAGTGTACAAGTGTGTAAAGTGGTTAGTGCACGGCAGAGATCCTAACCGACATTTCCAGATACTTCACTTCCACGGTTTTCAGGGATATGTTCTTCAGATGGGCCATCAAATATTTTACCTCTTGTCCATATTATCCAAAGGGTAACCAGGCGGAAAGATTTAATAAAGATCTAAAGGCTTGCCTCGACATTTTTTACAACCACGATCAATCTTTATGGGACCATGATCTAGATCTCATAAACGTAGGGTTTAGTAGTGCGTTGCACGGTTCTACATGTTCCTGCCATACCTTCCTTTCCTTGGTAGCCCTTTGAGTCATAATTTATTACAATTTTGGTGTACTCCTACCTTTCCTTCTCCTTTGAGTGATTCCGACAACGACCAACTGCGTGGCCAGCTCCACAAGCGGCTGGGCTTGGCTAAAAAATTGAGAAATGAACAGTTGAATAAAAATAGAAGACCCCCACCCCCTTCCCTTTAGTTAAACAAGGAGATCTTGTAGTCTTTAGAAGTTTCTTGCTGGCTGATCTAGAAAACAATTTATCTAGCAAGCTCCTTCCTATATTTGTCGGTCCTATATGCATCGACAAGTTTTTGGGACCTAATAGAGTCAAGCGTATTCTTCCCTCCTGCGGCAGACTATTTAGGAAAGCTCATGTGAGCCAGATTAAATTGTATACCCCTAGAATGTAAGCGTTGCCGCTGTTGCCCAGTTTGTGTGTATTGTGTATTTTTATTATGTAAATTGTTTTGTGCCACATTTTCCTTTAACATTGTTCCTTCCCTTTATGTTGTCGATTCTTCCCATTTACTTCCTTTATTTTGGTTGACTTTCATTTAAATTTTGCGATTTTATGGAATTTTTTAAGGATAAAAGGGAAATTTTAAGAGAAAAAGGGAAAAATGTTAGTGATAAAAGAGAAATTGTTATGGAAAATGGTTTCGGGGGACTGGAATTTAAAAATAATTTTTAAATAAAAATTTAATAATTTCAGTAATTTCTAAAATATTTTTTTAATTTTTAATAACTTTAATAATACATTTAATTCTTTATATATAATTGTATTTTTCTGGTTTATATGAATTTTTAGGATTTTTTTTGGGTTATTGGAGTTAAAGGTCAAGGGCCAGGGTTCAAATGTCAAAGGTCAAAGTTCAACGGCCAACCAGCATTGGCTTCCAAGATGGCCCCTGGGGCACCGGAATGACAGAGAAGGAGGTGCTCCGAGCTCCGACGCCCCCCAGCTCTAAGCTCCGTGCCACGGTGACCTTGACTTTCAACCGGCTTTACCTTTCTACTGTTGGGATTCAAACTATCCCATTCGCGCTATATGTATGTACTCGTATATTTCTGTACATAAATATTTATCTACAATATAACTATACATATGAAATTGCACATAAAAAACTCACGTGTTTCCATGTGAGAACGGCTTCATAAAAATTACCCGAAATTTCTTTTCTTTTTTTGTGATGAGGAATATCCTTGTTACTTATGGCGGTAGTTAGAGAATTTTTTAATGTTTCAACGTTTCATTTGGGGTTTTACGTGAAAACTGCTATACCGGATCATATTCTTGTGTCTGTGTTCATTGAGTAATATGAAGTATTATGTTATATTATAACGACGTACTCGTAACCGAGTTAGAAGAATCGAATTTCGCGACACGCTATAATTAAACGTAATACATACCTTGGGCGTGAGCTGTTACTTAAGAAGACTTTATAAACGTAACTATATTGATGATAAAGTCGTTTGCGCCTTATACCATACAATTTTTTCTGGACCGCGATTATTGGCGTAACATATAGAGCGGTTGAGAGAAAATCGAATAAGCTAACTAGTCATTAACCTTTCTGAATGGATCCTGAACATCAAAGTTTATCCCTTTGGCTTTTTGCTGGGAAGGTATCACCTCCTTTTTCCACCCAAACTACCAATTTTACGCCTATCCTAATAAGTATACACTCAGCCGCTTGTAATGACGCTTCACCCATCCCTTGGGGGTTCCATCCTTGAGGATCACGTAATGAAAAGGCCGTAAAGCAGCTTAATTAGGTCAATCAGTCTTGATATTATTGCCGGTTTTTCTTACCGTATGCGTTATTTCATAAATAAACACTACATTTACGCCATATATTTGATTCTATCGAAGATTGTAGGTTTACTCGCAGAACCCCCGTTTATTTTTGCAGTCTTTATTCTTCTTGTTATAAGCTTCATTTTACCGCTTCTGATGATGCTGTCGTTATAATGCTACCTATTCCTAGTTTACGATTCGAAAATCTACAGTAAATAGTCTATGAATTCGTGTCACACTTAGGTAAAATACATGTATTTTTATGAGATGACAGAGAGTAACAAAGAAAAACATATTTATTAAAAAGTGGAAATGTTGCTTTAAAAAAGCTAACAGTGTTAAACAGAATAATTAATAGCTGAACAAATGTTTTACCTATATCTAGATAACCATAAATTGGTCTATGGTATTTCAAATTGTTATCTTAACCCCAAAGCAGCTTCTTAGTAATTAAAACAATATGATTATTTAATGTATCTTCTGATCCCTTACAATAGTGATTAAGTGTATTATATCTGTCATTTGCATGCCAGCCACGCAGCAATGACTGAAACTTGTTACTCTAAGTCCGAATCGGTGATATCAATTAGTGAAATAATATTCACTGAAAGTAAGTTGCTAAGCTACTGCAGATTGAAAAATAATGCAAATGAACTGGGAACAAATGACTTATGACAGTGGAATCCTCGACATTCAATGGGAATGACAAATAAATCAGTGCAATTCAGTCATCATATTAATTAGTCATTTGGCACTGAAAATCAGTAACTACATTTTAACTGATTTTCTCTGATTCGGCTCAATTTTCGCAGGTTCAGATTTAGAGTGTACGTGGAGAAATTTCACAATGTTGGTTATGTTCCAAAGACGGAAGACTGGGAATAGAATATATATATATATATATATAAGTGTACTGACTACACATTGATAACCTGACAATCAGCACACCGTCAATGCCCCTAACGTTGCTGTTTGCAGACAGATAGTCTTGATGAATTACGGAAATAACTTTTACGTCAACAGCACTGTCGGAACGTCGAGAGTAAGTTTTAATTTTGGAAACAATAAAAAACAGTAGCCTTGAACAACCACCCGTGGGAGGTTTTATCATACAAATACGTACTGTTAGAAAAAATTCTGTAAAATTGCTGCAATCTAACGGTAAAAAATGTGGTGTTGTTGTGTTGGGGACACGGTCGTTGGTTTTGCGTGAATACGTATACGTTAACGCGCTCGGACGCCTTGATTTTTTTTTAAGTTCCCGGGACAGCTTCACTCTATCATATGGGGTTTTATGGGTATTACTGGATTGCTTTTGATGTGCTCTTTCCAAACTTATACGATCTCTGTATTTGGACTAGCCATTTTGACGAATATAGGCCGACATTGTGTTAAGTTATCTTAATTTTTTACATTAAACTCATACAATTGTACCGTAACCCATGCCACACAAATGTTTTTACACACGCAATCGATTGATCTTAACTAGAGCTGTTTATTGGAACGTAAACGAGCGTCGTTGCTTCTCCTGGTCAAAAGTTATACTATGCGGAAGTTACGAGACGCGGCGAAACGAAATGAAAATTGCTGTCTCCCCCCCACCCCTCCCTTTTTTCCACGACATGAGCGATACTTCACAGTCCTCACTCAAAGTAACATAATCTTTGATCTATTGGCAATCGAGTGGTGTAATTGAATTTTGAATATAGACGATATATTCGGAGCTGCAAGCTGAAATGCCAAACTGTATCCCCCGATTTTGTTTTTATCGGATTTTCTGGATTGCCTCCCACTATGGTTGCAAATTTAAAAACGTATTCATGTCAAAATTATCTGGAAATTTTAGTAAAATCACCGACACTTCCAATTACGGAATGAATTTTTTTTTCCGAAATTATTGTAAACATCAGAGAACATTCCTAAAATACATGGAAATTCTCCGTAATATTACTGCATCATGCATTTAAGTAGTAAGAAATAGCCGATTCTGGCGGAATGGCGTCTTGCATTGGAGCTGGAGACGACCGGCCGCCATGTTGTGACGTCGCTGTACGCCATATTGGAATCCAGTACCCATTTTCTGTTGACCTTTGACTTTTAACCTTGACTCCTGAACCATGACCTATGATCTGTCACACCAAAAACTAAAACTAAATAAGAAAACATTCCAAAAAAGTTATAAAAACTTATGTAAAAATGTATTATATAAACCTACATTTCCAGATATTCCCCCAGCACCACACCCAGCAAACGACTGACTCCACCCCGACTCCCCCACCTATACTCATTCTACCGAATGCTGCCTTTTGGATTTTTCATTCGTCAATTGTTTCGAAGGCAGCCATATTGGTAAGCTCTCATATATACTCCACCATCATCTTGGTAGGTGCAACTTGTGGCCTTCTTGGTAGGTGCAACGGGTGGCCAGCTTAGTAGGTGCAACCAGTGGCCATCTTACTTGGCAACCACCATCTTGGCTTTTCGCTTGTCATTTGTTATAGAGTTAGTCTCTCACATTCGTTCGATTATCACATTGGATTTCATAGGTTTTCATCACCTAGGTGGCACTAGGGTATTAATTCGCCTACTAGGAGGCAGCTATCATTGTTTATGTTTTTTAAAGTAAAGGCAGTACTGTCGGAACCTTCCATAGTTGTTTAAATATTCAACATGTAAGTAATGTTAATTAGCGATTGTGGCGACATTGACCATTCCTGCAAAGTACTTTAATTGCCATATTTAATATTTTTTATTTTATTAGTCAACATAAGTATTTTTATTAAAAATAATAATTTTATATAAAGCAGGGAAGTTTTAAAAATAAATAAAACATGGCATATTTTTTCACACAATTTATTGTGCACATGATAAAATATACAGGTTTATTAATCTTCTTCGGTGTTCACCGCTCGAACTCTGCCTCGGTGACCATGGACTTTAACCGGGCAGGGAAACCCCACCACTTGCCGTACATCCTTCCATTATGTTGTTTCAGCTCATTCTCGACCAAATGACCATATGGAAACTTTTAGGTTGGATCTCTTCTGTGTATAAACCACCATGGATAGGAACATTATACAGATCCTCGAGAATGTAGGTCCTCTGGACATAGTTGCTTATACATCGCACACAAAAGAGACCCTTTCTCGATGATGCCTTTCTATGTGTAGATGCACACCAACCTTAGCTTTAGGCTTGCGTAGGACCCTCCTCTTCGGAATAGCATACACAGTACAAACCAGGGAGTGGTTTTTCACATCTTCGGGCTTCATGCAAGTGGTAGAATGAATGGTAGAGTTATACTAGTGTACGAGTTTCAGAAGTAGTGTCAGTCACTTGTAGCTACCATTTGTAGCGAAATGCCTCCACATTTTTCCCTTCAAAGTTCTGTTGAACCTCTCGATGATAGAAGCTTTGAGATTGCTGTAAGTGTAATAATGATGTATGTTATGTTTCTTCATCAGGGAATTGAACTTTGCATTAAGAATTCCATGCCCTGATCGGTTTGTAGATTCGTTGGGCGGCATCCTTCGTCAACACATCTGCCATGGCTTCGGTGACATCACATGCATTCTTCGACTTAACTGATCTGGTCCAGGCGAATTTGCTTTATGCATCAATGACTGTTAACATGTATTTGTAGCCCTTATTGACCCGAGCATACAGTATCAACTCGACAAGGTCGCTTGAAACTGGTCATTCAGCCCACCTATTACGACCTTGAGACAGTCTGGTAGACACATGCAGTTTGTGGGCGATTCCCATTCGATTCATCGGATGTAGCCCCCCTCCTTCAGTTCTTTGGTGATGAATATAATCTTGTTGGTCTGGGAGCAGTTTCCAAACATTTTCGACAACATAGCTGCATTCTATCCACCAGTTTGTTTGGGTCGTTCCAGAATATGTAGTCGATGTTCTTGTCGTCATCTATCTTCTCCAGACCTTCGCCACTTTTCAGTGCTAGGCTGCTGAATAGGTCTGCGAGAATGTCGATTTTTTCGTGATCTTCTTCCTTATACACACCAATCTCGGGATTGTTATCATAGTAAAGTGCATGCGTTAGTTCAAGCTAAGACTTACATTCCAGAAGGTTGGATTCTGTAAACTCCCTCGGCTCCTCGCGAAATAGAAGTTCATATAGCTTGGGGGTTCCACATGTCTTGCAATTGCCAACTCGGATGCTCCTATCTGGTAGAAATTATATTTCATTAGCACCAAGGAACAATTTATCATTATGCCTGTATACGCCATACATTGTATCATTATTAGGAGATGTGTATTACTATAGATACTATCGAGCCATAGTATTAGATTTCAGGCCTTTCTTCCATACTTTTTTCTTGTGTGGCAAATATGTATTCGATTAATAGTCCCTCTCTGACAGTACACAATTATGTTTCTGTTTCTTCATAAGTTCGATGGTAACGCCGATTTCAGTCTTCAGGGCTACAGGTGCTCCATCGCTCTTCCTGAGGACATCGAGACAACAAGTAAACTTAAAAATTTGTACAATTATATGGTCGCATAAAATTTTGGCTCTCTTGGCGAGCAAATGCTTTGAGCGGACAGACTGGATCTCCCGATGTAGTTCGCTGGCAATGACCGAGATCATACTGAATAAAAATTTATACTTTTTCTCTCTTTTATATGTATAGTCGTGAGACTCTGCCAAAATAATTTCGATCTTGCTCAGACATTCGCTGTAAACATACAATATGTCCCCCTTTAGTTTTGAATATCAGTTTTCTTGATGAATTGGGGAATCGAGGTAGTGAATATCCATGTCGTAAATACTTCCTGGTTTTTTCAGAATCTCTTCATTTTGTGCAGATACCACATTTAATCTGGCAATAATTTGCCTTTAAACACTCATTATGTGCTCGTCCATGGCCACCATATTGTTGGCGATCTCTGTCTTCACATGTTTCTTCATCGCCCCTAGCTCGGACAGGTAGTTCCAAAGGAATGTGTTTTGTTCGCTCAACATATTGCGTAATGCTGATATGATGCCATTACCAGTTTCGAGGACGAAATGTTTTGTAGCAGCATCTGCTGATCAACCATGTTCGCTAACATTTCGAATTATTATTTTACCAGCATCACAAGTTCCATTGTTTCCTTGTATGAGACAACCTCTATTTCCGTCATTGTGAAGTCGCAGCTTGAGGCTTCTCTGCCCGAATTTTGATATGATGTAACTCATTCTCGATGGCCGGTAATGTACTGATCGAACACATTCATGTGACTCTTATTATATAGGGGCCAGTCCTTTACGATTGTCAAAAATCTGTATTTCTCTTTCCACCACAAGGTGCACAGACTCTTGAAATATGATAGCATCATGTCTGTATTGATGTGATCGTTGTAAAAATGCTGCAAATTCGTGTCATACATGCAAAAGAGCACCAACCTGTTTGCATTATCGCGGATCATATGTTAGGGTATGCGAGAATAAGTCTGGCCGAGTTACATGCAGTCCATGTTTGAGTGCCATCCCATGCTAAAAATTACTTGAATACAAGTTTGTATTTCGTGGGCAATGTCATCGAAGACCAATATAGAGTTTTGGAGTGCTTCGCTCAAAGGTACGACGGCTTCATTATCACTGCATGGGAAATAACAAATGCCTCCCATGGCCTACACTATACATGCCAATCGTCGGTATTTCGGTTGCTGGAGTGATTTTGACTACACATACATGTTCGCGAACCATTGACTATTATCTTCTTCCAACAGTCTCAGTAGGAAGCATATTTTCCCGCAATTTGTGGTCCCACGATGATGCACCTCACTATATTCGGAAATAGGCTTCCTTGTCATGATTAATTGGAGATATCTTCCTCTTTAGTATTAAAGTGTTTGGGTAGAGTAACATATTGCTTGATGATCTGTGTACCGTTTTCTTCTGCTTGGTTTATATCATACATTAGAAGAGGAAGTGGACAAGGAGGATGTAGCATTTACAACCCTGTTGTTGATATTAAGCACTATTTCTGGGTAATATAATGCATCTTTAAATTATCACTCTAAAAAAAACTGTCTCTTGTAGAATTCGCACTGAAATTAAATATTGGAATATGTGATACGTCAATATTATTCCAAATCTAAAGTGATACTGAAACTAAATAAAAAAAAAAAAAAAAAGGAACGATTTTAATTTTCTCACTCAGTTCACTGCGATGTCTCGAAGAGGTATGACCATAGCAGGAAGTGTAATCGTTGATATTGTGATCAACAATCTACTATTCGAGCTAGACGTATCAGGATACAGATTCTACGGGCTAGGAACCAAGCTAGCTAAAATGGTGTCACACAACAAGACAGGCATAAACACTCTGGTCGAGGCATGCAATCAGCATGACATTGTGTACTCCCTAAACAAAGATCTGCAAGCCAGACCCCAGGCAGAGAAAATACTTTCACAGAACGCTGACAAAATAAGAAAGTCATCAGATGTAGGACTAGGAGAAAAAATATCAGCATGGGGCATTTCCAGTGTGATGAAGGCCGAAGTGAAGATGGGCATGAGTGATAAGACCCAGAGAAAAGCAAAGGCTAAAATGCGAACAGGTACACCGAGCAAGTGGTCGTAGCAAGTGAAATGAAATGCAGTGACGAAAGGAAGGAAAGCATGTAAGGCTAAGAAAACATCTACTGGCTGATTTTCCATTGATGTTGCCTGCACTCGGAGCCCTCGGAGATCTAATCGGAGCGATGAATGGTATGGTCTGAGCTGACTACACAGCATCGAATAAACATAAGCAGTTGTCCGAGGCACAAAGACACAAAGCAATTATGGAAGCTATCGCTGTGCACAAAAAATGGCAAAGGCCTCTTCCTAAGGCCATGCCCAGAAGGAGGCAGAAGGTGCAAAAGTGACACAGCAGGAAGAGGAAATAATGAAAATTCTACCGAAACGAGTCCTCACGAATGTGGATTTGGAACTTTTTGCACCTAAATTGAAAATACCTAATTTTAGAGGAGTGTTTATTAGAAATGATTTTCCCACTGAACCCAAGATACCATAATTAGTCTCGGCACAACAGCCAGGACTGGTATGCACTGGGTAGCATATGTAGAAAATGGTAATCACGCAGACTATTATAATACTTTTGGGAATATGCATCCTCCTTCCACACTGCGCAAGTATTTGAAATATACCAAACTAATGTACAGTTACAAAATAGAGCAGTTGCCTAACACATGGAACTGTGGACATTTGTGTCTTTGCTTCTTGGTTCGCTCATACATGTCGATAACGCTTACCTTGACGGTCCATAGATCCGAGCTGTGTGCTGTACATTTTCCACCACTCGACCTGGAGGGGGAATGGAGCATAGACCTGGTCGATTTTCAAACATTCAATTCGATAACAAACATTGTAGAAAATAATTGGGTTTGGCTGTGTTGCTGACATGGCCATTTGTTTTGTGTGAATATCTCTACATTGACATACTCAGATGCATTGATGTTTTTTTTTGTTCCCGGTGCCACTTCACTCGATCATATAGGGTTTTGTGGGTATTGCTGGACTGCTTTTGAGATGTTCTTTCCAACCATATATGATTTCTGTATTTCGACTTGGGTTTTTGACGAGTATAGGCCGGAATTGTGTAAAGTTTTCTTAATGTTTTACATTAAACTAAAACAATTTCAATATAAACACACCACACAAATGTTTTCATACCTGCGATCGATTTATCTTGATAAGAGCTGTCGATTGAAACTCAAGCAAGTATCGTAGTGTCTCCTAGTCAAAATTGATACTACTCAGAAATAATGAGACGCTGCAAAACGAACTCAAAATTCCCCCCCCCCCCCCCAAGCTCCCTCAGGGTGCGATGCTTCGCAGTCCTCACTCAACATAACTTGTTCTTTGAACACTTGGCAATCGAGTGGTGTGATAGAGTTTTGAATATATACAATAGATTCGGAGCTGCAATGCCAAACTGTATCCCTCGATTATTTTATCATCGATTTTCTGGATTGCCTGACACTGTGGTCGCAAATTTAAAGACGTGTTCACATCAATAACTGCAAGATGTACCTCATAAAAAGTGGTTATGTTTCCCATGAGGTGTCGCTGCAGTATGCTCTTATGAAATAGAAGACACTGCAAGGTACATTGAAGATTTGTTGGCCCCAACACATGATTCGAACTATGTGGGAATCCCATTACTCTGAAAACTGTTCTCAGTCGCAGTGAACATATTGACTTTACGAAACTGGATACTATCGGACCAATGCTATGGTTCGAGTACGCTTCTACGAAGCTTGCAAAACACATGTGTTGTCGCAGCTCGTAAACATGTTGCTGGTCAACATAATATGGATATACTGCAATTTGGTGAGAAACATTTTCCTTAAATATCTGGCCAAGCTATATGATGCACAAATTTTGATCTATGGTACCTCCAGGTTATAAACTGGTTGTGGCACCACAAAATATCATTTATGTTCTGGCCGTAGTAAGAGAGCACACAAGGTGGTCGTCACAATTGTCGGCCAGCATGGATTGTAGGTGAACTTATAAAATAAAGGAATCTCCCTATGTCTGCATTTGAGAATATGGGAATAAAATTTACATAGGCCAGCAGTTATAAAAGAAAGTGTTGTGTAAAACCTGCAAGCAATACGTCATAGATCTCCAAGGTGTTAACATATGCTAGCAAGATTTTCCTTTGCAGTCTCTGCTACAATGTTGATCGCCATGGAAAAATTCCTAAATACAAAGAACCAGCTGTTTTCGAAGACAGCATAACGAAGGTGGAACTTCATGCACAAATGTCTTTCCTGATCCGGCCATACACACTCTCATCGGAAGTTCAGATAGTGGTCCAACACCAAGATATTTGCAGTCTTTCTTTCCAGTCTTTCCTGCGAATCAGGGGGACTCAAATGAAAGAAGATGTTCCCAACCCAGTTTTGACGAAAATAACGAGCAATGGAATTCTTCACCTGATCGATTGCATCATGTACTTTCTCAATGGTGATAAGGAGGATAAGTTGTGAGATGTGGGTATATCCTCAATGATAAAAAATTACTTTTTGCTTACCGTAAAGTGAGCTGTCTGCAGCCAAGATGGTAGGCTGAGGTAGGAAAGGTGGCTACAGTGCTCCCATTTATGCCGAAGGCAGGTTCGAAGTATGCATTCCGCTCTCTGTGCAATTGTGATTTGCCAAAGACTACAAACGAATTATCTTCAATTCGAAGCAAGAACTGTTGCTGCTCTTAGCCAATATGCATGTGTTCACCATCATGGGTATGGGAGAAAACTTAGAGGTAGTGGAACTGAAGCTACAGTCTATCGAATGGATGCTGCCTAATGGACAGCTGAGCACTGCAGAACACATAAAAATGTTGCAGAATGTGGAAGACAGTAAAAACATCGATGTGGCTTTCAGGTCATGGAGTCTCGAGACATACCCTGGATTGCCAGCAAGCCAGCACATGAACTGGATTGTGAAGTCCAGCTTTTTTTAAATGAGAAACCAAGGTGCATTCTCATTGGGCTACAGCCCGGAAGACAGCACAATGTAAAGTTGAGCCATTCGCAGTTCGATACATGTCAAATAGAAAATGTGAATATATTTTAAATAATGAAACCTACCCATATGTTGACATGTACACATACTTGGAAAATGGTCAGTACCTGATGGCGTATCAGATGTATGGTCAATTCCAAAATGCATATTATGGGCGCACCCAATCCATCATATTGAGTTCTGATAATTCCAAGGGTTAGGCCCTGCTCATGGTTTTCGATGTGAGTAAACAGGACGAGTGTATTACCTCCAATGTGATCGACTGTAGGTTCGAATTCACTACACATGTAAATATTCCTGCAACACATTCGCATTCTGCATGATATTTCACGGTTGGGTTGTATCTATCAATTGTCAAGACAAGACCATTAAAATATTGCAGTGAGAGCACCTGAGAAGAAAACTGTTCGCACACTATAATAGTTTATTCGTCTTCGAGCATCGCCAACTTTAACATTCGAGAAAGTAATGAAACGACCTAACAGAAGGGTGTATGTCAAGTGGTTGGGCTTACCTGCCTGCTTCAATTTCTGGGTCGCCGAGGCAGGCATCGAGCGGTGCACATGGAAGGAGACTAATAAACCTGTATATTTTATAATTTTGTATATAATTTGTGTGTATAAATTGTCCTGTTTTATTTATTTTAAAAACCTCCCTGCTTTATATAAAAATTATTTTAAATAAAAATAATTATGATGACAATTAAAACAAAATGTAAGTACTTTGCAGGACAGCACCACCTATGGTTTGATAAAATAAGCAAATATGTCTACCTCTTGGTGGGCGAATTAATACACTAGTGCCACCTAGGTAATGAAATATATGAATTCCAATATGGTAGTCGAATGAATGCGAGAGTCAAACTCTAAAACAAATGATCGAAAAAATCAAGATGCTGGTCGCCTAACAAGATGGCCACCAGTTGCACCTACCAAGACGACCTCCAATTTCATCTACCAAGATGGTGGTGGATCGAATGTGAGAGCTTACCAAGATGGCAGTCTTCAAAATAATTGACAAGAAAATAATCCAACATGGTGGCATACGATAGAATGAGTATTGGCGGGGGAGTGGGGGTGAGGGAGTCAGTCGGCTGCTGGGCGTTGTGCTGGGGAGACCTTCGGAAATGAAAGTTTTTTTTAATGCATTTTTACATAAGTTTTTATAAATTTTTTGTAATTTTTCGGATTTTTTTCGGTTCTTGGGGTCAAAGGTCAAAAGTCATGTACCGGGGGTCAAGGGTCAAAGGTCAATGGTCAACGTCCCATGGACACTGGTTTCCAAGATGGTAGACAGCGACGTCACAAGATGGTGGCCGGGCGGCTCCAGCTCCGATGCCAGATGCTGTTCTGTCAGAATCGGCTAGATCCTACTATTCATTCAAGATATGTATTGTATTCAGGGACCCGTGTGGTTAAAGCTTATATGGTAAATTTGCTCTCCATATTTGATGTGTTTCATTATGAAAGAATTTGTAGGTATGTTTGCCTGTTTTATTGCATTTTCTTGTAAAGTATAAAGTATTTAATGTGCCATAAATATATTTGGGAGACGGCATATGGCTTCTATATAAGGTAAGTCATCAGCTCTGCGACAAACGTCGAGAGGACGTTTCTTGCAAAATTACAGTTAGGAAATGTCTGACAACGAATGCCAGGAAACCACTCCTAAGGGCAGGAAACCCTTGTAAATGTGGCGTTGCAGTTACAAGCTTTCTTTAATTACAACGAAACCATGTGATATTACGGGATGAAATTTTGTAGGCATGCCAAACAATTCAGGCACTGTAGCATGCAAGTACCCACATTGACCTACCGCCTACCCTACATAGTAAAATGGAGGTTGCCATCCCTTCAAATAGTGAAAAACGGTCGTCGTGCATCGTTACGTAAATTATGATCACTGCCTATGAATTACCATTGCAAGACGTAAATAAGAGGCATTTTGGTAAGAAAACCACCAACGAATGGTTTGCGAGAAAGCAGACCTCCAAGAATTTAAATGCCACATACTTGATGCAATCATTAAACGAATAACCATTTAGTTACATTAAAATAATCGTAGTAAAACACGTTTAATTACAACCTTTCACATAAACCAAGTGTTATTCATGTTACAGCAGTACTTGTGTGTCGTTATCAACCATTTAACCAACCTCAAAAGAATTACCACTTTATATCATACATTGGATGATAATTAGGAGGGGAAGGAGGAAGTGTAGGACGAGTAGGAGTTAGCATAAACAAGCCTCTTGATGGCATTAAGCAATGATTTATTGGTAGTATAATGTCTCTTCAAATTATCACTCCGAGTAAACTGCCTCTGGCAGAGTTTGCACTGAAATGACATATTTGAATCTGTAATACATCCGTCCTGTTCCAAGTCTAGAATGATACTGAAACCAAAACGTACAAAAGGAGTGTATTAATAAGTTTTTAGGTCAGCTCACAATGATGTCTCGAAGAGGTAAGACCATATCTGGAAGTCGGAATGTCGATACACTGATCAACAATCTACCGTTTGAGCAGCACATTCCCGGATACAAATTCTGCTGGCCGGGAACGAAGACAGCTAAGAGGCTGGCACGAGGTGACACATGTCTCAACGCACTAGATGATGCGTGCAAACTACATGACATCGCTTTCTCCCTAAACAAGGATCTACAAACTCAGCACCAGGCAGACGAGATACTAGCACAGAAGGCCGACGGGATAAGAAAATAGCCAGGTACCGGGCTCGGAGAAAATATTGCAGCGTGGGGCATTTACAAAGTAATGAAGGCCAAAGTGAAGATGGACATGGGTGCAAAGAGCAAACCGAAGGAGCAAGTGAAACTAAAAGTGGGGAAAAAGGGAAGGAAAGCATGCGAGACCAAGAAAACATATACTGGCGAATTTGTTCCAATACTTTAGCCTGCACTCGAAGCCCTCGGGAGTCTAATCGGAGCCACGAGCGGTATCTTCCGAGCCGTCAACACTGCATCGAAAGAACCGATGCAGTTGTCCGAGCCCCAAAGGTACAATGCAAATATGGAAGCTATCGCCATGGGTAAAAAAAAAATGGCCAAGGCCCCTACATAAAGCCATACCCAGTGTGAGGAGGAGGTGTACAAATGCATCACATAAGAAGGAGACGATAGTGAAATATCTACATAAACAACCGCTCGCTAATGTGGATTCGGAACTGTTCGCACGTAAGTTGAAAATACACCTCATTTTCGCGGAGATTTCATGCGATATGCTTTACTCCCTAAACCCAAAACATGCCAAATGTGTCGTAAAGCCGTCCCTACACAATACCCCATTTCTGCTACCTTCTGTTATACCCGTGGGCACAACAGAATGCATAACAATTTATGTAGCAGAAGAGAAGAAAGAATTAATCAGTCCATACCCACACGATACCTAGAGTGCTAACAGAAAATTGTAAATTGTAGGCAAAAACCACTCGCAAATAGTACACATTCCGCAGTTGGCAGGGCTACAAATGCAATCAAATGTTGTATGTAGGTGCTTTGTGGTACATCCAAAAAGTACAAAGACTGTTTTTTTTTTCCCCGAAGACTGTATTTATTTAAGTTTCTGAGTACGTGTACTAGAATATTAATGTATGTAAAATAATGTTAGTAACGGTACTGTTTTCACATTTATTTACAACGAACGTTTTCGCGACTAATTAAAGCATTATTAAATTATTTCAATATTTATCTTTAACACGCACAATAATAAATATTGTTCTTTCCGTAATTAAACAAGTTTATAAGTAAGGAGACTAAAAGATTGGGAAAATATCCCAATACCAATAATAATGGGGTTATCATCACTCCTGCCACATGCATTAAAATACGCATTTACACAGTCTATCTTCAAGTTGTGTGTGTAGGACAGTGGGTTAGAATACGGGTTTGTAACATAAAGCTTTTGGTTTAACATTTCAAATCTCCGTCATGTAACGAAATTTCTAGATATTTTATGTTATACATTATTGTTGTTTATAATTGATATTATTGTCAGAAAACGTTTTTTTTTTTTTTTTTTTTTTTTTCCAGAATTTCTTTCGATAAAAGCAATAATACAAAAGTAACTGCACAGTACAATTGGCTGCCTGTAGTTTTTTTATTTAGCGTTGGTTTGTATTATTGCTTTCAGACAAAGATATTGCAGAAATAAGCGTTTTCTGGTAATTATTTAAATTATAAAGATCAATCATGTATCACATAAAATTACTAAAAAGTTTCGCGGCACGGATATTTGAACTATAAAACCTAAAAAATTGCAAAACAAACCCACGCACCAATCCATTTTTTTTTAACCTACATTTGACGTTGACGAAGCTCTAGTGAGACCGACTTGTTGACGAACTCCCAGTGCGACAATCGAGCTGGGCATCTGCGACGTGGGAGGCGCCGGGGCGGGAGCCAGCGGCTCTCCGGCTACAGGTCGGCCACCCTACCCCTGAGCTATGAGCTACGGGCACATCTTCCAAGTTAACAGTGTAAAAGGTTATATACGCCATTAAAGTCCATAGTTATCACGTATTTTCAAAGTTGTGTTTATTGTTTCATTATGACCGTGGGAGTTAATTGAAACGTTTTCCATTACTTACGCGTACATTAAACTTCATTTTGTACATAAACAGGCTTTACAGTACCCGTTTTTCCTTAAACGGATATATATGCCTCGAGGTTGCTACTCGGGCGTCCGCCATCTTGTCTGTCGCATTTCCGTGGGTATTGCAAAAATTTAGAACACGTTCTATTACCGTTTCGGGCATGCCCGGGGGTACGAACACTGTTATACCCGGAGTCAGACCCCTCCGGGAGGGGGGGGGGGACTGGATTTTATGTAACCTACACGGGAGCAGAAACGCTAGCAGAGAATGGGTATGAAAACTGCCACGGAAATGGGTATCGTGTAGGGCCGGCTTAATCAACCTGGACATGATAGCCGGGCCTCGGAAGAGGGCGACATTGGTGAGCTCTGGTGGTAGATGCTGAAAACACGAGTTGCCAGTGCACTTCAGGGCCACTGTCGATGATTGTGTGATGACGAGGGGGTTGGGCGATTTGTAGGTAGCACAGGTTGGCAAGTGAAAGCGATTGATTGGTCGAGTTGTGATGAGTAATTGGTGGAATGGGACAGCTATTTGATAAATTTGCAGTGCATAACTTTATGGAAATAGAAATGTTCTTGTCTGAAGCATCACCGACGTTTGTTCATATCTGAGGAATCAGTGATGAGTGATGTATGAGCTGAAATTATTTTCTGTGAGGTATTCCGAATTTCACAATGGATTCAAGCCACCATATATTCATCAAGCTGTGTATTTTTTCAATGTTCCGGAATGCTCGGTGAGACATTTTAAAATTGGTGCTGAAGTGCAAATATTATTTTCATTCGCAGTTTTGGGTGTTTGAATTTTTTTTTTTTTTTTTTTCGCAGTAAGCATTACACATATCGGTAACCTCGTGGTTATCACACTGTGTTTCGTAGCCCATTTTACATATAACTGTCTCTTGTGTACATACCAGATACTGGCGGATTTGCATTTCTGACCTGTGTACTCGTACGAATGTTGTATACATGATGATTTACAGTTTTTTTTTTCGCTCGCGCATGTAATATCATGGAAATAATATGCCAGCTCAGTTTGTATACCTGCATCAGCGATTTTTGTTACTGATATAGATGTACATACATATGTCCATGGCACAATGAATGGTCAAGGGGGGAAAAAGTTGTTTCCGACAAATTTAAATTCTAAGTACGACCCTTACCTTGCTGTAGCTTTATTCGCTTGGTAATATCACCGACGATCGGAAACAAAGTGTGGATGACCCATCGATTACGTCGACTCATACATATGCATTTGATATTAAAGGGGGGGGACTTGTATTCTCTTCCATTTTGCTGCCTTAATAGATTTTAATGGTGGTATATTATTTTCAGCCATATGCGATTATTTTCCGAAAGCAGGTGCGTACCTGCTTACCAGAAATTACCAGTTCCTACCTTATACTCATTTGTCTTTATCCATATATAGTTCGTGGTAATATATTAGGGTACTCTACGAATTGCAGTTGCAAACAATATAAAAATGATGGCGCATGTAAAGTATTAAATATGTACTGTAGCTATTCAATAAGCTTAATTCTCACTGATAACGAGCTGGTATGTATATGAGTGGAATGTGAAAGCAATGTTCAGGCTGCTTAAAACAATTCGGGGAACTCGTGTGTGAGTTGTGATAGGAATGATGATTTTGCTATCTATTTAGCAATGCAGATATTGCAGATATTATATATTGTATATATAAACATATTATATATATATACATACAGTATGATTTAATTTCCACATACCATAATTTTATTCTCAAAGAGGGTACGAATTAGGATTAGGCTAGGTCGATGATACGATCTCGTCTTCGTATATTTGTTAAATAGTTTTGGTGTTCCCCACCGGTTTATTTCCTGATTTTTTTGACTCGCTTGGAATGATAATATTTAATATGTATATTTTACTGATAATTTTTAATGCTGAACATCCTATGGATGAAATATTTGGAGGGTTTCTTCATAATCTTGTGAATGCACTAGGTTGTCTTCCACCAACACTTTCTTTGTTTAAACACGTGATCTTTATATCGGTGTTTTGAATGTTGATTCTTGAGGTTGATGTATATTTATTGTTCGCATTGTATTCGAAATCTTCTCTGCTATGGTACTTTAAGTCTTTCAGTTCATATTACATAGCATGCTTTTTTCTTACTATTTCCTTATTAGATTACCTACTTGAATGAGGAGCTACATTTATACGACTTGTATGTAGAGCTACATCGTGACTGTATTGATCGTACGATGTACGGATTGCGAAGAGGGAAGCATCGTCTCGACGCAAGATGAAACGTATTTCAGAACATTGCATCGTTACTGTGAGAAGATATTTTCTGACAGCAGCAATGCTCGGCAACGTGGGGTCAACTGTATTCGGAATGTGCATGTTACTTTTGCATGTGGAAATTATATATAGCTGTTTGGTCGACGAAGTGGCAACCTGAAAAGATATCTCGAAACCTTTACTTCTCTACCTTTACTGCCTGCTAAGCATTATCTGCCGACATTGCATCGGAGTTGTACTGGGATGGCAACTAGTGCTACACACACTGCAGACAGAAAACTTCAGCTGTGAATGTTGTGGGTAGATAGTTGATTCTTTCCTCGTAGCTACCACAAGAATTTCGTAAATGCTAATGAAATATGAAGAAATGAAAATAATTCATGAGTAAGGGGTTCAATACGTATGCCATATCGATGTGAGAAGTGATCTAACCTGTTTACTGGCAATAACTGTTAAAAAGTTACCAGAAACAGTGTGAAAGGGCCGCACCATCCTATAATGAAGGTCTAGCGGTTCATCTTTCCTATCTGAAGTTCACAGCAAGGGCTGGTCCCACTGCAACTTCGACCTTCGAATCAAAAGCTACAACTAGCAATTCACCCGACCATGCACCGCGACGTATGAAAGTAAGCTGAATATAAATTGATTCTTCCTGCAGGGATCCGCATTCAGAGGTCTCTTGAAAACGTATGTTGCTCCAAATCCGAGAACTTCGACGAAAGATGTTTGTTCATATCTGACGCTTATGAAAAAAAAATTAAGAAACCAACTTACCGAGGAGGAAGGGAAATACTGAGCCATGAAATATAATGTATGGTCGAAATGTAGCTATAGTAAACCAGATGTAGACAAAAAGAAAGTCATCAAGACTTCGAACTTACCTGAGTGTAATACAGATGACATCGAAGCCTGTGTTGAAAGAGCATAAAGAAAGTATGACATTAGACGGAAGAATGGTATTGAAGGGTTCTGGCTGGACAATCGATTTGGTGGATCATCTGCGGCTGAGAACAAATGGGATCGGTCCACCCATCATCGATGATTACACACATGAAAAATTATCCACAATTCGGGGTATCACAATTTATATTAGGTTTTAACAAAGTGTACATACGCAAAGAGCCCTAGGCTTGTAAGTAGCCTACAGATCGGCGATAGTTATGCCTTTAAGGCGCCCACACTGCTGGGAAGAAGTTTACATCTGGGTTTTGCTGCAACCTCCGTCGTCGGTTTGATTGACAACTGTAACGTTGTTTCGTACCTATACCTCTCCACATTGTCAATGCCTACGGCGAGAACGAATGTTGCACTCGTCGCCTCATCACCAGATGCAACAGTTAATGTACTTCGTCTCCCACAATGCACTACAATATTTCCATGAAATCATATACAAATATATAGGTAGCTGAGTTCATTTTATGGAGCTTAGTTTAATAGAGGTCTCGTTAAGTGGCAGATCGTCGCAGCAGGTGATGGTACCTGGCATAAATATTATAGAGACGTCGGTCTTGGGTCCTGCAGAAGCACCACCGAGTTCTTTAGAGGGGGCATGTGCAGCAACAGCACCACCATCGCCATCTTTAGGCATGATGTCGATAGGGCCACTAACTTCTTGGGTTGAGACGCCTTCAGTGGGGTCGATTGCAACATTGGGCGAACTGACAGCACTGTTTATTACTGCAACGTCTGTTTCTTCGGCTGTGCCATCCAGTTATTTTGCTGACCTGTCTCCTGCAGAGTTCGGGACCTCGCCTGTTTCGCCACCACCAGAGGAAACTTATCCCTGCAGCTACAGCGACAAGGTATTTACACATCAACACAATGGAAAGCACCATGAATTTCGTGGCTGTATTAATAACCCCAACTACGTTAAATATCTGTGCCTACAGTATGGGTCGCTTTTCTACCGCGACGATACTTACTGTAAACATGAAAGGTCATGCAAAGTTAAACTGCAGGTCTCATCGATGTCTCGGTGCTTGATCTGTAACAGAGAGTTCTTGTGGCCTCCATCGGCGGAGTGATCGATGGTGATTTCGATCATATGTCTCGACTATCAAAATCTGCTGCGACCAGTATGAACGACGATCCTGGAGCAACATTTCTTTCCATGAAGACATCTTCATCCATGGTTTCTGCTCCCAACGTGACGACAGCCGAACCATTTGGGACCACTAGTGTATAATCTACTGACCTTTCAGTGGCATATCGGTTTCGCTTCTACTGCAAGGGCTTTGCCTTATAGCTTACTACACAGCGGCACGAAGTTTCTGAGTGTCCTAATAGTTGGTTTCGTATTTAATGAATTAGAACTGAAGGTGGTGTTTATATGTATGCAGACGAACATGCATAATTTTGTAGTAATAAATGTTAATCAATTTGAAAAATCAAGAAATTATTTCAATACTTTAACCCTGAAACTTTTGTTCCTATGTTATAAACTGATTTTGATATAAAAAAAAGCACAATGATGCAAATATTATTTTTAATTTAGCTAATCGCTATGTCTTTATATGGTCGTAGGGTCTTATACATGTATACTTCCCTGGAGCTAGAAATTATGCTTGCAAACAGAATTTCACGTGCCTGGCCCTAATACATTGCAAATTATAATCGCACATGCCTATTAATATTCGCTTGCTTACAATGAATTGCGAAAATGTGAGCAAACTATGATTTAAGATAAAGACTCAACGGAAAAAGAAAAATACGAGCTCTATGATACACAGCATACGTTTACGATGGATTTTTATTTTTAAAAATCCTATTCAGATTTGTTCTTGAAGTTATCGTGATTGAAGGTATGTGCTAAACCAATAATGAAATGGTTAAGCATAATATACGCAAACAAAATTTAATATTGGTATGAGGAAATGTGCAATGATGATTTTTATGACTGGGTGGCAGGGTGAGTCGGGTTATGACATTACATGATCCTCGATTTTAAGAATTATGTGTGGCAAGGGGAGGTGTGGGTTTTGAGTGGTCGGGGGGTGGGTGGGTCAGGAGGGTGAGGGGGCTGTGAGGGGTTGTGAGAGGGTGGTGTTGTTCGATTGATGGGTTGGTTGTGAGGGGGTTTGGCGATGGTGGGTGTAGGAGGGGGAGGGCAGTTATAGTTGGCATGGGGGATTTGGGTAGATGAAGGGGTGGTTAGTGAAGGGGTGTGAGGGGTGTTGGCGTGAGGTGAGGTGATGAGTGGTGGGTGTGTGCTAGTTTTACAATTTTTTCTGATGTTTTTTTGTGAGGAGCGTTACTCCATACGTCAATCACCCCCATCGGCTCTTAAGACCTCGCTGCAAAGAGTCTTCCAAATCTCTTCACTTATTCACGATTTCTGTCGATTTCAACCAAATACATTAATTTATTTTATAGTACACAAATAGCCCAACAAACGCTAGAGACACGACCCAAAATCGGAGCAGTAACATCTTGCCGTGCAAACTTTTGTAACTAGCCCGATGTCTCATGCCGGAATCAGGCCGATATAAATATGGAACGTCGGCCCAACTGTTTAACAACACTGTCAAAAAGTACACCAGATATTGGCCGGCAAGAAACAAAATGCGATTATAGTTTGTGTTTACTGTTTGACTTTAAATTTAAGGTCAAAGTGTTATTTGTTATTTATGCGATGTTCGCCTCTATTATGAAGTGTATTTTAATGCATCTAAAAAATATTCTGGTGCGGAGAAGCCACAAACTGCCAAACCTTGGAGGGGGGGGGGGGATCGGTACACATGTGACTTACCCGACTGAGATATATATATATATATATATATATATATATATATATATATATATATATATATAGTAGCCTGAAAGTTTGATGAGGTAGGCCTATATATATATATATATATATATATATATATATATATATATATATATATATATATATATATATATATACACACCTGATATTACACAAACAAGAAGATATTAGAAAAATATATTTCTAGGGGTAAAGCGCATAGTATTTTAAAAGATAATGGGTCAGTATCAATTAGATATTTGCTAGCTTAAAGATCACGCTAGGATGCTGTGTCGGAATAGTCCCAGAATATTCGTTAGGATGTTGGGATCGATTGGCTTCGAGATATCGGAGAGACATAATATCTGTGATATCCATATGTTATCATAATAACGTGCCTACAGAAAATACGTCGTACTATTAGCAGATAGTTCTCTTTGGGCCTACTTGGGACACTGGCAGACTGGTATCGTGCCGATAAGTTGCAAAAAATTTTCCGACAGGTTGTGTTTGCTGGGATTTGAGGAGGTGGGTAGGGTTGTACCGCCGCTCAAAATGATTCTCGCGAAAAGAATTCCACGGAGCTAGATTTCAATATACTTCTCGCGCATCTGCAGATTTCCTTCTGTTGTTGGGCGCTTGTCTTCGTCGGAAGAAAGCGTGATGTTTACTAGGCCAATGAGAACTAGGTTACTGTGGTACCGAACGTCTGCGATTCGCGGGCAGGTACCTAAGATGCGCGGCAGTTGAAATCAACCAATTGCCAAAGTGGATCTGAGTTTAAGTGTATTGAAATATAACTGGACAGAAATTACTTCCGTGAAATTTGGGTGGCCCTACACTAAACTTGAATCAGTGATGATTGAGTCAAATCAGTGAAAAGAGTTAGAATTGAGCAACTGATAATCAGTGCCACATAGTTAATTTGTATAGCGGTTAAATTTCACGGATTTATTTGTGATTTACTTGTGAATGTCAAGAATGTTACTACTATAACTCAATTGTTACCAGTTATTTTGTTTGATTCGCTGGTCAGCAGTAGTTTACCAACTGACATTCAATGAACGTAATTTCACTGATTGATACATATCACTGATTCGGATTTAGAGCGTACATCACGCGTTTGCATGGTGACAACTTTACTCATTCGCCCAATTTAAATTGAATAGGAAAATGTTATGAAAACGAAGAGCAATTGTTTCTCCACGTCAAAATCATTTTATACTTCGGTAATAAATATGTATAGTGTATTTAAGTCATTTAAAAATTCAAAACCCAGCCTATTCATAGGTATCCGCCATTTTAAAACACCACGAAGACACATTTATATCTGTGAAATTTAGCCACCATAGCGATCAGTAGGGTCACCTGTTTTTTATTGCGAAAAACTTTACGCGGATGCTAGACTTCAATATCCTATATGCACAATTGCAGCCTTACTTCGGCTAATGGTCGCTTGTCTTTGTGTGTAGATAGTATGATACATAAGTGAGCCAATCAGAATTAGATTTCTCCGTTACTGACCGTCTGTGATTCGTGGGCAGGAAAATAAGATGCGTAACAATTCAAATGATTTAATTACTGAAGTGGTTCTGAACTAAAGTTTTTTGGAACACAGCATGTCCTGAAATCTTCTCGCAAAAAAAAAACAGGTGCGCCTAACGATCAGCAAGCGGCAGCTGATTTCAAGTAGAGCCATTTCCACTGGTTCTCACTAAATTGCCTCAATTCACACTACTTCAGGTTTAGAGTGTATGACAGCACATTTTTCCTCATTACTGGGGATAGGAAAATTTCGCGAGTTCAGTGACCTGTATGCTAGACTTCACAATCCTTTTCATAGTCGAACCTCATATGTTTATTATTGGCTGTTGCCCCAGTATTAACCCACATTTGACAATACGGGATTCGTTTCTTGTTCCCTTGCAAGTCGGCTATTGGCGCGGAGTCAATCAGGGCGTGTCTAATAAACTATGATCCAACTGCAAAGGTGACTTCTGTGTACACCCGTTTGCTTGTCTTGAAACGAAGTAGCGAATTTTTCCTATCCCTACGTCATTTATTACACACATTTAGTGCGATATTATTTAAATGACTGATTTTTTTTGTGGACGATCTGCAAAATATTCCCTCAGTACGTTGGTGACTAAAATACTGTCTAGAAAATTTTGCGAAAATCTAATGCTTATTATAATACCATGATTATAAATTTATAGCAGAACTTAACAGCACGCCCATGCATTGTGGTCGATATGGACGTACAAAAATAAGTGATCAACAAATATTGTCAGTTAAGGAAATGAACCTGAATCATCACACGAAGACTATGCAAATACTGTTATGATGGTGTGGGCGAGCCTTAGATTGACGGCCCACCTGAACACGGCCTCACACCTTTCAACATTCAACCAGGACGCGAGCGTAATTGCAATAACTTATTACTGAAAAGCCAGCAGCAGTACCCCCCCCCCCAACCTCTACCAGCAATCATGAACAACTATACCAAACAAAGCGCCGATATAGGTCAGCACAGGCTGGTCGCATCGTCTTTCATCATCCGGCCAACAACGAGAGCAGATCACGCAGAATGGGTGTGTCCCATCGCCGATAGTTGCACTGTTAAAAAAAATTTCCTTCATTTTAGGGAAAAGTGCTAATAAAAAAATTTATCCAGAGGTGTCCGTGAACTCTCCGTAAAATTACGGACGCATTGATTTTCAAAAACGGACTTTCCGTAAAATTCATGGAACCTGCCCGTTAATTCCCTAGTTAGTTTTTTTCTTCTAGTTTAAATAATTTTTAATATCTATTTTATTTTAATTCTCATTATGTAGATATTCTACTGTGTATAAAAATATATTTTAAAAAAATTTCAAATTTTCTATACTTAAGCAAGATTTGAACCTGAGTCTTAATGCTACAAGTTCACGGCCCAAGCCCCTTACCTACAATACTCATATGGTGAAATTGCAATAACTTTTAAGTTTTTATAGTAGTCAGATAAGCAACTTTTTTAGTTTCTGTTAAAATTAGTGTATTTTAAGTGTTGCTAAATGTTACATACGCCTGTTGCTACTTTATAATGTTTGAAAGAACAGGTTTTAGTGACGTGGATAACTTTAACTGCCTCAGAAACTATAATTTTCTGGATACAGTGGCGAAGAAAGTTTCGCGTAGACTCGGCATTGTTCGTGTGCGAAACCCGAAGTTATAGGAAATGCGGAGATTTTCCGTATTTCGTAATTAAGCACTTAACTCCTTTTTTCGTCGTTACTGGACGCGTTTCCGTATATTTACTGTGCATTTTCGCAAAAATTTACGTAAATATACGGACAATTTTAACAGTGTGCCTACTAGAACAGCCAACGGAATAATGTTTAAGTCGAAGACATTCCAGTTAATTTGTCATATTAGTGGTTGTGGTAACTATTTCATATCAGGTTCAATATATAATAAATTCAATGTAAGCTACCCCGATTAAGTGATAGTAACGAAAAAGTGCTCTACCATATCATCTCTTGTCATTAATCTACGCCCCTAACCCTTTTTTGTATGGAGTTAACAAAATGTTACTTCATAACAGTACGTACCCAAGTTTTAGCGTCATATTAAGTTGGTTTAAATTTGAGGAGTTTGAAACTATCAGAAAAAGAATTGACAGAAACTAATAAACTGTAACTGTGGATCCTTCGATCAATCCTAATCCATAACAATACTCCTACACAATCCATGCAAATACTTCGATCAATCCCAATCCTTCGTTCGATCCTTCGATCAGTTCTTCGGTTTCTCCCCCAACCATATGTATAGAAATTACATTCATTCGTCAACTGTCTCCAAATTTGTATATGTCGATAGTATTAATGTTTTGTATGCAGTCAACTATCCACGCAGTTTTATTTTAAAAGCTTTATTATCATTCCATATGCAGATCTTTCCGTTAAAAGGCGATCAATGCTCTCTTCATAGTGATCTTCTCATGTTTTTTTATTCTATATTAAATTGGCTTTTCTTTGTGGCAGGAGTTGTATGCTCATCAGATTTTAGAGCCAACGACAGTTTATTTTGAGGTTCGTCAACTTCATGCGAATTCCTTGCAAGTGTACATTCCACTCAAACCGACTCTACTGCACTCATTCCATTTTTAGCATTAACTGTCTCATCATAATCGCCTTTCGAATTGGTACCCATCGATGCAGTAAGAGCTATTGCTGGCAACAATTGCTGGCATCCAGTAGACGAATCCTTGAAGGTCTCGGTATGTCCTTTCAATGTATCTTGACCCTGTGTGTCGATTTGGCATACCCTTTACCTATAAAACTAATATGGCCGCCCCTGCTATGCCCTCGAGAAGAGGGGCCTCGAAAATCCTCTCGTTGAATAGAATAATGCCTTTTTTCGGCTCGTTTTTGCAACTGAGAGATCGATGGTTTTTGAGGGGAAAAACGGAAATCTTGAGGGATAAGGGAAATGTTGAGAGAAAAGGGGCAATTTTGAGGGAAAATGGAAATTTAAAGGGAAGAAAGGAAACTCCAAAGTAGCGGCGGCTAGTTCCGTCTCCGGTGTCAGACACCGATGCGTCCAAACAAACATAATAATTCTACTTTCCAACATTCTTAAGGAATACATTTCTTAATCATTTATTCCTATTTTAAACTCTATGACTGCAGTTTTGGTAGTCAGCGCCATTAAGGAGCCCACCCAGATTGAGTTCGAACTGCTTTTCAGAGTGTTTGAAATCGTATATTTTTTTTAACGAAATTATTAAAAGTGCGCCGAATGTGCCGATCTACGAAAAGAACAAGACATAACAGGCTATGCTTGCTGGTTACTTTCAAGACATAGAACACACCATATACACCGATTCAGAGCACTGAAACACAGCTAAATAACTTATTTTTTGAAGCGCTCTATTTCAATATAATTGTCAGATACATACAAAAGTAATCGAGGGGCATACACTAAGTCTTGCTGCTGGCTTCCCGCTAAAATAATTCTCTGTCAGAGCTTGAAGTCGTGTAGGTACACGCAACTCGACGATAACCAATGCACGCCATTTCAGATCTTTTTGTGTAGTGACGATGAAGCACTAGATGCGATGGCAGTGTCGCCCTTATTGCTCCCGTGTTTGTAAGCCTTAAACACGCCTACCAGCTCCACCATTAAGGGCATCGGGCACGGAAAAATCTATTATTTCATATTTTAACCACATACTCTATAACATTAACACATTATGTGTTGCAATTTTTCTTAGATACATTTTTTATGGTTTATTTTTTAGCAAAACATGTCAAAGTAAAAGTTTCAGTGTTTTTGTAATGTTTAAATGAAATAAACCAAACAATTTGCATAAAAATTTAACAAATGCAAGTGAAAAGCATCGTCTTGATTTATATAAAGATATCTTTAGCGAAAGTTATTTTCGGAAACATTAAGGGCAGCCGCAAATAAAAGATATGCAAAGAATTTTCTTATTATCAGCATTATTTTTAATCGCAAAGACCATTCCTTGTACAATTTTATGGACTTTTGGAGTAGCTATAGCTTCTAATTTCAGTGTGAATGATATAATTTCTGTGGATAAATAATTTCCATTATTCGTATATTTCTAAAAATGTATAATTGTGATTTTTACATACATTTGTGCGAAAACTATGTACCCATTTTTTGCGAGGAAATATGAACTACTAATTATATCTAAATGTTGAACAGGATGTGGTACAATATGAAGGAACACATTTCCGTGGCCAATGTCCACAAGTTGTTCAATTAAGGGCGTTGTCTACAAGTGTCCGACACCAAGAATATTAAATATAGTCCATTCACGCTTACTTCCAATTTTTATGAAGCCCTGCTGAAGTTCTGCTTTCAGGATATCCCTCCGCCTCGTGCAAACAAAGCTTAACCAAGTCCAGAAAATTACAGCAAAGTGACAGCGCATCACATTCGTGTACACGAAGTTACATAATATTTTGCATAAAAACTATTTCTTAACAGGCACTACCTAAAGGCTGTTCACGATAAACTGAGCACTTTAGAAATGAACATTAGAAAAAAATCACTGACCCTGCATCCATATTTTTTAATAGGCGCACTGAGTGGCATTCGTCCAGAAAAGTTTGTAACGATGAACAGAAAGTAGATCCATATCTTAACGTCGAATAAAAGTGTTAGGTTACCATTTGTGATGACTGAACATTATTTCTTTCGCTTTCAGTTTTTTTAATGCAGCGAAGTGAAAAAATGAGCAGATTTGTAATTCCATAGTTTCATTTGACCGACGCATGAATATAGTTATGAGACCCACAGCAATGTTAATTTTACATAGGGTGGCGGAATATACAACAGGTTTACAAGTAGATCTTAAGCAGAACTTTCAAAGGTGCTCATCTGACCGTGAACAGGCTATAGACACCTGTTTTTTCACTGTTTTTACGTATGAAGTTAAATTTAACGGAAAATAACGTGATTTTAAGTTAAGAGAAGAATAGTGCGCTTGTGATATATTAATTATTTAGGGAATAACCAAACACGCAATATTTGGTGGAATTTTCCAAAGGTTAGATTCGAAAAGTGTGAAGAAACTGCGAGTAGACTGTATACAGGATTGAAACATGTAAGAATAGGCTGTTCAGAGTCAAACGGGCTCTTTTGAGGCCCCAGTCACATTTTCCTTGCAGGCCTGTTCTATCTATTAAGCACCCTTTGAAAATAAATATAGTTTTCCAAAATAATAAACACCGTGTGTGTATTCCACCGCGCTCGGAAGTTAACGTCTCCGGCTAAATAATTTATGCCCTATTATTACAAATGAGAGGACTTTCTTAAGTGCTCACTTTACCGTGAATAGCCTATGCACAAAAGTGACTTCGCGTGGCGCTTCGGGTTAAAGTGGCGAGAACTGTTATAAATAAGACTTTGGTCATATTTATACGTGAAATGGGCTAGGTGCCTTATGGTTGTGATTAATGATAGGGGCTCCAACTAGTGGTTGACAAGGTTGATGAACTGCAAAACTTTCTAGGTTGAGCGTCTGATTATTATTGAATTAATGAAGATTACAACTACATAAACGCTATTTAAATGTACCGGGGGAGCTATACGAGATATTGACTGTTAATTATTGCTTGACTATATTCATGTTACACTATTGGGTTTGTCCCGCCTTGAGTAGAGTTCCAAGGCTGTTGGAAATTACGATACGGCAATGGCACCGCTGTTATCTGTAGTGGTCCTTCATAACTGGCGGTTACAAGAAGAAACACAATGGCCGCCAATCTGCATAGCTAGATATTGCCGTCGCAGTAGCACAATCTGCCCTGGTCTCTGGTTGGTAGTGGGGGTTCCTGTTTATAGTAATTTGTCCAATGCACGCCCCGCTTGCTGCAATCGCTGTCCTGGATTCTACTGAGTGTGAGCGGGCGTGTTCAGGTGACGATGTAAATTATAGGCGCCTTAATGCTAGCGTAACATAACGCTTCGTGTAATCCGTTGAGGGGATGTAGGGTAGAGAGTGCGTGAGAGCTGCACATTAGCCACTCCTCGTGTTTCAACAGTGGACTGCTTTTCTGCCAGAGTCACTTTCAGATACAACGTCGGTCGAATTTGAGGTTAGAACACTGCTTGTATACTCAGAGGAAAAACACCAAAACCGACATACCATTTTGTTTATGGTCTTCACTGTTGAGCTGTAGCAATACAAACATATATTCTTGGCATGGAGTTAAACTGCATGACACGCCACATTAGATGATAACATATTTTTAATAATAACGCTTCAAATATATTCGTTAATCGGTGTTTTGTCAGCCAAGCTAAATATGAGTACGAGAAAATGGTCTTTAAAACCGACATACCATCAGAAATAATGGAAAAAATTACAAAAAATATATAACTCTTCAAATGACAAGTATTTACTACTCTATTTACTATAAATTTACTCAGTGCAGCAATTAACATGTTTACACAATATTTGCAACACTGTAATAAATGTATTATTTGCAAAATACTCATGTCATTCTCGGTCCCACTGCTCTCACTTTGTGACCCGACGTCACATGTGAGGCATTGTACCCACACCTGCCTGCTGGTATCGTGACAATAAAGTAGGTGTCATCAAAAATGCTAGCTGAATCATCACTTTCACGGACTTTTGTGACATCCAGTTTGTTATCAGATGGGTCTTCTACACTTCAAGAATTCTCCTCTCTGCTGCATTAAAAAATCGGTCCTTGTACAATCTCTCCAGTGTAGCCTTTATCCGTGTCACGACGAACCGAACCATGACCCGAGCTACGGACTGAACCACGACCTGAGCGGCGACCTATCCACGATTGGCAGCGCTAACTCGACCTCGTTGTGCTTCGATATCCTTTTTTTTAATCTCGGCACTAAATTCACATTTATATGGAGATGATCTAATAACCTCCGATTCAAATGCTTTACGGCCTCTGGGTTCCACTGCCAAATATTTTATCCTTTAATATATGTAGGAGGTCCCACGTTTTTATTTTTCTTACAAGGCATCTTAAAAAAATAAACACCGTTGAAATTAGCAAACTGTAATTATATGTTCATCGCGAAGTGACATGTTCATAGAAAAGCATCAGGGAATGTCGGTTTACAAACTTCTTACCTCGTATGGTATATCGGTTTATAGAACACACTATTGTCACATTCCTCACTTAAATATAGGAGACACAATTACGATAAAAATAAAATCAAAATAGTTTTACGATCGTTTAAACCTATCAACTTAGTATTGCTAAAAAATTTACTCGCCGCTACAGAGATAGTCTAATACATATCTACTTAGCACTCCCACAAAAAAAATGGATACTTCACAAACCACACACTGTTCTGTAACGATGGAAATACGAGAGGGAAATGGTCGTTGTGTGATTCAGACACGTTTACGGACCTGGATATCGGAGTTTACGGACGTACTGGTAGAGTACAGCCTTGTTGAGTTGAAAATCCGGGGTGTGTCGGTTTACCAGACCTATGTTGGTTTTGGTGCAGTTCCTCTACTTAAGTTAAAAATATAAGGATCGCTTGCAAAACATAAACAAAAAATAAAATTGTGTGCGAGTTGATGAAATATTTCCGTAAAATTTTCCGACTGTTCTGCGTTGTACAGGCGCGGTCAGGTGGTTTCATGCAGCAAAGTAGTTGGCGGTATGAGTCATCGACTACAGATGAGTTGGGCAGATAATTAGTCTTCTGCGCGTGTACCCAACATTGACCTACCCCAAAGGAACACAATTGACAAAGTCAATGGGTTGACAGTGATGAACGTGTTTGTTTACATTTTGTTTTTCAACAAGACAAGCACTTTTATAGGAATAAGATACTTTCAAAAAAATTTTAATTTAATCAAACTACATTACAAATTGGTTAGAGAAAGTATACAGAATGTTTCTTTGGGAAGTGATTCCTTACGAAAAACATTACGAAAACCCTGATTGGCTTATATCCGAAAATGACTTCTAAGGGTAGAAAACACTCCCGAAAGTTACGTTTTAAAAATGGTTTTTATTTAATAAAATGGGAACAAAGTAATTTTGATTTACGATATTTAAATATCGTAACTTAATATTATTTTGTTTACATTTTACTACATAATGACAAACTCTAAAGCCTCACTTTCGGGAGTGTTTTCTTCCCTTATACGTCGTTCTCGGAGAGGGTATAATCTAAATCTGTAGAATCTTTTGAGGTTTATATGGGATATATTTTAAAGTTAGTGATTCTTCTATGTTTCAAAGCAATCCAGATGAAGGTAAGAGTGAGAGGAAAAAAGTACTAAAAAACTTAAAGATATTTCCAGCAGCCTTTTAATTTTCATTTTGTTATTATTAATATTCATTTCCTGTGTGCAAAGTGAAGTGCCAAAGTAAGTTTCATGTTGCATGCCTTGCCAAGATTTTCAGGATACGCCCCTGTCTCGGACATTAGTAAATCGGCATTTTCATAACATTTTTCCTTAAGGAATCACCACCCAAAGTTTGTAACATAAGTTACCAAGCACTCTTCATGTACATCACCAAACTCTTGTTTACTGACCAGTGTTCCAACCTCAAGTCCTATCCACGCTGTTGTTGCTAGTCGTGTCGGCAGGAAAGCAGTTCAGTGCCGGGACACGCACGAAGCGAGATCGGTCCACCCTGAACTTTAGTGTGTGTGTGTATGTGTCTTCTGTATCGTGAGCTGCTGTGTGCGCGCCCGCCGAGTGGACGGGAACAGTCGCAAGGCGGAGAGAGGCGAGAGAGGACACTCGTGTTCCCGACGGCGTCGCACCCTTAGCTGCCATTCTTGAGTCAACACGAGTGTCTTGACTGGTCACCCCGGGGCTGGAGGGGGGAGGGAGGGTGTGGTGTCCTGCCACGGAGCTCGTGGAGGGTGCACGTCGACAGCTCTGCAAATACGCCTCCAGATAGGTCGTCGCCTCCTTCCCCCGTACCCGACCATACACTCCGCCCGTCTTCTCGTTCCTATAGGTTGTTCACGGTAAAGAGAGCACTTTTGAAAGCCCTAACATTTGGAATTATGGTAAAAAAAGTGTGTTTTATTTTAGCCTTAGACGTTAAATTCCGAGTGAGGTGGAATATACACACACTGTTTATTACTTACAAGGCAATATTTATTTAGAAATGTGGTTTAAGTATAAAAGATGGCTGAAAGAAAGAAGTAACTAGGGTCTCATAAGTGCTCACTTTACCGTGAATGGCCTATATACTCTATTCCTACTATCTCCACACTTTTTTTTCAATCTGACCTTTGAAAAATCACCCTACGTATTACGAGTATGGTTATTTCCTAAATATGTCATGTATAGGGCCACCGGTTATTCGCGAAACGATTCATGCTGAGACTAAACTTCAATATCGTATGTACACAAAATTGCAGCCTTCGTTTGGGTATTGGCCTCTTGTCTTCGTGTGAAGAGAGTTTGTTACAACCCACGTATTCGAGAATGCATCGATGAATCCACCAGTGGTTGATACACTGGTGTACACCGGGTGAGGCATTTTTCGAACATCAGGTTGATTTTTAGCGGTTTTTTCGTCTGCTTTCAGACAAATGTTAATACATTTTAACTCAAATTTTAAAGTTTTCATCGCCCATTCGTAAAACTCTACGTCTGAATTATTTTGGTATGGTTTGGAATGCTTGAAAATTACGATTTGTGGGTGTTTTTAACTTTTATTTTTCATATAAAGCATTCAAAAAATCATCGGTTGATGTTTTGGTGCATATCCAACAGATCCGCCAGATTTTCAGGCCGATGAAACCAATGGGTAAATCGGTTCAAACGGACTCATCAAACTACTAATTTTCGAACGTGCTGAGTATATCGGGGAACGCACCAGTGAATTTTCGAAAGCACGGATTATTAAGAGGGAAATTGGCCTCCAAGCATCCGGAATAACAGAGCATGAGCAGTTCTAGCGCTCCGACACCTCACGCCTTTACCTCAGAACGCAGATAACTATACTACTCATAGAAATTTTGTTTATACAAACGTGTGTTTTGTTACATGAAGAAAATTAATTTTTTTCTTTTCACGTTTTGTCTACTGAACAAAAAATTTGTTGGGGCAACTAAAGGTATTTTTGACCCTTTACAAGCAAATATTTTGTTCACTGTTCTCTCAGTGCAGCCTGCTGGGAGCCCAGCCAATAGGAGATTGTCAGTATACGCCTACATCGAAGGAACCGTCCAGATATTTCACTTCTATATAATTACCCATTGTGTGCTTCAGCCCTGTGACCGTGTTCTAAGATCAGAAATGTCTTGTGGCTGCAGTATGTTCGCGGTGAAGTGAGAACTTTCGACCAGGTACTGGTAGATATGTAGTCTATGTAGTTAGGTATAGTTCATTCGTGATTACGTCCAACTTTTCAGAAGTTCTGCCAACGTTCTCATTTCAGGCAATTACTCCGCCTCATGCAAACAAAGATTTGATAATTACACCATAGAGACAATGCGCATTATTTGAGCGCACTCATTTTAAAATTACGTGCATTAAAACGATTTATTACCAAGTATTACCAACATAACAAATTTCTCCCTGTTTTGGTTCATATTAATAATAAATAAAATAAAATAAAGTTTTATAGATAAATTTGATTAACAGCCCAATTTAAGTATTTTTTTTATTATAAGGGCGTTGCCCACGGAAAAATTTGTTATTTTTATTTGCATCACACACAGAAAAAAGTTAAAGATTGTGAGCCGTCAGTAACTAATACTGCTGTTAATGTAATATAATGTTAAGCTATTAATGTCAATAAAACATTAAGTACTATTCTAACAACACTGTCTCCTTACTGTTTTGTCAACATGAAGGTTGTGTTTATGTTGCGGAAAAACAAATTTTATTTTGAAATGATGTCAACATTTGTAATAAAATTTTTCTTGTATTTTATTTGCTTTAACAACCCATTTCGATGTAAGATAAATTAACTACTATTATTTTGTCACAAAAATAAATAGTACGAACGAAAATAGAAATGACGGCTGGAAGGGGAATCTAACCCGAGCCCAGAGTGTTTGAGGTTCTCTTTACACAACCTGCCGTCCCACCAACTGCGCTATCTTAACATATCTAATTTTCATATTGTCGCTATCGAGTACAAAAGGACGAAAAACTGCAGCTCTATTTTGTTACGTGGAAATACTTCATGCTTTAGTAATATATACATATTTGGCACATGTTAACTGCTTTGCAAGGCTTGAGAGCTGGTCTAAGCTACATTTAGTTACGGTTTTTTTTCCATTTTTCAAGGTGATCGCTGTTCACTACTATCCGCCATTTTACATCACTAAGTCAGTATGTACTTGTGCTGGTTAATTTAGCGGTAAATTATAATACTTTGTACTTCCGGTTACTTTTAGGGTAATACAAAATTTGGTTGCGACTACATTACTTAAAGGTTTTATAAACATTAATACTTCAACAGTATATGTGCATTATTGTAATATATTGATTTGTATTTGGTTAACATTATTAGCTTTTTCACGACATTGTTAGTGTTACTATTATATATAGTGTTATTATTATATTTTTTATTTATGTCTGGCCCTGAATTTCTGTAAAATGACTTGAAAAACGTACCAAAAAATGAAGCAATACAAGACCTTTCCGTTCCATGTGTTCAAATTTCTGCGAACAGTTTGGTTTATTTTATTAGGAGGTCCTACATTACAAGAATTATGGTAAAATTTTGAATTCGAACTGTCATTAAGCAAAAACGATGCGATCAAGGAAAAATACACACACATGACCACCAGATAAAAAGTAAGTAATATAAATATAAAATAACCAATTATATCGTGACCAACGCCCTTAACAGAAGTATATACGCCCTTAACAGAGGTATAAATGCCCTTAATAGAAGCATAAATGCCCTAAATAAAGTATAAACGTGCTTAACAAAAGTATGAACGCCCACAAAAGAAGTATAAAACGCTTGTAACGCGTGAAATATTTAGGAAACAACCAACAATGTCATACATGGGGTGATTTTCAACCACTATATTGGGTTACATCGCTTCCGTACTCTTCGATTATGCCATATGGTCTTGACCTTTAACTATCGAAATCCATTTAGTTCCTCATCTGTGTTTGCTAGAAAAATAACTGTGGTGTAGCAGAGCAACACCAGTCCTAGAGAAATTAATGTAGGCCCTCTCTTCGCCATATACACTCCCCTCCCTACAAGACTTCAACAGCATGTTATCATTCACATTGCATCCAACCTGCTTCAAATGTGTTATGATGGCAATCCATTCTTAGTTTCTGCATAGTTAACTTCAACATTATATCTTTGTTACGGTATCATTGATTGTGCCCATCCAGTTATAGGACTACACAGCAAATATTGAAGTACTAATTTTCAAATCATTTTATTGTGACACATCATTTCATTAATTTTTTTTATCATTCCCACTTACAGTACTATCACGTATTGACAGATCTGAAAACCAAGGATATCATATTCCCATTACCTATAAGGGAAGTAGGCAGGCTACAACACCGGTGAGAAATAAAACATTGTTTGGTTTATATCATATAATTATATATATATACATACATGCATACATACTTCAGACTACAAACATGAAAACGGGATCATTACATTCTCCACACCATTCACGTAGTCTCTTTACAACAGCATGCTCACTTTTTTTACATAGTGAACATAACCTGCTTATAAACAGCTGGTATAAGAACTGTTCCACCATTTTGCAGGCCAGTGACGCCATTATTTTGCCGTGTGCCCCTAGATTTCGCAGTGCAATCGACCGTTCCATTTCTGCAATGTTAAGTATTCAGAGGTGCACCTGGGCAGAACAGTCGTTTCCCGCACAAACGACTTCTTGATATCGCGTCTATCACTTCGATCACGCCATCTATTTTCGATCTCTTCGATCGATTCTGAAGCCTGGGCTCGCTATCGCTGTGACGTCATCGAAACGGGAATAAAATCACATTGCATATACGGGAAACACACAGACATAGAACGCCACTTCACTGTAGATGGGCGGTTGAAATGGCTGTTCTTAACTTAAGGTCTTATGTCAAAGATTATTTTTTTAATTTCATTATCTGAAAGAGATTTATATCAGAACCACGTAAACGTAAACATTTATAACCAAGCGATTATAATTGTCAAAATATAGCACCAAAGTTCGAAAATTTTGTAATATGGGAGCCCAAGTTTCGATGCTCTAAATTAACTTTGCCAACTAAAACACATGTCATGTGATCTATATCATGTTAATTAAATCTCAAGAATATTTGACAGTACTCGGGAACTATAACACTGTATTGCTGTTATTATTAACACATTTTCATTTGTCCGAGAGAAAATAATATTGATATTGATTGGTACCTCTTGGAGGAATAAAAATGTGTTGGCCAAATCATCAACACCTATTAAAAAAAAAAAATTCGGTATACCAGTACCCGAGTACCCATTATTAAATATCATCGATAATTAGTTAACATGAGTATATTACACACATCACACGTCATATGATTTATATGATTCGGCTCCCACATTCCGAAATTTTCGTATTTTAGGTGCTATATTTTGAAAACTTTAATCATTTGATTACAAATATTTACATTTATGTAGTCCTTATATAAATCTCTTTCATATAATGAAATAAAAAACTATCATGAAATATGTCCTTAAGAACACCGAAATTTTCGTTAATATTCTAAGGTCTGCTCACGTTTATTTACTATAGGCTATTCACGGTAAAGTGAGCACTTTTGAAAACCCTCTCATTTGGAATAATATTAAATATATATGTTTTATTTAAGCCTCAGACGTTAACACCCGATTGTGGTGGAATATATACACTGTGTCTTATTACTTGAATGGCAATATATATTTTTGTTGGTCAAAGGATTTTTAAAAAATTCTGATAGGAAGAAGTAACTAGGGCCTCAAAAGTGCTCACTTTGCCGTGAACAGCCTATAGCAGTAAAGACCAGTTCGAAGTGAGTAGCCTTTATCCAGCATTGTAGAATCACCGGTTCGATTAGCCACTATATTCCCCCTCACAACCGTCCTACTAAGACACACCACAGCGAAGACGAGGCCGCGGTGGCTGAGCGGTTTTTAGTCTGCTTGCCTCCCACCATGGCGAACCGGGTTCAATCCCAAACCGGGTCGCCCCGGATTTTCGCAAGTTGGAATCGTGTCGGACGATGGTCGGCGGGTTTTCTCGAGGATCTCCTGTTTCCCTTGACCTTGCATTCCGGAGCTGCTCCATACTCATCTCGTTTTAACCCTCATCGGCTCTCAAGACCTCGATGATACGAACCACCCAAATATTTCCACTCCACTTCGCTCCACTCAAACAAGTATTTAACTTCGTTGCACTAAAAAAATTCAGTTTTATTCATCAAACCTTTTTTTCGCAGTGGCACCGCTGGGTCATTGGCCATTATAATTTATTGACAAGTGCAGTAATTTGTGGTGCTGCCATGTATTTACGAAAAACAGTAACGCTAGCGCAAGCAAGAACAGATACGCAATTCCGTGAATCGCCAACTCCAGTCACACGAGTGACTAAGTTGACTTCAGTTGCCAGGAACATTGTGGAGCTTTGTTCTCCAGTCAACTCCTGGAGTCCGATTAGACAAACGCCTGCCCAACCAATAAAGAAGCTTTCGCATCACGCTGTAGCCAGCCGTATACTAAAAAAAAAATCGCAGTGCCTTTCCACTTCTGTACACACTGTAAAAAAAATAGGAAAATTACCTTACGACGCGTGCATCTCTTCAGCAGTCTCTCAGTAGATAAGTGGAGGACGGGCGGAAGAAACAATCCTTTAATACACTAATATTCATAAATACTGTCACGCTGTCGTTGTGGTGTAATGGATAGCGCATCGGCCTATCGTGATAGAGGACCATGGTGCGCCCACCCACCAGCAAGTGTCGAGGATTTTAGTGTTGAGGTTTCTGTTACTATTCGTCAGAGGGTATAAGAAATTAAAAATATAGCAGTTGCTTATACTCTGGGGTATTTTTTAATATAATTTTATTATATAATATAGTTAAATTTCCCTTGTATGGGATCCCCCACCCCTCCCAACTTCTGTCTGGTACTTTTTCCGATAGATTAAGTAATAGTACTTTACTTGTTATGTAAATTTACTCTGCTTTTAAGAGGTAATTTTACCTTACATGTAGAGGTAATTAGCTTCCCTTACATGTAAGGGAATTTTACCTCTATTTGTTTTTACAGTGTAGGCACGTGTATTCTGTTATGCAGTTGTGAATAACAAAATTTCGGTGTTCGGTTCACATGTGTTCGATACTCATAATTAGGGCCACCTGTTTATCGCAAAAAGATTTCAGGACTACTAGAACTTCGAAACAATAGAGCTCAGATCCACTTTCGTGACTGGATGATTTTTATCTGTCACGCATAGCAGGTGTCTTACAGCGAATCACGGACACTCATTGTCAGAGTTACATAGTTTTGTTTGGCCCAGTCAGGTAAGGAACTATCTCCCTACAAAGACACGTGGCCAATAACCAAAGTAAAACTGCACATAGCTCATAGGACATTGGAGTCTGGCTTTCCAGTAAATATTTCCGCAAAAAACAGGGTATAAAATCGCCGAAAACGTGAACATAAATGCAGATAAATCGATTGACATTTTTCCACCTATCAACTCCAACAAAATTAATAAATTTCAAGCCCTAAAATGTTTGTTTTGCTCTGAAAAGTATTATGGCCTACACGTTCACTTAAAAAAAATGTATGCCGGTTATATTACATAAGACAAACCTGACTTTTATGGGAGGCAATTACATGTTCCTCAGAATGAGTTACACATGTCGTAACTAAACCGGCATTTACATAGCCAGTATCGAGGTAAATTGCTACTGATCATGGAGATGCATAATTTAGCAGTTCGTCCGTCGATTTCTGTCGTGGGAATTTCATTATGTGCAGATGTTTCTCGCAATAGGATTGCTCAAATAAATGAATTTACGGAACATTAAAAATATCATGAATCGATGAACATGTTTTACTTGATATATAGCTGCTGGAGACTGATCACAAACGTTCATTATCCCAAAGACTGTTGTCTGTGAATTTTGATTATATATGAAAATGGCTTCATACGCTAAGTACAAATTAATAAGTGTGTTTTATTGGATATATAAATAACACCCTCAAAACACCGAATAAGTTATTTCTGTCAGTGAAATACTAGACACTGAAAGTTACTTAAGATTGGCTTAGCAGTCGAATGAAACGGAAATCAGTACGGAGAGGTGGTATTCATCGTCATGTCTGGAGACACGGGACCTTCTTTTAGGTTTTCTCGTTCACTCGTACTTCAGATGGGGCGAAGAAAGTGAAGAGATTTTGGCAGCATTTTATATCGAGGACTTGAGAGCGAATGAGGGAAAACCAAAGTGTGTATGGAGCAGTGCCGGAAAGCAAGGGCGGGGGAAACGTCAGATCCCCGAGAAAACCTGCCGTATAGCGGCATCGTCCGCTACGATGCCCACTTACGGAAATTCGGTAGTGAACGCCCTGGAAATCGAACCCGGTTCGCATAGGTGGGAGGCGACTAGTCTAACCACTACACCACCGCGGCCCGCCTTCAGATGGATACTTTGATAATTTTGTACACAGTTATTACTAGGGACCCGAGATTTTCGCTTGTTCACTTCTAGACAAGTTGGAATTCACACACATGTACGTTCATGTTACACTTGTAATTGGTCAAAGTGTTTTTGACACGTCCTGGATATAAATAAACCAATAACAAACATGCAAGAAATTGTGCGCCCAACCACCGCCTTTTACTATCACAACAATCTACCAATAAACAGTTGATATCTGTATGAGAGTATATAAGAATGAGAAGTCTAGCCTACAGGTCGTTGAACTCGTGAATTTCTCGGGTATCTAGTTATTGCATGAACAAATTTTTGTCGATTTTAACCAAATAAGTCATTATTATAAAAAATAAACAATTTAGGAGATGGATGTAGTTATATCTCCACTCAAAGTATTGACTACTTCATGCGTTCGCAAAGCGTCCATTCAACTCATTACTCTGTTCGTCCACTAAAGTTTAGTAAAAAAAAATTTATACCAAACGATCATCAATTTTTTTGCCATGTTAAATTGGTTGCATGCTTTGTACGGAAATGCGTTTTGAGCAAAACTCACACAGTCGCAAACGGACAGCTATAGTTTCACCACATAGAAATACTTCATGCTTCGGTGATAAATATGTAGCGTGTATATATAATCCACGTTGTAAAGTTTAAATCATAACGTGTTCAGAAGTATCCGCTACTTTACAATGCCACGAAGCTTATTTCAAATCAGTGACATTTAGCTACCATTACGATCGTTAAGCTGCGACTCAAATGTATCAGTTTTCACGAGTTGTCGCTGATTTGGGTGCATTGGCACTATTTCAGGCAGGGGCATCGTAAAGGTATAGAGGCAAAGATAGTATTCCTCCTTCCCTTAGTTTTACTTTATGGTGCCAAAGACTTCACCAGAGGGTGCCACAGGAAAACAGTGTAGATTATAATACGTACATAATTTATCTTAATAATATTATAAATGCGAAAGTTTGTGTGTTTGTTTGTTACTCAATCACGTAGTCAACGCTTGACGAACTTGGATGAAATTTTGTACAATGGTAGATTATATTCCGGATTAGTAGATAGGGTACTTTTCATCCCGAAAAAACGAACAGTTTCTTAAGGAATATATAAAAACCTTTTGAGTAGGCGCTGGTTGGTGGTCTGTTTTAAAATTCCTTAAGGAAATGTTCGTTTTCCCGGGATGATAAGTACTCTATGAGCTAATCCAGAATATTAGAGTAATAAAGAAGAACGATTAAGATAGAGCACTCGATCATTATAATTAAGGTTTGAATTTTGGGAACGGGTGGAGCCGCAAGTAATAACTAGCATTTACAGGTACTAAAATGAAGACCAATAAAAATGTTTACTGGTAATGTTTATACAAGTATGGTAAGATTTTTGTGAAAAATATATGAACAGGAAACAGTATGTGTCTGAATACCGATGTTATTAATTTCCAAATTTAATTTAGGAAGAGGCACTTTTTCAAGACCCAGTGGAGCTAGAATACCCACAAAGACCTCCATCTGCCCCTCCATTAACGAAGGAGGGTTTCAACGCCCTTTTAATATAGAGTTCATATTTATTGTACGTCGCCATTACCATACAACGAATTTTAATCGACGAGTGGAATTGGTAATCGCAGCCTTAAAAACCACTGAAAATCAAGAAGTTAACGCCCTAACTAACGAGCCTGCTTTCCTCTACATGCGTGTAAATAACTTTATATAAAGTTCTAAAAAACTTAGATGGTACGAAAGCCTTGACGTCTCGTTCACAGCAGTATCATTATTGATGAAACCAGAAGCATAAGTAAAAGTAGTGAGACAATTACAGAAACACACGTGCCTTAACCGGAAATCGAACCCAGAAAAACTCGGGCCTTAAGCTAACGTGCAATCAACTTTTTTCCAGAGGTAGGATTCGGAGAATCAATTTTGGATTTAATCGGTCTAATGTTTTGAGTGAAAGGGCTCACTAACCTGAAATATTTGCTGGGTAGTTATTCTGAAAATAAGCGTCTTAGCCTCTTAAAACACGTAAGATTTTACAGCCTTTTCTAGCGCTGCTTGTGTGAATAATTTGGTTAAAAGTGGTGGATTGGTTCCTTACATGCCTATGGAAAAACTTTATTTTCCCATTCAACGTTATTGTACAATGCAACATATAGACATGCTGTATACTATGCTTCTAATGGATACTGCCAGCATACCAAGTTTGTTTGAATTTGTTTAAATAGTTTAATAAATATTACAAACTTATCTAAATAACTTAAATGGAAGACATTTTGAAATCAGTGTTTCGACTCATTTAAATCATGTAAGTTTACACGGTTTTGTAGTAGTACAGTTGTAGGGAATTAGGTAGAAATTAATTGAATTTTTCCGGAAATGTGGCAAAATGTTCTATTTTCTCACCTGGCTCAATTTTACGCAAATGACGGTAAAATAGTATATTTGTATGCTATTGGTGTTTCAAGTGAATATTATAGACTCTAAGCGTACACTATTTTGCTAAATGATATAAATATAACATACTTATCATAATTATTTATATCAAAGCAATTGAAAAAAGGCCTACTGCACAAAACAAACAGTAAGTTTTCATGCACTATTCTAGCACTAATTGTACGTAAAATATGTTGGTAATCAATTGATTGGTTTTCGAGATATGACACTAAAACTTTATTTTTTCATGTTCGGATATCTTAAGATTTAGAATACAAATCTAAAAATGTTTAGACTCATATAGACGTCATTTTGAAAATAACATTTTGATTCACCCAAAATGTATCACAAATATGATATGTCATAGTGCTACTTGATTGCCAAATATGGTAGAAGTCTGTTCTTTTTTGCGTTTCCATAGATGTGACATGAAATTTATATTTTTTCATGTGAAGGTATTTTACAAAATGGTGAGCAAAAGAAACTGAATTTGTGACAATATAGGTATTTGATAGCTGTAGTCGAATATATACTGCTATCATAGAAACTTAAGTTGTAATTGGTTACGTGGTTTCGACGATATAGCCCACTTACCGCCATTTTAAAAACAAGTGCCTAAACAATTTAATTCGTATATGCTTACATGACCTACTACAGTATTGCCTACGTGTGTGCCAAATTAAGCGAGAATCAGTTCAGTAATTTTCGAAATATAATGTAAATACTTTATTTTTCATGTTGTGCTATCTTACAAAATGGCGGATCAACATCAATATCCCTTTCTAAATCCAAAAATTACATGATGCCCTGCGAACATTCCAAATGTGTTAAAAGTCGGTTGAATGGTTCCCGATAGATGACATCACTTTAAATCTTTAAATGGCCGCCATTTTGAAAGTATGGGCCTCAAGTAGACGAAAATAGTAAAAGTTATGTGTCCTTACTAAGTTAAGTACGTGTATCGAGTTTGGTGAAATTTCAAAAGGTTTTTTTGTGGTTGACCGGGGGGGGGGGGGGGGGTTGGGGGGCACACACATACACACAGAGAGGAGAGTCTCTCATAAGTTTTTCTTTCATTGGGGACGTAGGTTCAAATTTGAAAGCACGATAGTACAGAACCCAGAACTTTTGCGCTTGAACACTACGCTTTGGAAATATCGGCGCAAGTGACTACTGACGCATTTGTAATATTTTCAAATACGTATTGTTCTAACACAAGAAACGTAGGCCTACGTAAATATCTTTACGTTTTACACCTTAACCTACTTTTACATGCTGGACTCGTTTCATTGGGATTATTTATACCGTTATTAATTATTATTCATTGCACAAACAAAAACTTTTGTTATTCTGTCATCAAAATAACAATATAATTCTCGGAACGTATTTTCGAACGAAGGCAATCGAATGACCCTTATCACCCTTCAGCCAACCAAATGAATTCCAGTACTTGACCAAGCTGATTTTAATGCCACCATAAAGTCCGTAATAGTAAACATATCAAGTGGTTCCTGGTAACCAAATGCTTACACACTCCAAAAAAAAAAAGTAATAATTTACTTCTATATTGTTATTAATAAATTTTACGGTAACCTAACCGATTTGTTGGTAGTACCATATATAAAAGTAGGTTTTAATAACTACCTGGAAATGATTTTGGAACAACTGAACAAGAGCTGGGCTAAAAATTATTCTTTAACGATTTATTTGGTCCGGGAACGAATATAGATGTTTCGAGTAAGAGCAGATTTTTGATTAAACAAAATATTATTCACTGTAACAAATTCTCTTCAAGTATTTATATTTGGCACATGCATAATATATTTCTCTCAATGCCAAAATGCTGGTGATTTGACATACATAAACTGGCAGTTACATCACATCAACTTGTGTTGCGCTCTCAATGGCAGAATCGTTCAAAATCGCTTCTTTACATCTGACATAGGCTTTACTCTGGTGGCGACTGGAAAAGGAAATTGATCCGGTTTCGTTATTGTTAAATATGCGAAACGAAAAATAAAAAATAAAATTCTTGGTCGTAAGTGAGATCAATTAATCTGTCAAAAATCCAATCAACATGTTGCCGAGTTTTGTCATACGTACGCTTTTACTGTGGAGCAATCTCGCCGAAATTTAGAAACAATTCATTAAAGTAATAGGGTAGCGTTTACCTCGGCAATTATTTGAATATGGACTTATTTGGAATTTGTGGCATCATCTTAATGAAAAGTTGTGTAAACTTAGTAAAAAATTGTTACTCAAGTCAATGATTTTCTATGATTTATATGCATTTTGATAGCCATTCATTTGTGCTGAACAAGATTATTAATTCTTTTTTAGCTCTGATCAGCACTTCAGTGGATTTTTATTATTACTCCGCTATCCCGACATTGGTCCTTCTAACGTCTTCGTTTACATTCACCTTGAGAAGTCGGCGTCACAAAGTCCTGGATAATACAGATGTGCAATAGCCGCTTAGGAACTTCATCCGCACACGATAGAAAAATAGCGACACTGGCTTGCAAAGTCTCTGAACGCATTTCTTCAATCAACGCCTGGTAACATATTCAACCGCACTTCTACATTGTCTGATAAGGAAATATTCTACTTTGACCATTATAGCGATGTGCGTAATGTCATCCGAGATGATGGGTGTTAAATGCGATTCGTGGTCATTCGGTATGATTAAAATGCTCACTTCTAATTTTGTTAAGCATTTACAAAGCCGTGTTTAATTCCCTCATACGCATTTCTCTGTATGCCAATGAAATATCCATGAGTTAAAGTATTTTTCACAAAGACAATCAAATTTATATGACTGCGACGAATCAGTCGTAGTGACACAATTTCATAGGTATACAAATTGCCCTACGTACTTAATACGTACTTACGTATAGAGTATGTGCCTATTAACTCCAATATGGCATTAAGCGAGTGTTGCGCTGCCGATAGAATGCATAATTAAAATCGTATTTGAATGAGTCTCTAAAAATGCGTCATAATATTTGCTACATGTAATAATTACTTTAATAAATTAATATATCATATCTATATTCCAAAATTATTTTAAAATTAATGAAATGTTAAACATTACATTTAATAATGAATTTGAAGCTGTATAGTTCGTATTTTAGAACATCTTAAGTTTATTATTTTTACTTGTTGTGCAGAGAATATCCAATATTTGTACACTACGTAGGCCTACTTGAAAGAATGGAAGATGACATGGGATTTGTTCATGATAATTAAAAGGCGAAATCCTCATAAGCGCTTGGAATATCTATGAAACCAATCAGAAATGTAGAATTTGGATTTATTCCATAGTAAATTTTCTACAATTTCGTCCGGAAACTTTGGAATTATTTTAGGCTATTTTTCATAATTACTGTTAGATGTTCATTAAATACGTCAACCTATTAAATTATGTTTTTAATTTCTTTGGTTTTGGTTTGGTTATGATGGGACATCGAATACATACGCCTTCTGTAATGTATGTTACCAAATATTGTGAAAATTAGAAATATCCAGGATTGTCTTACGAATGCAGTAGCTTCTGAATTCCCTATAAATTTTATGGGACCAAGACATATTTGTAAACTTTAGCGATAATATAATTTGAATATAATATCATTTTGAGCTAAAATAATTTTAACCGCGCACCTACGGCCTTAACCCTTTAAGTCAAAAATAAATATATAATTGTACGCGTTGCTAATAAACAAATATATTTTTCGGAACTATACTGATATCTATACGAAGCTTTGTCTTACATCGGGACAAATAAAAATCTATCTGTTCTTTACGTTACTGGCCGCAGTGGTTTGTGAGGCTACGGAACATAGTCTCAGCAGCGAATTATGTCTCTTACACATAAGGAAGCTTTCTCATTGGGCGGTCTGTTCTGCTGTGTACAGTGCAGACAATTCAAGCCTTTTCACATGCAGCGTCCCAGATACAGGACATCGTTACTGAAAGGGAACGCGTGTGAGTAAATGCATAAATGAAGAATCCACAAAAATTTTTTTTAAAGACCTTTGTCAGGACCGTACCAAATTTATAATAATCCTTAAAGATTTTGAGAAATGTATAAAATTCAAAAGAACTATAATGGTATAAAATTACATTTGACCCGTATGAATTCAGACCTTTAGCTATCAATATTGGAGTAATGAATAGAATACGCATAAAGTGTTTATAAATGACTAGCGATCCTCCCCGGCTTCGCACGGGTGCAATTAAGATAAAAAAAACTGCTTGACCCGGAGTTAATTAGGTTGGATAAACTCTCCTAAAGCATTAAAAAAGCACATTATAATTTAATAATTAATTAAATAATTTATAATTTACAGTTTTTTGCTATTTTTATTTGATATTTTTTTACTTTTTTATAATTTTTCATATTAATATACATTATATTACAATGCAATTTATCTGAGATAGAAGTATTTAAATTGTTATTGGCTAAGACATTCTCTGTAGACAATGTTTGACGTCCTGTTATTGTTTGGTAGCAAAATGTACTGTTTCTCGGGACTTCCAACTCGTGATAAACCAACATATAGTTGGCCATGGGAAAAACACTCTTTTTGTAGGTCGATTCCAACCAAAGAGAAAGTTTGACCCTGGGACTTATTAATAGTAATCGCGAACTATGTTTTTAAGGGAAATTGCAACCGTTTGAAAGATATTGGCAAATCCGTGGGAATCATGGGAATCCTCGGGATGTTTGTCAGCTGGCCGGCTGCTGGACCGGTGAGGATGGTCGCGACAATCACATTATCTTTCAAGTCTTTAATGAGCAATCTTGTGCCATTACACATATTAGGAGGGCTTATATTCCTTAAAAGCATGATAGGAGTACCGACTTTTAATGATAGTTCGTGAGGTGGCAAGCCAGAAGGATTAAGCAAATTTGGAAAATCTTGAGGAAAGTGGACGACATCGTCAACATTGGTGACTGTGTCAATCGACTTATAGGTTTTGACTTGGCCGGGAACTCTTTGTATAATGAGATTGTTGATTTCATTGACAGTGTCGTTCCTAGGCGACTTTCACTGGTTGTGTTCCAGAGCAATAGTATCGCCTAGGAATGACACTGTCAATGAAATCAACAATCTCATTATACAAAGAGGTCCCGGCCAAGTCAAAACCTATAAGTCGATTGACACAGTCACCAATGTTGACGATGTCGTCCACTTACCTCAAGATTTTCTAAATTCGCTTAATCCTTCTGGCTTGCCACCTCACGAACTATCATTAAAAGTCGGTACTCCTATCATGCTTTTAAGGAACATAAGCCCTCCTAACATGTTCCCCAATAATTAAATAAGTAATATACAGGTACTGAACCAGTCTTGAATGTGAAGTAATATATTTTGATAAGGATTAATATCAAGGAACAAATAAAGTGCCTTTTCTAGCGGCGGCGTTTTAATTCAGTTTTTAAAATATAAAAATAGTTATTGTGACATAACTATAATAGTTAGACATATGGTGTCGCGACACTTTTTGTAGATAATGATATGTTCTGCAAAGCCGTAGTACATTATTTTGTTCTATCATCAATAGTTTTCGCAGCGCACGCAATGTAAGGAATTTTATAGGTCATTTATTTACACTTTGGGTTACATTATTGGAGTTTTAGTAGTGATCCCTATTGATTTTTTAAATAAAATATAGCCTATGACACTCAGTAATAACGTAGCATTCTACTGGTGAAAGAATTTTTAAAATCGGATAAGTAGTTTCGAAGATTACCTCCTACATCCAAACATCCAAACACACAAACACTACCTCTTTATATATTAGTATAGATTTATTGCGTCCGTTACTGTAAACGTTTCCGTTTAGATGTGATTTCGTTCCGTACACTTTATGCAAATTTTCAGAACTGAGTTGAGAAAAATGTATATATAGCAGGTTACACCGCATAATTTCAAACCAAAGAGCTCTGTATAAATGGATGTTCATTTATACGTTCGTTTACTAAAACTCTCTTCGACCTCTGTTTGACGGCCCGGTCGCAATTTCCAAGACATCCCGGGAAGTTAACGAATCGTTTTAGCAGCGAGAAAGAGAAGAACGCATTTTAAACTCGCTTCGTGCCATGTGGCATCATCTTTCGGGCAGCTGAAAACGAGCTCGTTCCTTCTTTTTTTTTTTTTGTGCTCCCAGGAGACCAGTTTTTCGCAATGAATGCTGCTCCTCTCTCGTAGCTTCAGATGAAGGAATCTCGAAAAGTCCCCCTCCGCCATCAAATGACGAGTATTCCATCGCTTCTAACAAGAGTATGCACTCTTCCCTTGAAGAAGCCTGACTTAGGCCCGCCTCGTTTATTTTTTCTACTCTACCTTAATCTAAGTGTTATGTGAAATGAATTTTAAGTGCGATGCAGGTAACCAACAATCTACAGTTAACGAGCGTGGAAATACGGTTTCTCGTTCGTTTGTCTCGACTTCTTTGACAGGTGCGCTGTTGCTGACGTGCACTTTAAAGAAAAAGAAAACGGGTTGTTTACAGAAGTATTTTTTACCACGTATTCGACGATATTAGGGGCCGTGGTGGAGTTGTGGTTAGACTTCTCTTCCACGGTTCGATTGCCGGCGGGGTCGCTGCCGGATCTTCGCATGGGGGAATTGTGCCGGACGAAGCCGCTGGTCGGCGGGTTTTCTGGGGGTCTCCCGTTCCCCCACCCTTTCATTCCGGCGCTGCTCCATACCCACCTCACTTCACCCTCATCGGCTCTCAAGACCTCGCTGTTAAGAGCCGCCCACATCGCTTCACTCTCTCACTCGACGATATTAAATTTGCTTCTTCAAAATATTAGCCAGGTCTTATTTACATTGAACTAAGATGTTGCAAGCGTTTTACTACCACGTCAATATTTCGGTGCTCCCACAATCTATACAGTCAAGTTCACTTCCCCCTGCTTTAACAAGAATCTATGGGTAGACTACAACTAATTAGACCTGTCGATTTTTATCCATATATCGAAGACAAACATTTTTGTTACTTGGCATCTCTTAAGTTACAGAAGGAAGCTGAATTAAGAAAAATGAATAAAATTACACTCGCAACGTGCACATTAAGTGTATTAGCATGAAACAGTTCTAACATAACTGAAAAGGATTTGAAATTTCACATAGTCTACTCGGTTTATGTGAATTCACATGGCAAAGCTGTGAGAGAAGTGCTGGTATTATTCGTTTTACAACCACAGTAAGCTTGTAGTATTACATTCGTTTCACTAAGTGGAACTGAAAAAATATTGTGGGGGAATTCCAAATGACAATTTTCTTTCCATGACTCTTTACGGTGTATTACGAGTCACGCAGTACCTCAACAAACATAGTGTATAAAGAGGAGCACAGTGTATTGTTTATTCTCACATGTTCAATCGAACCTTTAAAAAGGCGTGTTTGGTTGTTTCCTAAATATGCCATATGTCACAAATGTTTTATACTTCTGTTGACTAGTTTAGAGCCAGTGTACGCAATTGTGCACTTTACGCAAGTGTATCTCACTTTTGGTCTGTACTGCACACAACGAAGCTGTGGGTAGATGATTCTCAAACCATCTTACTGGTAAAGGTGACAATTGGTTCATATAACCGTATCCGAATATATAGCATACAGAGCATTGGCTGTGACAGCGGGACAAGTGTTATGTATACTCAAGTTACAGCAGGCATCATATATTTCATTTGCAAAATCTGAAACCGTAAACTAGAATGCGTCTGGAAGAGTTAACGTAAAACAATATATCTTTAGTTAAACTGACATTTCTCTTAAATTTTATCTATAAACTATACATATGATTAACAATTAATATGAATATAAAGAGAAAGAAAGAATGTGTGTTGGTAATGCTTAGATTCCTTTCATGTGTCCGTTTTGCGTCGTACTACAGCATATGACAGAAAGTCGTGTGTTTTATAAATACCAAATTCAACAACAAATGTCGTCCGATTTCAAATCGCCCGGTTTTAGTATTACCAACAGGATCCACTGCATGGAAATATATCATTCATATCGATGGATCCATGAGTGGTGTATGCATATTATCGCATTGTGAGAAAAAGAAGGCGAAGAAGATGGGATGTGCATCCAATAAAATTGTACGCGCCATATAGACGGTGCAAGTTTCTGAACTGGCGTGCAGTGATCTAGTCGCACTGCGTGTATAGGCCGTTCGAGATAAAGTGATAACTTTTGAGGTCCTAGTTACTTTTTTATTTCAGCCATTTCTTATCCTTTGCCAACACACTCCAACACTGTTTCAGCGCTAGGTATGCGGGATCATTAACCAATACTAGAACAAAGGGACAACGCACCACATTCCTGTTGCATATTCAACTAAGTAATATTTAATTGGGGAAACGAGTACTTCAACACACTCCAACACTGTTTCAGCGCTAGGTATGCGGGATCATTAACCAATACTAGAACAAAGGGACAACGCACCACATTCCTGTTGCATATTCAACTAAGTAATATTTAATTGGGGAAACGAGTACTTCAACACACTCCAACACTGTTTCAGCGCTAGGTATGCGGGATCATTAACCAATACTAGAACAAAGGGACAACGCACCACATTCCTGTTGCATATTCAACTAAGTAATATTTAATTGGGGAAACGAGTACTTCAACACACTCCAACACTGTTTCAGCGCTAGGTATGCGGGATCATTAACCAATACTAGAACAAAGGGACAACGCACCACATTCCTGTTGCATATTCAACTAAGTAATATTTAATTGGGGAAACGAGTACTTCAACACACTCCAACACTGTTTCAGCGCTAGGTATGCGGGATCATTAACCAATACTAGAACAAAGGGACAACGCACCACATTCCTGTTGCATATTCAACTAAGTAATATTTAATTGGGGAAACGAGTACTTCAACACACTCCAACACTGTTTCAGCGCTAGGTATGCGGGATCATTAACCAATACTAGAACAAAGGGACAACGCACCACATTCCTGTTGCATATTCAACTAAGTAATATTTAATTGGGGAAACGAGTACTTCAACACACTCCAACACTGTTTCAGCGCTAGGTATGCGGGATCATTAACCAATACTAGAACAAAGGGACAACGCACCACATTCCTGTTGCATATTCAACTAAGTAATATTTAATTGGGGAAACGAGTACTTCAACACACTCCAACACTGTTTCAGCGCTAGGTATGCGGGATCATTAACCCATACTAGAACAAAGGGACAACGCACCACATTCCTGTTGCATATTCAACTAAGTAATATTTAATTGGGGAAACGAGTACTTCAACACACTCCAACACTGTTTCAGCGCTAGGTATGCGGGATCATTAACCAATACTAGAACAAAGGGACAACGCACCACATTCCTATTGCATATTCAACTAAGTAATATTTTGCATGAAAACCATTACTTATGGGTAAGGATAGGAAAAATTCGCGAATTAATTTCAGAACAAGATAGATTTCAAACGCTTATACACTGAAGTCACCTTTGCAATTGGATCATAGTTTATTAAACACGCCCTGGACGACTCCGTGCCAATAGTCGACTTGCAAGAGAACAAGAAGCGAATCCCTTACTGTCAAATGTGGGGTAACACTGGGACAACAGCCAATGAACAAACATCTGAGGTTCGACTATACAAAGGATTGTGGCGTCTAGCATACAGGTCATTGAACTCGCGAAATTTTCCTATCCCTACTTATGTGTATAGACATGCAAAATTCGCGTCATTATTTGGCATCAGACCAAACTTCACATGGTGCTATATACACTCGAGCCGGCGTCGTTTCTCCATTGGATGCTTCATAGATGTGAAGCCACTCCTTTTCTGACTGAACATCACATGATTGAACTACACAATTGTGAAGAGTTCATTTATTGGCGCAGAGTTACCCAAGGCGTATCAAATAAAGCATGGTACAATGACAAACGTAAAGCTAAGATACACGTGTTAAAAGTTCAACGTGTCCTCAAATAACAACGCGAAGTTTGCAGGTCTCTACTTATGGGACATTACCAAAACACTCATTTTTTCTATATTTGCATTAATATTAATTATACACGTTACATTTTAAATTATAGACGCAATATAAGTAATTGACGGGAATGATTAGAAAGTGGTGAAAAGAAAAGCAGTGGTCGTAGTTTTTAGTTTGCTAATTAATTTATAGTTATCTGAATTATGATTTTATTACGAATTTATATCTTCGTACATGCCGAAAACCTGTACTTTTATATGGAAAGAATATATTTTTATAATTTGGTTATAGCTAACGTATACCAAACGCAAACATACACACGTCGTAAAAAAATACCACAAGAAAATGTCCAATTGTACATTTTTTACAATCGTAATAGTTCATTCAAATTTACAAACTTTATCAAACACTGCTGAATGCTATATATATATATATATATATATATATATATATATATATATATATATATATATATATATATATATATATATATATAACTCCTTAAAACTAAATTGCCGGTAATAACTTTTTCTAGAAATTTTCTTAAATTACAGACAGTCCACTTTTTAAATAAGAATTTTCCTTTAATTTCATAAAATGTCGACGTATTCATGGAAACTCTCCATATATTAAGAAAAAATATATCTTTTGATTTCCGCTACGTGGATGGTTACGTGTGTCCAAAAAGAAATTTAGGAAAAGTTAAACTTTGCTGAAGACGTCCATGTTTGAAATGTCACAGACTGCATAAGTTCACAGACAAACACGTGTTGAAACAGCAGCAACGGTGCCACACAGCAGACGCGTCTACACAGAATCACGCCATACTGTGCGAGGTAAGCCTACTCAACTGTAGACTCGGTTGGCAGCACTGTTCACTGCAGTCCGGACGACTCACCAAATCGTCCGTTTGCATAAAACGATCCATTGTACGCCATGCACTTAGAGAAGCCATTGTAAACCATGTACTTAGAGAAGCCATTGTACGCAATGTACTTAGAGGAGCCATTGTACGCCATGTACTTAGAGAAGCCATTGTACGCCATGTACTTAGAGAAGATATTGTACTCCATGTACTTAGAGAAGTCGTACGTTTATAGTAGCCATACGTTTCCTAGGAGAGGACGACATGACTTACAAAACGGACGACTAAGAAAATCGGATGCATTAAATGAATCATTTATCTGAAGGCACTTTCAATACGCACGACTTTGAGTCGTACGACACAGATCGGATGCCTAAAAGGGCTCTTAGTAAGAAACAGTTCTCATCCAAACAGTTGTTATTTAACTGAGAGTGCATGAATGCGGCGCGTTGTGGGCCTTCGGTGCAACTTTCTAGACTTGGTTAAGATTTCTTTCCATTAGGTGGAGGAATGGTCTGAAAATAGAACTTTAGCAGGCCTGCAGAGAAGTTGGAAGTTATCGTAAATCAACTACACATAGATCCAGCTGTGTTTCGCTAAAAGTAGATTAGAACCGGAAATTTTTGAGTTTTCTCCATTTTCGAAACTTATTACGTCAAAAAAAAAAAAAATAACATAAACTAATATATTTTGAAATAAAAATGTAGTAATAATGCAGCAATATAAATTAAATAAACATATTTATGCAAAAAATTCAAAACAAAATTTAAACCAGAAAAAACTGCGCAAAGTTAACAATATTTGCACAAAAACGGAGAGAAAAGTTCCACCAAAATATAATCGAAAAAAAGTATACACGCAATAAAAAAGACAAGGACAGTCTATAGTATGCAGAACAATACAACTGATTTTTTTTTTTCTGGAGAAGGATAATCGACTCGTCAATTTACCAAATAAAACGAACAAGAACTGACAATATCAAAAATCAACAAAAAAATGACAACACAAACATCAAAAATTAATCACTAGTTTCTTCTTTATTTATTATGTCTTATGTGCTTCCATTTTTTTGTTTATTTTTAATATTGTCGGCGCTTGTTCATTTATTTGATACATTGACAGATGGGTTGTTCTTTTGAATATTAAGTTTTTTGTCTTACTTTCAGAGATCTTGACTTTTTTACTGTGCTGTTTATTTTTTGTAATTAACTTTTGATACAAAGTTGTTTTCAATTTTTTTGCGTTGCTACAAAACTTTTATTTTATATATATTCTTCGCCTATCTCCTTTGTGGTTGAAATATATTGTAGATATTTTTTATACATATTGCTTTTCATTGGCGTAATTTTTCTTGTTTAAGTTGAAACACTTTTCATGTTCAAATTGTTCTAGATTTGGTTTTTATTTCCGTAATCAGTTTTGACAATAGATGGCATCTCTTTCATTTACGTCATTTCCAAAACATGTTTAAAAAAATACACAGTCCGTCCCAAATTTCGGAGGCACGGCCACGTCACAAGAATCGTGTCTGAAACTGAAGTAAATAAACTCAGTCACATACTTTCTTTCGTGGAGGGGAGTAGATTAGAGATACTTATGCGGCTCGTCACATCCGGGTCTTGAGAGCCGATGAAGGTGAAACGAGGTGTGTATGTAGCAGCGCCGGAATGAAGGGGCGGGGGAAACAGGAGATCCCTAACTAAAACCGCAGACCAGCGACATCATCCGGCCCGATTTCCACGTGCGAAAATCCGGCAGTGACACCGCCGGGTATCGAACCTGGTTCACCTTGGTGAGAGGAGCTCTACCCGCTGCGCAACAGCGGTCCCATTTACATATCACAGTCTGGGAACACAGCATTTTTTCTTAATATGAAGACAACGACATGGAAGGAATGAGTACATAAGAAGATTTATCGACGTTTTGAAGGTATAGACTGGTCACAGTAAAATGAGCACTTTTCAATGGCCTGCTTAAGATCTACTTGTATACATGGTGTGTTTTCCTGCCTTATGTAAAATTAACATTGTCACGGGCCTCGGCACTATATGCATGCGTCGGTCAAGTGAAACTGTGAAATTATTAAAAAAGTAAATATTTTACATATCTGCTAATTTCTACACTTCAATGCTTTAAAAAATACAGCAAGCGAGAGAAATAATTTTAAGCTACCACAAATGGTTACCTAACACTTTTTGTTTGACTTTAATATATGGAAATACTTTCCCCTCCATCGTTACCAACTTTACTGGTCACATGTCACTCATTGCGCCCGTTAAAATATACGCATGCTGGGCCAGTGACTTTTTTCTAAGGTTGATTTTAGTGCTCACTTTTTCGTGAACAGTCTTAAGTTTACTTGTAGATACACGTGTTAAAGCTGTAGTTGCTGCAGACGTCTTACGGTGGCATCGTGTAGCAAGCTAGGGAACTAAACGCTACACTGTAGACCAGTTTTTTTGTAAATTATACTGCGAAATATTTTGTACATTAGCAAACCTTTTTAAAAGCACAATATTACGACTTGTAAAATTTCTGCCTTCAAACTTTACAAGAGCCGTGATTATAATGGCCATGAATCACTAGCGGCAAAATAAGAGTTATAAATTATTACATTCTGTGACCATTTCGCTTAAAACAAGTGAATGTTTTTACGAATGACTATAGACATGCAAAATTCACGTTATTATTTGGCATCAAGCCAAACTTCACAGTGCTGTATGTACTCGAGCCGGCGTAGTTTCCCCATTGGCTGCTGCATAGATGTCAAGTCACTCCTTTTCTGACTAGACGTCGCGTGATTGAACTACGATAGTTGTAAAGTGTTCATTTATGGGTTCAGAGTTACCCAAGGCGTGTCAAATAAAGTATGGTCCAATGACAAACGTATATCAAAGATATACGTGAGTGAGTGAATAGATTTGGGTGGCCCTAAACAGCGAGGTCTTCAGAGCTGATGAGGGCAATTGAGGTTAGTATGGAGCAGTGCCGGAATGAAGGGGAGGGGGAAACTGGAGATACCCGAGAAAACTCGCCGACCAACGGCATCGTACAGCACGATACCCACATGCGAAAATCCGGTGACCCGGTCGGGCATTGAACCCGAAGGCGAACGAGCTAACCACTCGGCCTCCGCGGCCACCAAAGATACACGTATTTAAAGTTTAACGTGTCCCCAAATAATAACACGAATTTAGCAGATCTCTACGAATGACGTTATATTAAATAACGTTCTTTGAGTTTTTTATACATGATCAGGAGGGGGGGGGGGCGTTGGAATGTTTTCTTTCTTAGACGTTTGTTTGAGTGTAATAACCTTCACTGCCTTTTACTTTACTTCCCCATTAAAGATAAGCTGATACGATACCTGCGCTATGCGTATTTTTCCAGCAGCAATTTCTGTAACCAACCGAACAAACTGTAATTATAATGTGTAGGCTTGCAGTGACAATAACATTCTTCCTAACACAAGCGATCATAAAACAATGTATTGTATTGTGCAAGTATAAAACTCCAAATGTGCAACTTTGCGGTCAGCCTGCAGGCTTAACGACATTCTGAAGTGAAGTGATCCTCTAAAACACTAACATTAATCCTTCTCGAGATATTGCTCTCTTGCCCGAGTTTATAAATTTCATACCATCAAAAGATAACCGAAGCGCTGTAAACCAAAGTGGTTGAGTGGTAAAGTGCTTATGGTTGTAACATGGCGAATGCATAATCGAGTCCCAGTGCCAGTAATTTCGATTTATTTTTCTTTATTTCTTTTTGTGTCAATACAAGTAGAATTATTTTCCTCCACTTTTATTCGTGTTTTTTTTTACTAGTGCTTAAAAGTAATTTTGTTTCTACCTCTCAACTGGTTTGGTTGAATTAGAAGCATCTTATTTGTATTATTACAAATATGAGCGCTACTGTTATTACAAAGAAAACTTTTGGCATACAGAAAAAATCGCGACACGTATCAAAATATGTTCGTGTGAATGTAAAAAAGTTTATTTTTTCTGTGTATATATTACTCCTTGTAAGGCCGGATTTATAAACGACGCAACAAAATCAAAAAGACGACGCAAATTGTAACTTAAGCATGAAAATCACTGCCCTCTGCAAATTTTGCTCTACGTAAGAAATAGTCAACATTACAAATGGAAAATATCAAACTATTACAAAATCTATCCACTAGAGATTTTTAATGGTCGTGTTTTGCCTATTTCCTTCGAAAAATTTGTGTAGTGTGGATGTTTTTAAATTAAGAACGTAATTGAGATAATGGCGTAATTTTTTTTGTCGTTTGAATAGCGAATATGTCGGGACCCAATTTAACCTACTTAGTAGTTATGTAATTATAAAATATGAAATTATTCTATAATGCAATTTATTCGTTATTATATGCATATTGTTTGTCATAAATGTAATTATGTCAGCAAATAAAATTACTAAAAAAGACAAAACGGCAAACTGTAGCCTCCTATATACCATTCAGACCCAGTGTATACAGTTGTAAATGTTACCCACGAGTAGGTAATTTTTGGTTTCTACTGGACACTGCGAAGCTCAATGAACAATGATCTTACCTGTAGGAGGAATAATCGCAAACCGTCTTATTGGTCTAAGTCATAATTGGTTCATATAAATGTAACCGATTATATAGCCTACAGCTCATTGGCTGTGATAATTAAACAAATGTTCTGTCGAAATAAATATACAACGCATCATAAAAAATTTAGTTTACACCACCAAAAACCTTAAATTTAAGTGCGTTTGAAAGCGTTAAGGGTATACAAATATATTCCAGTCCATCATTTTTGACGAAGAAGGCATCAAAAAAGGCTTGCCAAAAAACGCAATAACTTGAGAAGAGTTCACTACGTTTTGCTTTCAGTTCTACCTAAGTAGTAGGATTATGGGGAGTACGAGGCATCGGAATCTGGGATAGGAGCGCGAGCCACCATGTTGTGATGTTATCAGTCAGCCATCTTTTTTTCCCTTATTCCCTTCAAAATCTCCCTTTATTCCTCAAAATCGTCTAAATTTCCCTAAGTGTCCCCTATTTCCTTAAAAATTTCCATTTTTCCCTAAAAAATTTCCTTTTCCCATTTGCAGAAAAGGACCCCCAGAAATGACCCATTTTTCTCGGAGCAGGTGATAAGGATCAGCGATCCAGGTGACCAGGATCAGTGACACAGTTGACTTTGGGATAGGGCAAGCAGAACTCAGGACCTTTGACATTTAAACCCAAAAATCCAGAAAATTAAAGAAAAATTTGATTAAAACCCAAAAACCAAAATATAAATTTTAATTATTACAAAATTATTAAAAATGTGTTATTAAAATATATAAAAAATTTAATTATTTAAAATTTATTTTAAAAATTTAATTTTCCGGAGGTCACCCCTCACCCACATACATACCACCCTCTTGGTAGGTGCAACCGACAACAATGTTGGTAGGCGACCAGCATCTTTGTACGCGACCACCATCTTGGAAGGCGACCACCATCTGGTAGGAGACCACCATCTTGGTAGGTGACTACCATCTTGGTAAACATTACCCATCTGCCATATTAGATGCAGACGACATAGACCTTGACCCCCATGACCTTGAATGACAATGAAGTCAAACACTCGGGGAAAAATTCATAAAATTCAGCAAGCATATTACATTACAGACTACTAACACCATATTACATGCAGGTAACCTCGACCTTCACCCCATGATCTATAATTACCTTGAAAACAAAAACTCGAGAAAAAATACGTCCAAAAATCAACAAGTATATTACATTACATACTACCAAAACCATATTAGATGCATGTAACTTCTACCTTAACCACACGACTTTCAATGACTTTGAAAACCAAAATTCGAAAAAATACATAAAAGTCAGCAAGCATATGATGTTACAGACTTCTACCACTATGCTGGATTTAGGTAATATTGACCCTGACCCCATGACCTAGAATTATCTTAAAAATAAAACTAGATAAAAATATACAAAAATCTGTTAAACAGTTTCTAAAAAAATCCCAAAAATTTATAACAAATGCAGTAATAAACACTATTAAAATGTTATAATAAAAACTTATTCAAAAATACATTTCTAGAAGTCCCCCAAACACCATGCCCAACAGACAACTTTCGCCAATTACTATTGGCTGTTTATTTGGTGGGCCTCCATCCCCTCACCCCCATTCACCTCACCTATACTCATGCTATCGTATGCCACCAACTTGGTTTTTTGTTTGTCATTTGTTTATATATTTCTGGAGGCTACCATCTTCGATTTAATATGTTGTCAGCACCTAGGTGGTGATAGTGCATTAATTCACCCACAAGGCAGTAGCCATTTGTATTGTTTTAAGTACAGGTTGTGGTGATGGTACCCTCCATAACATATTCAATTTTCAACACATAGGTGGCATTAATTTCTCGATTACACCACCTGCTTTCGGCTTGTACCGATTGGCTACATTGGCTATTACTGCAAAGTACTTAAAATGTAGTATTTATTATTATGTTTTATTTATAAATGCGAGTATTTTAAATTAAAAATAATTTATATATATAGGCCTAAAGAAGAGAAGTTTTCATGAAATAAATCAAGTGCAGCATATTCAATGTTTTTTTTTTTTTTTTTTACAAAATTGTCCTTGCATACAAACAGTTCTTTGCAATGATTTTCGAAGAGAAGACAAGTACTTCATATTATTTTGTATGTAAATTTAGCCCACTAGTTCTCAGTTCTAGGTGATTTACCGAATCGAATGTCCAGTCCGAACAGCCAAAGAACCTACTACTACTACAACTACTTTTCTGAAACACTGATTATTTCAGAGGTGCATTTTAGTTAAACATTGCGTGAGAGGAATATGTTTCAATCTGAAGTAATATGCCTTTTTCAAACGGGCTAAGTTGGTTTCATAAACAACCCAAATGGGAATTAGTGTTATCGAGATATGTTCTATGAGGAATAAGGAACAATTTGTGAGGAATGATTTCTGAGGAATAATTTATATTATTGAGGAATAATCTATGTTTCTGAGGAATAAGAAACGGAATCAGTGTTTAGCAAGCTTGCAAACAGTCTGTAAAAGAATGGGTTAACACCCTATAATTTGTTAAAATATTTGGTATATACATTTTGAGACATCCTGCATGTATTTAGTATATAATGTTTAGTTCTTAATGATAAAGTCACTTCTTATGTGTAGTTCTTATTTTTGCAAAATAAATGTGTTTTAAAATGGATTGGTATATGTGTCTGTACCAACCCCCTTTACAAAGTGTGAAACACACATGCATTTGTAACCTTAATAAATGAACAGGTGCAGTGCGAGAAATGCATTTGTTACCTTGGTTTTAACACACACACACACACACAGACAGACAGAGAGAGAGAGAGAGAGAGATTCTTAAATTTTCTACATGTATGTTGCAAATCCAATAGCGTTGCAATGAGTTCAAAAGTGTTTGGTTTCTGTCAAACTGTTTTTCATTAACAGGAAATTACATCCAATGAGAGATTAATGAACAGACTTAAAGCAGAGGCCTTATATCAAATCCCCCTATTCGTTTATCAAAGTATTGGTTAAAACTACTAAAAGTATTAATTTCCATAATTAACTTTATAATATACCAAAGAATTTATTATTAAGTGTTATACACGGTTATGTGTTTATGTAAAGGTATTCCCTGAGGTAACGCCCCCAAACACTAGTATACTTCTTTCACACAATAATACTTACCCATTAAATTTATCCTTACATGTTAAGTAATGTCATGTGTTCTATAGCACATAACTATAATATAAATATTATAAAAACATGTTCTTCATGATAGATGTTTTGATGTTAATTGAGAACAAAAAAAAATATTGAACTTTACTTTTGTGTTACAGATGTAAACCAGATATTTAAACAATTGCTAAGTGAATGGTGCCAAATTTTAATGGCCAGAGTGAATAGATAAGTCGAAGTGTTCTAGAGAGTTGTTTCCCTCATGTAGGGCAGCGGTCACCCCATTGCGAGTTTAGTGTTACCTGAGGGGGAAAAGCTACTGTAAGAAGGAAACTTTAGTCATTTGGCAGCACTTTCATTGACAAAACTTTCAGACTTACCAACCAAGATTTTCGATGTTGTTTTCTTGACTCTATAATAAATGTTATTTTTAACATATAAAAACTTTTTAAGCATTAGAGCAGTTAGCTATTGTGCATAATATTTATTAAAGTGTAGTTAGCATGCTAGCCTCTCACTAAGGTGATCCGTATTCAATAGACAGCTGGGTCGTCAACAGATTTCTTACATGTTAAAATGTTTTCTCGGGCTTCTCCCATTCTCCCGCTCTTTCATTTCAATGGTGCGCCATACTCAATTACCCTCATCGGCTCTCAAGACCTTTCAAGCCATCCAAACCTCTTCATTTAGTCTTGTAAGTGTTGTATAATTTAGTATAAAAGAAACATTCGCCTTATCACCCATACTATGAGTATTTTCAAGTACATCATCACCATTCGCCTCATGGCGCATTCACACATTTTAGTGTACTTAAATCAGATAGGACTTGCACATAGGAATACAGTGTTCGTTGATGATGAGCCAGAATAATTGCTCCGTTGAGGAATACGTACTAGTAGTCGGGAAAACCACCCGAACAGGTGGCAGCCTCGCAGGTAGAAAACTGGCAGCCATTCTGGTAGAGAACTGGCTTCGCAGCAAAGCAGATTCTCGGTTCGATGCCATGCTGATACAGTTAGTGTTTTCATATAGTTTATTTCATGTAAGTGGGATAAATTATGTCTATAATGTATCCTCCCACCACAGCTGCTTTGTCACTGAAGGAAAAATTTTTTGTGTCCAATGCACACTTATATTTTTTTCTTCCCTTGTGTTTAATTTTTGTAATTTAAATTGCGTGGGGTTCTGTTTACTTTATTTCGAGGGAAAAAGGGTATCATTAGTTTACCATCTTTCGTGAGACGATATTTGTACGAATGTGGGTTGCATTTTGTCTTGATGGAGGAGTCCAAATTTTTGCTCGTATGGAAATTACTGTTATTTAACCTTAATGAAAATAAAACAAAATGTGTTACGCACATTGCTGTTCGTGCATATGTAACAATAAATAACACACTTTGACCAAACTTAATCTTACACTAGTTGAATTTACGATATAGACAAATATTATTCACTCACTACACATTGTGGTATGGTATATGAATTAGGGTGACTATTTTTAGTGTTTCAGTACTATAAAACATAAACACGGTTTGGCATATGATGAGAAGCGAAACACTTTATTAGTACTCGAAATTTAAGTCATTCATGAGCTGTGACTGAAATTCTCCATGCACATGTATTTTCAGCGAGAGCCTAGATCATTGCCGCAGTACATCAGAGCGCAAGGACCAGCTACAACCTAGATCTTCACACAGTGCGCCCGACCGCCATGGGCTAGTTGCTCGTGGCGGGGCAGGCCGTGTACATGCTTACAGCAACACCCGTGGTGAGTGCTGTCTCCACCCTCAACACAATAACTGCCACAGCAGAGACACTGCCCCTTTTCCCCCGCCTAACACTGGTTACTCGAACTGCTCCCACTCCGTGACAGAAGGTCAATCGCTGTCTCGCGAGCCACCTAGCCTGTCATCCGCAGCTGTCGTGTTAAAGGACTCTGTGTGTTCGCTCTGTCGAGCCGCCAGCCTGGTCGCCGCACTTCAAACAACTGGTCGGCCGGTGTTTAGGATACACCTTTTAATACTTGTAGTTAACGTAAATGCAATTAATTTAGGCAGCATGTTGAACTCGGTACTAACATGATATATTTACCGGAGTACAAAAACCTTTTTTAAATATTAATTAACTATTTTGAATTTTTACTTTTCATAAAAGAAATTATTTTTTCATTCAAAAAATATCCTAACATGATCTGAATCTAAATTACTTGACAATGTTAAAGTTGAATAAATGTTAAAGATGGAAAAATTCACAAAAATTAAAAAATATTACTTTTTCAATTTACTAAAGAATATTTGTTTGTTGAAACATGTAGCGAGTTTCGAGAAAAACAAAAATACCATGATTAGCGAGGGAATACTATTCTACATTTAGTCAACTCACTCTAACAGCATAAAAAAGTATTTTTAGCTAATACTATATTTGCACTTGATATAATTAGATACTAAATACTAACTAAAGAATAGCATCATTTTAAGAACTATTTTAAAATTAATAAAATTTTAATTTTTTTCTAATACTAACTACCCACACTCTCAGACATCAGATCGCCATATACACATCCAAACACGACTAAAGAGAAGGAGCAAGGCATATTCTGCCCTCCATCACTCTGAAAAAAGTGGGCATTTCTTTTTTTTTTTGGTTCATGCACTCATACTAGCATCCATGCACCCACCCCGATGCAAGATACTACTTAAAATAATTACAAGCTAACTAACTACCCTAAAACATACTCTATACACACAATATACACGATTTCATTCAGCTTGATTCATCCATCATTCAACACCATTCATGGTTAGAGAGGGGAATCCTAGCATATTCTGGCCCCACAACACTCTCAAAAGAGTGGGTAATATTCCCTTTTTTTCTCTAACACATTCACTCATACTAGCAGTCATGCACCCACCCCGATGCACTACACTTCTTAAAATAATTACAAATTATACAAACTAACTAACTACCTTAAAACATACTCAAAACACACCATATACACAATTTCATTCAGTTCGATTCATCCATCTACATGTACACACTAATAATTCAACACCATTCATGGTTAGAGATTGGAATTATAGGTTATTGTTTTAAATTAACACTCTGAAAAGAGTGCGTAATATTCCTTTTTTTTCTCTCTAACCCATGCACTAATACTGGCAGTCACGCACCCACCCTAACTCAATACACATTTAAATTTTTTTATACTAACTACCCACCCCCTCAGACATCATATCACCCTTTGTACACCTACTCATGGCCAGAGAGAGGGAGCGAGGTGTATTGCACCTTCCTATCACTGCATAGAAGAGCGGGCACTTCTCCCTATTTTTTTCCCAGCCCATATACACTCACACTTGCAGTCATGCACCCACCCAATAAAATACTTAAAATATCTTAAATACTAACTAACTACCCAACCCTCACACATACCCAAACACACTGTGTACGCATTTCCTTTCAGCTTGATTCATCCATCATCATTTATAAACATTCATGATTAACGAATGGAATCACAGTATACTATTCCCCCTAACACTCTATAGAGGAGTAGGTAATATTACTTAATTTTTCATTAGTTCATCATTCGCAGTCATACGCACCCAACTCAAATTAGTTAAATATAAGCTAAATAATTAGTTACAAAACCAGATAGCAATATTCTATAAATAATTTACAACAACCAGAAATACTTGACAATAACAAAAAATACTTTACAAAAGGAAAAATATTTTAAACAAAATGTTAAATACCGGCGAAAAACTATTTTTTTTAATAATCACATTTAGTTAAAAGCTCCTGGCAATACTATATAAAAAAATACCTATTTACTTATATAATGTCTACTACCACAATACCAAAAGTGGCAGCTGTACGGCTGTGGGCTGATCGAGGTTGTAACCCCGAACCTCAGGAGGCTATGGGATGAGAGAGCCCGGCAGTTGGCACAGTCAGTGTTTTGAGCAAGGCTTAAACCCCAGGTGGCCGGACCCAGGCGATGAGAAAACCGAGCGAGGCGGCTGGCCGGCCTCCAGGCGGTATCGCGGAAGCTGGCCGCTGTCCCGAAACCCCATGTGGTTGGTCTATGCCGGTGAAAGAGAACTCCCGACGATGGCACGGCTGGCCGGTGTCCGAGACAGTGGGTCCCTGGCGAGCGGTGGGTATGGTAAATCCGAACCCCCAAACGACGGCGTGGCTGGCAAGTCTCCGGTGGTGGGTGGCAGGCGTTGAACGAATTACATTACATTTAATCATTTTTAAAACAAAAAATACCAATATGTTTTCTGAACTTTAGCGTTCAAACTATTTTTAATGTAACATGATAAACGTTGAAATATGTGTATTGAATAATTATTATTAGTAACAATTAACTTGAATACATTTTTAGTGAATAAGAGTGTTCTGTTTTCAAATGTATTGCCTTACAACCTTTTAACATACTATGTAGCAAAAGAATTTTTAAACACTTAGTAACTTTTTTTCTGCATAACGAGTGTGATTAATTTCTGTTCTGAATTGAAACATTTATATCTAATTATCCAACATTAGGTGTTTCGTGCGATAGTGCTATGACACATCTATTATGTTTGAAAGTTCACAAGGGCAAAGGCTTACAGACTAACTTACAACATCCATACATTACCCAGGATTCAAGCCCAGAACCTCCACGTCATAAGCCGATACACAACCAATTGCCCCACAGAGGTCTGTAATATGAATTAACAGTTTTTCTGTTATTAATTATATTGTAATTTAGATAATAAATTAATATATTTATTTATCAATCGGTAATTGCAATATGTGTTTTTGTAAGGCTCATGGTTTTTGTAAGGCAAGGCTCATGAAGGATGGAGAAAACGTGCTCTGCGGGGCTAGTCAAATGTTGCCTGAGTAGGCGATGAAGTATTTTTCATGTCGCCTCGGCAAAGTTGTCGAGCATTGCTCTTAGCCATTTGGTTTCCGAAAGATACTGAGTGCAGAGGCTGTGTCATGGAGCACTTCGTGAAAGTGGTTGGTTGAGAAGAGGCAGGGGTAAAGACTATTCACAGTTAGGGGCTGTCTGCCCGTGGGCAGGGTGTACTGCGGAGCAGCGCCTTCCAACCTGTTCAAATAATTATTTACGAGGGTCTGCTCTCGGCCTGAACAAAATCAGCCTTTTAACGATACCACACGTAATTCTTGATAACATCTTCAACGACTGCGAGCATGCCTAGTATGCTGACTGCATATGTTACTTCCGAAATACAACCAAACGCTAATGTAAATGCATGTATATCTTTGAAACGAATAGTTTCCTTCTTATTCTATATGTATCATTAAAAATATTACGTGGTTAAACACTTAATGATAAACGCTTGGTATATTATAAAGTTAGTTACGGAAATGAAAACATTTAATAGTTTTAACCGATACTTTGACAAACAAATAGATGGATTCGTTATTCGATTTTTCTATGCCTAAAGTCATTTCATTAATCTCTCATTGAATGTAGTTTCCTGTTACTGAAACATAGTTTGATAGAAACCAAACACTTTTGAACTCGTTACAACACTATTGAATTTGCAACATACATGTAGAAAATCTAAGAATCTCTCTCTCTCTCTCTCTCTCTCTCTCTCTCTCTCTCTCTCTCTCTCTCTCTCTCTCTCTCTCTCTCTCTCTCTCTCTCCTCTCTCTCTCTCTCTCTCTCTCTCTCTCTCTGTTAAAACCAAGGTAACAAATGCATTTCTCACACTGCTACTTTTCGTTTCTTAAGGTTACAAATGCATTTATTTGCAGTGTGTTTCACACTTTGTAATGGGGTTTGGTATAGACATATAAACCCAAAACACATTTATTTCACAAACATAAGAACTAAACTTAAGTAGTGACTTACTTATTAAGAACTGAATATTATACATATATTATATACAGAATATCCCAAAAGGTACAGGTCATCTCAAAACGTAAATACCAAATGTTACGATAAATGCATTGAGGATGTCTCAAAACATACATACAAAATCTTTTAACCAATTATAGGGTGTTGCCCCATTCTTTTATAGATTGTTTTCCAGCTCGCTAAACACAGATTTCGTTTCTTATTCCCAAGCCTCAATAACATAAATTATTCCTCAAAAACATAACTTCATCCTCAGTACTCATTCCTCACAAATTGTTCCTTATTCCTCATAGAACATATCTCGATAACACTCCTTCCCATTTCGGTTGTTTATGAAACCAACTTAGCCCATTTAAAAAAGGCATATTACTTCAGACTGAAATATATTCATCTCACGCAATGTTTACCTGAAAGACACTTCTGAAATAATTACTGTTTCAGAAAATTAGTTGTAATAGGGTTCACTAAATTTATCATCATATTGCTAATATATGCTGTCTTTATACTTCTCTGGTGTTTGCAGATAATACTGCAATTCTTTCATTGGATGTATCCCCGTTCTTGAAGTATACCAATATTCGAAAGCATTTATTTCATGTTTGATTATTTCCTGTGTTTTTGAAATTTAAGCAAATATGTAACTGTGTTTACAAGTTCGTTACAATCTTCTGGAATAATGAAATCGTTATTCACATCACATATAGAAGGAAATTCGTCGGTGGAACCATCAATACTGTCTTCACTTTCTGTTTCATCATAAATATCGATTTTACGTTTCTTTGCAGGAGGTGTCTCGTTGTGGCCATTAGTCTTTGCGGGTATTTGTGGAACATTATGTCGAAGATTGTTACATTCATATGATAGTGTAGAAATTGTATATTTCGTATGATCCGATTCTTTGTCATGTAGTTTATTTCTTGTAATTACGTTAGTATTGTCTCCAGTGATGCTATGTAGTGGAGATGATACATATCGTTTTTCGGTAGAAACATTATGTTTACAGTTCGTGACATGTCTATTCAAGTTATCCGCTCGTGCGAACTACCTATAACAGTTTTTGCAGTTAAAAGTGGACCAAGATTCGTTCTTCAAACATTCGCTCTTATCATGCCGACAAGCATTGTAGGCAAACATATATATTTTCCGCAATATTTGCAGTGTAAGCGATTCGGTGATACTTCCGCCTCCATTTGCATCAATTTCGGTTGTTTGAATTCTCTTCGGCGAAACTTTAATTCCGAGTAGATGTTCACCTTACAGTGTCAGATTGTCAACTAACATTATTTTCTGTATATGTGTAATTGTTTAAATTGTAACAAGTTTAATTAATGAAGATAAAAAGCCTTCCACTCTAATATATGTGTATGTTCATTGTATAATTATGCATATTAATTCACCATGTGAGTAAATCTGCATATGTTAGGCAGAATATGTTAGTTGATATGCTATATGATTCTTGAAATATTAGATATACATATTATTACCGTATGATTAGTCTCGATATTTAGAATGAATTAAAAAATAATAATTTTAGGAATATTGGTCTATGTATACACATTTATGATATATTATATAATAATCGGCATATCTAAATGCATTTTACACTTTTGTGGGAATAGTTAACTGATACATTTGTAAAGGAACGAATTAAAAGCAGATTTTATTGTCACATACATGGAATTTGTGGTATAACCAAATATATTTGATCTCTACACACAAGGGTGGGAAAACAACATATTTTATTTTCTCGGCTATAGAATAGGGGCCTAATATTTTACGATATGAATATGTAAGTACGTTTGTATAATATACTTTGAATCAGACGTCATCGTATTAGTTCTGTTTGACAAAAATACACGAATTATGAAAAAATGTTTTAAATGCGACTTTAACGAATGCTCCGGGTGAAAACAGTAGATAATGCAGTATACTCTGGAAGTGGGAAAACAGTTTTTGAATATTACTTTTTAATGGTTAAAGTAATTAAACATTTCAAATAGCTGACACATATTCTTAAGTTTTTATTAATTTGAAAACATAATGTGTAGGTGTGGGCAGCAGGTGGCATAATATTTTACCAAAAGTTTCGCCTTGTGCGAGATTAATTGTATTTATTGATATAATTTCCTGGTGTTAAAATTAGTCGGGACGTACTTCATCGTGTTTAGGTGGTAATTTTATACTTTTTCAGTGTGACTTCTTGAAAATATTCTGGTAATTTGTTAAATTATATTTCCGAGGAGGTAGCAGGCTAAAGGCAGTTAGAATGCAATGTTTGAAATATTTTTTTCGAAACAGTCTTCTCCCCAAAGAACTGGGATTTTAACCCTGCCAGCAGCGCCCTGTTACAGGGCTGTATATAGAGGAATGGATGGAGGGCGGGGGTAGACGACAATCTAGCAGGTAGTGGGACTCTTCCAGTTGTGCGGAAGAGATCGGACTGACTGGATGCTGGTCACTGGAGAGTGATGATACCTAACCTTTATAAACTTTCCCTTCATATCATACAATGCGATAGGAGACAAAATAATAGTTAAACTTGTTCATATAAGAAATTCGATTCGTATATTTTTTATAAACATATAATATCGGGAAACGTGTGACGGCATGCCGCGATCCTATGAAGGTTAGGCGGGTCGCAGCGGTATGGATGGGTTTGCGGCATACAACATGCGATGAGCTGTCATTTTCTTGAGGGCTGCAAGCATATATTGTTCTTGTACGTGGATAATAAATGGGATGTGATTCGTGTGTCTATGAGGTTTTTGTTTGTGATATGAATGAATTAATTATTTTTAAAAATTAATTTTTTAGGAAAAATTGCTATACAGGATTGTAAAGTGTAATTTTGTATGTAGATAGGTTTTTCGTGGAAATGGGGTAAGTTGTATGGTATTTCGTTTTCCATGCTTTGTAGACCTGAGAGCCGATGAGTGTGAAACATAATTTTCGATTTTACTGAATAGTTTTTATGACACCTGGATTCTTGGACTGTAGAATACCTTTTCGCATGGTTAATTTATGTTTTGTACTCCAAACGTTGCATGTTGTATTACTTAGTGTATTCAATTATTTTGTAGCTTGAGGCTTTAAGTGAGTTTAAATTTTGGATGTGTTCATTTTTCGGATTCTTTTTAGTAAGTCATTTCAAAATTTTTATGACACCTAGATTCTTGGACTGTAAAATACCTTTTTGCTTGGTTGATTACTTCGTTGCATTATAAGTATAATTCAGGATGTGTCGTCCTTGTGTTTATGGGTAGTGTGCGTATTTTGAACATGCATTTTTTGCGTGATTTAATGCTACTCCTCTGGTTCTATGGAAAGTATATTGGACAATTCTGAGTTTTAGTTGATTGTGACAACTAAAATTACTAGGGAAGTAGCTTCGGGAGTTCTTAATATTTTGAATTTGTGATCCATTCATTATGTGCATCGTAAGCAGGGTAAATAATTTCAATTGATTTGTGAAGTGGTTCAATACATATTTGAAACATTGCATCTTTAGTATTTACTTGTTCCTTTTGTGTAAGTCCATGAGTAAAGGTAGTTGCATTTCGATTGTAAGGATATTTCATTGTGGTCAGCTAGTAATTCGTTGCATGCATAAATTGTATTAATCTCTCTTTGTGCTTTATGGATTTATAATAAAATATGTTCTCTTTGTTGCATCTTGTGGTTAAATACATTGGTATGTATTTCATTTCGCCGAAGTACAATTAATCCTATACTTATTATTTATCAATATTCTCGAATTCAGCCATTGCACATAATACAGTAGTACACTGTCTGACACCGGCCGAGGCGGACATGTCTTGGTGCTTCCGACACCCCCTCCACCACCTCAGTCGCCTGCCTGATGGCAAATGGGAAGGAACTCGTATACCCCACTCCCAACATAAAATTCCTCTCCCTCCTCAATACGATATTTAACCCATAAAAAATAAAATTTATACCCCTATTACACAATACTTATATATATACCCATACCCGCACACCTCCTCACCTCAAACGACCACCAGACATCCAAGAGTGAACATCGATGCTGCTGCCCAAAAATAAATAAATATCGATGACCCTTATGACATTCTTTCACATACACACCAAATATAAAATCGCACAAATTAAAGTATTAAAATTGTTTTATTAATTATTTTATCAATCACTTAATTAAGTTTATTTCATCCGAATAATTTGATCGGATTAAACAAACCGTATATATTTGATCGGATTAATTAAATGGATTAATAAGCCAATTAATTTAATCGATAATCCAATTGATCAAAAGTGAGCCAGAACCATCACGCCCCTACTACTAACGAAGTTTGTATGGAGCAACCAAATTAAATGCTTGTACAGTGATCATGAAAAATTCTGTTGCCGAATCTAAATTATTCGTTCATCTTCGTTTGCACACACATACTGAATTATTTATTTTGTGCAACTAAAGACTTGTATTGATCTATTGGTCAATATTTTACTCACTCAACAAATACGCTCTAACTCCAAAAACACTGCAATTGTTCCCTTAAACAAAATAAATCGTTGACACCCAATTTATTGAGGCGAACATTTATATGGTTGTTCCAACCTTATTTAAGCGTGTTTTTACAAGCCAATATTTTATAATACTATCATATAGTAAATTTGGTTTCTGCAAACTTTATAAGTATCAAGGTAGTGTTAAAAAATTAATTTGTTTGGAATGAATTAGCATTCTGTCAGCCGGAAGAGTCTGATATGTTTATTATTACAGAATTTGTGCCCGGCAAATAATCATCTTGGTCCAGCACTGCAATTCGTTTTGTCAGCTGTAGCGTAATCTGATCTTTTTTCGAAAAAAACACTTTAAGTTTGTTTGTAATGTTAGTGATGATTGGAACAATAGTATTTTATTGCACTGATTGATGTTCAATAATTGTATAAACGATACCAATAAAACAAGTTCAACAGGGAACAAAAAAGTAAATTTTTCAAACTCGGGGATACATATTCACGTACATTCGCTGTATTCAAAAATATTTTAGAAACAGTTAATTCACCCAAGGATGCTAAGACATTCAGTTTAGATATAAATTCCTGGGTTCGAAATTCGGTCGCCTTCCATTTTTTTCTTATGATAAAGGAAACTTTTAAATGTATGTAAAGCCATACATATCAGTTGCACCAAACAAATCTTAGACTTATATGGCAACCAAATATAAACAATTAATTTGCCTTCAGCAACAAAATGTTTAACTTATCCTGCACAAACAAACTTTGTTTTATCCAAGAAAAGCTGGGGCCGAGGAGGCTCAGCGGTTAGCCTGCTCGCCTCCCACCTAGGTGAACCGTGTTCATTCCCCGGCCAGGTCAACAGATTTTCACAAGTGGGAATCGCACCTGACGATGCCGCTGGCCGGCGGGTTTTCTCGGGGATCTCACGTTTGCCCCTCCCCTTCGTTCCGGCGCGCTCACATTTCACCTCAATCACCAATCATCGGTTCTCAAGACCTCGATTTTAAGAGCCTCCAAAGGCCATATTAACAGTCGTGTATCAGCTCTTGAGACTCTTCTCGAGAACAGATACTGTATAATAAACGAATCTTGAAATTAGTTTTGAGACTAGTTTTGATGTATCTCTCACCTGAGAGTGGTTTCACTTAAAACTCATTTTAGCGATTTAATAGTCAGCTCCTGATACTACGTCTTACTAATAGTCACCAAAACTAGTATCAAGAGGCAGGAAAATAAATAAATCTCGTTTCAGTTAATTGATGTCGAGAGATGTCTTGAGACGCAATTTCTACATGGTATTCTTTTGTAGATGGTCCTATGTGGACATTTAAATACGAAAATGTATTTATTTTATATGGTTTTACTCCATATTTGATCAACAGGACAAATAAAAAATAATTAAATATAAAAACAGTGTGTCTTTTTTATAGATTTGCAATTTAAATGTGTACTGTCCCCAGCGCAAAAGTAATAGATGTTTTTAAAGTAAGTGTTGTAACCATATATATTTTAAAATAGAATAATAACATTAGTGCATTAAAAAATAGACAAGAGTCCTAATATTGTAGGTCACTTGAGACTCGAATTTGTGCACTGTTTTGTTATATAACATAATTAACGATCAATGTGATTATAGAAGCCATTTATCCTAAGTAAAGGATTGTAATGTGCATGAAAATACTAAATATGTTATTGCGATTAATATAATAGCGATATTTGCATTCTTTTTCCAACTATTTCAAAATATCTCACTGCGTAACAGCAATAAATTATTTTCGTTTGGTGATTGATTGGAAGCATAGCTTACGACAAAACTAGTTCTACTGTGGTGTATCAGAAGTAACGGATAGTAATGTTTGTTTAGTATTGTTTTACATGTATTATTATAAAACTTATCACTACCTAGCGATAAATTTAGAAACTACGTTCATTTTACAAAAAAAATGTCATATTTCAAATAGATAAATACCATCTCTGAAGACTATTATGTGAAAGTATAGCGATATTTCACCCTACTTGTTATAAAACATTACTTTTCTATTGTCTTTGAACTTTGCAAGCAGAATTGTTAATGCTTATTCAGTCCTGCGTAATTTTTAGTATTTTTAAAATGTGTTTCCACACAAGAAACAGGAGAAAATATAACTAAACACAAGAAACACTTGAATGTAGCTGCAGACAAATGCGCATTGACAGCAGAAAAGACCTCCATTTCTGCTTCAAAGGGCCCTTTGCGAGGCCAGATAAAATAAAACGTACCTCACAATCTACTATCACTTGAGAAGATAAACTCGAAACAAATTTCGGCCGAGTATGACTCGAGAACTGACTATTAATTCGCACATGCCTCAAGACTAGAAGCTCATCTGAAGACTGTATCACGTGATACGATCTCAAGACGAGATCTGAGAAACAAATATTAATACGGCCCTAAATCTCTTCATTCACTCACTCCAAGAAAAGCTTTTTATCAGTGTGAGCGCCACGCACAGAATTGTGGGTGACATCGCTTTGTCTGCGCGGAAGAAGTTGAGATCAACCTAACCTTTCTCGACGCAGACAACGTGATGAGCAGCTCTCTAATTGGCTATTGGGGATATCTGCCCTGTCTGGTTGGTGTGATACACGGTCGCATAAATACACCGAAATAAAGCCTATAAACACCGTAAAGGCATCTACGGATGGTTGTCAAAAAATTGATCACGTGTATTACTAACACATCATTTTCGTGAAGTGGTATCAGTGATCATACGTGCTCTTCGACTGTCGTTTGTCACAGCAGTTAATGACGTTAGTCTGCAGTACGCTAGGCGGTGTAGTAAGAATTCAAGCGTGTAATCGGCCGGAAGTAGGTGAGGCAAAATGGTAGACTTGTCTTACTTTCAAAGAGGGAAGATTGTTGTAGCGCGGTTAGATGGAGAAAGTATAACGAAGAATGCCAGTCTGTTTGTTGTGTCGAGAGCAGCAGTGTCCAAGGTGATGACGACATACACAACTCGTGGTAAGGCATCATCGGCGAAGAGCAACAGTGGATGAAAAACGAACTTTAGTAGTCGGGATTGCCGAACTTGAAGAGGATTGTCACAACGAAATGCAGAGCTAATCCGACACTACTGACGTCAGAAATCAAACAGCATCTCGGAAGACCTGTTTATTCAACCACAGTCCGAAACGAGCTGCTGAACAAATCATGTTCGTTTAATTGTTTCCATTATTTTTCTAACCATCTGTATTTTGGCTAGGGGGTAATGATCATGCCGGCCCGATTTTCGCTAGCAAGAAATGTAATGGGCCTTGTCTTAACCCGAGGTTTTTATTCGGTGTACTTCCATTTCCCCATCCTCGAATTTCGTTGTCATCTCTCATAAAGGAGCCAAGGTGATTTAGTGGTCAGACTATTCGCCTCCAACCTAGACGAGTCGGGTTCGATTCTGGCCGGGGTCGCTCCCGGATTTTCGCATGTAGGAATCGTGCCGGACTATGCGGCTGTTCGGCAAGTTTTCTCGCGGCTCTCCCGTTTCCCCCGCCCTCGCATTCCGGTGCTGCTCCATACTCACTTCGTTTCCCGCATCAGCTTTCAAGGCCTCGATGTTAAGAGCCGCTCAAATCTCTCAACTTACACTCTCTCTCATAAACGACGGCTCTCGCCTCTAGAGTTCTTTCACTATACAATACTTACATACATTTAGCGCCATTCAGTGCACATATTTTCCCGCCTAATGTCAAATAATTCCCACGTAAAAATTTGTGCCATGCACTGTGCGTCGCTAGCCTATCTGTGCGTGGAATTCATTGATTCCTTTTCAGACTTTAGTATTCCAATTAGAGCGATGTATGGATATTATATTATTAGAGATATACTTTTGTTTAGATATTTTGCAGAGATACCGAAAACTGGTGTGCGAATCTGCAGCAGCTATAGCAAACGTAACGTTACAACTCATGTACCCACCACAATTTCATATCCTCTAATATTTGTACCACTTTTTTTTAGACCCTACCAAATTTATGAAATTCTCGAAATATTCTAAGCATATGAAATCAAAATTATTTAAATAACGAGTACTTATAATATGTTCAGTAGGTTAGAACTTCAATTTATTTTGGTTTTTTTGTAACACATGTTTTATTCAATAAAGTATATCAGTTTCCTAATTTTATCAAAAATCTCAACAAAATAAATGCAGTACATTTCTTTTTCAATGTTAATTCAGACAAAGTTGGGACATCAATATTCTACGCCCTAGTACGACAAAAGAAACATGCCCGTCAGTATCTGTGCGTTGAGATTTTGCAAGCGTCAACGTTGAAATACGTTGCGGGAGTATAGGCAAAAAAAAAAAAAAAAAAAAAAAAACTACGCCTATCAGAACGCGTGGATTGAACGTAACAATAAATGTTCGTGCGTCCGGAAGTCTATGGAAGGGAATTTGTTCGTTCGTACACACATTTTTGGCGAAAAAAAACCGCACGACGCATATTTTTATTTGTGTGGACCCGGCTTAAGGCTTACAACGTGTGGCTATGAAACTGTAGGAGTAGCATTACTACCATGCTGTTCATACCAATCGCGTAGGTGTGGTCTTGTGCGAATTGGCGATATATTTTTTTTTGTGCAGCGGGTATGTGGTTTCTAGCCTATAAGTTTTTTTTGTGACATGAAGTATTTAATCCTTTGGAAAGTAGAGTAAAAATGACATAAGTAATCAAGTGGTAACTGTTTATCAGATGAAAATTACATCTGGTGAATGTTGACCACTTTGAATATCGTGGTTATGATGTGAGCTTTAACATTGCGAACGATTGTGATCTTTTCTGGACTGTGTGTTGAAATGTAAGTATGGATTGCGTTGTGCTGGTCAGGAAACCTGGCTGATGATCAGATAGCTGTCGTCAGAGCTGATTACGTTCGTGCTCAGACCTTGAAATGCATGGTTCGCAAAAAAGGATTTTGTCACAAACGTGGAATCGTATTCTCATTTCACTCTAGTTCCAATGGAGTGCTAAAAAAATATTTATCTAGTCACGTCCTGTCTGAGAATTTTGTTTCTTCTGCTACGATATACAGCCACCAAAATTGAAGAGCAAAGTTATAATCTGTGTGACTTTGCTTCCGATTGTCACAAAAAGATTTGTGAAACAGACTAGTCTTCCATTATGTTCGTGAATCCCACACTGAAAGATAATATGTTGACCTCGTTTCGTGGCAATTAATCTGTTTTTGTGAACGCCATGAAAATTATGTGGCTATCAAAAAAAAAATTGTTCTACACAAAGAAAAATTGTAAAGACGACTTCCATACAAAATTATTTTCTCTATTTAATACGTGTTATTTACCCGCCCTATTTGACATATTTTAGCTCTTTGTATATCTGCTAGAATTTGCGAACAGGCTGTATCACTTATAAAGTGTATTTTCCTAGAGTTAACAATTCAAGTTAGGCTCATGTTTAATGATAGTGGAAATACACTTGTTCTCTGGATAGTGTAAACTGCATGTGGTTATTCACGCAATTTTAAGAGCTCGGGTGAGTTTTTTTTTAATGCTGTGTAATCTTACGGAATGTGAGAAACTGACATTCCCGTTAACTTCGTATCTAGTATCGACGTCCCGAATAAAATTAATTCTTCGTATTTCTAAAATTATAATTATGTAGATTTAAAAAATATTCATATTTCTGCTTGGATAAAGCTAAAATAAACAAACTCCATAGTCCACTAATTTAAAAATTACAATCTCAGAAACACGTCAAAACTTTAATAATTCGTAATTTATAAATAATTATTGCTGAATTTGCATGCTGGATATAGTGTAGTCAGAAATGAAGACCAAATATTTTAATTTAAAGGACGAATTACTTTAGCAAAGGTTTATTTCGAAAGTATTTAATTAATTGCAACATGTCTCCAGGATAAACTTGAAAGCAGAGTTTAAGACCTGCATTTTTTTGTGAAATAGTTATTTGCGCGAATACGCGTATCTCGGTAAATAAATGTTTTGCAAATACAACTGTTTGTCAGAAAAGATTTTAAAAAAATTATCTGTCATTATTTTATTTTTGTCGCATTTAGCATGTTCTTGGATAACAAAAATCGTGAAGATGGTCAAATATCGCATTTTTAAAGCTTGCCTGTGAAGTTTCCTTAAACGGCAAGAGAAAAGTACAAGGTTTAATCTGAGGGATTTCATCGCGTGTAATAAAACCCCACTGTTACATATCTGAATAGCACAGCACAGCGTCACGACGGTAACACAGCACGCCTTGCGCGTAGGAGCGATGAGACACTAGTCGTGCGTGTTAGTGTCGCCCGTATTGCACCCTCGCTTCTTGACCTCGGACGCGCAGCTCCAACTAACTCTTAAATGTCCCATCTGCTGTAGTGCCTGAAGGACGCAACTTCCGTTTTTTGACATATGCGCGCATTATCTGTACTCGCGGAAGTAAACGACAAACCGTGCGGTTAAAGTAAATCTGGTCCAGCGGTAAAATACTCTGTCTTAAGAAGGTTGACGGCGGGAGGGGGGGGGGGAGGTACAAACAATTTTATAACTCCAGCCTGTGTCTCATGAATATTTCGAGTCCCTTACAACTGTGTGTTGTGGTCATAGAGATAATTAAGCGCCTTCTTGAATCACTTGCGCGGTGCAGTTTACTGTTATGATGTAGCGGCAGTTCATATTAACACGACTGGTTTGGCGAGTAAAGGGGGAGGAAACAGAGCCACTTATCACCATGTAACGTTAGAGCGGATTGGATTCCGTGCAGACGAACGAGCAAATGAAGTGGGCCATTGCAAAAGCAACGGTCGTTTTTTTAATTTCTTGCAGGTGCCCACGACTTTTCAAGAATCTCACGAGAATGGCCAGATGCCAAATTAAATTGAGACGAGGAAAGTTCGGGCCCATTTCCATTACCGCAGTTAAGATTCCCATTCAGTCTGCTCAAGTGCCTGAATTATTTTCTTCGTTTTTAGATATTTTCCGGTTTTGCTATACAATATCAAATATTATATGATAAAAATGCCAGATCAGATTAAAAATAACTCTCGCGCACTTTTCTTTAGTAGAGTTATCAGAATTTTTTCCTTAAAATTTGTGCCAAACCAATCCCAAAAAATTATACGAGAAAAATGTTTGATTTCAGCTAAGCGTTTTTTGAATATTTCGAAATGCTTAGAAGAAATTTATTTTATGTGTGGCATTTTGTTCGCCTGTGATTAGGGTTTAACTTCTACCTATTTATGATTACAATTTTATTGTAAAACTTCAATAAAATTATGGCCGAACAACTTCGATGAAATTTATTTAGCTTATTCTAATGATATTAACTATTATACCAAATTTCTAATTTGTATGTCAATGTATATAAATTCCTGTATTTTCAAACAATTATTTATCTAAATTAATTTTCCTAAATTGGTTATACTTTTATCAATTTACGATTTGATGTAATAAAATAGAATTACAAAATATCCTGAAAGTATTGAAAATATGTTTCGTTTTCCTGGCGGGCAGGGTGGGATGCGCTGATATTTTCAATACACGTTTTTTAAATCAAACAATTTCATCCCTTCGCGATTTCTTTGCACACGAGAGAAATAATATACAAATGACTGTGGAATATAATCAGCAGATCATGCTAATTACAAACACTGAGTCGAAGCTCTTCAACATAGTCAAAATAGACATTTTCAAACTGGTATATTGGAGCCGCGGTGGTTTAGTGGTTAGAATACTAACCTCCAACCTAAGCGATCCGGATTCAATTTCCGGTGGAGGGGGGGTATGGTCGCTCCCGCATTTTAAGAATCTGAGACTCGTGCCAACGATACCGCTGACTGGCCGATTTTCTCGGGGATCTCCCGTTTCCCCCGCTCTTGAATTCTTGTTATGCTTCATACTGACCTCACTTAACCTTTATCGGCTCTCAAGACCTCGCTCTTAAGAGCAGCCAAAATATCTCCAGTCCACTCCAAACACAGACTGGTATATATTAAAATATTCCGTGTGAATTCCTGTGAAACTAGTATAGGTACTTGCATTGAACATTGCTTGAGGGTTTCCACCATTAAAACTTTATGTTAACCGCTGAAAGTTCCATAGACACACGCCGCATGACAAAACACATCACGTCAGTTCGGAGCCATGCGCGTAGCGTTGTCGTCATTATTGCTCCCGTGCTTCTCTGCCTAAAACGTGGCAGAATCCTCCAGGTAGGCGGGCATCTTAAAACCTTTGCGTATAAAATGGGTGGAGATAATGGTTACCGCACATTGAGAGGCAAATTAATGGAATGAGCTATCGCTAGGAATAGGAAAATCTGGCAAATGCATTTGAGGATAAGCTGTACATAAAACATGAGTGCATTTATGTTATGCTTCCAATTGGACACGCCCAGGTGAACTAAGAGTCAATAAACAGGCATGCCAGGTAACAAGCATCGAATCCCGTGCTCATCTGGTCTGAGGTAAAACAATCTATTATACATCAACAAATGTCGTAGAGCTACCTAATTTTCAGAAAATATTTTTTAAAGATGTGTAAAATGAGTTTACAGCGTTCTTTCAATATTGTTATCTTTTGTGTCCTATATTATGTAAAAATTAGGTTATCAGTAGTAGGATTATAGCGTTTCTGGTACAAGGGCGTGGAGCATCGGAGACGGAGCCGGCCGGCCAGCCATATTGTTACGTGAGCATCCGCCATCTTGGAAGTCATTGAACTTGACCCATGACTGTTGACCCTTGACAACTGACCTTTGACCTCTAACCCCCAAAACACAAAAATATCTGAGAAATGATTAAAAAAATTATAAAAAATTATTGTAAAAAATGTAACTGAAAATGTTTCAAAATATATAAAAAAATATCTTATTGAAATCGTTAAAATAACCAATAAAAATATTTTTATTAAAACTGTGCCATTTACTGGCATGGTAAGCATTTAGATTTTGTTTGTTTTATTTTATTACCTTTTGAGTGTTTGCCTTTGTGGTCAGAAAAACATTTATTTTGGCAAAGTCTGTATCTTCATTTGTCATTGCAATCAATTATCCCCTTTTGGTGATCAAATAACTGTTATTCAAATTATGTCTGCATCATTAAATTTATTATGTATAGCAAATTGTATTAATAGGAGAAAAGCATTAGTATCTGTAAATTTTCAAATTTTGTACGTCACTAATTTTTGTTAATGTATTTAACGAATATTTTCGTTAAACTTGTATTTCTGCTGTTCATTTCGTTATAGGTGGCAACACTTTTAAGTAATGTCATTTAATGTATAATTGGATTGATTTTTAAGGTTATAGAGGACAGCACTTTTTGTAAATCACTTTATTTCTGCATTAAGTATGTTATTAGTATGGCAATATCAGATGCTGTAAAATTTGATGAATTAATTGTTTAGAATCCTTATGCTTTGAATAATTATTTTTTGAGCATATATTTTTCTGAAAGCAAGTATAACCATAGAAATATCGATACTGCTATCTATATGTATCATGTAAAGGAGTGCTGACGCGATGTTCTGTCTTCTACTTCTCGACATCTTGAAAATGTGACTAGTTTTTTGGTGACTAGTGATATTATCTTGTTACATTATGTAAATACTTCATTCTCACCACATTCGGTAAGTTTAAAGTGTTATTTATTTTCCCGGCGAAGTTTCGTTGTAATTTTTGAGCCCGTATAATTTTTATTTTGTCCTTAAAACTGTTGTTTAGTGCTTTCGCAGTTTGATGTGCCTTACACCATGGAGCCAATGTAGTTTCGGCCATTTTCACCTTGTGAACGAGGCGATACGTCTCTGTTGTTCGTAATTGTGCGAACCACCTTCTGGAGAAGGCCAAATAATGGCTCGCGTCTGCACCACCTAAATCAGGAAAGAAAAACTTTTTTATTCTAAGATATTTCTTTCTTCTGGCAAGCATGAAGTAAATTGTGCGGGTGTGCTTATTCACCCATTACAGTTCTCAAGCATGACATGAACATTCTTCTTCCTAATTAAAATCAAGAATAATAGAATAAAACACTTTGTAACAACCACATCAACACAATATTATTCTTAAAATTAATGAATTGTCTCGTTTTGCGAGGTGCACCTCTATTGTAATAAGTTTTCCCCACTTTTAATCAATTTTACCTCTATCAAGTATATTCATTTAAGCCTACCTTTATGTTTGGTGAATTCATTCTTGTTGCCACCATGTTAATTAATATAACCTTCCAAGTTTTTTTGTGCTGAAACTATATGCATTCTGATATTATGAAATGGCAATACTCAGCTATGTAACAAAATGTTTATTTATTTACAGGAATCATCTTTTATAAAAAAGTAATTATTAAATACATTTGTGGGTCACAGAATTTGTGCACAGTATTGTTCTTTCATAATATAATTTCCCCTAATTCAGTCATGTCTTTTAATGTAAAGTTTTCTTTACTGTTTTTATGTACATGATTGACTGCGTGGTAGTGATAGATATTTTTTTAAGACTCGGCCTAAGTCGCTTTCAACTACTGTTCGTGAAACAAAGGTACGCGCAACCGGATCCACCCTTTTTGTATTCGCCATCTTCGGTCTTGTAAGTTGTGTCTTGTCGAGGTCTACTGCACCATCCGACATATAACTTGTATTACCCGAGGTGTTGGATCATAACTTGCCGCCACAGCTGCCATATTGTTACGTGACTCATCCGCCATCTTGGAAGTCATTGATCTTCGACCTCTCACCCATGACCTTCGACCCTTGACCTTGACCTCTGGTACACCAAGACCCCCCAAAAATGATTCTTAAAAAATTACATAAACAAATATTTATTTAAATTTTTTAAATTATGAAAAAATAAATGAAAATATATTATTAAAGAATAATTTAAAAGTTCATAAAAAATCATTAAAAAATAATAATGAAATATTAAATTAAAAATTTTTAAAAAAATATTTAAAACAGCATTTAAAAATTCTGCTCACCTGGCAGTCTTTTTCCTAAAAAATTATTCTTTTTGCCTTAAAAAAAATTTTTCCTTTCAAATTAACCTTTTATCCGTAAAAAATTCTAAAAAAAATACCCAAAAATTAATTAAACTGTATGTAAAAATTAATTTCAATAAACTATATTTTCTGGGGGTCCTTCCAGCACCACATTGTGCCATTTTTAATATGTCACTGTTTTTACATGCATTTTTAAATATGACATTAAGTTTATGAGTATGTCCCTTCCATTTTGTTTTAATGTGACATTATTTTTTCTGTCATCATTTGTGTATTAAATATATATCCCTTACTTTTCGAATATACGCCACTGTCAATTTATAATTATGTCTCTATTTATGAACAATTTTTATACTATTTGAGATAATAATTTTCAACACGCAAGTAAATTACTACTGTGCATGTATTTTTATTAATTGCCTTGTTAAATATTTAATTTTTATTATGATGGTAATTAATACCGTTATTCTCATTTCGAAATATGTATGAGCTGTTTGATTTCTAAGTAAAGTCTATTTGCCCTGTATTTATTTATGTCAGTTTTCGTTTTAGTAAAAGTATCGTTACATATTTTTAACTTTGGTTTATCTGGCTATATAAATAAATTAATTTTCTTATTTCAACCTACTTAATAATGGATTATCAATATTTTATCATTTAATGCTTTTTCCCGTATATTTCATTTCAATTCTGTTCAGGTTTGGGACTTTCAAAGCTTCGTTCTCAATCGTGTTAGCGGCTTCTAAGCCCGCATTTCATGCATTGTTTTTCTTTTGTACCGGACATGCTGTGCAGCGTAGCACATTACTTTTGTCTCGCCATCCGCAGTCCTCTTCAACGCGCTGTTTTCTGCCATAGCTACTTCTGCACTTTTCTTGCTGTCACCACGTGATTGCTGCGTGACTATCTATAAAAAAAACCTCTGAATTATCACATGATCCTTGCTATCTACGTAGCATTTTCGCTACTTTTGTTCCTCTGATGCCATTTAGAGGCAACCCTGGTACTAGCCATCTTTACTGCTCAGTGTTTCGCCTGAGAGTTTTTCTAATTACTTTTCGTCTTGGTCTGTCGCCAGCATGTGGTTTTTACGCAGTGCTACAGCCATGATGAGTCCATTTTGGACTTAAGCTCTTCCTTTATGTGTTTGAAACACATTTTTAACATCACGTAGTTTAGGAGACCAAGATGTGGTATGGTGTGTTTAGTTTCTGTTCATTGAATTTCAGGATTTTTGTCATTTTGTCTGTTTCTTCATTCTGATTCAACATGTGATTGTAATATATCACGGCCCTCTTCAGCATGAGCTTCCAATTGTTCAAGTTCTGTGCGTTTCCTCTTTTTCAAACCATTCCACATGTTGGTAGAAAATGTTGTGATCTGCACATTCCTTCCTGGGGAATGAATTCTACTGGCCACCAATCAAGATGCATTTGGCAATTTTTCTCTTTTTCAATCAATGCTTATGGACGCTCTTCACATTATACGAGTTATTATGTCTCTATAAACCTTTTCTTAATATCTACTGGGTCGTGTTTATATAACGTACTTTCATTTTACAAAATATATTCTCAAAATTATGCTATTTTGATCCTATTACAGTCGTTTTGCGGACGTAATTTTTTAACCTTAAATATACGGTCACATTTCACTTTTCCTTAAAATATGCCTGTGACAAAATATATTATTTTTAATATGTAGGAAAAGATGATAAACTTTGATTGATTAAATTAAATCTCTATGAATATGTTACCTAATGTTTAATTCTGTCGGTTGTGGCATTACTAATTTTATTTTGTCTGAAACCACAAACTCATATTTATCTACATTTGCGTCGGTATAAATTTACTAATATTCTATAAACCATGACACTATTACTCGCAAAATATATATTAATTTTTCTGTTTGTAGTAATGCTAATTTCATTTTAGTATATAAGAATATTGCACTTAAAACAATTATGTATAATGGTATTTATATAACTAATGAATATTATCCAGGCGGAAATTAATATGATTAAGAAATTTAATACTAATATGATTTCTGAACCCTGCTTTTGTTACATTATATATTATTGTTCATTAATGATAACTCTATACAGCCCATTAATTGGTATTGTTCTCACTAATAATTTTTATTAATATGAAGTATGCCTCATCAAGACTATTTTGAAGTATCGTGGTAAAATCAAGTATATTATAAGGGGCTATATCAAATAAAATTCAGTTTCATAACATAGCATATAATGTTATCCCAGGTGTATACAAGCATTCATTGGTAAAAGTAATTTAAATGTTACACCCCGAAACTATAATTATGTGATATTATTTATTCTTTTATATTTCATGATGTATTCAAGATATCTTACTGACAAACTTCTTGATATTTGTTAAACAGTTGCTTACAAAGATTCCCTTTCTTTATAATTATATACACAATATTAATAAGATATTTAATAAATTTCAAAAGCTTGAGCACACCACTAGACACAAATTTTTATTTCTTCACTATAGACATATTACATCTGGACCATTATTTTTAATTTTATTCATGCAAGTATTAAGTCTAGTTTATATTGATGTTTCGTAATCTTTTGTGCATTGTACGATCACCCAGCACACATATTTTGTACTTACGCCAGTAGTATATATGTATATGTTTTTTTCTTCTCTACCTTATATACAAGTGTTATGGGAAAGGAAGCCCGAAGGAAGGGCGGGATTTTATTGCATGTAAGGGCTAACCCCGTACGCATACAAGGGAAGGGAGTCATGAAAGGAGGCGTGCATCACGGCGGAGTGGGATTAGACAGCCATGGCCAGCAATTGGGGCCATGACTATCTCCATAAGTGGCCTGTAGCTAAGACTATAACTAGAAGAGCAAGGTAAAAACCGTCAAGAGAGACGTAAAAACCCTTGTGACAGGAAATAATTTAAAATATTCATGCATTAAACAGAAATGCTACAGGAGACCGAGCGTTCGGAAACGTGTTGTTGTTAGTATGGGCGAAAATCTAGTTGAGAGGGGGCAGGAACTTTATTTGTGATTAAGTTTAATTAGAGATGTGGCGCTGGTCTAACGAGAGTGCCGCTTTCACGTCACTCTGGTGAGGGGAGTGGTGCTTTGGGGCCAATTCCCTCCATTCCTCCAGTGGACCTGAAACTAAAGAAAAGACAGCAGTGAGCAACAGCAGTGCCAATGCTCACTGGTCTTTACTGGGACCAAGAGAGATGGTGGAACCTGTGCAAGGAAAAATTAATAATTATCCTAAACGATCTAATACTAACATGTGTCCTCGGGGACAGGTGTGTTTTAGTCTATTGCTGTTCTACCTCGCAGCGAGCATGCCTTCATAGCCATAGGCTGTAATAGAGTCTATTTCCTCCCATAATTCTGCGAGTGCACTGAACTTCGTAAGGGAGGGGTGAGATCTTCTTTTGTCGATTGGACTCTCACCAGCTGCTGTAGAGAGCACGCTATCGCTACTTCCTCTGCATTTATGTTGCAGATATAACCTCCCAGAGACTGCCTTGGAATCGGTAATAGCGATCGGGCCATACATACATACAGCTGGCTGGGATGAGAGGAATAAACATAGGATTAAACTTCATTAACTAAAACTAGGCAGAGCTGTCCCTGCAGAACAGCTCATATTATCCTACTCCAACTTAGCCTAAGTGTGGAAGTATTTAATTAAAAGTGCAGGGGGGTAGAACGCCACACGACGCCGCTTGCCTCTACAGAACTGCAGAGGCGGCCTTGGAATCGGCTGCAGCACAGAGCCATACCTGCAAACAGCTGGCTGGGAAGAGAAGTTAAACCTAGGTCAACCTAATTGAATAAGTAATTATAATTTGTTTGAGCTGTATCTTTAGGACTGCTCAGATTGGAAAGGCTGCGCAAGTTCTATAATGAGTGGCTCAGTCATTTTATTATGTCTACTGTAGCCACTTTTTATTCAAATGTTTGCGGTGATTTTCTTTTCGAGGGCTAATTCTCTCTTTATGAAGTGGATATTATATCTTCTTATGGTCGCACTAATTGTTTGTTGTTTGTCACTCGTTTTCCCAAGCGACCGACATTCACAAGTTGTTGTTTTCGCTCGACTCTTTTTTTTTTTCCTCGTTCGTGTTCACACAGTTCTGATAACGTAAATTGTATTCCACATCTCAAAGAGTTATTATAGTAAGTGATTTGTTCTTTCTATGTTTACTAATCATTAATATTATGATGTTATATCGCATTTTGTTGTTGTTTTTACAAACACGATATTTTGCTACAAAGTTTTAGTGACTTTTAGGCCTTACAACATGGCGTCGCGCTCTGCGCTAGTGTTTTCAGGGATGCCAGCTTCACTCTTCTAATGACACTAGGGCTTTGTTTACCTTTTTCGTCCACATTTTTAATGTGTTTAAAAGTTATCAATTTTGATTGAATAATTTAACTATTTTTTTAATTACAAGTGCATATTTAATAATTGTGCCAGATTACTGGCCCGAATTTGGTTTATCTTCCATAAAAATAAGTATTATCTTTACCCAGTCTTTCACTCTTGCCTGGTGATTATGTGCGAGCTTCATTGAAATTTTTCCTGCTTGTGCTTTTACCAAACTTTTTATAAATATATTAATTTAATTAATTAATTTACAAGTCTTTTTATTATGCCATTCATCTAAGGCAAATTATGTTTTGTATTGCTCAACAATGTTTACATTATCATCTCTGATATATCTAATGCATTTTCTTATGAATATGTGATTATTTTTTCATCATTATATATTTAGTTCATATTTGATATATTTTCATGATTTTTTTTTTTTTTTACTTTTGCACTGTTTCTCTTTGTATTTCTCCTACACACTTTGGTACTCTCAACCTTTAAATATTAATTAGGGATTATTATATTTACACCTGGTTGTTTATTTATTTTTTACAAGTTTGTGATTTCCAAGTAACAAATAGTTTCTGTGTACTTCGTATGGGTCATCGCTATCCATCTGAAGTGGCAGGTGAAAATATTAGCACAACATTTGCTTCCCACTTTCTTCCTCTAGCCCTCTGAGGCACTTTCTTGAAGTAAGGGTAACTTCCGTGCCTCACAACCAGCTTCCTCGAGTGCCTGGGTACATTTTCTTCTGGCTTTCTAGCTCTTTGCTCTGGTCCTTGGCCAGCCCGTTCAGTGCCTTAGGTACTCGTTTGGAAGACCCATTCATTGTAAATTGTTTGTCACAGTGGAAGATTGCAGAGTTCCATATAACGTGAATAATTAATTGATTTTTAGCATTTTCCCTAAATTTTATTTAATGTAATTACTTAAGTTTGTTTCTGAACTTAGAGTGTCCATTGTTTGTCGTACCTCCTCTGTTGTTTATATGCCACTTTTGGTCTATTTTTTTAGGGTGTCCAGAATACTCATAGTTAATTACTTTTCATTTACAGGTTTGTTTTTCTTGTTCTCTGGTACTTTTCAGCTTTGAAATTGTTACAGTTTCGGTGTGCCACGGCAGTTTCTCAAGTGGAAGGGGTCTGCTGCAAGAAGTTCGTCAGGACACCGGTTTCCCCCAGTGTTTGCTGTAGAAGAGGGCACGCTGTCCTTTCTCCAGCTGCTACTGGTGGGTTCTATGCTGCTCAGCACCTGCTTAAGGAGTCTGCTATGTGGCATCACATCTGAGGTAGTCTTCTGCAAAATTTTATTTTTATTTTTACCTGTTGTGTCGGGATAAGGGATTCAATTTCGCGCTGGCATTTGTTGCTCGTGTCTCGAAGTTTCGCAAGCTCATTTTTCGCTTTGAGTTTTCCCTGATCACGTGCATAGTGCTCAAATTTGGTGTCGTTGTTTGGTGAGTGTTCTGCGGCAGCACTGGTATGAGACGGTGTGGTTGCATTGCGTCTCTTCGAAATCCTCAGCAAATCTCTTATGCCTACACCGAGTAAAAGAAATTGTCTAAACAACCAAATAAATTATGCTGACATTAATTTTGCTGTTTTAGACCAACTATTGTTAAATCGAACACTGGATTGTTGAAGTAAATATAGCGATATTTTTTTGTTTTGAACAAATAATTTTGTTGGTGTATTTTTTCAAATCAAACGAATGTTTTGCTGACTATACCCTATTTTTCATGTATGGTATGCACAACTATTTATCTATATCAATTTTGCAAAAATCATATATAAGTTTTTAATATGCCTACGCATGCTTGCTTTTACAAAACGATTTATTTAAATCAACTATATATTTGGCGAAATATTTTGACATGGTAAATTTAACCATTTGGATACGTCCGTCTGAACAACGAGCTTGGTTGGTATCCAGCGAGTGCAAGATGGCAGACCATGAAACAAGAATGCTCATAATTTCACGGGGATTTGAAAAATTAACACCTGTTTTTGAAGGTATGTGACGTTTCGTTTCTATTTTTTGCATTCCTGTTGCCAATATGGACTAATTTCAGTGACATTTCATAGTGTTTTAAAACTTTCGTGCTATAATGCCCTTGTTCTATACGTAACCTAGATTTAAAGTAATGAAATTACTTTTATTACGTTTCCGAGGCGTGTTTCGAAATAACAGCCCAGAAACAAGTAGGAGTAAGGCACGCGTGCTAGATTTTAGAAATATTTTTTAAAAGAACATATATTTTTGTTACGTTACGAAGGTGTGTTTAAAAACAACAGTACTTAGAATCATGAGGGGATAAAGTAATGTTATTCGAAAACTACAACGAATTCTTAAAATTCGACTCGTGGAGTTTACGACACGAGAGGGACATCGTTCGTGCCCTTGGCGGAAGGGTACTCACATTCATACATTAAAAAAAAAAATTATTTTATTAAAAGAAGCAACACTAATAATTAGGTCGAATAAATTCATGTCTGGTTTAACTAAATTATGTGGTAAAATATTTCTTAGTAGACAAGCCAAATAAATGCACTTTTGTTTTAACACAGGCATATATATGGCCCAACAAAATTATTTGGTTAGAAGTAATTGTATTATTAGTCAAGCCAAACCGCTGCTTGGTTGTTTTAACACAGGCATGTTGAAGTTCAACAGAAAGTTTTGGTTAAAAGAAACCACTGCTGTGGTTCTACAAACCTGTGGACTGATTTGATTCAGTAGTGTATATCGGTTATTATTACAGCAATATAACATTTTTGAAACAACTAAATAATACCAAACCAATCATTTTGTTGCGCCAAGCAATGATCTTGATTGCTAGTAGACAAATATACCATTTGGTTGTTTCAAACGCATTCCATTATGTTCTACCAAATATTTTTCTCAGTGTACCTAACCTCATTTCATTTCATTCAGTTACTTTTTAACAATCTTGTATTGATTTCCTATAAAATTCAGAAGCTTTGACTTCTATTGAATTTGTATTACAGTTCAAATTATCCGAATGTTTTTATTGAATTTTCATCTCGATTGTGACTGTTAGGTCAACGAGTTTTGTACTATGCACATCCTGTCAACAGGAACGTTGACATTTTTTGGCTTTGATGCCAATCACTCCATTATGAGTCCTTAATTTTTTTAATGTAGTTGTACTGTTTAGGAGCTGTAGAACGTAACTATGCACTTCTCAAATAAATTATGTGATCCTGACTTCGTCTTGTTCGCGGACTAATCACCCATTGAACCGAGCCATCTTAGGATACATTTTATTGTGTGAGATCACTATTTCAAGAAAATCTGTGGTAATAGGTTAAGTTATTTATAGGTTAATGTATTTGGTCAACTTGTTGTGTTCTCATTGTTATTGTATATAATTCTAAGTGTATATTTGGAGAATATTTTAGTAACCATTCCTATCATCGTGTCTTTATATAAAACTAATTACTGGCTGAGCTAAGTGCGGTCAGAACTTTGCATGACTTTCGAGCCTATTACAGTTTTTCGGGTTTTTGTCCTTCTTGTTTGTGGCTTTATTTTGGCAGTAGTGTTTGTGATGTCGGCCACAACATGTTTGTTTTTCTCTTAGGCTTTGTGGGAAAGTTACTTGACAACCCATTTCATTAATTTGTCCCCGAGTCTTGTCACAAAAAATATTTTGACTCGTTGTGGTCCTTGTGGGTTTCTCGACTGATTTGCCCTGAATAATTCTACCCCCCTTATTGAACTATCATGGAGTATAACTTTTGCAAGCTGATTTGTTTTGATAAAGTCTAAGTATTTTCAGCTTATATCTTGACATTGTTTTATTCTGCTTGCGCATGTCAATGTTGTTTTACATACGTATTATATGAAGTTTTTATCTATTGTCTGTTATATCAAGACAATTTTTTCGCTCCAAGTTCTCTTTTGAGAGGAGTATGTGCGGTTTTAAATATGTCACCTTTTTTTTACGATCATTTTTAAATATGACATTAAGTTTTTAATATGTGTCCTTGCCATTTTTCTATAATGAATCAATATTATTTTAGTTGTGTCTCCATTTGTCTCTTAAATATGTCTCCCTTATTTTTTAAATATGCGCAAATGTCAATTTATTAACATGTCTCTATTTTTTAACAATTCTTTAACTATTAGAAATAATAATTTTCGATACCCAAGTCAATTACTAATTTAGAAATATTTTTATTAATTGCCTCATTAAATTTATTATTTGTATTATAATGGTAATTAATAACTATACTCATTTTGAACTATATACGATCTATTTTAATGTTAATTTCCCCAATATTTATTTATGTCAGTTTTCGTTTTAGTAAAAGTACTTTATATAATTTAAACTTGCGTTTATCTCGCTATATGAATCAATCAATTTTCTTATTTCAACCTACTTCATAATTGTTTATTAATATTGTATCATTTAAAGCTTTATCCCGTATGTTTCGTTTCAATTCTGTTCAGGTTTGGGACTTTCAAAGCTTCGTTCTCAATCTTGTTAGCGGCTTCTAAGCCCGCATTTCATGCATTGTTTTTCTTTTGTACCGGACATGCTGTGCAGCGTAGCACATTCTTTTTGTGTCGCCATCCGTAGCACCCTTCAACTCGCTGTTTTCTGCCGTAGCTACTTCTGCATTTTTCTTGCGTGACTTTCCATAAAGAAACCTCTGAAGTATCACATGCACTTTGCTATCTACGTAGCATTTTCGCTACTTTTGTTCCTCTGATGCCATTTAGAGGCAACCCTGGTACTAGCCATCTTTACTGCTTGGTGTTTCGCCTGAGAGTTTTTCAAATTACTTTTCGTCATAGTCTATCGCCAGCATGTAATTTTTACGCATTGCGGCGGTCGAGAGGAGTCAATTTGAGACTTGAGTTCTTCATTTATGTGTAGAAGAAAGACATCTTTAACATCATGTAGTTTAGGAGACCAAGATGTGGTGTGGTGTGTTTAGTTTCTATTCATTGAATTTTTTTGGTTTGTTTTCTTTTTGGCTGTTTCTTCATTCGGTTTTAACATGTGACCGAAATATATATACACTCATCTGGCGAGTACCGTTATAATTGTTATAGTGAGAGATTTACGTCTGCAATATTCACGCCTGCACGACCCTCTTCATAACGGTCTTCCAGTTGTTAAATTTCGTGCATTTCCTTGTGTTCATTCCATTCAACATGTTGGTTCAAGATGTTGTGATCTGCACATTCCTTCCTGGGGAATTAATTCTACTGGACACTAGTCAAGATGCATGTGGCAATTTTTCTCTCCTTTAATAGACGCTTGTGGACTCTCTTCACTTTCTACGAGTTATTAAGTTAGTGTAAACTTTTTTTTTACTGTGTCGTTTTAATATAATGTAATTTATTATAACAAAATATATTCTCAAAATACATACCTCTATTTTAACTTATTACACTCGTGTTTGCGAACGTAATTTTTTAACCTAAATTATATGGATACATTTCTCTTTTCCTTAAAATAGGTCTGTGACTACATACATTTTTTTTTAAATATTTCAATGTGTTGTGGATATCAACCTGCTTCCATAAAAATGGATAGATTTGTAACACACATGTGCATCTACAAAAGTAAATGTGTAATTTTTGGGTAGATCTCTGCGGATTAAAAATCAATCGTACAAGATATAAAAAAAAACATTCGCCTTGAAATTCAACCCCACGTGCTAACATTTCGGAGTAATAACTCGCAATGAATTGAAAAATCTGCAGTGCTACATCAGAATTCATTAATTCTTGAAAAATTGTGGCATTTATCATAAAAAAACACACACAGCGGCATTTTCATTTCACAAAGACAGTAGGTTACAAAGCCACAGGAATAAATCAAAAATATGGTAAAGTTACATTTTTAAATACACTATTTGCAATCAAACGCATCTAATTTATAGAAGGGGGTGCGTATATATATATATATATATATATATATATATATATATATATATATATATATATATATATATATATATATATATATATATATATATATATATGCGTGTGTATACATCACCTTTTGCTCAAGTGGAATGTACCAATCACTATATGCGGATACGAATGTGTGCATCTGAGTAGCACAGGCGTTGTTTTAAAAACAGTATTGTCACTTTGTTATTTGAACTCGATAAAAACCTGCCCACGCCTAACCACTGTCGCTAAACGTCAGGCAATACGAAGCAGATGTTTATGTGTCGGCTGTAACACGAAGTCAAGGCCGACGGGTTTCCTATCGAATGCTGAAGTGGTTTTGCATACTTACTGCCCGCAATAAATGTATTGGAACCATCATCCCAAGTACATGACGTCAAGACCCCATTTCGCTTGTAAAAGTGGCATTCGCATGACTGGCGAGAAGTTTTACAAGCGGAGCGCTATCTCAATGTAGCAAGGTTCCACCTGTAAGCCAAACAGAAATTCGCTAAATGCAGTACGCAGCTTGTTCTCGTAAGTATGTTACAACATCAAGAGGTGATCTCGAACTAAAAAATCAAGTGGAAAATACACGTAAAACTTGTGGCTTAAAGTGATTAACAAGGATTTAATTATGAAATATCGGAAACTATTAGAGAGGACATACGAGAAATTCCCATAAAGTATCAGCACGCAACACATTCACCACACATGCCACTCAGATTGCCTACCTCCAAGGTACAGGATGGCACCCTTAACTTTGTGATGGGGTAGAGGACTATTTCCTCGTGAACTGAGCAAGTAAGAGTATTATATAAAATCTACCTTCTTTTTGCGTTTGGACATGATGATTACGTTTTGTAAATTTAACAAATTCTTGGAGATATAAACATTTGCTGCCTAGTGAGAGTAGAAACACGTGGTTCGTTTTCTGAATGGGGATGTTATTTACAATTGCCCTTTTAAGTAGCGTAATAACTTAATATCTCTCTTACAGTTAAATTATATTATGAATAAAACGATATATAAACGTGATAAGTTATGAATATTGACACTAAGGAAGTAGAAATTTCTTTATCACCATTACAGTAAGTATAAGCTTCACTTACATATTTACATGTTTCATGATTATTGTAGCATCGTATTGCTATTAATATTATGTAATGAATTATTTATCTCATCTAAAACTAGAAACTGTTTGTTGGCCCAACGGCTGGCTCTGGTATTAAGCCAACGTTGGAAAACGTAGGTTGGCCTAATTTCAAAATGTCACTCGGGGCAACGTTGGCCCAATGTGTATTTTTTGCTTTTGCTTCCAACTGAAATATGACGATCAACCTACATTTTTGGGCCAAAGAAAATTTATGGTTTTCTGAGTACTTTCCTGAATTCTATTTCTTTAAAACATGCCATATCATTAAAAAACCAAATTTCTGTTTGTTGGTCCAACGTCTGGCTCTGCCATTATGTCAACATTGGAAAACGTATATTGACCCAACGTCAAAATGTCACCCGGGGCAACGTGTTTTTGCTTTGGCTGACAAATGAACTATAACAACTAACCTACATTGTTGGGCCAGTGAAAATTTATGGTTTTCTGCATGCTTTCCTAAATTGAATTTCTTTCAAACATATGCCATATAATTACAAAAAATAAATAAAAAAATAATTTTTTTTAGCTTTACGTTGGTTTGTCGTGTGTCTATTACAGATCACCAAACTAATATGGCAGAAACCCAACCACTAACTAAAGTTGGCATTACGTTGGTTATTAGAAGTATTTTGATAATTTATTAAATAATAATTTTTTCTCTTTCAGAAAGGCGTTCACTTAGTCATTTATCCACAGTTAGCAATGTATTGCGAATATGTGTTATTGCATAAAATAATGCCAACTTATAAACAACGTTCTGCCAATGTTTGTTACCATAGTTTTAAATAAATATTACCCACTAGTAGAACAATTTAATAAACACAGAAAAGCTAATATTACTCATCACATACCACTTTACATTACGACCTAAAAAATCCATTTGTAAATGTCGTTTCGAACCTATTACCCTTTGATTAACAGCCCGACATCATATCCATTAGACTACTGTAGCTTGTTATCTATTGGACTACTGTCACTTATTATCCGAGAGCGGAAATAGCTCTGTATCATCATATTACTGTTTGAATATAAAATGTTGGCTCAACTTATAAAATTCATGCCAATTACCAACTATGTCTACCAACGTGCTGCCAACATTCAGCCAACCACGACCATAAAAATATATTTGAAAAAAAAAATGTATTCAAATCCTAACTGGTAAGCAAACATGAACAGTTATCGATAATTCTTTGATCCTATACATAATATTGAGTATGGTTGGAAATATATAAGTTACATAATATTGGCCAAATAGAGCAATAAACTAAAGAAATAGTACTGATTATCAACTGTTAAGTCTCCAACATTATCTCAACATTAGATTAACAAAACATATTTGAAAGAAAAATGGTCAGTTATATGAAAAACATTTGCACTTCATTAAATACATGAAAGGGACATTGTTTTCATTAAGAATACATATTCCCTAATATTGACTTAAAACGATGGATGTACAGTACGTTGGCAGAACGATGTTTAATAGTTGACATTATGTATGCAATAATATATCTTCGCAAAACATTGCTAACTGTGGATGAATGACTGTGTAAATGCCTTTCTGAAAGAGAAACAAATGGTATTTAGCAAATTATTAAAATACTAAGAATATCCTACGTAATACCAACGTTAGATAATATTTGGGCGTCTGTCATTAGATTGGTGATCTGTAATATACACATAATAAACCAACGTAAAGCCAACAATCAGCATTTTGGTTTTTTCAATGATATGGCACATGTTTGAAAGAAAGAAAATTTACCAAAATGTGTAGAAAACCATAACATTTTATTGGCTCAATAAAGTAGATTAAGCATCATATTTCAGTTGGCATCCAACGCAAAAATACACATTAGGCCAACGTTGCCCTGAGTGAGATTTTGACGTTGGGCCAACATACATTTTCCAAAGTTGGCCCATTGCCAGAGCCAGATGTTGGAACATGACGATCAATATATATTGAAATACAATTAGTTTATGTATTAAAACACAAAATGTTCAAGCAAACATGGAAAATTATGTTTTATTTTCACATCCCAAACTTTCTGTGGAGCATTGTTGAGATTATGTTGTTTATACAATGTTGGCCCAACTAACGAAAAATGACCAAATACCAACCGTTTGGTCCCCAACATTGTTCCAACACAAAACCAACTGAAGATATCTAATAGAGAAATTGTCAGTGTCGTGAACAACATTAACATCTCATACAATATAGGAGATAGACATTGTTTCATTAAGAATAACTATTCCCTAACTTCGATATTAAAGTGTTGGTTCAACAATGTTGGCCCAACATAAGAATTAATACCAATTACCAACTCTATTTCTACAAACTTATTGCCAACATTTAGCCAACTATTTTAAAGTTTTCAAAAATTGCTCTTGCAGTACGTTGTGACATTTTTTGATGTAGTGAGTTATTGATCTATGTTTTTCTAAGGTATCTCGTAAAAATTTTTGAGTTAAAATATTTGGTTGGCATATTAAATTCGGCCAACGTTGTATTCACATATGTTTTCTAACCCAACATATTGCCGAACTTTCCAACCAAATGCCAACCGTTGGGCCAACATATGTTGCTACTTGGGAACAAGTATTTTGTCGCCCATCTTGTAAGATCGCACTACATGAATTAATCAAGTTTTTTTTGGCAAGATCTCGTTAAAAGTTGACAGGTTGCTACCAAATTTGGAAAACAATTACTTCTGCGGCAGTTCATATATACAAATACGTTTAAAATATGCCAAACACTTATTTTTCAAATGACTGGTAGCTAGCTATTTTAGCACAGTGTGTTATAATAAATTCCAAATTAACTTATTATGCTGGGAGTATATATAATAATTATCAGATATGTCTACACGGAACCTCTTTTGTCCTACATTTTGTAAGATGGTGCCATATTTATAAATAAAGTTTTTATGTCATATCTCGGGACATAATTGAAAGATTTCTACCAAATAAGGCAAGCAAATAGTAGCGCAGAAGGTTATGTTAACTGATATGTTTTACGTATGTAAGACTCTTATTTTTAAAATTGGCAGCCATAAAGCTGTTTTAATTTTGTGTGTTATATCGTCGAAACCATGTAATTAATTATAACTAATATATGTATGCTGGCTGTATATATTACAACCATCAAATGTGTTCACGTAAAACCTACTTTGCCTGCCATTCTGTAAAATAGTGTCACATGGCAAATTAAAATTACATGATATCCCCAAAAAAAATTTCTACGGAATTTGGCAAAGAGTAGCACTATGGCAAGTTATTTAAAGTGATAAACTTTGAGGGGGTTTGACACAAATATTTTTTAAATAACGGGAATATAATAATTTTAGCTCAGTATTATCTACGAAACTACAAACAAATTTCAGCTCAACTTTGTAAGCTGACAGTATCTATTATAACCATCAGACCTTCGATGCAATGCCTCATTTCTCTACAATTTTGTAAGATAGTGCCACGTGTAATAATACAGTTTTTATGTCGTATCTCGTGAAATAATCAACCCATTTTTTTTCTTCAAATTTGGCGAAGAAGTTGTACTGTGTTTGGCCATATTATTTCTATGTTTTAATTTAACTTTGTATATTGTATCTATTGCAATTCTGGAATATGCTAATACATAACATTCTTTCCTTCTGGGGCCACTGTGGCTGAGCGGTCAGCCTGCTCGCCTCCAACGATGAGGAGAACTGGGTTCAATCGCCGGTCGATTCACTCCCGGTTCAACGCATGTGGGAATCGTGCCGGACGATATCGCTGGTCAGCGGATTTTCTCGGGGATCTCTCCTTTTCCCCGCCTTTCATTCCGGTGCTGCTCCATACTCACCTCAATCACCCTCATCGACTCTCAAGAAATTGCTGTTAAGAGCCGCCGAAATCTCTTCTCTTCTCACTTCACTCACATTTTTCCCTCTATTTTTAGAAGATCGTCACATGAACAATGGATGTCTTATGCCACATCTCGAGGACAAATCACATGATTTAAATTAAAATTACACGCAAATATTTCCACAATATGGTATGCAATTTAACATGTGTTATGTGCGGCAGGCATTTTTTATTGGGGTCTGTATAAATAATTAAGAATAATTTGTAATATCTATGAAACGTTTCAACAGAACTTCGTATATAAAAAACTATTAATAAAGAACATCAATTATGCCTACAGAGATCCTCTTTTGGCGAATTTTTGCAAAATAGTTTTAGGTGAGCAAATAGAACATTTTTCCCTATTTCCGGAAAAATTAAACTAACGTCCACCAAATTTTGCACACCTACAGAAGGCCATTTAAAGTTAAATAATTTAAATGGGGCCAGACAATGATTTCCAAATGGCGACGATATAAATATTTCGATGTTTGGCATATCACAAATTTAACAAATCCGATCAAACTTTTTTTGCTGACAGTATCTGTTAGAAATATCGTGTACATACAGAGCCTCTTTTTAGGCAATTTTGTAAGATAGTCCCGTTTCAGAAAATAAGGTTTTTATGCCATATGTCAGATAGTAATCAACCGATTTCCCCCAAATTTTTCACACATGTAGCGTCATGGTAAGCCATGTAAACGTATGTGTTTGTAGTGGCTCATGCATTAATTTTCAAAATGATTGCCACGTAAATATTTCAGGTTAGTGAACCAAACCATTCAAACTTTAGAATAATTAAATCCTAATTCGATGCTCTGTTTATGGCAGCAATATACCCTAATTAATTTTACTGAAGTCTTTACTTTTCATCACAGAATGACTGGAGTTCAAATATCGCTCAATGCAAAGGTAGGCCAACACAGCATTAACTGGCAGTGTTCCCAATGGAGGGCTGTCCAAACTTGTACTTCAATTCCAGGCGGGTGTCCGGATACTTTTGATCACGTGGTAATACGATTACGAGTAGATAGTCTTAAGGGTCCTATGTACTGAAACGTTTTCTGTGAAATCGTTCTTTTCGCGTAAACGCGTATATCGATGAATAAAAGTTCTGGAAATATGACTTATTGTCAGAAAAGCTAACAAAAACTATTATCTATGATCTTGTTATTGTTTTACTTTTGTCATATTAAGTGTATTCTTGGAGAAAAAAATTCTTGATAATGGTCAAATATCGCATTTTTAAAGCTTGCCTATGCAGTTTCCATAAGCGGCAAGCTAAAAGTACAAATATACGGACGTAGTTTGATCTGTGTACTTTCATCACGTGTAATGAAACCCCTAGGTAACAAATATAATTTGCACAGTACAGCGTTACGAAGGAAACACTGCACGCCTTGCGTGTAGTAGCAATGAGGCACTAGGCGTGCGTGTTAGTGTCGCCCGTATCGCTCCCTCACTTCTTGACCTTGGACGCGCAGCTACAGAGTCCCCTTAAAGAGCCCGCGTGGATGGCGATCAAACTGCGTTGCACTGTGTTCTAAATGCAGGTCTTTTTTAAACGAAACTACTCTCTATGCGTCCACTGTACTGGTCTACGAAAAGAACGTTCACTTCAGACTATGCCTCTCGGTTACTGCCAAGATGTCACGCACATTCAAAACATAGACTAAAGATGACGTAGACCGCTTATTCGTCTTCTGCACATGTTCCAAAATTGACCTACCCCAATCCTACCCAACTGTCAAAGTCACATGGTCAACAGCGATGAACGTGTTTGTTTATATCTTAATTTCTAAGATAACACAACTATTGTATTAAGAAAATACATTTACCAGTTGAAATTTTATCAAACTGCATTACGAATTGGCTAGAGCAAGTATACAAACATTAAAAAGCTCTTGATTACTAAAGAGTGTTCTTACCTCAAATCCAATCCACGCCATTTTTGCTAGACGTGGAGGCAGAAGACCAGTTTAATGTTGGGACACGGAGAATGGTTGTGCGCAGCCAGCGAGATAGATCTACCTCATCTTTAGTCTATGATTGGAAACACAACTTCGGAGCACTCCAAGATAACCAAAAACGGCTTTTTCAAAACGCTGTATCTCAAAATACACTCATTATATAGATACAGAAGTAATCGAAGGACATGCATTGAACCTTCCTACAGACTTTCCGTTAATAAAATAATAGTGTCACCTCTGAAAGTGCCATAGGTACTCGCAGCACTGCGACAACACTACGCGACAATTCAGAGCCTTGCGTGTAGCGGCGATGGTCAACTTACAGGGCGTGGCAGTCTCGCCCTTAGACCTCCCGCGCTTCTCGGCCTGAAACGCGGAGAACATCTACAGGCAGACGGGCACCTTAAGCAATTCATACAAGAATTTCAAGCCGTCAAAGCACATCATTAGCACAGCCAAAGAGGTGTTTAGCTTTAGAAATAGCAACCATCCCCAGCATAGAACAACAAAAGGCTTTTTGAATCAGACTTCGTTATGTAACCTTCGTCTGTAACTTTCGCGTATGATAATAGTTACTTAAGCAACTTCTTCATTTTCTAGTAATGTTTATGTATTTAAAGTGTTGGTACCTATTACACATGACGGAGTTAATTTTGATATTTGAAAGAAAAATTTTAAGTAGCGTAGATATGCTAATCGTCACAGAAAGAATAATTTTCTGGTGTGGTGAAGGAAGCTTCGTGTGAACGCAGCATTACTCGGTATTTGAAACCCGGAGCTATGCGGGATACGTATATATTCAATAAGTAGGAACAGGGTGTTTTCGCGAAAATATTTATGGCCATGCTAGACTTAAATTTCCTACGTCTACAACCACAACTTCCTTTGGTTATTGGCCGCGTGTCTACGGGAGAATACATGTCCTCATTTGACTGGACCAATCGTAATAACGCACTCCGATACTGAACGTCCATGATCCACGGACAGACACTCACTCGAGGCATGTGACATTCAAAATCATTCAACCACGAAAGTGTATATTAACTAAAGTGTTTTGGTGTATACAACTTGTCTTGAGATCTTTTCGCGAAAAAACACCCGTCCCTATCCATAATTTATGTATCAACGGAATTCATCTACGTTTTTCGTGTTTTCGGATTGCGTTACCGTACATGAACTATACATTTCCGTAAAAAATTCCCATAAATATGTAGTCACACAAGAAGCTCAGTGATTAAAACCATAGAATTGCGAATTTTTATCTGACTTTTAATGAGTTGAGAAGCCAGCAATCAGGAACTCTTTTCGCGAAAAAGTAGTGTCGGTACTCATAAGTAGCGCAACGCGATTTTCGCGAAAATAATTCCAGCCAAGATATAATTCTATTCATTTAAACTGAGAACAGCTTTCGCGATTGGATTACTTCAACTGCTGCGCGTCTTCGGTGCCTGCCCGCGAATCACAGACCTTCACTAACGGAGTAACTTAAATCTCACTGGCCCATTGGAATAACACACCGTCTTCGATAAAGGCAAGCGGCCAATAACGTGAGGAAAACAGCAGGTGTGCTAGTAGCGTATTTAAATCTAGCTTCCGTGGAATTCTCATCTCGTGAAAATGGTGGCCTTATTAATGAGTATACTCCATTTACGGTACCTTCACCCTTCTCCAATAAAACTTTTGGAAAATCACCACGTGTTTGGTAGGTATGATATTTTTCCTGAATATATCGGGTATCAAAAGAGTTTAAACTTTTAACTAATGTTAACATAAGAAATGTATTATTTTTTAATTTTAAATTTTACTTCATATATTTCATTCATAAATTATGTCGTTTCGTTTTTAATTGGTACGAGTAGCAACAGAAAAACAAATGTGTCTTGTTAAAGTCTAATTTGACTACTGACCCGAGAAATTCGCTAGTTCAATGACCTGTAGGCTATACTTCACAGTATTATGCACACTCATACAGATATCAAATGATTATTGGTTTATTGTTGTGGTAGTAAAAGTCGGTGGTTGGTCGCACAATTTCTTGCATGTTTGTCATTGGCTTATTTGTCTCCAGGAGGTGTCAAAAAAACACGTCGACCATTATACAAACGTAACATGATCGTACATGTGTGTGAATTCCAACAAGTCTAAAAATGAACCCGTGAAATTCTCGGGTCTATAAATATGACATAGTTGTCATGCAATATATTAAATTGAGGGAGCACGAATGTGGTGCATTGTCCCTTTGGAATAATTTTCTAGACCTAGTTAAGCTTTGTTTGTGTGAGAAAGAGGAATAGGAATATCCGGAATGCGGAACTCCAGCAGGGCTTCAGAAAAGTTGGTATAAACCACGAGTAGATTATAGAAGAGTGACGGAGAGGTTCAACAGGCGGTGTAACCCTATAAGTTACAGCGGCTAGCAGACGCCCAGTAGCCGAGGTTGATGAAGCTGTGAAACCCATGCGTCGCGACGTCTACCGCTATAACGTATAAATCGTGTAGATAGTTATGAATGAAAATTGTGAATGGGCTCCATTAGTCTCCCGAGTTGCTGGATGGAAAAAAACTCACACACACGCCTTTCGTTTTCTCGGAACGAAACGAGTCTTGAGGAAGAGGTTCTTGGTGAAAGATGTTAAGGGGGGTGGGGGGGGGGTGAGGGAGACCACGAGCTGGAGATAGGTGGGCGTAGCATGTTAATAAACAAAGGGTGCCACTAATTAGTGCCCGTCATAATTAGAAGGTGTTAATATGCGCGCCGAGCTCCGCGTCCCACTGATTTGATAACCATAACCGCTATTCGTGACTGTGAAGAATAATTGCTTTCTTCGTCGTCTCCTTTACACACGGCCATTCTCCACGTAACACTTCTCCCCTCCCCCCCCCCCCCCACCCCGCTTCCAACCCATTTTCCCTGGAAAGTTGGTGGCCCCTCCCACTCAACCCGTCTTCATAACTATGGAAATAAGATATGAGTTTTAAACTGCGGTGATTAGGGTGGTCCCGCCCGTATTAGCCTTAACATAAAAATTAAAGTCCCTCCCCTATCAACCAAACCTCACCCCCTCACCCCCACTGGCGTAATCGATTTGATCCCATGCGATGTCCGGAAATTAATTAATGCTGTAAGTGTACTGCTACTGAAGCTCCTTTGTTTTCTCAACGGGGCGGCTGGGCGGAGTAATTTGGGCATGTCGGCACACGTTCCCAGCGACGCCCATCCCTTCTAATGTCATCAACTTATACCAACAGAATTAGTTAACTTCTAACAGCCACTGACAGGCTACCATCCTCACGCACCCTAGCGCCGTTTCCGCCCAGAGCAATATAACAAGACCTGTCAGTGAAACTCGACTCGTACTGCAGCGACAAGTTTCTTCTGTCGCACATATTTCATAAAAAGTTAATAATTTTTAAAATTATTATATGACACACAGACAGAAATATTTTTACACCCAGTTTACTAAGGCTACAAACATAATTACGTATTTCGGAATAATGCGAACATGCTTAATGTGACAGGTTTTAATTAATTTTTTCTGTACTTTTTTAAGCACACGACTATTTCAACCTTAATCGAAATTAATGGCCAAAATAATTCCTAGAGGCATTACAATTATTTATCTATACTAAATACAAATTCATTATCAAATTAATAAATAATTTACTAAACAAATTTCATATCTAGTGTGACCTAATTGAGCAAAAGTTAGCGCATACATGAATGCAGTACAACCTTCCACAAAAAAAAAACCCAAATATATTCAGTACAGTAAAACTGGGCACTGAATTTATTTATTAGTATCTTGTTTGCTCCTGTGCTTGGCCTGCATGATGTCCGGGGCAAAAATATTTCAACGGGCATTCCACGAAACTTTCAAGTGAAGTAGATTTTATAATTTATTTGTTTGACTGTTGTTTAAATGGAAGGTAGTAAAGGAGACATTGCAAACTATATTAATGTAAGTTAAATTGTTCAGCTGTGCCATGTACAGGATTTAAACCAGCGACCCCTTTGTGGTGTATTACAGAATGAATAATTACCACATACTTAACGCGACTGGTTTGTAATCAAACTAGCTATCGTAATTAACTTGTTCAATCCTGCCATCAATATTTTGAGAGTATTCCTGTGATACTGGAAAGGAAAATTATGGAAATTAGATAGCGTAATTATTCAAAACCATATTTAAAGTATTCATATGCCTCTCCATACACTCATAAAATTAAACCATCCAAAATAATTCTCACTTATTTTTTGACGCCTAAAAACAATCTAATGGTGACAAATGACGATTAAGAGAAAACCAACGTATTTAAATATTCAAGTTTAAGTAGTCAAATTACTAGCATGGCTATAAAATAAAATATAGTGTACCGTTATCACAGATAAAGTATGGGTAATCAATGTGGATAGTAAATATTTTATTGGTTCTTGGTAATTTGTTACAAGAAACGAAACTCAAAGCTGAAGTAGGCCTACATAGCTAGTGACTGACAAAAATTACACAACAGTCATTTTAATTTCCACATACCTCAAAATTCCCACATACAACATCCTGTGCGATGAATTGAACATATATATATTTCCACATTATAGGACTAAAAATTAAAAATAATATTATTCGTTAGGGATGGAGGTTTTAATTAAATAAAAGAGTTAATTATGATTTCTTAATTTTATTTACAATAACTTCAAACAAAATTCTCTTGACTCGAATTCTCGCAATAAATTGGTTTCACTTGCTGTATACAATTAATGAATTCAATCAATTTAAATACAATATTACCTCAAATAAATTATTGTAATTCAATAATTAAAAATCAATCCCACCAGACAGTGTATCAAAACCTATTCAATTATTTTATTAATTATATGTATATTTTTGACAGTCGCAATAGTTATAATAAAATCCGTATCACATGTTCATTCAGTCCCACCTCAGTTTAGTCCATGTCCCACCAGTCCGCAATGTTCTAGAGTTCTCCGAGCGCCTTCGTGCACAGTAACCTTCACTCGACGGGTTTCACACCCTCTCGTCCATTTACACCACGAATACCTCGTCCGCCGTCGTCTGTCCTCTTCACCGATGTCACTAGCTGCAACACGTGTCGTTCTATTACCACACTCAGCCAATAGGCTTCCACAAAAAGACTGCTGACACTTGGACAGCTGCAATATTTATATGGTCGTAGGCCTTCGACCAGAAATTTCTCGAAATGACGCATTGCGCCGAGGGACGTAGTTGCCAGAATTTTCTTGGGCATCCTCCAAACTCGTCGGCTTCTCCAGCAGAGGGGAGGAGGGTCTGTGACGCCTGCCAGGAGCTGGGCGACGCGACGGGGCAGACCGGCTGATGAGACGGAGAAAGGGAGGGGATGGTGTGGAGAGGAGGTGGAGGGGAGCCAGCCCTCCCACAGCGCTGGCCGGATTTCGGGCAATTATCATCTATGGTGTTTATAAATATTGAATTAGATAGTGCTACATTAGTGCTGTTTAGTGCTTAAGTGTCGCCCTTATTGGTGCAAAATTACAGTTTCTGTGGCTATGTTATTGATCTGGGCTAGCTTATTGATCCGGACTAGATTGACGTCCAGCTGGCCCTTAATTTGGGCAATTATAATCTGTGGTGCTTATAAATATTGAATTAGTTAGTGCTACATTAGTGCTGTTTATTGCTCAAGTGTCGTCCTTATTGGTGCAAAATTAGTGTTTCTGTGCCTATGTTATTGATCTGAGCTAACTTGACCCCAAGCTGGCCCGGATTTTGGGAAATTATGATATGTGGTGCTTATAAATATTGAATAAGTTAGTGCTGTTTAGTGTTGAGGTTTTGTACTTATTGATGTAAATTCATATTTTCGGTGGCTATGTTACTGACCCATGCTAGTTTCACGTCAAGCTGGCCCGGATCAATAATATAACCTTAAAATGCATACTTACGAGCATTAACAATGATAATTGAGCACTAACAAGCACTAACACAGTAAAAATGAAAGATACATTAACAATTATATCGACGAACAAAATCCGGGCTAGCTTATTATTCGTACATTATTCGTACGAACGCGAGGTAATGTGTCATATATAATATAACAAGTTATTTATCTGCTATAGCTAGAGACACCTGATTTTCGCGAACACATTTATTACACAATTTAATTTAAAAACACACTTTTTCTCACATCCATGCTCGTGATTGGATGTTTTTAACAGTTAACTTGTACAAGGCATCTCTCCACGAATCACAGACATTTTGTATTGGTTTTATCCTGATTGGCATAGTAAGTAAAAAAAAAAGTCTTCTCTGAGATGAGAGATGTGGGCGGCTCTTAACAGCGAGGTCTTGAGAGCCGACAGGGGCGAAATGAGGTGAGAATGGAGCAGCGCCGGAATGTAAGGGTGGGGGAAATGGGATATCACCGAGAAAACCCGCCGATCAACGATATCGTCCGGTACGATTCCCCCTTGCGAAAATCCCGGAGTGACTCGGCAGGGGATTGAACCCGGTTAGCATTGGCAGGAGGTGAGCAGTCTAACCGCCCACCCACCGTTTCCCCTCTACTCTTGAAGAGACACAGCCAATAACATAAGGATAGTTACAGACCACGTGCAAATATTTTTTTGATAAATATTATTATCATAACTATAACTTAGGCCATATTTAACGATTTATTTCTTAAGTTTAATTTCATTTACCCTGGATTAAGAAATAAATTAAGGTAAACAGTAAATACAGCTTTCATTTTTGAAAGCTTGGAAAATTATTTCGCGGATGTTATTCAAAAAATTTTATATATTGGTACACATTTCTCGGTGTACCAACGTGTATTTCGATATTCTCTTTTGCACAAGTTTGGACATCAAAGTCTTATATTCACTCGAGCCACTAGAGTGTTGTTCATTGGTTTATGCTATAGTGCAAAGTCGTTGTTCAGTATTGTTCATGAGTAGGTCACACTGCTACTGCCTGTTTATGATTTAGAGACCAATAATAGCAGAGCAACACGAAAATAAAGGCTGTTGATGGTAAAGTGAGCACTTTTGAAATAAACCCTTGAGAAATGATGCTGCCTCTACCTGCAGTTATTTTTAACGTGGACCCGTGCAGTAAAGTTAGTAACAACGAAAGTGAAGTGGTTATATTCCTTAAAGTTGAATAAAAATTGTTAGGTAAAAATTTGGATAGTGAAATTATTTGATTTTTCTTTCAACTTTCTTTTAATGATTTTAAGTATGAGAATTTGTAAATTTGTAAAGCACATATATTTCTAATAAGTTTACAATTTCACGTGTCCGACGCACGAATAAGTGATGAGGCCAATTACAATGTAAATTTTAATATGGTGGAAGGATACAACGTAATCAGAGAATTGTGCCCAAATTAGGGCTAACGAATGTGTTCAGTTTACCGCGAACATTCTATAAGAGCTTGAATTCTACCCTGTCAGAAGAATTCACAAATTAAATATAGGCTTATATGTAGGATATATTTGTATATACAGTTGGAAAGTTCTGAATAATAAAGTTATAACTGAAACACATAATATATTATTATAGTCTATTCGCGGTTTCTTCGCACGTTTTGAATCAAAACTCTAAACTATCACCCCATGCACAAAATGTTTCGTTATTTCCTAATATGCTACGTATCTCAAGAGTTTCATACCTCTAGTTACATTAAAGTATTTTATTTTTCTTTAAATTAAAGATTTACATGTATTGTATTTATAAATTATAATAGTTTATTTATAATAAATGTGAATAAAAAAAGTGAGAAAACATGGGTGTTGGTAACGCCTAGTAAGAAATAATTCGCTTGCAAAATATTATTACAACTGAGTACTCACGAATTCGGTGCGTTGTCCTCCTGGTGTAATTTTCTAGACTAAGTTCAGATTAATTTGCAAGAGGCGAGGAATATCCTGGTAGTAGAACTTAAGCAGAGCTTCAGAAATGTGTAAAGTAACTTGTGAATGGACTATAATACCCCAAGGCCCAGTGTACGCAATTGTGTAAATAAAGCACGAGGAATTTACTTTCAGCCGATAGTATACCCGTCGAGGTTCACTGCCAAGTCACAGAGTATGTAGCAATACAGAGGTGAAATAGCCGCGTGTCCTACCGCACATGCCAGCAATATGGCGGAACGCTCTTACGCTGCTCACGGTAAAATGAGTACTTTTGACAGCCCTACTTAAGTTCTACTTGTATACACGTTGTGTATTTTTCCGCCTTATGTAAAATTAATGTAGCCATGGGCCTCATCGTTTAATTCGTGCGTCAGTCAAGTGAAAGTGTGAAATTATTAGAAAAGGAAAATGTCACAAATCTGCTAATTTTTACACTTCGATGCATAAAAAATCAGAAGAGGAAAGAAATGACTTAAGTTAACACAAATGGTTACCCAATACTTTTTATTCGACGTTAAGGTGTAGAACTAGTTTCCATCGATCGTAAACAACTTGACTGGGCGAATGCCACTCAGTGCGCCTATTAAAATATATAAAGGCAAGGGCAGTGACGTTTTTCTAATGTTAATTTCAAAAGTGCTCACTTATCTTGAACAGCCTTTAAGAAACTCGCCAGCTGGCAGGCCAGCCAATAGGGAACCTATCGTAACACGAAGTAGCCAATCAGAGAGAAGATCCGTTTCCAGAGAGTTGCGTAGCGAATCAGTGATCGGGTAAGCCCGCATCAAAGGAACCTCCAGCTAATTTCTTCTCTATGCATTTATCTACTCAGAGGCCAAACTTATTAATTGTATTTGACTAATTTTTAAAGCGTTTATTGTTCTACGTTGTGGATGGTTGCTATTTCTTTGGCTGAAAAATATCTGCATCTCATTGGCTGTGAGAAATATGTGGTGTGACAGCTTAAGTACAGCGTGCAATAATAATTGCTTATTTCAACGTCTGATGCCATAAATTAGCTCCGGTCTGAAAGGCTTAACGCCCTCGCCTAAGTAGCGTCCCCCCCCCCCCCTTTTGAGGCCGAGAATTGCGGAAGCGATAAGGGCGAAACTACCACGCGCACCAAGTGTGCCATCGCCACTAAGCGCAATGCTGCGTGCACCTAAGGCAGGATTTACGACGACGAGTTGCGTCCGTTCGTCATTCACGTGACCAACAGCCAATCAGAAGTGGCCATTAATTCTATCCGTCCGTCCGTCAAAACCTTGCCTAGCTTTTACTTTTGACGGACGAACGGATGAAATTACAGCATTCCAAACTTGCACGTTTTGTTACTTGTTCATCCCGAGTTCTTTACAAGGTTGTGTAGTGTGTGCAGTGTTAAGTTTTGGCTGTCTTTTGTTTCATATGTTTGTTTACGTAACTCTAAAATGATATTAAATTACATTTTGCTAATGATTATTTGATACTTAAGTTTGGAAACACGGGCTCTTTTGTGGAATAGTAAAGATAGCATAATTATGCTTTATATTCTATTAAACATTTTTACATCTATTAATTTCCGCTACGTACGTGTATGATTGTTTTGGGTACTTAGAAACACAATATTGTAAAATATTTTCACTTTTTATGGATAATTTGTTCCTATTTGTAAACAGTTATGTTTTTATTTCTTTGCAGCAATGAACGTACGAAGGACGTACGATGTTTGGTTGTAAATCGCTCGGCTGGGTGACGGACGAGCGAGCGTATGACGGACGGACGTGACGAGCTATTGTAAATCCTACCTAAGGAACTTTCGGGGGACTTAAGTTGCAAGTATAAGCGAACAAACAAAATCATCATGGATTAGTGTGGTAGAGTGGATGTGTGGAGTACGAGGACATGCCATCTATCTGCAGCACATAATTCAAAGACGAGGAGATATTTGTGTGTTGATATCATCAAAAAAGGATTGTAGTAAGTGTGTGAAACGGTAAAATAATAGACATGCAGAAAGAATTAAAGTTCTTCTCATTCAAAAAGTTACTTGAAATGTATGGTTATAAATCACTGTTCATCTCCGCGGGTGAAAATTCTAAATTAATGCTTAAATGATCGCTACTGACAGTGTGTGGGTGAGGAGGGGTTGGTGGGGGATGATTGGAGGAAATTCAGGTATAAATAGAAGGGGAAATTTAGGTATAAATAGAGGGGCGTTTCGCAATATTATTTCAGTTATAGTGCAGATCGCGATGGAGAAGTTTAACCCTCAGTCCGTGTATGCGAGTGTTCTCCCGAGATATAGAAATGTATGGTTCTGGATCGATGACAACAGTTCAATGCGATGCAAATATAAATTTGTGATGGGAAAGAACATTGGAGCTTGTCACTAATTACTCCGGATTATACACACAAAGAAGTCAGAGATTGTAGGGACCGTGAGTTTGCGGTGTATAATTTGTGGCCGGATACAGTGTTTCCATGCAGTTTAAATGAACTACTGTTCAACGTTCTAGAGGTACGCATCACAAAATGTCCATCATATAAGCAATTTAAATATATGTTACAAAGATGAGACGGTAGCGCCGATCCTATAATCTGGACGGTAAAATGTGATAATATTGAATAAAAATAACGGAAATTTACAGTGAAAATCGCAGTTTAATCTTGCCTTGTGGCATGTGGCTATTGAGAGTTTTCCAAAGCAAACCGATTGACTTAAGTTTCCAATAATCCTATACAGCCACCAGCCTATATATAAGGCACGGCACTAACAGAGCTTCAGTACTATATAAGCATGGCGTGCGTCTTCACCCCTACAGGGGAGTACGAGGTCTTGCATGTAGGCTACAGAAGAGTGTATATTAAACCATATGACAGGGTGTTAGAAGTTCATGTATGAAACTACATTGAACACTGTTGCTATACAATTGATTCTTACCAAGGCATCAGATTCGGCAAAGGTATAGCCGGTGAAGTCTGTGCCGTGCGCTACCTAAAGCCATATAGTGGTTTGCCATGCATGCTATAGGACCTAATTGTAACTAGATTTAATGAAGAGCTCGTGGTATAGCGGAACAATGGGAAAATTAAGTACACACTCACTCGTCGAGACTGCGGGATTACCGTTCGTTGGAAAGAAGTGTGCGATGGAGATATCCACACATTTATTTCCCAACATGGGTTTCTCTCATTTCCGTCTGTGTGTAAAAGCTACTCGTGTGACGTCACCAACTCTCACCCATATTAAGTTTCAACCTAATGGCAAGTATTCTCTCATCGAACCTGGATTGTATTCTGTAGGGTATCAATTACAGTTTTTATTTTACATGTATTAGGACTTGTGTCTTAGTTTCATGATAACAAGTAATACAACTTCTATAATTCAGTCGCGTGTAAACAACTGTGACACTGGAATTTGTTATGTTAATAAATGTAGGACATATGAGACTGAGAAAAAACATAATGTGAAATGTCATGTCACACAGAATCTTTACAATACATTGAAGAATGTAATATGGATGTACATGTTTTGTGGCTGCAAAGGAGTTTGGGTATTTACTGGTTACTGGCTGTGTACCCTATAAATGTAATGTGCATAGAAAAGTGACTCTAGGAAAAGTAAAGTTCGCGTCACAAAGTTTGCTTGTACGCAGTTTAAGATGGTAGAGTAAAGCAGTGATGAATTCAATTTTCCATGTATTTGTACTGAAAAGTCTAAGTATAAAATTAATATTACCAATATATTCTTTCAGCATTTTTGTCCCCAAACAAATTACTTTTGTCTGCACGCAGAGTGGCAAAGTTTGTAACCATAAATATTTCCTGAAATTCTTTCGAAAGCGGCATTTTCTGTTACCTGCGTGCTTTGTTTTATATAATCGTATCTTGGGTGGGCTTTAGTAGAGTAATTGGTGAAGTGCTAGGATACGAAGCATACCTGTTAGGGATTCGAATCCCCTTCAGGGCAAAAAGTAATTCATCTCCCCTTCAGGGCCACAATGTACACTTAGTGTATTTGTTGCAGAGGTGGTTGTTAGTTACTTATTAATGGGGACATGTGAAGTGAATATTCGATAGGTATACATATTTTTTCTCTGTCATTTCATGAAACTATAATTTTTCAGGTATATTTCTGTTGTTATATGCAACTATAAATTTTCTTTTTCTTTTTTTGTTTCTGATCGAGTCTTTGGTGGGTAGACTACCTATTAGTGAATAAGGAAATTTAAAAATGTCAGAATCCCCCTTGGTCAAGCATCGACACATAAGTTCCGAATCAGAAAGTTATTCGACTTCTAATATGTCCGACTCTGAATACAATTCAGATTCTGATTCGTCGACATCCGATGAATCTTTATCCCAAGACTTGGCCTATTTCTTTTGGATATGGTGTTTGGACAGGAATCAAGGAGGCATGGATATGTAATGATAAGATAAATTCAGACACAGATATTGTTTCTTTTTTCGCGAGATGCAAGGCACCTGTTTCGGAAATTAGGGATGAGGCGCTCAGGCCTTTCAAAATTTTCATCTCCATAGCGGCAAAGTTTAAAAAAAAACACAGCTTCTGAGGAAACGCTATGGAGACTATTTATTTTTCAACTGAAGCCACACCGGTCCTCCATCCGTCTGATATTGGCGAAATTTACCAAGAACACATTATCCCTCTTCTCACTAAGAATATTAGTGCGTTTTGTTTGAAAGGCAGTGGCTGAAGAATGAAAATTATATTGCAAATGAAGATTCATATTTCGCTATACAGGCCATTCACCGCAGGTGCACCTCACACAAACCTACCTAAATTCATTGCCAATTGGCAGACTTGCATTAATGTGCAGAGTGCATAAGACATGTGCTTCCTGTAAGCCATAGTAGCAAGTATATTCCCTGTCACAAACAATGCAGAGTGATCCTATTTGTATCGAAAACCTTACTGGGTTCTGAATACTAAGGGATTGTCAACGCCTGTGGTGTTTAACGAGATGAAACACTTCGAGGAGATGACTAATAATTATATTAAGGTCTGTCGGTAGTAGACAAAGATCTACATAATTTTGACGAATAGTTTGACAATGCTAGGGAAGCGACTGTCGTACCCGTGCACATTTCTTCTGTGCATCATGAAGTCCATTTTAATATGTTAGCCATTCGTGCCAGTGGCCGAACCGCATACTTTCATTTTGAAATGGTTAAAAATTTGACATGTATGGTTTACAGCCAGTTGACTAATTAACGTAACAGAATTTTTGTTTGCGAGCGTTGCCTTCAGTATTCCTGAAATGAGGAAACCTCGCGAAACATAATAAATTAAGCCAACAACATGATGCTGTTCGGAGTACATTCTCAACTGAGTAAAATAAGTACACTGAATTTTCTAACTTTGCCAAACAGCAATGAATAGATATTGTTGCATATTGTGATACTGAAGTATATCTAAATCCCATGCCAACTTTCTTACCACACAATGGCACGAGCAGCACCACAACCATCAACAAATATGTTCCACATGCTTGTAGAATTCTGCTCGTGTGTGCTTATGATTCCTCCTTATCACAGTATCACATGTTTGGGGGTGAAGATTGTATCTACAGAATGGTTGATAAATAAGTTTAATTGGCAAAGTGGATTGCAGGCACATACATCTTAACTGTGCTGATGAAGCCACTGGCAATAGCTGATAAGATCTAGGCTTATGGCTCAAACAAGTTGTCATATTTGCAATAAGCCACTCGGCAAAGTTAATGGTTGGCCATTACCATTTGACGAGTGCAATCAGAGGCTACACACATAGTAAAATTAATATGTTGATCAGACATACGAAAAAACAACTTGTTGCTTCAGTCTATAATGTGCAGAATTACAATGCCCACCTTCTTATGAAGCTTTTTGCTCCAAGACGCATCACACAGCCCGACGGAAGCATGTAAATCGAAAATCCAAGTGAGATAAATGTGATTGGAAACACCTTGGAGAATTTCAAATGAATCACCCAACACATTCCCCATGGGAGAAGCTCGCAGGGAGGCACATAAGCTGTGCAACTAAGATTCATTGATTCATTTAATTTTATGAGCGCATCTCTGGAGACATTGTCAGGAAATTTGTCTTCTGCGCCGTTGAGAATCACTTGCTCATAATTTCCATATAACACTCAGTTCGATCTGGCACAAAGAATGGGAGTATTTTGTTATTACTTTGTTAAGTCTATAGAGAGTCTGAACTGTACCTCACTCCCGCTCAAGGACGCATTTCATAATATAATGAAAAGCGAGGGCCTTAGTGATACAGATTAAGATCATGCTTAATTTGTTTGGAATGCATCCAATTGTCAAAATTTACTTGAGTACGCAATTCAATATGTATTTGAGGACATGTGTTTATTGGCAGATATTTTTAAGAATTTCAGGACTATATGTTTGGCAGGATATTGTCCTGACCCCGCTATGTACATGACAGCTCCTTCTCTCTCGTGGGATGGTTTGTTAAAAACTGGTGTGTGGCTGGAGCTGATGATGTACACAAATATGTACCTTTTTGTGGAATGCAGGGTCAGGGGTGGTATTACCCAAGTTTTAAAAAAGTCATGTGGACGGCAACAAAATTTACATGGGAGAAAAGTACAACATCACTGGGGCAGAAAAATACATATGCTATTTCGATGTTAATGGCCTGTACAGTCACACCATGAAATATAAGCTACCTATTGGCAATTTTGTGTGAGTTGAGTCAGACGAGTTTTCGATGTGGAATTTTGCCAAAATGGAAAATGTAGGGGAACATGTTTTTTTTTTTTTTTTTCGCGGAAGTGGATTTGTCATTTCCGAATTAATGTCACGATGTCCTAGCTGACATGCATCTTTCCCAGTAACTGGCATACCTCCGAACAGCAAAACTGAGAAATTGTTTTTAACTCTCATGCCACAGAAAAATTATATTATTCACGGGGAAACACTGATGCACTACTTGAAGTATGGAGCCAAACTCTACGCTTTTTACCACATTCTACACTTTGAATAGAAGGTGTGGGTAGTTCCATACATCATGTTCAATATTGAGAAATGTGCTCAGGTGGTGAACACATTCGAGAAATAGTTTTTTTAATTAATGAACCATTCAGTGAATTGTAAAACTTTACAGAATGTCCACTGGAAATGGGACATCAGAGTCATATCGCAGTATGATACAATTTATGGGGTGGCAGAACTGATTGGGTGACCTACTTTCAAGGCAAGGCATAACCTTGATGAGAATCTAGTTCTGATCGAAATGGAAAATTTCTCTGTAACATTCAACAAGTCTTTGTATATTGGTGTTGAATTTTAGACTTGTCAAAATTATTTTTGTTTGGCTTCCATTATAATTACATGAAGAAAAAATTACCTCAGTAAGCCTTGCATCTCATCTACTGCGATACCGATTCCCTGATCTATAAAATACACTGTCACAATGTATATAAGAGTATTTCCCCGAATTTGGCCAACCATTCTGATACCTCAAACATTGTGCCAGATAACCCACAAAAATTCGTATTGGTGACTAAAGGCATTACAGGAGTTATGAAAGATGAATGTGTCGGTCGCATTATCATGTATTTTGTAGGTGTACGACCAAAACTTTATGCATATATTGTTAGGAATGAACAGTGCGTTAATTAAGTGGGGGTAAAGTCTAATGTTTTGCAATCTCTCCTGTACGAGGACTACCTGGACTGCGTAATGCAAAATTCATGTGTTTTGGGAACCCAGTTTCATTTTTGTTCATGTGCCCACGACATCTTCACTGAATGAGTAACGAAAGTAGCCTTGTCAAGCAATGATGACAGACGGTATGTCTGGCTGGACAATGTGTCGACATTACATTCGGGGCACTACAAAATCCCACAATTAATTTCCCTTACTCGCCAATAACTGTCATCCACATCAACTGCCAATCAGTCACAACATCTACCAGACATATCATCTGCCAACCACCACATCTGCTACGAGGGCCTATCAACAGCTAAAATACTCTCTCTAAAACTATCTTAAACCAGCAACATAGTAAAATACTGGTCCCTGGCGTGAGAGCTGATTTACTGCACTACTACAACTAGTCGCCATGCAACAGCATTGAAGAGTAGACCGCCTCACTGCGAGTCCACATCTCCAATTATGTGTCGTCCCATTGCGAGGGCAGTTCGCCGCCCGTCTGCCGGGTACTCCACATCAACATGCTAGGTTAAATCCATAGTGACATTTATGGGCCGTCCAGCTGCGACGACAGTTCAACACAACTGACTCTCCAACTAAACCATATTCAACAGCGAAGGCAGTTTTACTGTCCCACCAAGTACCGGCTTCGTGTCTTTCGATAGAGAGTTCCAGCAGTGAGGATTGACCTGCATCGTGCGGAAGGGGGACTTGCAACTCGGTCATCCTGCCAGAAGACAAGCGATTTCCCGAATGTGACAAATAATAAAAGTGAAGAGATACTAATAAGTATGCATGTGTGTACATAGAAGAGAGAAGTAGTGTAAATATGTTTTCAAGGATTATGTATATAAGTGAAAATTGTATATATATATATATAAAATTGTATATAGAAAGAATGATCCAGTTTCATAAATATTTGTGTGTGTAAATATTGTTTTTTGTATGTGCCCAATTGATGTATATAATCGGTGAGTAATAAAAATAAGCCAAATCGAATCGTCTGTTTCATTTATTATTTCCTGACATTAACTTATATATTTTTTACAACAGGATGGTATTTGTAAAAGCATATCAGACACTTTTACACATTTTAATATAATACTTTTTTTTTTAATAATATGATTTGATGTAAACATAAATAACAAGGGGGAGGGTGGTTACACAAAAAAGAATGGCAAACAGAAACACGCTTTTTTAATTAAATTATATTTCCAAAGCAATATAATGTGATGCAAAAATAACTAACAGGGGGTTACATGTAGAATTGTTTATGCAGATAAGCGTTACTGACCACTAAGATAATTTGGGGATAAGTTTTAACAGTAATTTACACTTCACTGAAATAGTGAGATAAAAAAAGTCTGGAATATGGTTACATAGGTGTCCCCTAGTACGGGTTTCCATAATATCTTACTCTGCAACAACTGGCCTGTGGAGTGCTGCCTCCTACTGACAGCGCCCAGAAATTACACTGTCTGCAGGAGCGAATCATCGACAGTGTCGCATGCGATCAGGCGGCGCACCAGGCAGAGCCTTGAGTAAGGTGTGCAGGAGTGAATTCCATCATGGCATCAGGGTTATAATGAATTATATTAGTGAAACTCAGCTCAGTCGGCAGTGAGCAGTTCTAGCAAGTGGACGTGCAATTAGCCTCAGTGCATGTAATAAGTGTTTCTAAGTTCTAATTCTCATTGAACATAATAAGTAATTGTGGCAATTACACAAGTATGTACTTATTATCCATTGCACAGTTAAATGATATAATAATTCATTTGCGCTGATAGCCACAGTGCGATTTTAGCACACCTTTGTCTAAGCTCCGCGGCAGTGTTCTTGTTCTCCCCTCCCCTCTTTCCACCCTTCCATGCTCGTTCCCCCTCCTGTCCGTGCACCTGAGCATGACCAGCTCCCCTCTCTTGTTGTCCTGCCCTGGAATATTGTAAAACTTAATCGAGTTGGTCACTTTTCCTCTGGGCTCGTTTGGGTAGCAGTGACGTCGAACATTGAACTTTGGCAACGCCATCTGTATTGCTCGATAAGAAGGACTCTCACCACCAAGGTGGGTTCGGTAGCTGACACTATCATTAACATGTTTTTGGGGGGGGGTTGCTTTTAACTGATTCTAAGGATTATGTGAGGTAGTGGTGTAATTATTGAGTTCCTGGTGTTGAATTCTCCAGTTGGGACTATTTGGACATTATGGTAGCGGGCTGCATTGCTGATTTGGAAATGTCTTAATAAGTTTATAAGCACAACTCCGGGCTTGCAGTGAATGTTTGAATTTTAAATTTGTTTTTGGTCTGGTTTGCATTACCAGTTTGGGTGCATAACTGTATCGGCATATTTTGACATATTCTCTTTGTCTGGTTTAGAGATATCCTGGTTTAGTATTGTCAGTATGAATAAGTTGCTTGGTTCCATTTGACTTTCCATGTCCTGCCTTGCTCTGTATTGATCGGTCCACCTTGCCCACCTTTGTTTCGAATATTTTTAGTAAGTTTAGGGTTTTATGTTGTGTATAGTGGTTTGTAATGACAGACCTGAACTATAGTTTAAGCATTGCAATATTTTTGTTGGAAATGGAATTCATGTATTTCTCAGCTTTAAAATGAACTGTTTATGGGAAATATTTTTTAATGGAGCTTCATGAATGCCATCATATTATGGGTAGTCTTGGTTTCGTTCCTCTTTTTAATCTGTAGTAAGCAAGAATTTTTCCTGTGGATTATATTAGTCTAGTTTCAGGCGCACCACACACTGATATGGTTAGTACGTACGTTTTTTTGAGAGCATATCAGCTTCATAAACTTTTAATGAGTGTGCTCAAGAAATTTTAGTACTGGTTTTGTAAATATACGTGTCATAATCCTTGTTTATATTAGGTGTTGTAGATGCAATACTATTTGATAGTTTTATGATGGCGCAATGCAATTGAAAGTGATTAGCACTGGTTTCATAATTGTGCAGTTGCGGTCAGATTGTATTTACAATGATATATAATAAATGTGTCATTTGAATGTGCATTTTCATCATTGGATGCTTGCATTACCTTTGAGTTACGCCTCACATTCCACAAATACATGCCTTCACCCTTATCGGGTTTCGAATCAAGCACCTCATCCCTCCCCTTTCAACCTCCTCACCCTTCCAACCTCGTCAATTGTGCTCCGACAGCCAAAGGGCGAGCATGTGTACTTACTCTCATTACATGTAATTACCCTATATGGGGTTCGAAGTAAGTACTAGCCCACTCTGTGCACCGATCGTTACAGCTACCAGTATAGCGCCAATTCGTCCAACAACACAGGAGGGGGGGTTAGGGTCATAAATCAATAGGCGAGAAGGTGGGTGGGTAAGATTATTTCCATGTGCATGTGCATGAACATCGCCGGCATTTTGAATTAATTAAATGCCCAAAGTAACTTGGCCCTGCTACTAACCTCATAAAAAATGACTACAGGTAAAATTAGAATGTTTAAAAATATTTACATTTCAAATATTGACCAACGTGTGCAGATTAATATTTCAATATTGACAGCTTCACTTTTTTGTTTCCAGTTGAACTTATTTTATTAAGAGGCGTATGCCATTATTAAGCATCAATAAATGCACTAACAAACACTGTTAAAATACTAATTGTCACAAAAATACAAATAAAGTTTCGAGCTGCATTTTCGAATGAAGGCAATTAAATGAGTTGCCAAAACAAATCAATTCCATTGATTCAATAATGTATTTTTGTCAGTATAATTTCTTTTGTCCTAACACAGAGGTTTTATATATTCAAGCGTGTTTGTTAGATGAACAAAATGTATATATATTTTTTTTAAGTTTAATTTACTCAACAAAATATTTTGCTGGAGCAACAAACTATATGTTTCGCCTTTACAAAGAGATATTTTGTTGGCCTTTATTTCTGTGTATCAGGCCCATGGAAATATAACTTTTAAGTATAGCGCGAGAATGTAGAATGAATACAAATTATAGTTTAATCAGGTTTTATAAAAGTGATCAATTATGAAAAAATCTTATACCAGGAAACCTACGAATTCAAAGAGAGTACGATATTATCTTGTCGGCGGGAACGCAAAAGGGTGTAAAAGAAAAGTAATTTACAGTTTGAAAATTACAATCACCTTGTTTGTGAAATGTTCTTCACTGGCCACGGCAGGCGGCGGTACCGAATCCTCCTTAGATGTTCATCTCGAGTGTTCCAGACAGTTGGTGATAAATGTCTGCAAGTATTCACTGCAAGAAATCTCAGCTCGACAGCTTGTTATATTATTTGCCGCCTCAAAGCGGTTATAAAGTTTTTTTCAGTACGCTCACAACTGCTCATGAGATATTTGTGTGTTTCATGTGTCATTTACTGGGGAATGTTGTGGTAATAAACGTCACTGTCGTTTTATCCTTTTAAATTTTGTCTGGCATCGATTACGTAATGCGTCTCAAAATTCCTTACTCATTGAATTACTCCGTGTAGGGAAAGTATGTTCATTTTCCACAGTATGTCTCATTAAATTACTCGCGCATCTTTAAAGGCTACAAGTGACATTAAATCAATAAGACTATTAAAATTCATGGCTTTCCCTGTGATTGTTCTGGAAATGGAAAACTTACACATACAGTCAAGCAGAGAAACCAATGTATTTAAAATTCAATTACTTAATAATGAACATGCAAACGAATAGAGTTGTCTCGTTGAGTGGAAAATCGATTTGGTTGACTCCTAAGGTTAGTTATACATGAAAACGAAATAAAAAGAACCAGCTGTTGGAATATTAAAAATACTTCCATACCAACACGTTCTTACATGTTTTAGAAAATTATATATTATTGCCTAAACGAAAGTAATTTACAGTATTCTAGTTTTATCTAAGGACCGATGAGTAAAACAATATTAAAACCAATGGTGGTAATCCAAAGCACAGTTCTCATGTATGTCTCAATTGTACTAAACACGTTTAGCATTCTCTCATACATTTTTAAGTTAAAGGCTAAAACCAAATAATAAATATATTTACTCGATTTGTTATTGAGAAAAATTCAGAAAACCTCTTTACAAATATGTTAACACCAGTTGTGTCATAGTGAGTTCCAAATTCCAAGGATGAATGATGTAAAGATCAAACATTTAATAAAGAATAAATTCTCATAACTATGATGCATTCTTAATAATTTTAATTAATTTTACAATGAAATCACAGAGTGTCTTAGAAAGTAGTACCTGAAATGAGGTGATAAAATGTTATACACCGAAGGTAATATTATTTTTAATATGTAATGTGTTTTTAAATATGAAAATTTAATTTAATGTACAGCATTAATTACCACAAATCGAGATTTATTTCTGCTGAAAAAATGAGTCTTAAAATGCATTCGTGAGTTAGGATATATATATATATATCCTAACTTGTTAATTCGTAACAAAATCACCACATAGAGCAGTTGTGCACATGGGAACCGAGACTGTTAAATATTTTAAACTTTTCTTAAAATGTCTAACAAACTTCAAAGTAGCACATTCATGTTTCATTGCCATAAGCGGAAAAAAAAAATTGACGGTATTCAAATATACTCTTCTGGTATTTTCAAGGATACACCATAATAACTTCATAGAACTGAGCGTCACATCTTTCTCGAAACAAATATTTTCAAGAAGTTCTATTTAGTATCCGCGTGTGTTAATAAGTAGAAAATGGTGCCTCTGAAAACTATTAAACAGAAAAATTATTCGTCAAAATAGTGCTTCTGGTCATAGTTGCCAAAAAATTGTTTTCGGCTTATATGAATGTGTAGTATAGTAGATATATTTGGTAGGTTCGAGAGCAGTGATCGGCATATGGAGACAATGCAATTAAAAAGCTCCAGACACTAAAGCCTGGATAGCAATGCGCATGATAGTGACCTCGGAGTGCAATCTGAGGAGCTGCCAGCACCTCGAACCAGTGTGACCTTGATCTTTCATAATCTTGAGCTTGAAAATCGAGAAGACGAGAAACAATCGGTAAAACAATAGGAAGAAAATGACTCGGAAGAATAGTATTTACACACTTTAAGAAAATTTTTTTTAAATTAAAATTGTTTTAAAAACTTCATGTCCTTGCCCACACATTGAACTTTAGTTCTCAATTGCTCAGTTGCAATCTGGGCTGAAAGCCAGAGTGTGCAGTTTTTCCTAGATTGTAACCTTTGTTTCCGTCATTGGACACTAGGATGCACTAGTGCTGCCAATTTCCGACCCTGGTGGCTATCATGCACTGTTTCCTCAGAATTATTCGTTTCCTCTTGATTGCCATATAACTGATAGAGTGCGTCGCTTCCAACTTCTGCTTAACGATAGCGAGACGCATTTAACTCTAAGGTCAGGTTAGAATGGATAATTTCGTTTAGTCATTTCCTATTTTGTAGCTTTTAATTCGGATACTCTCGGCACTCACTTATTTAGCAAAAGTAAACACATATAACATAAAAGGTTCAGCAGGGAAAGTATATTTTGACAAAACATAACAGTTAAAAATTAATGTGTTCAATTTATACAATTCCCGGGAAAAAAACCCCTGAAAAATGGGAACATTGTAAGCCTAGGATTAATATTTCAAAAATTATGTTATGGTCACTGTAAAAACGATAGAGATTTAATAATGATCTTGAGCACTAGTTATAATTACAGAACCAATATATTTATTCCAAAATATGTTTTATGTATTTCTGTGTATATTTTATAGGTTAAACAAATATACCGATTCCAGATGAAAACAAATATCATAGCAACTTGGTTTTTTTTTACGTGAAGGTTAGTTAAATAGGAAAAATACAAAATTACAAAATACGTCAAAATTTTTGCGTACGAAATCAGGTCCCGTGGTCTGCCATTTAGAATACGGCCTCTGCTTGTTTTAACAGCTAAAGTACTCTATTTTTAGTTGAGCTTTTCAGCAGTTATATTTTAATGATTTCCTTTTTTTTATTTTCAATTGGTTTGAGTATGGTTCTCAGGGTTATTTCAATAGTAGATGTCATCCTAGAAAATATACAGGGAAAACCTTTCTTAAAACAGGAAGTTTAATATAACGTATCAGTCTACTTGCCTTTACATATGTATGCCAGTAAATGTAATGGAATTCTCAAAGATGTAGATAAAATGAAACATTTGTGTTAACAATGCCTAAGCAAAAGGAATTTTCCACAAGCGTTGATTGTGATCGGTCAAGTAGTTACTGAGATTTAATGCAATCCTATGAATAAAAATTTGATCGCAGTACATTTCTATATGATGGGCGATTTAAGCTATTAATCCGTGGATATAATGCACAAAGGAGTAATTCAGCAAACCAATACTGGGTGATACAGGATTTCATTGTCATAAATGTGGCATATGACAGAATATTAACACCGCTGTTCTAAAAATAAGATACTGCTTAATGTAAGTGTTCTTTGCCTTTCATAACTGTTTCCATGTAGATGTTGAGGAAATCTGCTGATAAATTACTGATACATGGACTTTGACTCATTCAGACCCAGTGTACACAATTGTATACATTACACGCATATAGGTAATTTTTGGTCTATACTACACACTGTAAAGCTCAGTGACCAATGATCGTACCTGTGAGTAAAAGATTCGCAAACCGTCTTACTGGTATAGGTCATAATTGGATCATTCGAATGTAGCCGAACATACAGACTACAACTAAAGCAGTGTAGTATAGACTTAAGTACAGCACGAACCATAATTTTTTGTTTGCAACACATGAAACTATACATTAAGGTCTACCTTAAAGGAATAAGTTAAAATATCAATTGGCATCTTTCAACATGGCGTTATAAATAAGTCATAAACGCGCATGTTTGACACATATACACAATAAGAACAGCCCGAATGCCAAGTTGGAGTCAATCTGTTTTGATGGGTCCGTAGACATCAAAAGCAACATAAATTGTAATATGAGTAGTAGGGTTATCTTCAACCAGAGACAAAGGGGTTACGAGAGAGACGCCAGGTGCCAGCCACCATCTTTAATCTCGTCGTCATGCTCTGTCATTCCGGTCGGTCAGCGGTCTTTTTCTCTCGAAATCGCTCGTACTACCCCAAAAATCGGTCTTTTTACCTCAAAATGTCCCTTTTGTTCGTTAAAAATTTCCCATTTTTTTTAAATGTTTGAAAAAAAAAGTGCTTGCTCCTCAGTGTGGCTGACTTACTTCCTCATTGTGGCTGAATATTTGCAAAAGTAGTAAAAATGTAAGCCACAAAGGGGAATCTGAGAAGCCAATAAAATAAAATAATTAAATTTTTTTAAATTTAAATGTATATCTATAATCTAAAAAAATTAAGGTGTAAGTATTGAGTGTTAAAATATCACTAGACTCGTATTTTCAAGGAACATACAATCGTTATGTCATACCACTTCATGCTCTATCATTCCATGTTGTCTCTCTCATTTCATCTTGTCTCACTCATTCCATCTCTTTCTCTCTTGCCTCTCTTGTAACCTTCTTCGCCCACCATTTTTTCCCCCTTTTTTCCTTACAAATGTCCCCATTTTCCCATCAAAATGTCTAATTTTTTCCTCAAGATTTCCCTTTTTTCTCTATAAGATCTAAACAAAATCGAAACATTTATTTAAAAAATTAAAAATTTTTTAGTAAAAACTTAAATAAATGCCTCTCAATATCTCGGATTTTTATTGATTTTCCTAGTAAAACAAGCTCTTTTTGTATGGAAACTCGCACTCGCACCCCCTGTAAGAGTGCACGAATCACCAGTGTGGATATTAATTTACGAATAAAAATGTAATTATCTATATGCAAGAAGGTATATAAAAATTTTGAATTATTTCTATCTAAATAATTTTTCATGAAATCTAACATATGGTAGGCCAGACAAAACACCCCCCCCCCCCCCCTTTATCACGCCATGCAATCCCACATTTAACTGTTGATGCGATAGCGCATTCCAAGTAAGACATTGTAAAAATATCCAATTTTAATACTTTGTCTTTTAAAATCCAGTTTCATATTTTTTTTAAGTATTTACTTTTTTAATGAAGTGGTTTTTATTGTTATGCTAAAAAAATAACTTAATTAAAAAAATTAAACCACCTAGCGTTGTAAGCACGCATGCACTCATCGACAGACACGCGAGTCAGGCGCACCTGTCATAACATAGAAGAAAAGGGGCCCAGTGTAAATGACCCCGAGATTGGTTCGTGCGAACTGTCCGTGATCGCATATCAGCTGCTTTGCAGCCTTGTCAAAAGATCAGACATCTAGGAATCGATGCATTTATAAATAATTAGAGTTATTTTATTTCAATTTTTTTTTATCATAGAAAATACCAAAATCTAAAAGAATACAAAATAAAGTTTCGAAATTATATTTTTAATGCAAAATCGGTTTAAAAATTATTATTCTGTTAATTTCACACTTTAACATGACAGCCGGTAACATTTAAAAAAAGAAAAATTTCTCATGGAGAGATGGAGATTCGAATCCATAACCTCTCGAATAGGAATTGGGCATCCTGACCACTGAATTACATATCCAATGATAGTGAGGTGTTCTTTAAGCTGGTAAAATAGCCAACAACCATGGAGGCTGCCAATTATGCTAATGTATTAAGATGTTTTGTCATGTATTTTTTCAATCAATGAATATATGACTAATAACCACATTTATTGGAGAATTTTTTCAGTCTAATTTCATCATATTTAATATTTTGAAATTTTTTTAAAGCCAAATGTTGTATTAAAAACATTTTGATATTTTTTTATATATGCATTTTAAATAATTATGTAGCCGGCCACATTTATTCAGAAGTCAGCTTGTAAGCATGCGAATATTTACATGCATGTGCGAATATAATTTGCTAACTCTTAGGAGGCAGGCTCGTAAAATTCAGTTTGCAAATATCATTTATAGGACCAGGAATTAATGTTTGAGTCATTTATAACCATAGTGATTAGCCTATGTATTTGTGCCATAGTAATGTTTTCAACGAAAACCGTTTATAACAGGCAGTTTGCCGTACGATATAGGTTTAATATTAAAAAAATTACAATTTTATGTTAAAAATTTATTAAACTATATCACTAAAAAAACACTCAGAAAATGAAACCAGCTACTTATATACCTGCTGATGTTGATGTCGCCCCCCTGCAATTGTTTCTGGTAACCATATTACTTTTCATAGGTGTTGGGTATTAAAATTAAGTTCTATATGTATTATTCGATTTTGAAATATACTTGATAATTTTTTTTTAGTTGTACTGAAATTGTACTTATAATACAGCGGGACAATGCAAAACGTACTCTCAACTTCATTCTCAGTCTCCTCACTTGAAGTTTAATTATTACAAAATTTGATATCTGTTAGTTATTCATTATATCGAAGGTTTCATAGGAATAAAAATATGCTACTCGGATTTTTTTTAATGTATGTTTATATGACTAAATTAAGCACCATCACATTTTATCAGGTTAAGTAGGGAGGATAAAATACCAGCAAGAAATTAAAGTATTTTCATTGACATTATATATACACTTCTGAATACAAACATATAAATAGACTCTTTAAATTTTCTACACCATTCACGTAGTGTCTTTACAGCAGCATGCTCACTTTTCACATTATTAATATAATCTGCTCATTTGCAGCACAAGGCAGTCTATTCCTATAATAGCAAGTGTCCAGCCAGAACCCTTGGACATATATTCTTCACGACTAAATTTCACAACTGCCACTGTCAAACTAAACTTTACAACTGGAACCTGGCTGCTCATATACCTGCACACAGATACCATATCAGCCACTATAACTCGTGCATGCCATTTGCTCTACCAACCAACACCAGACGAAATATACTCATCATTCGTCCCTCTTACTATAACTATAGCATACCTCAACCATTCGCCCACACAGAACATACAAAGCAAACACACAGCCCATACCGGTCACACAATCTACTTATTCACATACCATTCACCATGCCGACTGGCACCAGTCAAACTGCACTCATTGTTCTTACATCTTACTATAACTCAAGCATACCTCAACCGTTCAGTCCGCACTGACCTTAGATAGATTTACTTACTGCTCATACTTTCTGCTCTACTGGTCGACACCAGTCAAATATACACTAGTCACTATACCACCACACCAACCATCCATTATAACTCAAGTCATACCAGACCACCTCCTATAACATCGCCAAATATGAATCTTGTTGTAAACCTCTTTAAATAAAAAATTCGCAACTCTTCGCAAATCTGTGCAGATATTCACAAGATCTTCATAAATATTTGTAAAAATGTCGCAGATCTTCGGAAAACATCTCATCTATAGCTAACCATACCAAAAAACTTTACCAGCATGCCAGAAAAACTGACTGACTAGACCAACCAACCATACGGACTAACGCTATGAACCAACTAATACATGTAAACATACAAAACAACCATACAGTCGACCACATGAACCATTCATACCAGCCGACCACATTAACCATGCATACCAGCTGACCATATGGACCAAACATACCAGATGATCATAGAAACCAAACATAAATCATCCATACCAAACACCCATTCCACCCAACCAGACAAACAGCCCAACAAGACCATCCGGTCATACCAATGGGCAAGACCAACCATCTGAACAATCCATAAAAGCCAACTATATCAGCCAAAATCCATACAAGCCAACAACTGACTGCATCTAGATCTGACTCCACCCAAGATTGGCTCCTTCCAAGACCAATTCCTACCAAACTGACTATAATTATAGATAAGACGAACTAGCAAGAACGACCGACTATACAACCCATATATCATAACAGACAATGACAACCATTTCTGAAACCAATCGCCTAATACATATTATGATGAGACCTCATGGGTGAGGATGGAGGTGAAGCCAAAATCTTCATCTTCGTCAAAGACATATCTGAGAACTCATGGGCGAAAATAGAGGCGAAACCGCCATCTCAAATTCGTCAGAGACCAAAATAAGGTCTCATGGTTTTTTCTGGAGGAGAGTTTGTTCACAAATCAGCTGACCTACCCTCATCATATTGTTCTATGACATGGCTCGAGACATGCTTTGAGATAATCTTCGAAGCTTACATCTTGATTTGTGACATGGTCAATGACATACTTTGAGAAATGTTTTGTAGTTCTTATACCAGTTTTCAGCAATGTTCTTGGCAAAATTTGAGAGGTGTTACATAACTTGTGTATTGGTTCGCAACTAGCTCGTGATGCACTTATCATAATTTCCTATAATCACTACTCGATTTGCTGCATGATCACAGTGGGTAAGATGATCTAGAAATATGCAAAGTTTTGCCATTTTTGTGATGTTTTCCAAGAAGAGGCTAGGAATGAGATTCGTATCAAGCGACTTGTTTCGATATTTATCATCATCTGTTTGCATGAATGATTGGTAAGAGTGTTTGGTCTTTTCATTGTTCGAGTCAGTTTAGCAGGAGTTGCTCGCTGCAAGAGTCTGTATTGGGAGGTTTCATTCTGGGGTGGACTCAATCTTGGGTGGAGCCAATGTTGGGTGTAGTAACTCTTGGGTTAACTATCAGTCTTGGAAGGAGCTAGTCTTGGGTGGAGTCAATTTCTGTATAACTAGCTGGCTGGTCGTCAAGATTGTTTGTTATGGATGGTTGATCTTGATGGTTATTAGACTGGTGAGTTAAAGTGGTTCTTTGGTATGTCCTGTTCGTATGATTAGGTGGTGTGTTTGGTTTTCTTAGCTGGTTATTATTTTAAGCTGGCATTGTTGGTTTATATGGTTGGCTCATATGGTACCTGGTTTCCTGGCCCAGTAGATTCATATGGCTGGCTAATATGAACTGTTAACATAGTTTTAGTTATAGCTGGCTCATGTGGTCTGCTGGTATGGTTGGCTCATGTGGTTTATCTGAATGGATGGTTAGTATGATTCATTCATATGGCTGGGTGGCGTGGTCGGATCGAATTTGGTGCTGATATGGCTGGTTCGTATGGTTTGTTGGTATAGCTGAGATGGTTGGCTCATAAGTATGGTTCTTATGGTTGATCTTGCTTATTGGTATGCCCAGTTGGTCTTGTTGGTCTTCTTGGCCTGGTTGGGAGGAATGGTTATTTATTATGGATGATACATATTTTTGGTTTGTATGGCTATCTCATATCAATGGTTTAAATGGTCAGCTGGAATGGATTGTTCATATGGTCGCGTGGTATTGGTGGTCATATTGTTCGTTGGTATGGTTTGTTTGTAGAGTTAGTCTGCATTGTTGGTCTGGTCGATCAGTTTCTCTGGTCGGCTGGTATAGGTCTTCATTATGGTTAGATATGAGTGAGAGTTTTTTCAAAGTTTTACAAAGATTTCTGAAGAATTTTCGAACCTCTGCAAAGATTTTAGCAACAAGGCTCAAATTAAGTACCTTTTTCAACGTTTGTTGTCATCTGTTGGTTAAGATGTGTGGTATGTTCGGTTTGTCTTGTTGTTTGGTATTGCAATTTTTCTTGCCAGTTTTTCAGGAGTTGTTCTCTACTGCAGCCAACCTTGTGTAGAGTCAGTTTTGTGCTGTGTTAGACTTGGGTTATGTCAGTCTTGGGTGGAGTTAATCTTGAGTGAAGTCAGTATTGGGTGGTTTCAGTCTTGGGTGGATTCAGTCTTGGGTGTATTCTGTCTTGGGTGGTTTCAGTCTTGGGTGTAATCCATCTTAGATGGTGGTAGTCTTGGGCGAATCTAGTTTTGGGTGGAGTTAGTATTGGGTGGAGTCAGTATTGGGTGGAGTCAGTATTGGGTGGAGTGAGTCTTGGGTCGATAAGTCTTGGGTGGAATCAGTCTTGGATTCAGTCAGTTGATGGCCAGTATAGTTGGTTGGTATGTTTGTTTGGCCTGGTTGGATGGTATGTTTCCTTTGTATGGCCAACTAGTAATGATTAATCTGTATGGTCTGGGTAATTATGAGGGATGCTGAGAGGATTTGTGGTCAGACGAAATAGACAATAAATGTATTGGTGGGGTGGAAGAGGTCATGCTATTGTGAGTACCTGCATGGAGCTGGCTGAATTGGTTGTCGTGTGATCAAATTGAATTGTGGAAATTAGCTAGAGTGAGAAGAAGAGGTTGTGTGGGTGGAAATGTGCGAGGAGTTTGTGGGTCTGAAAGTGAGGGTGTGTGGAGAATCGTGTGGTGGGTTCATGGCGAAGGTGGATGGTGAGGAGGTCAAGCTATGGCAAGTTAATGGCGAGAATGTGGAGAATTGGGTGGTAGGTTGGTGGCACATGTGGATGTTGAGGGGGTGGAGCTATGGTGAGTATACGGCAAGGGAGGTGGAGAGATGAGAGGTTTGATGTTAGTTTGAATTTTCGTGGTGGGGAGAGAGTATATGTGGCGTTTAGCCAATAATTAGCTCTGGGGATCAGCAGATCGATCGGCTTCATTGAAATTGGTAAAAATGACTCATAGGTGTTCGATTGGAACCATGCCAACTAATCGATCACATGCTGATTGTCATCATGGAGTGATTGTGTTCTGCCATCTTCACAAGAATCGAAATCTTGGGGTCACACACATTCAGCTTGGATTTTGGATCGGTTATGTAATTTTTCCTCGATTTTTTTAACGATTTTTTAATAATTTGTGATTCTTATAGATTTCTAATTTTAAGATATCCAGGTTCAAGGTCAATATCACCCACGCCCAAAAGCGTGGTCTAATGTCAGTATTGTAATTTGTTTATAAATTGTATTTTTTTATATTTTTCACAGTTATTCTTCGACTTTTGACTTCAAGGCCCCTGGGATCAACGTCAAGGTCACCCACATCCAGCATGGTAGCCGGAGTCAGTAACATAGTTTTCTCCTCAATGTTTAATTTTTATTCGATTTTCTAGAATTTTTACCACTTGGGTGGTGCTGTTGGGGGGAATGTGTTTGATAAGGGGAGTAATACGATGAGGGGGACAGGGGGTGCATGATGGAAGATGGTGGAGGGGACCATGGCCGCTTATCCACCTGTCTTGGAGCCTCGAATCTGCCTTTACTATTCTGGGGACTATATGGTTCATTCTGCTAGGATCTCGTATCCGCTTGCTTTTTGGCTCTCGCGTCGAGGATCCTCTAAGCTCTTTTGCTCATTTGAGAATACGATCCGGGCATTTTGGCAGTTTTTTGGAAGTTTTTTGGGGATAAGTCGACTTTGGGGCAAAATCATTAAATCCTGAAGTAATTTTGGGGATAAAACAGGTCATTGATTGAAATCAGGTATGCCCCAGGCCGGCGAAGGTGATCCCGGCTGTGACATCAACCGTGTTGGGAGACATCTTAGATCTCCGATGCAACGATGCCTGTCCCAGAAAGAACATTTTCCTTCTACTAAATAAGTTTCACACAGTGACATCTGCCAATGAACAAATGGCGCCTTCTCGAGTGTACACAGGTCTGTAAAGTCTGTGTTGATGGCAAACAATAACACGATATTTGCTGGTCACTACTTACAAATTCCAAATCTAAATTTAAAATTCGCAGCAACACAATTCGATTTAGTTTTTGTATACACATTACATTGATAATTGCCGTATAACTAGCGTATGTATTTACCTAACAGTATACCTACAGACACGCGTTTGTTTTGCGATAAAAAATTTCGACTGTACATAGTTTAAAGAATTCATCTCATGTCCAATTTCTTAATTGGAAGACTTTAATTTTTAATGAGTTCTATGCAGGCGAATCACAGACTCTATTGTTGGATAACCTAATTCTTACCGGCCCAATCAAGTCGGAAAACGTTTTCTCACAGACACGCGGTCATCACGAGAAAAAGTATGAACACGTGTATTTAGGCTATTGAAATTATAAGCTCCGCGGAAATATTGTTGCGAAGCACTGGCGTCTTTAAATAACACAGTGGCACTTGTCTGACTTAGCTTGGTTTAAGAAGATTTCAATTTTTACTGGTGGTGAAATATGATACACTGTGGTTTGAAAGACGATACTTAAGCTTTACAGAAAAGTGCTTGTCTTTGTACGACATGTGTCTGTAACTTGAGTGAGCCTATGAGAAATAAGTTTCTCCGATACTGACTGTCCGTGATTCGCGGGCAGACAAAAGACGCGTGACAATCCAATTGATCCCATCACGAAAGTGGTTTAGAACTAAAGTATTTTGAAACACATCTTCCTCTGAAATCTTTTCGCGGGAAAAAAAGTAGCTCAGTAAACAACTAAACCAAAACTACAGTTGTACAAGCAGAATATTTAAACCTAAGACTGCATCTTTTAGCGAAAATCGAGTGTACATTATTTATTTCAGCAAGCAGACATCCTAAAACCAGTTTAGTTCATTGCCACCTCATAGCTGCATACACAACTTTGTATTTAAGTTTTTACCTCCTGTGTGATTACATGTATTATGTTCGTCGTTGATTTGCATGTTAGATATCGTAGTTTAAATGGAGCTTAGATTTATGTGTTATTATATTAATGCTCTCGATTCGGTTTACTAAACGTGTGTGGCGGTATTATTTTAACAATATAGCAAGACAAAAATATGTTTACATAATTAAGAAGATTGTCCAATAAAAGTGTTTCGCGTGAAATAATAATAAGGTTGAATGGGTACCTATAAAACTAATTCAAATTCTTATACGATATCCTGGACGGTTAGCTTAGTTTCCGTTCGACTTACAACATAGTAAAAAAAAAAAAAACCGTAAATGGAGCTCAAAATTGTCTCGTAATAATGCAACCATTTGCGAATTCACAAAAATTACGTTTCGTAAACCTGTCACGTAGATACACTGTCAAGAGTAGCGATCATATCGCTATAGAAAAATACTACGATTAAAACTGAAATTCAGTAAACTTCTGAGAGAATCTCAGCGTTCCAGGAATGTTTCAAATAATTGCGGGAAGTTTCCGCAACTGAAAATTTCGCTTAGGCTATTCGAAAGCTCTCGTAACCTGCGATTGCATGTTGAAGTTCATTTTCACGTGGCTGCATAAAATTATGTTAGATGATTTTCAAATAACCAGCATTGATTTATCGTATTCACAACTACAGTTATGATAATTTTGTAAACTATCTCTGCCATAGTTAGAGACCCAAGAATTTCGCGGGTTTATTTCTAGACAAGTTGGAATTCACACACATGTACGTTCATGTTACGTTTGTAGTTGGTCAACGTGTATTTTGACACCTCCTGGAGGTAAATAAGCCAATAACAAACATGCGAGAAATTTTGCGCCCAGCCACCGCCTTTTACTATCACAACACTCAACCAATAAACAGTTGATATCTGTGTGAAAGTATATTAGAGTGCGAAGTCTAGTCTACGGGTCATTGAACTCACGAATTTCTCGTGTCTCTAGCCATAGTTAAATAAAACTTTGCTTGTAATATCACTGATATTTTCGCAGTTATTTATTTATAAGTGGAAGCACAAAACTAATTCATATGTTCGTAAAATGCATATGACATTTCACAGGGTGTACCAGACTGAATTTTGTAGTTTCTCTGTTATAAAGTAATAATAATCATATTGTGTATTTTAAAGCTGATTTTTTTACAATGAATTTGTGTCCCAAATGTATAGAAATGTGTTATCTGCAGGACAAATCCTTGTGTAACAACTCTCACTAAACATTCTTAATCATGTATATGATGCATATTATTTTTGTTACACGGCTGTGATTACAAATGCTAAAATCTAAATATGTCTACATTAGCAACAAGAATCACCCGCAGAAATTAAATCTTGATTATAAAACATACCAGTGCCGCTCTGAACATTTCTTTGACGAATACAAACAAAATATAGAAATACAAATAATAAATTAGATAAAAATGTTGTGTATTCGTAGTAATCTTTTTACAACGAAAATGATCTACATTTAAGTCTGTCATTATTTCGAGTGGGGATATTCGGGCGGCTGTTAATAACGAGGTAACGTCAGCCGATGAGGGTGAAATAAGATCAAAATGGAGCGGCGCCGGATTGCAAGGGCGAGGGAAACGGGGGATCCCCGAGAAAACCCGCCGACCAACGGCATCGTCCAGCACGATTGCCACTAGCGAAAATCCGGAGTGACCCGGCCGGGGGTTGAGCTCGGTTCGCTTATGAGGGAGGCGAGCATAGTAACCGCTCAGCCACCGTGGTACCTATTATTTCGAGTACACCGCAGTGAATAAAATAAGACCCTGTAAAACTTGGCCTGTAATATAGATTATTATAAGCAGATAACGTCCAACATGTAGCCAAATGAGTGTAATTTCCCCTTTCACATATGAATTCGCAGGATTAAATTAGGTGTGACGGCCAGCCTTATTATTCGCTCATAAATATTTTATAGCTATATACACTGCTTTAGTTGATATATGGCGAGTTACATCTAATTTTAAAAACTTTGTATTTCATTTTTATACGCATGGTCATTTTTACAGACATAATGAGTAGAAACAATGCATCGACCGTGCATAATTGTGTGAAACTGTTGGAAACTTTATTAAGCTGATATTAACACTAATTATTAGTGAAAGCCCTTGAAAAAACAATTCTAGTCATGAACAGTTTAGTAATTAGCCTTATAATAAGGAATTAGGACACATATATGTATTTCCAAATTCCCTGATAAATTACTTCAGGTAATCCAATAAATTGTCTACGATATAAAATTAAGCAGAAACGTGCAATAGAGCTACTAAATTTTAAACAATTCAAGTGCAAAAATGCAGGAAATTCTACTAGAAAAGTGTAAGTTAAATGCCATCAATCTTGTATGTGAAACAATATTTTTTTTCTTATTTCATAAATAGCTTAAACCTTATCCAGAATATGGTAATTTTTGCCGTTTACGTTACTCTGCAGTAAAATTTCGGCATTTTTTCTGATAAAAAATGTTGCAATGAAATATCATGTAAACCGTGCGAAAGCGCTAACAAAAAGTTGTCTAATAATGATAATTGGAAGAGGCTCTAAAAGAAGACTAGTTTATCATTACTAGCGTAGAACACCAAATAGCTACACCAGACGTTAAGTATGCTAATGAATGTTCCAGGTTTCCGAAATTCAGAGGATTTTAAGTGTTTACTTCACAATGTATTTCCATTAGTTTTTTTAGACAAAGAATAAAGAATACAAGACATGTACAACTCCTTATTGTAATGCCCGTGTTGACTCTGAAAAAAATAATTACAGCTGAATTATACAGTAGTCACAAGAAAACTAGTAGTAAATTTAAATTGGAATAATTAACATAAGATGGCAATGAAATTCATTTCATGAAGCAAACAAAGTCTACGAGCATCAATAGGCCTAAGAGACCTACTTGCAATAGTCTTCCTAAAGTGTTTTGAGTCATTAAGGCATGTGGGTGGGGTATTCCGTTTGGGCACAGACCTGCTTAAAATGTTTCGTCAGTTATGTAGTTTTCTTCGCCTGTGTGTGGTTGTCCGCTTTGTAATCTACTTGTATTTTTCTTTGTTGTCAGGGGCTTTTCCTGTTTAGTATTTGAAAAATAAGTTGTTCACAATATTTTCAGATGTGTAAATATGAAGCTATTCTAATATTCTCTCCAAAATTGGAGTCAACTAAATTAAAATAACGCTAGATCTTTTACACACAGCAATATACATTGAAGTTACCTCATACTCATGTAATTTTACACACATCAATATACATTGAAGATAGCTCATACTCATGTAATTTTACACACAGCACTATACATTGAAGTTAGCTCATTCTCATGTAATTTTACACACAGCAATATACATGCTCGTTAAACATCAAGTCCATTCCAGTTTGACAATATTTCTGAATGTCGCAAAATTCCACAGTTATCGTGATATGAAATTATCACATAATTACTCGAGACTTCCCGTCTTTACGACAGGGCTCGGACCGTAAAATTTTATTAATCTATTTCTGAAATGGCCAAGTCTGCCTGTAAGAATTATCATTAACAGAGGCCGCAGTGTTGTAGTGGTTGGACTACTCGCCTCTCAACTAGGCTAACAGGGTTCGTTTCCCGGTGGGGTCGCTCCCGGATTCTCGCATGTGGGAGTCGTGGTGGACGATGCCAGCAGGTCGGCGGGTTTCCTCAGGGATCTTCCATTTGCCCCATCCTTCCATTCCGGCGTTGCTCCTCACTCACTTCGTTTCACCGTCAACGGCTCTTAAGACCTCGTTTTTAAGAGCAGTCCAAATATCTCAACTCTCAACCCTAGAATAACCGCCGACCAGCGGCACCGTCCAGTATGATCCACCCACACACGCGAAAATCCGGGAGCGACCTAGCCGGGAATCGAACCCGTTTCGCCTAGGTGGGAGGCGAATAATCTCACCAATACACAACCGCGGCCCAACGATTTAGTAAATGAAAGGTTTGAACCACCCAGACTCTTGCGTTATATACTGGCCTAGTTATGGGCTTGAATTAAATGCTCATACTGTAATTTCTCTAAATTAATGCCTAGGGATAGGAAAATTTTGTGAGTTCATTGACCTGTACGCTAGACTCCACAATCCTTTGTATAGTCGAACCTCAGATGTTTGTTATTGGCTGTTGCCCCAGTGCTACCCCACATTTGACAGTAAGGGATTCGTTTCTTGTTCCCTTGCAAGTCGGCTATTGGCGCGGAGTCGTCCAGGGCGTGTATAACAAATAATGCTCCAATTGCAAAGGCGACCTCAGTGTACACGCGAATTTTTTAAATATATCTTGTCCTGAAATGAAGTCGCGAATTTTTTCTATCCCTATTAATGCCTTGTTATCGAATAACCAGGGACACCTGTATTGCGCGAAAATATTTCATGACCATTCGTACTTTGTAACCGTTTAGCTCATATCCACTTCTAACTGGATGATTTTCATGTTATGTGTCGTAGTTATCATCCCACGAATCACAGATGTAACAAAATCAGAGTAACTTAACTGAGATCATCACTCGAGTTGGAAAATGAAATACAGATGGCCAATAAAAAAAAAGAAATCTCCTGAAATGCCCTTAGCAGTTGCGTGTACAGAGTTTTTCTAGAGGTAATCAGTGTAATAGCTCCACATATTTGAGTGTGTTTAGATAACATTTACTAGTGCTGGACTGTGGTTCCATTTTCAATTTATGCTAACAAACCCAAATTCCAATATTGCTCACCCTCAATATGTATTTGCCGTTTTATATACCCTAACATTAGTTACAAAAACGTAAACGAAATGACTGTAATAATAATTAAACTTAATATTGTTTAGAGAGTATATTACAAATTATAAGAAAACTCCCGTTTTCCCGAACACTTTCATCCACTCTCCAAGGAATGAAGACTGGAGGACTCAAACAGAACGACTGCTTACCCTGCCGAAGAAACGCGGCAGGGTAACTCGCTTGCTAGTTTGATTCATCGCTAATCGCTCCCGTTTGTGGAAATAAATACTAGATAGCAGCACTATGCGTGTATAGTACGTGAGTTATGAAAACTCTGTTTCTCGAATCGGAAACGGGAAACTCGGATTTAAATGTGTATAAATATAAAGTTAAGGTGACAACTATAAAGGATCAAACATTTCCAATATGTATAGGGTAATCATTACTTACCTTGCGTCTATGGAATAAACGCCACTGGCCCGTAGCGTGTTGAACTCAAGCATGCACGGAAATATTTTCGCGAAAATCATTGCGTCTCTACCCATTGAAAATAGGTGGGTTACATCTGATGTTGTTATTTCCACTACTGGCACCGCCTATTAGTATTCCGCTACTAAGAAAACTGAGTGGCTGCTCGCATTCCTCAGTGTTGTCAGCAGGAATATTAATGCAGTTGGTGTCCATACAATTGCTGCGTCCAACACTAGAACTGTCAGCGCAGTGGACGCAGAAGTGTGAATGTTGTTCTCATTTATACGTTTTTCACCCTAAAAACGAGCACTTTGTAATCAACCTTCGAAAAGTGTCACTGCCCTAAAAGGCTGTTCGTGATCAAGTGAGCACTTCTGAAATCAACCTTAGGAAAAAGTCACTTTTCCTGCCTGTGTATATTTCAACGGGCGCACTGAGTGACATGCGCCTAGTAAAGTTGGTAACGAAGAATGGTACGTAGCTCTATATATTAAAATTGAAAAAAAAAGTGCTAGGTAACCATTTGTGACAATTTAAATTATTTATTTCACTTTGTGCATTTATTAATACATCGAAGTGTAAAAATGAGCAGATCGGAAAAATATTTACTTTTCTACTAATTTCACAGTTTTACTTGACGAACACATGAATAAAGTAAGTAAATGTAAAAGGGGAGTTCTGGACCACCCAAAATTTTAATCGAAAAATCAAGCAATTTGAGGCCATAATCAAGGTTTTTTGCTCCAAATTCATGGTTCGAAATTTCAGAACTTAAGCATTCTAAAAAACAAGAAAATTTACCCCAGAGTCAAGCAAATGTATTACCTTTTTTCAAAAATATCGTACAGGCTTGTGCCACCTTAAAAACATTAGATTTTAAGCTAAAATAAAGCAAATTTCTTGATTTTCAAGCAAAATTTCCACGTTTTCTAGAAATAGAAATTTTGCATGCGAGCAAGAAAATTTAAGGAGAAATCAGAAAAATAAGCAAAAATCACATGAAAATACAAAAAAAAATTTACACAGACAAAAAAATATTATACTTGAAGCTCTACTAATTTTTTTTTTTAACACTTCTTCTATTTCCTCTAGATATCCACCCATTTCTCGAAGTTCATATTTGTCTTCAGTGTTATATAAGAGTGATAATAGCAAGCTGTAAATTTAAATGAAATGTGTGAACTAAATTTTTAAGATCTTCAGATGCTTTATCTAATTTATAAGATGGCGGATTTGCACCATCGCCACATTTTACAATATTGGACAAACTGCAAGGGAAAATAGGCGAAGTCATGTTTATTTAAAAAGAAACAAATTTCTTAAAAAGAATTTTTTTTTTACTAATGCTTTAAAAATGTGCTTAAGAGAATTCTTGATCATGGACAAATTTTCCATTTTTCATTTCTTTTAAGCCATTATACATTATAAAAACCTCCTCATTTATTAGTTTCAAAGAATTTTTATCGAGTATCCTGATATAGCGCTCTGGTAATGAAATTTTTATTTTGTCATCTAGAATACAATTAATTTTTTTTACCAAAGCTAGATTCGTAAGTTTCAAAATCTGTTGCTCTAAACCATTTATTATTTTCTACATCTTGTAGTTTAGTCAATTCTTACGAATTGATCAAATTCTTGAGGAGAGATTCCATTTTTTGTTTAGTGCTATTTACAAAGAAACAAATTATTAAAGAAAAATATTTTTTTTTCATTCTCTTAATAAATCATTTTTCTTATTAAATAAAAAATTGGAAAATCGAGAAAAGCAATGTATAATGTGTGGGGTAAAGTATTAAAAAAATAAAGTTTTTCACCACATAAATACACAAAAGACAAGCATGTTAACACTTGTAAAATATGTTTTGCTGAATATGCGTGGCAATATTATGAATTAAAAAAGGAGAACGTACTATGCGAATGTGAAAAATATGTTGGTGTTGCATCTCTCAAAGGGAATAAAAATACGAAATCAGACAATGTGTTAGTAGATATTATAAATGAAATTCAACACGATAACAACCCAACAAAAACATGTAGAGCATGTAAAGAGAATACACATATAATATTATTTTCAGTTCATAACAGAAATAAGGACAAACTTAGAACAACATGTAACAATTTTATTAGTGAATATAAAAAGAATAATCATCTTAACAAGACGATCGCTGAACTTAAAGATACCCCTAAATAGATTTCATTTTTCAATACATTTACTATTTTTATAGCTCTTCATTCTATATGTAATTTTTGATGTCTTCAATAATATGTTTCACTTAAGAATAGAATAAAACATGGCGACAAACATTCTAACAGTTGTGTTGAGTGAAAAGACAGTGAGAAAGTTAAGAATTATAGGTAGAAGATTTGAAATTAAATATTTGCAGAGGCTACGGAAAGCTGATTTAATTGCAGCTATTATACCATTTATTACAAATCAACAAAGAAAAGGAAACTTAAAAAATTTACGCTTTTCAAATTACACTATAAAATATATAAATGCTAAAAAATTAAAAGAAATTTTCCCATTTTTTACTAATGTTTTCGTTAATAAAAGAAATAAGGAAACCAATGAAGCTTTCTTAGCTAATAAAGCTTTTAGAAGTAGAATATCAACATATAACATTAAAAATTATTCAATTTAGTACAACCTATTCATTTTTTGACATCAGTAAAAAAATAAGTTATTTGAGAAAATCATCTTTTAAAATTTAGAGGGTTGAAAACCAGCATTAAATTATATATCAATTGTCGTAAGCAAGAAAATAATAAAGTTCAATTATTTACATTTCAATCACCAAATTATACAATATTGAATTATGGATATATTAAAAGAATTTATAAATGCATAATACACGAAATAATTGCAAATTTTTCTGAATTCCAAAAAAGAGATTCGGGGTGGACTGTAGATAGAACAATGGTGATACAATTAGCAATAAATAAGTATAATCCATTAAATGCTGCTTCATATATTAAACTACCTGAATTTATAAAGATTATGAAAGCATGCATTAATGTTAAAAACAATGATCAAAAATGCTTTTTTTGGGCTAAAAAATCTACATTATTTCTAGCAGACAGCCATTCAAGTAGAGTAACCAAATATAAAAATGTGGGGCTTGATATCGATAAAGTAATAGATAAATTTGAATATCGTATAAAAATTGAATATATTCCAAAAATAGAAAACCAAATTGACATATCTATAAAAAGTATACTCTATTGAAGATTAAGTTAAGAAATCCATGTTATAGCCATTAAATCTCACAAAAAATAAAAACAATACACATATAAATATACTTTATTTCAAAAACGATACAAACTCATATTACTGTTGGATTAAAGATTTATCGAGGTTAGTTTTAGCACCAAAAAAAAAAATAATGGTAAAACTTATATATGTGATATGTGAATTCAAATATTTTATTCTCCAGAAAAATGAATTAAACATACAGAAGACTGCTCTAAAATGAAGCAATAAACATTCAATTACCGTCGAAAGGAGAGCAAATATTTTTCAAAAATTATAAACACATAATGAAGGTTCCATTCACAATATATAAAGACTTTGAATCAATTCTAAATAAAATAACAACTAAACCAAATCCAAAAGAAATTTATAAATTTAAACTTATCACATAATATCCAGTTTTAACAGATGGCATTGATAATGGTATTTACAAATAAATACTCAAAGAAAAACATAAACTTACAAATGAGCACATATATAACATTGATTTCAAATTATATGATGCAGCACACACAATGAAATATCAGCTACAAGAAGCTTCTGGTTTTTGCTATTATACTGTATCTGCTTATGGCGATTATAAACCGCCAGTTGTATATCGGGGCCCAGATGCTCATAAAACATTTATACAATCAATAAAAAGAGAAGTAGAAGAAATTGGGGAAATATATTCGCAAATTGAGCCCATGCATCCACTAACAACAGAACAAAAAATATTATATAGGGAATAAAAAAAATACTGTATGCGAGTGTGAATATTCTAAGCACAGTAAAAAAAGTGCACCACCGTGATCATATAAGTGGAAAATTCATTAATTCTTCAGAGCACTCTCGTAATGACAAAAAGAAGCATGTCTACTCTGGGAGGCCGCACTGAACTGCTGTACACTCTGGCCTCAGTGGTGCAAGTTTTCCTCGTTGATCAGAGAAATCTGTGCACTCAAAAAATATGAGGTCCCTGGTGTGGCATTAGCTTTCTCGTATACCTTTTGTATATTAAAAAAAAAGGGGCATATGTACACATTTTTTTAATAATTTAGTGTATATATATATACATATCGTTAATCTTTGTATTTCACGAATATTCATATTGTTGCCATTATGCCATAAGAATATTAAGATGTTTTCTTCTTTTTTATTTTAAAAGAGAAACGATCAACTTTGTTAACATCAAAAGAGTGAGTGAGATCTATTTTTGTAGTTCCATGGATAACTGTCATATCGTTTTTGGATGGATTAAAATTAACACTAAAACCCATTTTATAAACAGTACAATTCTTACAAAAAGTGAATAAATTGTTATTATTATCTAAGTGGAAAATATTATTAGATTTATCCCACCGCGGATGCAAATATAATATATGAAATTTTTTTCCACGTTTTTTTTTCAACTTCTTCCTTAATTATTTCCTTAACAGTTGTGTCACAATAATCCATAACTGATTGAAATAAATTATTAGATTTAACATGTGTTTTTTTATCAATAGCTTCTTTTCTTTATTCAACTTTCAAATCAAATCTGTTTATGACAATAATTCATAACTGATTGGCTTAAATTTTGTAATTTATCAGCTATTTCTTTGCGGAAATATATTTTATTGATAGCATCTTTGCCATCCACAGGATCAGCCATATTATTAATTCTGCGATTTTGAATAAAAACATATTCTGTTATGTAAACAAAAATTTTACTTATTTGATCTCGTAAAGCAGAAACGATGGTATTATATTTCAAATTTACATATGTTTTTAAATCTGAAACACTAATCTTGTATTTTGATTCAACATCGTTTTTATGCATAATCAGAAACAATAGTTTTATATTTTGAATCTGCTTCTTTTTTAATGTTTGTTTTGCATTATTTATTCGTTTTATATAATCGGTAAACGTGTTATTTAATTGTAAATTTATATCTTCTTTTAGAGCATAATCAGAAACAATAGTTTTGTAAAGTAATATTTGATATCTTCATCTATACAAGTAAAAAAATACAGATAGTTTAATAAATGTTAATGCCCCAGCCTAATTTTCTTTCCGTAAACATTGTTGAGGCCACAACAGCAGAAGTAATTTTTTCTCCAATCGCAGTATCTTTATTTAGCATAATTTATTTTGCTTCTTTTTGTAAAATTTTATCAGCAGCATGCCTGGATTCTAAATCTTTATGATCTCTATATGAAATAGCATGATATTTGCAAGCTTCGTCTAATTTATTCACTCCTGCATCTCCTCTTTCTAATCTTTCATTTAATTTTGTAAATGACCGACAATAATTATAACCTGGCAAATGAAATTCGGGTAAATTTAAATTAGTCAATGCCCAATTTATCACACGTTTGCCATGGTGTTCAGAATTCCTAAATGAGTGTGGAATAACATTTAAAACTCTTATTAGAGATGAAATTCCTTTCTGGTTATTCACAAGATCAGAAAATGTATTGTTTAACATATTCATTATGTTAACTTTTTCATTTTAAAAATGTTTATTTTCTGCATTTTCTTCACCGTGAATAACAAACAATCCGTAAATTAAGTTTCTATCATTACCCATTCAAATATATTCTGTCGGAAAATTATTATATATTTTTTATGCCATCTCCAATTTTCAAAGCAACATCACTAAAACCCTCCAAACTATATTTTGCTTGCAGTTTATCTTTTCGTATATCTTGATAAATTGGCCTAATTATATCTGTATATTTCCACTTCTAACACGAAGCAACATTCATTTTAGGATTATATATTTAACTAGCGGACCCGACAGACGTTGTCCTGTACATATGTCTTAAATCCGAAAATTTCAAACTTTTTTTTAATAAGTTGTAACAATCTGGACGTCGAGTGTTTGCAACTTGATCTCTTAAATTTACATTATCCGTCGAGTGTTCTTCAACTCTTCTATTCAATCGACGATTATGGACCAATTGAGCATTTGGGTACGTCGACCAATATTTTTTGCTCTTCCGCGAAGACGTGGCATTTTTCTGTAAAAATAAAATACTGTAAAAAAATACACAACAACTAATATGAGTAATTTCTTTAAGATAAAATTTTAATTAAGTAACAGGACTGAAAGGATTTATTGTACCAAATTTTAGATAAATAATGTATAACTTTATTTCTTTTTTTTAATTTAATATTTCCGATAAGTAACAATTTAAAATAAAAACAATATTAAAAATTTGTTATGAAATCGATTAACTACACAAATAAATTTGTAGGTTAGGATGATTGTTAATCGACGCACGTGTAAATTTGATAGGAATTTATGTAAAATACTCACTTCAATACCGCACCGATTTGCACAATGTATAGTTTTTATCTACACTTCAAAACCCTTCACACACTAATTACATCTGAATGTAATATTTCAATTAGCACGCGATTTATTTTAACACAATAACAACACAAAGTTACGAAACTATCCTGAATCTGATCGTAGCGCCACTATCGGGACAAACTGGAAGTAAAATGAAATATTCTTGGATATTCGACACCGCGATCGCAGCGCGTCTGCCGGATACACTGTAAAACATTCCAAGATCAACAATAACTTATAAATAAAAAATTTATTAAAAAAACATTTTGTAGTGGACCGAATTGTGAATCTAAACCATTCTCGAATCCACTTGAACACACACAAAAAATTACAAAAAATTTCATCAAAATCGGTCCAGCCGTTTAGGAGGAGTTCAGTGACATACACACGCACAGAAGAATTATATATATAAAGATATACTGCATGTGTTGCTTTAACTATTTCTGCAGAATTTTTATAGTCCTCATTAGTAAATTTATTTTTGCGTTTGTTTTCATCTACAAGATCAAGTTTTTTTTTTTACTTTTTGTTAACAAATTAGTGATGTCCTGTTTTAAATAGTATTTTTTTTATCTTTGACAAATAAAAAATCGCACTCAATTTTTACTTTTGTATCTCCAAATTCAAAACCGTGGCCAACTCCTCGCAAACTAAATTTATCACCAATGACATTAATATTTTCAGAAATATATATTCCTAATTTTATAGTAGAAATTTCTGCTATAGGTGGCCAATTTTTTATTGGAGTAACAACCAATGGTGATTTTGGGAATTATTCTCTTTCAAAAGATGTTTTTTCTGGTGTTGGTGTATAATCTAAATTTTTTGCAGCAACAGGTACTAATGCTGTTATTAAATTTTAATTTTCTTCACTTATTTGTTTTACTTTTTGGCCAATACCATGATTCTTTATATATTTTCTATACTTCTCGATGAGTAATTTCACTCGAAAATCTTCCTCTGAATCATTTATCTATATAATATTTTTAACCTATAAATGAATTATAAAAGCATTGAGAGTTTTAAGAAACAAACTTTTCTCCCAATTGATCAAACGAGGGGAATTTGAATACTTACAATAATAGAATCGAGTTTGATATTCCCATAGGAGATGGCTTTTCTTTTGCAAATTATGCTTATGTTTCGGAAGAATATCGCCTACTTAAAAGAGATAAAGTTGGAGATGAAGCGAAATATGAAAAATTAGACAATATTGATGTTAGTTCTAATTTTTTTTTCCATTTCAGTTTTCCAGGATAGAAATTAAAAAAAAAAAAAGGAAACAGATTATTGAGGCTGTTTATAATCCAGGAATAACATCAACAATGATGAATATTTTGCTAAGCCCACCCGGTGAACAAAATTATTTAGCGTCTACTGGTGTTGATAATAAATTTCAAGTAAAATCTGTTCGTAGTGATAAAATTAATGAAATAATGTATGCATTAAGATATTTGTTTGACTTTATTCGCGATAATAATGAAATTTACTGGAAAGTTGGTTTTAAATTAACTTTTTTTTTTTTTTTTTTTTAGAAATTCATGTGATGATAATTGTTTATTTGTGTATGAAACTAAAAGAGCAGATGACACTACAATTGATAGAGATTATGCTGATCCAGGTATAATTTTTATTGAAAAATTAGAAATTTTGCACACTATTGTTGACATCAACTGCAATATTAAAAAAATATATTAAAAAATCATAAAATTCATATTGGTTTTAAGTATTGGCAGTTTTTAGAAAAAGATGTTCCTGATGGGACAACTGCTTTTAATTTTGATATAAAAGATAAGTTTAATAATTTGCGATTTGACATGCCTGCTTTTGTAATTGTGGGTTTCCAAACTAATAGAAAACATCGCGCTGGCCAATATGTGCATGCTTCAATGTTTGATCATTTTAATGCGAGAAATATTTTTGTTAAAAATGGAAGAAATAAAATTTCGTTTAATGATTTTAGAAATATGCGAACAAAATTAGATACTATATACAGAAATAATGAACTTTCTTATAAGTCAACTACAAACTATCATGGCGATATCAAATATGATTCATTTATGGGACCATGACCTTTATTTGTTGTTGACTGCCTATAAAGAAAAATAGCAATAGTTGAAGATAAAATAAATATAAAAATCAGTGTAGATTTGAAAAAAGCTTTTGAGGCTGGTACAATTTACAATGTCGTTTTAATTAGCCAACGAAATTTAACTTATGATTATTTGAAAGAAAATATTACTGAAGATATATAAATTTTTAATTTCATTAAATGGATGATGTAAACGATTTTACAGAAACAAGAAATTGTTTCGATATTTTAATACTTTTTTTTTAAATTATTTTTTTAGATATTTGGTTGATTGTTTTATCTAAAAAATCATTTTTTTTTTAAATCTAAGTGAAATTTTTTTCTTTCTCTTGTGTTCATATGTACACATTTTTTATAAATCGGTAGAAGACTATTGCAGATCTTGGCGCAGCACAACAATTTTACTAAAATTCACTCAAATTTCTCACTTTCAAGCATCAATTTTTCAATCTATTCTTCAAAGATGATTCATTTCGTCAATCTCACCCCCAAAATCAAGATAATTCGACCCAAGTCTTAATTCTCAATTAAGCGCACTATTTTCAAAAACATACCTTGGTCACTCTTTGATCAGTGGTCTATTTTCAGGGTGAATGAGGATAAAATTATGGTCAATAATGTAAATATTTAAATATATTTTTAAAGCCAAATCAATAAGTCAAAAATAATATCAAAAGAAAAGTATGAAAAATCTTGGAATTTCATCAAAAATATGATGATTAAGCTTGAAAATTTGTCTTTAAAGAACCACACACAAAGAGTGAACACAGGTTGAAAATTGCTGTAGTAGATGTAAAATTACTCCCTTTATATGAGTCATAATTTAAATGAGTTAAATATATAATAGGTGCATAATAGTATTTCGAACGAGAAGAACATAATATAAACAATAGAATATAAGTTCGATAAAATATAGACTGTGCTTGTAGAGGGACAACCGATCTTCGCGAAAAGACTTACGCACGCTAGATTTCAAAACACTGCAGGCGTATCACCAGATTTCCTTTGCTTATTAGCCACGTGTCTTTGTTAGGAGACATCTTGTAACTCGAGTGACCAACCAAAATTTGGTTTCTTTGGTACTGTAAGTCTGTTATTCGTAGGCAGCCACCTAAGACGCATTACACGTAAAGAAACCAATTAGGCTCTTCGTGGTAATGTGAGCATTTTTCAGGCTCTAAGTTACTTTATCTTTCAGCCAATTTTTATCCATTAAGCACCCTTTGGAAATAAATATTGCAATGTAAGTAATAAACACAGTGTGTTTACTCCACCACACTCGTATGTTAACGTCTAAGGCTCAGGATAACATATGTTTATTTACTATTATTCCAAATGAGAGGGCTCTCAAAAGTGTTCGCTGTATCACCACGCTTTATGCGTGCACGAAATTATTCACCAAATTAACTCGAAGAAGAGCACGTTCGAATGTTGGTCGAGCAACGATTCTTTGCTACTTTCTTTGACCTTGAAAACTAAATTCACGGGAGTAGAATGATTCCGCCGATACAGGCATAAGGGCACGGGAACGGAGCTGAAGCCGGCCACCCGCTTGGTCAATCCAGTAGTCCAGTGGCTATATTGGTTCTGGGTGATCTTGACACATGACAATCACCTTGTACCCATTCCCATGACTTTTCTGAACCCCAAAAATATATAAATTAATATAAAAGTTATTTAAAAAATTTTACTAACCCGAAGTTCGTCGACGTGTGGAGTGGTTTTGAACCTGGCACTAACGACCCCCGCCATGTCGGCTGGTGGTCATTTCGTCAGCCATATTGGATGTCGCCGCCCTTGAAATTTGACCTTAACACCAATGACACTCAAAAATTTCAAAATTCAAAAAATTAACTGTAAAAATTTGCAAATCTCATTTAAAAGTTATAAAAATATAAATTTACTTTAATAATACATAAGAAATTTAAAAACACTTATAAAAAATGTAGTTTTAAAAATTTACAATTCCAGAGAAACCCACAGCACCATGCCCAGTATACGACTGACCCTGTTCCAATTAATCACATTTTACTATCATTACACCTTCCTTCTGCCAACAACAACTTCACTCCCAATAAATAAAAATAGAGATGAGCTGCAAAAACCCACAAATAGTTTTAAATATCATGGAAAAATTACATTGATGTCTCCGACAACCATGTTGGATGTTGTCGACATTGACATTGACACCAATAACATTGAATTCGAAAAATCGAGCAAAAATCACAGTTCCTACTATGTTACATTACTAGCTGGTCACAACAAGTGGCCATACCGACTAATCATATTAGCCAACGTCTAACTACATCCAACAACGACTCACCCAAGACTGACTCCACCCAAAACTGACTGACTCCAGCCAAGTCTAACTCCACCAAAGACTGCTCCATCCAAGACTGCTCCATCCAAGACTGACTCCACCAAAGACTGACTCCACCCAAGTCTGATTACACCCGAGATTGACTCAATCCAAGACAGACTCCATCCAAGAATGGCTCCACCCAAGACTGCCTCCATCCAAGAATGACTCCGCCCAAGACTGACTGTACCTAAGACTGCTCCATCCAAGACTGACTCAATCCAAGACTAACTCCATCCTAGTTGGACTACCCCAAAAATGACTCCACTCAAGACTGCTCCATCCAAGACTGACTCCATCGAAGCTGAATCAACCCATGACTAAATCCACCCAATATTGAATCTTCCCAAGACTGGCTCTGCCCAAGACTGACTCCGCCAAAGACTGACTCCACCCAGGGAGTGATTACACCCATGATTGGCTCAATCCAAGACTGCCTCCATCCAAGAATGGCTCCACCCAAGACTGCCTCCACCCAAGACTGCCTCCACCCAAGACTACCTCCACCCAAGATTCACTCCACCCAAGACTGGCTGTACCTATGACTGCTCCATCCAAGACTGACTCCGCCCTAGATTTACTCCACCAAAAAATGACTCCACCCAAGACTGCTCCATCCAAGACTGACTCCATCGAAGCTGAATCAACCCATGACTAAATCCACCCAATATTGAATCTTCCCAAGACTGGCTCTGCCCAAGACTGACTCCGCCAAAGACTGACTCCACCCAGGGAGTGATTACACCCATGATTGGCTCAATCCAAGACTGCCTCCATCCAAGAATGGCTCCACCCAAGACTGCCTCCACCCAAGACTGCCTCCACCCAAGACTACCTCCACCCAAGATTCACTCCACCCAAGACTGGCTGTACCTATGACTGCTCCATCCACGACTGACTCCGCCCTAGATTTACTCCACCAAAAAATGACTCCACCCAAGACTGCTCCATCCAAGACTGACTCCATCGAAGCTGAATCCACCCAAGACTAAATCCACCCAAGAATGAACCTTCCCCAGACTGGCTCTGCCCAAGACTGACTCCAACCAATACTGACTCCGCCAAAGACTGACTCCACCCAGGGAGTGATTACACCCATGATTGGATCAATCCAAGGCTGCCTCCATCCAAGAATGGCTCCACCCAAGACTGCCTCCACCCAAGACTGCCTCCACCCAAGTCTGACTCCACCCAAGACTGACTACACCTATGGCTTACTCCACCCAAGACTGACTACACCTATGGCTTACTCCACCCAAAACTGATTCCACCCAAGACTGTTTGAAGGTAAGATCGTCTCCGTCCAAGACTAACTCCACTCAAGAGTGGTTCTTGACGAGACTAACTGAGCCCAAGACTAGCTCCTGATGATCCTAGTTCCTGCAAAACATGTTACACCAATTGACATGACCAATCGCCCACCCACACACCTATACAAACAAACGATGATGGATAATTTCGAAAAAAATATCTCCTTACAAGAGTCTCTAGCTGCATGGAGGAAATTTCGTACAAAATTATTGCAAAATTTTGCAAAAAGTTTCTACTAGATATACCTATACCAATGTGTCATAATAACTTACGAAGCCAACTTATCTGGTAAACAGACCAGGAAACCAACTCGTTGCGAAACATTCCTTAAAAATATTCCCATAATTTCATTCGTCCGCAATATAGAACTCATCCATTTTAAACGACCCGAGGAAGGCATAATATTTTAGATAGAACCATAGCCCTCCTCCTGCACATCCTCGCATAAATTTGATCTATAACACAGACTCACGCAATCGAGTTTTACACCAGTGAACTAATATGTCATTCAGAGAAGCTGATGGGAATGTGTAAGAAATTACACTCACGTTAATTTAATTTATTTGTTTATTATATACATTCTATATTTCTAATTGTTTAGTACATTCGATCTTTGCATATCTCAGATGTTAACATATCATGCATAGAAGCCAACAGTTTAATATGATGTAACCCCGATCATCGTCGACGAAAGATATATCAACGGTGTATGAGAGATTCCCTCGTTTTTACAGGTCAATCAAATATCTGCGTCTATTAACAAGTTCATTCGGGTCTTCGGGAAATATATAACAAGTGTTCTTGACGCCTTCTTCCATCTTCACACCACTTGTCGAAGGAAACACATTGGTGAAATGTGTGGGAACGTCGAAAGAGAATCATCATCCTTCTCATCAGATACTGCATCATCTGTGCCGTCATAGCATCATCAATGCTGTATTCATGATCGTCTTCGCCTACTATTTCATCCTCAATACCACGTTTACTTTTCTTTGTAGGAGTCGCGTAGTCATCATTAGTATTTAGAACTAACGGCTGTTTATTTTGAAGTTCGTCGATTTAATGCGAAAGTCTTGCAAATGTATATTCCGCGCGAACCGTCTCTACTGCACTCATTCAGTCCTCAGCACTAACTGTCTCATTAACGCCTGGCGATTCAGTATCCACGAATGCAGCAGGGGGTAATGTCTACATCACTATTTGTTTATCACTATATACAGCCACTCATTCAGGCGCCATGACGGCTGAGCGGTTAGACTGCTCCCCTCCCATCAAGGCGAACCGGGTTGAATCCCCAACCGGTTCACTCTGAATTTTCGCAAATGGGAATCGTGCCGGACGATGCCGCTGGTCGTCGGGTTTTCTCGGGGATTTCCCGTTTCCACCACCCTTTCATTCCTGCGCTACTCCATACTCACCTTTATCACACTCATCGGCTCTAAGTCCTCGCCGTTAAGAGGACTATGTAGGCCTACTGAGACGTTTTCTGTGAAATCGTAGCTTACGCGTAAACGCTTATCTTGGTAAATAAAATTCTAGAAATACGGCTTTTTGCCAGAAAGGATACAAATTATTGTCTATGTCCCTATCTTTTGACTTATATCATATTAAGTTTATTAATGGAGGAAAACAATTCGTGAAAGTGGTCGAATATCGCATTTTTTAAAATTGCATATGCAGTTTCCTTAATCGGTAAGAGAAAAATACGATTATACGCACGTAGCTTGATCTGTGTACTTTCATCGCGTGTAATAAAACCGCTGTGTTACATATCTAAATTACAGAGTACAGCGTCATGACGGAAACACTGCACGCCTTGCGCGTAGGAGCGATGAGGTTCCAGGTGTGCGTGTGACTGTCGCCCGTATGGCTTCCTCGCTTCTTGACCTTGGACGCGCAGCTTCATAGTCCTCTTAAGAGCTACCCAAATCTCCTCATTCACTCAGCCACTCATTCAGCGAAATCCAGAAACACACGCCAGCAAAATTGCCTTAACGTGCCAGAAACATGACAAGATACCGTACCCCAATCAGCCTCTGGTAACTTACTCTCCAGCCAGTGGCCCAGCCAATGGGGGAAATTTCGCTACACGCAGTAGACAATCAAACACAAGGGTAGTTCCAAAACTCTCGCGCAGCCAGTTAAGTTGGCCGCCTGGTTAAAGGATTTCTGCACGTCCAAGGCCTAAAAGCGTGGGAGTGCTAGAGGCGACCCAGACATACGTATCAACTCTCTCATCGCCTCTACGCACAGAGCACTGAACTAGTGTGCAGTCTTGCCGTCGATAACGCGCCTCTATGAGACTCTCAGTGGATACCCTACCATTTTATGACGTAATAATAAAAATAAAGGTTTGATGCACGTCGCTATTAATTCCTTTTATAATATCTTTTACCGCAATGTTCATACCTATAAATGACGGTGACAGAATATTTTTGAGCCATTTTCACTATCACAAAAACATGCTTTAGAGAGAAATGGATGATATGGAAAACATATACTGATGCGTAACATTACTTAAATGCAACTGGTAAGCAGACCTCACTCAGACACGTTGGGCGGTTTTTCAATAAAACGTTTTCTGCTGGAGCTGTGCACACCGTTCTGTAGCCTACCTAGGCGGCTACATAAAGAGAATCGGGGAGCCTAAATCAAAGATTCCGCCAGGCTGTCTCTTCTGTGTGTTCTATCTACACTTTGCTATAGGCAGAGGCCGTGTTCCAATTGGCACTTCTTGTTAGCAAAATGGTCACGTAACCAGGTTTTGTCTACAAATCTATAACTAGGGACCCGCAAAATTCGCGAGCTCAATGACCTACAGGCGAGACTCTACAGTATTATGTACTAATTTGTCCATATCAACTGCACATTGGTTGTCTGCTGTCACAGTGGAAGGCGACGATTGGGTCAACGTTCTCCAGGAGGTGTCAAAAACCGTTTGCACCAATGGCTAAAGTTATATATACACACGTGTTTTGAATCCTAGCTCGTCCTGAAATTAATCCGCGAATTTTTCAAGTCTCTATCTATGACTAGATACCTGAAAAATTTACGGAATCATTTTGAGACAGGCTAGAATTCAAAACACGTGTGTTTATGTAACTTCAGCCATTATTACACACGGTGTTTGACACCTCCTGGAAAACGCGGTCCCAATCGTCGCCTTCCACTGTGACAGCAGACAACCAATGTGCAGTTAATATCGGCATATTTGTACATAAGACTGTAGAGTCTAGCCTGCAGGTCATAGAACTAACGAATTTTACAAGTTTGGCGCATTTCTTTGTCACACTACAGTGTGGTGTTTGAATGGGCCTGTCAGAATTACGTTACTCCGATACTGAATATTTACGATTCGCCCACGCGTGGCAACTAAAAACTACCCAGTCGTGAAAGTGGATCTGAGTTGAAGTGTTTCGAAATTAGAGTTATACAGACTTTTTTCTCGCGAACATAGGGTTAGTCAGTGAGTGAGTGAAGATATCTGGGAGGCTCTTAACAACGAGGTGTTGAAAGACGAGCGAAAATAGGGTGTCGCTCAATGCAACTACACCTCTCTATGAGCAAAGACAGGCAAACCTCACGTATGCATTGACCTGTCAGCTAGATATCGCCGTATTAAAGAGTTTTGGCTTAGAAAATATATTTTTTATTGTGCCAGGCACACATAATTTTGAACACAAAATACCCTTTTCGCTCTTAAATTTTACCATTAAAAGGGTACAAAAGGGCAACACCTAAACATTAAGTATCATTTCTTGAAGTGATTTACATTTAAGAACATGAAACATATTAAAATAATAATCACACTTTGACTCCAAAAATATATCATACACACAGTTCTTTATATAAATACCCCACAATGTTAATCTTTATAAAATATTTTAAGCAACACTTCAAAATATGAATCGTAATACAAGTTCATAACACCGAGCTTCAAAATAAAAATGCCATAATCACGACTCACAGTTTATATCAGCTCCATTCACGTCCGCTCAGGCACAAATACAATTTAATCAGAAATACTACATTTACGTCGCATAGACTTATCAACCGACAATTCGACTCAAGTTGCGTCGATGAACAAAATTGTCGCTGGCGATGCTGGAAGGTTTTCACACATAGTGCCAGCGTAAGTCCGGTTACGTGTGGGCGAAAATGGCGTAGAATGAGAAGGGCAGCAAGTGTGCAAGTCCTTAAATTAACTTGCCCCAAAGCCAAAAAAAAAAAAAAGATGATGCACTAGGAGGGGAAATTGAGGGAGGGAAATTAGGGAAACACAAAGGAAGGGAGCCGAGTTGCCACAGAGCAAACCACTTTGCTGAGCCAACAATCGATTCTCGACAGCGGTCATATGATATTTGTTCCACATACTTTTCAGCTTTCAGACATTACTATTTCCTAGCGAAAAAAAAATTGAGTGCATAATTTTCCCTTAAATACATGTCAAAATCACAATGTACTGTTACAAAATTTACAAATAACGAAAATCAACTAGAGTAGAGAAACAAAATAAATCACACTGAAATAGCTACTTCGAGACGTCTAGCAAAACATACAGATAGCAAAAGTTTATTTTCCAAATATTCTTGGGCGGTAATTTCCCAATTTTTAGTAATTTTTTTAACACTGCGAAAACAACACCTTGCGCGATTTGCACAGGATGTTGTGTTCGCAGTTTCAATAAATAACTAAAAATTGGAAAATTTCTGTCCATGAATATTTGGAAAAGAAACGTTTGCCAATCAGACCTTAAAATGAATTAAGACAATATCGCTCGGTTGCTCTTGTTAGATGTTCTGCAAATGTGTTGGTTTTTTTATTTGTTGGTTACAAAACAGTCAAATTTGGAGTTTGACAAATCATTTTGCAAAAATCGTGCGATCTTATATATACATGTATGTAAGGGAAATATTGTTACAGATAATGCGTGCATTGTTATACAGTCTGTGGTAAAAAATACAAACTAACAAATTTTTTGGTGGCCACTCCAAGAAAAACGTATTGTTAATTTAACGGAATTTAATTGGCGCAACAGAATTGTGTGTATAGACGCGATTAAATATTTTATTGTTGAAAACCAATTATTTTGCTGTTCTATTTTGGTTACCCCAAACTAAGATTTTGTTGGTGCACCTGAAGATTTGTTTGACTCCACGTACATTAAATTGTTTAGATTAATATTTTTTTAAAATTGCTTGCCCGACTGAGATTCGAAACTAATGTTGTCCGAGCGCAACATAATATAAAGTGACTACTGATGAATTTGGAATGTTTTTAAATACAAACATTTCTAATACTGGACAACGTGCGAAAATAAATGTTTCCAGTTTTACAACTTTGCTGCTTAGTTTCCTGTTGAACTTGTTTTATTAGGATTTTTGTGACATTATTAATTTTCAGCAAATGCACTAATAAACATTGTAACTATCCTTATTGTCACAAAAAATGCAAACAAACTCTCAAGCAGTATTTCTTTAACGAAGGCCATGAAATAAATGTCCAAACAAATACAAACACTTGATTCAAACAATTTTTCTTTGGTTGTCTACAATGTCGTAACTGTTCGACCAATACAGCGGTTTTGTTTATTCGAACGTGTATTTTGTTAGATGAGCAAGATTAATTTTGCTCCTTTTCAAGATTTGTCTACACAACAAAATATTTTGTTCGAGGAACAAAGTATATATTTGGCTTTATACAAACAATCATTTTATTGGCTGTTCTCTCAGTGCAACGCCCTTGATACTCAACAAATATGCTATGTACTGTTAAGATGAGAAATTTCGCTCGGCGCTTAACACTTTCAGACCCAGTGTACACATTTGTTTACATGATGCACGTTTAGATAATTTCTAGTCTGTGCTGCACACGGCTAAGCTCGATCACAAACTGATCTTACCTGTGGGAACATGGTTCGCAAACCGTCTTACTGGTATAGGTTGTAATAAGTTCAAATATATGTATACGAACATATTGCCTACAGCTATTTGGCTGTGACAACGAAACAATGTGCTGTGTCCACTTAAGTACAGCACGCACCATAACTTTTTGCAACACCTGAAACCGTAAAATAAAGTTTGTCCGAAAGGCTTAAAATCTACCGATGAAGATGAAATCAGGTGAGGATGTAGCAGCGAGGGAATGCAAGTGCGGAGGAAACGGAAGTGCCGCGAAAAAGACCGCTGGGTTATCCCGCCAGGAATCGAACCCGGTTCGCCTTGGTGGGAGGCGAGTACTCCAACTACTACAACTACCACAGACTCTGATGTCATAAATGAATCCGCAAGCGAACACATTTATGACGACGGCACGGCGCTGACAAATATGGACACTCGATTTTCGCAAAAAGATTTCGTGTCTATAGTTGTACTTTATATCACTTTAGCTCTGAGCCACTTTAGTGACTGGATCATTTACGGGTTACCTGTCTTATGAGTAGGGATGGATAGAGACCTGAAAAATTCGCGAGTTCAATAACATGCAGGCTACACTGTACATACTTATGTACAAATATGAAGATATTAACTGTACATTGGCTGTCTACTGTTACAGTGGATCGCGACGATTGGGCGAGAGTTCTCCAGGAAGTGTCAAACACCGTTTTGACCAGTGGCTAAAGTTATATAAACACACGTGTTTTGAATTCTAGCTTGTCCCGAGATGAATCCGCGAATTCGTCAGGTCTCTAGGGATGGAACATTTCGCGAGTTCATTTCAGGATAGGATAGACGTTAAACACGTCTACATCGAAGTTGACTTTGCGATTGGGTCGCAGTTTATTATGCACGCTCTGGAAGATCCTGAGCCAATAGCAGACTTGCAAGGAGACAAGTAGTGAGTGCCATACTACCAGGTGTGAAGTAACACTGGCTATTCATTAGAGCATTATACAATGAACATACATCTGAGGCTCGAGTGTACACAGGACTGTGGAGTCTAACCTGCAGGTCATTGAACTCGCGAAATTTTCTTATCCCTACTTATGAGTCTGTCTAAGAACCCACACTCGTACATTACCGGAGTGACGTGTTTTCGATTGGCTACTGAAGTAACAAAATGTCTTCTGACAAATACACGCGGCCAATGAGTAGACACATAAAATTTGCGTTATTATTTGATATTATAACCCCACAAATACTGGATACGGTGTCTGTCTGCGTGTGAAGCTGTTCCCCTCCTGATAAGACTGCACATGATTCGAACATGTCATTATGACGTGTATGTTAATTGGGGCAGAGTTTTCAGGGCGTGCCACTCAAGTACCTATAATTAGATACCTGAAGAATGCGCGGATTTATTTTGAGACAAGCTAGAATTCAAAACACATGTTTTTATATAACTTTAGCCATTGGTTCACACGGTGTTTGACCCCTCCTGGAGAACTCTGGCCCAATCGTTGCCTTTCACTGTGACAGCAGACAACCAATGTGCAGTTATTATCGGCATATTTCTTCATAAGACTGTTGAGTCTAGCCTGCAGGTCATCGAACTCGTGCATTTTTCAGGCCTCTAGTTATTTGTAGAGACCCGAGAATTTTGCGGGTTCATTTTTAGATAAGTTGTAATTCTAACTTGTCTTAAAATGAATCCGCGAATTATTCAGGCTACAAATACCCAAAGTAAATTTTCAAGCATGCGCATAAGAAGTTGAAGTCCAGCATGAGAATAAATCTTTTCCCGAAAAAAAAAGTTGGCCCTAATAATAATATTTTTGCTCAGCTTTGCTTTCGTGATTGGATGATTTATGTTTCAGGCGTCTAGAAAGTCTTCCAGCTAATCACAGACGTACAGTACCGTATAAGTAATTCTGATTGGCCACTCGAGTAAGACAATGTTTTCTCACAAATACACTTGGCCAATAAGCAATAGAAATCAGATGATAGCCCGCAGGCCAATGAAATCTATCGTGAGTGGGACTCTTTGCGCGAAAATCATGTCGCCTATGCCGATGACGTTATGGACGTGGCTGTACGCGGATTGGCAAGCCGTCCGTAACCAATGGATTCTCCTGGGCTGTGGTTCGTGACCCGCGTGATTAACAAGTCGTGAGCGAAGGGCGAGACTAATGGAACACTAATGGCGTAACACCCGAAAAATGGAAGGCTTTTCAACACTTTCAAGAGAGGGTGGTGTAAAAAACAATTTATACCGGAAAATTTGCTTGAGAGAGGTTCGACGCGGGACGTCCGCATACTCTTTTGAATTAGATAATCGTTTCATTGGCTGTTGCAATTTGCATCTGCCATAGCTTTTTTTTTTTTATAAGTTCCCACATTATTGAAAGACTGTTGAGATTGATGTTCATTACGCGGTCTTTGTGTCCATCGTTACGAATATTAACTTGTAAACATATTATCGCTAGTGAAAGTGAAGGATTCAGAGTGTCGAAATGTCATTGTTAGTCCCTCATTGTGCAGGCGGTTTTTGGCCCTGCCAAACAATTTTAATAAATGTTCGTCAATGATACATATGAAAAATGATTAAATAACGTAGATTATTTTAAACACCCTATTCTTATTACTTTTCAGCATTCAAAATGATAAATAAAACACATACGCAAGTGTATAAAATACCCATATGGATATAATAGACCCGCAGAAATTTCGCAGATTATTCTAGCAAAAACCGACACTGTAAAAATTTTTGTGTACTTTTACAAGAAATATTCTTGGAAACCCACCTGCCAAGAAAAATCATTTGTAGAACTACGAAGTGTATTCTTGTAAAATCTGCAAAACACATATTTGTAACATTACAAATAATAGGCTTGTATTACAATATATATTATTGAGAAGTGGACATAAAATTCGTTTCTAGCCTACTTTCCTGTCTATGTGTGTGTGTGCTTGTGAATGTGTGTAGATTTCTGGGCGTGTGCATAAACACCCCCCCCCCCCAAACTATTCTTGAACGCGTGAACCGAATTTCACCAAACTCGGTACACTTATAGTACTAGGTAAGGACACCTAACTTTTATAGTTTTCGTCCACGCCGGGTTCTTACTTTCAAAATGGCGATCTATTTAACATTTAGGCCGATATGTCATAAATCGTTAACTATTTAACCGATTTTAACCAAATTTTGTATGCTGACAGCGCAAGTTGTACGCAGTGAATTCGGAGGTTAATATTGTTGTTGGTCCGCCATGTTGGATGATAATGTTACAAGAAATAATAAATCTTTTATGTTATATCTGGAAAACTACTCCACCTATTTTCGCCAAATTTGGTGCATAAATAATACTCTTATTGGCTAAGTAAATGTAACTAATTGGACGTAATGGGACACTTATTTCCAAAATAGCGGCCATACAAATGTTTTAGGTTTATTTGGTATTACTACCATAAAGTTTAACCAATTGCAACCAAATTTTATACGGTAACCGTATCTCTTACAAGCATAATATAAACCAAACAACCACTTTCGTCCACCATTTTTGAAGATAGCACCACATGAAAAATAAAGCTTTTATGTTATATTTTGAGAACTACTCAGCCAATTTTCTTCAAAATTGGCATGCAAGTAAAACTACAATAGGCCAAGTAAATATAAGTAAATAAACTTTATTAGTATATTTTTTTCAAAATGGCGCCAATACAAATATTTATTTATTTATTTGGTATTACTTCCATACCATTTGGCCAATTTCAACCATCTTCGGTACGCTGATGGTATGTATAACAAGCATCATAAAAGTTAAACAACCACTTTTATCCGCTATTTTGAAAGATAAAACAGTATGTAAAAAAATATATATTTATAACTCGAAAACTGCTTAACCTATTTTCGCCAAATTTGTCAGGTACGAAATACTATGATAGACTAAGTAAATATGAGTAATTGAACATTATTAGGCACTAATTTTTAAAATGATGGCTATTCAAAAATTTTAGGTTTATTTGATATAACTACCAAACCATTTCACTAATGTTTACCTAATTTTGTACGCTGAAAGTATCAGTTACAAGCATCAAAAAAGCCAACAACAACCACTTTTGTCCTCCAGTTTGTAAGATAGTGCCACGTGAATAAAAAATTTTTTATGTCATAGTATCTCGGAAAGAAATTGGCCGAGTTCTACCAAATTTGGAAACAAGTAGTACTGTAGCAGTTGATATGTATAAATATGTTTCAGGTATGCCAGGCCCTTATTTTCAAAATGGTGGCCATATAGCTATTTTAGCATATTATTCTATATCTTCTAAAACATTTAGTAAATTCCAAATTAACTTTGTATGGTGTGAGAATATATAACAAACATCAAATTGGTCAACACGGCGCCTCTTTTGTCCTCCAGTTTGTAAGATAGTGTCACACCAATAAAAATGGTTTTATTTCATATGTCGGGAAGCAACTGGCCGAGTCCTACCAAATATGTCAGGCACCTATTTTCAAAATGGTGGCCAAATAACTGTTTTAGTTTTCTATCTTATATCTTGTGGAAGCCATGTAATTAATTCCAATTAAACTTTGTATGATGACTGTATATTTTACAACAATCAAATGTTCACACACTAATTCTTTTTTGTCAGCCGTTTTGTAAAATAGTATCACTTGACAAATTAAAATTACGTGATCTCCGAAGAAAAAAAAAACAGATTTCTACCAAATTTGGCTAACAATTAGCTCTATGGCAGGCTATATAAATTTAAACTGATACGTTTTGAGAGGTTCAGACACACATATGATCAGAATGGCGGCGATATAAAATTTTAACTCCGAATATTTTGTATACTAAACTGAAACACAAATTCAAACATAATTTTGTATGCTGGCAGTATCAGTTATATCCACCAAAACTGTCTATGCAAAGCCCCATTTCTCCGCCATTTTCTAAGCTAACCCCACGTTAAATAATATATTTTTGATGGAGTATATCGGTGAATAATCAACCGAGTTCATTCACATTTGGCGAAGAAGTTGCACTGCGGTAGGCTATATTAATTAATATGTTTTAAGTATGTAAGTATCTTATGTTTTGAATGACTCCTATACAAACATTTTAGCTTAGTGTTCTATGTCAACGAAACTATCTAAACGATTTAAATTTAACTTTGTATATTGTATCTATGAGAATGATCAAATGTGCTAATATATAGTGACAGGAAAAAATTTGCGACTTCATTTCAGGCCAAGATAGATTTCAAACGCGTGTACACTGACGTCACATTTGCAATTGGATCAGAGTTTATTAGGAACGCCTTGGACGACCACACGCCAATAGGCGACTAGCAAGGGATCAAGAAACGAATCCCATAATGTCAATTGTGGGATAACACTGGGGCAACAGCCAATGAACAAACATCTGAGGTTCGACTACAAAAAAAAAAAAAAAGGATTCTAGAGTCTAGAATTCAGGTCATTGATCTCACGAAATTTCCCTATTCCTACTAATACAGGCCTATAAAACTTTTGCCATAGTTTTATGGAAATCGTCTCATGAACAATGGAGGTTTTATGTCATATTTCGAGGAATAATGAACCGATATGCATAACAGAGATCCTTATTTGCCGGATTTTTGCAAAGTAGTACCGGGTGAGTAAACTAAACATTCTGCCATATATACGGATTAATTAGACTAATTTCCACAAAAATTTTCATACCTACAGAACGTCAAGTAAAGCTATAAGTGATTTAAATGGGGTCAGAATATTTAGAAAAAAAATGGTGACCATACAAATATTTTCGTATTTTGAGCCCGCCTTTGCCTCATTTCAGGAGGGTCAACCACTTCCCCAACTCTTCTACCCTAACCTCATCTTATCACGGTATAGGATGGGGATGGGTTCACCTTAAAGTTTCAGCAGAAAAATCCCAAAATCTCAAAAAAAAAATGTCCAGGTATAAGTATTGTTTAATTCACCAGATCGTCCTGGGTTCACTCCAAAAAAAATCATATAGCTTCAGGGGAAGGTACCTACACTACAGCATGACATAAGGCACAGAAAAACTTTTTTTTTTTGTTTTTCAGAATTTACTAAATATCCAAAATCCGCACTTGCCAACATCTGTAACTTTCCTTTACAAAACTTGAGATCCACAATACAATCCACTCTATATCTGGGCAAAGCTCCAATTTTACCATCTTTTGAATCTTAAGGTACACTTAAAACATTAAACACCCAAATAAAATGGGGTTCCTATATTACCCACTTACTAATTGCTCCCCCCTCTAAAAGCTACCCTTAAAATTCTCATAAACTTCACTTTGAAAACCAAAGCTATAACAGTCATTTAACATTTCTCCTCTTATGTTCAACTCTAAGCCCAGGGCTTCTCATAAAACTTCCATTCTGGATAAAACCCCATTAAAATTAACAACCAGCTAAAAAGGATTTTTTAACAGTCTTTCCACCAAACTTACAATCTTTTAAACAACTTTCCCCTTATAAAACACACACTGGAACTCGCCGAGATCTGGCTCTTAGTAGGGGTTCACTCTTACTAAACATTTTCCACTTCCTAAGCCTGAACAAACTCCCTTAAGGATAACCCACCCCCACAGTCGTACCCCATTTCTGAGCTTTCATACAGGTCATCATTCGGGTCCAGTATCCAGGAATACTCTTCCCAACGGTTATGGCTGGTACTGGGCATCCACACTCTCATCTCCACTCTGCTAACTCAGGGTGAGGATATTGTCCTCATCGGTAGCCGGGGTTACACTGAGCTAACTCTCAATCGCTTTCACACACACACACACGCCACTGGCAAATGAGTAGGGCTGAGGATATTGTCCCCACACTTTCCCGCAAACGGTCTGTACTTCCTTCTTCTTTACCCAAACATACCAACACCACACACTACACCAATATACAAAACCCACCCTTAAGGTTCCCTTTCTCACAACATTCCATATAACCAATATGTCCCGGTCTCCACCGATTAGATCTTCTATCGCTGCCTCGTAGCAATCTCCCCAACCTCAACTTGCCGGATCGCTTTTTGACTTAAATGTCTCCAGAGTTCCCAACGATTCTCACTTGAGGGAACTCCTCCCTTAACACTGTCAATGGCCTAGTAGGGAACTCAACCTTTGCAAGAGCTTCACACGCATTCTGGGCCTACCGCGACGATGAGTTCACAAACACCAAATCGCCGCACCGCGTGACCAAGCTTAAAAAACCCATCTGGCATTTCCTCGCTCAATGCCGTAAATACTACCAGCTTAGATAAAAGTCGTCTCTCACACATAAGTTCCCCGGCCCCAACTCCGCATAAGAAAATCCGTAAAGACATTAAGTTTCTTTCCAGACGCAGGAAACGACTAAGTCCACTGACGCCACGCAACGAAAAGTCAAAGTTCCGAAACACTCCATAATTATTCACTGTGGCATTTGAGTCCCAATATGCGATAAACTTTGTCCCCACTCGTAGTGGCTTTCCAACAACATAGTCCCGGAAACAATATGGCTACGAAATTCTAAATCCCGACACTAGGACCCCTGCTATCTTCCACTAAGGCCGAATTCTCCCATTCGTTCGTCTAAGTACAACCCCGATGACCTGGCTAATTTTCAATGTCCCACGTCCTATTGTCGATCAGAGCAAACTCTGCCAGTATCCCGACGTCCATTTACTTATCTTGGGATCTGAGAATCAGCACCCCATTCCAAGGGCGGATAACTACTCAGACCCAAGGAACCCCGCTCACTGGAGGGCAACAAATTCCCATACTAATTATTTATTTTAATAACTGGCGAGCCCCCGAATCCAGCTACGCCAGTATGAGCACCTTCACAGTTCTGTGTGCCCTCCGACATGTATGTTAGCAGCTAAGTCAGTTGGAGAATGGGATGCGTCTCAGGGCAAGCCCTTTATGCCTTAGGTCGAGTTTAATTATTATAATGGGCTCATGCTTCGCGGGTAAGCAAGGTTATAGTGCCATGGCCGCAATTGTATCAATGTGCAGCCCCCGCGCCGATGCCAGTCATCGTGTGGGCTCAGGCGTCCTTGAAGTTGAGCTACTGTCAATACTGCCGTGTAGGCGAAAAAGCATTGCAGTACCGACAGCAACTGAGGATGCAGGGCCCCCCTGCTTCTCGTCGAGTGCGTCGGAAAACCGGACAGCTCAGTCATGACATAGACTCCATCTTCGCCCTTCCGCGTCGATGCCAGGATCTCCACTCCATGGGTAAAGGTGGGGAGAGTTCTTTCGGGGAGCCACGCCCTCCCACCAAAGTAGCCCTTCGGTCTGGGAAACTGGAGATATCCGGGGCCTACCAGTGGTGGTGATGAATCCTCTGGCCCAGGAGTGAAGGCTGATATAGGGGTGCTTAGAAGGTCCGCTGTATTCCAATACATTCATCACGCACCCGCAGTAGGCAGCCTGCAGAATCCAGCAGTGATCGCTACACTTCGCATTTTTCAGCACCTCATGATCCCCTTCCCTGCCTTGATCGTAGGACCTCCCTCAGCAGATGCGCTTCGCCATCTCGTACTGACCTGCCCAGGTTCCCGACGTTCATAAAGACGGCGCTCTCGCACCGGCCAGTTGGTTCGCCGGCGGATATTTAATTATTTCCAGCCACCCCAGAGCCTGGGGATCCCCTATCCACCACCTGGGGACGCGAAGAGTTGCGGATAGTCGCCACACCCAAGCTGCCATGGTCCCATCGCACTCGTAGATGCACCTCGCTTTCGCTGGTCCTCAAATCGCGGGCAGTTCCCAGCGAGCGAGCAGCCAAGAGCGCGACGTTCATCCCACAACAGCTTAGCTCGTTTTCCAAACTAAGGCTCGTTACTCTCTATATATACCGGCCGCCTATCAGTACTCAGGTTTACCCCCCACCCCCCCCCCCCCCCAGTAAACCAGGCCACTGTTTCTCCTATACGCCTGCAGCGCGCTCTTTACCACCCGAGCGCGCTCTGTTCGCTCACTCTGCTATCTACAATTACACAAATACTCGGCAAGCCCGCGAACTCTCTCCGCCAATAGGAGCTTAGCGCGCGTACAGATGCCGAGTCCTGATAACACTGCACCTTAAAAAACACACATAACGGGCGGGTTGCCCACTCACAGGCGTCCCACTGCAACATAAGAGACTCAATGCAACACCATTCCTATCTCTCAACTTGGGACGGTAAACTCCGTCACAATGTCTGGCATATGATCTATTTAACTTTTTTACAATTACAGTCAGAATTTTTGTGCTGATACTATCAATTACAAACGTCTTGTACAGAGCCTCTTTTTAGGTAATTTTGTAAGATAGCCCCATTAAATAAAATAATTTTGTTATGCCTTATCTCGGTGACCAATCAACAACTCTCCATGAAATTGTTCACACAAGCAGAGTTACGGTAGGCCATATAAACTTACATATTTTACTGGATCAGACACTTATTTTCAAAATGATGGCCAAGTAAATATAGGTAAGTGACCCCTATAATTTAAAACAATAGGCTGATTTCATCCGAAGTTGATGTTACGAACCCTACCTCCGTGATGCAGTTTATTGCAAGCTAGCTTAATTGTACGAGTTTTTCTGAATTCGTATCCAGGGAAAGTCTGTAGTGCATTTTAATTGTCTTGGTACTGTCTCACATGTTTCTGGTTTCAACTCTAATGATATTGCGGTCAATGAAACATCATCGACTACCTACTTTCTAAGCTTTCACGACCATCACTAAAATTTATCTGCACCCATGTAGAGGAAAGCGGGCTCGTTAGTTATCACTAACTTATTGTTTCTTCTATAAAAAAATGTGATGAATTAATAACAGAGAATTGGGTAAAAATCATTTCAAAATATAAATCTCGGGGGAGGAGGGGGGGAGAAGTTACACCTCGCCAGCAAGGGGACTAAAACCCACGTCCCTTGAGTTACTACCCGACAGTCTTAAGCACAAGATCAATATGATTCGCAAGCGTTACTATTATTTCCTTACTATGAATACAGCAGTAAATACCTATCAAATTATAGTGAATGGAGTGGGGATATTTGGACGTCCTTTAACATAGAGGTCTTGAGAGCCGATGAGGGTAAAACGAGGTGAGTATGGAGTGGCACTGGTATGCAAGGCTGGGGGAAACTGGAGATCCCCGAGAAAACCCGCCGACCATTCGTCCGGTACGATTCCCAGATGCGAAAATTCGGGTGCGACCACACCGGGAATCGAATCCGATTGGCCTAAGTGGGAGGCGAGTAGTCTATCCACAACGCTACCGCAACCTATAAAATAATAATGAAGTTATTCGGTTAGGAAGAACCGCAGTTAATTTAATTTTAAGTGTTCTGTGTATAGATGAAACAAAAGTTATAATCGTCAAGGACGAACCTAAGAAAATGTATTTCAACTGAGAAATCAATGCATATGTCCACGAGTTTGAAGTATAGCTTGTACTTAAAGGAATTTAAGAAATTTGCGGGTCCCTAGATATATAAACCCACAGATCGTAGGTATAATGTAAAAAAAAAAATTTATTTGGAAGTGGCAAATTCTTGTATAAATACACAATTTTGTTGGTTTACAAATTTATATGTCGTAAATCTACGGTGTTAGTTCATTTTGAAGAGTAGCATTTATGTGAATAAGGTAAAATGTTCTGCCGTTACAAAGATATTGTAAACAGCTACGCATAACTCGTTTCGAGTTTCCAGGACGAACAATGCCGAGTCAACACGAAGTTATCTTCGCCAGTGTATCAAGGCAATTATAGTTTGCGGCAGTAAAGGTTATACACGACACTGATACCAAATATTTAAAATATAAAAAAGTATAATCAGGCGTCTGTAACATTTAGCAACAATTAAAGTAAACTAATTTAAAAAACATTGAAAATGTTGCTTCTGTGAATCTAATAGAAATACAAAAGTTATACCACTGACATGACATCATGTAAGGGCTATATGTGAGCCGTGGACATGAAACATTTTGTCTCGGCTTCAAATCCTGCTCAACTATAAAATAGTTTATGATATATATATATATCATAAACAGTGGAACACCCCCCATAACGAATATTAATTACATTTTCATTATGTATTTTATTTTAAACAGGAAGTAAGAGAATTAACTAGGAATTTAACGGAGATGTTCCGTGTGATTTACAGAAATTTCGTTTTTAAAAATCAATGTGTGCTTAATTTTACGTAGAGTTGGCAGACAACTCTGGATAAATATTTATCGCCACTTTTCCGTAAAATTAAGCCTTTCTTTTGTAACTGAGTATACCTGGCTCAAGGAGGATTGCACCTCTGAACACCATAACAATTCAAAGGATGTTATTTCTATGGCTACCATCAAGAATGCCGAAAATGTTATCGTGACTAATATAAACTATATTATAGACTATAATTTCGTTGATGTTTGAAGTATTTTAAAATTCATAATTAAAAGAGTATGAACAGCGGATTGGCTGCTTAAATTTTAGTTACAGGATTACAGTAAAACCTCATAAGTGATTTTAGCTTAAATTATGTTATCTTGACTATCATAATTACATAGAGATATAAGCTTAAAAATTTTGGAACATATTGAAATTAAAAGTCTCGAGAATGAATATATATATATATATATATATATATATATATATATATATATATATATATATATATATATATTCACAATAAAAATTTTATAAGTGGAGGTAAAATATTTCTGTATGTAAACAACCTTGTGTAAATTTACAAAAATATCTTGTAAACCTGCTGAATTTGTGCAGTTACGAGTCCAACAGCTGTACTGGTATCCATAAATTTTTTGCGAATACACTGATATTCAGTAAACTGCTGATATCATCTCAGAATTTCAAGTTAAGATGTGTGCTAAAGGCCAATTAGTCGCCAATTTCCGAGAATCCACTTATGGTGAGGGCAACTTCTTTTCTTGGACGACAGTGCAAGAATTCCATTATGACTGGTTTGAAAAGGATGTTTTTCTCCAAGTTACGGGTTTGCAACATTTTTTTTTGTAATAGCACGCGCCACGTTTTGTAAATTTATGCGATTTTTATCTGCGATAGTACAAATATGAACTTTTAGTATTAAAAAAAAAAAAAAAAAAAAAAAAAAAAACGAAATGTTTAGAATAATTTCTTAAAACATATTTTGTATCCGTTCAAAATTTCTCTAGACACCTCACTGTAAATGTGTGTTGCAAAATGAAAGTACGTTCACATGGTTTCGTATGGCTTTCTTTGAATAAAAGATTATAAGTGACAAAAATGAGCGACAGAACGCAGGGATAAAGAAAATAAGAACTCTCCAAAACATTCAACAGCTGTCGGAAGTATTAACTTTCTCATATATGTACAATGTTGAGTTGAAATATTTGGGTGGCTCTTAAAAACGAAGTCTTGAAAGCCGACGAGGGTGAAATGAGGTGAGGATGCAGCAGCGCCGGAATACAAGGCCGGGGGAAACTGGAGATCCCCGAGAAAACCCGCCGACCAGTGGCATCGTCCGGCACGATTTCCATTTTCAAAAAAACCGGGAGTGAACCTCCAAGAATTGAACCCGGTTCTCCTTTATGTGAGACGAGCAGTTTAAATGCATGTAAAGGCTGTTCACGATCAAATGAGCACTTTAGAAATGAACTTTAGGAAAAAGTCACTGCCCTTGCCTAAATATTTTTTTTAATGGTCACACTGAGTGACATTCACCCAGTAAAATTGGTAACGATGGATGGAAAGTAGTTCCATATTTTAACGTCGAATAAAAAGTGTTAGGTAACCATTTGTGATAACTTAAAATTAATTCTTTCGCTTTCTGTTTTTTTTATGGATTGAAGTGTAAAAATGAGCAAGTTTGGTAAGTATTTACTTTCTTAGTAATTTCACAGTTTAATTTGACCGACGTATGAATAAAGTGACGAGTCCCGTAGCAATGTTAATTTTACATAAGGCGGAGGAATACACCACGTGTATACAAGTATATCTTAAGCAGGGCTTTCAAAAGTGCTCATTTTACCGTGAATAGCCTATACAAAGTTGCCTCTTTTATTTTTACGTGGGACTAACGTACTCCAGGAAATTAAGTGTAAAATTAAGTACAGTTCCGCCACGTGCTCAGTAAAAATTTGCTCTTCCCTTTGGAGGTAAAATACCGTATATTAACAGGAGATTAAATTAATAAAATGACCTATATTTTAAAATATAACTTCGTGTATGTATACATCAGGGGCATAGTGGTTTGTGTAATTGCTTCTAACGTAGAGGCTTTGGGTTCGACTCTCGCCACTCCAGTGGGAATTTTCAAAATCGGATTTGGGTTGGGACATGCATGACAAGCCCATTTAAATTTGGTTCCGTACAGTCGAAACTTAACTGTAATTTTTATACCATAAAAACGAATGTGTATCATCCAGTATACAAATAGCTTTGTAGAAGTCCTAACAATAGTTTGTGATTTTGCAGGAACATAATTTAGACTTACTACACATATTGATGCAATACTCCAGGATATCTGTTGATAGGTTTCAGTATATTTTTCATACAAATACTGAATATTTTCCGTACACTTTTCGAGCAATTTCTTGCAACGTTCACAGAGATGTTTTGTAGTGTTATCTAGAATTTCTTGGCAACTGTTTCCAAAAATACTTTTGTAAAAGTAGAAAAAATTATTTTTACTGTGTACACAGATAGGTAGTGACTTCCGGCAACGTAAGTTTGTTTAAAAATAACTATAAAAAATTGTTATAGCATTTGTTACTTTTTAAATAAATTCTTAAGACCTTTTGAGGATTTTTGACGAATTTTTGGGGTTCACATTCAAAGGTTACCTGGTTAAAATCAAAAGTCAAGTTTACCTGGATCCAAGATGGTGGTAGTAGTAAGTAATGTAATATGCGCGCTGACTTTTAAGAATTTATTAAATTTTCACACCTTTTTAGTTTTTTTTTTAAGGTGATCCAAGGTTACTGTTATATGGCCAAGGTCATGAGTCGAGGTCAATGATACCTGGTTCCAAAATTGTGGATGGGTGACGTCTTAACATGGTAGCTAGGCAGTTCCAGTCTCTCGTATCCTCTAAGCCGAAACATTCGAAACTCTAATTTCTTATGAAAGGTGTCAATACCTTTCAATACACTTGTTAATGTTTTTAAAATAATTTTTAAGGTTTTTTTTTTATAATTTTTGGAAAATTTAAAAACAATTTAACATTGTTCTGTGTTCAAGGTCATCCAAGGTCATGGTAATATGGCCAAGGTAAAAGGTTAAGTTCAAGTTCACCGACGTAAAACATGGTGGTCTGGTGATGTTGAAACATGGCAGCCAGTCGGCTCCGGCTCCCGCGCCCTTTGAGCACAAACATTCGAGATTTTAGTTTCAAAAGTTTTTAAATAACATTTTTTATTCATTTCAATAAATTTTTTATAACTTTTTATGAATTTTAATTGGTTTTTTAAATAATTTTTTGGATTTCTTTTGGGTTTAAATGTTTAAAAGGTCAACGAGGTCAAGGTAAACGTTCAAGGTAATTGACATACAATATGGCGGAAAATATGGCTGTGGGGGGATCGGAATGACAGAGAATGAACAGCTCCGAACTTCGCCACCTGACACCGACGGCCCAGACGTTTCCATTTTCTACTACTATCGTGTGATCTATTTCACATACACAACATATTATTTAAGTATCAATGATATTTAACTCTCGGTAAACGGGTGCTGGTATCCTGAATCTCTTTTAAGATAGGTACTGTGTTTCTGCCAACACATTTTTATTCGTCCAACAGACACTGCTAAATATTATTATTATTATCATCATCATTACTTTCTCTCGGACGAATAAAGAATTGTCGGCAAAAATATATATTTATATTTTAAAATAGATCCAGGATACCAGCCCCCGAGTACCCATTGTTAAATATTCTTGGTGTTTTATTAATCTTTTGTGTATATGATATAGATTGCATGACATGTTAATTATTTGGCAATGTTAATTACGAGCATAAAATCTTGGGCTCCCATATCCCAAAAATGTTCGACCTTTCGGCGCTACATTTTGAATACTATAATCATTTGACTACGAATATTTATGTTTAGGTGGTCGTTATATAAATCTATTTCAGATAATAAATAGAGATGATGAAAATCACGAAAATTTTTGGAGCCAACATGTCTTCTATATCACTCTAACAAGTTTATTCTTTCATGATTGGATGATCAAAGTTTTGACTCGGCTAAGTTGTTTCCAGACCAGTCACGAACGTTCTACCTTATAGTACCAGAGTCCTCATTGACCTAGTTAACTGGGGTAGTAGCTTCATACAAGCATGGCACCCAATAAGGAAAGAAAATGGTCGGAAATGTGTACAGTACCTTGGATCCTAGCAAACAGTCAACTTTTCTCATTATTAAAGACCTGAAAAAATCGCGTTATTATTTTGGGACAAGTTAAACTTGTTCGTCGTTGCACCATACCTTATATGACATACCCTGGGTGACTCTGCCACAATAAAGGAAAACTTCACAATTGTGTGCTCCAATCACGTGTAGTTCAGTTAGAGAGGGAATGTCTTTACCTCTATGCAGCAGCCAATGGAGAAACGACGCCGGTTTTAGTGCATACAGAACTGTGTAGTTCAGACTGATGCCAAATAATAACGCGAATCTTGCATGTCCCTAACCATTATCTCTTATAATGAAATAAAAAAATGATCGTAAAGTATGGCCTTTAAGACCGCCTCTCGAGTCGTTCCTCACTTTGCCGTCAACGGAAATATTTCAAAGCAGGCTTCGTGGAGAGAAAAAAAGACTTGTGCGTGTGCGAAGGCATTTTCCTATCTGGAACCGTTTGTAAGAAGGCAGCGAGAGAAAGCTGACTAAAATGCCTCCTGCTTATCACGAATCACATGCAAACACTAATTTTCAGTTATGCTGTCATGTTGTCGTCGTGATGTAATGGATAGCGCATCGGCCAATCGTGATAGAGGACCATGGTTTGCATTCACCCACCATCAAGTGTCGAGAATTTTAGTGTTTAGGGTTCGGTTAGGGTTTCTCAGAGCATAAAAAAAATAACAGCAATAAAATTTCGGAATATTTTTTTATATACTTTTATTATACAATAAAGTTAATTTTACCATACTTGTACGGGATTTTCCTCCCAATTTTGTCAGGTGCTTTTCCGTACGATTAGGGAATAGTACTTTAATTGTTATGTAAATTTACTCTACAGTTAAGAGGTAATTTTACCTTACATGTAGAGGTTATTAGTAGAGGTAGTGATTTCTCGCGAAAAAATATGAGTACACGGTAGACTTCAATACTATAAGTACCCTAAAGCAGTTTGTCTATTGCTATTTGTTGCTATCTGCTTGATAAGGCGTTTTTATATTTGACCGGTCCACTCAGAATTCGGCAACTCCGTCATGGCAGCTACGTGATTCATGTGCAGGCAGCTAACTCGCGTTAAAAATTAATTCAGCCAATCAAGATAGGTAAAAGACCCTGCATTGTTTTGAAATATAACTTGCCTTGAAATCTTTTCGCGAAATTTCACTACTCCTAGATATTAGCTTCTCTTAAATGTTAGGGATTTTTACTTCAAAATTTTTTCACAATTTAGAGATCTTCAAATTTCGTGTTATTCATTAGCGGCATGCTATATCTCACCGTCCTACATGCACTCGAGTCGATGTCAACTGTTTATTGGCTTCTACAAAATTGAGGACCCATACTTCCTTGGAATAGGCGGGACGTGATTGGGTTATCTTGTCCCAACTTGTTTCCGATTGGCCGCCCTGGGCGTGTCAGATCAACTGTAAACCAATAACAATATCAATACAAACGCATGTGAATTCGAAGTCTACTGTGTCGTCAAATAATAACGCGAATTTTACAGGTCTCTTTCGATTACTGAAAACCTGCAAATTTCGCGTTATTCTTTTAAAGCATATTTTACTTAAAGGACATGTATGTTTGCACTATTATTGTCATTGGCCTATTCTTTATTTCATACGCCCAGGTTGGCCGTACAACAATTAAGAAACACATCATCTTGGCAACGCCGAATCACGCGACGTACATTAAGAAGGGAACTGGTTAGTCACCTAGGCAACAACCGACCAGCATAAGTCGCAAGGCTTCACGACCGTGAAGTATATCTTGATGGAAAACGAAAATTTTTTCTGTCCCAATCGATTACTCACGAAAATAACTCCAGTAAATTGGTATTTAAAGACACTTCAAGTCATATCCACTTCACTGTAAAAAAAAATGAAGTAAAATTCCCTTACATGTAAGGGAAGCTAACTACCCCTATATGTAAGGTAACATTACCTTTTAAATGTAGAGTAAATTTACCTAACACGTTAAGTACTATTCCCTAATAGTTCGGGAAAAGTACCTGACAAAAAGGGGGGGGGGGGATCCTTTACAAGTAAGGGAAAATGACCTTAATTGTTATAATAAAATTATGTTAAAAATATCCCCATTATTAGTACCTATATCCTGTGACGAATAGTAACCGAAACCTCAGCACTCAAATCTTCGACACTTGCTGGTGAGTGGGCCAGAACCATGGTCCTCTATTATGACAGGCCGACGCGTTATGCATTACACCACGATAGCGTAACAGCACTGAGTGAATATTCGTGTTTTAAGGTAAAACATATAAATGAAATGCAATTATCAAATAGGTACAAATGGACGAGGAGATGCACACGTCGTAAGGTAATTTTCCCATCATGTACGGGATTTTCAGTAAGTGAATTTTACTCCAGAGTGCGGTAATTTTACCTCAATCGTAAGGAAAAATATGTTTCCCCCACAAGTCCGCGAGTATTACCTTACACTTCTCAAATAATTTTCCCATTATTTTGAACAGTGTTTGGCGATTCGATTAACCCTAATCTTGATTCACATTCACGTCGATGAAGCCAAACAAACGGAGTGGACACAGCCTACGGTTGCTCACAAGTCAGAAGATTTTTCTGCGTCACCATATTACTGTTTATGGTTGCAGAATCCATAAACAGTAATATGGTGACCACGTTGCTGAGTTAATATTATTTAAAATTTAAGGTACAACAATATATTATAAGGGGTAGCGAAATTTAGCGAAAAGATTTCAAGACAAGTTATATCTAAAAACACGGTAGGATAGTTTACCTATCCTGATTGGCTGAATTACTTTTTCACTCGCGTTTTCTGTCTGCACCGGAATCACGTAGGAGCCGTGCCCATGTTGCCGAATACTGCGCTGCCCGATCAAATATGAAAACTCCTTATCGAGCAGACAGCTACCAATGGCACTAGACAAACCGCTGTTGGGTTCTTAAGTTTACCGTGTTCTTGTATTTTTCGCAAAATATCGCTAGTTCTATATATTATGGATAGAGACCGGAAAATTCGCAAGTTCAATTACGTGCAGGCTAGACTCTACAGTCTCATGTACAAATATGCCGATAATTACCGCGCATTGGTTGTCTGCCATCACAATGGAAGGCGACGATTGGGCCAGCGTTCTCCAGGAGGTGTCAAACACCGTGTGGACCAATGGTTAAATTTATATAATCTCTCGTGTTTTTAATTATAGCTTGTCTCAAAATGAATCCACGAATTCTTCAGCTCTCTGCTTATAGGCCTACTACTGGAAAAAGTAATACCAATCGAGAATGACAATATCTTCAAACAAAACCACGTAGTCAAGATGAAAATTATAAGGGGATTTTTTTCCCTCGAAAATATTTCAGGGCAAGTTTTGTTCCAAAACACTTTAGTTACCAAATAATACATAACGCTAAATTTGCACGCCTTTAAATAGGTAGAGGCATGCAAAATCAGCGTTATTATTTTTCTTCAGGCTGAACTTCACAGTACTGTATGCACTAGAGTCGACGTCGTTTCTCCATTGACTGCTGCATACATTTGAATTCACTCCCGTTTTGACTGAATAGCACGTGATTGGGGCAGACGATTTTGATGCGCTCATTTATTGGCGCATAGTTACCCAGGGCGTGTGATATAAAGTATGGTTTAGTGATAAGAACAATACTAATGCACGTTGAGGTCTATTTTCGCTTCACACAGTAACCCGGATTTTGCAGGTGTCTATCAATAGGGACATCAGATATTTGCGAAAAGAGTTCCAAGTAGGCCCTATGCTATATTTCAATACACTACGGACATGCAAGAAATTTCCTTTAGCATACAGACTGCGTGTGTTTGCGAAAAGATACTATTTTACTTGAATGGCATATCTGATTCAGAATTGGGAGGGGGCGGTGGCTCAGCGGTTAGCCTACTCGCTTCTCATCAAGTCGAACCTGGTTCAAACCCCGTTAGGGTCACCAGACTTTCGCATGTGGGAATCGTGCCGGACGATGCCGCTGGTCAGCGGGTTGTCTCGGGGATCTCCCATTTTCCCCGCCCCTTCCTTCCGGAGCTGCTCCATACTCATCTCAATCACCTCATCGGCTCTCAAGACCTCGCTGTTAAGAGCCGCTCAAATCTCTTCACTTCGCTGAATCAGTAGGGACACCTAAATTTCGCATGCTATAATTCAACGTCATGTCACACGTTTTATTTTGCTCATTTGTCACGTGTCTTTCCCAAAAAGACATTTTCTTCCTTGAATGGCCAATCAGAATTAGTTTGCTCCGATTAGAGCACGTCTGTGAATCGCGGGCTGACACTTAAGATACGTAACAGGTAAATAAATTGTCCAGTAACGAAAAAGGATCCCAGCTAAAGTGCTTTGAAAGACAACTACAAAGTAGTGGCATAGTTTCGCGAAAATAAATCGGGTTTCCCTATGAATAAGGTTTCTCCGACAGTGAACGTTTGTGTTTCGCGTGCAGAAACCTAAGACAGTGGACAAGTAAGTCATCCAATCACGAAGGCGGACGAGAGATAAGGTGTTGCGAAATATCGCTGTAAAAATAATAGGGAAATTACCTGACAAGTGTGAGGTAATATTCGGAAACTTGTGGCAAAAACACAGTTTACCTTACAGCTAAGGTAAAATTACCGCACCCTGGAGTAAAAGCCACGTCCATTGTAGTTGAAAATCCCATACATGGATGGGAAAATTACCGTACCACGCGTGTATCTCTTCATCATTCACAGCATCACCGTGGGGGGGGGGGGGCGTAAGAATAAATACTTTAACACGCTAATATTCACTGATGCTGTCAAGTTGACGTCGTGGTGTAATGGATAGCGCACCAGCCTTTCCTGATAGAGAACCATGATTCGCACCCATCCACCAGCAAGTGTCGAGTATTTTAGTGTTGAGGTTCCGGTTACAATCTGTTAGAGGATGCAGGTAATAAAAACATAATAATGCTAATATTCCAGGATATTTTTTTGTATAATTTTATTATACAATATAGTTAATTTTACTTTACTTTTATGGGATTTCACCCTCACTTTTGTCAGCTACTTTTCCCGTACGATTAGGGAACATTACTTTACTTGTTATGCAAATTTAATCAACATTTAAGAGGTAATTTTACGTCACATACAGAGCTAATTAGCTTCCCTTGCATGTAAGGGAATTTTTACCTAATTTTTTTACACTGTCGTAATTATTTTCGCCATTATCGGGTTTCCCTAAGTATCAGTAGCAACTATAGACCCTATAATTTCGCGTCATAATTTTTTATAAGCTACAGTATATGTCACACTAGTAAATGTTTGTTGAACGTATTTCATACCTCAATTCATCAGACATGCCCTGGAGAATATTGAACCAATAATATGCATTCACCAATCTGGTGTCTTAATTCTGTGTGGGAGAGCTTAACATGAGAATAAACTCTGGCTGTGTCTTTAGCCAATGAACAAGTGATATCTGCTATAGTGAATAGAGTATTATGGAGTCTAGCCTGGTGAAGTTTTATAAAGTGAAATTACAAGATCCCTAGTCAGGACCAATAAAAATGTGTTAGTTTTCGATTTTATTTACAGCCGGTGTTCATGTGATTATAGAATGTTGTTTAACAAATGAAAGAATATCTGCTATCACTTGAACGAATTGTCTTACTGATAGAGTTACGTGTTTTTCGCGAAAAGATTTCAGTACAAGTTGTGTTTCAAAACACTATAGTGCAGAACCACTTTCATGATTGGAGAATTCTAATTGTTACGCGTCCTATCTGTCTGCCCACGAATCACGGACAGTCATTGTCGTAGAGACTTAATTTTGATTGACTCACTAGTGCAAAAGACTTTATTCACACAAAGACAATCGGCCAATAGCCAAAGAAGACTGCAAGTGTGCACATAGGATAATGAAATATAGCCCCCTCGTAAATCTTTTCGGGAAAACAGGTGACTCTATGTATACAGTATATGTTTTCACTTTCGTTTATTGTGATTAACGTGCAGTCGACGTTTGTCGGTCTAAATTCGATACGTTCTGTATAATCGCTAAACAAATTTTCCTCCGTATAGGACGAAGTTGCTCTACACTGTTAAAGAAGTGTACCTTCGTTTACTCGGTTCTCAAGACCTCGGTGTTAAGAGCAGCCCAAATCTCTCAACTCAACCTTCATTTTACGTAAAAGTGCTGGTCCAGACGTCTCCGTAAAATACCGACACGTTGCGTTTGGAAAACGGACATTCTGTAAATTTCAGTGAACTTTCCGTGAATTCAAGGAACCTCTACATACATTTGGTTGATCGTTTTCTGTACCTCCAGGTTGGAAAAAAAGATGACGAAAGAAATTTTCTATTTTCGTTATGTGGGTATTTACTGTGTATTAAAAATTAATTAAAACATTAAAAAATATTTTTTTCCAGAGCGAAATTTGAACTCGAATGGAGGATTTATGAATCAACGACTATTACTACATACCTACGAAACACCCATAAGAACGTTGGTTATAACTTTCGTATTTCTATGGTAGTCATATAAGAAACTTTTTCAGTTTATGTTAATGTTTGTGTATTTTAAGTGTTTCTAAATGTTACAGACACCTGGTGATACTTTTCGATGTTTTAAGGAATGAGTCTTGAGTGTTGTTGATATCCCAGCTGCCGCAAAAACGATAACTTTCTGATTACAGTGGCGAAAAAAAGTTGCATGTGTACTCGGTATTGTTCGTTTCCGAAACCCGATACTATATCGAAATGTGAAGAATTTCCCGTATTTTGTATTTACGGAGCTCAGCTTCGTTTTTCGCCACTACGGGCTGTATTTCCGTACATTTACAGTAAATTTCCGTAACAATTTCTTAAAATATACGGAAATTTTAACCCGTTCAGTCACCGTGTCCACGGTAGCAGACAGGTTGCACATGCACGATATTTATGACCAGTGCTGTACAAAGTGAGGCATCAGTGCCAAATACCTTGAGTGTTCCTTGTGGCTAATATGATTACTGGAAATTACTACGCCACTTTCACATGAATCGTAATTGTATTATCATCGAGCACCTAGCACGTTGTTCACAGGCTGCAAGATAAATGATCAACTTAATTACTGACAGACCTATAGGCTATTGACTGTAAAGTGAGCACTTTTGAAAGCCCTCTCATTTGGAATATGAGTAAATAAATTTATTTTATTTTAGCCTTAGACTTTATTCCCGAGTGCGGTAGAATATAGGCCTACACACTGTGTTTATTACTTGCATGGCAATATTTATTTTATAATGTATATAATTGATAAAAAAAAATGGCTGAAAGGAAAAAGTATTTAAGGCCTCGAAAAGTTAACTTTACCGTGAACAGCTTACAAGGCTAATTCTACTCAGGTTAGGAACAAAAAACCATTTTCTTTTATAGTTTATTCACGGTAAAGTAAGCAGTTTTGAAATAAACATTTGAAAAATGCCACTGCCCCTGCCAGCATACATTTTAACTGGCACACTGACTAGTATGCGCCCAGTAAAGTTGGTAATAACAGGAAGAAAATAGTTACATGTGTTAATGTTGATTAAAAAAAATATTTTAGGAAAATATTTGTGAATACAGAAAAATTATTTTTTCTTTGTGTTTTATAAAGTATATAAGTGTTAGAACAAGCAAATGTATAAAATATTTACTTCCGGAAAAATAAAATACATTTTTATTAGACTGGCGCATGAATAAAGTGACCAAGGCGAAATCAAAGTTTGCCCGTTCAAGTATATGCAGGAATGGGCAGTGACTTTTTTCTAAGGTTGATTTCAAAAGTGCTCAATTTATCGCGAACAGCCTGTGCATATTAACCAGAACTTTAAGAAGTGCTCATTTTACCGTGAACAGCCTATAGGAGAGTTTGGTATAGGAAACATTTCCGTGGCTCGGTGCGCTGGGTTTCAAAGAGTTCACCTTGAATTAAATGTTCACCAATGTGAACAAAAAAAGAGAAGGAATTTACTTAGTCACGTACTTAATTTATACTTGATTTTAATATTATTACTTGGTTTTTTAACGCAGAAAACATAGACAAACATGTATACATGCGACACTAGCGCTTACCTAGCGGCGAATAATTCTAGTTGCAAAACTAAAAGCATTGAGCTTATCAACCTGAGTAGAATAACCCTTAATAAAGAGCATAGCAAAAAATTACGTGTTTGCAACACGTGAACTCGGAAATTGATTTGTGAACGAATGGGTAACAGTGCATGAGTCGGGACTGCAAAATTCGCGTTTTTATTTAGCATCAGCCCAAACTTCACAGTACTGTATGTACTCTAGCTGGCGTCGTTTCTCCATTGGCTGCTGCACAGATCCGAAGTCGCTCTTTTTCACGAGTGAAATGCACGTGATTGGGGCACACATTTGGAACGTGTTAATTTACTGGCGTAGAGTTACCCAGGAAGTGTCAAATAACTTATTGCTGGAGACCTGAAAAATTCGCGAGTTCAATGACCTGCAGGCTAGACTCTACAGGCTTATGTACAAATATGCCGAAAATAACAGCACATTTGTAGAGACCTAAAAAATTCGCGAGTTCAATGACCTGAAGGCTAGACTCTACAGTCTTATGTACAAATATGTCTATATCAAATGCACATTGGTTGTCTGCTGTAACAGTGAAGGCGATGATTGGGCCAGCGTTCTCCAGGAGGTGTCAAACACCGTGTGGACCAACGGCTGAAGTTATATAAACCCACGTGTTTTTAATTCTAGCTCGTCTGAAAATTAATACGCTAATTCTTCAGGTCTCTACTAATATGTTGTCTGCTGTCACATTGGAAGGCGACGATTGGGCCATTGTTCCCCAGGAGGTGTCAAACATGTTTTGAATTTTACCTTGGTCCAAAATAAATCCGCGAATTCTTCAGGTCTGTACTTACTGTACAATGACAAGAATATTGCAAAGCTACAGGTCCATATATAATAGCTCAAATGCTGTACGTCTCTATGCATGAATCAGCGCGTGGTATTGTGAGAAGCGATATCATGGAACGGGTGTTGTTTTGCGTAACGAGATGACTGGCTCGGTGGCACCGAAAATTGGTTTGGCAGCGCCAAATCTATTCCAATGGCGGGACGGGACAAAGTTCGACGGCTCTGTGTATACACAAATTCATCAGCTCTGCTGGGAATTCGGCTCGCGCGTTGCGGAATTCGAAGCGATTCATTGCTAGAGACCTGCGAAATGCACGTTATTATTTGGGGACAAGTTAAACTTGAAACACATGTACCTTTGCAATACGTTTTTCATTGGACCATACTTTATGTGACGCACCCTGGGTGACTCTGCACCAATAAAGGGACACTTCACAGTTGTGTGCCCCAGTCACGTGTAGTTCAGTCAGAGAGGGAGTGTCTTCACATCTATGCAGCAGCCAATGGAGAAACGACGCCGGCTCTAGTGCATACAGTACTGTGAAGTTCAGCCTGATACCAAATAATAACAGGAATATTCCTTGTCCCTATTCATTGCAGTTGCGTGGCCGAGGTTTGCGTCCCGTTGTCTGGCACTGACCCAGGATAACGGACATCCGAGCTTCGCGGAAATATTTCGTTAACCAGTTACGAGTGAGTGAGTGAGGCTAGATTTGAATGTCCTATGTGCACACTTGCAGTCTTCCTTTGGCTATTAGCCGTTTGTGTTTCTGTGAAGAGATTCGTGTACATGAGTGAGCCAGACAGATAAGACGCGTACCAATTCAAATAATCCAATCACGAAAGTGGTTTTGACCTAAAGTGTTTTGGAACACAACTTGTCCTGAAACCCTATAACTTAAATTGTTGCCAACACGGTGCCTTTCCCACCAGATTCGGGGAAATTTCAACTCCTACCTAGTTGGCAAAACTGTGTCTCTGGATAATCGAGTGTAGTTAGCAATATTTTCTGTGGAACGTTGCGAGCAATTATCTAAAATGAAAGGGAAATATGTTAAATAGTGAAATTTCCGAAATTATTATTAAAACGTGTATGTGGCAAAGCGATAAATGCTTCTCATAGTAAAAAAAAAAAAAAAAAAAATGTTCTAAACTTCCCTTACGTGTAAGGGGTGCTAATTACATCAACATGTTAGATAATATTACCTCTTGAATTTAGAGTAAATTTACATAACAAAAGTACTATTCCCTAATAATACGAAAATGTACCTGACCAAAGAGGGGGAAAAATCCCGTACTAGTCAGGGAAAAATAGCTATATTGTATTATAAAATAATGTTTTAAAATATCCCGTAGTATTATAACTGCTAATTTTTTTAATACCTTTATCCACTGACAAACTGTAACTGAACCCTTAATACTAAAGCCCTCGACACTTGGTGGCGTGTGGGCGCTATCCATGGTCTTCTATTACGATAGGCCGATGCTCTAGCCATTACACCACAACGACAGCTTGATAGTATAACTAAAAATTAGTGTGTTAAATGATTGTTTCTTCCGCCCGTCCTCCCACTTAGCTATTGAGACAATGCTGAAGAGATGCACGCGTGGTAAGGTAATTTTTTCATCCATTTATTGGATTTTCCACCGCTATGTACGCGAATTTTACTTCGGAATGCGGTAATTTTAATCCAGAGTGTGGTAATTTTACTCCAGAGTGCGGTAATTTTACTCCAGAGTGGGGTGATTTTACTTCATTGTGCGATCATTTTACTTCAGAATGCGGTAATTTTAATCCAGAGTGTGGTAACTTTACTCCAGAGTGCGGTGATTTTACTCAAGATTGCGGTAATGTCACCTTACCTGTAAGGAAAAATGTGTTTCCCCCACACGTTTGCGAATATTACCTTGCATTTGTCAGGTAATTTTCCCATTAATTTATACAGTGTACTTCCCTAATTGATAACCATGGATTGGAGACATAGCTTTGAAATATTCTAAAAGGTTCTGTAAAAATTTGGCACCATGACAACTTACAGATCTGCTACTGATGGAGAAGCGTTATCAACAAGTGCTCTAGTTTAATATGATGTTAAGTCGACGATACCCGATATTTTTTTTTAAGACCTATAAATCAGTACACTGAAATACTAGTTAATTACGTAGATGGTAATGTCGTTATGTAGATTTTCTCCTGTGCCTTAGTGGAATTCACTGTCTAAGTGTTGGCAACACTGCCGGAGTATATTCGTTCACGTACCGCACAGTGCATAATATATATAATCATGGCCGATGTTGCACAATTTCAGAAGCTAGCGCCAATACAGACGGCGCCTTTATCTGCATAATACTTCTGACTATTGCTAGCACACCAACATTTCATAACTGGTCGCCGCTCGTGCCATAAACCAACATAAACTATTCTCATTGGTTACACCGTGAGAGTTACTTCAGCGAACTCGAAAGTACTCGTCAAAACCAAAATGTCCTCCATTGCAACATCTAAAACGAAAAATTAACATGTAGGCCTACCTTAAGGTGTTAAGCATGTAACACGAAACATTGCTCAACTTCTACATTTTATGTGATGACATTTAACTCGAATAAAAAAACACTTTATATATTTTCAATACTTTGATGCCAAATCCGAATTTTTTCTGGTTTGTTACAGCCATAAAAATAAATACTAACTACAGTAAGGTGAACAAATAAAACAAAATTATAACGTAAACTTATGCCGTGTGCAACAGCTTGACATATATGAGGAGACCCGATAAATTCGCGAGTTCAATTACCTGTAGGCTAGACTTCACAGTCTTATATACTCTCATACAGATATCAATTGTTTATTGGTTGATTGTTGTGGTAGTCAAAGGCTGTGGTTGGGCGCACAATTTCTTGCAGGTTTGTTATTGGCTTTTATCTCCATGAGGTGACAAAAACACGTCGACCAATTACAAACGTAACATCAACGTACATGTGTGTGAATTCCAACTTGTCTAGAAATGAACCCGCGAAATTCTCGGGTCTCTAGTAATCAGCAAATAACAGTTCATGTTTTTTTTTGTTAAAAATTATTTTAAAATTTATATTTATTGTTTTTTTTAATACATGAACCGTTATTTGGTTATTAGCCTACATGTGTGTCACTGAGTAGCCCACAGCGTTAATAAACGTAAAAAAATTTTTTTAAATAGATATAGGTTTGGTATTTGTTACTATGGCTGCAGAAATATATAAAAATATTGATATATTGATTAGAACATCAAATTATTAAAATAATATAGAGCGTATTTTTTTTATTCTACGAAAAAGGCATTACATACAGTGCGTGTACGTTGAGCAATGTTTGCTACAAACACAAAACGGATGTTTTTACAGTCGATGAGGTTGGAGTGACGAGTATGGAGCAGCGCAGGAATGGAAGGACGGAGGAAACGGAAGAGCCCAGAGAAAACCCGCCGACCAGAGGCTTTGTCGGGCATGATTCTCACATGTGGAAATGTGCGAGCGACTTCACCGGGAATAAAAGCTTGTTCGGCTAGGTGATGTGTGAGTAGTCTAAACACTTCACCACCACGGCACCTTAGCCAGTTGTATCTCATAACAGTTAAGCTCATATTCAGTTACGAAATTGTATTATTTAGGTGTTCAGCGTCTTATGCCGGGATTACTATGGCTTCAGGCTACACATGACATGCATCACGCTATAGTCTCAGTGCACGTAAAACGTGGTCCTTTTTTTGGTTGGTTTATTATGATACATGGCATAAGCACATATCCTGCGTGTGAGGAATAAAAATGTCGAGGATGTGTTGTTGCTTTTCAGATTTAAAAATCTGAAAATTCAAGTACTGTAGATAATTCTGGAGTATTTGTGTCATATCGTTGATGTGGCTACAACAGGTTGCGAACGTACATAATTCGTAATTTATATACCAAGCGAGGTGGCTTAGTGATAACTCACTGGACTCGCATTCGGCAAGACCCGGGTTCGTTTACCGGTCCGTCCATCCTGATTTCGGATTTCCATGAGTAGTAGGGATATGGCGAGTTGGGGACAACGGCACCGGGCATCGGAGCCGGAGCCGAGGTGCAGCCATGTTGTTACGTCACCCGACCGCCATATTGAATATCATTAACCGTTTACCCCTGACACATATGACCTTTGACCTTGACCTAGACCTCGAGGACTATTTACCTCAAAAAACATCGAACCTTTAAAAATTCTAAAAGAAAAAAAAATATCCTTAGAAAAGTTTAAAATAATTAAAAAATATTCTAAAAGAATTCCAAAAAAATGTATTTTTAAAAGTTATTTAAATTAATTTAAAAATTATTAAAACGATCCTCCGAATTTACCCATTTTCCTTCAAAAATGGTGAAAGCCCCCATGAGCAGTGGCGGCCAAAATGGTTTTATAGGGATACGCCTACAAGGAATACAGGATATGAGACAGGCCTAAGCATCAGCTCGCATCCATATCTTATGCATATGACCTTCGACCTTGACCTTTGACCTTGAAGGTGATGATTATTTTGGTGGGCGACCACCAACTTGGCAGTCGACCACCAACTTGGTAGGCATCGCCCATCTGCCATATTGAAAGTCAATGACCCTGACCTTCTCCCCATGACCTTGAATGAACTTGGAAACCAAAACTAGAGAAAGTACATAAATTCTACAATGTTATATGCAGACTACCTCGACCTTAGCCAATGACAATGACCTTGAATATAAAAATTCGAGAAAAAATACATATACATCAGCAAGCATATTACATTACAGACTACCACTACCACATTACATGCATACTACCTCAAACTTGACCCCATGATCTTGAATAACCTTGAAAACAAAAACCCGACAAAATCCATAAAAGCCAGCAAGCATAATACATTGAAATATACTACCGTCATATTGTATACAGACTAACTCGACCTTCACACCATGACCTTGAATGACCTAACAAACAAAAATTCGAGAAAAAATATATGTGAAGCGGCAGAAGCTAGCCGAGACGATCCACCTTCCACACAGCTTTTGTCAAACTAAACCTCTCAGTTTACCTTACTACTGCTTATAATATGCAAGTGTGCAATACCTATCGCATCATATTGACTTTGAACCAATTGTACTGTACTATTAATACATTGTGCAGACACCGACCAGCCAGTCACCGAGTTGTCACGTGTTTGCACCTGGCCAGTTACATGCAAGCACTGAGACATTACGTGCATGAGTTAGTCTGTGGATCCTGAGGAGGAGGAGGAGGAGGACTGGTGAGGAGGATTGAGAAGGATTTAGGAGAATTGAGAAGGATTGAGAAGGATTGTGTAGGACTGAGGAGGATTGGGGAGGATTGAGAAGGATTGCTAAATACTGATATAAAGATCGCTAAAGATTGATCGAAGGATTGGGATTGGGTTTAAGATTGCGATGCTGATTGTGGTGATGAATGTGATTGCGGTGCTGATTGTATTTGCTGTGCTAATTCCTGTGCTGATTGCGGTGCTAATTGTGATTGTGGTGCTAAGTGCGGTGCTGATTGCGATTGTGGTGCTATGTGCATTTATGATTACGATTATGGTGCTAAGTGCGGTGCTGATTGTGATTGCGGTGCTAAATGCAATGTGTGTGTGTGGGTCGCAAGTCAAATAAATTCACTCGATTTGAAAATAAAATTATATAGTCCTACCTCCAAAAGCTGAAATGCAAAAATTTTATTTAATAATCTCGCTAAAAAAAAGTATATATCCAGGCCCCGCGGTATATTTCATCACTTCCAGGGGAAAACTGTATTTACACTTTGAAATAAAAGTGGCCAGAACTACAGCAGGCTCCCATCACGTTTCGTCATTGATCAATGCGCAACATGGACTTTTTACTGAACAATGCAGCACCTAGACAGGCCACCACCATGCTTCCCAATTGGTTGTCGTGGCGTGAAAAGGACTCTTTGTACGAACCGCCCTCTCATGCAGACATGCATTTTTTGATTATAGGTGCAAACTCGATCGCATAATCGACTGGCGACAACCAGTTAGAATATGAAGGGCCACATTTTGAAATCGACGATCATGGAGCCGTGAACCTGCATAATCGCTAACTGGTTGTCGCTAGTGTCGATTCTGCGATCGAGTTTTCGTTATTAGTGGATTTTAATCATTTCACATCTTTGCTTCCTGCACGAAAATCACAGACTTTCAATATCGGAATAACGTAGTTCAGAAATTACTTTAAAAAAAAACACGTGAGTGAAAAGTGTATGAGTGAGGAAACCTGGGGGCTCTTAACGTCGACGGCTTAAGAGCCGACGAAGGTGAAGCCATGTGTGCATGGTGCAGCGCCGGAATGCAATGGCGGGGTAATCGGGAGATCCATATAAAAACCCGCCGACCCGCACTATTCCCACATGCGAAAATTCTATAACGACGCTGACGTGGATCGTACCCGGTTGGCATCGGTGGGAGGCGAGTAGTCTAGCCACTACACCCCAGAAGCCCCTACAGAAAGACTCGTAGCTAGACCAGTATACAAAAGAAAACTACGGGCACACACGGAGCATAGGCACAGAGCAACTACGAATACAGAGGTAAAATAGACACTTGAATCGCGAGCTCCAGCCGTACACGCCAGCAAAATGGTGTCACATGCTAACAAAAGGTTGGAACGCCGAGCGCCAATCAGCGCTTGGCAAACTAACCTACTCGCCAGCCGGCAGCCCAACAAATAGGTAGATACATGAATAATTTGCGAGTTCAATGACCTGCTAGCTAGACTCTGCAGTCCTATGTATAAATATGCCGAATTACATGCACATTAATCGTCTGCTGTCAAAGTTGAAGGTAACGATTGGGCCAGCGTTCTTCAGGAGGTGTCAAACACTGTGTTGACCAATGGCTAAAGTTATATAAACCCACGAGTGTTGAATGCTAGATTGTCTCAGAATGAATCCGCGAATTCTTCAGGTCTCCTACAAATAGGAGACCTTTGGCAGCGTGCAGTAACCAATCAAACATAAAGCCCGTTCCGTGAGCATTCCGCAGCCAATTAGGAAATGGGTAAGCCAATATCAAAGGAACCGCTTTACCGTTTTGCCACAGTGTAATTATTTACTCTGTAACATACGCCAATTTAAGTGTTACACTCGCGTTAACCTTTTCGCTGAAGAAATCTGTATTCCAGAAATATATCCAGTAATATCGCGAATGTAGCAGCGGTTTCTTCACCCACTTTGTATCAGACCTTTCAAAAATCATCCTGTGTATGACGTAGGCCTACTTTGTTGTTTCCTAAATATACCATGCTTACACAAGATTTTAATATTTCACTCAACATATAAAAAACTAGTTATTATTAAACTGAATTTTCACTTTTTTTTTGTTTATAAATAATTATATTTAAATTATAAACAATATAAATAAAAACAGGGAGAAAAAAAGTGTGTTGGTATAGTCTGTTCACGGTAAAATGAGAACTTATAAAAGCCCTGCTTAAGATCTATTTGCATGCACATTGTGTCTTCTTCCACCGTATGTAAATTTAACATTGCCATGGTCTTCATGATCGTATTCATGCGTCGGTCAAGTGAAACCGTGAAATTATTACTTAAGTAAATATTTTGCAAATCTGCTCATGTTTACACTTCCATGCATTAAAATTTAAAAAAAGAAATTGAAAGAAATAATTTAAGTTACGTTATCACAAATGGTTGCGTGACACCTTTTATTCGATGTTAAGATATGGAACTATTTTCCGTTCTTCGTTACCAACTTTACTGGATGCATGTCACTCAGTTCGCACATGAAAATATCTGCCGGCACGGGCAGTGACTTTTTTCTGAGGTTGATTTCAAATGTGCTCACTTTATCGTGAACAGACTTTAATACCTAGGACGAAATAGTTGCAAAATAATTTCACTGAGTGCGCCCGAATGCGGTGCGCTGTCTCGTTTTGTGTAATTTCCTAGACTTGGTTCAGCTTTGTTAGCACGATGTGGAGTAATATCTGGGAAGTAGAGCTTCAGCAGGGCTTCAGAACAGTTGCAAGTATCCGTGAATGGACTGTAACTAGATGATACGTCGATACGGAGATGCACATTAAAGCCAGATGCGATGGACGAAATGCTCTTAATCACCCGTAACCGAATATCATTGATTGGTGTTATTATCGCCTTCCCCTGCTACGTGTACAGGCTCATTAGGAAGCGATTTAAACTTAGTACAAAAACCGTGCATATCCAGGAAAGTGACTTAATCCATTCAGAACCAGTGTTCACAATTGTGTACATTACGCAGGAGTAGGTAATATGTAGTGAGTGAATGAAGAGATTTGGGCGGCTCTTAACAGCGTGGGCTTAAGAGCCGATGGGCGCCGGAATGAAAGAGCGGGGAAAATGGGAGATCCCCCGAGAAAACCCGCCTACCAACGGCATCACCCAGCACGATTCCCACATGCGAATATCCGATGACACAGCCGGGAATTGAACCTGGATCGCCTTGGTGGCAGGCACTGCACACTGCGTAGCTCATTGCGCTATGATCTTATCTGTGGGTAATTATTCCCAAACCATCTTACTGATCTAGTTCGTAATTTGTTCATAATACTGTTGCCAAACACATGGCCTACAACTCTTTGGTTGTGATAGCGAAACAAGTGTGTTGACTTAAGTACAGCACGCATAATAAAATGTTTTGTTTGCAACACCTAAAACTGTAAATCTAAGTGGGTCTGAAAGAGTTAAAAAAAAGTTTTATAAAAAATATAAAATATATATAAAAAAAACTTTTATAAATAACCAATGAAAATAATATCGATATATTTTCGACATCAACATCCCTACTCACTGAACTACCAATCTGTCTTCGAATGAGACACGCGGCTATTAACCAAAGGAATATGCATAGGTGCGTCAGAATGATATTGAAATCTAGCTCGCGTGGAAATCTTTTAGAGAAAAATCAGGTGTCCCTACGAGACACAGCAACACATTAGTTAATAATACAGAGATGGAAGAGCTGCTTGAATCGCAAATTCCACCCACACTTACCAGCAACATGGCGTCACTAGCCAGCAACATGTTAGACCGCCGTAAGCCAATCAGCGCCTGGTATATTACTATCCAACCAGTACAGCCAATAGTGAAACTTTCGCCACGTGCAATAGCCAACCATTTGAGATCTGCAAAATTCGCATTATTATTTGGCGACTAAATAAACTCACAGTACTGTATGTACAGCAGTCGTCATTGTTTATCCATTAGCTGCTGCATATATGTGAATCCACGCTCTTTTGACTACACTGCGCGTGATTGGTGAGTACGATTGTGAAGTATTTATTGGCTCAAAGTTACCCAGGGCGCGTCAAATAAAGTATGGTCCAATGACAAACGTATTGCAAAAGAACACGTTTTCGAAGTTTATCGTGCCCTCAAATAACAACGCGAATTTTAAAGGTCTCTGCCAATCAGACACAAGACCCGTCCACAGTGCCTCGCACAGCCAATCAAACAATGGGAACGCCCACATTAAAGACATCGACAGACCATTTTGTCTACGTGTTCATATATGAACCCTGGGATAAAGCTTACGAGTTTGTGGAATGACGTCAAATCTGCCTGCAAATGAGTGAGTGAAGAGATTTGGGAGGCTCTTAACATCGAGTCTTTGAGAGCCGATGAGGGTGAAATGAGGTGAGTATGGAGAACCGCCGGAATAAGAAGGCGGGGGAAACGGAAGATCCCCGAGAAAACCCGATGACCAACAGCATCGTACGTCCCGATTCCCACTTGCGAAGATCCGGGATTGACCCGGCTGGGGATTGAACCCGGCTCGTATTTGCTTTAGACGAGTTGCCTAACCGCTCAGCCACAGCCACAGTGGCCTGCAAATGCACGCAATATTTTACTTGAGGTATTCATTTGTTGGTTTGTGAAGATCGAAATAGAAATGGTCTTAAGTGAGTGATTGCAAATGTATTTTACACAAATTTGATTTAATATTGTGTGAAAGTATCTAAGCGAAATGTACTATTTCAGTGATTTGTAGGGCCACCCAATTTTCGCGAAAGGATTTCCGCTCACGCTAGATTTCAATACCCTACAAGTACATCATCAGTTTTCTTTCCGTTATTTGTCACTTGTCTTTGTGATGAGACATTTTCTAACTCGAGTGGCCAATCAGAATTTAGCTACTCTGATAATGTCACATCTGTGTCAGACGGACACGTAAATCATCCAACCACGAAAGTGAATACGAGCTAAAGTGTTATGAAATAGAACTATCCTGAAATCTTTTCGTAAAAATTGGGTGCCCCGTCTAGTGATATGTATATTTCATGACAGCGTAAATTCACATTATATTTATATAAAAGAAGGAAATATTACAGTTAGATATATGTTAGCATACAAAATTGGAAAATGTTATCGTGTAGTTAGAAGGTGAAAATATTTTACCAACACCATGATGGAAGGGACTTGAAAATTCGCGTTAATTTTCGGAAACAAATACCCCAGCCGGATCACTCCCAGATTTCTGCATGTGGAAATCGTGACGGACGATGCCGTTTGTCGGCGGGTTTTTCTCGGGGATCTCCCGTTTCCCCCGCCTTTTCAATCCAGCGCTGCCCCATATTCACCTCAATCACCCTCATCGGCTCTCAAGACCTCGATGTTCAGAAACGTTCAAATCTCATCACTCATTCATTACTGCAACAGTGCGACAGCGACAGTAGACAGAAGTGATTGGCCAATCAGAGGAGAGCCATTAGACGATGGCGATGCGACAGTGTGGTATATAACTTGTTCTAACGCACCTGCGACGTTCGCATGCGACAAGGAAGAAGAATCATAAAAATAGGGCATATCTGTAAAATAAAAGACGTAGGCGTGCGTGTGTTGAGTATTCAAATTCATATTGGAGCTTTATTTATTACTTAAATACCAGTAGCCCATTTTATAAGTCGGAATCATTTAGTCAAGTACATACAGACGATGTTATTTAGTTTCTCCCAGATGTCAATTTTTATACTTTATTGTTAAAGTACAGCCACGAGTATTTCGCGAATTCATTCGGAGGCGAGTTAGACTCCAAACACTTGTTCTTTTCTCCTACTGTTGTGATTGGACGACAATTCTTTAGACATGCCCCGTTTAACTATGAGCCAGTGATAAGCAGGAAGCAGTAGTGTGAGTGAGTGTTTAACAGTCCTGTAGGCCTACGGAGGCCACACTTGATCACAGCAACCAATAAACAAACGATATTGTCTCGAGTGTGTAGAGGGATGTCAAGCCTAGCTTGCTGCCAACTCAATCCGCGATATACTCGGGGCTCTGGTTATAAGACATATGTAAAGACCTGAAAAAATCCCGAGTTCAATTACCAGCAGGCTATACACTACAGTCTGCTGGGTTCAAACCGGCTTGAGCCAGGTTAGTTTGCATTTATAAAATTTTATTTTATATTAGTACGAAAGAACCTTGTACATTTTTGCATAAGAAATTGAAGAGATGTATTTATTTTTTTCGTTTGGATGCATGGTTTTATAATAAAACTTCTCTAAACTAACACCATCATTAAAATAAATAAACGAATTTTAAACAGTCGTCTAATTACAACGGGGTTCGCTCATTTCAGTTTCCACTTACGACGATGGATGGCAGTAAACGCATATAAACGCAACGACAGGGTCCTAAAATTGTAATAGGTGAAAAATTTGTTATTATCACTATTTACCTTTTGAAAAATCATGTAAATATATAAATTAAAGAAGCATTTATGTCATTAAAACGTCAAATAGCTTATCTGTACGATTCATCAATGATATAATGTATCGTTAAAATTCATATTTTATACTGTTTGTCTGTAAAACTGCCAGCTGATTTCACTCATGTGTTCTTGTACGTAGGGATGGAAAAATTCGTGACTTCATTTCAGGACAAGATATATTTCAAACGCGTGAACACTGACGTCACATTTGTAATTGGAGCATAGTTTATTATCCACGCCCTGGACGACCTCGCGCCAATAGCCTACTTACAAGGGAACAAGAAGCGAATCCGGTACTGTCAAATGTGGGGTAACACTGGGGCAACAGCCAATGAACAAACATCTGAGGTTCGACTACACAAAGGATTGTGGAGTCTAGCATTCAGGTCATTAAACTCGCGAAATTTTCCTATCCCTTCTTATACGCTGTATGTAAATAGCGTATCTATATTATATATATATATATATCTACCTATATGTGATAGAGACTGTAAACGTAATTTTGTATCAGCTAGAGGGATCAATTGTGCAAATACCTACTATTTTGTGTAATTTAGTATTTGTCAACTTAATACGAGATTGCGATTTATCAATTTGCCTTACGTTGTATGCTACGTAATTAATTTAATACCAGTATTCACATTATATATCACTTCATGTTGTTATGTTATATGCCGAGTTTATTAACAGAATGTGCAAAGTTTCGTATAGATCTTTAGAATATTCTTTTATTTAAGAAATAGATTAACTGAATTATTAATAATATTAATATTATTATTATTACTGCTACTACTACAATTACTAGTCCGCCTTTAGGGTTACATGTTTTTGATATCTCGATTTGTAAATATTACCATACCATTCGTAATATTGTACAATAATGTACAGTGATACCAGTTAACTAATTTACATGCAATTGTTGAAATATTTATAATTAGATTAGCAATATGGATTGTAATATTAGCGTAGTTTTCATTACATTACCAGTTAATCATGACAGCTAGGTATATTGATTTATGTAATGTTCTTTTTTTTTTCAATTTTATTATTACTTTTATATAGGTGTACAAGGGGTTCAGTGGTAGAAAAGGCAAATTATTCCTTAACTGCACCCACAGAAAAATAAGGCGAGACAAATAAATAAATTAATTAATTAAGTCGACGGGTGGCATGTAGCATGCGACGTTCGCAGACTGTCGTGTCGCCGAGGAACTGCTGTCGCTCATGCCGGAATCACACAGCCTTAACGCGCACGACACGACGGCTAACAGCCAATGAAATATAAGATAGATCGTCGTAAGCCCGACCGATTCTGTCGTCCGACCAGCAATTTTGGATTAGAAATTATTACTATTCTTCGTCGTGTCGTGCGGCGCCACACAGAATATACAGCATTGTAAAATGGAATTGTATTGCAAGCTTTCCTTAAAATGGTAAATACGCAGCTTAAAAAAAAATAAATTGAAAATTACTGCATATATATCTTAAAAATAATAATTTCACCTTTGTATGCATAAACGATACCAATTTGTCACCATTATGTATTACAAATTTTCCTCTTGTTCACCGCCTTTGAAACTAACGTAGCCTGTCAGCGCCTTCTAAATAGTTAGGGTAAATGCCGAGAGCGTAGTGTCGGTCGGTGGTGCTGTAAATGCAAGTAGTCACATTGAAATGTGTCGTGGTTGCGTTTTTGGTCGTGCCATGCTGTGTTGGTCGACGGCACCACGCGAGCCCAGAGGTGTCCTCCGCGCTTGTGCCGTTGTTGCGCGCGGCCTCGCTTACACGAGCCGCTGCCGCATTCCGAGAATGCTTTCGCTTTTATCCGGTCGCCAGGGGCGTCCAAACGCGCCGCTGCTTGAAGCTCGCGCACCCAGCGGAAATACTTGTGCTCCCTGGAGCCTTTACCCACCCCTGACTTCCTCCTCCGATGATACGGGTGGCGCCGGAGCAGCGGCGTCGCTAACGCGCGGGGCACGGGAGCACTCGGAGGAAACCACTACACTACCCGCTCGGTCAATCCTTCCCGAGTCTTTCTTTATACATATGAGTAGACACGTGCAAAATTCGCGTTATTATTTGGGGACATGTTAAACTTGAAACACATATACCTTTGCAATACGTTTGTCATTGGGCCATACGATATGTGACACACCGTGGGTGACTCTGCACCAATAAAGGAACACTTCACAATCGTGTGCCCCAATCACGTGTAGTTCAATCAGAGAGGTACTGACGTCACATCTATGCAGCAGCCAATGGAGAAACGACGCCAGCTCGAGAGCATACAGTATTGTGAAATTCAGCCTGATGCTAAATAATAACGCGAATTTTGCATGCCCTCACCTGAGTTTCTTAATTATACAGAGAGACCCGAGAAAATTCGTGAGTTCATTTAACTTTAGGCTATACTTCACAGTCTTATATAATCTCATAGATATCAAGTGTTTATTAGTTGATTGTTGTGGTAGTAAAAGGCGGTGGTTGGGCGCACAATTACTTGTATGGTTATTATTGGCTTATTTATCTCCAGGAGGTGTCAAAAAACACGTCGACCAATTACAAATGTAACATGAACGTACATGTGTGAGAATTCCAGCTTGTCTAGAAATCAACCAGCGAAATTCTTGGGTTCCTTAATAATACTTCATTCATGGTAACTTGCAAATTTTCCTAAGCCATGGTAAAGTTACACTTCCAGGATATTACTCCACCCCATGCAAACAAAGCTTAACCGAGTTTAGAAAATTACACCAAAGATACAGCGCACTGCATTCGTGCGCACTCAATGTAATAATATTTTGCACCAGAACTATTTCTTACTGGGCACTGCGAAAACATAGCGACATCCGAATTTCGCCAATGATTACGCGACCAGTTGTGTTTCAACATTTCATCTCAGATCACATTTCTTGATTGGCTGATATAGGTGTAACTAGACTGGGGCTTGTGCTCGTGAATCACAGGCGTACAGGATCGGAGTTACCTAATTCTGATTGGCCCTTCAACTGAAAAAATTGTCTCGTGGCCAATAAGCAAATGAGAATTTATGGAATTCCGGTAGGCTATTGAAATCTAGCGTGTGGAGAAACCTTGCGAAATTCAGGTGTCTCTGCCAATACACCTATTATCTCCCTGTGTGTTTCCATATTAATTATAAATGAAAAATTATAATATATAGATAAAATATAAATAAAAGCTCAGTACGTAAATTATAAGGTATCTTTATTTGAACACAATTACAAAACTATTGTGATACATGGCATATTTAGAAAACAACCGAGCACTTCTTATATGCTGTGATTTTTCAAAGGTTGGATTCAAAGCGTATGAAGAAACGGCAAAAAGACTATAAATATAAAAACAAAACGTACACAACCATGAAATATAGCAATTATAGGACTAATAGATAGGGATAGGAAAAATTCGCGACTTCATTTTAGGACAAGGACCTAGGGGATTCTATCCTACAGGCTATTCAAAGCGCGACATATTCCTGTCCATAGTTATATCTCATATTGCATGTGCGCACACTTGCATTATCCATTTGACTATTGGCCGCTTGTCTTTGTGTGAATAGAGTCGGTTGCATGAGTGAGCTAATTCTGTATTAAGTTTCTCCGATACTGACTGTCTGTGATTCGCGGGCAGACAGATTAGACGCGTATCTATTTTAATGATCCAACCACGAAAGCGATTCCGAACTCTAGTGTTTTGGAACAGAACTGGTCCTGAAATCTTTTCGCGTAAAACAGCTGCCCCTCCACATATGTCCTTGAACCTCCCCTCATCAGTCGCGCTCTGGAGTCGACTGAACCGATAGCATGCATTCAACTATGGGGTGGCTTAGCCCATTCAGACCCAGTGTACACAGTTGTGTACATTACCCACGTATAGGTTTTTTTTTTTGTCCTGTACTGCCCACTGCGAAACTCAATGACAAATGATGTTACCTATGGGTAAATGTATCGCAAACTGTCTTACTGGTCAAGGTCATAATTGGTTCATATTATTGTTGCCGAACATAAAGACTACAACTTATTAGCTGTCACAAATAAACAGTGTCGACTTAAGTACAGCACGAATCATATTTTTTTTTTGTTTGCAACGCTTGAAACCGTAAATTAAAGTGGATATGAAAGGGTTAATTTCCTGTGGACAAGTCTGTCAAGAAAATGAGCTCTGACTATGACTGTGTGCAACGAACGAACGTCATCTGCTCGAGTAAATAGTATATTAAGTTATAAATAGAGACCTGAAGAATTCGCGGATTCATTTTGAGACAAGCTATAATTAAAAACACGTGTGTTTATATAACTTTAGCTATTGGTCCACACGGTGTTTGACACCTCCTGGAGAACGCTGGCCCAATTGGTGGCTTCCACTGTGACAACAGTCAACCAATGTGCAGTTAATATAGGCATATTTGTACATAAGACAGAATAATTTAGCTTAGAGATCAACTCGCGAATTTTTCAGGTCACTAATTATTAAGTCTAGAATGGTGCCCAGAAGGCCCAGCCTCATCACTGAAAACTCTGGATGCCGACTGCTCTAATAATTCAGTTAAACTAATAGAAAAATCTGAACGATTTGACGAAATACTTGTAACCTCAAGGTCATCAAACCGTTCGCCCTTATTGGTTGGCGGTGGCCACGGTGGCTGAGCGAATAGCACGCTCGCCTTCCACCAAGGCGAACCGAGTTCAATACCCGGCCGCCTCGCCGGACTTTCGCAAGTGGGAATCGTGCCGGACGATTCTGTTGGTCAGCGTGTTTTCTCGGCGATCTCCCGTTTCCCACGCCCCTTCGTTACGGAATCGCTCCACATTCACTTCCCTCGCCCTCATCGGCTCTCAAGACCCCGCTGTTAAGGCCCGTCCAATTCTCTACACTCACTTATTGATTGGCCTCTTTTCGCACTCCCTAAATAGACTATTGGCTTCTACCACAGTCGGTGCTGTGCGAGTCCAGACGCTAGCACTTACACGGGCATCGCCTGCACTCTACATTCGAATCTGTAGAAAACCTCTGATTCGCAATGAAATTCAACGAATCGAATAAATGAAAGTTGCTCCACTAGGAATCGGTAGAAACCCGCTGGTTGTTTCTGCAAAACAACTTCAATGATTGAATAGGACTACGTGATGTAAAACAATTTCACTGATTGAATAAGTGACGGACAGCTGTGTGCGGCAAATTATAATTTTTTAACACGTTGAGTTGCCACGTCCACGACTGTGGACACGTTGCAAATTAATGGAAGTTATGACCGGAACTGTACACAGCAGGACACTAGTGCCCAGTCTTGCTTGTGGGTAATCTTTTTTGTGGACTTTTCCACGCCTCTTTGACAAGAATGGTTAATGCCAACATCATCGAACAAGCAGCATGTTGTTCAGTGGCTGGAAAACAAATGCTGTACACAAGTACAGTTCACACCAAAAATTACGTGATTGCAACTCTTGAACTCGGAAATTAATGTGCGACCGAAAGGGTTAATTTAATTAAATGATTACAAGAAGTAAACATATTTCCGATAGTCGCAGTTTATATTGTGCAGTTAAACGTGATTTAAATAAAGGTAAACATGTTTTCCGATAACCATTTCTTGAACCCACAGCATTCGAGCTACCAAGACAAAGATAATTGCAGTGGGGAAAATAAATGTATTATAATTAGAGACCTGAACAATTGGCAAATTCATTTTGGGACAAGCTATAATTCAAAACACGTGTGTTTATATGACTGTAGCCATTGGTCCACACGGTGTTTGACACATCCTGGAGAACGCTGGTCCAATCGTCGCCTTCCACTGTGACTGCAGACAGCCAATGTGCAGTTATATCGGTATATTTGTACATAATACTGTACATGATACTGCTGTTAATTGAACTCGCGAACTTTTCAGGTCTCTAATTAGAGATTATTATCATATATATATATGTATATTGTATGTCCTTTCTTTTCGCTTTTAGTTCGAAATTGGTGAAATTAGGACTGCTAAAACCAATAGTATGCATCACTGTACTCACTTAGACATATTCAGTGCCGTAAAAACTTCAAACCGAGCGCCATGAATTATAGCCTATGATGATTACGTGAAAACGAAATAAAATACGTAAATGGAAACCTAAATGCAGGCAAGCGACGTGTTTAATATCAATGTAAAAGCTTCACGGCAGTCCTGTGACTGAAGGACACACTTTTTATGACAAGGCAGTTGACAAGTGAAAATTATTTTCTATATTACGAGAACATCGGTGGCTACTAGAGATGTGTAATATTTGCGAAGTCATTCGGCACCAAGCTAGACTCCACAATCATGTATGCATTAGTAGTTCGCTGGCTGTTGTTACATATAGACAGACACCCGGACATTTCGCGAATTCACTTGAAGACAAGCTAGAATTCAAACACACGTACAGTTGACTTTATTATTTTCAACTGTCATTGGACCATACTTTATGTGACACACCCTGGGTCTCTCTGCACCAATAAAGAAACACTTCACAATTGTGTGTCCAATCATGTGTAGTTCAGTTAGAGAGGGAGTGTCTTCACATCTATGCATCAGCCAATGGAGAAACGACGCCGGTTTTAGTGCATTCAGTACTGTGAAGTTCAACCTGATTCCCAATAATAACGCGAATTTTGCATCATGTCGCTACTATTCATTCGTACAAACTGGAGACCCGGAAATTTCGCGAATTCTTTACAGGACAAGCTAGAATGCAAACACATGTATTTAACTTTATTTTTAATTTGATCGCAATTTGTTAGCCACGCCCTGGACGAATTTGAGTCAATAACTAATCAGCAAGAAAAAAACGACCGAATCCTGTGATACTTGGTCTGGGGATAAACTGTAGCATCAGCCACTGGACAACTTTCTGAAGCTCCAGCACACAAATAGTTATGGAGTTTAGCTTGTTGCTAAATGAATCCGCGAAATATTCGGATCTCTAGTAAATACCCTATTATTAGGGACACCGGATTTGCGCGGAAAGGTTTTCACGCACGCTAGATTACAATTCTCTTAGGGCATATCAGCAGTTTCCTTTTATTTTTGTTGGCCACGTGTCTTCGTGAGAATTTTTTTTTCACTTGAATGGCCAATAAGAATTACGTTATTTCGATACTGTACGTATGTGATTCGCGGGTAGATATCTGGGACGCATACTTGAGGCCTGCAAATTTCGTGTTAGTCTTTTAAGACACGTTATATTTGAAGGGCTTGTACGCTACATCTGCCCTACTGATGTCATTGGACCATTTCTTCCTTGACACGCCAAGCTGACTCTACACCAGTGAATAAACACTTCTTATTGGTAATGCCGAATCACTTGCCGCACAGTCGGTAGGGGAGTAGCTTGTCACCTAGGCAACAACCAATTAGCACACGTCGTCGGCTCGAGTACATACACGACCGTGAAGTCTGTCTTGATGGCAAAAAGTAACACGAATTTGGCAGGTCACTTCGCATAACACCTGTTTTTCGTGAAATGATTTATGCTTAAGCGAAACATCAACTTCTTGCGTGCATGCTTGCAAATTTCCTTTTATTATTGGCCGCGTGTCTGATTGAATACATTTTTTTCTACTCGACTGGGCCAATCAGAGTAACGTTACCCTGACAACGAACGTCCGTGATTGGCTGACGTGTGCGATTTAAAAACCTCTAACCACGATATTGGTTCTAAACTAACGTGCTTTGGAGTACAAATATTCGTGGATTCTTTTCGAGAAAAATAGTTGGTCCTACACATAAATCATCCGTTCACGAAAATGGATTGGGGCTGAACTCTTATGAATCACAACTGGTCGCGAGAACTTTTTCACGAAAATTGGGTTTCGCATTTATAATAGTGCGAAATAAACTTAAACAAAGTAAGATTTCACAATGCTAAATTTATTCGAGAGTAGGTCATTCGTAGAGACACGAGAATTCCGCGGGTTCATTTCTAGACAAGTTAGAATTCACATACATGTACGTTCACGTTACGTTTGTAATTTGTCGACTTGTTTTTTGACACCTCCTCGAGATAAGTAAGCAAATAACAAACATGTAAGAAATTGTGCGTCCAACCACAACCTTTTACTACCACAACAATCAGCCAATAAACAGTTGATATCTGTATGAGAGTATATAAGACTGTGAAATGAAACCTGCAGGTAATTGAACTCGCGAAATTCTCGGTTCTCGAGTAGTTCGTTCATTGGCTGCTGCCCCAATCAGAGCTCAATCTTCTGTTAAACTCATCCACACGGAATTTAGCCACCCGAGTGCTAAACATGTACTACTTCAGATTTCTCCAGTTGGTGTCTGATGAGCGGCGATTTAATGAAATATGTGCACTAACATGTGTAGGCATAGGAATATTTCGCCAGTTTAATGACCTGTATGCTAGACTCCACAATCATTTGTATAGTCGAACCTCAGATGTTTGTTCATTGGCTGTTTCCCCAGTGTTAACGCACATTTGACAGTACAGGATTCGCTTCTTGTTCCATTGCATATCGGCTATTGGCGTAGATTCGTCCAGGGCGTGTCTAATAAACTCTGATCCAATTTCCTAATAATATTTTGCATAAGAATAATTTTCAAACTAGGTACTGCCAACACACCTATATTCTCTGTGTGTTTATTCGTGGGGGCACCAAATTTTCTCGAAAAGATACCAGGACCAGTTGTATTTAGTAACCGTTAAGCTCATATCCGCTATCGTGGTTGGATGATTTTCGTGTTATACGTAGAGACCTGAAGAATTCAAGGATTCATTTCATGACACGCTAGAATCCAAAAACGCGTGTGTTTATATAACTTTAGCCATTGGTCCACGTGGTTTTTGACACCTCCTGGAGAACACTGGCCCAATCGTCGCCTTCCAGTGTGACAGCAGGCAACCTATGAACAGTTAATATCGGTATATTAGTACATAAGACTAATAAGTCTAGCCTGAAGGGCTCTAGTTATGCGTCTTTGCTGTCTGCCCACGAATCACAGATGTAACAGTATCAGAGTAACTAAATTCTGACTGGCCACTCGAGTTAGAAAGTGTCTCCTTACTAGAGACCCTAGAAATTCACTAGTTAAATGACCTATAGGCTATACTTCACAGTCGTATTTACTTCATACAGATATCAACCGTTTTATTGGTTTATTGTTGTGGTAGTAAGAGGCGGTGTACGGGGGCACAGTGTCTTGCGTGTTTGTTATTGGCTTATTTACCTCCAGAAGGGGTCAAACAACACGTCGGCCAATTACAAACGCACCGTGAACGGACATGTGTGTGAATTTCTACTTGTCTAGAAATGAGCCTGTGAAATTCTTGGGTCTCTACTCCTTAAAAAGACACGTGACTATCAAGAAAAAGAAAAGTGCTGATGTGTGTGTAAGGTATTGAAATGCAGCGTGCGTGGATACATTTTCACGAAAATCGAGTGGCCCTATTTATTCATATTAATTACGAATTAAATAATATAAATAATATAATTTACAGAAAGAATATAAATAACAGTTTGATTTAACCAAAATTAAAACAATTTAAAGTTAACATAATAATAAAACACTTGTGATACATGATGGGATATTTAGAAAACAACGATAGACGTCATACATGGGGTGATTTTCCAAAGGCGTTGTCCAATCACGAAAGTAGCACAAAAAAACTCCTACGATTTTGAAATTTTAGAATGCCGCCCGAGTGATTTTTCTTATTTCACAGATCCCTGCCCGTAATAATACTTTTAAATAAGGCGCGGGAAATTAATCTTCCGACTAATTTGGAATTCCTATCCAATTGCTTGTAACTGTTAGGAGACCGGAGCATTGCCCGGGTTCATTTCTAGACAAGTTGGAATTCACACACATGTAAGTTCATGTTACGTTTCTAATTGGTTGACTTTTTTTTAAAACCTCCTGGAGATAACTAAGCCAATAACAAACTTGCAAAAAACTGTCCGGCCAAACACCGCCTTTTACTACCACAACAATCAACCAATAAACAGTTGATATATGTATGAGAGTATATAAGACTGTGAAAGTCTAGCCTACGGGACATTGAACTCACGAACTTATCGGCTCTCTAGAAATTGTATTTAAAAAGAACGTAAACTACGTATTGAAACGTGATGAGTAGAGACCTGAAAAATTGACGATTTCAATTACCTACAGGCTAGATTCTACAGTCTTATGTACAAATATGCCGATATGAACTGCACATTGGTTGTCTGCTGTCACAGTGAAATGCGATGATTGGGCCAGCGTTTTCCTGGAGGTGTCAAACACCGTGTGGACCCATGGCTAAAATTATATAAACACACATATTTTAAATTATAGCTTGTCCCAGGTATCTAATGATAAGAAATTATTAGAGACCTGAAGAATTCGCGGATTCATTTTAAGACAAGCTAGAATTCAAAGCACCTCTTTTTATATAACTTAAGCCATTGGTCCACATGGAGTTTCACATCTCCTGGTGAACGCTGGCCCAATCGTCACCTGCCAATGTAATGGCAGACAACCAATGCGCAGTTAATATAGACATTTTTGTGCATAACACTGTAGAGTCTAGCCTGTAGGTCATTGTACTCGCGAATGTATTTTGTTCTCTAGAAATTAGACACCTGAACGTATGTAAGTTTCGTTCGCATCCCGCAGCTGATCAGCAGACTCCGAACGGAATATTGACGGGGCCATGAAGATATTCCGTTCCGAGTCTGCGCGCGCTGTGCAAGTGGAGAGCCGGTCATTACGCGTCGTAATTCGTCAACAGGCGACGACTCGTAAAACGTAAGGAAATTTCGTTCCGGCAGATGTGTCCGAGCCTGCACTCATCCCACGCGGCCTGCATCGACTCAGCGCCGAGAGAGAAAGAGCGGGAAGTTGCCCGGCTCTCGGGTTCGCTTCGCTCTGGGTCGAATCGGAAAATGAGTTCCCCGCGCGACGACCTATTACGTGGGCGAGCGCGAATATCATGCGCTCGGGTCGATTCCGGCGCGAAATTATAGGGTGTCTGATTACGTGTTCCCTGGCCTGCTCCGAACGTTTACAATCCTTTTTTTTTTTACGCTAATCCCGAAAGCAGCTGTGGCTCGTGGTAATTAAAAAAATACATACCCCTTTGTTCTCGAAGATGCCGCGGTGGCTGAGCGGTTAGCCGGCTCTCCTACCTCCAAGACGAATCGGGTTCAATCCCCGGCCTGGTCATCCCCAGGTTTTTTTCACATGTGGGAATCGTGCTGAATGATGCCCCTGGTCAGCGGGTTTTCTCGGGGATATCCCGTTTTACCCGCCCTTTCATGCCGGCGCCGCTCCATACTCACCTCACTTCAACCTCACTGTCTTACAAGCTGAGCGCTCGCATGATATTGTCAGACTCTTTTCATGTCAGATAGGTGTAGAAAAATCCACACATCAGCTTAGCCGCAAGGAAGAAATGGCACTGATGCGTGGTATGTACTGTACCGGTGATAAATGTAATTCATTTGCAACGTGTGAAAGATCGCGGACACAATTACTTAACTCGTTAAGATGCTGGTACATTTATTTTTATTAAAACGCTTTCAGAAACCAGTAAGGTTACAACAATATTCGAGTAATGAAATCGCTACATGGAACATATATTCCGTAGTTCAGTTCAGTGAGTGCAGGGATTTGTACGGTCCTTAAGGCTGAAGTAAAGTAACTGCATATGGACCACTGCACCCGACTATACAAAGTGAAGAACTCATAAAAAAAGTAGTACACACACCATGAAAATGGTCATAAAAGTGCGATTTAAGCTGTATGTGAAAGAAAAATATATATATTTTGCAACATCATGAATATCTTACTGAAGTATACTTTTTAAGTATAAAAAATAATTGATTAAAATAGTCTCTATTTTTAACCCAAAATTTAACCATATTTCCATTCTGGATGCTTAAGAAAGCAGAATTTGCAAGAAATACTTCAATGAATATCGTCACAATATTTACTATAATTGCATGTAAGAAAATTGTAATAATAATGTAGGAAAATTCTTTACAATTCATTTTATGTGCTTCCATTAGTCACATAATTTTATGGCTGAAACTGACGTAAATAAAGGTAATTATAAAATTAATATGATACAATATTATTTATTACTAGAGACCAGAGAATTACGCAGGTAAATTTCTAGACAAGTTGGAGTTCACGCACATGTACGTACATGTTACATTTGAAATAGGTCGACATGTTTTTTGACTCCTCCTGGAGATAAATAAGCCAATAACAAACATGCGAGAAATTGTGCGCCCAACCACCGCATTTTACTACCACAACAATCAACCAATAAATAATTGATATCTGTATGAGAGTATATAAAACTAAAGCATACGGGTTACTGAACTCGCGAATATCTCGGGGTCTTTAGTAATCACTGACTCAAAGCTAACCAGGGCGTGTCAGATATAGTGTGGACCAAATACAAACTTATGAGTAGTGTAATAATGTAGGTTCTGGGCCAGGAACCAGGAGCCGGCTCCGGCTTCGACCACCGCCATCTTGGAATACGTAATTTCCGGCCATAATCTTGGATTACGTCATTTCAGGTCGCCAAATTGTTAGCTAGTATGTCCATTTCATGCCCTATCATTCAATGTTGCCTCTATAATTCCTAGTGTTTTCTCCGAGTGCTCCCATTTTCCATGCTATAGTATTCCAGTTATGCAACCACCATCTTGTCCACAATGTAGGCTTTTGAATTCCAGTCATGCAACAACCATATTGTCCACAATGCAGGCTTTTGCATTCCAGTCACGCAACTGCCACCTTGATTTTGCACTTTATGTTCCATTCCATTTAAGCAACTTACATCTATGATTCTCAGGCTTCCTGCTATATTATTCCATTCATGCGACTGTCATCTTTGATTCTCAAACTTCTTGTTCTATAATTCCAGTCACGCGACCACCATGTTGGATTCACAGATTTCCTGCTCCATCATTCAAGTCATGCGACCATCATACTGGATTCCCTGAATTCCCGCTCTGTTATTCCAGTCATGCAACAGCCACCGTTGATTCAGCCATTATGGATTCCTCCATCTTGGATTCCGCCATTTTGTAATTCACATTCGTTCGATTAGTCGCATTTGCTTCACCACCCTTTAGTGCATGCACTTCATGCTCTATCAATCCATGTTGCTTCTTTTGTTCAGAGTACTGCCATTTTTTTCTCTCTTGTATTTTTCTCTTTCTTCCTCTTTCCCTAACCCTTGTTCGATTAGTCGTTCGACCGCCATCTTGTAAATTTACCACCAAAAAACTTCCACTGATGCCAAATTGGATTTACATTAATTCCGCTAGTAAACTTTGTAGTAATTTTTTCTGCTCTACCTCTCTCGCCCGACACTTTATCAGTGGGCCATGCAGATTCGGATAGGTTCGGCATGGTACAAGTCACCACTACTATATAACATCACAAACTCGTAACCCATGTACATTGCCGGTTCGGACAGGTTCGTCACAACCCAGACTTACTGTCTCCACCAGCCTATTGCGACTTGCATGTCGTTCTGCATACCAATCGGTACAGGCCCATAACTTATTTGTTCGAAAAATATGCAAAGGTAACCAGGATGCCTATAAGGACGATTTTCCAAAATTATTTAAACGTCATAAATGTCGTTTTAATATGCATTGAAAGTTTTTTATATCAACCAAAGTGTTTTTAATATGCATGAAAAGTTTTAAATGGTCAGTTTACTATGTTTTATGACATAAAAACCATCTAAAACCATGGCACTAATTATTTTAAAACCAAAATTCTTAAAACAATATATTACAAATTATATTGTAATGAAATCTTTTAAAGCAATATAATTTAAAACCCAAAAATTGTCACACAATATAATTATATATATATATATATATATATATATATATATATATATATATATATATATACCGATCGAACTTATTATCATCCACTCGCTATTTGTAAAACTATGTTTGGAACCAGCGTGATTCGAACTTGCTTCACCCAGCCTTGCGACTAGATACTTTGCAATTAAGCTACAGCTGCAAAAACACAAACTCAATTATTGATATGCTGTATGAATGAACCTTTGTTACTAAGTCGTTCAAACAGTAGATAGTATTGAAAGTTTTTGTTGTCAACCAAAGTGTTTTTAAAGTATATCAAAATTTTTAATAGCAACACTATCGTTTTAAAAACATAAACGCCGTTTAAAATCTATAGGAGTAATTATTTTAAAACCAAAATTCTTCAAACCATATATTCACAATTATATTGTAATAAAATATTCTCAACACTATATTTTATAAAACTGAAACATCGCACTATATATATATATATATAAATTTATTCTGATCGACCTTTTGAACATTATAAGATCCACAAATACATAACAAATACACAGAATAAGAAACAAAAAAAATGTTTTTAATTGTGTAAATTTCAAATGCATGTCTATTGCTGCGGTTCATGTCCACCACATATAATATTATTAGCAAAACCACATAACAACTACAACACATGTATTTGATGCCCATTTTAATCAATAATATAGCAAGGTTCTCATAAAGCTTACACAGTTGCTGTATAATGTCATCCTTCATAGTGATTTGCTGTTCAATCACATGCCTTATGAGACATATTTCCAGATTGCATAGGCAGTTGTCAGGACTTATTGGTGTTGACAGATGTGGTGATTCCCACATACCACATACAGCATCATTGCTCGGTGGTGGGGGTGTCTACGATACCGAATCTCCAGTGGGTAGGTCTTTGGGCGTATGTAGTCGATCTGCAGACAATGGTGCAAATGTCGAAGGTGATGTAAATGGTGATTCTGCTGCGACCTCTCTTTCTGCGAGATCCACTTTGATTAGGAACTGACATACCTCTGCATAGAAAATATCGTCAAGAGATATCTTGCCACGATATTGTCAAACATAAGAATGAAGTGAAAATACTACCCCTCCTATTTATATATGTATACAGAAGTCAAATATAGAGACAACAAGCTACTTGTCCCTTATGTCTTACATATTCGCTCAGCTCTCTTCAGATATCGGTAGCCCCAACCATCTTGTCAGTATTTTTCTTTTCTTGCAGTGTAAGAGCTTCTCAACTAATGAATTATCTGGAAATTTCGTGACCTTTATTTCTTCCGAGTAGAAGGCTCCATGTATAGCCAAGTGATCCTCATCTTCCAAATTATATGTGCGAGAATAGTAATGTCATATGTGAACAACACAAAAGAGCTCAGTTGAGCAGTTCCCTGCATATCCCTTGGTAAATAAACCATTTCGTCTGCTTATGAACACAACATCACCAAATTTAGCTTTTGGTTTGCAGAATCCAAAACTTCTTCATTTTTGTACACTATTTTTAGCAGTGAGTTGACTTTCACATCCTTGTGTCTCATGCCTATCTTTCGATGAATAGAGGAATTATAGTCAGCCACCATAGTATATTCACATACTTCACACAACAAACTAAAAATGGAAAAATTAAATTTTCCTACACCTTTCATGTTTCACATAGGGAATATAATCTGCTTATAAGCAAGCTCAAGACAATCTATGCTTGCGAGTGCCCAATCAGTAACCTTGGTTATATAATTTTCTTCACGACAAAGTTTAATGGCTGCCACAGTCAAACTAAGCTTCCTAACCGGAACCTAGCTGCTTATATAGATACCACAACACCCTATGTAACTCATTAACACCATCTACTCTACCAATCAATATCAGACTAAATATATGCATAATTTATATTATAATCCAAGCATAACTCAGCTTACGCACACCACCCAACACACCAAGCATAATATCCATTATAACTGGAGCAAACCTACTGCTGAGATCAGCCAATAACCCAAGACACATTCTATCTTTTCTACCAATCTACACCACCAATACCTAACAGCCATACCATTCCCTATAGCTCTAGCATAACTCAACCACTCATCGACACAGGCCTTAAAAAGCAAACATACTGTCAATACCAGTGAAACAATCAACTTCTTCTTATAACATCCAACATGCTTACTGACAATTGTCAAAATACACTGACTACCCATGCCAAAAATATATATTTTTTAACTCAACCACCCCTTAGCCTCATAGGACTCGTCGACTCATACATACTGTTCACGCCATTCAGCATATACTAGCAATCACAAGCAACCCTACTATATGTCAAACCATCATCACTTACTGTTACCAGACAATCAAACATACCATCACCTACAACCAAAGAAAAAATCATTTCAAATGTACCTCCCAACACATCAATCGTACTCTCCATCAAAACTCAAGTTTACAGAAAATATAGTGTTCAGACCAACCGAAGCACAACTGAGCATATAAAGCAAACATAAGGTACATACCAGTTACACAATCAACTTTTTCTCATACCATCCACCATGCTGATTGACAACAATCACACCCATAATGTCCACACCATTCATCATGTACCAGCATTCACAAGACAGATATACTGGAAAACATATTACCTAACATACCATCCTTGATAACCCAAGTATACAAAGCAAATTTATAGACCAGACCAACAGTCATTACTGACTGATACCAGACAAATCCAACTTACCATCACCTATAACCAAAGAAAAACTCAATACAACCATATCACAACTATAATCTGCTCTAAAAACAGTCATCAGATGAATATACGCACCACTCAAACTAGAATTCAAGCATTCCTCAACCAACACTTACTAAAATATACCAAAAATCGTAACTCCAAAATGTTTGTCATAGCTTCAGACACCAGTCAAAATATCATTCCAGACATTAATATAAATCGCTCTATCAACGATTTCATACCACCACACACCATCCATTAACCACCACCAACTATATTATATCAGGAAACATACCTCCAGCATACTTAACAATCATATCGATAACCTATTGAGAATGAATACCGAAACATACACCATCGATTAACCACAGGGTTCGTGCATTCCAAAATTTTTGTCTGCCTTCCCTTCATGAACTGGAAAAGTCATCCAGCAGATTATCCTGTTTGGCTCAATCTCGCTAATATCCTTTGGTGTAGTCTCCTTCTCGATATGAGAACTTCTGAAGAAACACATTTCCAACAAACCACAACCAGCTTTGGCAGTTATCTCTTGAAGACCAAAATGGTACAAAAAGTCAACAATGTATAACTCTCTTCTACATCAAGGATCTTAACTGTCCAAGACCTATCATCTTTATTGCTATCGTTAGTGAAAGACATAATATTTCTATAAACCTTCCTCAGGTAATATCAAGAAGAACGAATTCGCCTCCAATTCATATCAGGATGACATATGCGAAAACACATAATCAATATTGTTAATAATCGTAAAAATTAATATAGTATGCAAAAAGGAATTAAATTATTACTCCACAGAGATGCATACCTGAAAACAAGGTAATAACACAAAAAAAAAAACTGAAAACAGAAAAGTCCAGGATCAGCGCGCACCTACTACTCTAACCTACTTGCTCGGCATTTAACATGCGAATGGTGAAACTGTGCTGCAGCAAACAGTATCTATAGAACAGTATCTATGTTTTGAGCAAATATAGTATGAACTGTACCGAGTGGCGTACGGGCTATGTATCTACTGTTTGAACGACTAGCTAACAGGGGTTCAATCATACAGCATATCAATAATTGAGTTTGTGTATTTGGGGCCGTAGCACAATGGCAAAGTCTCTAATCGCATGGCTGGGTGATGTGATTTGAAATCTCGTTATTTCCAAACACAATTTTACAAATAGCGAGCAGATGAGGATTTTTGGTTTTAGAATAAATTATTAGAGAATATTTTATTACAATAAAATTTTGAATATATGTTTAAAGAATTTTTGTTTTAAAATAATTACTGCCATGCTTTTTAAATGGTGTTTATGTTTTTTTTTTAATGGTAAAGTGACTATTTAAAATGTTTGAACATATCTAAAGCACTTTGGCAGATATTCGAAATTTTCAATACGCATTAAAAGCCCATTTAAGACATTTGAATATTTTGGAAAATCGTCCTTATAGGCATCCTGGTTACTTTTACATATTTGAACAAATATGGTATAGGCCTGTACCGAGAGGTGTACGGAGCGACATGCTAGTCGCGATAGGTTGGTTGCGACAGAGTCTGGGTTGTGACGAACCTGTCCAAACCTGCAATGTCCACGAATGACGAGTTTATGACATCATGTAGTAGTTTTGACCAGGACTGTAATGTACCTGTCCGAACCTGCATGGCCCATTCATAAATAGTCGGGCGAGGTAGGTGGAGCAGCAAAAAATTTCTACAAAGTTGGCTTGCGGACGTAATGAAAATGCAGTTTGGCGTCACTGGATTTTTTTTGTTGTAAAATTTCAAGATAGCGGTCACATGACTAATCGAACAAAGGTGAAAGAAAGAGAAATAAAGAGAGGAAAGAAATAGAAAGACCGCAAGAGAAAAAATGGAAGCACTCTGAGCAAGAGAGGCTACATGGATTGATAGATCCCGATGTGCAAGTAAAAAATGGCGGTGGAGGAAATGCGACTAATCGAATGAATCTGAGTAACAAGATGGTGGAATCCAAAATGGCGGACTCCAAAATGGTTGTATCCAAAATGGCTGCTGTATGACTGGAATGGCAGAGCAGGAAGTCCGGGAATCCAAGATGATGGTCGCATGTCTGGAATTACAGAGCAGGAAGTCTATTAATCCAACATGGTGGTCATGTGACTGGAATTATAGAACACGAAGTCTGTGAGTCGAAGATGGCAGTCACATGAATAGAATCATAGAGCAGCAAGTCTGTGAATTAAAAATGGAAGTAGCTTGAATGGAATTATACAATATGAAGTGCAAAAACAAGATTGCTGTAGCATGACTGGAATGACAGAGCATGTAGTCTGAAGATTCAACATGATGTTCGCATGACTGGGATGATAGAGCAGGAAGTATATGAATCCAACATGGTGGTAGCATGACTGGAATGATAGCACAGGAAGTATGTGAATAAAATTTGGCAGTCGCATGAATGGAATGATAGAGCATGAAGTGCAACAACAATATGGCGGTCGCATGACTGGAATGTAAGAGCATGAAGTGCAAACAAGAGGGCGGTGGCTTTACTGGAATGAGATAGTATGAAAAAATGGGAGCCTTAGAGAAAACACTCGGAATTATAGATGCATTATGGGATGAAAGAGCATGGAAATTGACATACTGGCTAACAATATGGTGGCTGGTAATGATATTATATCTATATGGCGGCCGGGAATGACGTAATCCAAGATGGTGACCAGAAATTGCCTAATTCAAGATGGTGATGGTTTAAGCCGAAGCCGGCTCCTGTCTCCTGACCCAGAACCTACATCATTACACTATTCTTACTCAAAAATATGCTTGTTTAAAGTATAACTTGTCCCAAAAAGGTAATGCGAATTTGGCAGATATCCATCAGTATCTTAAAAAAGTAATATTTCTGATTTATATTTCTGGTTTAGTTAACTCACTTCAACCGGTTTTTGTGAGACGGTGTGGATACGATGAATAAGCGTCTCGGGTAATACGATTTTCAGCTATTTAATCTCGTTTTCTTTCTTTGTCATTGCTTACAGATGGAATATTAATATCGAATGTCCAATAACAGCTTCGCCAAAGATATTGTCATGTAAGTAATAAACACAGTATGTATATTTAACCGCACTCGGAAGTTAACGTTTAAAGCTGCAATAAAATATATTTATTGACTATTATTATAAATGAGAGGGCTTGAAAAAGTGCTCAATTTACCGTGAATAGCCTAAATTAAATTCGATCGACAAACTTCGGCTGCAGCTTAATTAAGAAAAAATCAGTTGAAAACATGTATGCGACCTATGGTCTAAAGTGAATACTAAGGGTGGTACACATTTTTGAAGATGGACCTGATGCACCTGTATATTGTAAATATTAAAAAAAAAAAAAAATTAAAATAGAACACCGAGAGTCAGAATAATTGGTAACTGAACAAATATCTGCAAACACCACAACATCTGTCGCTGTCATCAAATTATTTCATGTAAACAATCACGGTTAGTACCCTTATTTGGAAGAAATCTCCAAGACGCGGTACCACATTTGGGAATCTGATGATGGATTATTAATCTACATATCAGAATTAATGAAAAATATCGCCTTGTTTAAATACACTAAGCGTCACCATTGTCTAGTAATTCGCTTTTTTCTTTCAAAATAATATTAACCGATACCTGACAGGTAGTGCCCGCACAACACCCAATAACACACTGTTGCTGCTATTAAAGGGAAGGGGCGATTCCAATGAGAGGTAAACAACAGGGGCACTATAACTAACTAGAACTTCATTACCAACTTAAAAAAAAGTGTACCTCCCTTAGGATTTTTTTTTCCATAATAGAAAAATGCAAAATTCGCTTTATTATTCGGGGACAAGTAAAATTCGAAACATATGTCCCTTTGTAATACGTTTGTCATTGGACCATACTTTATGTGACGCACTCTGGGTGATTCTGCACAAATATAGGAACACTTCACAATTGTGTGCCCCAATCACGTGTATTTCAGTCAGAGAGGGATTGTCTTCACATCTATGCAACAGCCAATGGAGAAACTACGCCAACTTCAGTGCATACAGTACAGTGAAGTTCAGCCTGATGCCAAATAATAACGCGAATTTTGCATGTCCCTAGCCATAGGTCGTATACGTGTTTTCAAAATCTATTTTCGTTATTTACTTGCTGCCGAAGTTTGTTAGTCGAATTTATGATCACCGCATTTTAATTTATTTTATTATAATATGTTAGTTTATGCCTTCTCATATAATCGACATCAGACTCAATGGAAAAATATCGATATAATTACTTTTAAGTTACCACTCTACGATTCAATTTCTCTATAATTTTACTGCAAACCATTAAGTGAATGTGAGAAGATATTTGAACGTTTCTTAACAGCGTGGCCTTGAGAGCCGATGAGGGTGAAATGAGATGAGTATGGAACAGCGCCGTAATGAAAGGGCGCGGGAAACGGGAGATTTGCGAGAAAACCCGCTGACCAGCGGCATCGTCCGGCACGATTCCCACATGCAAAAATCCGGGAGATACCCGGCCGGGGATTGAACCCGGTTCGCCTTGGTGGGAGGCGAGCAGACTAATTGCTCAGCCTCGGTGGACCCTACAAAACATTCACGTAACCAATAAGTAGAGACCAGAATAATTGGCGGATTCATTTTCAGACAAGCAAGAATTCAAAGCACGCGTGTTTATATGACGTTAGCCGTTGGTTCACACGGTGTTTGACATCTCCTGGAGAACGCTGGCCCAATCGTCCCCTTCCACTGTGACAACAGACAGCCAATGTGTAGTTAATAATGAGCATATTTGTACACAAGACTGAAGAGTCTAGCCTACAATTGAACTCGCGTATTTTTCAGGTCTCTAGTCATAATGAGTATACTTATCCACATACGACGTGTTGCAAAATGGGTAAAAAAATTTTCAATGTTGTACAACATCAGTAGTTAACACCAACGCAGACAGCATTTTTTCGCCTTGATACCGGTGTTGGTTTCCTATAGCACACCAAAATTTATAATTGGTGGCTGCAGTTGCCATACAGCAATATAAATTATTTTCATAAATTCCATCGTGTAAGTTGCTGCATGAAATTCGGTACTATTAATTATTTTCATAAATTCCATCTTGTAAGTTGCTGCTTGGAATTCGGTGGTATTAATAAGACCAATAATATATTATTTTGCAACACCTGGAACGAAATACGAATTTGTAAGTTAATGGTATAATATAATAGTATTTGAATGAGTGAGCGAGGAAGATGAGGATGAATCAATATGTGTATAGAGAGCGCCGGAATGCAAAACCGGTGGAAACGAGAGAACTCTGAGAAAACCGACTGACTAGCTGACTGACTAGCGGGATCGTCCGGCACGATTCTCTCTTCTGGAAATCCGGGAGTGACCCGACCTGGAATTGGACCCAGTTCGCCATGGTGGGAGGCGAGTAGTCTAACCACTACATCATCGCGACCATAGGAGTCTTTATAGGACCAATAAAATAAATAACGTAGACCTTATAACTTGTTGCACACGAACGGATATCTGATTGGGGGGTTTCATATTCATAGGGATAGGAAAATTTCGTGAATTCTTTCGGGACAAGATAGACGTCAATCATATATATATATATATATATATATATATATATATATATATATATATATATATATATATATATATATATATATAGTGAAGTCACCTTTGCATTTGGATAGCAGTTTATTAGACCCGCCCTGCACGCCTCTAAGCAAATGGTAGACTTGCAAGGAAACACCCTGCGAATCCCATAACTGCCAGGTACGGGAACTCCCAAAATTTTGCTATCCCTACCTATTCGGCAATCAATTGGTTAACGGCCAGCCGGTAATAAACTTTATTCGGTGAGCTAAGCGTTTCAAATTTGATGCGAACCAACAGGCATGTAGTAAGTAGCAAAGCGAAGACCACCTGAAATGTCGTTCCTGCAATGGTTGGTAAAAGTGACGCGATTCCAGCTTATCTTGAAGCCAGTAAAGGTGGGTTTACGATTGACTTAACAGAATAAGTTCGCCGTGAGCTTAAGATATGATTCCGTGTATTCAAGGGTATTAGTTTACGACTGTCGTGTGCGGGTTTTGACAGGTCGTGTGCATTCTTGGCGTGACTTAAGAGATCGTTATATTTTATAGCTAGGGATAGGAAAATTTCGCGAGTTCAATGACCTGTATACTAGACTCCACAATCCTTTGTATAGTTGAAACTCAGATGTTTGTTCATTGGCTGTTGCCCCAGTGTTCCCTTGCAAGTCGGCTATTGGCGCAGAGTCATCCAGGGTATGTCTAATAAACTCTTATCCAATTGCAAAGGTAACTTCAGTATACACGCGTTTGAACTCTATCTTGTCCTGAAATGAAGTCACGAATTATTCCTATCCCTATTTATAGCTTAAGTACAATTCAAAACGAAGTAGCCAATCAGAGCACAGCGACAGTTTTTATTGGTGGGAAACTGTATTTACAACTTGTATTTATGTTATGTCCAATTGTGAAATCGTATTCAAATAATAATTTTTATCAAGATACAGTATCCTCTAAATTTAAAGAACAGTTCATGGTCATGTTTTCTTCCGTGGAAGAGATTATTGAATTTGCTTTAATCAACCTTTTCAGATTTATAGATGTAAATGCCTAATAGTTCCTCTTCTATACGATTTCACCAGTTTTTTTTTTTTTTTAACAATTACACAGGCAGTAACCACAGATAATTAAATATATGTAAATTGTCCTTTTTTCCCGTGATATTTCGGTTGGTTACATCTCCTACGATTTTGATTGGCTAGACTGAACAGTTGCTAATTCAATCATAAACTGCAAAGCTTATCGAGTCATTAAGTACAATTCTTAATTATTCAGTTTTAATCGTAAACCCACCTTTAATGTATATTCAGTGCAAAGTGTTTTTAAAAAAACCCGTGAACGTACGGGAAATTTTTTTTGACAATGTATTACGCGGCGTATTTTCTCCCAGTCGAGGTCGCTCCAGCGTCCCCTTGTTACGGTCGCCTGCCCAACCCGAGCGCTCCTACAGTATATCTTTTATTCATCAGATCCTTTGAAACTGCGTTCCATATTCTTTTCTTTCTCTTCGTCACTTCCTTGCCCGCCTCTTCGAGGAATTCGTCCTCCCTGGGGCAGGTAACTTTCCTTTTCGACCGCCTGTTTGTCGACCGGGCTCAATACGCCACGCTGGAAAAAAAAATCGTTGGTAACAGTGGCGTACGCAAACGTATTTTTGGCAGGTGGCGATTGAATGTGCGGGAGAATTTTTATTTGGGAAAGGAGGAGAATATTACTAAAGACCATTCACGGTAAAGTGAGCACTTTTGAAAGCCCTCTCATCTGTAATAATAGTCACTAAGTACATTTTACTTTAACCATAGATTGGGACCTGCAAAATTCGCGTTATTTTCTACGTAAAGTTAAAATTCACAGTCCTGTATACACTCGAGCCGGCGTCGTTTCTCCATTGGCTCCTGCTTAGATGTTAAGTCACTTCCCATGCTTAGGGAATTGCACTTGAATGGGGCACAAGATTGAGAAGTGTACATATATTTGCCCAGAGTTACCCGGAGCGTGCTAAACAAAGAATGAGCAAATGACAAACGTATCCCAAAGGAAAAGTGATTAAAGTTTAAAATGCCCTCAAATAATAACGCGAATTTTGCAGGTCTCTAGCCATGGACGTTAAATCCCGAGTGCGGTGGAGTATTATGACTGTGTTTATTACTTACACTGCAATATTTATTTTAAAGGATGTTTAAAGTATAGTAAATGGCTGAAAGTAAAAAGTAACCAGGCCCTCAAAAGTACTCCCTTTACCGTGAAAAGCCTATATCGAAATTATACACTTGCTAATTGTCACCTGTAAAATGTGGGTTTAAGATTTCTCCATCAACATTATTTTTTACTTTCAAGGTTATAATTTAGCATTTATTAAGCTTATTTTAGTACAAAATCATGGGTGCTCCTCTGACACTGACTTATTTTTTGAGAAGAAAATAAGTGTGCGCAGGGGCCTATTCAACCAAGACTTTGCAACTTTCCGCTTTGTATTTCCCACTTTTCGTTCCGGTTTATGTTCCACCAATGCTTGAACTTGTAAAGACGATTTTGTGTAATGCAAAAAGTGAAACGTGCAAAAACTTTGCGTTCTCAAACAAATTCCCTTTTACACCATAATATCACTTAGCGAAATAAATTATGAGAGTTTGCGAAGTTTACAGTAGTGCAGTATCATTATAATAAATGAAGTGCTATTTGAAACGGAATTTATAATACTGTAATGTCATTTTATGGAAATTTATATTTAAAAATATTGATCCTGCTGTTAAGAAATATGGAAATGCAGGACTAAACATAACCTATAAGGGTGAGACAAAGAATGATAAGGCAACTTTTCTACAGTCTGTCGATAAATATGACGACGATATTGGTTTTGCTCAAATGCTACCTGAAAAACTTCCTAATAAAATGTATATTTTCTCTTTTAACATTTTCTATAAAGCTAATTCTTTAAATAACTTACCTTTTTCATCGTCCCTAAATACTTGAGCCCTTTCGCACTCTTCACACAAAGACAAGCGGCCAATAGTCATAGGAAGACCGCAAATTTGCACATACAATATTGAAGTCTAGTCTCCAAGTAAATCTTTTTGCGAAAAATAGGTGGTCCTAACCATAGGCTAGACTGCACAGCTTTGGGTAAAATTAGGCAGATATAATTAATTCCCTGTATCTTCACAGTTTTGGAATCACGTTTGAAAATAACCCCATATATGACGTGTTTGATTGCTTATTTAACATGTCACGCATCGTAAGATTTCGCCACATACGGATAAGAATATTTCGCGAGTTCAATGACCTGAGTGCTAGACTCCACACTCCTTTGTATAATCGAACCTCAGATGTTTGTTCACTGGCTGTTCCCTCAGTGTTACCCCACATTTGACAGTACGGGATTCACTTCTTGTTCCATTGCAAGTCGGGTATTGGTGTGGACTCGTCCAGGGTGTGCTAATTAAACTCTGATCCAATCGCAAAGCTGACTTCAGTGTACACGCGTTCGATATTTATCTTGTCCTGAAATGAATACGCGAATATTTTTTATCCCTATCTATACATCTGTTAACAAAAAGTATTTAGTTTTTGGTTAAATTGTACTTTTACGTATATTATAGGTAGAGGCACCTGTTTTTCGCGAAAAATTTTCAGGACAAGTCGTGTTACAAATCATTTTAGTTCAGAACCACTTCCGTGATTGGATAATTTGAATTCGTTCGCGTCTTATCTATCTGCCTGCGAATCACGGACGGTCCCTATAGCAGAAACTTAATTCTGATTGGATCAGTCTTGTAAAAGACTGCCTTCACACAAATACAAGCGGCCAATAGTCAAATGAAGACTGCAAGTGTGCACATATAATATTGAAGTCTAACCTCCGCGTGAGTCTTTTCGCGAAAAAACAGGTGGCCCTAATTATAGGGCCTATCTATAAATTATATTATTTCAGTTTAAATTAATGTGAATGAAGACAGTGATGAAATAGGTGTGGTGTAAATACCTATTCCGAATAGTTCTTATGCAAAATTTTATTGGCCTGAGTGCGCACAAATACTGAGCGTTGTCCCTTTGGTGTTATTTGCTGCACTCAGTTATGCTTTGTTTGCACGAGGTACAGGAATAGCGTGAAAATAGAACTTGAGCAGAGCTTCAAAAATGTTTGAAGTAACCGCTAATAGACTATATTGCTTCTTTCACAAGCAAATTACTGCAGTCCTTCCAGTTATTCTTTAGCCAACAGGCCTTCCAAAAGATTTTCTGGTAAAGGTATAAAAATATTTTGTAGAAGTCAAAATAAAAGGTTATATGGTGTTCACTTTAGCTCAGTTTTGTTTTTAAAAGGTAATATTTCGGTGTTATAGTTCTTATTTATGTTATATAGTTTACAAATATGCATCTTTGAACACTTACATACGTAAAAATTAACTTAACGTACAAATTATAGAGCACAGCATTTAAAGAACTATAGAATCATGACTAAGCACTTAAATGGATAAAAACTAGGAAAGAAACAAAATCACATATTTGGTTTTCAATGTTTTCTGTTACAAACGCTGAAATTTCTAGACAGTGTTTATTCCCTTTGGTCAGTATCTCATTAAGGTGATCGGAATCTAATTTGTTAGAAGAAATTGAAGAATTTTTACAAATACAAAAATCTACTGTGATTGTTCATAGACTCCAGTGGCTCACCTGAAGATGGGGACAGATTCAAGGCACCGAAACGTCATGAAGACTTGTAATTATTATTATGTTATCTTTTTTTAGTCGATCCGTATCATATCTGTTGGTTTATCTATTTTTTATGTGGTTAATTTTTATTGTTCCTATGTGGTTCGTAGTGTTGAACAATTTGGGTTTATAGTGTGACAAGAATATTTATTTCCTGATTTGTGGTATTGTCCTATTTTGGTGTGTGTGTTTTTAGTTTCCATTCTTCATTTGTGTCAATTGATATTGATTTTACTGTTTGCCCACTTGAGTTGGTTTTAGTTTTCGTCATCGTGTTGTCATTTCTTCTGGTTTGCATTTGTGGTCTGCCCTGTATTGTAATAACAATTTATCCGCCCATCTTTCTGTCGGTCGAGTTCTGTGTGTGTGCGGTGTTTATTTAGTCTCGTGTTCGGTAATTGACACAGTCCAATCATACCAACCTAATTACATGAACTCACCATTGCTATTAAACTTCAAAGACAAAAGAGTTTTTTTTTTTTTTCTAATTTAATTTTCTTTCATACATTGATTTAAATTTCGGCGTTATTCGGCGCAAGAACATATATTTGGTGTTTATTTCGGTCTTATCGCTATTAACCACATAATATTGTATATCGTTTTATGAATCATATTCGAGGCCCTATATAGGACGTAGTAAAATTATGTGGCATCTCGCGTAAAGGTCGCACAATTTAAGATACACCTTGGATAGCTTAATTTACAAATCTTCGTAATCAAACTGCATAAGCAGACATTAAAAATCCAACTTTCATGGCATACAAATTAATTTAGTTTTTTTTTTTTTTTTCATTTAGGTTGACGCAGTTATTGTCACGTGCGTATTTTTCCACGTAGGATAAATGTTATTATAATATGAGGGAAAATTTGATTACGGTCATAGATGTGAAACGAGCAACGGGGTGAAAATTTGATATCGAAATTAGTGTTAAGAAGGTCCCCATTTTTCCGCGTCTGACACGGAGAAGCGCCGTAGCTATAAGGGCGACACTGGTACGGATATCAAGTGCGTCCTCGTCACTAAGCGCAAGGCTCTGAACTGGCGTGCAGTGTTCTCGTCGCATTGCGTGTAGCTATGGGACTTTCAGTGATGACCCTATTATTTTATTAATGGGGAGTAGTTTTGTATGGATGTGATGAGTGAGTGTATATTTTGAAATACAACGGACATTTGACTTTGACCATGAACTTTAACCTTTACCTTCGACCCCAAAACCACGAAAAAAACTTTAAAAAGGTGAAAAACTCCAAAAAAATCCAAAAAGTATTATTTAAAGTTATTTGAAATAAAAAATAATAATATTTAAAATTATTAAAAAAGTATCTAACTATTTAAAAATACTTTATTTACCAGAGGTCACCCCTAGCCCATACCCATTACGCCATTGTGGTAGGCGACCACCACCTTGGTAGACATCACCTATCCGCCATATTAGATGCAGACTACCATTATCCCCATTATTCCCATGACCTTGAATGACTTTGAAAACAAAAACTCGAGAGTAAATACATAAAAGTCAGCAAGTATAATACATTACAGACTACCACCGCCATATTAAATGCAGACTACCTCTACATTGGCCCCATGACCTTGAATGACCTTGAAAACAAAAACTCAAAAAAAAATTAATAAAAGTCAACAAGCATAATGCATTACAGACTACCATCGCCATAGTAGATGCAGACTACCATATCCTTGACTCCATGACCTTGGAAACGAAAGTTCGAGGAAAATACATGCGTGTCAGCTGAATTATAAACTTACAGATAATACCACCATAGTAGATGTAGGTGAACTTGACATTGCATGTTTATGTGACTAAACCAGGACACTCAAACTAATAGCGTCCACATGCACGAGTATGTTATAGATCATGGTACTGATAAGCATTTATATAGGCTTATTTGCCATTAATTTAAATTTCAATACTGCCAGGTTGTGGAGACTTGGAATATACGAGTGCAGCTAGGACGATAATCATTTGTGCTCTTATCACACACCAATCCACACCAATACATTCACCAATCCACCCAATCATTCACAAATCCAAACAATCATTCACCAATCCACCCAATCACTCACCAATCCGCCCAATCATTCACTAATCCACCCAATAATTAACCAATCCACCCAATCATTCACAAACACACCCAATAATTCACGAATACACCCACCAATCCAACTAATCATTCACCAACCCTTATCAATCCTCATAAAAAATCCTCATCAATCCTCACAAATCCTCACAAAGCATCCTCACCAATTTTCAGCAATCCTCACCAATCCAGTCAATAATTCACTAATCCAACAAATTATCTACCAATCCACCCAATTCTCCTCATCAATCCTCAACAAACCTCCTCGCCAATCTTCATCAATCCACTCAATCGTTCACCAAACATCCCCACCATTCCCCACCAAACCACCCAATCATTCACAATCTTTACACCAATCCATGGGCTTGTCGGATGCCTCTATCCGTACACATAAGAAAAAAAGATTCACCTACTGTCTCCAAATTTGTTCATGTGGGCAGAATTCATGTTTGTGTATGCAATCAACTAGCTGTGCATTTTTATACTAAAGTTTTTATTATCATTCTATTTACATATCTTAACGTTTATAAGCGATAGCTCATAGCACTGCTTTATAGTTTTGATGTATAAAATGATACGACACACAAAAAATTAACGAAAAAAAAAAAACGAATATTTTATAATTATATATATATTTTTCATTTTGTAATTACATTTTTCAGAGGAAGGCAGTTCATCGCATCTCATATAACCGCGATCCTTAAGTTCTCTAATAATCGAAACTACCTCTTTCGTGGTCGAGTAATCCCCACGTTTTTGCTTATCGATCAAAATATCGAGTCTGTATACAAGTTCATTCGGATCTTCGGGAAATAGGTAGTCAGTATACTCAACGTCTTCTGCCTTCTTCACATCACTTGTCGAAGGAAACTCGTTGGGGAAATGTGTGGGACAGTCGAGGGAATAATCATCCTCTTCAACACTATCACTGTCGTCATAGTCATCATCAATGCTGGCTTCACTTCCTGCCTAATCATAAATATCAGGTTTACTTTTCTTTGTAGCAGTAGTTGTATGTTCATCAGTATTTAGAGATGATGATTGTTTATTTTGAAGTACGTCGACTTCACGCGAACATCTTGCAAGTTTACGTTCCGCACAAACCGACTGTACTACATTCATTCCACCTTTAGCATTAACTGTCTCGTCATAAGAGTCTGAGGAAACAGTACTTCTCGATGTAGCATGAGGCATTGTTGACATCACTTACTCTCTCCCAGTAGACGAACCCTCGCAGATCTGACTATCTTCCTTTAGAGTTTCATGTTGAAAAAGCTGAATGTGGCCATTATCGTAATGCTTCATCGCCCGAAAATGTCTCTTCATGCAGGCCGTCTTCTTATGTCGTCGAGCATTTTGACCATACGTGAACACTTGATCGCAAAATCAACAATGGAGATAATAAGTTAGCGATGATGGAGGTCATGGCTCCATGTTAGTTGTGTTCAAAGGCAGACCTTCGTTTTTGCAATTCATCACAGCGGCAGAGAGAGGAGAGAGAGAGAGAGAGAGAGAGAGAGAGAGAGAGAGAGAGAGAGCACTTCCAAATAGAGTTTTATGTCGTGGAATCAGAACATCAACTGTCATTTTTTCTATGTAAATGCAATTCTTTTAGCAGTAAAGAGTCTAGCTAGTGCCCATAAAATAATCCCCCCCCCCCTCTAAAATTTATATGTTAAAAATGGGAGCTCTCTGATAAATCCTAAATACTCGTTCGCCCAAGAAAACACGCAGGTACTTATATAACAACATGTTACTTAAATTTGCGTGTAGGCATATGTATATATAAATGTATTCATTTAAATAATTTTTATATTCCCATATTTATATGTACATTTAAATGTACATTTATTTATATGTACAATTAAAATGAAAATAATTTAATATTTACCAACTTATATATGTATACATGATTATATACACATACCTGTATATAATAATGATTAAGATAAAATGAAATTAATTTCATTTTTATATATATATAAATAATTATATATACATAACTATACACAATTATACATAAAATAAATTGTAAATAATATTATATTTACAAACTTATATGCATCCTCCATAGTTATGTATGAAATAAATTGAAAACAGTTTTATATTCTCATATTTATTTACGTAAACCTATACATAATTATTTGTAAGAAAAATTGGAAATAATTTTATATTTACATATTTATATATACATAACACAGTTCTACAAGGGTAAATTTTCTAACATGGGGTAGTGTTTCTCTAAAAGAATTTTCTATGGGAAATTCATATTTGAAATCATAAATGTTCTGTCAGCACAGTTATTTAGATATGTTTATAAGTATATAAATTTAATTAAAATTAAACCATATACAATAATATATTTGAATAAACCTAAATTTAAACGGTTGGCGAAACTGACTTCTGAATCTCACTTGTTTCAGACATAGAGATTGATATACCTGTAACTATGTTTCCATATGTTCAGCTATTCTGCAAGTCGTTAACAGGCTCGTAATATTTGAGCTTAACCAGTGTGTAGTTTGTGTATCCGTGATATTTTGTTGGAAATATCTTTTGGTTATATGAGCGTTGAATCTTCTGCTTATGGAGATAAATGTTATTAAAAGTTTTTATTGCAATCATATGTTTCTAAAAAATTTAACCTCTAAAATTCTTAACATTTATTCAAATGGTATATATCAAAGTAGATAACATTTTGTAAGCTTGTGACTTTTATTGAGGAGTGAATTGCATTAATTAAAACTTTTTTATTAAGTTGTAAAAAGGTGGAAAAACTATTTTTTATAACAATGACAACACAGATAAGTGCATGAAATAGGCGCTATACTTAGCAAATATACATAGCAAATTTTTCAATATGAATTGTGTACAGTAGCTTTAGGCCGTTTCCCAACTCAAAAGTGTGCTCACTCTCATTCGCCACTTCCAACCTTGCACACTCTGGCTCACTATAGCTAATTGAGACTTGTGCCCTCTGTAGGCCTTCGGCATTATTTCTCTGATAGAAAAAGTAATAAATAGTGAAAAATAAAATATTACTGGCCGTTAACTTTCGTCGAATAAATGTACAGTATTTTATGAGATAGTAACTTATTTTAATTTGTTACATTTTTGCAATATTAAAACCATAAATTCAAGTGCAACTGACAATATTTAATAAAATGCACATAATTAACCTAAACGCAACATGAACAGATTTACATCATAACTTGGTATGCTCCATACCAAATAGAATATTTCTGTTATTACACTTTTCACGATCCCAATGAATAAGTTAAGTCGATGAAATATTTTTAACAGTGCTTTAGAATCAAAAAAATATATTTGAATATTTGAGGTTAGACTTGCAAACAACCTCTCTCTTCTATGAAAACAACACAGCTGCCAGAGAGGGTGCGAGAGTGAGCACCGAGTGTATATTGTCGTTCACTCTCACTCTCGCCCTCTCTCCTAGGAGTTGGGACAGCAGAGAGGACTCTCTGTGATGCCAAGAGTGAGCGAGAGTGTACTCTCTCGGTGAATTGGGACAAGGCTTTAGTTACAGGTCACAAGCAAGCCATTTTGTAACTCTTAAGGAAATTTGAATGTCATATTGAAGACTTAAATGTATTTTTTTATTTTAAGTGAATATATTTCTTTGTTTTGTGTATGTGTAGTTACATAGTTTTAATAAACCATCCCTTTCTTTTTAAACAGAAAATTCTCCACCGCCGAACATGTCGAAAAAGACCTGATAGTTTCTACTACTTCTGCGGAGAGTTCACATTTGCAAGACATAGGAAAATTTTTATACCAATCCCATAAAAGACCTACAAACATTACTTTGGAATGTAGCTAGGAGACCAGGCCAAGAAGTGGGCACCACACATTAGCTGTGCCTCGTGTTAGGTTAAACTTATAAAAGTGGTGGAATGGTAAAGGTAACTCCATGCTGTTTGCAGCACCGATGTCTTGGAGGGAACCAAAAGATTATGTAAATTGTTATTTTTATATGACAAATGTCCAAGGATTTACAAACAGGAAACCAAAGAAACATATAGTTTACCCAAACTTGCCTTCTACAGTCAGACTAGTGCCACACACTGTCAATCATCCAGTGCCTTCAAGACCAGCGCATGAAAAAATTGAAACAGATAGTGAAGACAGTGTTGGTGAAGAATTTCCATCTTCTGAAGAAACTGATCCCACATATCAGGTCAAAGGTACTTCATCTCCATATTTTTAACTCAGACGTATCTAAATTATTTAGTTCGTGACTTAGGCCTAAGTAAACAAAAGCAGAACTACTAGGATCCAGGCTGCAATAGTGTAATCTTCTTTGCCCACATACAAATGTTACATTTTACAGGCATAGAGAAAGGACTTTTCTTCCACATTATACGTTTGACAACTCACTGACATTTTGCAACGATGTGTGTGGATTAATGAGAGTTATGGACTTTAAGTATGATCCACAAGACTGGATACATTTTATAGATACCTCCAAAACTAGTTTGAAGGCAGTTCTACTCCACAATGGGAGCATCCTGTCTTCTGTACCTGTTGCCTAAGCTAGTATGGCCAAAGATTCCTATGAAATTTAGGAAAAAAATGCTCAAATGTATTCAATACAATGAACACAAATGGAAGGTATGCGGTGATTTGAAAATTATAGCAATAATTTTGGGTATGCAACAGGGCTACACAAAGTATGGATGTTTCCTTTGTGAGTGGGATAGTCGTGACAGAAATTCTCATTACATAAAACAGAATGGCCTCGACGAAAATGGAAAGTAGGAGAGAAAAATATTAAATATTTAAACGTGAGAAACTGGTAGCTAGTGAAGATGTGCTGCTTCCTCCACTCCACATTAAGTTGGGACTCATTAAGCAATTTGTAAAGGAAATTGACAATGTTGGAAGAGGATTTATTCATCTTTCAAACAAATGTCCTCATCTTTCACCAGCAAAGATAAAGGAAGGTGTGTTTGTTGGCCCACAGATTAGGGAACTTCAGAAAAACCCAAATTTCACAAATGTCACGAAAAACTTTCTGGGGACACAAAAAGCCGCGAACTACAAGGAATTGGTGAATGAGATTATTGTTACATATTGGAAATAAGGATGCAACATGTCCTTGAAGGTGCATTTCCTGCACTCACACCTGGATTCCTTCCGTGGTAAGTGCAGTGACGTGACTGATAAACAAAGGTTCCATAAGTACATAATGACTATAGAGAAGCGGTATGAAGCAAAATGGATACCTAACATGCTCGCTGATTACTGCTGTAATCTTATTCGAGACTTCAAAGAAACTGAACACAAAAGAAGAAAATAAAACAGACATTCACATCATTGTTGCCCAGAACTTTTTATTTTCTGTAAGCTCTACAGGAAATAGGCAACATGTTTAGATGTTTCTTTAGTGACAACAGCAATAAATATGTTTCTATAACTGATGTGTACACTAGATAGTATAGCTATAAATTATTTCATCATGACCTCAAGTAAATTGCAAGGAAAAAAAAGTAAAACGTCCATATGTTGAAAACTATGCTTGATATCAAAATTACAAAAATATATTTGAAATCAGTACACAAATGTCTACAAAAATCACACAAGACAAATCCAGAAAAAAATTAAATTTTTTGTAGAACAGTTAATTATTAAGAATTAAATTGAAAATAATTTTATATTTTCATACTTATATGTACAGTACATACTTATGTAGTGACATTTTAATTAAATTTATATTCCCATATTTATATGTACTTAAATATGAATAAATTAAGTGAAAATTGTTTTTAGATTCCCATATTAATATGCACATAATAATTCATAAATTAAAGTTAAATTATTATATATTAACATATATATATAACTATAAATATGTATGGTCCTATTATATATGTATGTGTGTGCGTGTGTGTGTGTATGCGTACGTGTGTGTGATATAACCTGCGTGTTTTCTTGGGCGAACGAGTATTTGGGTTTTCTCAGAGTGCTCCCATTTTCACATATAAATTTTAAGAGGGAAATTATTTAGTGGGCACAAGCTAGACGCTTAACTGCTAAAAGAATCGCATTTATATAGAAAAAAATGACAGTTGATTTTCTGACTCTGTGAGGTAATCATCGATTTGGAAGCATTCTCTCGCTATACCACAAAGATGTGTTTCGAAAATGAAGGTCTGCTTTTGACCTCAACTAACATGGAGCCAAGACCTGCATCATTGCTAACTGGATGACTCCAGGGTCGATTCAGCGATCGAGTGATCACCTATGGTCAAAATGCTCGACGACATGAGCGAACGGCCTGTATGAAGAAACCCTTTCTCGCGATGAAGCATTACGACAATGGTCACATGCAGCTTTGCAAGATTATACAATGAAGAAAGATAGTCAGATCTGAGAGGGTTTGTCTTGTGGGAGCCAGCAAGTGATGTCATCAATGCCTCCTGCTACATCGAGAAGTACTGTTTCCGCAGACGATTATGACGAGATAGTTGCTGAAGACGGAATAAGTGCAGTACAGTCGGTTTGTGCGGAACGTAAACTTGCAGGATGTTCGCGTGAAGTCGACGAACTTCAACATAAACTACCATCAGCTTTAAATACTGATGAACATACAACTCCTGCTACAAAGAAAAGTAAACCTGATATTTTTGATGCAGCAGGAAGTGAAGTCGACCATGAAGACAGCATTGATGATGATGGCTATGACGGCAGTGATAGTGTAGAAGATGATGATTATTCCCCGATGGTCCCACACATTTCCTCAACGAGTTTCCTTTCACAAGTGATGCGAAGATGGCAAAAGATGCCGAGTATACTAACGATGTGGTTACCGAAGATCCCAACAAACTTGTAGACAGACTGAGATATTTGTTCAATAAAAGCAACAACGTGGGAATTACTCGACCATGAAAGAAGTGGTTTCGATCATAAGAGAATTTAAGGATCGGGGTTATATGAGATGATGCGATGAACTGCTTTCTTCTGAAAAATGTAATAACAAAATAATAAAAAATTATTATTATGAAACAATTGTATTTCCGTTATATTTTTTGCGTGTCCTATAATTGTATCCCTGACCATTTTAAACCGGTGCTATGAGCCCTCGCTTATAAACGTTAATATCTGTAAATAGATTGATAATAAAGACTTTAGTATAAAAATGCACGGATAGTTGATTGCATACACAAACATTAATTCTGCCGACATGTACAAATTTTGGAGACAGTAGGCGAATCGTTTTTTTCTTATATGTATGGATAGAGGCTAGATGTGTGAAAGATTGGGTTGATTGGTGAGGATTGGAGATGGTTGGTGAGGATTGGTGAGGGTTGGTGAGGATTGGTGAGGGTTGGTGAGGATTGGTGAGTATGATTGATGAATGATTAGGTGGATTGACGAGGATTGGTGAATGATTGGGTGGATTGGCGTATTATTGGGTGGATTCGTGTGAATTTGAGTCTGAGAAGAACACTAATGATTATCGTCCTAGCTGCCCTCGTACATTCGAAATCTCCAAAGCCTGGCAGTACTGAAGTTTAAATTAATGTCAATTAAGCCCATATAAATGCTGATCCATGCCATGATAACATACTCGTGAAAGTGGTTGCTATTAGTATGATTGCCTGGTTTAGTCACAAAAACATACAATGACATGGTCACGTGCATCTAATATGGTGTTAGTTTTCTGTAACTTAATATGTTTGCTGACTTTTATGTATTTTCCTCGAACGTTCGTTTTCAAGGTCATTCAAGGACATGGGATCGAGGTCATGGCAGTCTGCATCTAATATGGCCATGATTGTAATGTAGTATGCTTGTTGGCTTTCATACATTTTTCTCGAGTTTCTTCAAGGTCATTCAAGACCACGGATTTATGGTCACAGTAGTCTGCATCTAATATGGTGGATGGGTGATGTCTACCAGGATGGTGGTCACCTACCAAAATGACGTAATGGGTATGGACTAGGGGTGACCTCTAGTATATTTAGGTATTTTTAAATACTTTTTAAATAATTTTTAATATTAAATTTGTAATAATTTTTGGTAATAATTTTTTGGGATGTTTTGTAATTTTATTGATTTTTTTTGGGTCTAAGTTCAATGTAAAATGTCAAAGGTCCTGACTGGTCAGCTTACCTTGACCCCAAGGTCACTTGGGTCACTGATCTCGGTCACCTGGGTCACTGATCCCTCTTGCCTGCTCCGGAAAAAAATTGCAATTTTTGGGGATCCTTTTAAAATATTTTTTAAATGATTTTAATATTTTTTTAATAATACGAGGTTCAATTTTTTTATTTTTTTTTTTAATATTTTGAAATTTTTTGGGATTTTTTAGTGATTTTTTTAGCATTTATTTAGGGTTTTTGGGATTTTGGGTTCAAAGGTCAAACATCAGGGGTAAAAGGTCAATGACATTCAAGATGGCGATCGGGTGACGTAACAAACAACCTGACGGCTCCCCCCCGCTCCGGCTCTGATCCTCGATACCTTTCTGCTCAACTCATCATTTCCTTACCACTTAGTTTCGTAGAGAAAAGCGTATATCAAACACTCTGCGAGTAAGTACTAGTTGAAGGTAGGCGGAGGGCCGTGATGCGACTGCCTAATGCGGGACCGGCAGAAAGAAAATGTTGGGTTTTACATGTTAAGTGATTTTAAGGCGTATGTCACCCACCTTTTGCAATATCGCTTTCAAACAAAAAACACTTTGTTCATCTTTGTCGGGGCCGTGGTGGCTGAGCAGTTAGACTGCTTGCCTCCCACCAAGGTGAACCGGGCTCAATCCTCGGCAGGGTCACTCGCGAATTTTCGCAATAGGATGGTTTTCTCGGGGATATTCCATTTCCTCCACCCTTTCATATTCTCACCTCTATTCTCCCTCATCGGCTCTCAAGATCTCATTGTTAAGAGCCGCCCAAATCTCTCATCTCAACTCCATATTTGTCAGAAACTTATTTCTAAAAACCCTTTTTTTTTTGTAAAATTTTTTAACTCTGAAAATAAGGGTAAATTAGATTTTATAGCATCAACAAAAAAAAAAAGATACTCTTATTGACCTCTTAACATGCACATGAATATTTCGTTTCAGGTGTGGCAAAAGAAAATTTTTTGATGATAATGGCATATACGAATTTATTAAAACTACAGACATTAGAACCTATGCTCTTGGTTATAGTAGATCAACGGCACAAGAAGCAACCATTCATAAATAGTTGGTTTTAACCAGTTCGGTCACATATTGATATCCGAGTTTAAGTGTAGCAATCACGCAAATTTTTTGGTATGAACTGTACTTGTCTTCGGCATTCTTTTTTTTTCAGCCAATGAACTACGTGCTGCTTGTTCGATGATATAGGCATTAGCCATTCATGTCAAAGAGGTGTAGGAAAGTCCACAAATAAGATTAGCCACAAGCAAGACCGGTCGCTGGTGCCCTGCTGTGTACAGTTCCGGTCATAACTTCCATTGGTTTGCAACGTGTTCTGCACAATTGTGGACACAGCGACTGAACAGGTTAAGCAGGAACCGATAGGTGGGGATGGGAATATTTCGCTAATTAAATGACCTGTATGCTATACTCCACAATCCTTGGCGTAGTCGAACCTCAGATGTTTGTTCATTGGCTGTTTTCCCAGTGTTTCCCACATTTGATAGTACAGGATTCTCTGATTGTTCCGTTGCAGGTCGGCTATTGGCGTGGATTCGTCCAAGGAGTGTCTTAAAAACTCTGATACAATTGAAAAAGTGACTTCATTGTTCGCGCGTTTCAAATCTATCTTGTCCTGAAATGAATTCGCAAATTTTTCCTATACCTACCGATAGCTAGAGACCTGAAAAATTCGAGGACTAATTTTAAGACAAGCTTAATATTCAAAACACGTGTATATATAACTTTAGCCATTGTTCCACACGGTGTTTGACGCTTTCTGGAGAAGTTTGGCCTAATAGTTGCCTTCCACTGTGACAGCAGACTACCAATGTGCAGTTAATATCGGCATATTTTTACATATGACTGTAGAGTCTAGCTTGCAGGTCATTGAACTCGTGAATTTTTCTGTTCTCTGCCAATAGCATTGTCCACTGAAAGGCGATGTCTCTACTGGAGCTAGCTTCTTGAGTTGCACATCACTGATCAAGATTTCACCTATTCTGCAACATGCTACGTGCACGAGTATACTCGGAATAATATGTCAAGAGGTTAATTTAGTCCTATGCGCTCTCTTGTAACATGATTGTTCTATTTATAGAGCACAGCGTGTTTTTTTGTTTGAAATATGCGTAAAACGTACCAGACTCACCTAAATTCGTTAAATATGTATAAAATATCCTTCTGTTCAGCGGGTATCACACTAGGCAACACCTTTGGCCTTTTCAGAACCACCTTAATTTACTATTGCAGGTGTTACATACAAAAACTTTTATCATCCGTGCTGTAAATAAGGTTGAAGTAAAGTAACTGCCTATGGAGCACTGCACCCGATTATACAACGTGAGAAACACATAAAAAAAGATTACTGCAGACACCATGAATGTGTCATAAAATGCGATTAATGCTGTATAAGACAGAATATTGTATATATTTTGCAACATTATAAAATGATTTACTAAAATATGCTTTTTAAATGTAAAACAAATAATCGATTAAAATAGTATGTATTTTTAACTAAATTTAAGCGCATTTCAATTCTGGATGCTTCGGAAAGCAGAATTTGCAAGAAAATCTTATTTTAGAAACATCGTCATAATATTTGTTATGATTGCATGTAAGATATTTGTAATAATAATGTAAAAATAATTTTTACAATATGTTTTACCTGCGTCCATTTGTCACAAACATGTATGGCTGAAAATTAGGTAAATAAAGTTAATTATAAAATTGATATGACACATTATTATTAAATACCCGAGAATTTCGCGTGTTCATTTCTAGACAAGTTGGAATTCACATACAGGTACGTTCATGTTTCGTTTGTAATAGGTCGGCGTGTTTTTTGACACATCCTGGAGATAAATAAGCAAATAACAAACATGCAAAAAATTGTGCGCCTAACCACCGCCTGCAGGTCATTAAACTCGCGAAATTTTCTAGTCTCTATCCATATGTAGTTTATTTACTCCAACCTAAGTCGACACAACACTTATTATGTTATCACAGCCTATAGGCTGTAGGTAGGGATATGAAAAATTCGCGATTTATTTCAGGACAAGATAGATTTCAGACGCGTGTACACTGAAGTCACTTTTGCAATTGGATCAGAGTTTATTAGGCACACCCTGAAGGACTCTGCGCCAATAGCCGACTTGCAAAGAAACAGGAAGCGAATCCCGTACTGTCAAATGTGAGTTAACACTGGGGTAACAGCCAATGTACAAACATCTGCGGTTCGACTATACAAAGGATTGTGGAGTCTAGTGTAAAGGTAATTGAACTCCCAAAATTTTCCTATCCTTAGCTGTAGGCTATATGTTCGGCTACAGTAATATGAACCAGTTATGACATAGACCATTATGACGGTATGCGAATCATTTACCCACGGGTAAAATCATTGATTCATTTGTCATCGAGCTTCGCAGTGTGGAGTCCAGACCAACAATAACCTCCACGTGCCAATTATACACTGGGTCGGAATGGGTTAAGGCGGCGTGGTATATAAATAAATGCTAAACACGGCACGTGGAAGTTACAGGTTTTCACAGCCAGTACTGAAAATCCAAGGAGGGCAGTTTCCAGCCAACATGTTAACATACACTGTGGACCAATAGTTTGTTAGTATTATACACCTTTGTTCAGCTATTTCTTACACTTTAAATTAGTAGATTAGTTTCCAGTGCGAGATATCATGGCACAAGAATATATTGCTCGGTTGCATGTTTGCTTAATGTTGAAAGAAGCTATTGTCTTCTATTACTAGGGGCAATTGTTTTGAGCGAAAAGGTTTCAGGACAAGTTGTGTTCCATATCTTTTCGTGAAATATAGGTGGTCCTACCTATAACTAGGAATAGGTAGAGACCTGAAGAATTTACGGATTTAATTTGGGACAAGGTAGAATTGAAAACACGCCTTTTTATATAACTTAAGCCATCGGTGCACACAGTGTTTGACACCTTCTGGCGAACGCTCGTCCAATCGTCGCCTTCCATTGTGGCAGCAGACAACCAATGCGCAGTTAATATTGGCATGGTTGTACATAAGACTTTGGAGTCTAGCCTGCAGGTCAATCAACACGCGAATTTTTCAGGTTTTTAGGAATAGGAAAATTACTTGTAGGATAGACACCACTGTCGTGTGAATACTCGACACTCAGGTGTTTGTTCATTAGCTGCTGCCCCAGAGACTAGCCAGTGCTACCACACACCTGACAGTATGGGATTCGCTACGTGTTTCCTTGTAAGTGTGCTATTGGCTCAGAGGCGTCTAGGGCGTACCTAATAAACTGTGATTCAATTGCAAAAGTGACTTCGTTGAATATGTGTTCGACGTTTAACTTGTCACGAAATGTATTCGCAAAACTTTCCTATCCCTACCTATATACACCCAACTATCTCTCAACTTTGCACAGCAGTACATGCATAACTAGAGACCTAAAAAATTCCAGTTAATATTTGGGGACATGTTAAAATTGAAACGCATGCACCCTTTTCAATACGTTTGTCATTTAGCCATACTTTATTTGAAAAACCATGGGTGACTCTGTACCAATAAATGAACACTTCACAATTCTGTGCCCCAATCACCTATAGTTCAGTCAGAGAGGGTGTGTTTTCACATCTATGCAGCAGCCAATGGAGAAACAACTCCGGCTCTAGTGCATACAGTACTGTGAAGTTCAGCCTGACGCCAAATAATAACGCGAATTTTGCATGTCCCTATACATAACAAATAAAATAGGCCTACGAATCATAATTACGACACAATATTAGTTCTGCCAAAATTTGGCAAAATTAATGATCGACGTAAAAAACGAGTTTGTAGTTCAGTCACATATTAATAAATATACGAAGACAAAATGACGACGGCCTGAAAACGGTTTTTTTGTCTGAATACAACGTGCTGCGTAAGATTCCGTAATGTTAGAGAGACACCCGAATTTCGCGAAAAGATTTCCGCACATGCTGTATTTCAATATATGGGCGTACCAGTAGTTTTCTTTTGCTTATTGGCGGCGTGTCTTTGTGCGAACACATTTTCCCACTTCACTGGCCAATCAGAACGAGGTAACTTAAGTACTGTACGTTTGTGATTCTTGCGCAGACACTGATGACACGTTAACATGCAAACCATCCAATCACGACAGTGCATCTGAGCTAAAGTGTTGCGAAATACAATTGGTAGTAAAATCTTTTCGCGAAAATAGGTTATGGTTATGATGTTGGTTGGCAAGTCAGTTACCGAGCGTTGATTGGCAAACGGCATCCTGACGATTGGCAGTCTAAGGACGCCATTATGATGGTGTGTGCTGTTGGAGTCAGCAGAAAGAGGGTTTATTTCACCCCTATATTGTTTACTCTGTGATTCTGTGGTTGTGTCCGCATTGCTGTGTAAAGTCAATAGGTAGAGATGATGGTTTATCGCGGGAATAGTTGACTGTTTGCTAGGATTCAACGTACTGTAGGCCTACATATTCCCAACAGTATTATTTTCTTATTGACCGTCATGCATGTAGGAAGCTACTATATGCTGTTCACGGTAAAATGAGCACTTTTGAAAGCCCTGCTTAAGATCTACTTATATGCACGTTGTGTATTGTTTCACGTTATGTAAAATTAATATTGTCGTGAGCCTCATCACTTTATTCATGCGTTGATAGTGTGAGATTTTAACATTATTATAAAAGTAAATATTTTACAAATCTGCTAATTTTTTCATTCCGACGCATTAAAAAACAGACAGGGAAATAAATAATTTAAGTCGTCACAAATGGTTACCTAACACTTTTTATTTGACCTTGAGATATGGAACTACTTTCCCTCCATCGTTACCAATCTTACTGGGCCCATGTAGCTCAGTGCGCCCATTAAAATATATGCAGGTACGAGCAGTGACTATTTTCTAAAGTTGATTTCAAAAGTGCTCACTTTATCGTGAACAGTCTTTACCCCATTTAACTGGGTCAATGAGGATTCTGATATACTAAAGCACAAGGTTTGTGATTGGCCTGCAGTGAACTTAGCCGACTCAAAACCGTACTCATCCAATCATAAAAGTATAAACCAGCTATAGTGTTATCGAAGATATGTTGGTTCAAAAGGTTTTCACGTTTTTCCATCATCTCTATCAACAGGAGCTAAATGGATATAGCGGTATTTTCTTAATATATTATTTTAAAATTATAAACTACGTACAAAAATCGCTAATTCAATATGGCAGAGCAAGGTTCGCCTTGATATGCACGGTGTAATGTCTGGACACAGTTTCTTGTACCAGTCACTTTCACTTCGGCGCCGCAGTCACGAGCTGTCTTTGTGTCCGCTCCTTAGTTCCCAGGGTGGCTCTTTCAAGCTAAACAATGGGGGCGTACACGTCACAGATGAACGGATTGACGGTTTCCAACGCAACGCTTCAATGAGTTTTGGCAGCTGAAAAAGAAGTATTACCCGCTGCTTCGACCGGGCTGAAGAATCTCCCACTTTCAGACATTCTGAAGCGTTAAAGATCCCCGGAGGTCAGAAGAGCGCGTTTGTTGTCCGTGCAGTTGGCGTTCCTGAGTTTCATTCAGGATACCAGATGTTCTGCTCCGACTGGCTGCACAAAATCTTTTTTTTTTATTTAGTTGTCACCTTGCTCACGGTCCTACACATGTTGCACACGAGAGACACAAAGTCCGGTACCCAGATATCACTGGAAAAAAATTTAATCTACATAGAGACCTGAAACATTCGCGTGTTCATTGACCTGCAGGCTAGAATCTAATGTCTTACGTACAAATATACCAATATTAACTGCGCATTGGTTGCCTGCTGTCACAGTGAAAGGCGACGATTGGGCCAGCGCTCTCCAGGAGGTGAACCAATGTCTTAAGCTCTATAAACACACGTGTTTTAATTTCTAACTTGTCCCAAAATGAATCGGCGAATTCTTCAGGTCTCTAAATATACCACCTGTCTTTAACATGGGGACAAAGATCGGCTGGCAAATATAAGACGATAATTTATGTAAATCTTAAAAGTGATTTTTAAGGGATTAATACGCCCCCAAAATGTACGTTTTAAATCGGTTTACTTGAAAACATCAGAAACAAAAGTGCGCATTGCAGTTATATTAATTCCCATGAATATTATATTTGGTTGACAACCCGGCGTCGGTCTGCAAGATATCATGGCGGAGTATCGTTATATGCCACAACAGCTGGCTTGTACGGACGGCAACGAAACTATGAGGTAATACTCATTTTTCATGTTCTTGATGTAATATTTCCGTTTCTTGCAACTAGTATATCATTACAAAACGTACGCGTCAGAAATTAGTTCACTACGTCTTCTGATTCAGTGGTTGCTGGTGTGCATTGTAACATAACAGAATGTTCATATAGTTTGCCCTAGATAGCAACTCTTGTTGGGAAGTGAAGATCAGAAGTGTGGGAAAATGTGCGCATGTTTAAGTTGGCAGTGCGAAATTTTACCCCGTGTGCGAACTTTTGCCCCACAGTTAATAATTACCCCTGTTATGATTTTAATAATCGAATGTAACAGTCACATAAAATTTACGTTACTACACTTTAAGCAATTATTTGTAAATTTACCATACCAGTGTATACGTACAGTAACAAAACGAGAATAGTAAAATATTTTCCCATACATGCATGGTAACATTCCTACAGTTGCTCGGGAAAGAGTCAAATGCATAGGAAAGTTCCCAACTTTGTATATTGGCGATACTAAGCATTCCCATATTTTCAGTTTGGTACGTAGTACTATTTCTATACAATGTATAGGTTAACACTTCCATTACAATTTAGGAAGTTTACGACAATTTTTTTTACATTGTATATATTTAGCATTAGCTCTGTTAAGAAATACCTCTGCTTAATGTTACAGGAATTATCAGCGGAAAACGAAGCGGAAACTTTCTACACCGAAGATGTTGGCGATAGCTCAACAGAGACTTGCCGAAGGGGATTCTAAACGTAGAATCGCCGCAGATTTCGGCATATCAGAGGCAGCTCTACGTAAACGACTAAACTAAGTAAGAAGCACTTGGTGTTTAGATAATTCAAAGTAGTCTGTTTACTAAAAGAAAACTTATTTCAATAGTATTTAGCGCAGCATGTTAAAAATATTTGTAATATATCATTAATGTACTATTAAAATTTTCCGTATATTCTTGGAAAGCTTTACAGAAATGGTATACAGTGAGACATGTTAACAATTTACATGATCTCATGTTCTGATCCTGAATTTCTAACTGCAAATTTATGTTACACAATCCAAACACATTAATGGTTAATTTGTTGCGATTTGTCCATTTTTCAGGGATCTGGCGTTGTTAAATTCGGAAGATTTACATTAACATTCAGACAAGAGCAAGAGGCTAAGTTACTGGTCATTGCAGAGACATGGATGCATCCTTCTATGGACTCACCTTCAACGATCTCGGGAGGTTCGCATTTGAGTACGCAGAGGCCGACAACACAGTGCACAAGTAGTACAATAAAGAGTCAAGATTAGCAGGAAAGTACTGGGCACTAACTTTCATGAAAAACATAATTTGTTCTTTGCGAACATCTCAGCAAACAAATCTGGCAAGAATGAGGGCGTTTTAACAGAGCGCAGCAGGATGTATTTTTTAGTAATTGGACTGAGCTTATGGTACACCACAAATTCACACCAGATAGGATTTACAATTTGGACGAGACGGGAATGTCAACTGTTCCAAGTAATGTCCCTAAAGATGGCAAAACATGTGTATGGAAAATTTGTTTAGCTGAGAGGCGCGAGTTAGTTACCGCAGTCTGCGTAATGAGTGCTGCAGGATATTACGTACTACCTGATCTTATCTTCAAGAGGAAAAGGAAGAAACCAGAGACGGTGTATGGTACTCCACCAGGGCCAGTTGCCTATTTTGTTAATTCTTGATAACCATAGTTTTGTGGGGATAATGGCATCCACCTATTGTCCATCTCTCCTCACAGCAGCCACAAAGTGCAAACACTGGACAGATGTTTTTTAAACTTCTGAAAATGTTTTTTACTGCAGAGGCATGCAATAACTGACTGGGAGCAATCCAGGTAAATTCGTTACACAGTTACTGATGATAGACCTAATTGGCACTGCCTTCAGTGGACAGGTCTATCATTGCTTTCCACATGTGTGGCATGATGCCTGTTAAACCATTAGGTCACTGTGTCCATGATCCCGGACATGTTACATACGAAGGTATTTATGGCCAGTACGGTACACAGCGAGGTATCAGTATCCAATGTCTTGAGAGTCTGCTAACGTATAACGGGATTTGTGAAAGTTACCAGGCCTCTCATTTATCATTATATGATGGTAACGTCTTTAATAACGCAACACATAGTTCACTGGTTGTAAAATCTACAGCAGACACAAGTACAGTTAACATCAATATATTACACGATTGCAACACTTCTGCGAATAAATGAATGCCTTACCGAACGGGTTAATCTTGGCGTATTTACTAACGAATACATTGCTCATTCTGCAGTAACAGATACAGCGATCAATAAAGGAGCCATATCGTCTGCAACATGTGCAGTTCCATCCCCTTCTGGCACCCAATGTATTCATTCAGAGTTGAGTGTAACACCACCATCTGTACAGCATGGTCGAAATTCTGATACTGATTCGGATGAGGAACCGACCCCATCATCTCGATCAGAGGCCAAACCAGTTTCTCCTGCAGATATCAGCCCAATGCCACGAAGAAAAGACCCCCTAGCAAAGCAGGAAGTAATGTCACAAGTCTGTAATAATCACGGGTTCTCCTTTTAAAACACAGTTACAATATAAAGCTGTTGGAATTAAAAATAAAATGTTCAAAGAAACAAATATCGAACAATAAGATGTCAAGTTCAGATAAGAGTAAACGAAACTGTGTTAGTGACAATCCTCCAAACAGTGTAAAACAGAAGAAATCAAGTGAAGCAGAAGACACACTACTCTGTCCAGGATGTGAGGAGAGATACACAGATCCTCCATCCGATGATTGGATAATGTGCAATGATTGCAAATAGTGGTTGCATGAAGCGTGTTCTGCTTAACGGGGAAGTATTTTCATAGATGATAACTGTTAAAATACGTCGTATATCTTGCCAAGCTATTGAAATGCAAAGATTTGCCATGTAATATAGCCTACTTTTCCGTGTTATCAATGTAATTTTTTAATGGATTTGTGTTTTAACTATTAGTATGGTTTTCAACTCAATTCGCGATTTTATATTTATCTTATAAGTTTGCGGTAACATGCGAACTTTTGCCCCACGTCGTGCACAGTAGCCTTCACTCGTCGGGTATCACGCCCACTCGTCCGTTCACACCACAATCACCTCGTTACGCCGTAGTCTTGCAATCTCCCGTCGTCGCCCGTATTCTTCACCGCTCTCCCGGTTACCGCAATCAGCCCGAAGGCTTCTACCAAGACTTCCGGCCGTTGGACCGCTGCAATATTTATAGGGTAGTAGGCAATCGCCCAGAAATTTCTCTAAATTCCGCGCTGCGCCGAGGTTCCTAGTTTCCAGAATATTCTTGCGCGTCCTCTACACTTGTCAGTTTCTCCAGCAAGAGGAGGGGCTGTGAAGCCAACTAGGTCACCGCCGTCAATCATTCCCCCGGCTTCCCGGCGGAGAGACGACGCAGCGAGCGGGTCTGCCAGGAGAGGGGTGGATTAGAAGGGGGTAGGGGGGTCACCACGCACAACGGGACCTCGCGGCCAGTGCGAGTAGTGGTAACTAAAGCCACCTGCTTTTTGCGAGAATATTGCGCGGCAAGTTGCGTTCCAAAACACTTCATTATTTCAGAACCACTTTCATGATTATATCATATGAATTGCTATGAGTAGGGATAGGAAAAATTTGCGACTTCATTTCAGGACAAGATAGATTTCAAACGCGTGTACACTGAAGTCACCATTGCAATTGGATCAGACTTGCAAGGGAACAAGAAGCGAATCCCGTATTGTGAAATGTGCTGTAACACTGGGGCAACAGCCAATGAACAAACATCTGCGGTTCAAATATACAAAGGATTGTGGAGTCTAGCATACAGGTTATTGAACTCACGAAATTTTCCCATCCCTAGTTATGCGACTTACCTGTCTGCCAGCAAATCACAGACCGTCAATATCAGAAAAACTTAGTTGTGATTGCCTCATTGATGTAACAGATTCTCTTCACACAAAAAAAAAGGCGACGAAAAGCCAAAGGAAGGCTACAATAGTGGATATAAGATATTTAAGTCTAGCCTCCGTGTAAATCCTTTCACGAAAAACAGTTGGCCCTAATGATAACTATTGTTCAGGTATTGATATCAGACTGAAACAACCAAACTGAAACCATCAGTGGTTTTCCACTGATTCTAAGTGGAGCCATATTCACTGATTAGAGTAGTTGAATTTCACTTCGAATCAGTGTTTTCCCACTGATTCGAATTTAGAGTGCAGACGTTCACTACCGGAGTATCTTAATTGTCATTGGCCGAGACAAGCACCACACTGCCTTCCGACGAAGGCACGCGGCCAATAACGGAAGGAATGCTGCAGGAGGGCACGTAGGATATCGAAATCTAGGTTCCATTAAATTTATTTCGTGAAAACCTGGTGTCACTAATTATAGCTAGTGCCACCTGATTTTCGCGAAAATATTTACACGGAGGCTAGACTTCAATATCCTATGTGCACACTTACAGCCTGCTTTGACTATTGGCCGCTTGTCTTTGTGTAAAGAGTCTGTTAAGTGAGTGAGCCAGGCAGAATTAAGTTTCTCTGATACTGACCGTCCGTGATTCGCAAGCAGGCAGATAATACGCATAACAATTCAATTGATGCAATCAGGAAAGCGGTTGTGAACTAAAGTGTTTTGCAAACACAACTTGTCCTGTAATATTTTCGCGAAAAACAGGTGTCTGTACGCACGCTAGAAACTTTGTGTTGATTTCTCTCCACCGAGTAAATTATTCTGTGTGCGTTTTTTTTATATTTTTTTTACTGTGCAAGGCCTTTACGTAAGAATTGCCTTACTTTTATCTTGCATTTGAGAGAAATTTTTGTAATAACAAGAAAAGGGTATTTTCTTTCAGTGTAACAAGATCCACTTTTCCTCTCAACGATATTCCTCCCAGAATCCTTTTCCTTTTGATCTTCTGAATCACTCCAAGTTGACGCTATGTACTTGATAAAATGATTTATTGACTGTGTGATTTACGACACACCCACGAATGTTTACCTTGCAAGAGGCCTCACAATTTCTCACATCAGAAGCCTATACCTGCGCCTGACATTTTCTGTGGAATTCTCCCCTTCGCGAATGGGTAAAGGCTTAAAAATGTTACGACGTGGCAGTTTTTGTGCTTGTTACACCCTTGAATATTTAAATAATAGGTGGTGGACAAAAATGCCCTTCTCCTCCGCGCACGGTTTTCAGTCGCAGTTAAATCATTCCATTTTTTTTTAACTTGCAAAAATTTCCAAATCTCTGCATAAAATCTTAAGATGTTAAGATACGGGCGAAATGACGGAGTTTAACTTTTTGGCGCAGTTATTTGACTAATCATGTTATAATAAAGTTTATTCCGTAATTATATTTCAGTTACAAGATAGTAGTATGTGGGAAACAGAGTTTAAAAATGTCCGTTAAACAATGTATATAAAGTGAAATAATAATGAATAAACTAATAAAACCAATACGAAATATTTTCTAAATTGTGTTTCGTCTTTCAAAACACCATTTTATGATGTTTTTACGTCTTTCATTTAGTTTTCATGCAATCATCACAGCGCTCTGTTTGAAGGTTTACAGTGAACATAATGAGGCGAAGAGAGTGCACTCATATGCACTATTCGTTTTAACAATCGTAACAGTACCAATTAATTCAAAAACGAAAATAAGTCCATACAATTTAAATCTTAACGATTTCGGTAAGAATTATAACACATATATATTCCTCTCAGTTTTCAACTTACTTGGTAGGGCAGGTGGTAAGGTAACGGCCTAAAAGCGAAGTGGAAAGGATGTGTGAGCTCAATTCCAGCTACTTTGTAGTATGTTTTCTTTATTAAATTACGGTACATTACGCAATATAAATAGTAAACTGCCGCAAATATATTTATTTCTCTTAAATATTTAGCTAAACTCAAATAAAACAATAACACTGCAGTTTAACGTCACTTATTCAATCAGTGAAATAGTTTCATGTCACTAATTCAATCAGTGAAATTATTTTCACTAAAGCAATCAGTAGAGACCCGAGAATTTCGCTGGTTAATTTCTAGACAAGTTGGAATTCACACACATGTACGTTCATGTTACGTTTGTAATTGGTCGACGTTTTTTTTGTCGCCTTCTGGAGATAAATGAGCCAATAACAAACATGCAAGTAATTGAGTAATTGTGCGCCCAACCATCGCGTTTTACTACAGCAACAATCAACCAATAAACAGTTTAAATCTGTACGAGAGTATATAAGACTGTGAAGTCTAGCCTACAGGTCATTGAACTCGCGAATTTCTTGGTTTTCTAGCAATCATTGGTTTTCCACTAATTCGAATTTAGAGAGTGCGCAAGTGTAAGTAGGTTATTGAAATGTAGCTTCCGTGGAATCCTATTCGCGAAAACCGGGCGTTCCTGAGCATCAGTTTGGCTTGTTGCTCACGTGTCTTTGTCAGGAGACATTTTCTTACTTGAATGGCCAATCAGGATTAGGTTACTCCCATATTGTATGTTTGTGATCCGCGGGCAGACACCTAAGACGCAAACGAGGTAAAGGAATCCAACCACGATAAGGTTCTAAACTAACGTTTTTTGGAGTACATCTAATCCCAGAATCTTTAGCGAAAAGCAGGTGGTCCTAGATATGTCTAGAGACCCGAGAAATTCGCAAGTTCAATGACCTGAAGACTAGACTTCACAGTGTTATATACTGTCATACAGATATCAACTGTTTATTGGTTGATTGTTGTTGTAGTACAAGGCGGTGGTTGGGCGTACAATTTCTTGCCTGTTTGTTATTGCCTTATTTATCTCCAGGAGGTGTCAAAAAACATGTCTACCAATTACAAACGTAACATGAACTTACATGTGTGTGAATTCTAACTTGTCTGGAAATGAACCCGCGAAATTCTCGGGTCTCTAGATATGAACTTAACTGTTACAAAATACACATGGCCATGAAATCTGTCCGCAAAAATTAGTGGTGTCCCTATGTACCACTGAAACTGTCAGTTCCATGAAGTTTAACTGTTTGTACAATTTTAGAGATGTTCACATAAGTAGCGACACACGATTTTCGCGCAAAGAATTCGTGACCTGTTGTATTTCATAACAGATTTGCTCATATCCACTGTCGTGATTGGATGATTTTAGTTTTATACGTCGTATGTGTTTGCCCGCGAAAATCATACATGCAGTATTGGAGTAAAATTTTCTAATTAGACATTTAAATAAGATATCTTTTTACAAAAACATGTGGCCAAAAAGCAGAGGAAATCATGTTGTACGCGCGTAAGGTATCGAAATCTATCGCGCACCCCTACCAATAAACAGAGTATCCAGATATTATAAATTGAAAATTCTCAAACGAATAATATTATTTTAAAACCGGTTTTCTGATTGGAACTCTTTTAGTCATTAATTAGAGACCCGGATATTTCACGAATTTATTCGAGGACAAGTTATAAATCAAACACATGTACATTTGACTTTCATTTTCAATTGGATCGCAGTTTGTTAGTCACGCCCTGGACACATTTGAAACAGTAACTAATCGGCAAGAAAAACACGACCGAGTCCCGCGCTATCTGGTCTGGCGTTAAAAAAACAGGAGCATCAGCCAATGAACAACTAGCTGAGGCTCGAGTACACAAAGGATTGTGGAGTCTAGCTTGTTGCCAACTGAATCCACGAAATTTCCGGTTCTCTAGTCATAATGCGTCTTACTTTTCACCAAGTACTTTTACACTGCGCACTCTGAAAGAAAAATAATGTTGAGTTTAGCATGAGCGTATATTTATCGGAACTCACGAAAGAATAAAATGATAAATTTAAAACCTTGCCTAGTATTACCCTCGACTTCCAAAAATAATATTCTCACACTGGCCAACAAAGAAACCCAAATCCTGTAAAAAAAAAAAAAAAAAAAAAAAAAAAACAGCTAAATTCATTACTCAGGTTTTTATGGCAATTAAGATTTATGACTTAATACTTGGAAAATTATGAGCGAAATGGTTTACATAAACTGACAACTAGTGAAATGCTGCACAGAAATATTTAATTTATGTGAGTTCAGTTTATTGGAACAAAAATACAAATTTATTTATTAAAAAATTCAATAATTATTTTTAATTATATCTAGAAATAAAGAACGAAATAAAGACATCACAATAATATTAAAATATATAAATATGGCTATATGAGAAATTACGAATCATTTAATAATGGTCCGCAATACCGAAGGTCTTCAAGTACTGTACATAATAGAAGAACTTCAACTGAAAGGAGTATAAAAATAATTTCTAAAATTAAGGTAACACATCATCCCTACAGATCTGCCGAAATTCGAGTTATTATTTGTGAACACGTTATACTTAAAACACGTGTGTCCTTGCAATACGGTTGCCATTGGACCATACTTCAAATTACACGCCCTGGGTAACTCTGCGCCAATAAATGAACACTTCACAACTGTGTGCTCCAATAACGTGCAGTTCACTCAGAAAGGGCATGACTTCGCATCTGCGCAGCATCCAATGGAGAAACGACGCAAGCTCCAGTCTAAATAATGCTGTGAAGTTCATCCTGATGCCAAATAACAATAACGTGAATTTCGCATGTTTCTAATCATTCCAAATAAGAATTTCTATAACAGAATAACATCCCTGATTTTTTTTACTCGTCTTATCAGAGAACAATAGACAAAACATTCGCTGAGGGAACTCTGATTAAACTTGACTTCGAAGAGTATAAATACGTCGACCAATTACAAACGAAACATGAACGTGCACGTGTGTGAATTCCAACTTGTCTAGAAATGAACCCGTGAAGTTTCCAGGTCTCTACATATTACATGTAACTGTGCGCAATATCATTAGAACAAAAAGTCATTTGGCATAAAATATCTGAAGTAACGCTCACGTTGTACATAGCATGAAATTATCTTGGCTTAAATAAATTGGCCCCACAATAAAGCGAAATCAAGGTAATTTGCTCTAAATTCTGTTCAACTTAAAGCAAAATTCGTTTTATTATTTGGGGCAGATTAATATATTGAGGTCTGCACACATTTACTGGCACTTAAGACAGGTTAGAAGTGAGTCACCTATACCCACAACTGCAAAAACTCCGGTTCTGTTGGTGTCTGTGTTAGAACTCACCATCGTCCTATTGGTCCATACCACACTGGACACTATACTGTACTTTACACCGTTCATTATTGATCGGTCATTAACCAATGGAGAACCGAGCGGATGTTAACCCAATCAACTGTCCTTTATCCTATAAAACGATTTATAATCAATCGTGTTCCTTTGAGTGGCTATGAGAATAATACATTTTACCGTTTGCAATATCGTTGTGGCGTTCTTATGAGGTCATGTTAAATACTAACCGAACAAAGACTTCTCATCCATGCCAGTTTTGTTCTGAACAACAAATAAATATTCGAATTAGCATTGCTCGAGCTACACTCGAGCATAGTCAACAAAGTGTTAAACTTCAAATACATATACATTTGCAATACGTTTGTCAATGGACCATAATTTATTTCACACGCTCTGGGTAACCCTGCTCAAATAAATGAACACTTCACAGTTGTGTGTCCCAAACATGTGATGTGCAGTAAGTAGAGATCTGAAGAAATCGCTGATTCATTTTGAGACAAGCTAGATTTCATAACCTGTGAATTTATATAACTTTAGTCATTGTTCCACACAGTGTTTGACACCTCCTGGAGAAAGCTGGCCCAATCGTCGCCTTCCACTGTGACACCAGACAACCAACGTGCAGCTAATATCGGCATATTTGTACATAAGACTGTAGAGTCTTGCCTCGAGGTCATTGAACTCGCGAATTTTTCAGTTTTCTAATAGTAAGACATGGAGTGACCTAACTTCTATGCAGCAGTCAATGGGGCAACAATGCCGGTTAAAGTATATACAGTAATGTGAAGTTAAGCCAAAATGCAAAATAATACCACGGAATTTGAAGATCCATACCAATAGTTGTAGCACACCTCCAAGCGATGTCAGAGCACGACTGATACATTTATGCACACTTTCAAGACATAACAGTACTGTGGCACCAACGACTATTACCTTTATAAACTTCTATCGCATTCCTAGGGCCACCTCTTTTTCGCGAAATGATTTCAGGACAAGTTGTATTTCAAAACACTTTAGTTCAGAACCACTTTCGTGATTGGAACGTTTCAATTGTTATGTGTCTTATCTAGCTGAACGAGAATCATGGACGGTCAGTATCGGAGAAACTTAATTCTGATTGGCTCACTCATGCAACAGACACTCTTCACTCAAAGAGAAGTTGCCAATATCTGTTTTTCGCGAAAATATTTACGCAGAAACAAGACTTCAATCTCCTATGTACACACTTGCAGCCTTCCTTTGCCTATTGGCCTATTGTCTTTGTGTTAAGAGAGTCTGTCACATGGGTGAATCAATCATAATACAGTTTCTCCGGTACTGACCGTTCGTGATGATTCGAAGGTAGAAAGATAAGACATGTATAAAATTAAATGATCAAATCACGGAAGTAGCTCTGAACTGAAGTGTTTTGAAGTATAGGATATCCGGAAATATTTTCGAAAAAAAAAAAAACAGGTGACCCTATTAGTGAGCCTACTTTCCTCAACATGGATGCAATTCATTTTAAAAAAAGTTCTTAAAAGCTGAGTTGGTAGGTAGGATTTGCCTTCTCGTTGAAAGAAATATCATTCGAGATGAAATCAGAAATATATACAACAGTAGTTAGACATTAACAAATACACATGTGCTTTACCTGGGAATCGAACACAGAAAACCCCATACTGTAAGTTATTGTGTAATCAACTGACTGCATTGCGGAGGTCGGATTCCAGCATCAAATTTTTAAGGATATATTTAGCACATAGGAGAATTTCAGATTGTTTAAACGATTTCTAAGAGTGACATAAGTGTGAATTTTATGTTTTATGTGGGATATTGCTCGTAGATGTTGGGAGGAGATAGGCGACTTTGAAAGATGCGATTTATGTGTTAGTAATGACAAACAATCTGTTTCCGAATGCAATTAAATGTTAGAGAAATTCAGAGTGTTCTATGTTTGAGTAAATTACACGCATCGAATAGCAAATTTCAAATGACTATGTGAATAAAAAGTGCAATTAGGTGAGTCTTAAATGTAACATCAGTCTCGAGCTTAGATATATAATTTACACAAGAGAAGATTTTAACTAGGTGAATGACATCTGATGTCGACAAGTGCAAAAACACTAAACAAAATGCAGCTGGTCAGTATGAATAAGCAACACATTAACATGTACAAATTACACTATTCAGCCCATTGAATAATACATTATGGCAAAAAACTCTGAATATGCTTTAAACCAGACACAGTAGCATAAGTATATTCTGATAAGTCAAATATATAATGATAGAAAATCTTACCCCCAAATGATTTATTTCAAAATAACTAACATGCGTGGAGTTTAATCCCACATCACTTTATATGTGTAACGGAAAAATGCACAAAAATCCTCGAAGAGAAAAATATATTTATTAAATAATGGACGTACTACAAATGTCCATAACTAGAGCACACTTGTAAATGCAAACAGTATTTTACTTATTTTCGTCTAGCGAACACAGAAATTGAAAATCTTATCTCAATATTGACTTAACACACGAAAATTTATATTTTTCCGATAAAATACTTTTATATTGAATCACTGCTATCACTAGAGACGGTAGCCATCCTGTACTTGAGGTAACCCGCTATCGTAAGCTTGTCATCTGCCGAATTCTAGAGGTGCAGTGAAGGCGAGAGAGAAAGAGAGCGGTACACATCTGTCTAGTCCAAGCTTCTATCACCAATTGTAGATGGCGGCTATTGGGTAGGTGAGGTCACTTCACTCCAGACCTCTCTACACCCCCTACCATCCCTCACCAGAGTGCGACCCAGGGCCGCTCGCGATTGTCAATTTTTGTGGCACTAAGGGCAAAGTGGTGTCAACTGCCTAGTAGTGTTCCGATCAGGAAGACCCTGCCTACCATCCCCCTTCCTCCCCTTCCTCCCATCCCTTCCATGCACCCCACACCAGAGCGAAGTGCTCTGGGGTCATCCACCTGCCTGCCCAAGATTGTCATTTTTCGACACTAAGGCAAGATGACGGTAAATGCCTAGTTACATGCAGATCGGGAGCTGCCTGCATGTAGCCACCCTACCCAGCACCCCTTGTCCAGATGAGTTTACCCTATGTCCAAACAACCCTACCACCCCTACTCCAGAAGCTGTCTTTGTGCAAAAAGCGAGTTCTCCATAATCACAGATAAGCACCCTCCCTTGTTAGAGTATTCAGAACAATTTTTTTCTAGTGTTGGTTTCCCTGCTTTGGCTCACTTGCCCTTCACCTCCAGAGCGCTGCCTCGACTATGAACAAAGAATGCGTCAACGTCAAAGCGGCGGTTTCCCTAGAGAGGCAGCAGTGGATTTTGAACTTACCTGGAATATTTCCCCTCTCCTCTACCAACTGTTATTTTCGCTTGGGCACTGAATCTTACTCCTATTTTTTTTTAGGTGCATGAGGTTGACACATTCGAAATTAAATAAAATTTCACAAATACCACCGATAAAACTATATTTTCCTCATCACTAAGGAATACATTCGAAAGGTTTTTAACACACAATAAATTCGATTTGAAATTTGTTCCCCTTTTCCAACAACTTTTAACTAATCACTGAACAATTTTCATACCATTACAGTTACAAGTCATAATTTTAGCTCAATAAGATTTTAAACATTGACAGAAACAGTTTTTTAAACACATATTTTTATTCAAGTTTGATCTACTACAATTTAAGTAAACACTCAAGTTAAACTTAATTTCAACCATTGAAAACATACGTCAAACAAACATATTGGAAAAGTTGATTTAGTTTCCATACAATGTATCTTTATTCGTCTAGCAGACAAAAATACATATTTCATGTATAGTTTTTCCTAGCCCGGAATTTTTAGAGAGTACTACCATATAGGAAAATATAATATAATCTCGCTAAAGTTTATTTGAAAAGGTAGTTGACTACAGAAAAATGTTTTTTACAAAAGTTATGGGGACGAGTCATTCTCAAACCTCGTGTACAATACCAACTAATGGAGAGTCGAGAATTGAGTGTATGTGGTAGAAGGCGAAATTTAGTTCTTGAGAGCTGATGAGGGGAAATGAGGTGACTATAGAGCAGTGTTGGGTCGGGCCGCACACATAGTTGGAGCAGTGTAATATGAGGGCGGGTCGGAGCATTTAGTGCGTGGGTGGGAGATATGCATAGTGGGAAGTGGGCGAGGGAATGAGACAATGCTTCACTAAACTGATGCTGTCCATGTCATATGCCACTATTGATACCCGCCTGCTCCCATCCGCCCAACAACCTTCCCTTCATGCACTGAGCCTGATGCTCGCCACTGGCACCTATCCTATAGGGCTAGGAGGGAGGACTTCCCCCGTCCCTCCGCTGCACCAACAAAATTCACTCCATAATGTGCGTTGCCCTGTCTGCAGCTCACGTCCCCTTTACAAGACGATTTTCCTTGACCTGCCTGGCTTCGCCTCGTCTACCTTTCACAAACAATTTGTTTTACATAGACGATATTGCTTTTCAGTTTAAGCCCAGTATTAAAACTTTAAATTTTAAATACTCATCAAAAAATACTGTGAGTTCCTCCATACCATCAAAAACATGTTCAATGTTACACCGTAAAAAATACGTCCTAAGTAACACCGTCAAAATGTTTTTAGTGTGGGGAATAGCATTTTGCTCTCTTAAAAATTGCCAACATTCAAGAACTTAATCGATACAAGCAAAGAAATGTAACCTACCACAAACAATTATGAAACCTAGAAATGTATTCCGGTAAACTAATGATGTTTTACACAACAATTAAATACAATTAAATAAAAAACATGAAGTACCATAGAAATCTAATTTGAGAAACGAATTCCGGGAAAATGATCCAAATTCCAAGAAATGTATCACGTTACAAATACATTCTCAATAACAATAAACTGGAATCACATCCCAAATGCCTTTAAGTTAAAAATCAGCGATTTGTGCATTCTCTCTTTCAAAACGATCTTTATTGCATCAGTAACCTGTCTCCCAGTTTTGTTTTTCAAAGGTATACCCCAACCATATTTCGAATAAATATCTATTACGGTTAAAATATACTTGTATCCCTTATTGTATTTTGAAAGCAATATCATTCCACACAAATCGGCTTGAAAAAGGTCATTTAAACCATGAGTTATAACTCTTCTTCTATGATATCTTATCCTTGCAGGAGCATGACGTTCTTGAACAATCTTACTAAACTTCATTTGTAATATAGCAATCTTCCATTAACTCTTCAATAATAGAAACAATTTCGCCCGTATGTGAATTATTCCCAGACTCTCTCAAAATTATGAGACGTTTTAATCTATGGACCAATTCCCTAGGATTGTTACTATATCTCCTATTAAATGTATTTTTCGGACTGTTTTTTCTCCTGAACGAATATTAGTATTCGTTCGACAAATAAGTTCTTTATATTTCTGCAAATCGATGTCGGAATTTCCATTTGGAAAGTTTTAAACAATAATTCAAATAATCCTTCACTGACATATGTTATGTAATCACCTATTTTAATTTTATTCTCATGCAAAAATTTAATTAACGAATCTCCCAGGAACCAGTTGTTTTCATGTCGATAAACACCAAATCTCGTATCGCGCATAGACATAGATAATGTTCAAGCTTAATAACGTTGTGTTAGTTGAGAGAGAGTTTGTTTTTCTTTGTTAAAGATTCTTCTTGTGTTTTAATTTCCAAAGATGTTTCTTTAGGTTTATTCAACACAGAATGCAATGTAGCCATTCTACTAGTATGGGCTTGTTTGACTTGTAAATATTTCTCTTTCACAACAGATATTATGTTATGTAATTCCGAAGCAGAGGCAGACATGGTTTTATTATATTACATTATATTCAATTTATTTATATATGAATTAAGTCGTTGCTTTCCTAACTGATGTAATAGGTCGATTACTTTGGGCTGTTTCAGTCCTATCGACTTTACTTAAAACAAAATCTAATTCTGCTATAGTTTTAGCTTTCAAACATTTATAAAATAGTTCATTCGTATTTCCAAATCATTAACCAAATCTTTTATTAATCAATCCATTTCTTATATATTGCATTATTTCTTTGTGCCGCACAGGCCTGCACATTGAAAGAAATTCAAACCAATGGTGCCATATGAAGCTGAGAATATGTTGGCAGTTTGGGATGGCTTACCTTCGTTGCGATGGGGGTGTGTTTGATGACCTCCGCGCATCATGTCCGCTGGGCGGGCCTGCTTATCTCTAAGTATGGGCGCCGCAGGGCCGCTACAGCCCACTAAATATATGACTGCCTTCCCCTCCCCCGTATGTCACCTTGACCATGTGATGCCTGCCAGCCAGTCACGTACAACCAGGGTGCCTGTCCAGAACTTCTGGATATCAATGGAGTTAATATCATTTTGTAATGTTCTAGACGGTTTTCACTTGGGCAGTAAGTGCTGTTCCGTCAACATTTTTAAAAAGGGGGGGGGGGGAGGCTTGCTGCCATTTTAGTTAATTATGGTTTAAAGCAAAATAATTATATGTAACCTGCATATATCTAGAAAGAGATGTAATCTTGTAAAAATGTAGATTTTGGGGGAAGTTTTAAACAGAATTACTTTTGTTACCTTTTTTATACTAAATGTAATCAGTGGGAAAACTATATTTTTATATTACGTTTATTGACAGTAAATTTTTGGGGAAAAACTATGTAAATGGTTATATTTTGATTTTAAAAAAAACCAAGAAAACGGATAATTTTTTAACCTTTTCACTGGAACCAACCCAAATCCCTTTTTTTGACATTAATGGTACGCTCTCAGCTGTTTTCCAACTTAAACCACCTACATTCAGGAAGCAGTTGAGACAAGTACCTCATCCTGTATGTGTTGGTAAACACAGTCACATACAGGATAGAGAAATCTGCATCCTCGGCTTCCTCAATGTATAGAAGTTAAAAAGGAAAATAAAATTAGGTATTTTGTAAAGTTGCGAAATCGTACATACTCCCTTGGGTTTGGTCCAGGGGTCGTGAGAATGACTTTTATTAGTTGTGGTGCATCAACTCATCTACAAAATGACTTCTACAGGTATTCGTACATCGCGGATCCAGCACCTCATGAAAGATGCCCTCCAGAAAAGTTTGACCAACGCCGGGGTGTCGTTCAATCCGGACGACGGATTAGATAACCTCCGACAGTATATGAGAGAGCTGGTGAGTAAAGGCGACGTAGCTACTCAACAAGCGGGTGAGTCCGACACAGTTAGCCTCTTTAAAAAATCTCAAACATGTGCCATCTCACTTGGTATAAAATATAAAGGTAGTTCACCACCTGAATTTAAAGTCAGTTGTAAATCTTTTGGTGCTAATGGCTAGATTCGCATATTTACATATTTGTGAAATCCACTATAATTTTCAAAGTGCCAGAGCCTTTGCAAACTGTAGTGGGGCAGACGATCAATGCACGTATGCCATTTAGTGGGTTTAGTAAAACAATGTTGAGACAGGCAGATTTATCAGCAGCTATCGCGCACCAACGTATGAACATATTGGAAAGATTTCAAAGTCCCAATAAGTCAATGCAGCAGTTTCTCAGTGAGACTATTAGATGGGTAGAAGTGTTAGGTTTACCGTGCGCGGAAGCGGATTTGGTGGAAATACTGTTTTTTTAATTTGTTGCTGGAAAACATTAAATATTTCACATTTGCTTCAAAGCCGAAAATGTTAAATGAATTGTTAGTTATATTAATTCAAGTGGAATTAACGATTGGCGATTTTAATCAAAGAGACCCTAAAGTAGTAACCCCTAAATGGCAATGCCAAATCTGTTCTATTACCACTCATCCTACTACTAAATGCTTCCATAAAACGAAAAAAGGCGAAGGAAATTCCGTGCAGAAAAAGTTAAAACAAAAATGTCAAATTTGTTTTAGAAATAATCATCCGATGGAAAAATATTTGCATAAGAAATTGGATAATGACAGGAATGAAAAGCCACTTTAAAATGGGGGCCAGTCAGACGTAAAAGTAAACTCAGAAAGTGTTGCTATGTCTGAAGGTCGTAAAACCGTATAATATATTATTTGTTTCAGATGCAGTAATCCTGGGCATTTTAAATTTAATTGTCCATTAGAGCGAAAACCTGCAGGAATAGGCGCCGTCACAAACACAAATATATGTAACAAAAATGGTCTACTGTACGTTCAGCTAGTGATTACAAACTTAATGATGTCAGGTTTGGTTTACTCGAGTGCTTCAGCGACACTGATAAGGTAAGAGACAATGAATAAAATCATGCGGGACATGCCGCTTGGAACTGTGCGGTTAAAACGGGGAGAGTCAGTGATATTTTCCTTAGCCTATGGAGATTTGATAACGTCAAACATAAACGCTGTGATGAAAGCGAAAATAGAAAATTTTTCATGGACAGTAGCGTTCCATGTTTTTGAACATCTGTCACATGACGTGATTTTAGGTTTCGATTTATTGGGTAGTACGCGCTCATGTGTTGACGTAGCAAAGAAGGAATTACGGTTGAGTTTTCCCCCCAAAATGGTAGTAAATTTGGAAGTAAAACCTTCCCCTATCTGTAAAATTCAGTTGCTTCAGCATTCTGAAGAGGTAGATAAAGCGCCAGAACAGCTTAAAATTGAATTTAAAGATGTGCTTACTTCAAAGTTAGGGAATTGTAAAGAAATTCCAGTATAATTAAAACTGAAAGATAATTAGCCCGTAGCGTGCATGCCATATCGTGTGTCAGCACACAATATTAACATATTAAAAAATTTGATCACATAATTGAAAGAGCAGAGAATCGTGGAAAGTTCCAAAAGTGTGTACTCAAGCCCGTCTTTTTTAATTCCTAAGAAAACTCCAGGACAGTTTAGAATTATCTATGATTATAGAAAATAAATTAAAAATTGTATGTGGATTCCTATCTGGTACCTGTCATGGAAACAGTATTTCAAAATTTGCACAACGCAAAGTATTTCACTATTTTGGAGTAAAATTCGGCATTCTTACAGTGTGAGCTACATCCCAATAGTAGGATCCCCGTTTGCGTTTTGTACACTGTGGCGTTTGTACCAGTGGACATGTTTACCGATGGGAGTAAATGCCGGACTCCAGTGTATGCCTAGAGTGTTAACTCACATGTTAGGAAAATATCTATATAAGTTTGTATTTACGTACATAGATGACGTGTGCATATACAGTAATACGTAACAGGAACATCTTCAACACCTGCAGCTAGTATTAGATCCATTGTGCAATGCTGGACTGACGGTGAATCCAGGTAAGGTAAGCTGGGCACAACAACACGTGCGTTATTTAGGAATCATGATTTCCGAAGGAAGTTTGCGAACAGATCCGGAAAAGGTGAAATCAGTCGTAAATTTCGCGCAGCCTAAAAATGTACGAGGAGTGAAAATATTTTTAGATATGGTAGCATTTTATAGTAAGTTTATTCCGAATTTTTCCAATCTCGCAAAGCCGTTAAATTAACTGAAAAGAAAAAAAACTTGCCGTTTTAGTGGAACAAAGACCAGGAAAATGCTTTTCAAAAATTGAAAGTTATGTCAGCAAATCCTCTTGTCATTTACCGAATTTTTCCGAAGAGTTCTTTTTGCACTGCGATGCCAGTTTTGTCGCAATAGTAGCATGTTTAAATCAGAATATTGATGGTCATTTTGTACCGTTAGCATACGCCAGTAAATTATTGACTCAAACAGAATGTAAATTAACAATTTATGAAAAAAAAAATGCTTAAGTTGTATTTGGGCTATAGAAAAGTTTGCAGATAATTTGGATCACACGCCGTACATGTTGTACATGGACAATAAAGCACTCAGCTGGTTATTGAAATCGCAAAAGCCTGCAGGCAAGATGGCACGTTGGATGGTAAGATTGGCCCGTTTCAAATTTAATGTTCAACACATTCGCGGGGTCGATAATTCCGTAGCAGACGCATTGTCGCCCATGTATTGCGCCGAAGAGCTTGAGCAAGGCGACGAGCAGGTTAAAATGGGGCGCCTGTAGAGAGTGTAGCGAACATCGACAGTCAGCTGTCAAGGCCAGCAGTAGGAACACAGACTTTTCAGAATTGAATACGTTACAAAAATTCCCAAGTGTGTTTACTGATATTAAAGTATACCAAAATGCTGATCAGGACTGTAAGCAGATTTTGTCTGAAATTAAGAATGGAACTTCGCCATATGTTATCCATAAAGGTTTTCTAGGTGAATAAACGAGACTAGGAAAATTCAGAGTTTTTGTAACTGAAAATGTGAGGGGTATGGTGTTTAAATATTACCACGAATCATAAAATGGAGGACACGTAGGGCGTGATAAAACCATCTGTTGTGTGTTACAAATTTTTACGTGACCGGAAGTTCACACCGACCTTGAAATATGGGTAAAGGGTTGTGAGGCGTGCCAAAACTCTAAACTGAAAAATCAAAAACCAGAAGGCCAGTGTGCGGGTACAGTATCCACGTATCCTTGGGAATGTGTGCATTCAGACTTCATGGGTCCGTTGCCCCAGAGTACATCGGGTTATGTCTATGTCCTAGTAATAATATATATTTTCAGTAAATTTTGTTTATTTTTCCCATTGCGTACCATAAAGGCAGTTGAAATCTGTAAAGTTGTAATGGAATGGTTGTATAGTGTTTTTGGCCCACTCGTATATGTAGTAACAGATAACGCTAAGTATTTTTTTTTGTCGCAAGAATTCAGAGATTTGAATTTTATATGGGGAGTAAAGATGATTCAAAATGCCTTACGCAGTTTTCAGTCAAATTCGCAATGTCACTGGGATGACGTATTTTACCTATTGTTTTTGTGGTTCAATAAGTTGACTCATAGTGCACACAAGTATGCACCAGCTGAAGTGTTTTGAGATGAGATTGATTCACCCTTTAATAAATGTGTCATCACTCCACGGCATTTGTTTGGAAAACACGAATAATAAAAAACTGGAAGAAATATGGGCGGATGTGACACACAATTTAATTGTGTATCATCAGAAAATGGAACATAAAAGTAACGTAGTTTACATAGATGTAACTTTGAAAGCTGGTGAATTAATTTTAGTCGAGCCTTACCACCTCAGTTCAAAAATTGATTATTTTAGTGCTAAGTTGGTGGTGAAATGGCGAGGGCCGTTTCAGATAGTGAGGTTCCTTTCGCCCATGACAGTATTGGTCGAAGATCCACATTCTCCGAACAATTACAAAAAGGTTCATATCTCCCAATGTAAAATATATCACGTAACCACAACCTAAAATGGCTGTCCCCCATGCTTCCTTTTGTGAAATCCATACTGTCTTCATTAAAGGATATAAAACTATTTTACTAAGCATCCTATAATTTTAAGATAATTGTATGTTTATAAAGGTATTTAAGTATTCCAGTGTGTTTGAAAGAAACTTTAAAAGAGAGTATTAACATTTTGTAAGCAAGTATACTCTACTCGAAAGTTAAATGAGTACATATTTGAAAACGTTTACAAATATGTAAAGTTAAATGAGTACATAAGTAAAAATGTACGAATATGTGAAGTCATATATATTTAAAGTTATACCAGTATATAATAAGTGAAGTATTATTATATACATATTTAAAATGTATACATATGTAAATATATATAATGAGTGAAGTATTAGAGATTTTATATGTAAATGGAAATATGGTTCGAAATTTTAAGCAAGCCTACCTAAAGTTAAATTTGAAAAAGAGTTATGATTGGTTCTACGTCTTCGCCGAGTGAGCCCTGGTGCCTGTCTGTTTTATGGTTGCTGCTAACAACGTGACCCGTGTCCCATGCGGAAAGGAGCCTGGGGTAAGGGCCTGGCCAGACTACGCCTTAAGTTCTTGATGCGTGTGCGACACCGACTTCATGGATCTTTCTTTAGGGGAGGAGGGATGTGACGGCTATCCCTGCACATCGAACGAATTTAAAACCGATGGTGCCATATTAAGTTGAGAAAATGTAGGCTGTTTGGGACGGCTTACTTTCTCTGCGACAGGGATGTGTTTGACGAGCTCCATGCCTCTCGTCCACTGGGTGGGCCTGTTGGTATCCAAGTATGGGCGCCGCAGGGCCGCTGCCGCCCACGAAATGTATGAATGCCTTCCCCTCCTTCGTACGTCACCTTGACACGTGACGGATTCGTGCCAGTCACGTACCACCAGGGTGCCTTTCAAGGACATATGGATATCGACGGAGGGAAATTAATTTTGTAATGTTCTAGATGATTTCAAATAAAATATAAATACAGGTGTCTAGCCCGGATTCGGGGAGACAGCACAGAGTTTTGACTTGGGCAGGAACTGATGTTCCGTGAACATTAAAAAAAAGGGGGGTGGCTTGCTGCCATTTTAGTTAAGTATGGTTTAAAGCAAACTAATTATCTGTAGCCTGCATATAGCTGGAAAGATATGTAATCTTGTAAAAATTTAGATTTTGGGGGAAGTTTTAAACAGAATAATTTTGATACCTTTTTTATACTAAATGTAATCCATGGGGAAACTATATTTTTACATTACGTTTATTGGAAGTTAATTTTGGGGAAAAACTATGTAAATTGTTATTTGATATAAAAAACAAGGCAACGAATAATTTTCAAACCTTTTCACTGGAATCAACCCCAATCCCTTTTTTGACTTCATTGGGAGGCTCTCAGCTGTTTTCCAACTTAAAAACACCTACTTTCAGGAAGCAGTTGAGTCAAGGACCTCGTCCTATTTGTGTTGGAAAACACCGCCACATCTTCAATTCATGTTTCTTGTTGGTTTTTAATTGTAGCTTTTACCACTTCATTAATTACAACTCTTAAATTTTCTTGTATTTCTGCAAGTTCTGTTGTAAAAACTATGTTTGTCATATCGTGAAAATCCTTACTAAATCCATTTAACCATTCTTCTATTCTAAATTCATTACTCTGCAAATCAGTGCTAATATTGTTTAAAATGTTTGCAATTAGAGTCGTGTTCTTATAAACATTATCATTCAAATCAACTAATTATATTAATTACTTTTGATTATCGTTTGATTGTGATTTAAGTATGTTTAGCATAATAGTGTTTAAGTCTTCCAAGTATTGTTTAATTACCGCATCGCTATCTTTCACAGTCATACCCATATTATGTAACCGATGTTCTTTTCAAATCACAATTCGCATCGCCATTTTTGGTTAAACAGCTATTGTAATTATTGCGTTTTATACCGCTATGTACAAACTTCGAAATACTCGTAGTTCTTCGCCTGGAAGTTAAAAACTGTCAAAACCAGACCTATATCTGCCTTTATATAGGGGAAGTGTTGGTATAATCATCAAAAAACAATATCTATAAACTTTGTAAATGTCATATCGCCAAAAAAATGACCATTGGTAATATGTTGCAGATTCATATTATCCATTTTAAACACATTGCATAAATTATGTTTTGGTATACATGCGTAATTTTGTGATAGATAAAACAATCAACTTATGAATGTTGACAAAAACTGAAATATTGCTGTATTGCACCCTGCAGTTCACACCAAACATCGTCAAAAAGAAATACGGAATTGGGTAATGCTTCTTTCGGAGGCACTGTATCTTCTTTATTTGTAAAAGGGAAATATCAGATTCCATCAATTAACAATAAAATGGTCTCTAATTATTGATATTTCTCTTGTATTGTTTTAGAAAACATATATACGTTTTCAAATTTAAGTCAATTCTCATTCTCCAACAATGACATAATAACACAAGGTTTTCCACATGAAGAAGGACCGCTCATTATACAGTGTATATTTGAGGGTAAAAGGACCCCACATTTCTGTTCAATAACGTTTTCTTTTGTATTTACAATTACCGGCAGATGTATATTTCGTTTTATAACCTTCATTTCTACGTAATTACACAGTATTATGTAAGGTACTAATGTAAAACTATAAATGCAGGTATATATATATATGTTTGCGTTCAGTTGAAGACAATGGCTTTTACTAAATGTTTCCAAAAAGGACATGCTGTATTGAATATATTGATTAATAAATTACCATTTGAATTACATTTACCGAAATACAATTATTGCGGACCAGATACTAAACTTGCAAAACTTTTGGCATATAACTATCAAGGAATAAACTGTTTGGATAACACATGTAAAGAACACAATGTAGTTTATGTTCGAACAAACGATTTGAAAGAAAGACATATAGCAGATACGTTTCTAGCCGACAAAACTGCAAATATAAGGGAGAATCCATCCACATCTACAGATGAATAGCTTGGAGCTTGTGTTGTTGATAAAGTTCTGTGCTCGATGGTGAAGAGAGGCATGGGCTTAAAACATAAAATTAAAAGAAAAACAGAGAAAGGAGGAATGATTCTGTTCATATTTCCAGCATTAACATCTCTTGAATCAATCCTCGGAGGGGTTTCGGCAATTAGTAGAGCAGTTAAATCAAAAGGTAAAGGAATATATTTGAAACACTTTAAAGATGAACAAGGATGAAAAAACTTCAAACGTGGTAACAAACACAGAAAGTCCTAAATAGTCTTCCAAAATATGCATTAACAAACCAAGATATTAATGTATTTGTAAAGAAACTGGACATTCCCTATTTCCGAGGTGTGTATATGAGAGACGATTTTCCAAAGTAACCAAATCATCGTGAATGTATGATTGTTAATTTAGAATCGAAACAAAATGAAGGAACACATTTGGTTGCATTAATTAAAAGAGTAAATCAATCATTACATTACGACAGTTTAGGAGATTTACGTCCTCCAAGTGAAATACGTAATTATTTCGAAAACATGTAATTAAAATATAATTAGAAAGTGGAGCAATTACCAACAATCAATTGTGAACATTTATGTTAACATTTTTTGGCTATAAATAGGCTATATAAGTAATTGTAATTGTGAAACATATTAGTAATATGTCAATTATGTTGATGTTAAGTGGCAATTCGTCGAAATTGTGTGCGGTACCCTGCCTTGGAGTTAGATGGAGAATGGCAAACAAGTCTAATAGAATTCGATACTTACAACAGCATACCAAACATTGATATGCATAACCAATTATTTACAGCTATTATTGGTGAAAAAACATACAATATTGTGATAAGAGTAGGATCTTATGAGTCAGATTACCTTGAACCAATCAATAAAGTGACATTACCTGAAGACGTACATTTCCGATTATGTGGAAATCCAAATACTTTAGCTAGTGAAATGTATACTAACGTTGATATCGATATCTCAGAAGACAATTCAATTGCAAATATGTCCGGTTATGAACGGAGAGTATATCCAACTAATCAATTACACAAACCATCAAAACAGGTTAATATAATGTCGGTAAATGTATTTCGCATAAATGTTAATATTGTAGGCAGTTCATATTTAAATGGAAAACTGACAAATACAATACATGAAATAATGTGTTCTGTAGCTCCAAGATATAAAATAATTGAAAAACCTATTACATTGATATATCTTCCAGTAATACTGAATCATGTTAATTAAATAGTGTTTACAATTGTCGATCAAGATGGTAAACTTATTAATTTTAGAAACGAAGAAATTGCTGCTCGTTTACATTTAAATAAATCTATATAAACACCTGCATTTTGTTGCGCATTACAATCATAATATATATTGTATACAATTATAATTCGATGTAAAGTAGGTGGTTCTTTTAAGAACTATCTCACAAAGGAACGTATTTCGAAGAAATTACATATAATGGGCGTAAATAAACATCAACATAAAACGCTCACTTCAAATAAGATACCCGTGAAGTTAACATGAGGCAACGAATTATATTTAAAACATTTAATATATGCTGTTAATAGAAATGGAAGACATATTTAATGTTGAAGAACCGATCAACTATCAAAATGCAATAACCAATATTGAAATACATGTGTATGAACCATTCCGAGCAGGTACGTACACGTTTCCATCGAAAATTAAGATTTCAATACAAAATCATGATGTTTACACATTTCCATGGAAATCAAGTTTAATGTTTAGAGGAACAGTTAAAAAGACAGCCGATGCAAGTAATCTAGCAACTACAATAATAGTAAGAAATGGCATACTTAATTTAATAGACAGAATTGCATATCTGCTAAATGGAGTGGAAATCGATCAAACACGAGGTATTGGAATTACTTCCACAATAAAGAACTATCTCTCGAGAACTGTAAACGATATTTATACAGGGCTTACGACTGGGTGGAACAATGCCAGTGCTTACTCACTACAAATAAACCCAGGTGGAAAATACGAGATTGTTATACTGTTATGTATGGTTTTGGGCTTTGCTGAAGACTGCAAACAAGTAATATTAAATGCTAAACCAGGATTAGTTATTCTATTCGGCAATACGAATTTGAATGCTATATATTATACAGCTAATAATTAGGAAGGTGTGACATTATAATTAAGCAGTGTTGAATGGTTGATGCCACATATTGAAATTAAGACCCATGAATGTGTAAAGTTTTTAAAATGTATCTAAAAAGGATAGAATATAGGTATTCCATTCAGATTGTGGGCTTGAGAGGTTTTTCATCACTGCCAACATCACAAAAAGTCATTTGGAATGTAAAATCAAGTTTTTTGTCGGAAAAACCGAGATATGTTGTCATTTGCTTTCAAACAAATCGACAAAACATTTTAAAAGCTGATCGATGAGTATTCTATAATTTTGATATAAAAAAAATTATGCTTTATCCGTACAGTCAAACTCTATGTGGATTTAAATATGACCTTTGCCAATCGGGAATTCCTTATTTCATATCATATGTACTCAAAGTTTCAGGAAACATATTATAACAAAATCAATTCACTGATCCTAGAACCCGAATAATTTAAAACCACAGGAATTTTATTTGTGTTTGATGTAAGCAAATAGGTTGAAAGAATTACCAATGGGATAATTGATTCACAAATGGAAATTATTGAAAATACACTATTTCCAGTCAATACACAAGCTTATGCTTTTATAATTTACGATAGATTAGCGAGATACAATGTAAGAGATAAGCTGGTGAAAATAATGAATTGAATCAGTAGATTCCGAACCATGGCTACAACAAGATGTTTTGCAATGTGCGAAGATTTCAATCTGCAGAAAAAAAAAGTACCATTAAAGAATTAACTGTCACTGATATGGAAGAAAATACAACTGTATTAAGCTTCAAATCACCGTTTGACTGGAAATATCTAACTACCTAATACAAGAAGAGAAATAGATGGGTTACTAACCATCGCCATGCTTTAAAATGGGAAAGTAGATGCATAGAGTATGACAATAATAAAGTTAATTTGCAAACATTACCTAAGTAATTGTGAAATATATGTAGGTGGAGTTGAGCAGAAACATATTTTCGAAAGTGTGTATAATGGGAGGGTAATAGATATTCAATAATAATTAAATTAACCATTGTTCAAACAATTATGTAAAACATATGGATCTAATTCAACGTTTTTCCCTGCAGAGGAAAACTCAAAATTAATATTAACTTGGGCAATGATCACTGATTGGGGTGATACAGATTCTGATGATTCTTCTCTCGAATCGCGTGTGGATATTAGTTGAGTCATATGCCATTATTTTGGATGAGAGAAGCAATGAGTACAATTTACTATAAAAAGTATTTGCTACTATGCAATACTCTACTTCATAAAGATGGATCAACAAGACAACAAAATCACATGCTCATGTATACAGAAATCGATATGTAAATTGAATATCAGCAAGTTATTAACTAGTGGAGTAAACCATTTGGATGTTGTTCCAGAAATAAATAGTTTTAGGAGCTTTTTTTTTAAACAGCTTGAGTTTGTATATAGTTTTGAAATAATTGTTTATTATGTTTCGTATCATCCTGTAGTTACTTGTGTATATTTGGAGCAATCTATATTTGCTTGCAGTAAAACGTTGTACATAAATGTTTTGGTCAACCTTAATTTTTATATATTTTGTAAATAAATATAATGTAAAATGAATCCATTTATTAAAATTTATTTACCATTATCCTTATTAGAAATTAACTTGTTTAGTAAAAAAATATTTTCTCCCCAGAGATGGAAAAGTTCTGGGAGCGAGCACACTAACAGCTTTTCCATAACTTTCAATATAATATACCATTCCGGATAAGCTTTGGTGGATATAAGCTAGGTTCAGGTCTATGTTAGGTATGATTCTAACCTTATAAACATAAAAATAATAACAAATGTAACACTAAATTAATATAATAAATTCGTTCACCAATGTGAAAAAGCTAAATATGCTAAATTTTATAGATGTTTAAACTTAAGTGAATAGCATTGAATTTTTCCGATTAAATGTTATTAACTTTGTAATTTGTACTCGCTTCGAAAACTTATACTTATAGCATTTGCCAATATATATATATATATATATATATATATATATTACATTTAGAGATCTGATGTCTTAGCAGTGTGACCGTTCCTTCAAGGTTAATTTCAATAGTACCAACTACAGAAACAGAGGCTTCAGATGTTGTCAGCCTGAGTCCAACAACCTCTGCAGAACATATTTTGGTTTTATTATACCTGGGAAACAACCCAAGCAACAAACTTTTCACGAAGGAAGCAGCCAAGGACATTCTCATCCCCTGGTAGGGAGGGTAGTTCAGGTCAACTATCTTTTCAACCATCGAAACTATCAAGGTCAAAAGTCTTACTAACTGTTTGAAATTTCTCGAGCAAAAATATTTTGTCTTCTACTTGATAAAAATTAATATTCACTTTGCAAAATCCATTATGCAGGAAAAATATACAGAAATTAAAAAAATACGCAAGCCCTATACAAAAATGAACAAATATTTATTAAACATGTTTTACTTCTCCGTACGCATACTAAACTTTACCAAAAAAAAAATCAATGGAAATATAATATAAAATAAAATTTTAACCAAATTGCAAACATGTTAGGACACATTCACAGAAAATATCTGTATACGTTTAGCATAAATATGATTATCAATATACAGATTAAGAAAACAAGAGCATATTTACTAACATTAGGTCATATCACGTCTCTTGATTTAGATAAGATATATTCTGAATAGGAAAAAAAATCTTTGTTTTACCTAGAAATATGAAATTTTTATAAATAGGCCTTCAGCCTCTACGCTTCCACTTTTTCCAGTTGTTTGTCTGTTCGGTTCACTTTGCGATGTCGCGGTCGTATGAAGACTACTTTCTTGGCTTATCTATGCAAGATTTTAACAAAGAGTTTGATGATTTAGTTTGGGAGTATTTCAATAGACTAATCAACCATTCGGATTATTTAGTATGTGGTTTCTTAACTTCTCTAGAGGAAGAGGAGTTTACCTTCACATTGAAACCAGTGATGGCATCATTATCCCCATCTACAAAAGCGTCCAAAGTGTTGTCAGCCATTGCGTAAACATCTTCAAAGTTTGCAGCACTGTCCGCCATGGTGCCCATGTATAAGAGTGTCCACAGCATCGTCAGCCACTGCGTCCACATCTTCAAAGTTTGCAGCACTGTCCACTATGATACCCATGTCTAAGAGTGTGTCCACAGCTTCATCAGCCACTGCATCCACATCGTCAAAGTTTGCAGCACCGTCTTCCACATTGCCCATGTCTACAAGAGTGTCCACAGCATCGTCAACCACTGTATCCACATCTTCCAAGTTTGCAGCACCATCCGCCACGGTGCCCGTGTCTATGAGAGTGTCCACAGTACCATCAGCCACTGCGCCCACATCTTCAAAGATTGCAGCACCATCCACCAGGGTGCCCATGTCTAAGAGAGTGTCCACAGCATTGTCAGCCACTGCGTCCACATCTTCCAAGTTTGCAACACCGTCCGCCACAGTGCCTGTGTCTAAAAGAGTGAACACAGTGTCGTCAGCCACTGCATACACATCTGCAAAGTTTGCAGCACCGTCCGCCATGGTGCTCCCAAATACAGAATTTTGAGGTTTAGACTTAAGGAGAAGAAAAACAGGTGAGCAATGACTGCCAACACCAATGATTTGCTTCTGTTGTAAACTGTTAGATTTAATCTCTCCCTCTCTAAACATCTCTCCGAAAGCTGTATTAAGGAATAATAATTTGTTGCAGGATTTAGACGAATTTTTAAATTTTATTATTTTTTGTATCATGTGCTCCAAGTCAGACATCTATTGAAATATTGTCACCTGAAACACTGCGAGATAAATTAATTTCTCCACCTCTGCCTATAATCAATCCATCGCCGCAAGAAATAATTTATACCCCAATATCCTTACCTCCTTCACCACTAGTTGTTATTCCAGTTAGTAAATGCAAATTAAGCTTAGATCCTAATCCTAGACGTAATTTGTATTTAAAATTCACAATTTCAGTGATGAATGATTCCTTCCACGGTATGTTTTCACAAATTTTTCACAAAATTTTTTCATTATTAAAAAATTGTAATGATTTTTTTACATGTAATAGGGTAAAAAGATTTTATTACAGTTTAATTATTGAAGATATAAAATTACAATGATTTTTTAAAGAAAAATCACTCAGTTTGAACAATTTTAAAGAAAAATCATTCATTTTTGAAGATTTATAAAGAAAAATAATTCACTTCTAATGATTTATAGACATTTCCTTCAGTTTTAATGATTTTTAAAGAAAAATCATTCAGGTGTAACGAATTTTAAAGAAAAATCATTTATGTTGGAAAGTTTCTTAATAAACTTCATTATTATTTCAATCATATAATGATGTAATTTTTTATTCACTCTAAATACATTTTGACATTGTAATGGTGAACAGGGAGTTTTTTTTATGGTTAAAGAGCCTCTTTGTCATGTCCATGTAAATTATAGAGTATGTGAATATTTTTGAAGTTGTATCAGGTCATGGTGCGATTATTTTTAACAGTTTTAATGACTTATAATGGAGTTTTTGGTTAAAATAGTCTGTTTGACTTGTACCTGTAAATTATATAGTATTTGAATATTTTTGAAGTTGTATCAGGACATGTTGCGATTATTTTTAACCGTTTTATTGAAGTAAGATGGAGGTTTTGTTTAAAAAAGTTAGTTTGGCTTGAACATATAAATGTTGACATGATTAACAAAAAACAAAAAAAATGATTGTATTTCATTTAAAGTTTGTAATGTTATATGTTTAATGGTAAGATGTATAATTTATTCTGTCTTCAAAGTGACTATGAATTTTTTAATAAAACATTTTCTTTCAAGTTAAAAATAAATAGTATAACTTGTTATCTATTTATTTTTAACCCCCAGTGACACTAACTTTTTTCAATAATATCTTATGTATAATGAGTGATGGTTTATTAGTAGTGAAGAAAAATTAGTAGGTGTCTATCAGTAATGGTGAGATGTTGACTTGTAATTAAATTCAAGATAGCATTTTGCTTGTTTTGAAGAAGAAGAAAATTAATTCTCTAGATTTAAAAAAACTTACAAACATTTAAACTAAAAAGTAACTTTAAAGGGCTGATGGAAAATTACAAGAAAAAATATGGGAAAAATCATACATAGCTGAATGAATGACGTTTTGCAAAGAAACAAGACAGCATGTTAATATCTGGAGAGAACCTTGGTCTGCTCAAGTTGAAAGTTGGAGTAGGACACAATGTTCTGTTGACCAACTTTTGTGACACCCCAGGGGAACATATTGAAAGCCAGTCCCGAATACCTTTACAGAAGCAGGTAGCAAAGACTTCTGTCCCTCCTTGCCTACGAGAAAGTTTCTCCAGCTAAAACTTTTATGTCTGCACCGAACACAGTCTAACAAACATTTTTAAAAAATATTTCATTTTACATATACACAGATTACAACTCTTCAAGATACAACACAATGATGTCTGGGTAAGAAGAACACAAACATAATATAGTATATTAAAAGTAGTTTTTTAAAATAAAATTCAACTCAAATTATGTAAAAATACCCGTATATTTCCTGTGAATTCACAAGAATTTGGACCTTTTAATAAAAAAGTAAGAATAAAGTTGAAATCGCTATTTTCTAACTCTGAAGAAACATTATTATCGCCTATATTCATACTATTTCATTAAACTTACATCGGAAACTGTTAAAATATTAAACAAATTCAAATGTATACATTTGATGTTACATGGAATACGTTTTGCCATTGGAAAGTTTTTGGTTAGATATAAAGAAAGGGGAACATGTTGGTTAAGGAGTTAGCATGCTCGCCTCCCTGGGCGGTCACACACTAAAAAGAATTTGTTTTCCCAATGTGTGGATTTTGTGGTAGACACTGCCATTGATACAAAGGTTTTATCGCATATATATATATATATCTTTTCCCCTAATCTCACGCGCGCGACTCACCACTTTTCCAACTCTGAACGTTTTCCCCCTATCTGCTCTCAAGACCCTGTTGTCAAAAGAGATGGGTAATTCTCTCCCAATATTTTTTTCTCTCCTATATGTTGAATTGATAGTAAAAACATTTCTTAATGAGTGAATAAAATATGACTTGTTTGAATACTTGTAGAAAACACTTTTTTTTAACGAATTAATAAGATAAGTCTTGTACTTCTGTCTGATTTTAGAAAACATAGTTTGCTTGATTAAAACATATACTTGTTGGAATGTTAAATCTGGGGATTATGTCGGGGCTTATTATGGGAACCTGATTTCAGAGAGTTGTAATTTTTTTTCACTGCTCATATAGTCAACCTATTCTGTAAGGTTGAAACGTCAGCGAGTCAGGCGAAATGTCTCCGGGTACGCATTCAGTGAGCTATGGGTCGAAGCAGGGAAGCCAATATTTAAAAAAAAAACCATGTTATGAATACTCTAGTAGAGGAGGGGCGCATTTTCGTGAAGCAGATACTGCAGGAGCGCCAACTCACGAAAAAATACGTAAAAGAATTTTCAGGGCTGATGTTGGGGTGTGTAAAACAGGTGTTTTGCGAACACCAGGTTGGATCGATAACGAAGCTCTTCAGAAAAGTTGCCTTCGGGACTAGGGGTAGGTAGAGTGTTTGGATTCGGGTCGGTTATAATGGCGAGGGGTGCAGGGTAGGGTGACTACGAGCAGGCAACTCCAGATCTGTACCCAACTAGGCATTTGTCGCCATCTTGCCCTAGTGTCAAAAAATTACAATCGCGGGCTGATGGATGAATGATCCCCAGGACCTCGCAGATACGACATGGCGGGGAGGGAAGTATAGTGGGTGGTTGGCATCGCAAACTCGGATCGGCTCTGAGTGCTAGGGATGCCGGGTAAGGGTGGAGGGTAGGAGGTGGCTACTGCTGAACTGGGTGATGTGAACATAATTAATCAGTTTTCGCCATATTGCCTTAGTGCCGAAAAAATTGACAATCGCGAGCAGCCCGGGGTCACACTTAGTTGAGGGGAGGAAGGGGGTGTAGGGAAATCTGGAGCGAAGTGACCTCACCTAACCAGTCGCCGCCATCTTCAGTTGGTGATAGAAGCTTGGAATAGACAGACCTGTGCAGCTCTCTCTCTCTCTCTCTCTCTCTCTCTCTCTCTCTTACGATCGTGGGTTAGGACCAGCGACCAGTTAAAGTGATAGACGCGATTTAATATTAAATTATTTTGTCGGGAAAATGTAAATTTTCGCGTGTTAAGTCAATATTGCAATACAATATTCAATTTCTGTGTTTGCTAGACAAAAATTCCTGAAATACCGTTTGCGTTAACAAGCGTGCTCTATTTATGGAAATTTGTAGTACGTTCGTTATTTTCAAAAATAATTTTGTTTTCGAGGTTGTTTGTGCATTTTTCCATTATATATAAATTGATGTAGGATTAAACTCTATGCCAGTTGGTTATTTCGAAACAAATCATTTGTGGGTAACATTTTCTATCGTACGATATTTTACTTATCAGAATATATGTATGCTATTGTGTCTGGTTTAAACCATATTCAGGGTTGTTTTGCTGTAAGTTATTATTCACCAGGCTGAATCGTGTAATTTGTACGTGTTAATGTATTATTTATTCATACTGACTAGCTGCATTTTGTTTAGTGAGTTTGCACTTGTCGACATAAGATGTTTTTCACCTAGTTAAAATCTTCTCTTGTGTAAATTACCTATCTAAGCTCGAGACTCATGTTACATTTAAGACTCAAGTAATTACACTTATTATTCACAAAGTTGTTTTAAATTTGCGATTCGATGTGTGTAATTTATTCATATGTAGAACACTCTGAATTTCTCTAAAGTTTAATTGCATTCAGAAACAGATCGTTTGTCATTATTAACATGTAAAACGCATCTTTCAAAGTCGCCTATCTCCCACACCACCGTCTACGAGCAACACACACACACACACAAAAAAAAAACCTTAGCCCACTCCTGCACTAAACTCTACACCTATATAATACATTGCACCCCACCACTGATCATCGCCTCAAGTACACCACACTGTCAACATCGTACAGAGCTCCTGCTACCCCCTCCCCTCCCACAAAAAGAAAGAAAGAAGTATAAGAAAAAATTAACCCTTTCAAAAATATTACCCTTTCAATTTTTGATCTGATTAAAATCGGATTAAGAAAATTTTAATTGGATTAAGAATTTTTTGATCGGGTTAAGATCGGATTAAGGATTAACCCTTCCAATCAATTTAATTAACCCTTTGATATCAAATTCATAATCCGATTAATCAAAAGGGGCTTAGAACCATCACCCCCTACTACTGATTGAATACCATTACATATTTATAGAGCCGTAATTTAGAAGATAAGTGACTGAGCCACTTGAAACATGTAAGTTTACATGACCTACCAAAGCGCTACTTGTGTCAAGAATTTGTCTAAAATCCATTGATTGGCGCCTGATATATGGAATTAAAAATACATGTTTTTCATGTCATTAGCTTCATAATTTCGTAAATATAACATCCTAAGTTATATTATTTTATTACCACCATTCTGAAAATAAGTGTCTGCCACACTTAAATATGTGTATGTGTGCGTGTGTATATATATATATATATATATATATATATATATATATATATATATATATATATATATATATATATATATATATCACCAAATTTGGAAAGAATGGATTGATTGTTTTCGAGATAAGCTATGAAAACTTAATATTTATTGTGGGGCTAACTTACAAAATGGTAGAGAAATGAGGCTCTTTATAGGCAACTGTGATGGTTAAGTTGGAATTTATTTCATTAAGAAAGGATATTGATCTAAAATATTTATATAGCCGCCATTATGAAAGTAAGTGCTTGACCTACAAAAATAGCAGTTTACACCACCACCTGTTGCATTGCATATTAATTGCCAATTTTGTTAGTAATATGGGTAATTGTGTCCCGAGATATGACATAAAAACAAAACTTTATTTTCCATTTATCATATCTTACCAAATTGCATAGAAAGGATGCTCTGCATAGTCGCATTTGATAGTTATAATATATACTGCTAGCATGCAAAATTAAGTTGGAATTGATAACATGGTTTCGACTATAAAGCATGCAAAGCTAAAATTCGTATGTGGCAGCCATTTTGATAATAACCCAACAAATAAGAAAAGCATGGGCCGGAATTGGGCAGGTAAAAGATAGCAGACAAACTCCGGCCAGATGATGCCGGCCCGCTGCATGCTGGAAGCGGCCCAATGGATTGCGGCAAGACGCCGGGCCTGTGGCAGCTGAATGGCGTCAAGATGCCGGGCTTGCGGCGGCTGGATGGCGGCACGATGCCGGGCCTGCGGTGACAGGATGGTGGCAATATGATGGGCCAACGACGGCTGGATGTAATTACGATGCCGGGCCTGCAGCGGCACGGTGTCCAGATATAAGCAGTATAACCATGAAAAAACCTTAACTTTTCGATTAAAAATTTTATAATAGTTTTTTCCTCTTTACATATATTCATTTCGTTCACTTCTCAAAATATTGTATAATATGAAAACATTTTGTTAGCAGAGTACAGGACTCGAACCTAAAACTCCTGGGTTGACAGTCCAGCATGCTAACTTATACACCATGCGGTAAGTTACTGATTTTCTCCAGTAATTTAAAATGTATCATGACAAAAATTATTATAAGTGAATGAATAAATTCCATGACAATAACAAATAATTTTGAAACACTGATTATGTAAAAACACCATGAAAATAAAATGATAACTGTTTACACATGGTCTCAAAAACGACGTCATGCAATTAACAGCTAGCTAACATCTTGCCTATTCAAAAAACACTTTCAAAAAGTTTGTCAGCAAAAAGACATCATATTTGTAACTTTATTGTGATAAAGAGCCATGCCTGAAAAATGTTAGTGGGCCGGAATAAATAAGATGACCTCCAGCTTACCGAAAAATGAAAGATGCTATATCGGAATCGGGCCAGAATATTATTTTGGTATTGGCGACATGTTGGCTGTGAGATATTACGTAGACATAATATAGGTGATATTCATCGGTTATCCAAAAAAAAAAAAAAAAAAATACAGTGGGCTGATGTCTTTTTTCTAACGGCAAACATATTGTCTAAAAAAAACGTCACGCCGTTGTCAGATGGCTATCTTCTGGCATTGGAACGACAGTTGCCGACAGTACAGGTATCAGGCCGACAATTTGCCAACACATTACCGAAAGGTTGTGTTTGCTGGGAAGTGTCTGCATTTAAAACATTGTATTTTACATCATCTGCTGTACTACTGCGTTTATGCAAATTTTGCTAATTGTCGGTCAATTGTCTCCCAACATATGATAAAAATATATTTATTCATATGGTTCTATATCTTGCAAAATGCGGGGAAATGATGCTACGTGTAGACAGAGTTGATAGATGTAATATCTGTTGCCATCATACAAAGTTATATTGGAATTGATTACATGGTTTTGATGATAACCTTCTATGTAAGCTAAGATAACTATATTGTCGCCATTTTGAATATAGTTGACATATATACCTAAAACATAATTTAATATCACCTGCCGTAGTACTATTTGTTTGCCAAGTTTGGTCGGAATCGGTCCAATGTTTACTGAGATATTACATTAAAATTGTATTTATTCATGGCGCACCATATTACACAATGGCTGACAAAAGGGATTAATTGTTATTATATACGATGGTTTTATAGATATTTTCAGCATACAAAATGTGGTCCAGATTGGTTAAATGTAATAGTAGATATATCAAAAAAATTTAAAGTACTTATATGGTCACCATTTTGGAAAAAGTACCAAATCAAGTTCAATCACCTACGTTTACTTGGCTTGTCATGGTATTATTTGCATGCCAAATTGGGTGAGAATTGCTTTGAAAGTTTTCGAGATAATGTAAAAGGTTAATTTCTTCATTTGGTGCTATCTTACAAAATGTGGACTAACAACTATATCCATTTCAAAATGTAATATTTGCACGACGCCCTGCCAGCGTACACAATTATGTCTAAATCGCTTGAATGGTTCCCGATTTATTGCATATCACCCGAAATACTAAAAAGGCCAATTCAGTTGTCATTACTGAGACCTGAAGAATTTGTGGATTCATAGACACAAAATAGAATGCAAAACACGTGTGTTTATATAACTTTAGCTATTGGTCCACACGGTGTTAGAAACTTCCTGGAGCGCTTGGAGATAGTTGGCCCAATATCTGCCTTTCATTGTGACAGCAGACAACCAATGAGTATTTAATATCTGCATATTTGTACATAAGACTGTAGAGTCTAGCCTGCAGGTCATTGAACTCGTGAATTTTTAAGGTCTCTAACTCATAACTAAATTTTATTTGGTTAAATTCATTTGACGAGTTCAAGCACTAACGAGGTGGGACACACACGCACAGACACACAGGCACACAAAAACACACAGAAAGAAAAGTGATCTCATAACTAGGGATGGTGGAAAATCGCGAACAATATTTGAGCCAACATATCTTCGATAACACTGTAGCTGTGTTATCCTTTTATGATTAGATGACCAATGTTTTGACTCGACCAAGTTCTTTGGAAGCCAATCACAAACGTTCTGCTTTAGAATATGAGATTCCTTATTGGGCGAGTTAAATGGGACAGTAGCGATATACATGCATGAAGGCCAATAAGAAAAGAAAACCGTTCGGAAATATGTACAGTACGTTGAATCCTAGCCAACAGTCAACTTTTCCCGCGATAACCCATCATCTATACTCACAACCTTTTCTTTCTTCGGAAAATAGGCTAAAAACAAGCCAAGACCAGTATGCGAGGACACAACGCGACAGTTTTATTTATTTTTGGCAATGTCTGCAGTTAATTTAATAGGTAGAGATGTTCAAAATTCACGTTATAATTTGGGAACATGTTAAACTTGAAACACATGTACCTTTGCAATGAGTTTGTCATTGGACCATACTTTATGTGACACGCCCTGGGTGACTCTGCACCAATGAAGGAACCTTTTCTCAATTGTGTGCCCCAATCACGCTTATTTCAGTGACTTAATATCTGTGAATCAACCAATGCAGAAACGACGCCGGCTCTAGTACATACAGTACTGTGAAGTTCAGGCTGATGCCAAATAATGACGTGAATTTTGCATGTCCCTATTATTATACCTTTAAAAACGTACAAAGCCATTGCCATTAATGTTAAAAATAATATATGGATCCATTGATTTCAGTCTGATAAGATGAATGTGTTCGGAAAGACAGCCATTTCTAATATCAAGTGTTGCAATCACGTAATTTTTTGGAATGCGCTTTAGTTTTGCTCAACACTTCTTTTGCAACCCAGTGAGCAAAGTGATGTGTTCTCTATGTTGTTGGTATAGAATAGGCAAGTATAGAGAAGCGAACTGGAGTCGCGGTTCCTTTGTCGTAAAGGGGCCGCGGTGGATCAGTGGTCAGACTACTCTCCTCTCACCCAAGAGAACCTGGTTCGACTCCCGGATGGGTCGAACCCGGATATTTGCATGTGGGAAGCGTGCTGGACAATGGCCGCCGGTCAGAGGGTTTTCTCAGCGATCTACGGTTTCCCTCGCCCTATCATTCCGGCGCTGCTTCATCCTCGCCCCATTTCACCCTCATAGGCTCTCATAAACTCGATGTTAACAGCAGCCCACATCACTAAGCTTCACGCCTTTGACGTAAGAGATCTTGGTCACTCGTTAACAGCACGATGATGTAGAAACGGTGATCGTGTGCGCCTGGCTATTGAACGATACTGAATATTCCCTATTGGTCGGATTGCCTTCTCAGATGTTATCCCCACAGGAGCTGATTGGCGAATGACGTCCTGTCATATTGCTGGTCTATGTGGCTGGATTTCACAATTCATACGACTATTTAAACCCTGCACTCTTAAGTCCTCTGTGATGTTCAATGGCATTTAAGCTAGACTTCACAGTCTTATATACACTCATACATATATCAACTGTTTATTGGCTCACTATAGTGATAGTTAAAAGTGGTGGTTTGTTGCACAACTTCTTGCATGTGTGTAACTGGCTTATTTACTTCCAGGAGGTGTCAAAAAACACGTCGACAAATTACAAATGTAACATTAAAGGAAATATGTGTTTGATTTCCAACGTGTCTAGAAATAAACCCGCGAAATTCTCAGGTGTCTAGATTCTCATTAAGCATTTATGTCAAAGAGGCGTAGAAAATACAGAAATCAGATGGGATACAAGGAGTGAGTAAAGAGTGAGTAAAGAGATTTGGGTGACTTTTAATAGCGAGGTCTTGAGAGCCGAAGAGGGTGGTTGAGGTTAGTATGAGCAACACCGTAATGAAAGGGCGAAGGGAAACGGGAGATCCCGAGAAAACCCGCAAACCAGCGGCATCGTCCGGCACGATTCCCACGTGCGAAAATCCGGGAGTGACCCGGCCGGGTATCCAACCCGGTTCGCCCTGGTGGGAGGTGAGCAGGCTAACCGCTCAGTCACCGCGGCCCGACCTACATGGAAAACTGAGCACTAATGCCTCGTAATGTACACTACTATAGGCTATTCACGGTAAAGTGAGCACTTTTGAAAGCACTCTCATTTCGAATAATAGTCAATAAATATATTTAATTTCAGCCTTGGGTGTTGACTTCCGAGTGCGGTGGAATATACACACTTTATTTATTATTTAAATGGCAATATTTTTTTAAAACGGTTTTTAAAATAAATAATTGCTGAAAGGAAAAAGTGACTAGGGCCTCAAAAGTGCTCAATTTACCGTGAACAGCCTATAGTTATATATGCTATTCATAGGAACACCCGAATTTCGTGAAATATTTCCGCACATGGTATAGTTTAATACTATACGAGCTTACCAGCAGTTTCCTTTTGCTTATTGGCGGCCGCGTGACTGTGGGAAGACATTTTCTTAGTTGAATGGCCAATAAGAATTAAGTTACATCGATTCTTTACGTCTCTGATTCGTGGGCAGACACTTAACACGCGTAACATCTAGATCACCCAATCACTAAAGCAGATCTGGGCTTAAAGTGTAATGAAATACAACTGGTCGTAACATATTTTCGTGAAATTCTGATTTCCCTAGTCATTCATGCAGAGCATTGCAATTCTGAATCAGAGTGGATTTCGCTGTTTAAATCAGTTAACAGCATCTGACTAATTCAACAGTCATTTCAGTGAATTTAACTGCTGAATTAGTAAGAAATTGCAAGTATTTTTTCACTTATTGTATACGAGCTCCTGTTTTCGCGAAAATATTTCTGAACAAGTTGTATTCCAACGCATTTTATTTCAGAATGACTTTCGTGATTGGAACATTTGAATTATCACGCGTCTTATCTGGCTATCCGCGAATTACTGACGTTCAATATTTATGAACCTTAATTCTGATTGACTCATTTATGTAACCGACTGTCTTCACACTAAGACAATCTGCCAATAGCAAAACGAAGACTGCCTATTTGCACATAGCACACTGAAATATAACTTCCACCTAAATTTTTTTCTTCAAAAACAGGTGGTCCTAAATAAGAGTAATTTTTTACTGTGTCTTCAACCGTTTCATTCACTATTTACAGTATTTTTTAAGTGGTCGATCAATTAAACAGCTCGTATAAATTAACTAACAATACATAAACTAATATATCCATTAAAAACATATTTTTTAAATGTGCTTTTCGGTTTTCTGTATTAACTAGGTACCCAGAAATGTCGTGGTTTCATCTGGCAACAAGCTAGACTCCAAAATGCTTTGTGTACTCGGGCATCAGTAAGTTGTTCATTGGCTGACGCTCCAGGTTTACTCCAGACCAGGTAGCATGGAATTCAGTCGTGTTTTTCTTGCTGATTAGTTATTGTCTCAAATGCTTCAAGGGTGGGGCTAACAAACTGCAATCCAACTGAAATGAAAGTCAAGTTTACATGTGTTTGAATTCTAGCTTGTCCTCAAATGAATTCACGAAATTTCTGGGTCTGTAATACTTAGATACATGCAAAATTCCTGTTATTATTTGGGAACACGTTAAACTTCAAACACGTGTACCTTTACAGTACGTTTGTCGTAAGGCAATATTTTAGCTGACATCTCTATGCAAATCGGCGCCAATAAATGAACCCTTAACAATCGTGTGCCCCAATCACTTCCAGTTCAATCATAAAATGAGTGACGTCGTATCTGTGCAACAGCCAATGGATAAACTACAGTGGTTCGAGTGTATACAGAACTGTGAAGTTTAGCCTGATGCTAAATAACAACGCGAATATTGCAGGTCTCTACTAATAATACTGTTCTATGAGGCAACATGAGAATTAAGTCTTTCATTTTGTTTTCATTTCTTTCATTTAGTTTTCACCTAATGATCGCAGCGCTCGATTTTAAGGTTTAAATTACATTAAATGGGGTCAAGTGAGTGCATTAATAAGTACTATTTGCTTTAGCAATCCTAATGTTACAAATTAACACTCTAACTCCAACATCAATATAAAGTCCGGGTTTATTAAGGCACAGTAGTCTAATTTGGGCTTAGGGGGCAAAGCATATTTCTTGAGCACTCCACGAAAATTAGTTATCTTCAATTTCTGTTTAAATAGTTCCAAATCCACGCTCGTTAGCTGCCATTTTCATTGTGCGATTAAATAATTAATCGTGTTATTAAATAATTCACTACACAATTAAATATTCATTGCATGATTAAATAATCTAATTACACGCATTCATCTTTGTCGGGTGCCGAACCATCCCCCTCTCCCGTACTCACCAACATCTTCACCATTTCAATCTCGTCAGTTGGGTTCCTGCAGCCGGAAGATTAACACGTGTACGTTGACATTTCGTAATTACTAGAGACCTGAACAATTCGTGGATTCATTTTGATACACGCTAGAATTCAAAACACGTGTGTTTATATAACTTTAGCCATTGGCACCTCCTGGAGAACGCTGGCCCAATCATTGCCTTCCACTGTGACAGCAGGCAACCAATGTGGAGTTGATATCGGCATATTTGTACATAAGACTGTAGAATCTAGCCTGCAGGTCATTGAACTCGCGAATTTCTCGGGTCTCTAGTAATTACTAATTATGCCTAGTTGCGCAAGTGCGCAATTAAACCATATTATGCTGAATTTCTCTCGATGGAATTCGAACTGAGTACGAACCCGGGTACTGGTCGTCAGCACTCACACTCTGGCGGCACTCCAACCCACGACGCCCGCCAGACAACCTCCTCAGAGCACCAGTGATACAAAGTCCCCAAATTCCCCTGTGCCAGTTTTGCCTTTCGGGTACCCCCCCCCCCCCCATAGACCCACAGCTAATCACATCACACCTCCCAGGGTGGACATGAAACCCATCAGCCAATTACAGCATACATCGGGGGTGGTGGAGGGAAGGTGGAGGGGGGACCCGTTAGATAACACATACAGGGGTGGGGGTGGGGGACATCCTCACGAATTTTATGAAACGTCACTTGTGCCACTCTTGCTCTCAAAATATCTCGGCAGCTTACGCTCTCTCTTCTCACATGACATTTTAAACCATTCAACCACGAATGTGCATTTGAAAAATAGTGTTTTGGAGTACAACTGGTTTTAAAATCTTTTCGCGAAAAACACCTGTCCCTACAGCTATCAGTTAGTGTTTTAAACCTTTCTGATCTAATTTAATTTACAGATTCAAGGTGTTGCAAACAAAAAAATTTTTATCATGCGTGCTGTAGCTACTTACATCGAGACAGCACTTTTTTCGTTGTCACTGCCAATGAGCAGTAGGCTATATGTTCGTCTTCAGATATATGTACCAATTATGACGTAGACTAGTAAAACGGTTTGCGAATCATATACCCACATGTAAGGTCATTAGTCATTGCATTTCGGAGCGTGCAGTACAGAACAAAAATAACCTACACGCGCGTAATGTACTAAATTGTGAACACAGGGTTTAAATGGTTTAATTGGCTCAGAGATACGCAGGTCCGTTAAATAAAATGTGGTCCAATTTCAATGCAGTGCAGACTTCTTTTGCAATAGACTGGAGGCCATAAAAATATAGATTATGGTAATTTCAAGTTTCACTGGGCCTCCGCTTATCCAAAATGCCCTGCAGGGCTCTGCATCAATAGTAAACATGCGGCACCATCGCGACTTCATTTCGTTGGCCTAATCAAACACAGGAGACAGTGGCAGCGGCCAATGAGCAAATATATGTTTATTGGAACACCAGATTGTCACGAATAGAATTCCACGGAAGCTAAATGTCAATATCCTACTTGCACTCCTCCAGTTTTCCTTCCGTTATTGGCCGCGTGCCTTCGTTGAAGACAGTGCGGTTTTTACTGGGCCAATGAGAATTAAGTTACTCCGGTAATGAACGTCTGTGATTCGCGTGCAGGCACGTAAGATGCGTGGCAGCTGAAACCATGCACTATACAACTTGGCAGGAATTCTGTTCGCGAAAATAGGGGTGTTCTTATATACCGCGCCGTTATTAAAACGCGAATTGATATATATTTTAAGTGTAACATGTCCCGAAATGATAGCGCAAATTTTTGCTCGTCTCTGAATTGAGTACTCCTGAAAAGTTTCTCGAAATTGAGAAGCCGAAAGGAACACGTCCACGAAATAATACCTGGGAGACAGCCACAAGTAATGTTTTGATAAGTATGAGGGATGTCCTTTTTTTACATCCTGGGAGGAGGGACGGACGCGACTAGTATAGGAGATGAAGGCTCAGCTAATAACGTGCTGAGGCATAAGACATGGGACGCTATCTACCGCGTGTTTCACAAGTCATCAGGGTGGGTCTTTCTCCTTGTGTAACGCTCTCCAACCTCCAAGTTTAGTGTCAGCCTTCGCTCCAGATTCCATTAGTAAGCGTGCGGCATGGGAAGGGGTTTTCGGCCGGGAATGTGATCTATCTGTGATTTCCCGGACGCCACCTGTTCTCTTCCGAGGGACGTTTTTAGGGGTCATCCCCACTACCCAACCACCCCCTCCTCTACCCTTTCCAAGCTTTGCATAAACCCATCAACAGTGGTATTTTACTCGCAGGCAGGAGCTCCGACCGACATCTCAGAGGTTGGAAAGGGGGAGGGGGGAGACGATCATCACCGGGAGATAATAGGAGACATAACGGCTAACGAATTGAAACGGGGGGGAGGGGATAAGGAACTGGCTGCCAGCTCGTTTGAACGGCGGCTAGTTCCTCCAATGAGGAATATCGCCGAAGCAGCGCGTTCGGGTCGCGGGTTCGTGTGCCGCCGCTAATGACTCTGAAATTTTCGCGGATTCATTCGGAAACAGCCTGCACTGTAAGACAAAAAAACTCCCGTATTCGTAAAGAGAGGCCGCGGTGGGTGAGTGATTTCCCTGCTCGCCTACCGCCAAGGCAAAACGGGTCCAATCCCCGGCCGGGTCACTTCCGCAATTTCTCACCTAGGAATCGTGCCGGACAATGCCGCTGGGTGTTCCCCCACCCTTTCATTCCGGCCCTGATCCATACTCGCCTCAATCGCCCTCATCGGCTCTCACCGCCTCTCTCTTAAGAGTCGCCCAAATATCCTCACTCTCTGTATTTGTACAAGGAATTCATTGCTATAAATAATGAAACCTAAATTTCTCAAACATTTAGCGGCGAATGTGTGAAAGTAACATCGATTTCTAACTTGCAAGTGATGCAGACTTCAAGTTTATCATAAATATTGAGCTAGATAAGTAATTTTGTATGATTTCTAAAATAATTTGTTGTGAATATATAATATTTGGAGACCCGAAAATGTCGCGACTTCATTTCAGAAGAAGCTAGATTCAAATGCATTCACATTTGACTTTATTATTCAGTTGGAGCACAGTTTGTTAGCTACACGCCCTTGACTCCAGTAACTACCCTACAAGTCAATGAGCTCCGAATCCCGTGCTAGCTGGTCAGCGCTAAAACTGCAGCAACAGCCAATAAACTACTTTCTGAAGCTAGAGTACACACAGCATTGGTGAGTCTAGCTTGTTGCCAACTGAAACCACGAAATTCCCGGTTGTCGATACAATATTATATTTGTAGAGTTACAAAAATATATTTTGCAGTTATTTGCAAAGAATTGTTTGTAACAAGCAATTAATTTTTTTCACACATTTAGGTCTGCTCTGCACACATTTACTGGCACTTCAGACAAATTAGAAGTGAGTCACCTATATCCACTACTGCAAGAACACTGGTTCTGTCAGTGTCTGTGTTAGAATTCACCATTGTCCTATTGGTCCATACCACACCGGACACTACCCTGTCTTTTACAGCATTCATAACTGGCCGGTCATCGACCAATGGAGAGCCGAGATGATATTGACAATATCAAAGGTCCTTTATATATTTTTAAAAATAATTTGCAATAAATCATGTCCCTTTGAGTGGCTATAAAAAAGAAATTCTACCGTTAGCAATATCATTGTTACTGCGCTGTGGTGTTCTTGTGAAGTTGTGTTAAACACTAGGCGAACAAAGATTGCACATCCATGCGAGTTTTGTTCCGAATAAAAAGAAACTTTTAAATTAGCCTTTCTCGAGCTATACTCGAGCGTAGTCAACAAAGTGTTAGTTTTTTTTATTTCGCAATCCTTTTGTGTGTTCGAGCCTCCGTAGGTTGTTCTCGGACTGAAACCACTGTTGAACCCCAGAACATATTCAAAGTAGCGACTTGAAGAATTTGGGAGTTCAATGACCTGTGCACAGTAAATACTTTTTGTACTTTTACAAGAAAAATTATTACAAACACAGTTGCCAAGAGAATAATTTGAAGAACTACAAACAGTTTTTCTTGTAAAACCTGCAAAGTATTTTTTTTTTTTTTTTACAAATGATAGACTTGTATTACAACTTACATTATTGTTTTCTAGACACAAAACTATTTTTAATTCTTCTAGAAAACCTACGTCCATGTTGATATTTTTCCACTTCCTTTCGTTACCACAAGACCAACTTCACAGACGAGATTTATAATTATATTTGTTCTGAATATGGGAATCAGCATATACCTACCACAAGTTAGTGCTGATATTCGATTAAGAATTACGTATTTATTTAATTTTATGAGCTATATCAGTGTATATATATATATATATATATATATATATATATATATGAAACATTAACATTAATAGTTAATGAATGAGTAATAGCTAGAGACGTGCAAAATTCGTGTTATTATTTGGGGACACGTTTAGCTTCAAACTCGTGTATCTTTTCAATACGTTTGTCATTGGATCATATTTGATGTGACACGCCCTGGTTAACTCTGCGCCAATAAATGAACACCTCATAATTGCGTGTCCGAATCACGCGCAATTCAGTCAGAAAGGACGTGGCGTCACATCTATACAGCAGCCAATGTTAAAACGACGCTGTCTGCGGTATATACAGAACGGTGAATTTCAGCCTGGTGCCAAGTAATAACGCGAAATTGCACGTGTGTAGTAATAGCGTCACGTGTTTTTAAAATGGTAGTCTTTTCATTATGATTATTTTGGTTCTGTTAAATATTTTACCTTATTCAAACTTGCAGTACATTATTTCTTGCGAGCAACTGCACTTTACGTCACCTCCAGTTTTTGTACAAACTAGCTATATAATGTTTTATGTTGTTGAGTGTCCGCTTGTGATTACGAATCAGCGTAATACAAACCTTTCTTGAGGTAGAATACAAACATGTCGCTTGTAGTTTTGCAAATAAGTTATTTTACTGGAGAAATGTTTGTAGTGATACGGACAATTGTAAAATTATAACGATTTCTCAGTAAAAATTAAAAATATTAACGGCGTATTTTACAGATGCGGTGTTTTTTGTCACAACGGAAGCCGATGATTGGGCCTGCATTATGTTGCACGTTTATTATTGGCCCAGGTTTCAACATAAGATGTCTAACAGCGGATTGAAAAATTCCCATAGACGTGCAAATCCCACGTTATAATTTGGCACCACGCTAGAATTCACAACACTGTGAATATTCGAGCAAGTATCGTTAGTTCATTGGCTACTGGCTGGATGCGAAGTATTTCCCCTTCTTACAAGCCTGCACAGGATTCGCGCTTCCCAAAAAGACGTTTATGTTCATTCGGGCAAAGTTATTTAGGGAGTGTCAAATTAAGCATGGTCCAATTAGAGACGCTGTGCAAACTTGCACGTGCTAAAACATAACTTGTAGCTGCTCGAGTATTGCAACCAGTTATGCCCCAGACTAGGTGGCACGGGATTCGAAGCTTGTTTCCTTACAGTTATGTTATTAGCTGAGCTGCTGAGAAGAAAAACATGTAGGACGCACCAACAAGGTTAATTAAGACAAACAGTATACGAAACATTAACTTCTCTTGTTTCATGATGGCACGTTATGTAGTCTCGCTTCGTTGTAAAATGGCGGATACTAGTCGATAACCGCGCAAATTGAAACCACTATGTTAAATTTTTGAAGCATGGAATCAGAAGTAAATCTAACATAGATCAACTTACTAACCTAGCAAAGTAGTTGACGCGTGTCAAATATGTATATATTTTCAGAGTATGAAGAATTTCTAAATTACGTAAGTTTGATGCAGTTTGCCGTTATATTTAGAATACCAACAAAATGAAACACAATAACGAATGTTAAATTAGCAGAATTAGTGGGAAGCTGGTACTTGGGGAAGAAACATGCGTGTGTTTATATAACTTTAGCCATTGGTCCACGCGGTGTTTGGCACCTCCTAGAGAACGGTGGCACAACAGTCACCTTCCACTGCCACAGCAGATAAACAATGTGCAGTTAATATCGTCATGTTAGTACATAAGACTGCAGAGTCTAGACTGCAGATCATTGAACTAGCGAATATTTAAGGTCTCTACATAGGCATCGGTTTGATTGTCCCTGCCTCTCTAACCGTATGTAGGTAATACGTCTTTTAGTAATAAAATAATTGTACCTAATTTATTTTACATCACAATGTTTTTGTAAAGCAAAGAAAAAACAAGAAAATTGGTAACAGAGAAGTTAACCTCAATTCGACACAAAATGTGTTATGCCGCAACATAAATACAACTTTAATGTTGACAGTACTCTAAGGAGGTAACATTAGTACAGAAGTACTTAATATTACATTTGTGCCAATTCTTGCCACAGTGAGCATTTTTGTGCTCACTTAGACTCTTTACTTACTTTGCTCGTTTGTGTGTTGGCCGTTTCAGGCAATTTTTTTTTCTCTGTGCAAAGCTCCTTTCCTTGCTGTTTTCCTGCAATCAATTTTTCCTTTTCTTTAACTTAATGACTATTTCGTTATATATAAAATTCCCTTGGCACGAACTGCATTACATATAAGAGACTTTAATGTAAGTTAAATGTTAATCTTCTTGTAGTTTAGAGTCTGACATGCCACTAATTTTCGTAATATTTTCTCGTTTAAGTTATTTTAAAGTAAAAATATGTTGCCTACTTTTCACTATATATGCCTCCACTTTAAGACAAACAGTCATTTTTAATTTATAATTATTGCGGTTTCTGGTAAGCCCGGTAGAGCGCAGCATATTTTGTGAAACATCATGTGTCTATACCATGTGTTTATATAACTTGTTAACTGTCTTCAAGTTTGTTATTTATATACAAGTTTTTCAAACATTAATATTGTCATTGAATGCCACGAAATAATTATTTGGTAAATTTTGTAAACACAAAATTTTGATATATCGATTGCATTGCCGATAGGTGTATCGCTGAAAAGTATTGACACCGTCTTTTACGTCCTTTTTGTCTAAAGCTCTCAAAATGGGAAATCTTATTTTTCTAATTGCTCTGCTACCTTCGACATTACGACATAAATTTTGTTTTACCGCCGCCCTAGGTATGTGCAAAGTGTTTCTTATTTTCCCAGCAGTGTTTTGTGCTAATTTTTATAGGCGCGCGAATGTTAATTTATTATATTTGTGTATTTGTACTGCGGTCCAAGTTTCCCATGCTGTTTGTACCGCTACGATGAACACGAAACCGCCTACCACTGCCATTTCATTTTATGTGGTGATGCTGACTTCCTAGCCGTTTACTGGGATAATTCCCGTCACTGATGGGGCAGTGTCAACACTTCGTAGTTAGGAGATCGTTTTCACTTTTCAGCATGAAGTAATATACATAATGGAAGCAACATAGTAACTGTTTTCGGCAAAAAAAAATTGAAATGACTTCTAAACTTTGACCTTAGACTTATCGTCAAAAATTTAACTTAATTAAAATTTGTTGAAAGTGATGTTCTTTATTACTAAACTCTTAAATTATTCTTAAGAGTAATCGCAAAAGTTAAGATAACATAAAATGTGTAAATTTTTAACTTAATGTATCAATCAGTGTCTTCTTTCAAAACAAAAGCAATAATTTTTTTGGATGGTTTTATTGTAACTGTTAAAAATGCAGCTATTGTTAAAACATTGTTAATTGTGTGTTAATATATTTTTTTTTGCAACAAAAATACCCTAGAAAGAAATATTGACTTCTGTTAAATATATTAGAAGTGAGAAGTTCAATTAAATATGCCATATAAAAATTTTCTTTTCTTCATATCATTATGTTAGTATGTCCATCCTTCTTGCTTCTTAATGTAATTTTAGTGTAAGTGTTTTAACTTTAATATTGATTGCAAGATAATTTTAGGATTTTGGGGGATTGGCTTTTCATGTTTAACCTCTAGTCAAAGCATTTGGAACTCACAACCTGGTCCACGCTTTATTTCGTTACCCACCGCCTTCTGGGTGTACATATTGTATGTCGTCGAGGTTACTGACCATCCGACGCATAGTTAGTTATACCCGGGTGGGCGATGGATCGCATTTACATTAACAGCATAACAGTATACAACATTAGCAACATCATTTACTGACGGCTCAGAGATAACGAAAAAACACTTTATTTGTATTATTAATACTGTTGCCACATCATTACATTTTTATCTGTGTTGAGTCGTTGGCTGACAATTTGTTTGGCAGGGCAGGAAACACTTTCCAACCAACGTTAAAACTACAGCGATGAAGTGACCAGTCCCATGTAACGTGGCCACACGTTTACATGACTTTGTTTGAAGTGCATCTGCCAATGAAGTTATGTATTGCTCTCTGGTACAAACAGGGCAGTGAAATGTAGACATGCAACAAATAATAACGCGAATTTTGGATGTCCCTAAATATTACGTTTACATGCAATGGCTCAATGATCTTCAGGGCGTGTCAAATAAAGTGCTGATCCCATCTCAACATTATGCCAACTTAATTAATCTTAACATAAAACGTGTAGCCACAAAAAAATGCCGAATTTTCAAGTTGTTATTCATTGATAAGGGACTCTTATTTTCATGAAAATAATAACACGGAGGCTCGATTTGCGAGTTCAATGACCTGCAAGCTAGACTCTGCACTCTTATATACAAATATGCCGATGTTAACTGCACATTGGTTGTACGCTGTCGCAGTGGGAGGTGACGATTGGGCTAGCGTTCTCCAGGAGGTGACAAACATCGTGTGGACCAATGGCTAAAGTTATATAAACACACGCGTTTTGAATTCTAGCTTGTCTCAAAATGAATCCACGAATTCTTCAGGTCTCTATTGTTATTGACTGCTAGCTTTTATCACAAAACTATGTGATGTTTGACTGCACCAATCAGAATTAGGTTGCTCCGGTACTGAACGTCTGCGATTGGCGGAAATACACCTAAGACGCGTAGCAGTTGAAACCATTCAATTGCGAAAGCTAATATAGGATATTGATAATGTGTTTTAAAATACAACTTTACAGTGATTATTTTCGCGAAAATCGGGTGACACTACATATTGACTATTGCCATAGGGAGGGACTTAAATTTTTTTTTGGCTTGATTGCACTTGTGATGTTCACGAAATTTCTTACTGTGTATAAATTTCTTAGAAGTCGTTCGAGTCGTATCCATACAACTGTGGTAAAATCGCGAAACGAACACGCGAGAGTAGGTCCTAGAATCAGAGATTTCAAACCGAAAGTATTTGGGAAACTCATTGTCATCTAGCCATTTTAATACCACGTTAATTTTTATTATTTCACGTGCTGAAAGTTTTGGGCCAGGGGTAAGACGTAAACGTAATCGTAGGTTCGTATGACACGTGCTAGTCTCGCGGCATTCAAGAGGGGACCTTAAAAATTATACGGTTTTGTTCATTTTTCCAAAGGAATTCCACAACTCGAGAGAAACCAATTTCAATGCGTTCCACGCATTAACGAGGCGATAAAAGAATTTTTCATGCTTCGCTGAATACGCTTAACTGAATTTTAGGAGCCCATTTTTTTATTATTATTTTTTGTAGTCGTCACCACACCATTGTGTGAGCGACACCTGGAGTTTATGAGAAACGAGGTCGTTAAGGCCTTTGTCCGCCTGTAGCTACGTTCCGCGTTTGAAGTCGAAAGCGCTAGACAAGTAAGGGCTACGCTGTGCCACGCATTAAGTGCGCCATCGCCCTTAAGCGCAAGACTCTGAACTGGCGTGCAATGTACTCGTCGGGCTGCGTGCACCTAAGGGACTTTCAGTGTGATTCTATAATTTCGCAGTCAGGAAGTCTGTGGCAAAGTTCACTGCAGTATCCTATACTAAATGCTGTTCAAGATAAAGTGATCACTTTTGAAATCAACCTTAGAAAAATGTCACTGCTCCTGCCTGCATATATTTTAACAGGCGTCTTGAGTGACATTTGTAACGATGGATGGGCAATAGTTCCGTATCTAAACATCGAATAAAAAGTGTTAGGTTAGCATTTCTGATCATTTAAATTATTTGTTGCTTTCTGTTTTTTTTTTTTTTTTAATGATCGAAGTGTAAAAATGAGGATATGTGTAAAATATTTACTTTTCTAATAATTTCAAAGTTTCACTTGACTGACGCATGAATAAAGTGATGAGGTCCATGGCAATGTTAATATTACATAAGTCGGAAGAATACTCAACCTGCATACAAGTAGACTTTAAGCAGAGCTTTCAAAAGTGATCATTTTACCGTGAGTAGCCTGTAGTTTTGCAGGAATTTGCTGAGAATAAGATATGCTACAACGATTTGAAAATGTCTTTTTTATTGGTCATGTTGATGAATTCTGAAATAGTTTGCAATAAGCGCGAGGTGTTGAAAGTTACATTCCGCCCTGATTTGTTGAGTTATTTCTAGAGCTAGTGATATCTCGCGAAAAAAAAAAATGAGTATACGGTAGACTTCGATACTATAAGCACCCAACAGCAGTTTTTTTAATTGCTTTCTATTGGATGCTGTCTGCTTGAGAAGGCGTTTTCATATTTTACCGGGCCACTCAGAATTCGGTAACTTAGGCGCGGCTCCTACGTGATTCGTGTGCAGACAGCTATCACGTGTCAGAAAGTAATTCAGCCAATCAAGACACGTAGACGAACTTACAGTGTTTTGAAATATAAATTGTTTTGAAATTTCACTACCCCTAGTAATTTATTTTCACGCGGAAACTTATTGTGGACACGGGAAGTGGTTAGTTTTAAACAACTCTTGTATTACTAACAAAGTTACCGCTCCACGTTCAGACTGGCTGGAGCTAGTCACCAGAAAATTCATTATTTTGTGTTTTGTATTTCTATGTTCGATCTATAGACATTACTCGCAATTGAATTTTGCGAAAAGATGTACGCACGAGTTAGAGTTCAATACTATACGGGCGCACCAGCAGTTTTATATTTCCTGCTGGCGTCGTATCTTTGTGTGAAGTTATTTACCTTATTCACTGCGCGACCACAATTAGGTAACTTCATTTATGCACGTCACCCAAGTCGCGTAATACGGAAACCATCCAATCAAGAAAGTGCATCTGAGCTAAATTGTTATGGTCCTGACCTTAAACATTCGTGGATTCATTTTGGGACAAAATAGAATTGAAAACACGGTTGCTTATATAAGTCAAGCCATTGGTCCACACGGTGTTTGACTCCTCAAGTAGAAGGCTGTCCAAACTGTCGCCTTACACTGTGACAGCAGACAACCAATGTGCAGTTGATATCGGCAATTTTTTACATTAGACTTTAGAGTATGGCCTGCAGGCCATTCAACTCGCGAAATTTTCAGGTCTCTAGGAATACAATAAGTTGTGAAATATTTTAAGGTAAATCGGTGTTCCTATTTGCAAATAGTCATTCCTCGCAAAAAAAAAAAAAAAAAAATTACATCACATAGTTATTGTGTTATGCGGCTTATGCCAAGTAAAAATTACAATTTTAATTTTTTGGGACCTACAACATAATTAGGGATAGGAAAATTTCGCTAGTTCAATGACCTTTATGCTAGACTCCACAATCCGTTGTATTGTCGAACCTCAGATGTTTGTTCATTGGCTGTTGCCCCAGTGTTACCCCACATTTGACATTACGGGATTCGCTTCTTGTTCCCTTGTAAGTAGGCTATTGGCGCGGCGTCGTCCAGGGCGTGTCTAATAAACTCTGATCCAATTGCAAAGTTAACTTCAGTGTACACGCGTTTGAAATCTGTCTTGTCCTGAAATGAAGCCGCGAATTTTTTCCTATCTCTAAACAAAATAAACGAAAACGTTTAAAGGAAATTTAACAATGTTAAATGTAAGCTGATATCTTAATCCGTTCGGTCACGCATTAATTTGTGAGTAGAAGTGTTGCAATCGTGTACTATTTTGGTGTTTGCTGTACTTGTGTCTACTGTTTATTTTACAAACTGCGAACAACGTGTTGCGTTATTAAAGACGTCACCATCATCCACTCATAAACAAGACGCTTGGTAACTTTAACAAAATAACCTTATCAGTTTAAAGACTCTCAAGCCATTGGGCACTGATTCCTCTCTGTGTACAGGACTGTGCATATGTATCCTTCATTTGCAACATGTCGTTGATCATGGACAAGGGGAATGATCAGGTTAAATATTCATAGCTTGCCATAAATCAAATATGCATATATTTCCTTATTTTAAGCAAATTTTAAAAATTGGATACGCATTTCATAGCACGGTTTTAAGGATTTCATGAGGTTGCTCATGGTAATTATTTTTTTCACTGTCGATTATCTCATTTCGGTAAGCGAGTTATTTTTTATTATTTGTATGTCCAAAAAAACAGTAGAATTGTGATTTTGGCATGACAATGCGCAAAAATTATTTTCATTGTAAAGTTTATTATGTGAGTAAATAATGTATAATATACTACTTGAACAGTATTTCGTACAAATGTAAAATAATACATTGAGATGATGGAAAATCGCGAAAAATTTTGCCAGCCGACATATCTTCTCTAACACTCCAACTAGATTATTCTTTCATGATTGGATGAACAAGGTTTCAAACATGGCTGTGTTGTTTGCAGACCAATCACGAACGTTCTGCTTTATAGTATCAGAATCCTCATTGGCCCTGTGAAATGAAGTAGTAGCGTCATACATCCATGGCGGCCAATAAGGAAAGAATACTGTCTGATGTGTGTACAGCACGTTTAATCCTAGCAATCAGTCAACTTTTCGCGTGATAAACCATCATCTCAAATATTTAGAGGCCCGGAGTTTTTCGCCGATTGAGTTGGCAGCAAGCTGGGCTGGACAGCCCTCAATGCACTCGTTATGTTATCGTTTGCTTATTGGTTGCTGTGATCAAGTGAGGCCTGTGTACAGGACTGTTGAACACTCACTCACACCACTGCTTCCTGCACATCACTAGCTCGCAGTTAAATGGGGCGTGTCTAAATAACTGTCACCCAATCACGACAATAGGAGAAAATAGCAACTGTTTGGAGTCCACCTAGCCTCCGAATGAATTCACGAAATACTCGTGGCTCTACTAATAATTAGGGACACCCGAATTTCGCAAAAATATTTTCGCACGTGCTAGACTTCAATTTCCTATGGGCATAACATCAGTATTGTTATGCTTATTGGCGACGTGTCTTTGTGAGAATTATTTTCCTATAGGCTGTTCACGGTAAAGTGAGCCCTTTTGAGGCCCTAGTTACTTTTTCCTTTCAGCAATTTTTTATCATTTAACTACGGTTTTAAATCAATGTTGCTATGTAAGAAATTAACAAAGCGTGTATATTCCACCGCACTCGGATGTTAAAGTCTAAGGTGAAAATAAAATATATTTACTGACTAGTATTTCAAATTAGGGGGGTTTCAAAAGTGATCACTTTACCGTGAATGGCCTACTTGACTGGCCAATGAGAATTAGGTAACTCCGCTGCTGTAAGTCTGTGATTCTCGGGCAGTCGTCTAAGACGCGTAACACTTAGATAAGTGAATCGTTGAAGTGGATCTGAGCTAAAGTGTTAGAAATACAACAGGAAGTGAAATCGTTTCGAGAATTGCGGGTGTCCCTACTAATAATACATGTTTTGACGAGAACCCTTAAAAATGTGCGGGCGAGGACAGCTGGCCAGAGTGGTCTATAGAGAGCGGACGAGTGAGCAGAAATAATTAGCCCGGTTGTCTTTAAAACCTCCCCGGCGACGGGTTTTACTACCAAATGTCCAGGAGGCGAAGCGAAGGAGCCGTGTTTGCCGGCAGTTCGCCGAGTGGGGATTAACACAGAGTCGCGGGTCGCTGGAGAACTTCTTCGCGACTCTGGAATTTCTCGCGTGCGAACTTCGCAGAGTGGAAACACGCAGCTGGGCGTTAAAAACTTGCGAACTCTTTCCATCCACCCTCCTCTAACCAGCCAACAGTCCTTCTTCCACCACGAAGTCGAGATACCCAATTTTCCCGATAACATTCCACGACCACTTGTATTCCATAACTGGAGAACTAAATAATTCGCCTATTCATTTTGAGACATACAAGAATTCAAAACACGTTTGTTTATATAACTTTAGCCGTTTCTCCAGACAGTGTTTGACATCTCCTGGAGAACGCTGACCCAGTCGTCACCTTCCACTGTGACTGTAGACAACCAATGTGTAGAGACCTACAAAATTAGAGTTATTATTTGGGGCCATGTTAAACTTGAATCACATGTACCTTTGTAATACGTTTGTCATTGGGCCATACTATATGTGACACACCCTGGGTGACTCTGCACCAATAAAGGAACACTTCACAATAGTGTGCCCCAATCACGTGTAGTTCAATCAGAGAGGGACTGACATCACATCTAAGTAGCAGCCAATGGAGAAACGACGCCAGGTCTAATACATACAGTACTGTGGAGTTCAGCCTGATGCCAAATAATAACGCGAATTTTGCATGCCCCTACCAATGTTCAGTTAATATCGGTATATTCATACATAAGACTGTAGAGTCTACCCTGCAGGTCATTGAACTCCCGAGTTATTTAGATCCCTATTCATAACACAGTAGCTCAGATGTGCTTTCACAATTTGATGGTTCTTGCGGTGCGCGACTTGGGTGTTCGCATGCGAATCACAGACGCACATCACTGAAGAGTGAGTGAAGAGATTTTTGCGGCTCTTAACATATATGTCTTGAGAGCCGATGAGGGTGAAGCGAGGCGAGTGTGGAGCAGCACCGAAATGAAGGGGTGGTGTAAACGGGAGATCCCCGAGAAAACCTGCCAACCAACGGCATCGTCCGGCACGATTCCCAGATGCGAAAATCCGGAGTAAACCGGCCGGGCATTGAACCCGGTTCGCCTTGGTGGAAGGCGAGCAGTCTAACCGCTCAGCCACAGTGCCCCCCCCTTTTTTATATAAATGAACTTATCTAATTCTGATTGGCCAGTCAAGTGGGAAACTGTTTAAAGGCTGTTCACGATGATGTGAGCACTTTTGAAATCAACAATGAAGTCACTGCTCCTACTTGAATGCTTTACCAGGTGCACTGAGAGTGAAATGTGCCCGGTAAAGTTGGTAACGACGGAGGGAAAGTAATTCCACGTCTTAACGTTGAATAAAAATTGTTAGGTGCAATTTGTGCAAACTTAAATTATTTCTTTCGTGTTCTGTTTTTTTTTAATGCATTTAAGTGTAATAATTAGGATATTAGTATAATATTTACTTTTCTGATAATTTCCCAGTTTCACTTGTGCGATGCATGACTAAAATCACGAGGCTCGTAGCAATGTTAATTCTACATAAGGCGGAAGAATACACAACGTGCATACAAATAGATCTCAAGCAGGGCTTTCAAAAGTGCTCATTTTATCGTGAACAGTCTATGCACAAATATATGCCGCCAACAAGCGAAATAAAACTGCTGGTATGCCGGTAATAGTGTTGAAATCTGTCTTGCGCGGATAGCTTCTCGTGGAATTCAGATGTCCCTACTCACAGGCAGCAAATGTAACTAACAATTCGGTTTGAAATGCTTCGACACTTCTAGGATTCCACAGATAGGGCCATCTGTTTTTCACGAAAAGATTTACGCGGAGGCTAGAATTAAATATCCTATGTGCAACTTGCAGCCTTCCTTTGGTTATTGGCCGCCTGACTCTGTGCGAAGACAGTGATTCGCGGGCAGACTGATAAGACGTGTAACAATTCAAATTATCCAATCACGAAAGTGATTCTAAACTAAAGTGATTTGGAACACAACTTTTCCTGATATCTTTTCGTGGAAAACAGGTACCCTTACATACGGCTGGTGATTTTGAGGTATTTGTATAATCAATACAGTGAATTTTTTGTATCTCTACTAGCAATTATTTGGACTCTAATTGCCAAATATATTTTTGTAACACTACAAATAAATACGAGTAGATTTCACAAAACCTTAGTGTGGAATGTGTCAAATCAACAAGCGTTTCGGACCTCAAGTTTATTATAAACATTGAGCTACATGAATAATTTTGTATGTTTTCTAAGATACTGTGCTGTAAATATGCTATATTTCAGCTTATACAGCTACAAGTAGAGACATGCACAATTCACGTTATTATTACGCATCAGGCCAATTTTGAAAGTCTCTAGATACAAGATAATCTTTGCCAACTAGATACCAAAGAATTATTTGCACCAAGTACAAAAATGTTTACTGTGTAAGAACACGGAAATTTTGCGCACTGTAATTTTAATTTATTTTTTTGCAATCTTACCATACCGGGATATAGAAATGATGACAACGTGCATTTGGTAAAAGGATTTCCCATGCATTTGTACGGCTATCACTACAACGGTTTCTAAAAACGTGAAATGTGTGTGAATAGTACTAAACTTGTAGGATTTACTAACATACAGTTACGGACAGCAGCGTTCGGGAACGTTCGGATTTCCTCGGCAACACGCATGTGCAGCGGGCTATATGACTGGTGCTTTCGTCGATCGTCGCATGTCTTCTGTCAGCTGTACGAAAATATGTTAGCCATTTTATCTGGTGTTTGTAGTGTTTTGAAGATTGACGAAGTAGTTGTTATTTTCATAAATTTCCGGATTCCTTATAGCTAGGTTACTAACAATTTATACATTTAATCTTTCCGTAAAAAACTCACCTCTTTCTAGTCGTAGAAATGTTCAATGCATGTTAGAATGTAGGAACATATGTGGCTTCAGTTTTTATATGGTTAGGTGTTGTAAATTACGTTAATTGTACATTTGTAAAGGCTTGGCCACTGTTTGGATTGGGTGACAAATGTGTAAAAGAAGAATAAAATTTTGTTAAAATTTCACGTTCGTCCCCCCCCCCCCCCCCACAACAACACTCTTACTGAATTTCGGAAGCTGAAGAAAGCACAAAGAAAATTATATCTTAGAAACAGTAAAATCACAACAAAAAAAACATAATTGTAATACCTGGAAAACACACAGATCTGTATAATTATTTGTGATTTCTCAATGTACAGCAGCTAAACTTTACCTTAATTTGTTTGGGATACTGAGTTTGTTTATTCAAAATAACCTTATATAAAAGTATTCTAATATAGTTGGGGAATCATAATGTTTGTGTATAACCTTTCTGGTATTCCCAGAAAAATTTCTTTACTGTAACATAACAATTAAAAAATCATAAAATATATTTTAAAAATTTAGCAGCACAGCATATAATGTGAGTATTGATTAGTTGTTGCAATATGTGCCATATTTTGTTGAAAGGAATTAGTTATTTTTCCCCCACTTCCAGAAAAACTCCATTCAAAATACAGTTATTGCAGTTACAATTAATGACGAACAGTATTAGTGAACACTAAAAATTACAATTTTTTAAATCATAACAATAAGCTCTGGCTTAGTGATTTGGCCTGTAGCTACTATTGTTAATTAAGAACTAGGCAATGAGCAAATAAATTACGATGAAAATTTTAAAATAGGCAAATATTTCAAATTGCCAAATGGGCTGTTTTTGTAGCTCCTGTACACTACATAATTCCTTCAAATGTCCCAATAACCTAAAATTGTCTCTTAAATAGCAATCTGTAGTACAAGTATAGCCCAGATCTGTCATTTATTTTAGTGTAACCGTTTTCATTGTGTATACAAAGTTTGAGAATAACCGGTACCTAATTAATTGAGACCCGGAAATTTCGCGGATTCATTTGGCAGGAAGGTAGACTCCACAATCATTTATGTACTCGAACTTCAGTAGGTTGTTCATTGGCTGATATTCCAGTTTTACCCCAGACCCAGTAGCAGGGGAGTCGGTCATCTTTTCCTTGCTGATTAGTTACTGGCTGAAATGCGTCCAGTGCGTGGATAACAAACTACGATTCAATTGAATACAAAGTAAATTGTACATCTGGCCTGTTTGAATTTTAGCTTGTCCTCAAATGAATTCACGAAATACCCGGGTCACTACTAATGAATAATCATAAGATAAATACACAAACCTCAAGTTATGGGGACCGCGGTGGCTCAGCGACCAGATTGCTCGCCTTCCACCATGGCGAACGGGGTTCAATCCCCGGCATGGTCACTGCCGGATTTTCACAAGAGGGAATCGTGCCGGACGATGCCGCTGGTCGGCGGGTTTTCTCGGGGATCTCCAGTTTCCCCGCCCTTTCATTCCTGCTCCATACTCCCCTCAATCAACCTTATCGGCTCTCAAGACCTCGATGTTAAGAGCCGGCCAAATCTCTTCACTCACTCAGGTTATGCTGTATGTAATTATGAAGATTTAGATATGCTTCTATGGCCTTTTTGGGATCTTCCAAATTCTCAAACGATGTGATTGTGTGTTAATTTGAAACAATCAAAAATCAGCATAGCAGTTTGGGCTGGGAAGATCAGCAAATATCTGAGGTAAACACATTACAAAAATTTGAAACATTTTGGACAAGCTTGTATTACAATATCGCTTTACACAATATTATTTATGAGAATTCCACAATAAAATCCTGTTATCATACTGTACTCTGTTTTATGTATGTGTAGTAAATTTTGAAAGTTCTTGAAATGTACACATAATGTAATTAGGTTTAGTAAGTGTTTCTCTACCACAACTATCAGCTGTTTTGCTCTCTGTAAATCAACAATGTTTGTGAGAAGCTTCAGTTACAATTTTTAAAACAAGGTAGGCCTACTTGTTAAAAACTACATACATACATACATAGTTTACAACTTTAATATGCATATGAATTGAATACATATTTGGTAACCAGAGGAGTAAATCTCTTGAAAATGATTTATGACTGTTAAAATATAATTCAAGACAGAATTGTAATTATTATCAAAGTATAAAGATACAAATTTCAAATTTTCTTACAATATTTTTGTATTATTTTTACCAACATGGCAACATACATCCAGCAACTAATCACGTGACATAATGCTGATCGAATGGAAGCATGTGCTGTTTACGTACCTACACGCTGTACATATTGGTCAAAGGCACTGTAAAATGTCATGTTGTATTTACTTGAATAAGATAATGCCATTGCGACTATGTTCACTGACATCTATAACAAGTAACACATTAAGTAAAATATTAATTTTTGTCTGCAAACATGATATATCAGAGAATGGTCATTGCAATGCCCATTGTTACATCAAGATAGTGAATACAGTTATTGTATGAATGTACACTGTCAGGAAAACTATTCACGGCCCATTACAAGTACATTGTGTGCTTCTTGAGTGAGATACTGTCATTTGAGGTACGGTGTTTGGTTTTTTATATATAGTCTGCTTTTGTAAATAGTTGCCAGCTTTTAATTTTTGAATTGAATAATGATTTATTGCACACTGTTACCCACATTTTCCTATATTTGAAAACATTTATTAGTTGAGTTCATCTTACGTGATTATGTAACACTTGAATAAAGTGTGTGTGAATTCTTCAGAAAAGGGGTTTTTCGGAGATAAAAAAAAAGAAAAAACTACTCATAAAATGGTATATATCGACATTACTTTTCACTAGAGACCCGAGAATTTCGTGAATTCATTTCTAGACAAGTTGGAATTCACGCACGTGTACATTCATGTTACTTTTTTAATTGGTCGACGGGTTTTTTGACACCTCCTGGAGATAAATAAGCCCATAAAAACATGCAAGAAATTGTGCGCCCAACCAACGCCTTTTACTGCCACAACAATCAACCAATAAACAGTTTATAACTATATGAGAGTATAACTTATACGACTATGATGTCTAGTATACAGGTCATTGAACTCGCGAATTTCTCGGGTCTCTACTTATCACACAGAACACGATTTACTAGGGGCATCACAATATTCGCATTACATACTACCAAATGCGTCTAGACCCGAAGAATTCGCGGATTCATTTTGAGACAAGCTAGAATTCATAACACGTGTGTTTGTATAACTTCAGTCATTGGTACACACGGTGTTTGACATCTCCTGGCGACCGTTGGCCCAATCGTTGCCTTCCACTGCGACAGCAGACAGCCAATGTGCAGTTAATAAAGGCATATTTGTACATAAGACTGCAGAGTCTACCTTGCAGATCATTAAACTCGCGAATTCTTCAGGTCTCTACCTATGAGCTGTAGGCTATATATTCCGCTACATTAAGGTAATATTTTTCATTTTGTTGGAATTTGGTTATCTGAGAGAGGTTTCGAAATGTTCCCCCTTAATGCAGTTGTTAGTTTGCAAATCATTATAGTTTTCAAAATACAACATTCAAATTCTGACACAGGAGTGTTATATGAATGTTAAAAGTGTTGAATTAGAGTCTAAGCGCGGCATACTGCATTTGTGTTACAAGTTACGAAAGGAACAAAAACTACTTTTCCTCTACAGTTAATGGTTTAAACTATTTATTAAATGAATGTTAACAAGTCGCTTGAATGATCAAAAATATGTTTGCGACAAGTGTGATCCCTATTTTCAACCAAATTCAGAGTGCCAATACGGTCTTACCTGTCTATAAATCGCACTCATACTGAATCAGTATGTTCTGCACGCCATAGAGATTGCATTAAATGCAATTTTTCTGTAAAAAATATTTAGGAGTTAAGCCTAGTGTGCTGCAGAATTAGGGAAATTAAGATTTTTGAGAGTTATATTTTGAAAAATATAATGATTTGACAACTAATAACTGCATTAAGGGGGCACTTTTCGAAAGCTCTTTCAGATAATCAAATTTAAAAAAAAATGTAAATTATCAACTTTATATGAACCAACATTTTGCAGACTGGTGCCGCCATTTTCCTAGTGTGTGCCTACTGTTGTTTGTGGTATAAACTGCTGTTTCACCTCTGTATTCTTTTTTACTCTGTAGCTCCTTCATTCGTCATTACCCGCAGTAGCAACATTTTGTTGGGTCACCGTGGACCTAACCTTAGGCTCTACCGTTGGGCCAACGTTGATATATTACGTTTGCTAACGCCGAAGTGTCACGCGGGCTTAAGTTGACCCAACATGACTTATATGTTTGTTCCCAAATGAAATACAACGTTGACACAACATAATGCTATATGGTTATGTGCACAATTTTAAGATTAGCTACTGTGTTTTTCTTTCAGAAATACATTCACTCCGTCATTTTCCAACTAAAGATTTACTAACATGTTTAGACGTTGCTTGTATGGTGGCAAGATGAGTTATTGCGTGCATAATGCAAACCAATAAACAACAGTCTGCCAACGCTGGTCGCCAGTATTTAAATAAGTTTTAACCACTAACTAAAAATTAGAAAAAAACAGTTAACCCAATTGGTATTCGTTGCTTTTATTTTAATATTATTATCTAAAAATGTTCTTGGTTGATGTGTGATTCAAACTCGCGCCCTCTAATGGACCCATCGCAAAAAAAAAACATGTGGTCTTTGTTATGTCATTTGCTCTTTTTAGTGACAATGTTGTCTCTAAATATTTTCGTGGTAGCAAATTTTTGTTGGCATTTTCAGTTGTGCCAATGTCGTATTAATGTATGTGCTCCAGCCCAACATAGGTATAGCGAAACTTTGAAACCAAGCGCCAACGTTGGGCCACGCAGGTTGCTCCTGGGGTACGGAATGCGTTTCTATACATTAACCACTTTACATATCATCCCGAGTATAATCGTTCACGTCTTGAATATTGCAGAAATAATGGTCGGTGCTGTGCGATTCCAGAAGCTAGCACCAGTACAGACATCGTCTTTTCATGGGCAATGCTTAGAGACCCGAGAATTTCGCGGGTTCATTTCTAGACAAGTTGGAATTCACACACATGTATGTTCATGTTACGTTTGTAATTAGTCGATGTGTTTTTTGACACCTCATGCGCCCAACCACCGCCTTTCACTTCCACAACAATCAATTAATAAACCGTTGGTATCTGTATGAGAGTATATCAGAATGTAAAGTCTAGCCTACAGGTCATTGAACTCGCGGATTTATCATGTCTTTACTTATAAGAAATTTGTATGTACATTTCGCACCAAACATTTCACCTTGACACACCTGGAAGGAAATACTAACGTGCTCGTCAAGGGGTTAATTCTAAATTTCCGTAGAAATTGCCGCGAATATACGGACGTGTTTAACAGTGTAAACAAAGGCTGTAAGGGAATGCTGCATAGACACGCGAGGTCAGTGAACGACTGTCGTGTGTGTTCTGCAGGAGGGCCGGCATTGGCGATCTCACCGAAGCAGATTATCCCACGAGGAGATACGTCAGACCCGCGCATTGTTCTCGCCGCCAGGAGATTGCCCCGTCCACCACAGTTCTTTGCGCTGAGGGGAGAGAGGAAAGGCTGTACACAATGACCCCTCCCTCCTCTCGAACATCTCATTCCGGCAAGCTCCCGCGGCCAGGTTGACCTCGACGTTCAACGGTTCCGCCGATGCATCGTCATTCTCCGGCCTAGATAGAGACGGCGACTATCGACTGAGAACCACTATCGATAGGGACACCTGAATTTCGCAAAAATATTTCACGACCAGATGTATTTCATAACTAGAGACCTGAAGATTTCGCGTATTCATTTTGAGACAAGTTATAATTCAAAACACATGTGTTAATATAACTTTAGCCATTGGTACGCACGGTGTTTGACACCTCCTGGAGAACCCTGGCCCAATCGTAGACTTCCAATGAGACAGCAGACAACCGATGCGCACTTTATATCGGCATATTTGCACATATTTCTGTTGAGTCTAGTCTGCAGGTCATTGAACTCGAGAATTTTTGAGGTCTCTATTCATAACACTTAAGCTCAGATCCACTTTCGTGATAGGATCGTTTCCATGTTACCCTTCTTAGGTGTATGCCCGCGAATCAACTATGCACAGTATTGAAATTACTTAATTCTGATTGTCCAGTTGAGTAGCAAAAGATCTTCTAACAGAGACACACCGCCAATAAGCAAAAGAAAATAGTTGATATGCCCGTATGGTATTGAAATCTAGCATGTGCGGAAATCTTTCCGCAAAATTCGGGCGTCCCTAACTATTGACTACTCTTACGATAGTAGCTTCAAACTATCGACTGCAATGCCGAATGTCTTCAGGCGAAAGCATCCTTTACATCGTAATTAATCAATGGTTCCATGAAATTGCTATCGATTGTTTGTAGTCCAAAATTTAAGAGTGAGTGAGTGAAGAGATTTGGGCTACTCTTAACATCGAGGTCTTGAGAGCCGATATGGGTGAAGCGACTTGAGTACGCAGCAGCGCCGGAATGAAAGGGCAGGAGAAACGGGAGTTCCCAAAAAACCCGCTGATCGGTGACATCGTCTTGCACGATTCTCCCAAATTTTAGAAGTGCAAATTGGCACTGGTACATTCTCGAACAAAAAAAAAACTGAATTGCTAAATAATTATAAATCCTTGTTATGGGACTCACAACAGTAAATTTTATATTTTTCAATGAATGTATTTTTGAGCTATTAGTTAATTTTATGTGCCCACTCTCTTAGAGCCCATGTGGAATACCCGGTTTTTTGCGAAAATGATTTCCACTCACGCTAGATTTCTATACGCTCTCGGCATATCAGCAGCATTCGTGTGCTTATTAATTATGTATCTTTAGGAGAAGACATTTGATTACTTGGCTGGCCAATCATAATCAGGTTACTACAACACTTTACGCCTATCATTCGAGGGCAGACACCTATAAAGAGTTTCACGTAAATCGTCCAATCACCAAAGTTTGAATGAGCTAAACTGTTGAGAAATACAATTCGCCACGAACTATTTTCGCGAAAATCGGTTGGCCATAGCGACAACCATCGCCGCCTGCCAGACAAAAGAAATTATAAAGTATTAATAAACTATTAGTAGGGCACCTGTTTATCGCGAAAGATTTCAGGACACTGTGTTTTCAGAACACTTTAGTTCAGAACCACTTTCGTTATAGAGTCAATTGAATTGTTACGAGTCTTATCTGCCTGACCGTGAATCATGTAGTCAAAAATCTCTCCCGTATTATTTATTCACAGATAGAACTTATTTGAAATTTTTTTTGTTTAAACACTCAGAAATTTCTCTCGTGTGTTAACTATACGTCGTTTTCTCTTTCTGTTTGATTACTATTATCACTTCATCACCTCTCTCCCAACACCGTCTACGAGCAATATCACTACCAACCCAAAAATTTACACTTATGCCACTCTTGCACAAAACTCACCACATACCCTGTTCCAAACACGCCTCACCTCATCGGGTGCCTGAGCTCCAAGGGCGAGGACGTATCAGAGCTGCTCCTTACCCAAAAAGAAAGAGAGAAAATAATAAATGTTTCCCTTAGCACACCTTTGCACAAAACTATTCACTTATCAATTCACATTTAAAAAATCGATCGGATTAAGAATTAATCCCATTGTATTACATTTTATCGGATTAAATCGGACTAAGGATTAACCCTTTTAATCAATTTGATATCAAAGTGTTAATCCGATTAATCAAAAGTGAAGTAGAACTCACTCACTCATGTAACATAACTCTTCACACAAATACTAAAGGGAGGCTGCAAGTGTGCACATAGGATATTGAAGTCCAGCCTATGTGTAAATCTTTTCGCGAAAAACTGGTGGCCCTACCTATGTATTAATAGGGCCTACCAAAGTACCTATTACTCGTTAGCCAAATTTGGAAGGAATTGGCTGATTGTTTCCCGAGATATAACATTAAACCTTTATTTTCAAATCATGCTATCTTACAAAATGGCTTACAAAAAACTATGCATTGACACATTTGAGGCGTGTAAAAGATAATGTTAGTATAGAAGTTTTGGTCAGATTTAGACAAACAGCATGGTAGATATTGAAAAAATAATAATAATTTGGTAGCCGCCAGTTTAAAAATAACTGCCTTATCCGTTAAAATTGCTTATACGTACATGGCCTAAAGTAGCATTATTTATTCGTCTAATTTGGCAGCAAACGTTTGAGTAGTTACCGAGATGTAACATTAAAATTTATTTTTCATGTTTGCACTATTTTACCAAATGTGAGGTTAACATCATTATCACTATTCATTCCATACATCACGCACTTTCAACGTACTAAATTTGGTTTAAATCGGCTAAATGGTTCCCGAAAAATATTAGCGGTATTTTCTAAAATGGCGGAGTAATTCCATTACCGCTTTTTAAATGCAATTCTTATATAATGCACTGTCATTACCTCAAATTCGGTTAAAATCAGGGTATTTGTCCCCAAAATATAACATAGTTGACTAAAATGTCAAAATTGCGCCATTTTGAAAATAATTACCGGGTGTGATCAAAAACTATAAAAGTCAGATCTCCTTCCTCAATACTATATGTGGAATTAGTTTGGTCAAATTCGGTTGTCGAGTTTAAAGATTTTCATGTTTTGCCACGGGGAAGAGGGGTAGTGCATTAGACAACCAGATGATCGCATTAGCTTATATTTCACTAAGAAAGTAGGCTAAAAATTACTATTTAGCCATTTGTTTTACGTTTCTGTTGTATTAAAATTAATAATGTTATCGAGTTAATAATGTCAAACATTTAAAAAGTCTTAATTTATTACCACGCAAATAGGTATAATGTTCTAGTGTTAATGTTAACAAATCCTCTAACTAATTTTGCCTCAAAAATATATTACGCTAAAACTAACAGCAATAACAAAATATTTCTGATAATACGACATTAAAGTATTGTCAAGCCAGCACCAGTCTACACTGACTTAACATCGTACACTGACGGCTACTAGAGCACAGCGATAGACTGGTAAAAGTAAATAACTACATTTAAATTTTGAAACATAGAATGAAAACTAAACGGAACTTGGGTCAGCTTTCAAACCTTTTATAGCAGTTCACGTGTGCCAAATATGCATACATTTCTAGAGAATAGAATATTTCCATATAACGAAAGTGCTCTGCAGTTTGTTGTTATATGTTGTGAATGGCAACAATATGAAAGAAGTCGCGCATTTTAAAGCAGAGTAATTGCCAGAGCGATGGATTCCGAAAAGTGAGATTCGTAACGCACGCACGAGATGCACTCTATTCTCTCCCACCTCCACCCATTTCCTTTTTTCCCGTCAAAAGTCTTAAATTTTTCTTTATGGGTAACATTAATTTTTGTGAAAAAATAAGTGTACATAGCTCCCTAACTGACACATTAATTTTCCATTCCAGCTGTTGCAAATAAAGAAATTCTAGATCTGGCAAGTACTGATGAATTTCTTGTAATAACTTATGATTAGAGCGCCGAGTATTTGGTGGATTGAGTTGGCAGCAAGCTAGGCTGGACAGTCCTCTATACGCTCGAGACATTATCGTTTACTTATTGGTTGCTGTGATCAAGTTAGGCTCTGTACAGGTTTCTTAAACACTCACTCACACTACTGCTTCCTGGTTATTACTGGCTCGCAGTTAAATGGGGCTTGCCTAAAGAACTTTCGTCCAATCACAATATTAGGAGGAAACAACAAGTGTTGGGAGTCTCTCTAGTCTCCGAATGAATTCGCGAAATAATCGTGGCTCAACTTATGATTGAACCTACGTAAATTCTTTCCATTGGCATAGGGTACTCTTTTTATTCCTAAAATACCTTATTCTAAGTGTTATGTGAAGTTAAGGCCCGAAGGTAGGGCGGGATTTTATTACGTTTCAGGGATAGCACCTAACGCTTACTAGGAAGGAAAATCATGCAAGGAGACATCCATCGCGGCAATGAGGGATTGGGCAGCCATGGCCTGCACTTTGGGACCATGACTACTTCCATAAGTGTACTTAGAGCTAGTCTTGATTATGAAGAGCAAGGGATAAACCGTCAAGAGAGACATAATAACCCTTGCAACAGAGAAGTAAAAATTCAAAAATTATTTCACGAATTAAATTAAATAGAATGCTACAGGAGACAGAGTATTTGGAAAACATGCACTTAGTTAATACAGTTGGAAAGACTAGTAGAGAGGACGCGGGAGCTTTGTTTATTCTTAACTTAATGCCGACAGTAACCAGAGAGGTGTTTGGGCGCCTCTCTGGTGGGAGAAGTGACGCTATTGGGCCTCTTCCTCCCGATCTCTTCTGTGAACCTGAAAATTAAAGGAGCGAAAGTGAGCTGCCAGTAAGTGTCAGCTGGGCTGGCTCTTACTGGTTTTTACTGGAACGTTAAAAGACGGCAAGGACCTGTGGACAAAAGGACAAATTAATCTAACCTAAATGACCTATAATACTATCCTAAATATAACAAATAGTAGCATATGTCCTCGGGGACATATGTATTAAAAATAATGCTGTGCTACCTTACAGCGGCCAGTCTCTGTAGCCATAGGCTGTGACAAAGCATATCTACTGCCTTATGCTGTAAGTGCACTGACCTTCGCTGTGTAAGGGGGGGGGGGAGAGAATTGACTTATAAGGTGGAGGTCTCTCACCAATTGAATTATCGAACCACACGACACTGCAAACCTCTACGTCTCGGCAGAGGCGGCCTTGGGATCAGCTGCAGCACAGGGCCAAGCATACTAGCAACTGGCTAGGATGAGAGGTTAAGTCTACGTTAACCTATAATATCCTAAATAAAAATATTTAAAGTGAAGTGTATAGTTAATTAACCTAGACTGAGCTGTCCGTTCGCGGCTGCTCAGGTTAAACTAATGTTTCGATATAAAAGGCTGCGCAGGGTGTATAATGATTGGAAAGGCAGTGTGTTACACGCAGGGCTAAGGGGGCCTGTGGGCTATAGCTTTGGGTCTCATCGATATCATAGTCCCCTATGACAGTGATGAGAGGATTGGCATGCTCGTTAAGAGATTTAGAAAAGGCTTGGGCCTGCTTGAGAACTACATCTTGCAGCAGTTCTTGTTTGAGTTCTGCACGCAAGATTCTGAAGGGAATGTAACATGGTGCATGAGCAGCCAATCTGAGGCATTTATTCTGCACCACTTGTAAAGAATTTAAGCGAGTGGGAGCACAGTAAGCCCATGCAGGGGAAGCATATGTGATGATGGGTCAAACCAAAGACTGGTATAATTGTATCCCATTTTTCACTGATAATCCGGAGCTGAGATTTAGTAGGGGATACAGTGCAGACAGGCGGGTATATGCGAGGTTACGCTTAGCCTCCACATGGTGACGCCATGTAGACTTACTGTCCATGATAAGGCCGAGGTACTTAACTTCATCATTGAAAGGAATATTTTCCCTAAAGAGGGCTAGCTGCAAATTATGGGGAATAATACGGCGACGCGTGAAGGTTACAGTCTCGCTCTTATCCACATAATTTAATGCGCCATTGACGAAAATAATTTTCGAAGTATTTGAGTTGAGCCTGGAGTCGCTGAATTACAAGTTCAGCTTTGCGTGAGTGGGTGTAGATGACTGTGTCATCTACACCCATGGTAATAAGTTCGTTTATTGGGGGGGGGGGGGGTTATAGGGCACACGCCGTAACCGATAACAACAATTACTTGTACTAGCAGCAACCTATAGACATAACCAGGAATACGATGCCGCCTGTTTTGGTGGTAATTTCTGACCTTGTACAGCACTGACCACGACTTTATCAATTTTGCAACACGTCAAACGTGAACGAGTATAGTTACTCGGAATAATATGTAAAGCGGTTAATTTATTTTAGATCGGAACGTTGTTTTTTAAGAATTTAAATTTAAAAAAATTTAACACAAGCGTTAAAATCAATCCTACTCAAAATAATTTTGCCGCAGCAAAAACGCCATCTTAATATTTACAGTGTAGTTATGAGGAAACGTTGTTTCAAGCAGTTTTTAATATTACATTTACTTTGATATCATTGTATTACATTATAGGCTGTTCGCGGTAAAGTGAGAACTTTTAATGCCCTAGTTTCTTTTTTCCTATCAACCATTTTTTATCCTTCCTCCAAATTTTAAAATTAATATTGCCATGCAAGTAGTGACACCCGAAATTCGCGAAAAGATTTCCGCACATGCTAGATTTCAATACTATACTTGCGTACCAGAAGTTTTCTTTTGCTTGTTGGTGACGTGCCTTTGTGAGAAGACATTTTCCTGTCTGACGGTCCAATCACAACTAGGTAACTTTAATCCTGCTTATCAGTGATTCGCGCGCTGAAAATTAAGACGCGTAACACGAAAGCCATCCATTCACGAAGGTGCATCTGAGCTAAAGTGTTATTAAGTAGAACTGGTCATGAAATTTTTTCGCGAAAATCTTGTGGTTCTACATGTAAGTAATAAAAATAGTGTATATATTTCAATGGACTCTAAAATTAACGTCTAAGGCAACGTTACAATTATTTTATTGACTATTATTACAAATGAGAGGGCTTCAAAAAGTTCTCACTTAACCGTGAACTGCCTTTAGGTGATTGTTAGAAACCCCGAGAAATTCGCGAGTTCAGTGACCTGTAGGCTAGACTTCACAATCTTATAGAATCCCACACAGATATCAACTGTTTATTGGTTGATTGTTGTGGCAGTAAAATGCGGTGGTTGAGCGCACAATTTATTGCATGTTTGTTATTGGCTTATTTATCTACAAGATGTGTCAAAAAACACGTCGACAAATTACAAACGTAACATAAAAGTAAAGGCTGTTCAAGATAAAGTGAGCATTTTTGAAATCACACAAAAAATGTCACTGCCCTTGCGTACACATATTTCGACGGGCTCACCAGGTGCAATATGCCCAGTAAATTTGGTAACGATGGATGGGAAGTAGTTCCATATTTAACGTCGAATAAAAAGTGTCATGTAACCATTAAAAAAAATTATTTTTCTTTCTGGTTTTTTAATGCTTCTGAAGTGTAAAAATATTCAGCTGTGTAAAATATTTATTTTCCTAATAATTTCACAGTTTCACTTGACCGACGCATGAATAAAGTGATGAGGTCCACTACAATGTTGATTTTACATAAGACGGAAGAATATATAACGTGCATACAAGTAGATATTAAGTAGGGCTTTCAAAAGTGTTCAGATTACCGTGAACAGCATTTACATGTTTGTGAATTCCAACTTGTCTAGAAATAAAACCACGAAATTCTCGGGTCCCTAGTGATTATTAACTTAAGGGGATTGCCTTCTATCCGTCAGAAATGTGTCGCGGTGTGTTGGCAGATCCGTTTTATTTTGACGAAACTATTCCACGTGCGCCCGATGTGCTAATTTACGAAAAGAAAACAAACTTCACAAGATGACGGAATGTCGCTTTCATGACACTACGCACGTTAGAACCACTATTTCCAAGCCCTCAAACATAGATAAAAACAGGCTTTTCAGACTGCCGTATGCCAAAATGTGCTGACCGGATATACGTGAAAATCAGATACAATCCAGCATTGAACTTAGCAAAAGACTTTCCATCAGTAAAATAATATGGTCACCGCTTAAAGCCCCATAGAAAAAAAAACGGTTTGACAAAAAAGCTTGCGCGCTAGTTTAGTGCTTCGCACATAATGGCGATGCTGCATTTGATGCGCGTGCCAGTGTCGCCCTTAGCGTTCGCTCGCTCCTGTGCCATGTCGCGTCAGGTAGGCGGCCCCCTTAACTGGTAACGTGAACCCGCAGTGATGGGGCGTAATGTCTGGCTAGCTGTGGGCCGGCGAATACGGCCTGCCACTTGCACGTGGCGAAGCGCTTTCCCACAGCGAAGCCCTGGTCACACTTGTAATTTGTGACCTCCGAGCCCACAATCACGCGCTTTCGACTGCACTGTAATCAGGCCGAGCCGTCATTTTTACGCCCCTCTCCCTGCATCAAAGTGCTATCCAGAACCTTAATTTAAGAGGAGGGGGGGGGGAATTCTTTGCCGGTAAATTATTTACATGTACGTTACAACCTTTAGGGACATTGTTCATAAATTTTACCCGCGACAAGACTTATTCGATTGAAGGCAACTTCGGTCGACCCACTACAGAAATATGTCTTTCAAGCCTTTTCCTTCACTTTCGTGAAGCACGATGAGAAACGGAACAATCTGCGGTGTGCGACGGTGTACTACGTTCAGTGAACGAACGAAACTTGCTGTGTGACATTAATAGTGAAAAAAATAGAACATTTAGAAAGCAAACATAACTCATATTAGTATTATGCAAATTCGCGGTCTTATGGGTATAAAGAAAAACATCATTGGTTATAAATTTTAATTTAAACATTAGAGCGAGTGAGTGAGTGAAGAGATTTGGACGGCTCTTAACATCGAGGTCTTGAGAGCAGGCAAGGGTGATTGAGGTGAGTATGGAGTATCACAGGAATGAAGGGGCGGGTGAATCGGGAGATCCCCGAGAAAACCCGCCTACCAACGTCATCGTCCGGCACTATTCCCAAATGCGAAAATCCGGAGTGAACCGGTCGGGGATTTTACCCGGATCGCCTTGGTGAGAGGCGAGCATGAGAACCGCTCAGCCACCGAGGCCCCTTAAACATTAGATTCGCGAAACTTTTGCCAGTGTTATAAATATTTTTATTCATTCTGTGTCAATTTATTTGTGACCCTGCGTGTATCACAGACTTTCAGTACCCTAGTAACTTACTTCCCATTGGCCCAGTCGAATACCACACTGTCTTCACAGCGTACATGTATAAACTGTTTATTGGTTGATTGTTGTGGTAGTAAAAGGCGGTGGTTGGGAGCACAATTTATTGCATATTTGTTATTGGCTCATTTATCTCCAGGAGGTGTCAAAAACACGTCGAGCAATTACAAACTTAACATGAACGTGCAAGTGTGTGAATTTCAACTTGTCTAGAAATGAACCCGCGAAATTCTTCGGACTTTAGTTATAAGCTATAACCATTCGATATACTGATCATTAGTTGTACTACAAGTAAGAATATTGCCTTTTTTCTGGAACGAAGACATTTTTTCAAAAAGAATTTGAAAGTTGTCGTATAATAAAATACTTAAGGTCTAATGCTTGTCGTAAGGGAAATTACTTTTGGAGAAGGGACAGCTAAATTACTTTTTTTCGAGAAAGTATTGTAGGCCTGGTAATGTGTTCTCGGATATATTGTGTAATTCTCTCGTTATCAACAGATCTTTTATGTACATGAAAATTATTTTTGTATACTATTTGCCATCTCATGATTCACACCTACTATACAAGCATTTACATAGATAAATGTTACATGTTATTATTTTTCCGTAAACATACTATATGACTAAAATTATAACTATGAATGGATCTAAGATTTTTTCACAACCTTGAATACTGAAGTTTGGTATGCTTTCAATGTTAGCATATCTCAAGTTTTTCATTGTAAGGAAATAAAATAATATAAACGAAAAATGGGGTAAAAAAATACGAAGGGGAGAGAGCGAAGGGAATTTTGTTTCATAAGCCGTTTTATGGAAATAATGCAGGCGATAAGTCCAATATCCCTTGTATGACTACTGTTATATATCGTAACACTTATTTTCATTGTATTTAGTGTCATATGAGTTCGTTTTTGTTTTCATACCTGCCTGTTTCCTTAACTTATTTGTATTTTGTTTCTTGTCATTTTCTATGCTATTGCTGTCTTCCCATATTATTATGCTACTAAATGCTGTTCACGTTAAAGTGAGCGGTTTTGAAATATATATTTTTTCCATTTGCCTGTTTAGTGAAAAAAATAGATTATTATTCATTTCTGTTTAAGACTTTATTTTCTTTATTTTTAACTAACATCTTTGATTAATTTAGCGCCAGACAGCTGTAACATTGTGTGGGAAAAAAAGGATAATTATTTTTTCTGTTTATTATTTTATAGTTTTTTCATATCGTTGGAGAAATATAATTAACTTGTAATTTTAACGAAATTTACGGCGCTCAAGAAACGTGAGAAACTAAACTGAAAATATTTCCGCAGAACTAGGACCGAAGGAACAAGAAATTTGATACGGAGGAAAAGGTTTTAATGAAGGTTCCGACGAAATCAGTGGCACCTCTGTTTTATGGACCGGCTGCAAAATTATTTTAGAACGAAACTTCAAAGAACAGTAAAATAGAGGTGAAAATTTTATTTTCCGAATGGGCGATGATGGTAAAAATATTATTTATTGCTTGCTTGCTTTCCTTCTTCTTCTTTAATTAGCCCACTGTTCGCCACATTCCAACCCTTTTCCCGTTCTCTGGGTGCGAATATCGCCTGGTGAAAAGGCGTGTGTAACGTCATAAAAAGAGGTAAAAACGTGCTTACTTGTTACGCTGAGCGTGGTAGTACGAACATAATACTGCTTTGGAAAAATATATTTATTACGAGCCTTTCTCTCTTAGTCGTGTAAGAAATGGACACCTGGTGAAAAACCTGATATTTCGATACCACGATAAAAAAATTAACAACAACCACAAAAATGTTCGGTGTAACATGACGCAATGGTGAATCCCGGTAGAGATTCGGCTTTCATTCGGCACGGTCTCGGGCTTCTGAAATACTTGGTATGACTCAGTATTCATAAGTTAATTCAAACCACATTTTGGGCACAAATCATCTTGTATTACACTCAATAGGCAGTCGCATGATAAATACTGTTATGGCTGTTCACGGTAAAGTAAGCACTTTTGAGGCATTAGTTACTTTTTCTTTTCAGCCAATTCTTAATCTTCAATCACCTTATAAAATTAATATTTGATGTAAGTAAATAAATGCAGTGTATATATTCCATTGGGCTCTGTAATTCACTTCTGAGGCCAAAATAAAATATATTTATTGAGTACCATTCCTAATGAGAGAGCTTTACCGTGAATAGCCTATAATTAGTATTGCCAGTGTAACATATATGCAATTTAGGTCATGTTAGGGGAATTACTGTATCCTGAAAACACAGAGACACTTTAAAAATATATATACATATCATAAAGCGCTGGTAAATTCTGAATGATAAGTTCATATATAGGCCTACAGATTGATAAAAAATTACACCAAAAAATTCATTTACATTAAAATATGTGAACTATATGATACATGTGTATATATATATATATATATATATATATATATATATATATATATATATATATGTATGTGTGTGTGTGTGTGTGTGTGTGTGTGTGGATTTGTTACCTATATCTCATGCGTATACATAATAATTTGTTACAAAACACTACTACAGAAGGACCGGCATCTCTCTGAATTATTTAATGCTACTTAAGGAAGATACGAAAGTACTAAAAACTTAGTTGATGCGGTCAGTTCCCAGAACATGTCTCTGAAACTACTCGATTTGCCGTACGATGTACGCGATTGATGTTTTTTGCGTAACGAAATATTTATACACCACATTATCCAATATACATTAAAGGTCGCCTCGTTATTGGAAGACTTAGAGCAATGTATTTGTAATTAAAAAAATCAGCACGCTCAAGCAAAAGGTATGTGTTTATGCCACGAACGATGTCAGTGACTATCAACATGGCACAACGCCGTTCGCCAATCAGCGCCTCTTGAAGTACTTTCCAGTTGAAATCCCAAGAAAAAACAGGGAACATTTCGCAGCACGCATAACCAATCAGAGAACGACTTTGCCCACATCAAAGGGACTGCCAGGGTATTCTACTTCTGTAAACTTACCTAACAGGACGATTAAGAAGTCTCTATCGATTTATGGGAAATTGATAGTGTATCTTTTTTTTTTTTTTTTTTTTTGTTTTAGATATTGAATATGTTCACCATTGAAGAGAGGATAGCAGTGATCCGTTTTCGTCTGAGAGGACTGACGTACGATTAAGTGAGAGCTGATTTCACACGAAGATTTAGGAAACCTGGCCCCAACAAATGTGACCATTCGCCATCTTGTCAACAAATTCAATCGCACGGGAAGTGTAAAATCTTCCATACAGTGGATTGTGGAACATCAAGCTTACGACTGACACTCAGAGTCGATTCGCGAGGGCTTCGTTCAGCGTCTTCCCGAATCCGTTGCTAGGCGTCTTCAGGCACCGATGGCCTGCCTGAATACTCTTCGTCCTTAACCCATTTTTCTCACTGTAAATAAACATTACGTTTTACCAGGGGGCCGCGGTGGATGAGCGGTTAGCCGGCTCTCCTCCCACCAAGGCGATCTGGGTTCAATTCTCGGCCGGGTCACCGGATTTTTGCATTTGGGGATCGTGCCGAACGATGCCGTTGGTCGGCGAGTTTTCTCGGGGATCTCCCGTTTCTTCCGCCCTTTCATTCCAGTGGCGCTCCATACTCACATCAATAACCCTCATCGGCTCTGAAGACCACTCTGTTAAGGGCCGTCCAAATATCTTGACTCATTACGTCGTACCAAAGGTAACCGTTTGACGATATTAAACTTTTTCTACCGTACACTGTAGTTTTCCGTACGTAACTTATCCCGACGACGCAAACATTCATAAACCAATACATTCTGCAGTTACAAAACTGCAACTCAGCAATACAGTCCTGCGAACGTTAAAGATCATTCTGAAGTACAATTATTCTCCAAATCACTAACCTCAGTTATTTCCAACAGGTAACATTATATGCCGGTCCATGTTACTACCTGAAAAACTACCTATCAGAAGAGGTCTGAGCCCAATGGTCGTATGGTGAACGGCGTTATGCTAGTAAAACTTGGGTTGCAGGTTTGACTCACGAAGTCGTTTTGTGAATATACAGATTTTAATTCTCTCTTGCTTAATAAGCGCGGTTGTTTTTCAGAGCGCATATTTTGTTTACGGTGTAACTGACATTACTACAAAGACGTCTGCTGAACTACTAGATTATCTTATCCATTACTAATAAGTCAAACATAAATTATGTTTGTGCAAGCCTACTGTTCAGTGTTTCATATTTAAACAACTTTTTCTTTGCCGTAACGAATCATGTGTTCCAGCAAAGAAAGCGTTTGTACAGCTAACGCAGTGCGAACATTATAAATGTGTTATCTCAGTGAAGGCGACTGATATCGAAGCCGCTACCTTCCGTACAAGGGTCGGGCACGCGAACTCAAAATTCCAAATGCGCTGCGTACGGCAAGAGTTTATTTCGCGGGCGACATGAGGTGGTCTTGAACCGCCCCGGTAGCACAGAAATAGCACAGACTTTCCATGTTGGCTCGCTGCCAGGCTTTAAGTTTTATGTTTACGGCCACGTGAAGTCATTCAGCGAGGGCCAGCCGGTGACATTCTTCAGCGCACATAATCGCACAAGGTCGTGAGCTTGCGAACAAAAAAAAAAAAGGAACGTACAGCGCACGAATAAAACAGCCAGGACATGACAACGGACTTGTGGAAGGGTGATGTAGGGCGTGAAGAGGGGAGGGGGGAAGTTGCAAGCCATTCGAGGAAGGGCACCTCATGAATCTCATATTTATCATAGATTACCTTTCTCGAGCAGCGACTGGACCATTATGCTGGAGCGGATCGCAACGCGATACTTGAAAAGGGGTGATCCGACACGGATTCTAGTTATGCGTGCCGCCACGACACTTCATTCCAATAAAATGTCTCCTTTCCATGGCCAATATGCAGACACCCGGAGAATTCGCGGATTCATTTTGGGACAAGCTTGAATGCCAAAAACGTGTGTATATATAACTTTAGCAATTGGTCCACTCGGTGTTTGACATCTCCAGGAGAAGACTGCTGTAATCGTCGCCTTACACTGTGACAACACACAACCAATTTGCAGATGATATCGGCATTTTTGTACATAAGACTACAAAGTCTAGCCTGTAGGTAATTGAATTCGCGAATTTTTCAGGTCTCTACCAATATGCAGTATGTTTTTTTGTGTTCGGTATCAGTGATATGGACTAGTCATAAGTAGAGACCCGAGAATTTCGCAGGTTCATTTATAGACAAGGTGGAATTCACACACATGTATTTTCTTATTACGTTTGTAATTGGTCGACGTGTTTTTTTGACACCCCCTGGAGATAAATAAGCCAATAACAAACATACAAGAAATGCTCCCAACCACCGCCTTTTACTACCACGACAATCAACCAATTAACCGTTGATATCTGTATGAGAGTATATAAGACTATGAAGTCTAGCCTAAATGTCATTGAGCTCGCGAATCTCGGGGTCTCTAGTCATAACAAAGATAACTTATGTAGTGTACTTTACGAATCAGGTATCCCCATGGAAGATCATTGGACACCTAGTCTCGTAGTATACACTACTCGTCAAAATATTATTCCTGTGCAACATGCAGACAATTGTCTACAATAGGGTTAAACACAAAACATTAGGCTCATATGCCATTTTTAAATTGGCAGAGACGATCATTCATCTCTGATAACGTTGCATTTTTGCTACGATTCTGCGTAATGTACGCATTATTGGTGGGTAGAGAACTGCAAAATTTGCGTTATTATTTGGAGACACGTAAAACTTGAAACACAATACCTTTAGAATTCGTTTGTCATTGGACCGTACTTTAGCTGACACGCTCTACGTAACTCGGAGCCCATAAATGAACCCTTAATAATCGTGTGCCCCAATCACGTGCAGTTCAGTCAGAAAGAGAGTGACATCATGTCTATGCAGCAGTCAACGGAGAAACGACGCTGGTTTGAGTATATACAGTACTGTGAAGATTACCCTGATGCTAAATAATAATAGAGACCCGAGGAATTCGCGAGTTTAATGACCTGTAGGATAAACTTCACAGTATTATATATTCCCACACAGATATCAACAGTTTATTGGTTGATTGTTGTGGTAGTAAAAGGAGGTGGTTGGGCGCACAGTTTCTTGCAGATTTGATATTGGCTTATTTATCTCCAGGAGGTGTCAAAAAACACGTCGATCTATTACAAACGTAACATGAACTTTCTTGTGTGTGAATTCCAACTTGTCTAGAGATGAACCCGCGAAATTCTCGGGTCACTAATAATAACGTGAGTTTTACAGGTCTCAATTGGTGGGGCTACCCGATTTTCGGGGGAAAAAAATTCATCACTAGTTGTGTTTCATAACATTTTATTTCACGTACACTTTTGTGATTGGATGATTTACGTGTTCGCGTTTAGAGTGTCTTCCGACGAATCACATACGTGCAGTTAGGTAGTAAAATAATTCTGATTGGCCAGTCGAGTAAACAAAAATTATTCTCGCATAGACACGGGACTAATAAGTAGGGGCCCATGTATATAGCGAAAAGATTTCAGGACAAGTTGTGTTCCAATACACTTTAGTTCAAAACTATTTTCGTTAATGGATAGTTTGATTTCTACGCGTCTTAGCAGTCTGCCCACGAATCACGGACGGTCAGTATCGGATAAACATAATTCTGACTATCTTAGTCATGTAACAGATTGTTAGAGGCCTGCAAAATTCGCGTTATTATTTGGGGATACGTTACACTTTAAGCATGTGTAACTTTCCAATGAGTTTGTCACTGGACCATACTTAATCTTACACGCCTTGGGCAACTCTCTACCAATAAATGAGCACTTCACAATTGTGTGACCCAATAACATGCAGTTCGGTCAGAAAGTGCGTGGCTTCACATCCACGCTGTAACCAATGGAAAAAATACGCAGGTTCACTTATATAGAATACTGTGAAATTCATCCTGATGTCTACTAATAACGGGAATTCTGCATGTCTCTACAGATTGTGTTCGCACAAAGTTAAACCGCCAATAGTCAAATGAAGAAAGAGAGTGTGTGCATAGGATATTTAAGTCTAGCCTCCGCCTAAAACTTTTCGAGAAAAACAGGTGGCCCTACCAATAACTAGGGATAGGAATATTTCGCGAGTTCAATTACCTGTACGCTAAACTCCACAATACTTTGTATAGTCGAACATCAGCTGTTTGTTCATTGGTTGTTTCCCCAGTGTTTCCCCACATTTGACAGTACGGGATTCGCTTCTTTCCATTGCAAGTCGACTATTGGCGCGGAGTCGTCCAGGGCGTGTCTAATAAACTCTGATCCATTTGCAAAGGTGACTTCAGTGTATACGCATTTGAAAACTATCTTGTCCTGAAATGACCTCGCGAATTTTTCCTATCCCTACCTATGCCCCGTCTCACATCCAAATATGCTTTTACTCACCTCTGAGATTTCTTCATGCAGCACGCCTGACGTAGGAGTGGTCCGCCAATGCCGTTCTTGCCCACACCTGCATCGCTGGCTCCGCTTTGGGAGGGGGGGGGGGAACTTTGTGGCCCCCTGCCATATGTATATATATCCCTACTGGCCTAGTTTACCTTTGATGGATCTGCAACATGTAGGTTTGAAGTTACATTGATGTCAGTGGAGACACTGCTGCAACATATATTTAGTGTACAATTACAAAAAGTATTTTACAGTGTGGTGAATACTAGTATTACGAGCGGTGAGAATTCAGTGCTTATTTTGGTATGCCAGAAAAATTGATCTGTAGTTAATAAAGTTTTGAGATCCTCTGTACGTGAAATACTACATTAAAAACATGCTGGTGTGTTTCGGGGTATTTGAGAGTATTTTTTGTATATATAGTCTTTTATGTGTAAACAGTATTTTAGCATGAGCGTGACTTTACTGGAAAATTGATTTTAAGTCGAATCATAGTCCACTCGATCTGCTATACTGTACATAAGTGTTACAATACTTTGAGGCCAAATGGCTTTTACACTAAATTAATATTAGGCTAAACTATATCTAAGTCAAATAAATGTTTGGCCAAATGTCTTAATACCAAGTGATTATTCTCTGCTGTGAAATTCGGAGAAGATTTGAGCAACCACAGATTTCTAGGTCTTCCGAATTTTAAGCGAAACGAATATATTGCCAAACGATGTTAGGCTGTGATTTTCTCTGGATGTATATTTGCACCAAATGACTTTCAGAACAAATCGTTTTAGGCCAAACCCGATTTTCGCGACAAGACTTCCTCGGAAGCTATATTTCAATAGTCTTCTTGCACTCCTACAGTTTTCATTTCGTTATTGGCCGCGTACCTTCATTGGAAGACCGTGTGGTGTTTGACTGGGCCAATGAGAATTTTTTTCCCTCGTACAGAACTTCTGAGATTCGCGGGCAAGTACATACATAAGACGCGCAGCAGTTGTAACCAACCAATCGTGAAAGTGGAACTGAGTATGAATGTGCTAAGTGCGACTTGGCAGGAATTTCTTTCGCGAAGATCAGGTGCCCCTAACTATAGATCAAGTGATTTTTCTGTGGTGTAAAATTTGACCTTGCGCAAAGTGAATGTTTAGGCCAACTGTGTTCTAAGTGTCTATTAGCCACAAAGTATCATCTCAAGTCAATCATATTATTTAAGTATTGAGCTTCCTTCCCAGCAGTCACTGCGCCCAGGAATAATATTTAAGCATACAGATGTGAAATAACTATTTTCATGGACTAACTCCACCCGCTCACGCCAGCAAAATGGCGTCACTGACCAGCCACATGTCAGAACGTCGTTCGCAGTACAGCACCAGGTAACTTCATCGCCAAGCGGTAGCCAAGCCAATAGAGACACTTCCACAGCACGTGGAAACCAATCAGCAGAGACCTGAGAAATTCGCGAGTTCATTGACCTGCAGGCTAGACTTTACAGTCTTATGTATGTACAAACATGCCGATATTAACTGCACATGTGTACTAAAGGCTGAAGTTATATAAACACGCGTGTTTTGAATTCTAGTTTGTCTCAAGATGTATCCGGGAATTCTTCAGGTATCTAAGTATTAGTAGAGACATGAAATATTGGCGTTATTATTTGCGACGCTTTAAACTTAAAACACTCGTATCTTTGTAGTTAAGTTCACTTCTTAAATGGCAAGCCGTGTAACTCTGTGCCAATAAATGAACACTTCACAATTACGTAATCCTATTACGTGCAGTACAGCCTGAAAGGGAGTGAATTCAGAGTTATGCATCAGCCAACGGAGAAATGACGCCGGCTCGAGTAGCCTATGTACGGCACTGTGAAGTTTAACCTAATGCCAAATAATAACGCGAATGTTGCAGGTCTGTAGGTATTAGTATTAATCACCGAACCATGAACAAGACAGTACCAAATCTTCGCATTAGAGCAACAGTTAATAAACACACGATAGTAGCTCTAGTGTGTACTAGACTGTGTAGTTACAATATCATTTAAGACTCTAAATTTTTGTAATACATTTATAAATATGTTTGCTCTGGCCAGGATTTACTGTAAATCGAGAAGTCAAATTTAAAAACTGTTACATTCCGTTATAAGTATTTTACTTCAAACACGTAAGCATGTTTGCGTATGACGTGCTATTGAATGACAATTAATGTATTAAAAAAATTTTCGGGGGGTGGGGGGTGTTGTTTTATCATGTTATTTTATGTGTACTGATTCATTGCCTCTTACCTTACTTTCTTAATAAGAAGGCTTATGTGGTCATGCGGTTATCATTATTTTCACAAAATCATGTAGTTTTCGGTTTTTTATTTACCGAATCACAGTATTCCAGCTGGTAGAAAAAAAAAACTCAAATTCAATAAAAACAAGCCGCCACCGAAATAACTAATGAGTAGAGAGAGAACTGAAGAATTCGCAGATTCATTTTGGGACAAACTAGAATTCAAAACACGTGTGTTTATAGAACTTTAGCCGTTGTTCCACGCGGTGTTTGACACCCCTGTAGAACGCTGGCCCAATCGTCACAGTCCACTGTGATAGCGGACAACCCTTGTCCATTTAATATCGGCATATTTGTACATAAGCCTGTAGAGTCTAGCTTGCCGGTCATTGAACTCGCGAATTGTTCAGGTCTCTACAATGAATCTACTCACATCCACATGGATGCAAATAGTTTTGAAGAAATTCTTAATAGCGTAGATTGTAAGTAGGACTTGAAGTCTTGTTAAAATATATATCATTAGAGATGGAAATACGCAATACTAGTGAGATAATCACAGAAACACGTGCCTTATCCGGAACTCGAACCCAAAACCCTTCCTCCCGTAATATAGCACGTAACCAACTGCGTTGCTGGGTAGGGTAAGGAGCATCAACCTCGGTTTTAATCAATTTAAATATTGGAAGACATGTTTAATTAACCTGGAATATTTACAAGACAATCAGTTTGAAAATCCAGTATGTGAGACACTTCATTCGTTTAAGTTCACAATGCTTTCTATTGCACAATTTGTGTTAAATACTTGGTGTGAATCTGTTGATTGGTGCCCTAGATATGGAATAAAAGCCAATTTTCTCATTTGGTGCTACCTTCATAAATGGCGGACAAAATGTTTGTATTAGCGCACTCGATGTTTGTCATAGCAACTGCCAGCGTATTAAGTTTGACTAGAATTATTTGGGACATATGGCAAACTGACCCAAAATATTTACCTGACTTTTATGTTGAATATGTGTGACAAACCCCTTAAGTCATACATATTTAGATAGGCAATAGAAGTATAATTTGTCGCCTGAATATGCTGGAGATCGGTTCATTATTTTAAGAAATAATACATAAAAGCTTTAGTTTTTAACATGGCGCTAACTTACAAAATGGCGATAAAAGAGGGTCTGTGGAGGTATATATTTTGTTGTAGTAGATTCTGCCAACATACAAAGTTAGGTTTATATTGTTTACGTTGGTTCGTCGACATAACATACTGGGCAAAAAAAAAGTCCGCATATTTTGAAAATTAGCATCCTGAGTGGTTTAAAACTATACATTTCAGATGCCTTTGCTAAGTACTATATGTATATCGAGTTTGGTGAAATTCAGTACTTCGATTCAAAAGCTTTTAAGGAAGAGACACACAGACACACATATTGGAGTGTGATATATGCCTTTCTTTCCTTTGTAAAGTAGGCTTAAAAGTGAGATACAGAATTGTTTGAAGTCTACTTTCTTGGTAAACAATAACCGGAAATTTACATGTCCCACATCTATTAAAATCTCAACTTAGTGCTAGAAAACATACTGCCGTTGCACCACTGTTAGTATAAATTGGACTAATTGTTCGATAGACCTAAAACAGGTTGTTGCAAAAAAATTTTAACATAAATGCTGAAATGTCCATTTAATATAGCAAATCAGTTCAACTGTAGTACACTTTGCAACAACTGTAGTACACTTTGCAATTAGCCTCATCCTAAACAGAGTCTTTCCTCCTAAGCATCCTTACACAACAAAGTGCTCCACATGGCGTCCGTTATTGTGCACTACGTATTCCATGCGGTCAATTATCCGTGGAAACATGGCGGCACACTGCTCTGCAGTCACACCACTTACAATAGATGCAATGTATGTACGCAGGTCCTGAAGAGTACGTGGCACTGGGTTGAAACACTTTTGCTATATCATGCCCCACAAAAATTCGTCACATGCGGTTAGATCCGGGCTTCTTGGGGATAGGGGAAAGGATATCCTCTGGACACATCCCTATTGGAAAAGACTACGTGGAGCAATGCCAGATTACCTCGGACAACGTGTGCAGTGGCTCTATCCTGCTGGAAAATTGGCGCTCAAATTCCAACCCTTAGATCTCACAAAAAGTCTGTAAATCGGCGTGAAATCGTGTAATTATCTGCTTCCTGTACACAGCAGCACTGACAGTGGCGGCGGCACCATTATCTTCCTGAATAAAATATGGGACTATGACACCATGAATGGACACAGCCGCCCACAAAACCACCTTTTCCGAATGTAGGGATCGTTGGTGATATTCATCAGGCCTCTCCAACCAAGGAACCGAATGTTCTGCTTGTTGACATGCTTACTCAAGAGCACATTACGCTCGTCTGACCACCACCAGTTGTCAATGAAGTGCTGATACAGATACAGGTTTGCCAGTACACGACCAGAGTACTGCATGGGTGCAGCAAAAGCTGGTGCTTTCAACTCATGCAATACCTGTATCCTGTAGGAGCGGGCACCAATCTCCTTAATCATGTGCCACACAGCCGTGGTTTCCAGATGAAGTTCTTTGACATCCGCCGGAAGTTCTTCGGAGGAGATTACAGCACCTTCTCCATGATGCGTCCGACGTTCTTATTGCTTCTGGTGCTGCGGGGGCTGCCAGAATGCCCAGCATTGCAATAACCCACAGAGTCCGTTCGCAGAAAAAGTCTACCCAATAGAGGATGGTTTTGATTGGTGGTGCTGGTCTCTGGAACTGACCCCCAAAACTCTAGCTACAGATGTCAGGGAAGGGCCACAATTCCTCCCAGAACCAGAACTGCGGAACTAATGTTCCACAACAATGCACGTTCCTGGATACCGTACTGAGGCATGTCAAACATCACAAAGGATATCAAAGAACCGACCCTCAAATGCAGTAGCTACAGATGTCACGGAAGGGCCACCAGTCCTCCCAGTACCATAGCTGAGGAAATAATGTTCCTCTCACCATGCACGTTCCTGGAACTGCACTGAGGCATGTCCAACATCACACAGGATCACTGGAACTGACCCTCAAATGAAGTAGTGACAGATGTCAGGAAAGAACAACTATTCCTCAGAGTACCATAGTTGGAAAATAATATTACATGCACCAAGCACGTTCCTGGAACCGTACTGAGGCATGTCCAACATAACACAGGTTCTCTGGAACAGACCCTGAAATGCATTAGCTACATATGTCAGGGAAGGGTCATCTTTCCTCCCAGTAACATAGCTGCGGAAATAATGTTCCACACACCATGCACGTTCCTGGAACCGTACTGAGGCATGTCACATGTCACACAGGATCTCTCGAACTGAACCTCAAATGCTGTAGCTACAGATGTCAGGGAAGGGCCACCATTTGTTCCAGTACCATAACTGCGGAAATAATGTTCCACGCACCATGCACGTTCCTGGAACCGTACTGAGGCATGTCCAACATCACACAGGATCTCTGGAACTGACCCTCAACTGCAGTGGCTACAGATGTCAGGGAAATGCCACCATTTCTTCCAGTTCCATAGCTGCGGAAATAATGCTCCACACACTATGCACGTTCCTGAAACCGTACTGAGGCATGTGGAACCTCACACAGGATCTACAGGAATATAAAGTACATAATAATTCGCTATACTATATTATATGGAGATTTCAGCATTTTAGTAACAATTTTTTGCAACATTCTGTATAAATATAATTAATATTTAAAAAACCGTCATCTTATAATTAAATATTATCAATTTTGTGTTTTCTGAGGAGAGTATTTGGATATAAGTTTAGCAGGTCCCAGGATATAAATAAAAAATATTAAATTTTTGTCTTACAAAATGGTGGAAAAGAGGCTGTGAGCAAGTTTATTTATTCTTAGTAAAATGTACTGTTCGCTTACCAATATTTGTTTAAACTTCTCTGACAGTTTGGAAAACATGGTACACTAAAATCAAATACTCTATGTTAAGTTTCCCTAGATTAGACCCCTTTGCATGCCAAATTTAACGGAAATCTTTTGACTGATTTTCTTGATAGGTTCGAAAAGTTTTCTTATTTTTCAAATGGCAATATTTTACCAAATTGTTTGATGAATCCGCAAAGTATATTATCCTGCATTGTGTTCTAACAGTGTAAACTGACAATACAGAAAATTTTGTTTGATGTTAGAGTGATTCCTGGTGTATTATATAGCACCATAAACACGGATGTTACCCTCGCAAGTTATAAAAAATATTACACATCTGTGAAATTTCTAATATTTTGTACAAAATTCTAGTACCTTAACCGCACTTCTATTGGCAGACATTTGAGGTGTGGGTACTGTGTGTTTTATTGTTGATAAATAGATTCAACTTAAAACTTTCAAAATGTTTTAGAGCGTATAGGTTTGCTATGTTACACAAATACGTCACTAAAAATGCTAATGTATCCGTAACATTAGAAATTTTAATTGTTTCCATCGTTACTCAAATTCAAATGTATCCATTCAACATATATGTTAGAGTTTTCGTGTCCGGATAATTTCCAAGTTGAGGTATGAAGTAACGCGTGAATATTTTTAACCTAAGTAAAATTGTAGTGTAATGAGTAATACAACAAGCAATACACAAAAAAATAAAACTTTTTTTAAATATTTTTTACAATTTTTTAGAATGCGCGAATTGTTATATGGTGATTACTACAGATCCGAGAATTTGCGGGCTCATTTCTATACAAGTTGGAATTCACACACATGTACGTTCACGTTACGTTTGTAATTGTTCGACATGTTTTTTGACACCTCCTGAAGATAAATAAGCCAAAAATAAATATGCAAGAAATTATATGGGACTGTGAAGTCTAGCCTACAAGTAATTGAACTCGCGAGTTTCTCTGGTCTCTACACATATGTCAAGCGGTAGCCCACAGCATTCGTTGCCGTTGAAAATTTTTTATTATGTCTGAAGGAAAAAAAATTGCATTTTACATTAAATAATATTAAAGAAATATGAAGTGTAAATTAATTTTATTCGAGGATAATGTCATGACATACAATGCGTGCAATTTGAATAATGTTTAGTACAATTATAAGATTGTTAATGTTTTGGTATCCAACATCCTTCAAAGGACATATCGCAAACGATGGTCTCATAAACCTGCGATTACTTCAGAAAGCAGGCTAAAATACATAAAGAAAAGAAGTTTGTTTGGATTTACATATTTCGTGCGCTAACCCAGCATTTAAAAGCTCAGTGTATATTCACCGCGAAAACCCCACTAATTGTCTACGGAACAAATCCTGTGAAAGCGGGAACTCTAGTAACTTCATCGTGGCTCAAGAACCGAAGAACTGCTGAATCTTCCAGAGCGAATGCGCCCATCAAACAAGTTTATTTCGTCGTTCGCAGTTTCGGTTTAGCGAGCCGACGCGGGATAAATCCCGCCTTTCTCATTGGCGGCGACGGAATGGAAATTTTAATTCCGCTGAACACTTTTACAGCGCGAGTAGAAAGTGAAACCTACGCGGATCAAATCCTACTTCAGCGGGAGTAGCTTTTTTTTTATATATATAGCTTGCCCGCGCGATGCGTGTGTTGAGGTGCAGGTTCGCAGACATCTCAGCGTAGAGAGGGTCATTAATTTGCTGGAGGAAAACAAATTGAGTCGTCGCCGAACCCTGGAAAGGGTATAGAGGTAGGTCGGGGTTTCCAGGTGGAAGGTGTAATTGATTAGTCGAGGGACGTCTGTTGGTTGGAGCAGTAAACCGGTGCTAATTGGAAGCGAATGAAACTATTGTTGGTCCAAGAGGCTCGTAAAACCGAACTCTGCGTTGGTGCCTAACGTCTCTCTCTCTCTCTCCCTCTCTCTCTCTCTCTCTCTCTCTCTCTCTCCCCCCCCCCCCCCGATCGTCGTTGCGTACGCCAACAGCTGCGCATCTAGAGACCAAGTAAGGAGAAGTCAACTTGTATACTACAGTACTCATTATCTCACTTGCTTACTGGTAAGCAATACGTTTTAATTATGCGTAGTGCATGCAAAATTCGAGTTATTATTTGGCATCAGGCTGAACTTCACAGTACTGTATGTACTAGAGCTGGCGTTGTTTCTCCATTGGCTGCTGCATAGATGTGACGTCAGTCCCTCTCCGATTGACCTACACGTGATTGGGGCACACTATTTTGAAGTGTTCCTTTATTGATGCAGAGTCACCCAGTGTGTATCACATATAGTATGGCCCAATGACAAACGTATTGCAAAGGTATATGTGTTTCGAGTTTAACTTGTCCCCAAATAATAACGCGAATTTCGCAGGTCTGTAATGATGCGTATAAACGTCGGTATTTAACGAATTGGCCTTCGAAATTCAATTTTAAAATCCCTACTGTCCGCAGTTAATTAGAAAACTTTGAAATCAACTTTCGGAAAATACCATCGCCCTTACTGGCTTATAACTAGGGATTGGAAAATTTCGTGAGTTTAGTGACGTGTAGGCTAGACTCCACAGTCATGTGTGAACTCGAACTTTAGATGTGTGTTCATTGTCTGCTGCCCCAGAGAGTGGTCATTGTTGCACCACACTTTGTAGTATGGGATTGGCTAGGCGTTTCTTTGCAAGTCTGTTATTGGCTCAGAGGCTTCTAGGGCGTGTGTAATAAACTGTGAGCCAATTGCAAAGGTTACTTCACAGTGTACGTGTTTGAAGTCTGTCTTGTCCTGAAATGAAGTCGCGAAATTTTCCTCTCCCTACTTATAACTTACCCATTCACCAACTGGCATGCACTCAGTCAAGTTGGTAACGACTGGAGAGAGTAGTTCCATAACTAAATGTTGAAATAAAAGGCTTAGATACACATTTGTCAATACTGAAATTATTTACTTTGCTTTCTGTGTTTTTTTTAAATGCGTATCAGTGTAACCATTAGTAGATATCTGAAGAATTCGCGGATTCATTTTGGGACAAGCTAGAATTCAAAACATGTTTGTTTATATAACTTGCATTATTGGTCCACACGGTGTTTGACACCTTCTGTAAAACGCTGGTCCAATCGTCGCCTTCCACGGTGACAGCAGACAACCAATGTGCAGTTAATATCGGCATATTGTTACGTAAGACTGTAGAGTCTAGCCTGCAGGTCACTGAACACGAATTTTTCAGGTCTCTAACCTTAGCAAATTTGTAACATATTTAATTTCCCAATACTTGACTAACGCAGTAATAAAGTCCAGAGGCCCATGGCAATGTTAATTTCTCATATGGTGAAAGAATACGCAATGTGCACACAGGTAGATCTTAAGCAGTGCTTTCAAAAGTACTCGGTTTACCTCGAACAGCCTATAAGTGAATGTATCAGTACTACATTGCTAAAAAGCTGTTCACGAGAAAGTGAGCACTTTTGAAATCAACTTTAGATAAATGTCACTGCCTCTGCCTGCGTATATTTCAACGGGCTCACTGGGTGACATGCGTCCAATAAAGTTGATAGCGATGGATGGAAAGTAGTTCCATATTTAACGTTGAATAAAAAGTTTGCGGTACCCATTTGTGACAACTTAAATTATTTCTTTGGCTTTATGTTTGTTTAATGCATCCGAAGTGTAAAAAATAATCAGATTTGTACAATATTTACTTTTCTAATAAGTTCACAGTTTCAGTTGACCGAAGCATGAATAAAGTGATGAGGTCCACGGCATTGTTAATTTTTCATAATTCGGAAGAATACACAATGTACAAACAAGTAGATCCCAAGCAGGGCATTCAAAAGTGCTCATTTTACCGTGAATAGCCTTTAAGAAAGTACGTGGTTAAAAGCATAATCAAATTTTATCCCGTGTATAATCAAGATCCAGGGGAGGCGCATATGTGCCCTTTAGCCCCACTTTGTATCACACACTTTAGAGCGACTGCAGTGTGTGTGTGTTTGCAATCGCGTTTTAAACTATTCCACGTGTGACTGATCTGTTTGCACACGAAAATAATTATCACTTCTGGCTAGGGTGGAGTACATCTTCCAACAGATCACGCTTATTGCAAACACTATTTTTAAACTCTTCAACATGCCGAGAACGATATAATAAGGTAATTCCTGCGAAACTATACGGCCGTGCGTTGAGCTTTGCTGGACTTCCCGCCAGTGAAACTATAGGGTCACCGTTTAAAAGTGCAATGGGTGTACGCAGCACAACGAGAACACTGCACGCAGATTCAGAGCTACGACATGGAGCACATAACATGCACAGCATAAAGAAGTAGAAACCTGTATTTGAGACTGCAACGTCCACAACTAGTATTTGGCGTGGCTGGCTTGGCGTTATTTGCGTGACTTAGCGTAAGATGGTCACCTCTGAGTACCTTAAGCCAAGTTTTTAACGTCAGCCAATGAGAATGTGCAACATTATAAAAACTGCTCTGTGTAACTTACGCGTATCAAAATTATTTTGCTGGAAGAAATTATTTCCAATTCGTTTGCTCTTTCTAATTGGTGAGACAAGGTTTTTTTTTTCTTTCACGTGAAAGCCAATTGTCGACAGTCGGTTTCGCTTGTCATGTTTTGTATAAGCTGTTCACAATAAAGTAAGCACTTTTGAAAGCCCTGATTAAGATCTACTTGTATACACGCTGTGTAATCGGCCGCCTTATGTAAAATTAACATTGCCATGGGCATCAGCACTTTATTCACGCGTCGGTCAAGTGTAGCTATAAAATTATTAGGAAAGTAAATATTTTGCAAATATGCTCATTCTTACACTTCAATGAATTAAAAAAAATGGAAAGAGGAAGAAATAATTTAAGTTATCCCAAATGATAACCTAACACTATTTTATTCGACGATAAGATAGGTCTATGATACTACTTACTATCCATCATTACCAGATTTACTGTGCTAATGTCGCTTAATATGGCCATTAAATTTATGCAACCAGGAGCAGTGACTTTTATCTAAGGTTCATTACAATAGTGCTCACTTTATCGTGAACAGCCTCTAAGTAATGTTATTCAAGTCAAGTCGAATGTGGACGGGGCCTTGCGCTTAGTGGCGATGGCGCCCTTGACGCACGCGGCAGTGTAGTCCTAACGCTCTCGCGGCCCTCGTCCTCAAACGGCCGTTGCACGGACCAGTTTGCGAGCTGATTGGGAAGTTGCAGGTCTGTGTTGCGCCCTCGCTGGATGCAATATTTCCTGAAGTTTATCGCCCGCGAAGAATCTTGATCGCGGATTCTTGCCCGGCCGCTCATGACTGGGAACTAAAGGCTGTTTACGATAAAATGAGCACTTTTGAAAACAACCTTAGAAGAAAGTCACTGCCCTCCTGCCTGCATATATTTTAACGGGCGCACTGAGTGACATGCGCCCAGTAAAGTTGGTAACGCTGGAGGGAAAGTAGTTCCGTAACTTAACGTCGAATAAAAGGTGTTAGGTAACCATTTATATTACCTTATATTATTTCTTTCTCTTTCTGTTTATTCTAATACATCGATGTGTACAAATGAGTAGATTTGTGAAATTTTCCTTTTCTAACAATTTCACAGTTTCACTTGACAGACGCATGAATAAAGTGTTGAGGCCCATGGGAACGTTAACTTTACATAAGGCGAAAGAAAACACGACGTGCATACAAGTAGATACTAAGCAGGGCTTTTTAAAAAGTGCTCATTATACCGTGAACAGCCTATAATAGGAGTTTTTTTATAGCAACTTTGCGCTCAAGGCATTTGTTCATACGCTGTCTATACTGAAAAAATATGTTAGTGAATCAGACGAAGTTTATTTGCAGCAACAAAATTAATTGCTAGTTTGGGGCAATGACCGTATTTCATTTCTTATTAATAACCCGTTCAGACGCAATTTAATTCACCGTTTCAGGCGTTCTGTACTTAAGTCGACACAACACTTGTTTCATTGTCACATCCAATGAACTGTAGGCTATATTCGGCTACTGTTATATGAAACAGTCGTGATCTACACCATTAAGACGGTTTGCGAATCATTTATCCACATGTAAGATCATTTGACTTTGAATTTCGCAGTGTGCAGTACGGACCGAAAATTACGTACACGTGCTTAGATCAGTGCACATCTGTGTACACTGTGTCTAAATGGGCTAATTTGGTTGCCTCAAAGAAACATTTGTTTGGATGTAGAGATATAAAATAAACGTTTTCGGTTAGTATAAAAAGGAATTGGAAGCCCTGCCGAGAATCTAACATAGATAGTCTGTGCCCGCACTGAGAAAAATGTTTTGTTGAATCAAGCTATTTGTTTGGTGCAACCAAATTATTTGTTTGTATAGAGGCAATGAAATATTTTGTTGCTGAAACCAAATTATTTTGTTGTTCTCATTTAGTTGTCCCAAACTGTAAGATTTGGTTGGTGCAACTAAAGATTTGTTTTGCTGCACGTACATAAGAATTTTATAAGCTCAACTGGGCTTCGAACCGAGACCTCCTGCGTGCGAGTACTACGCCTCAGTAATCTCAGCTAATGAGGCAACTAATGACGCCGGCAAGCTTTTTATTAGATACACTGCAAATATTAGGCAACGAGTGCAAACAAATATTTCAAGTTTTACAACTTAACTTTTGTCAGTTTCTTGTTGCATTGTTTTATTAATGTGTTTATGCGATTGTTAAGCATCAATAGATGCACTAACAAAAACGGTTACTATCCTAATTGTCAAAAAATACAAACAAACTCTCGAGCTGTATTTTCCAACGAAGGCAGTCATATGAGTGAACAAACAAATATATACAGCTGATTCAACAAAATATTTAGTTGACAGTCTAATTTTTTTGGCCCAACACAGAGATTTGGTTTACTTATTCAAACATATATAATGTTAGACGAACAAAAGTAAATGAGTTGCTTTTCAAATTTTGTTTACTCAGCAATATATTTTGTTGGGGCAACCAAATATATATTTGATCCTAACAAACAAATATTTTGTTCGATTTTCTCTCAGTACGAGCGCAAAACCATGATAAACCTCATATTAAGTAACTCCTCATTCCTGATAAAATAGGAATATTTTTAAAGTATTTATTAAACATACTACGCAATGCGCGCAAATAAATACTTCAAGTTATACAGCTTTATTTTCAGTTTCCTTTTGAACTTGTTATATTAGGATGTTTAGATCAGTTTTAAATATCAATAAATGCAATATTTTTTACATGCCCAGTCATAGGTTGAACCACGCATATACGTCTTTCCACCTCTACAACTGTACTCTTTCGTTAAGAGAAAATAAGTTATGTTCTTTAATATATGCATAATTTGCAAACGTAAACTGCTTTGCAAGACCTGAGAGATCGTCTAAGTTACAGTTAGTTTCATACTATGCTTTACAATTTAAATACAGTGGTTTCAGTTTGCAAGGTTTTCGCTGTTCGCTAGTATCCGCCATTTTACAACTCCAAATCAGTTTAAACCTGTGTTGGCTGGACATTTCTTTAATAGCGCAGTAACACATAACATTTTGTTCTTCCCGTTGTTTTTAGCGTAATGCCACTTTTGGTTGCGGCAAAATTACTTACACTTACTTACTTACTACTTACTACTTACACTGCTTTACTAACGTTAACACTTCAACACTATATTTGCATTATAGTAATATAAGACAATGTAAATTTTTAATGATATTACCTTTTTCACAGCATTATTTAACTACAACATAAGTGTTTCAAGAAATGCCTCAATATTATTTTATTTTTTTCTGTAAGAACATTAAGCATTTTTCTGCATGCCTTGGCCAGAACTCATTCTCCTGTTTGGCATGCCCACCTCATAATTAAGCCAGCCGATTGCTGAGTGAATGATAGTGGTAAGACCAACTGTTTTTCGCGAGAAGATTTCAATACAAGTTGTGTTCCAAAACAACATAGTTCAGAACCACTTTCAGGATTGGATTATTTGCATTTTTATGTGTCTTGCTGTTAGACCCGCGAATTGCGGAATGTCTGTATTGGAGAAACTTAATTCTGATTGACTCGCATACTTAACAGACTCTCTCCACACTAAGCAAGCGACCAATAGTTCAAGGAAGGGCTCAAGTGTGCACATAGGACGTTGAAACCTAGCCTTCGTGCAAATATTTTCGCGATAACCAGGTGAACTTAGCTATTGGTTCTTACTCTTTCCGGCACGTGTGTCATGAGCAGATAACTAATGACTAGATATGATGGGAAATCGCAATAACTTTTTGAGCCAACGTATCTTCTATAGCACATTAACAAGTTTATTCTTTCATGATAGGATGAACAAGGTTTTCACTAAGCTAAGTTGTTTGCAGACCAATCACGAAATTTCTGCCTTATTGTATCAGAATCATTTTTGGGCCAATGAAATTGGGTAGTGGATTCATACATGCATACAGCCAATAAGGAAAGAAAAGTGTTGGACGTGTGTACAGTACGTTGAATTCTTGCAAACTGTCAAATTTTCCCGCGATAAGCCACCATCAGTACGAACGACTAGAGACCCGAGAAATTCACGAGTTAAATGACCTGTAGGCTAGACTTCGCAGTCTTATATGCGTACTCTCATACATATATCAACTGTTTATTGGTTGATTGTTGAGGTAGTAAAAGGCGGTGGTTGGTCGCACAATTTTTGCATGTTGGTTATTGGCTTATTTATCTCCAGTATGTGTCAATAAACACGTCTACCAATTTCAAACGTAACATGAACGTACATATTTGTGAATTCCAACTTGTCTAGAAATGGACTCGCGAATTTCTCGGGTCTCTGCCGATGACGGATAGAGCAAAAATATATCTACTTGCGTGGCACCTACCACGTTACCAAATACAACACACAATTTTCGGGTCTCTAATACCAAATTGACAGTTGTCGCATGATGAATGTATAAGTGTTGTGTGGGGAGAGCACCTAGGGCGAGGTGTCACCCTCTTGATGACGGGATTTCAAGTTGGGGCCCGTAGGTGACCATCATCAACGGACATGACATGAAATGAGATCCTAGGATAGAGCATCGCTGGAGTGCAAGGGCGGGGAAATGGGAGAAACCCGAGAACACCCGTCTGCAAGCGGCATCGTTCAGCGTGATCCCCACATGCGAAAATATTTGAGTAAACCCATCGGGGGTCCAAACCAGATCGCCGTGGTGGGAGGCGAGCTCCCTGGCCACTAGGCCACCGTTGCACCGTGATTAAGGTGATGCAATCGGACATACGTTTGAAGCCAACTGTGTCGTAGGCTATGACGTTTCTCTAATTATTTGCCTATCAGTATGAAATTTCAGCATTAACCCGTTCAGTCACTGTTTCCACGATCGTGGACGTGTTGCATAGGAAGTGCATTTATATCCAGTACTGTACACAGAGAGGAATCAATACCCAATGTCTTCAGAGTTTTCTAACTGGTAACGTGATTTATGAAAGTGACCACGCCTCTCGTACATGAATGGATGATGGTAACGTCTGTATTAACACAGCACGTTGTTCACTGGTTGTAAAATGGACAGTAGACACAAGTACAGGAACCACCCAAATATTACACGATTGCAACACTTCTGCCTACAAATTAACGCGTGGCCGATCGGGTTAAGGGGCCTACCAGACATTCGCTAGGGGCACCTGATTTTTGCGAAAAGATTTCAGGACAATTTGTGTTCCAACGTACTTTTGTTCAGAATTTGGGTCACTGGATCTTCTGAATTTTTACGCGGTCTTAGCTGTCTGCCAGCGAATCATGGACGGTCAGTAGCGGAGAATTCTGATTGGCTCACTCGTGTAATAGATATCCTTAGAGACCTGAAGAATCCGTGGATCCATTTTAAGACAAGCTAGAATTCAAAACACGTGTGTTTATATCTTTAGCCATTGGTCCGCACGGTGTTTAACACTTCTTGGAGAACGCTGGATCAATCGTCTCCTTTCACTGTGATAGCAGAGAGTCAATGTGCAGTGAATATCGGTATATTTGCACATAAGACTGTAGAGTCTAGCCTGCATGTCAGGCCTCTTGATACCCGTCACAAAAGACCTGAAAAATGTGTAAGTTCATTGACTGGCAGGCTATACTCTACAGTCTTATGTAAAAATATGCCGATATCAACTGCACATTGGTTGTCTGCTGTCACAGTGGAAGGTAACCATTGTGTCAGTCTTCTCCAGGAGGTGTCAAACACCGTGTGGACCAATGGCTAAAGTTTAATGAACACACGTGATTAAAATTATAGGTTGTCTGAAAATGAATCTGCGAATTCTCCAGGACTCTGCTCTTCACACAAAGACAAGAGTCTGACATCCAAATGCAAACTGCAAGTGTGCACATAGGATATTTAAGTCTAGCCTCCGCATAAATCATTTAGAAAAAAAAACAGGTGGCCCTAACATGTAAATTTGTAGAATTTTTTGTTGTAACGTATATTTATTGAGTGAGAAAATTTACCAATATATTAGTTTAAAGATATCTATTCATTTTAGTCTTTCATTCAGTTGAATAAATAAATGTTCCTAGCCGATAACGCCAGTAAAAACTTTGATTGCTGACAGTGTAATATTTCGTTGCGTGAACTTAACTGATTTTCGTGGAGTTTGTTGAAACATTAGAAGAACCTCATTCTCTGGAGACAGTGGTAAGAAATTATTACTTCGCCAGCAGTTTCCATAAAGTTCTCTGTGAACGTCAGCAGCCCTTGAAGAGTCAATTATTCAAATGAATGGGATGAATTGTACACTATACTACATAGAAAAGGACGTCTGAATGGGGCACTTTCTACTCGGCATTGTATTGGCAGAGAGCTGGCCAGTAATGAACTTTATGCAGTATACACTGAGAAAAAAGTTTCGTTGAATCAAAAAAGATTGGTTTGGTGCAACCAAATGATTTGTTTGTCTAGGGGTAGTGAAATATTTTGTTGATGAAAACATATAATTTTGTTATTCTCATTGCGTTGCCCCAAACTGTAAGACTTGGTTGGTGCAACTAAAGATCTGTTTGGCTGCCCGTACATTAAATAGTTTGGATCGACATAAAAACATGTCACAAGTTCGACCCAAGATCACCTGCGTCCGAGCGCTAAGCCTTAGTAATCCCAGCTAACTTGACAACTAATGACGGCGGATAGCTTTTAAATACATATACTGCAAATATTGGGCAACGTGTGAAAACAAATATTTCAAGTTTTACAGCTTTACTTGTCAGTTTATTGTTGCATTGTTTTATTAACGTGTTTATACGATTATTAAGCATCAATAGATGCACAAACAAACACAGTTACCATACTAATTGTCAAAAAAAAATACGGACAAATTCTCGAGCTGTATTTTCGAACAAAGTCAGTCAAAGAATGGCCAAACAAATATATACACAGTTGGTTAAACAACATATTTAGTTGACAGGGAAATTTTTTTTGGCCCTACATAGAGATTTTGTTTATTCAAACATATATTTTGTTAGAAGTACAAAAGCAATTTTATTGCTTTTAAAATTTTGTTTGCTCAAAAATATATTTCGTTACGGCAACTAAATATATATTTGGCCCTATACAAACAAATATTTTGTTCGATCTCTCTCAGTGTAATAAGCGTGTTCTGTTTTGTGTGAACCAATAAGACGGTTGTGAATGGGAACACAGAAATCAACGGATTATTACCTATGTATTTGTGAATATACGCGACTCTATCGAAGCTTGTCTTATTTCTCGGCTAATCTGTACCGCATACTGACTTAAAATAGCATTGCATATAGTAATAAAAGCTAATAATTATTAATATTGACTGACGTTATATATTTACTTCGTCCTTTATTGCGTGACAGCTTATGGAACATAATATAGTGTTACGTGTTGCAACTGGCGCCACATCCGCTGCCACGCGCCGTAATAAGAGACCCACCTCGCCCTCTCCTCTTCCTGGAACGATGTGCTCGCGGCCTCCTAATCTCCCTTCTGGGAATCCCGTGAATCCCGACAGCGGCGAGACTTGCTGGCGTCACAGACCTCCTCTCGCCTGCTAGAGTTTCCGATACGTTTAGCGAAGACTCAAGAATATTCTGATGAGACTGGCTGGCGCCTCAGCCCTCCGCGACGCATCACGCTAGTTGGGGAAGATTCTAGGTGGCGGCCTAAGACCTATATATACTGCCGCAACCCAGCGGCCGGCAGTCTTTGACGGAGGCCGTCTGGCCGAGTGTGCGCGAGCGAAGTAAAGTATGGACTACGACTGGAGATTGCGGGACGATGGCGAGTGAAGTGTTCGTGGCTTGAATGGACGAGAGGGTGTGATACCGACGAGTAAAGCCTACTATGCGTGAGGGTGCTTGGAGGACTCTAGAACATTGCGACTGGCGGGACATGGAATGAACTGAGGTGGGACTGAATGGCAGTATAATACTGATTTTATTGTAAATATTTGAACTGTCAAATATGGACGCATAAATTATAAAAATATTTGGATATGTTGATACACTGTCTATTGGGACTGATCCTTAATTATTGTATTTAATTTATTTCTTTGTCGTAATTATAAATTTTATTAATTGGTGTCAATTGTGAACAGTGAGTGATTTCAATTTATTGTGAGAATTTGAGTTCAGAGAATTTTACTGTGGTTATTGAAAATAAAATAAGGAAAATATAATTAATTATTTTATTTGATTAAGACCTCCATCCCTTATCGAATTTGGTATAGACCACTTAATTTCTGGAGAGCTATATTGTAACAATATATGTTTCGTGTTTGTAATGTGGAAATTATATACGTAAATTATGAATGGTGAACATGCATTTTAACAGCAAAATTGAAACTTCATATTTGTGTGTTCATACTAACAAATATATCTACGATATTTTGTGGTCCTGCAAATCAGAGCTGTACTTATTCAACTGTATTGTTGAAGCAAGAGTTAAGGGATGTGAAAATATTGTACAGTAATGAGGTCTTTCATTTGTGCTGTATGTAGCATTGGAACTGAATAGATAACTTTATTTTAGTTTCTGGTAATGAAAATGAGGTATACGCCTCTGTGTTTCACGAAAATTTCTATACTGATGTATGCGCATTATTAAATATCCCCAGAAATATACATTTAAAACAATTTGTACTGGTTTACGTCAGTTTTATTGTAATATTATTTCATTAGTCTTACTGGCTGGGAGACACCACTTTTGCCAATTGTTGAGCCGTGGCAAATGTTTAGGTCACAGATACGCGAACGCAAATGAATTCATTGTGTTTCAAACCTGCAGGGAAACGTTACAAAGTTGTGATTTACACATAAATTCGTGGGACCTTTAAAATACTACTACAGTCGAAACCCTTGTACATGGATGTAAACGTTGTTACTGCAGTTTTCGCTGTCACGTATGAAACCAAAGGCTACTCCATAGGTTAGCGCCGCTTTGTACACCCACACATCACTTTTGCAATCGACACGATACACGCTGAACTAAGCCTCCGCTGAAACGTCGGAACATTAGAACACAACTTTGTAACTCATGCAGATAGAATAAAACACATCACAAACTATGTTTATAACGTAATTTTGAGTTTCACATCGGGTAGAAGGTATTCCTAACAACCAGCATCGAAAATCAACAACCCATGTTGCCAGTCGTGCCAACGTAACGTCCTATCTCGTCTCCCAACTGAGGATATGGTTTTACCGTTGTAGTAGGTGGCCTCCCATATAATTAGCGACCCGAGAATTTCGCGGGTTCATTTCTAGACAAGTCGGAATTCACACACATGTACGTTCATGTTACGTTTGTAATTGGTCGACGTGTTTTTGACACATCCTTGGGATAAATAAGCTAATAACAAACATGCAAGAAACTGTGCGCCCAACCACCGCCTTTAAGTACCACAATAATCAACCATTAAACAGTTGATAACTGTATGAGAGTATAGCTTATAATACTGTGAAGTCTAGCCTACAGGTCATTGAACTCACGGATTTCTCAGGTCTCTACACATAATTATTGCACACGTTATACTATTTTATTTTGCATTATAAGGTGTATTCTAATAAAAAGAGAGAAACCCAAAAATGCCTTTCGAACGTGACTCGTCGGTTTTGTTGAATAAATTCTGAGAGATGAAATTATCAACAATAAAAAAGCCCTATTGTCGAATAATCGCAATTGGTACTGTTAATAACCCGTCGTAAAGTATTGTAATTCTTATCGCAATTATTAAAATAAATAGACTTTCAATATAATACGTGTGAAAATATGAGAGATCTAGTAAATTTAAAACCTTCAGAAAGTTTACACCGTCCAGGATTTGAAGCCGAGGCGTGTGCTTGATAGTCGGATACTCTGCCAGTTGCGCTAACACGACGCACATTTGGACTGGTTGAATAAATTTAATATATATATATACACTCTTTTACATATTACGTTTTTTGTGTTGTTTCTAATAATGGAGGTTTTTAAAACATGCCGTACATACAGTATTGCTCAGAATTCTTGCCGGCTTTAGCTCTTATTTACAAAACAACTAAACTGTGCTAGTTTCCTAATTTTTAGATAAATAAGTACATCGTGACGTATAACGGTCTGGACGCGTTATGTTTCTACAAATATTATCTAAGTATGAGAAATTGCTCGTTACGAGTGCCTTCTAGCTTTCATGAAAGCAACTTACGTACAAATCACACTACTGAGGTTTTTATTTAAAAAGGAAAATTTTATGCCAAATAATTGTATGCTAAATAACTTTAGGCCAAATAATTTTAGGCGAAGTTACTTTAAGCCAAGTAGATTTAGGCCAAATAATTTTAGGCTAAATGCCTTTAGGACAAATATTTTTGGGCCAAGTGACTAGACCAAGTTATTTTGGGCCAAGTTACGGTTGTGAAACTGTTTATGCCAAATAATTTTAGGCCAAATGACGCGCACCCGAAATTATCTACAACCATTCTGAATTCAGAACTGTTAATGTAAATAGATACTGGCGCAGAAAAAATCTGAATTGAAAAAGATTCGAAAATAATATTTTCTGAATTTGAAGTTTGGGAAGTAAAAATATATTGTGTACTTAAAAAACTACATTCGAAAAACCTCGTCTCTAATTCTGACCTAAATGTCACTATTTTATAACAAATCATTTTTCTACAATATTAAACAATGACTATTGTAAGTGATAATTTTGATAAATAATTATATAATTTATATCTCAGCAAATAAGTTATAATACAGCAAGTCATAATAAAATATATATGCCTAATACTAAAATTCATTATATATATATATAAATAAATAGGTTGGTAATATAAAGTAATTTGCCATTCGTTGAAACAGCAAAGACAAGCCTTTGAATGTCTGAAGGCAATGTGTACCAAAATATGATAGAAGCATGATTACTCAGAAAAATAATTTAAGTATTAAGTGAGTATATTAACGGACTTTAAAACTAATTCAAAACGTTAGGTAAATTATAAAATGAAAAGAAGAAATAAAAAATTTAGAAACAGGGAATATGTATTTAAATTTTCATCCAAAATCATTTAATTAATTTGAAGGAATTGCAATGCGGATGAGCTAGCATTTTTAGTGTTTGCTATGTAATGCTTGCTAAACTTTCATGGGCAAAATATTTGTTGGTAATATTGGGGAGCCATAAGAAATATATTTGTAAAATAAAAGTTTTCATCTTCTTTGTTACTTTTTCCTAATTTTCACAGTTGTATTCACTTTCCCCGAAACCAACAACAAAAAAAAATTATGTAGTTACAATTATAACACAGCGCGTTTTCCCCTATATCTGCAACGCTTATAAATTATACGAAGAACACCTGTTTTTCACGAAAAGATTACATATCTGGTTGAATTCCAAAAGACGTTAGTTCAGAACCAATATCGTGGTCGGGCGATTTTAACTTGCAAGCGTCTTAAGTGTCTGCCAGTCAATTACGAATGTTCAGTGTCGGGTTAACTTTATTCTGATTGGTCCTGTCAAGTAGTGAACGTCTTCTCATGCAGTCACGCGGCCAATAGCAGCAGTAAATTTTCAAGTCTGCACGTAGAAGCTGAAGTTTAGCCTGGGCATAAATGAGTGAAGAGATTTGGGCGGCTCTTAACAGCGAGGTCTTGAGAGCCGATAAAGGTGATTGAAGTGAATATAGAGCGGCACCGGAATGGGGTGGTGTGGGAAACGGGAGATACCTGAGAGGACCCGCCGACCAGCGGTATCGTCCGGCACGATTCCCACTTGCGAGAGTGCGGTGACCCGGCCGGGGATTGAGCCCGGTTCGCCTTGATGGAAGGCACGCGTGCTAATCGCTGAGCCACCGTCCCCCCCCCCCCCCGGGCATAAATATTTTCGCTAAAAATAGGTTGTCCTAAGTATGTGATTTTTTTTGGTTAGTTGCGTTTTTCTATTTTCCCGTTTGTTTGTAATTACTGCTTCTTTCCCTAAATGATCGCCTTGCCTTGTGCTTGGTTATTGTGCGCACTGAGTGCTCTATTGTATTGCGATCTCTCCCAAAGTGAATTCTGTTGATTTTTTTTTATTTCAAACGCACAGTTAAATTACTTTTCGAAAGTGAGAGCAGTACCGAGTGAGGTTTTAAATGCAAATGTCCAGAATTCTATGAAACGTCTTTATAATAATGAGAGAAGTTAGAACGTTGTCGGTTGCAACCCCGTTAGTTTTACTTAACGTCTCCTGTATGCCTTGCCACTGTGAATCCAAATTACTCCCGGTGGAAGATGTGTTATTTTTCCCCTATACGTCGCGAGCTATTAGATTCTTCAGTGTATACGAGAAGAAGACGAGGCGAAGCGCTCGTGCGTCAGACATAAGGAAAAATTCATTATTTCGAAGGAACGTTACCTTGCGCTAACGAGTTAAAATTTCATCACGTAGTCCGCAAGCAATTTATTTTCCCATGTAGATTACCGAAGACCGGTGCTGTTTAATCTTTGTTAATTGCTCGAGAACCCATCTACACCAGTGTCGTTAAAATATTTCTCATGTTATACGATTGAAACTACGGCTTCGTTCATTATCGCATTCCTAATGTTGTTTGAAAAGGTGTAACGCTTTCGCCCATAAGGCAGACACGGCGAAGGAACTTAAGGAAAATTACTTTTCATGATTTTATTTTTAAAAAAATTATTGTTCAGCAATGACAGTTGTGAATTTTCGATTTGTACGTTTCATACCTCAGCAATCTTCCTGGTGTAGAGCAGAAAATTACTTCTGTAGATCGCAGCTACATAAAATATTTATGACTAGTTGTTTGCGAGAGAGCTTTTATAATCGAAACCAGACATGACGTTCAATAGCACACTCAAAGAAAGCTATAGTTGCAGGTACAGAATAAATTTACTTGAAAAGTACAATATTTCCTCCGCTGAACCAATGTACTCTTGTTCTTAACACATGCATACATTCCCTCGAGACAAATAAATATTTTAAAATTACTTTGTTTAGCCGAACACTTATGTGGTTGTTCCGTCACCTATTCCTATTGGGGCCACGGTGGCTGAGAGGTTAGCCTGGTCGCCTCCCATCACGGCAATCCCGGTTCAATCCCCGGCCGTTCACTCCGGATTTACGCATGTGGGAATCATGCCTACTCCTATTTAGTACAGACTACTATTTAACCTCAAACATTATGAATATCATGACAGAGTCATATTGATATGTTTTCGGGGTCAATATGCATTTTGTTAGCTGGAACAGTCTGATATGTTTATTATTACAGAATTTGTAGTGGCAACAAAATCAGGTTGATCCAGTACTAGTGAGTGAGTGAAGAGATATCGACGGCTTTTAACATCGAGGTCTTGAGAGCCGATGAGAGTGATTGAGGTGAGTATGGAGCAGCGGGGAGTGAAAGGGTCTGGGAAACGGGAGATCCCCGAGAAAACCCGCCGACCAACGGCATCGTCCGGCAAGATTCCCACATGCAGAAATCCGGGGTGACCCAGCTGGGGATTGAACCCGAATCGTCTTGGTGGGAGGCGAGCAGGCTAACCGTTGAGCCACCGTCTCCCCGATCCAGTACTAGTATTAATTTTGTTGGCTATCGGGTAATGGAATCATTTCATTGCATTCTTTCAGCAATACAGATCGAGAGTTAGTTTGTAATAGTTCTAAAAATAAGGATAGCAGGCCTAACAGTGATTTGTTTGTGAATTTATTGATTCTTAATAATGGTATTAACAACCCCTGGTATTAACAACCCCACTAAAGCAAGTTCAACAGGAATCAAAAAGGTAAAGCTGTAAAATTGGAAAATATTGTAAATATGTATTGAGGTCCATGTTCCATATTCCTTTATTATACATTATAAACTTATTTTTTTTCGTCAGTAGTCTCTTTAATTTAGGTTGGTAAGGCGTAACATTCAAGCGATAACTTTCTGGGTTTGAAATTAGGTAGTGGGTTTATATTTAAGATCTTGAATGTAGACGGAAATTTGTCACCGCGTTCAGCTTTTTCTGTGCGCCGACGGCCATACTTGTTTCATTAGGAGAGGGTGAACCAAATCGAAAAGCTGTAGTTTTCATCTGACTAATAGAATTAGATACTTGTTTAGTAGCACATATCCGAGAAAAGTTTTTTGATACAAACGTCCGGTAAATTAATTTAGTAAGAACAGGAAACATAGGCCTACATTTGAAAAACAAAATGTTCTCGTCCGAATTCAAAACTGTTTCTTTAGTTTACACTGAAAACGAACGCAGAGAATGGCGGGGCCCTACCTTACTTCCTTTCTTCACTGACTTCGTTTGTAACAATTTACTAAACCGGTACAATTTTATTAAAAATTCTTTGAGTATTCCGATTACATAATTTCTGCCTAATAGAGAATAAAGCAGTCCAACATTTGCAGTTATTTAACATATTGCCGTCCTAAAACGCGTTCTACGTTCTGCTCTAGAAACTGTCCGAAATTTTAGCAACAGTCACTAGGCCTAAAATATTTTCGCCTCGTCTTAACTTACGGACATCGTTTCTTCTACTTCGTTTGACCTACAGTCTTTAGATCTAAAGTGCATGCAGCGTTCTGTCTAATACAACGTCTTGACGTCAGCAACAGGTAGCAAGGTACACCTACAGACACTAGATCAGCAGTCGTTTTGCCTACAGTCACATCAACTACATGTAATTTAACCAGCGGTCGCTACACGTGAAAGTCGTTTCACCTACATTTAGAAACGATGCTAGGTCCATTACCTTCTATTGAATACGTCCTTTGTGCAGAAAATTCTAACGTGCGTCTCTCGAATGGCACAATGTAGCAGACAGCTGTTATAGAAAAGTGTTTCGTAACATTTATTGAAAAATAACGATTGTGAATATCACTTTGAGAAGTACAACTTCTATGTAATATAGCCTCTATCGACAGTCACCTTTCAAACTGATGTCTTGGGCCATTCTCCGTTTTCAGAGAAGAAATGATGCGAATACATTTTATTTGTAAAGGTACAGTCGGGACTCTAATGGGTTTACAATTCCAGTAGCTTTTCCTCAAAGTGGGGTAGCCTAATTTTAGAATTTTTTTAAAAAGATTTTAAGAACGTGCCTTATGTGTACGACCGCCTTATTTAAGCGGAGGCTAGACTTCAATATCCTATGTGCACACTTGCAACATTCCTTTGGCTATAATTGGTCACCTGCCTTTGTGTGAAGAGCGTCAGTTACATGAGAGAGCCAACAAGAATTAAGTTTCCCCAGACACTGACCGTCCGGGATGCGCGGCCAGGCAGATACGGACGCGTAACAATTCAAATGATCCAATCACGAAAGCGATTCTGAACTAGAGTGTTTTGGAGCACAGCTTGTCCTGAAGTCTTTTCGCGAAAAAAGGTGCCGCTTCTTATGTGCAATATATTTTTTAATTATGACCGTCAAACGGCATGTTGACCTTCAGTGTACTTAATACCACTCAATAGCGTTCCTACAGAGTAGTATAAGTCCACATACGGGTACTATAAGAATATATATATCTCTCTCTTTCTCTCTCTCTCTCTCTGAATATCGCTTTTCTTCATGATTTTAATCCAGAAGGGCCATTTGTTCTTAATGTGCAGTTTGAAATGTCTGCATCATACACGAACGTATATTTCCATTTTCTTGTAGGTAGCTAAGCCGTACTGTCCGGCGTAACATTCCTAACTTCCAGCCACTTTTGATAACAGACGAAAACAGCGTGTTTTTCTAAGACATCGGAAAACACTTCAGCGTCTTGATAACAGGTTTTAAATATTATATTATCACTTTTAACTGTGAAAATATTTAAAGCGGCCAATCTTGATAAAACCAATATTCACATTATTAATGCAACATTTAAACATGTTTCTGGATCCGTGTGAAGTACAGAAGAAGTGAAAACTTTCTTGTCAGCAATTTAAGTGCCCTTCTTCAAAACATAATATTCGTATTTGTAAAAGTATATGAGTTAAATATTTAAAAATGTATACCTATCTTAAATTTGTGTATAATTTTAAGCATGTAAACAAAATATGATTTCAATATTTAAAAACGAATTTCGTAACTTTTTTGCAGGACCGAACAACAGGACAGATTTTGTGCACTGTGTTAGTGGTTTTCTTAATATAAACTCACTTTTTTTTAGGGACACTCTGTTTTCGCTAAAAGCTTTCAGGAGCAGTTATGTTTCATAACATGTAAACTTATATCTCACTGAAAAAAATACTTTGTCGCTGCTACAAAATGTTTGGTTGGTATACATACAGCCAAATCAATTTGTGGTCAGAACAAAATATTTAGTAGCCACAACAAAATAAATTTCTAGACGACACATATGTTACGTGGTGACAAATAAAAAATGTTGTGATCACCACAAAATAATTTGGCTATGTGTACACCAAGAAAACATTTTGAAGAAGCCACAAAGTATTTTTTTAATTCGTGCTTCCATCGTAATTGGATAATTTATGTGTTATGAGTCTCAGGTTGTCGGTCCGCGAATGACAGATATACAGTAAAGGAGTAACTTAGTTCTCATTGGCCAATCAAGTAAGAAAATGTCTCCCGGCAAAGACACGTGGCCAATAAGGAAAGGAAAACTGATGAAACACTGGAATACAGCGCGCGTGGAAATTTTTTTTCACAGAAATCGGTAGCCTCTATATATCAAATAACGAGAAAAAAAAAGGTCTGCCCTAATGTGAGATATGCAGAAATAATTGTTCATTTCCCCAGTGCCATAAAGTGAGTGAGTGAAGAGATTTGGACGGCCCTTAACAGCGAGGTCTTGAGAGCCGATGAGGGCGATTGAGGTGAGTATGGAGCAGCGCCGGAATGAAATGGCAGGGGAAACGGGAGATCCCCGAGAAAACCCACCTACCAACTGCATCGTCCGACATGCAAAAATCCGGAGTGACCCGGCCGGGTATTGAACCCGGATCGCCATGGTGCGAGACGAGCAGGCTAACCGCTCAGCCACCGTGGCACCTTTCGCCATGAAGGGAATAGGTGGTCGGAACTTGTTGCCTTCCACAGGTACTCCTGGTGTGACGAGATAATCACAAGGGAACATGACCGACGTCTCGTATATGTGAGCCGACCAGAGCTAAATGTATCCTGCTTCAGAAGAACACAAAATTGAAAATTTGTGAGTGCATAAATCGTGCGCAGCGCATCGCCGCGAGAGTCTTTACTTGGCGCGCTAAGTAAAAACTGCGAAGCGTAATTTTTCCCTCGACGTTCTAGAAGCTCCTACATCATTCTCTTTCTGACACTAATTCTAGCGGTATGGAGGTAATCTTCCCCAGGGCTGAGCCATATCTTACTAAGAACTGCAGAAAATTATGATGCTTGGGTTGCTCAATTTTGCCATTTTTCTCCAAACCAAGGTTGAAGTAGGTATATAGTCCTTTACTCTGGAGACCCCAGTTACGTAAAAAAGCAAAAATTTTTGACTTGTTGACAAGTTTCGCATGTTTCTAATAAACGAAATGGTATCATTTGGCGGCCCCTGCATTTAAAAAACCCATATGGTGACGAAAAGAAAACTTTTTGTTGGTGGTCGCTATAAAGACGTCACAAAAGATATTGTTGTAGCAAGAAAAGTTATTTTGTCATTTCACTATTTTAGGCGAATGGTGCACGAACATCGTATATTTATATAATTTTTGCCACAATTTGTTTTACAGAGGATTTTTTAAAATTATTACAAGGTTAAAAATGCTCTGCGTTTGTTATTCTCGGAACTCTGATTGAAGATAAGAAAAAAAATTCCTTTTCTTTCTTCTATCAGTGTTCCGAAAATAATGAAGGCAGTGGAACACTAACAACGTAAAAAAGTGTTGAGGGTGATTATTTTTTAAGTCTTGTTGAGCCATAAAATTTCGATAAACCTTTGGAAAACGATTTATATCGAAAATCGGGTAAATATGCTGCTTTCATGCACCATCCTCCTTAATAGCTGGCGCCTCCTGATTTTCGCGAAAAGACTTCCACGAAAGCTAGATTTCAATATCCTACTTGCACACGTGCAGTTAATCTTCTGTTTTAGGCCACGTGCCTTCACCGAAGACAGTGTGATGTTTGATTGAGTGGGCGAATGAGAATAAGTTTATTTCGCTACTGAACGTGTGCGATTCGTGGACAGGCACATAAGACTCATAGCAGTTGAAACCAGCCAATCGCGCAAGTGGATCGGAGTCAGAGTTTTTCGAAATACAACTTAACAAGAAATATGTTCGCAAAAATCGCGTGGCCTTATCAATAACGTAAAAGGTCACTAATAAATTCTGTGAGTCGGTAGGCAATAACGTGTTCGTTAGTCACAACAATATGTAACTAGCGAAGGTAATTATGGCTCAACAAATATTAAAAACAAAAAATAAAAAACAAGATGACGAAACCAGTAGTCGAACACGTATTCTTTAGTAAGATATCTGAATGTGTACCCACTGCGCTACCTTGTTCGGTGTCGAAGACTCTGACTTGAGGAATAATATACTGCAAATATAATAAGTGGCATATATGTCAAGGCAGGAACGCATAAACTTTATTTAAATAATATTTTCTGGAGTTATTTATGTGTCTAACGTTTACTTACTTGGAATAAAGAATGTATGTAATACACTCTCAGTTTATTAAGAATAAGTATGTGTCACAAATTCGCTGGTATCCTGATGCATGGAGACGAACACGGACAAATATGGTGTCTTGGCAAGAACAGAAGGTGACCACTTACAAATACACCAGCGCGCATGCGTACAACATAACTGATATCTAAGAGACTTGAAGAATTCGCTTATTCATTTTGAGACAAGCTACAATTCAAAACACGTGTGTTTATATAACTTAAACCACTGGTCCACACAGTGTTTGACACCTCCTGGAAAATGCTGGCCCAATCGTCGCCTTCCACTGTTACAACAGACAACATATATGGAGTTAATATTGTCATATTTTACATATGATTGAAGAGTATAGCCTGCATGTTATTGAACTCGTGAATTTTTCAGGTCTCTACTGATGTAATTCTGCTTCGGAGGAATATGTTTTATTCGAGACGAAACGAATTACATTGCTGCCAACTTAATATCTGGTGGCAGTCAATAAACATTTTTTTCAAGCATTTTTTTTCAGTGAACATATATATATTGGTCAGCACTTAATGGCTTTAGTATAGTCCATTCACGGTTATTTCCAACTTTTAAAAATACCTACTGAGGTTCTTCTTTAAATATATTCCTCTGCCTCATGCAAACAAATGTTAATCGAGTCTAGAAAATTAAACTGTTGATACAGCGCATCGCGTTCACGCACTCTCACATTAAAGTTTTTTTTTTTTTCCATATGAACTGTTTCGTATTGGGCGTTACCATCTCAGCTATTTTTACACTGCTCATATTCATATTAATTACAAGTTAAATATTATAATTTCTAGATAAAATATAAGTAAAAGTTAAGATTAAAAAATAAGATAATTTTATGCTAATAGAATAATAAAACGCGTGTAATACGTAACATATTTAGGAAACACCCAAACACATCATATATGGGGTAATTTTTTGAAGGTTTCATTCAAAACGTGTGAAGAATCCACGAATAGACTAATCTTGCCAGTCTACGTGTTATTGCGCTCCACAATCCGTTTTTCACCAGCAACAACATTTCGCATTTGTAAAGCATCGACCAAATAGTTTTCATCGCAGAGGTAAAGGTTTCATCAGCTCGCGTGGTTATTCTGTTCTATTGTGATAGTTGTAATACAAGGACTTAAGTTGGTTATGATAGTAAAAATATTATCTGCACATTTATAGTTAGATTTTGCACGTGTCTGTAATAAAAATTGCTGAAAATGTAGGTATATGTTACATATGTAAATAGTAGATTAATTATCCTTTAAATATATATGAAAGCTTACCAAACGATTGTGTACAACAAACGAGACTGTAAACTTTGCGCAGTTTTCTAATTTATGCCGCATCTAATTGCTTAAGTGTTAGTCGTTCAGTTTTGGAAACTCCTTGACAGAATATCGTATTTAAACTTAAAAACAATTGACAAATAATTTTAATGCCCGAAAATATTACTTCATTAATTATTATTATAAGAAAATAAGGTGCAAATAGTTGCTACTGAATTAACAGTAAGCACGTACGTCTAGATCTACAAACACGAAAACGTTATTATCAGTTTGAAAACTATTCTTCTTGACATAAATAAAAACGGAAAAGTAAACTGTTAAAAATAACAATTCCCGTGAAAGGGTACTAACAAGTTATTCATTGTACGAAGTGAAAGATGTGGTTTCATTGGGAATGCGCTAGTTTTAATAAGAGAGAGAAAAGTGTAATAGAGAAATATAAATTCTTAAAATAATTCATACACTGGTGGAAAATGAAAAATGAACACCTCTAAAGCGGTGACGTAAAATTGCCATATGCGCATGGGGCACTGATAGGGGGGAGTATATGCAAACATTAACAGTGCTGTGCTGTTGACAGAGTAGGAACCGCGTACTAGGCATAACACCACTGTGTCCAATACAACTATATTGGTTCCAAGCATCGGGCTGTGTGTAGTAAGCATTGTAGACATTCCACGAATACATTGATGAACACACTTCGTTCAATTACAGGACTTTGAACGAGGTCGTATTGTGGGCCTGAGGGAGGCTGGATGGTACTTCCGAAGAATTGCCCAGAGCGTAGTATGTGAAGTGTCTGCTGTGCATCATTGGTGGTGCCTGTGGTCCAACTATGGTGAACATGCTCGTCAACATGGTACCGGACGGCAGCGGCGTACGGATTCCCACCTGGACCGCTGCAACAGACGAGAAGCCATTGCTGATCGCACGGCGACCGCCGCATAGAGAATGGCCACTGTTGCACCCAGGGTGTCAGCTAGGACCATCACCGACCGTTCTCTGGACGCTGGGCTACGATCAAGGGTGCCGCTTACCAGACTTCCTCTCACACCTCATCAAGATGCATCCCTCCTCCGATGGTGTTGCGAACAACACAACTGGAGGGATGAAGGGCATGGAGTTGTGTTTTTTGTGATGAGAGCAGATTATGCCTTGGCGCCAGTGACGGTCGTTTGCGAGTGCAACAACCAGAGTGTATACGGTAGTGTCATACACAGGTATAGGGAAATTTCACGAGTTCAATGACCTGTAGGCTAGACTACTCAGTCCTCTGCATACTGGACTCTTAGCTGTCTGATCATTGGCCGTTGCCCCTCACCTTGCAGTTATGGGATTCGCAAGGTGTTTTCCTGCAAGTTTGCTATTGGCTCAGAGGCGTGTAGGGCAGGTTTACTAAACTGTGATTCAATTGCGAAGGTGACTTCACTATATAAATATGTTTGACGTCTGTCTTGTCCCGAAATGAATTCGCGAAATTTTCCTATCCCTAGTCGTACAACACCAACTCCTGGCATCATGGTCTGGGGTGCAATAGCCTACAATGACCGTACGTCACTGGAAGGAATACTGAACAGTGAATGCTACATCCAGAACATCATCCAGACAATTTTGTTGCCTGTCCTATACCACCAAAATTATGTCCTCTCCCAGCAAGATAATGCCTGTGCACACATGTTTCGTGTTACCCAACGCTCTCACGAAGGTGTTCATCAACTCCCCTGGCCAGTACGATCACCCGACCTGTCCCCTATAGAACATGTGTGGGACTTGATGGAGTAGCTTTTGGTGCCCTTTTGGAATATCGGCAACAAACCTCCACAAATTACAACAACATGTGGGGTTAGCGTTGAACACTATTTCCCAAGATGGGATCCGACACATTTATGATTGTCTCAACGTACGACTGCGGGTCTACGTCGTCGCTAAAGTCGGTTACTCAAGATACAGACATTGTTGTTCAAGATACTCTGTAGCCTCTGTTCATAGGAATCCGACCATGTGATCATTATCATGTACAACCTCCATTCGTGTCGGACCATTGAGTCCGGGTGTTCATTATACATTTTCCACCAGTGTATCATCATTTAAGTTTACTACTAAGATAAGTATGTAGTTGAATTAAAACATCCAGATCACTTAACTCGACCCATCACAATGTTTTTAAAGAGAATAGTTCTACTAAATGGATGCTTTATTTTGGTATCGTTAACCTCATATCTGTTGCAAAAATTTGCGTTGAAAAATCTAGCAGCATTTATTTACTTCAATATTTAATTCTGAGTACGAGATTTTCTCAGTTTCTAAAAATGGTCTAATATTGGTGGATTTTCCCTAATTTGAAGTAGAATTTTGGTGCGAGTTGCCATCACTATTTATAAATAGAGACCTGAAGTATTCGCCGATTCGTTATGAAACAGACTAGAATTAAAAACACGTATATTTATTTATCTTCAGCCGTTGATCCACACGGTGTTTGACACCTCCTGGAGAACGCTGACCCAATCTTTGCCTTCCACTGTTACAGGAGACAACCAGTGTGATATAATATCTTCATATTTGTTCATAAGTCTGTAGAGTCTAGCCTGCAGGTCATTGAACTTGTGAGTTTTTCGGGTCCCTTCTTATAAGAAAGTCCACCAGTTTTCGCCGGAAGTTTTCAGGACAAGTTATGTTTTAAAACAATTTATAGTTCAGAACCACTTTCGTGATTGGATCGTTTGAATTGTTATGCGTTTTATATGTATGCCCGTGAATCACGGACGGTCAGTTTTGGAGAAACCTAATTCTGATTGACTCACTCATGTAACAGAATCTCTTCGCACAAAGACAAACGGCCATTAGCCAAAGGAAGGCTGCAAGTGTGCACATAGGATATTGATGTCTAGAATGCGCCTAAATCTTTTCGCGGAAAACAGGTGGCTCTAGTCACGTCTTTATTTGTTCTAAGGTGTACTAAGCAAAAAACATTTTTGAAAAATTCATATACTGTACTGCTACAAATAAAAAATATGTATTTGTATATGTTGAGCAATTTTTTTAAAATTTCGAAAACATTTCATACCGTGTTTTTAAAGCGTCCTTGAAATAACTCATCGTACGTAATTTCAATGTGAACTATCTCATTTTTTTTTTACATTTGTAGGTCCCAAAAATATTACGATTTGGTTTTTGACAGATTATTGTGTAAAAAAAAGCAGTCTATATTTTTCTTAATGCGACGAAATAATACATATAATAATGTGTACAAGTTGTAGAGTATTTCGTATAAGTATAATAATAATGAATAGCCATGTAACTCTTTGTTGTCATACAAGGATACTGGGGATGTGGGAATATTTCCATGGCCACTGTGCTAGACAGGCATTGCTTTGCATAGTGCCTTGAAACTTGACGATGAATTTTCGCGTGCTCATTCCCAATATTCTCTTATCAACACACAGCTTAAAAATTGGTCTGTACCATTTCGTCGAATAACCACGCCCTTTTGGGGAAATATAATATAATATAACTACACATTTGGCCGAAATGCCATATGAACGAAGCATGCAAAAAATAATTGTCGTCCTCATATAGGCAATAATATAGCAATATAGAGGACACGAAAATATTTACTGCCAAAAAGACGGAATGCTAGGCTTGTATAACCGTATAATTTAATGTATTTTAAAAGCACCCCTTAAAAATGTTGACAAAAAGTGTTTTTCTCTTAGTGTACACGTATAGCTTGGCAATCTTCGAAAATACTCCCCACCCTCTCCCCCTTCCTTCCTTCATCCTTTGGCGTTGCAGAAGATAATTTGTGAACAGCCCGTTTAAAGTGCCCTGGGATAGATTGAAATCAGCAGGGAAGCAGAAAATAATTTGCGTTGAAATTTATGCTAAATGTCTGGGAAAAAATTTATTGACAAATCAGTATGACTGTGCACGTAATTGGGTGTTCAAATCACGAGACATTATTGTAAATCTTTTTTCTCATTTCATTTTAAATTGTTATTGAATCTCAATAGAAAATCAAATTTCGTCGAAAAAAAAAAATAATGAACATGATTATAAGTATTAAGCTTGAGACCAAACGGGCTATTCCCTCAGAAGTTTGCTGTAGAAAAGACATTTTTAATTTGTGCCTTGGTTCCGGTACATGTTTCGTAGGAATAATGAAGAAGAGAACAATTATTTCCTCGGTTACCAATCACAGGCCTGAAAAACACCAGACCGGGTCACTTATTCTTCGTTATCGGAGTGTTGTGGAGAAATGGGATATTTTTGGAAGGGTACGGAAATACGACAAAATCAGAGTATTTTTTCCGAATAGTGGCCATCGCGCTTTAACACTATGGAACAAAAATAATTTGCTCTTGCAATGCAGTTTGGTAACTATCATAGGTAAAGACTATACAATGCATGATACAATAATGGTCTCTCGTCATAAACTTACCTAGGACTTCTTTTAACTTAAGTCCACCATGCATAGAATGGCATTCAAATTGCTCTCTTAAAATAATTTCTGACAACTGTTTTGATATGAACGCATTTCTTTTTCGGTGACTCTACAAAATGTCACGATGTTTTCTCCTGGTCTTCCGCTTTATTTCTTTCACTTTTCCTTCGGTCTAACCAATTATTAGATTTTGTTCTTTTTGTGAAAGGAGAATGTGCGACTGAAGATATTTGGGTGGCTGTTAAAAGCGAGGTCTTAGGAGCTGAGTTTAAGAAGAAGTCGAATGTTTCCAAGATAAATTGTAGCCAGTTTCCCTACAACTTAATCATACCCACTACTCTTCATGTTGGCATTTGGTGTTTTTTTGTATCCGTTTCGTTAAGAACAGTCTCCCCGCATCTAACCAGCAAACATTTTTTTTTTTAAATCACCAGAAATTAGCAAATTTAATTTTCGTGCACGTATTCTCTCTTCGAAAAATTAATGGTAAAGAACACAATTTTGTTTTACCATACATATTTGGAATTCATATTTTTTTTAATTTCCACAATTTACTTCATAACACAAAATACTATACACAGTGTTACAATATTTCATAAAATTTATATGCTGTGTGTATTTACTTGAACTGCAATACAATATAAAGTATTATATATATATATATATATATATATATATATATATATATATATATATATATTGGCTACGTTGGCTGAGCGATTAGCACGCTCGCCTCCCACCAAGACGAACCGGGCTCAATCCCAGGCCGGGTCACCGGATTTTCGCAAGTGGGAATCGTGCCGGACGATGCCGTTGGTCGGCGGGTCTTCTCGGAGATCTTCGCTTTCCACTCAACTTTATTCCTGCCCCCTCCATATTCACTTAAATCACCCTCATCGGCTCTGAAGACCTTTATGTTAAGAGCCGCCCAAATATCTTCACTCACTCACCAATAGTTCATGTTTACAACGTCATTATTAACGATTATAGAATTTTACATGTGATAGTTAGAGACTTGCAATATTCGCGTTATTATTTGAGGACATTTTAAACTGAAAAAGCTTTTACCTTTGCAATACATTTGTCATTGGACCATTCTTTATTTTACACGCCCCGGGTGACTCTGCTCCAGTAAATCAACACTTCACAATTGTGTGCTCCAGTCACGTGCAGTTCATACAGAAAGAGAGTGATTTAACCATTAGGTAGCAGCCAATGGAGAAACGACCCCGGTTTCAGTATATACATCACCGTGAATCTTAGCTTGACGCGAAAAAAAATAACGCGAATTTTACAGGTTCCCAGTGATAGTTAAGTAACATGAGCTCCAGATGTTTTTGTCAAAAGTGAAATTTGTAAACACGAACTCAATGCAAAAATGTAGCGACATGTACGAAATTTTGGCGATTCCTTATTTGTGGTGATAGGAACATTTTGCGAGTTCATTTCAGTACAAGATAGACGTCAAACAAGTGTACACTGAGGTTGACTTTGCAATTGGATCACAGTTAATTAGACACGCCCTGGACGTCTCTGAGCCAACAGCAGACTGGCAAGGTCACAAGTAGCGAGTGTCATGCTACCAGATGTGAAGTAACACTGGCTACTCACTGGAGCTGCAGCTAATAAACAAACACGTGGGGCTCGAGTGTACATGCGACTGCGGAGTCTAGAATACAGGTCATTGAACTGGCGAAATTTTCCTATCCCTACATATTTGTAACCCACGGATATGACGGAGTTAATAATCATGAAACAATTGTGATCAAAAAACATAAACGACCAAAGTGGTCTGAAATCTTACCCATGATTCAAACATGCTCCAAAGTTAGCACCTTTTCTTGTAAAACGAATAGCTAACGTAGAAAAAATTACATCTTTTCATTAAAAAAAAAAAACATTCTAGCAGAAACCCAACTCGACACTGAAATATCTGGCAATTGCAACAGTTACTCATAAATTACCTGTTTTTCGCGAAAATATTTACGGGGAAGCTAGAATTAATTTCCTATGTTAACACTTGCAGACTTCCTTTAGCTACTGGCTGCTTGTCTTTGTGTGAAGAGAATATGTTAGATGAGTGAGACAATAAGAATTAAGTTTCCTCGATAATGAACGCCCGCGTCTCACGGGTAGACAGATAAGATGAGTAACAATTCAAATGATCTAATTACGAAAGTGGTTTTGAACTAAAGTGTTTTGTAACAGAACTTTTCCTGAAAAATAAACGCGAAAAATAGGTGCCTCTACTTATGAAAATTACATTAGTCGCATAATTAAATTATATTCCCCACGATAATACAAAATATATTAAAAGTGCTTTGGGCCTAACTGCATGCGCCTATCAATTTACAACCGAAGTGTCTCCTATAAGGGGAAAAAAATACGCGACACAATATACTTAAAGAATACAGAAGTACAGTAGCTTATACTGCGAATTCCAGTCTCATATACAATCATACTCTCCTCACTTGCCCGTAACATGTCGGAACACCGTTCGCCAATCAGAGGCTGATACCTTCTTTCCCAGGCAGCGTCCCAACCAATAGGCAGCGCGCAATGGCCAGCCAGTCTACTGTGAGCCGTCAGTAACTAATTTTGCTGTTAAATGTATGGTATGCTTAGAGAAGCAAGAAATTCATGAGTTTAAATACATGTAGGCTAGACTTCACAGTCATATATACTCTCATACAGACATAAAATGTTTATTGGTTGATTATTGTGGTAGTAAAAGGCGGTGGTTGGGCGCACAATTTCTTGCATGTTTCTTATTGGCTTATTTATTTCCAGGAGGTGTCAAAAAACACGTCGACCAATTACAACCGCAACATGAACTTACATGTGTGTTGATTACAACTTGTCTAGAAATGAACCCAAGAAATTATCGGGTCTCTAGTTATGCTGTTAAAGTAAATGTAATATTTAGTACTTTTGTAACAGCGTTACCTGCTTATTGTGCTGTCAAAACTAATTTTGTATTGAATTGATGTGGAACACTTGTGTTAAAACGTTTTTTATATTGTATTTGCTTTAAAGCAACATTCCGATATAAAATAATTCAAGTACAATTATTTTGTCTCAAGAATTAATATTATCTGCGAAGAAAAAGATTAAGGCAATGGGGTGAATCGAACCCGCGCTTTGTGTGCATCACAACCTTGACTTCACGTGACACATCGTCCTACCGACTAGTCTATGTCGACATGTCGAGCTCCATTACATGTTGTCGCAATCCTACGACATATTACGAGAAATTTCAATACTCTTTCGTTTTGTGGAACTACTTTATGCTCTAGAAGCATACGCATTTAAGTCACACGTAAATAAGTTTGTAAAGTTTGAAAGCCGATCTACGTTACATTTAGTTTTATCTTTCTATGCTTTGAAACTTAATTAAAAAGGTTCTAATTTTACGAGATTATCGCTGTTCACTAGCAGTTCACTGTTGGGTATTCATTTTGAGACAAGCTAGAATTTAAAACACGTGTGTTTATATGACTTTAGCCATTGATCCACACAGTGTTACTCTATTTTCAACCAAACAACACATGAATTGTGGGACAAGATTTTGATACTAGGCTTCAGATTGGATTTGAGCACTATGTTATTACGTGTAAGTGAATCTTTGTCTAGTGCTAGGTGGGAGCTTTTTGACCTGAAACACACCATTGAAACTAGTGTACATGGATGGTTAAATTCCACTATGTTGAATTCCAAGGATTTAATTTCTATACTAAATCAGATAAAACGGTTAATTACCCTTCCCCTACATTTGATAGCACCATTCACTTTTGAGAATATTTTTTTCTTACTAAGGATTCAGTATTGTGAGGGCTATAATCTATAATTCTACATTGAATGTTGTGGTAAACGTGCCACTGGCAAATAAGGATGTATTTCACAGTTATCGTGTTTTTGCGTTTCCTGTTCTTGTTCCAAACATAAATATATTTTTGTTATTTAATGTAGCTGACTTTTCGATTGTGAGTTTAGATCAAAAACTTTTTGCATCTATTTCTGGAAATTTGGTGTCTAACTGTAAAACCTATGGCATAACCCTTTGTCCTTCAGACTTCCCATTTTTTGACGTCCATGTCGAAAGTTGTGAATTTAATTTGTTTGTTGGTAAACCCACCTAAATTTTTGTGATAAATCTTTTGTATCCCTTGATTTACCTTTTTTGCAAAAAAAAACTCACTCCCTCTGGCTGTCTGCAACTAAATTCCCTATTGATGTAACTTTTTTGGTGTAAAACTACCCTAGATTCTCAATCCCCCTTTACACTATCCTTACAGGGTAGTGGTTTCATTTGTAATGCTTCTCACTGTGACATTGTCAGTCAATATTCTAAAACTTTTGGACAAGTGAATTCAGCCATTCATCTCAATCAGTCTCTTCCTATACTTCATTTCCCAAAACTCATTTCAAATCTCACTTCTTTGCCAATTCCAAAACTACCTGACCTTGCTCCAAATGATTCCCTTATCAAAGAACTTGATTCCTTTCTTGCATCCCAGCCTCATGGCACTAATTTCCGGGATGTTCTGGATCTCCTTCAACCTCGCCCTTCCCACCACCAGTACATACCATCATAATTTCTATCAGTTTGTCTACTCTTACGGTATGTGGTATCGTTTTTGTAGCCTTTTTTTTTCTTTTGGTTAAAATCCAAATTTTGTGTGGTGATGTAGACACCTTTGCGTATTCAACACCCCACACTATAACATGATGTGGTTATACCCTTGGCAGTGGTGTATAGTGAAACTTCTTCCTCTTAAGGATTATCATTATAGTGTTTTCATGTGAAGTTGTTTGTTATTACAGTTAGTGTTAGTTTTTTTTACATCCCCTCTTGCCACACCTTTTTCATGTGTGTCCTAGTTTCAGGGAGAGAGTGTGTGCAACTTGTATTGGCAGAGCTTTAATTTAATTTTGGTTACTATTAATTTAATAAGTTCCTCATTAATTACGTCTTCACCAAAAATGATTGGTTTAGTTAAAACGTGCTCCAGTTATATTTATTTGATTTGTTTATGATATTCAAAATGTAAAACATTGAGAATCTATTTGAATAATTTTACTGTTGCCTTGGTCTTGTTAACTTGAAGAGGCAAATTATTAGATGCAAATTTAAATAATTTTACTATGTGATATATGTCTATGTTGTGTCCAAAATTAAATTTCACTTAGTAATTTAATGAGTATTTAGTATTATTAAGATGCAAATATAATTTTAAGTTACCTAATGAAATAATTCTCAGTTATCTCTGTTTTATACATCTTTCTAAATATTGTATTACGTATCGATTAGTCACACCAGACTGGAGTTCTGAGCACGATCAATTTCATGTTTATTTCTGCTCGCGATGTTGTTGCCTCCTTGTTGAACTTAACGATGCAGCATGTAGTTGTTCTACGAACTTTCATCTACTTGTGTTCTCTCTTCTTTCCATATAATTGGTAATTTCATCCGCCGATTAGGGTAAGGTAAACTATTTGTGATTTTTTTTGCCATTTCGTGTTATTTTTATGTGTGCAGAGCCACATTATCTTTTTCCTTTGATATATCTTGTAGCGGTGCACGTGTTGGAGTTTTGTTCTACGATGCAGTAGATCGTGGCCAACATCCCTCCTGGGATGATTTCTTCACAGCCTTTCTTGGTTTCTTCTTGAGTGCTGCTTCTTGGCCTACGCAGCAGACGAAATTTTGATTCTCTCCAGCACCAAGTAAAATCTAACAATTTTGTTCGCATGCCACGTGCTCAGAACTTATAGCTCTCATAAATATGAACTGTTCATAGACTGGTTGAACTAAATTTTTCTTAACATTGGTAACTAATATAACACGATCGTGTTTTTTTTTTGGGACGATAAAACATGTAACCTACAAAATTAAGAAAAGTTTATGTGCCCTTATGGCCTATACTTGCAAACGGGTACCCGAAGGTGATTTCACTTACTGTCTTGCTGAAAATAGCATATTTTATTTTAAGGTAACTTACTTTGAAAACAGGGGGCCTTAGTTGTGAAAGATTTTGAATACGCAAGATCCTTTGATATTTAAATTAATTATTGAAATATTTATGTTACTCATATAAAATGCTTAAATATATATGTTTATATTGTATGCCAGACAATATTATATATATACATATGTTTCAAATATATATTTAATGAGATTTAGCTTTGTACTGTTTCTTTTTTTCTGAAATTCCGCCTCTTAAAATATAAGTATTCTGGTGTGGTTAATATGTATTTAACAGTTGTTCTAATATGTATATAACAGTTGTTCTAGGTGTATAACAAAAGAAAACGACAACCAACAAACCATTTTATTGATAAAATATTATATTTCTACAAATAAGTTTTTGTAAAGACCGGATCACGTCTTTAACTTAAGTTCAGCAAACACTACTACAACTGGAATCTGTATCCACCCTTCCACATGTATCATCCTTGTGTCGTGATTAGAGTACCTATCGGTGCTGGAATCCACTACACGAGGGTGTTAAAGAATATTATATGAATATGCCTGACGTAAATGTAGAAACGATGTAGCTATGTTTGCCTGTAGCGCGCAGCTCCTTCTTGTGAAATATGGGCCAAGTATCGCAGGGACGTAAACTTGATGCGGACGTACTATGTGTGAAAAATCTGTGTGTACGAGTGATATTCACTTTAATACGAGCGTCCTGAAAATCGCGGAAATAACTGTGAGACCACGCCTTGTTACTGATGGCTCGTGAAATTGAATTTTGCCACGCTGGTTTAACTGCCCGTTTTACGAGGCTCGAGGACGAGGATATTAAAGTGTATGTGGAGTAACAGTGACGTACGTCAGCGGCCCATGTTTTTTTCAATAATTCCTTGGAGCCTAGAAAAGTAACTTGAAGCATTTCTCTGCAACTTCTCATACGCAGGCTTTGTTGCGAACGGTGTTTCATATGGTTTGAGTGCTGGGAGCATGTCCGTACTTTTTGCGTAACGATTAAACACGTATAATATTCCCGAGTGTGTCTGTGCAATTCTACATGCTAGCGAGTGCGAGAAATCTGCGCATTCTTGCGTGAAGGCCCCGAGGTGAACGGCCCATCAGCTGTTCTCCTTTTGACGATGTCGAGCGGGCTGGAGTCTACAGCGAGCTGACACTGGGCAGCAAGGATGTTCCTCGACATTGCCTGGCGATCAACTGTACGTTATTCTGAATGTATGCCAAACTTAAGGTATGAGTAATGCAAAAATGCCGTCGTCAGTTTGTACCTGTGGAGTCCGTCGTCCCTCTTTTTTAACACTTTTGAAGCACGTCAAGCACCGCGGAATCGATTCTCGTTCGTGGCTTTAATATAAAATTTTATGAGCAGCAGTTATTGAAAGTTATCACGTAGGGCAAAAGACTCTGGACTTTATTAAGGGGTCTGCCCACGCAATATGTAAATTGAGTGCGAAAAACTTTAATATTTTTTATTGTGTGCATTTACGAGTAGAATCAGTGCCTATAAACAGTCGTTTTGGTGCAAAATAAATAGTGAATCAAAGACCTTTGAACTTAAGAGTAGTGAGAATTTATTTGTAAATGAGCCCCCCCCCCCCCCCCCGATTTACGAAAGACTTGTATTGCTGTAACATGAATAATAGTATTTCGATGGTAGATATTTATAAGCGAAAGAGCTAGGGCCACGGTATTTGGGTTTTTCAAGTCGAGATCGCTTTCTGCCCCGTAGGGGTAGTTAAGGTAATATCAGTGTGTCGTGGAGTGAGGTAGAGAATGACACATCTGACACCCCTGCGGGATAGAAGGACGTCTCAGTTACATGAGAAAGTGGCAGTCTTGTGCTAACGACAGCGACTGTGAGGAGGACCAGCCACTTTCTTTCTCAGAACCGAGTGACTAAACCTCTTTTCTCACTTGACTTGTTCCTCTTCGACTAGTTTCTGTCACATCGGGAGATTAACTGTGGGGAAAAAACCGAATAAAGTCTGAAATCCTTGCCACCCCGAAATTTTTAATGAATTCAAGCAACTCCTGCAGGAAGAAGAATTTGCCGTCAAAAAAAGTTGATTATGATGGTGACAATAATGAAGAACAATATCCAAAGGCTCTTATCTTTGAAGAAAGATAATAGAAAGGAAATGAATAAACAGGGAGATGCAGAGTGAATTTTGAAGATTGAAGAAGGCATAACGAACAGTTAGTAGATCATGGTAAAAGGTAGGGAATTATGGAACACTAAATTATTAAAGAAAATAATATCTTCATTTAGATACTTGTAACAATGTTTCATATTTTTAATATCTAGATCTATGTTACGTGGAAAACAGTATTACAGTTTTTGTCACCGGTGCCAACAGTGTAGCTGTCAATCATTTCATAACTGCTAATTTTTTTAAATTCACTTTTACGATAATTATCATTTTCCTGAACGAAATAAGTGTACGCGAAAATGTAAAATTTGTACATTTCTTTTAAGTATTGTTATCTGGTGAATAATCCAGTAACTTTTCGAAAGCTTTTGAGGTTTTGAAAATTCTCAGTGCTTTTAAGTAATTTCCAAATGTAAGACTAATATATGCTAGCATTATTAGAATTTATAGTGTTGCATATGACGTTAATATCCTAGTGACAATGTTTGTGCAGTCTAACATGCTGTGAAGTATTATAAATATATATTTGACTTATAGCAAATAAATGTGTTAATCCTGGTACACAATAAGAAGGATACAATTTGTATATATTTTTTTGTGTTTTACAAAGAATGTCAAATAATTCTGAAGGTTTTGTGATTTTTGGCGCTGAGAAGTACATATCGGAGCACTGAACTCCGGGTGTCTGCAGCCGTGTGTACCTGCGTGCACAACAAGTTGCCTGACACGAAGGGGAACTGTATTGTTGCACGCGTCACTCGGCGCCACCTGTCAGTCGTGCGGATTGCCACTGTCCCACACACAGGCGTCACCACAGTGGCACGCGAGAATGCGTATTTGTGGTGGCCTATGTAGAGGCGCTGGCCGCATGTCGCGCCACCGTCGTACTCCTTCCTGCCATGCAACTTGTTGAGTCTGCGGACACACGGCCTCACCGTCGTTTGGAAATTCCACTTCAATTTAAACATACTAAATGACCTTTCCGAACATTTTGTGACTAGAGTTTCTTGTTTCTGTTGGCCCCCCACATTCTACGCCAAAAATTAAGGGAGTACTCCTGAATTCATATAAACCAGAAATACTGCATTACAAACCTTTAAAAACAATATTTACTACAAAAATACTACGAGAGGTATGCGACTCGAACGCGTACCTTCACCCCATACCCTTCGCAGCCAATATTTCTAGTCTAACACAATTCTCCTAAAAGATCGCTTAAACTTTAAACACGCCTACTTATGGAACACTTTTTTCATTGGACCATAACTTTTCTGACGCGACATGGGTATCACTGCGCCAATAAATATGCACTTCACAATTTTGTGCCCGAACCAAGTACAGTTAAGTCAGAAAAGGAGTGAGTAATCATCTATGCAGCAGCCAATGGAGAAATGACGCCGCCTCCTGTACATACAGTACTGTAAACTTCAGTCTGATACCAAAAAATGACATGAATTTCGCATGTCTCTACTTACTGCATTCCGAATACTTTTGATACGTAGTTATTTAAGGTAGTAAAATGGGCCGTACTATAATTTCCCCACTTGGGAGAAATAGAGATAAGTTGACTTGGAGAACCTCTGTACTTCAGAATGATATTAAACGTCTGCATGAGGACTGTACATTTGCTCAGTTGCAATTTCGTAACTGAAGAATAAATTGTTTTTCAACGAACGACAGGAAATATTTAACGTCGCAAACAGTTACCTTTGGCAAGAAAAAATAATTCATTAGTGTGAACGAAAGGAGCTCAAGGGATATTTATTTCTTTGCTTGCCATAAAACCGAAAAGTATAAAGAAAAGATTTATTGACCGCAAAGTTATGTCGCTGTAACATTCTTTTTGGATTAAAGCAATATTGTGTTACTGTAAACAAAAACAGCTTTTAGGAAAAATTGTATTGATGTTAGTAGTGTAATTTGGGGAAGTCTGGCACAGCGTATTTTAAATGGCAGCCGCAGCGGCTTGTGCGGCTGGGCGGCTGACGGTCTTCGGCTCAACTCAGGCGAGCTCGGGAATCTTCGGCTCGACTCAGGGAGTGATCTACAGTCTTCGGCTCAGGTTTGTCGAACGTATCCGAAGGTGCTTGGCAGTTACGTCCACAAATTTTCTTCAAGCATGTATGTTTAGTTCGGTTAGCCATATTGGTTTTATAAGCACAGGTACTGTAAACATAGATATTTTTGTTTTCGTACTTTTTTTGGTGCTGAGTGTGTAAGTGTCCTAAGTATCTCTTCGTTTTTCTTAGTGTCTGAAAACAAAAACTATCAAATTACAACCACAACACACCGCAAACGTGTATTATCCCTACAGTTCACCTTACAGGTGAACAGTTTTTTCCTGTCGTTGGCCACAGTATGTATGCGTATGGCATTTTTAAAGTGTGTCTCACATGGCGGTCACATGTCATTGTTCATTCGTTGTATAGGCTACCATTTTAAGTCTATCGCGTAGCCATCACGTGACATTGCTCGCTCATGTTTGGCTGTTGGTCGAAAATCTATATTTATTATTCAATTTTTAAATTAATTTTTTAAATTTTAAATTATTTTTAAATTAATTTTCTAAAAATATTTTGTTGACATTATACATTGTGTTGCGGAAACATACAAAAGACTCTCAACTACAATACCCACCTCCTCTCTTTTTTAGTCTCATTATTCACTACTCGTCTGTTTTGTAGGTATAAGTATGCTACTCGACATTTTTATAGACTTAATTAGGGTTAATTTAAATTTCAATACTGCCAGGTCCCTAGACTCTTGGAATGTATGGGGGCGGCTAAGGCGATAATCCTACATGCTCCTCTCAATAATCTTTCAATAAATTTAGCACTCTTTCCATCACTACATTGCAGGTGGAGCTATGGAGCTATGGAGTTATGGAGCGATGGAGCGATGGAGCTACGGAGCTATGGGTCATTTAGGGGTCATTAGGGGTCAGCACCGCAATCAGCGGTCATTTATGGATCATTTGGGGGCCAATTTATGGACCAGTCTTGTGAGTAGTCGGTCTGCTGGAGTCAGTCTATAGGAGTCAGTCGGCTGGAGTCAGTTGTCTGCTTTAAGTGCGTCCATGATTAATCTATTTGAGTCCCTATTATCTCACTCTGATTCCTATATCCGATACCGACCCAAAACTTATATTTTCCGCTTATTATTCATTCCTAAAGCGCTCTCCGAAACACAGGAAAATTACCAAATTTGTTCTAAGTCCTATAGAATTTTTTTTTTATATATATATTTAGTTTAGAGACTTGAATACAGGTCCCTATGCGATGCCTAGCCAGTAGATATTGCTTAGGCATTTATAACGAGTGTACGCAATCAGCCAGAAGTTCGCACACGAACCTTGCTAATAAGCTTCGAAAACTCACATCATTAATCGAATAGCGAACCACTTATATTACCCTGATCCCCGTATCCGATAGCTAACTTCAGCGTTTCGCCTTTGAATTTTTTTCTAATTCTGGCAGAAAATGAATATTATTGATATATTTTTGGACTCGAAATCAGGACGTTACACCGTACCTAACCTTTGATGATTGCTTAGTTCCTTATATCAGGTACTTATGAATAACAAACAGTGAAAGATTATAGTACGAACATTGCTAAAAAAAGGCTTAAAAAACTTAGGCCAGAAAACGATTGATTATTATCCACCATATTTTTATTGGTACTACAAATTATATGAGGTGAAAGGAAAACCTGTTTACACAAATGTTACACGCAAAACATTTTTATATCAGATGACACCCATTATTATATGACACAAATATATACAACATAAAGGAAATATTATTTTATTAAATTAAGAACCTAACTCATACGTAAATTCGTCTTGTGAGATTCGTCTGCAGACACGACATGCATTATATAAAATTAAACAAAGTACGACAAATACATTTAAAAATCCGACTTACATAACTGATATAATAGTCGAGCGGTGTAAGGCGCACGTCTATCAATACCAGGTCCGGCAGATCGAGTCTGCCAGCCTCCACAAGCAATCTTTCAAGTTCTGAAAATAAGTGAAATTAGCAGCGCTTCCTATGCGCCGACGAGGGAATCAAACAGACCACACAAGATGGCTAGGGACTACCATACAGCACAGTAATGGCAACAGAGCAGATTTTTAGGATTACCATACTCTTTTGGTGGCGCCACCACGGCGCTTAGTTAGGGCAACAGAACAGATCGTTAGCGCTATCATATTTTACTGCTGGGTGCACAATCAGCTCTGTAGCGGCATCAGAGCAGCATTGTAGGAGATACCATACTGGGTTGTAGTCAGTCTACTCGTGTTTTATCGTAACATTCTATTCTGCATGAAGTAATGTGAGATTTTACAATATGTTCTGTTGGCGTTACCATATACATTTAACAATTGTCTTAGGGTAGCCACAACCAAATACACTATTGTCACTATTTTAACAGTCTTGGATGGTTACGGCTACAGAACTATAGTTCCTACAACAATATTTTTCTTTTAGTGTATCCTCAGGTTTATATTTTTCTTTATGTGTAATTTCTATGTCACTTCAGAAGATATTCTCCCGAGATCGTATAACTATACTTAGAATTTAAGCGCTTAAATAAAAACTTAAATACAAACACTAATCAATACTAGTGAACTTAGGTTGTAAAATCACATCAACTATCAAGCAAGATTTCATAATCACAAGAAGGGGCATATTTTATTAAAATTAGAAATCTATCAATTAAAACTGAAATTAAATGCATTTTTGCTTAAAGAATTATGGAAACGTACCCACATTCACGCAGGGATATAAAAATGAACATCGTATCAATATTTAGTTATTATATATGGAAATTAATTACACAGGTTGGTCTTGAACTACAGGTGAAAAAATGCTGTGAGATGATTCCTTACGCAAAATGAAGTAGACAACATTATAGGACCCATGTCCGACAGTAATTCGTAAGGGAGCTTCTTGTTTATTATAAAATTGGTGTTTAAAACGGTTTTTTTAATTCAACATAATAAAATACAATTCATATGAAAGAACAATTCCACGACTACTGTTAATTCGAATCAAAACCTGATATCTGTAAACTCCTGTTCGGTAATATCATTCCCATTCATTGAGGAATAAAAGTTCCATATTACTATCGACATTTTTTTTAACCCATGGGTGTATGTCGCTTTTGATGACACCATAATCTTGTGTATATTATGTATAAGAAAACTTTGCCTTAGTGTATCTGTCTCAGGCAAATTGCTGTCGAAAAAATATGATTTGTACTGTTTGTAGGGTTTCAATTGGTTGACTGCCAGGCAAATTGTCTTCAAAAACAGCTAATGGTTGTTTAAAACGTCAAAATGATTAATTAACAATTATATAAAATAGAAAAATACACAAATATTTAAAAGTTGCCATATAAATGATATTAATATGTAAATATATCACAATCTAATCTTAGCCAAAAATTCATTGATCCTGAAATAATGTTATCTTGCACAACATTAATTATTCAAATCACTTTTATTTAAACTTTTTTAAAATACGTGGCATTATTTAGCTAAGTTTAGAAGCAAATTGACTGGGAATAACACTACAATGATTACCGTCAGACCACAATAATTTTTCGAAATATTTGGAACATTACTAACAGTGGAGCAAATACGGTTAAGTTTCGGAATAAAATTTACAATGTTAGCACTATTTAATTTGCTTTGCAATACTTAAGTAACAAAATTAATTTCGCTTACAAGCATTTATTAAAATTTCACAATTTATGCAATTACAACTGCTAATTGTGTAGTTTTACGCTTATGCCAAAAGTGTAATTTTTGTATTACTTGTTAGGTTCTTAAGTTATTATAAAAATAAATCATTAATTGTTTTTATTAAAATAATTCATTTTATTATATATGTTAATAATAAATATTCAAGTCGGTTACTAAAAAATACCACTCATAATTTCTATTTCATTTATGAGTTTGACTTTTTTCGGCATTAAACTGTGATATTTTTTACATTATATTTGTATACCCCTTAAATTTATTTAGGTACTTTTTACTAAGTAGCTATATTTGCTTCTGTTTTGAATTATTCATTAGACGTGTAAAATAATGTTTAAATTATTTTGAAAAAATCAACACATAATAGCAAATCTACAACAATTTATTCACGAATGTCTTCCAAGCATTTTAAAAACTGTATTTTAATAAGATGCCAAGAAAGAAACGTAGCACCGAGCTCCAATCAGAGACCAGTTCCTATAATAATCTTCGTCGCTACTTATACGATTTTAGCGCAGTATACTTCTGAGAACCAGATATATCTAGCTTGCTATTTGCATATTTGTGATTGTAGTAACATGTAAAAAACGAAGGATGTTTTTTGTAGTCATTTACATTTCAAGTCATTTGTACCTACTTAATTATTGCGTTCTAAAATCCAGGAGAAAAGTCTGGGTGGAAAAAAACTCCATGTATTCAAATCGTCCTCGTAAATTTCAGAATTTATGATATGAACGACAGTTGAAATGGGGGCCAGTTTCCTGAAGAAGTTCCTTGGGAAACCTCGATGAAAGATTTGGAATGCAACCAGCCCGTTTAACGAATTGGCGCTCCTGAGCGTAAATTACTCTTTTTACGTCCATAATCTCGCAGGGGCGGTTGTGTAGAACAGTGTCAAGACAGAGCGCCAGGCCAGTCGTCGAACATTTCAGAGTCGGTCCTCGTGGAACCGGCTAATGATGCGGACAGACGCTAATACTGGTGCGGCGAGATTTAGGGACTATTACAGCCGTGGATGAGAAAACGTCGTGAAGGGTACACCGTTAGAAGTGAAGTGAAGAGGTTTGGTCGGCTCCTAACGTCGAGGTCTTGAGAGCCGATGAGGGTGATTGCGGAACAACGCCTGAATGAAAGGGCGGGAGAAACGGGAGATCCCGGAGGAAACCCGCCGACCAGCGGCATCGTCCGACACGATTCCCACGGGCGAAAATCCGGGAATTAACCCACCTAGAATCGAACCCGGTTCGCCTTGGTGAGAGGCGAGTAGAGACAATACACCACCGCGGCCCCGATGACGTATTTGTTTGCTTCCTAAATGTGTCACTTATCACAAGAGTTTCATACTTCTCTTTACATAAATATATATCATTTTTTGTTACATTTCATTTTAAATTTATATTGTATTGTAAAGTGCTTATTAACGTGCCATGGTGTTATAATCTAATATAAATTAACACCCATGCCTTACTTGGGAATCGAACCCAGAACCTCCTGAACCCCAGACCGGCGGCGCACCAACCGACTGCACCACCGGAGGTACGCTTTATAATAACAATATAAATTATAATATTCCTTTTATACTTAATACGAATGAAGACAGTTGAAATAGGTGTGTTGGAAATGCCTATTATAATCTATTCACGGTTTCTTCACACTTTTTGAATCATACTTTGAAAAATCACCCCATGTAGGCCTATAGGCTGTTCACGGTAACATGAGCACTTTTAAAAGCCCTGCTCGAGATCTACTTGTATGCACGTTGTGTATTATTCCACCTTAGGTAAAATTAAAGTTTCCTTGTGCCTCATCACTTTATTCATGCGTCGGTCAAGTGAAGCTGAAAAATTGTTACAAAGGAAAAATCCCACAAATATGCTCATTTTAACACTTCGATGCATTAGAGAAATCATAAGGCAAAATATATAATTGAAGTCATTATAAATAGTTACCTAACAGTTTTTATTCGCCGTTACGATATGGGACTACTTTCCTTCCATCGTTACCAGCTTCACTGAGCGCATGTTCCTTAGTGCGCCCGTTAAAATATCTGCAGACAGTGGCAGTGACTTTTTCCTGAGGTTGATTTCAAAAGTGCTCACTTTATAGTGAACAGCCTTTATCATGTGTTTAATTGTTGTAAAACATATATAATGTATCAGATGCGTTTTATAGTCTGTTTGCAAAAAAATACCTTACTTTTTTTATCAACTTGAACTTTTAATTATACGGTATCTATAAATTATAATATTTAATTTATCATTTACATGAATAAAAACAAGGAGAATGTAGGTGTGTTGGAAATACCTAGTAAGATATAGTTCTTGTATAAAGTATTGTTAAAGTGAGTTCGCGCGAATGCGGTGTGCATAATTTCTTTTTTTGTAATTGTTTTCACTGGGCTAAGCTTTGTTTGCATGAAGTGGAGAAAGACACTTAAAGTTGCATAACTTTATCAGGGCTTCAGAATAGTTGGGAGTAATGATGACTGAATTATATCCAGAAATATTCGTAAAATTACGTACACATTGTCTTATTTTTCAACATTTTTATTAATACAATTGAATGTATGTCACATGAAAAATCATGTAGGTTACAAGGACATGAACAGAAGACATGCAAATAATTGTATAATATGTGAAAATGAATTTAAGACATACCATTAATTGTATACGACATACAAGTGAATTTTAGACATGCAATTAATTCTATTGGAGCGTTGAACTTGATAACGGCTCATTTTATTGGAAAAATTAGTTTGCCGTGGTTTTAATTTTTTTTATGAAATGTGTTTGACTGAAGTTATTTATTATTATATACCTTTTTCTGACAATGATAACAAATATTTTCGAAATAATGGCACTTTTCAAATTATGTTATTTGTGGCTGGGAAACCAAAATATATTTCTTCTAAATTTTTTTTGGTGATATGCCCTTATCCAAATCAACCCTTCAATTCTTTACAAATGAATATAGGTCACATGTACAGAAATTTAGGCCACATGCAAACAAGACAAACAAATCGTGCGCACTATTTGCGGAAACAGTGACAGGCGCTACATATTGAAAAAATAAAATAAATAAATACATTAAAATAAAAAATAAGGACGATATTTTTGTTTCAATATTTAATCTTCAGTACGATATCGATTCTTTTGCATTTATGTTGCAACGAAATTAAGTCAAGTTTGAAAACACAAAATTCTACGCGTAGTTTTAGGTCACTAAGCTAGTCAAATTTTTACGTTTCTGTTTTCAATAGAAAATGATTTACTATAACTAAACAATAAACAACTATTCACTGAGCTGAACTTACAATTAAAAATGATTTTCTTCAAGTATTGTAACCATCTGCAAATTGTTGTTTGTCATAATTTTCTACCTGTTTATTACAAGAAGAGTACAGTTGTTTATACATTCATGGCCAAAAATGAATTGTTTGCATCTTCACTTGCCTCTGATTTAGTCTCTGACGTACACGCGCGCATATGCACACGCCGATACTCACATGGGCACAAATATAACTGACTTATTATAAATGAAAACATGTCCACGGCAATTTATATAATTAGTAACAAAAGAGAAATTAAAAATTAAGAACAGGATCGTCAGCTCACACAGAAAAGAGAGCCGAGCGCCAAGTCCAGCCATGCGGCACCCTGTTCAGCCCTGCGCTTAGGCCGCTCACAAAACAGATGACACTTGTCACAGGTTCACATGTATCGCTCCCAATCATTGCGCTCTCTAATGTATATATATATATATATATATATATATATATATATATATTAATGGTCAAGCAAATAAAGTAATCCTTATTTTGTTTTTTTCCCCTGCATACAGGCAGTGTACGATAACTTGGGGAAAAATATGTGTGCATTATATACGAATGATAATCTCACTAATATTATTAATTTTGGTAATGAAATAAGTAGAAGTGCTATGCAATCTTTAGATTTTTGCTGTGAGAGGTAACTTCACAGAGTGCAGAAACCCGTCAAGTATGCGCTATGGAGGGATGGTTATACTAAGTATAACGATATCTTATGGAGTCTACGAGCTACCGCGGTATCCTCGAAAACAAATGTGCCCCTTTAGATCCTTTTAGAAAATATATTTTTCGAAAATTTTGAAATCGCATTGTAAAAATATTGGGAAGGTTGCCTGACAACTTTGAGGAGAGATTTGTGTCTTTGTTAGGGAAATGTATTACTGTTTACATGTTACACACATTGCCTCTGCAATTTATTTACATGGCATGAAAATATCGCGTATGTGTAAGGAGTAATACCTCTGTTTTAAAATTACGTACTGATGTAATTAATTTAATAGACTGATTTGTGACCATTTTAGATTTGTAACTATTTTGTTTATTTAGTCTTCATTCAGAACTAAGGAAACATAAATCATATAAATAGCGAAGCACAGTAGCTTAGTGGCGGCAAACTTCCTTCCGACACTGTGTTGTTCGCGATGCTCTAGATTTTTATTCGCTTTTTCAAATATCGGTTGGATGATTTTTTTGTACCTATTAAAACGTATTAAGGTATTTTCTATTTTACTAAATAAATAAAAAGGCAGGTCAATGGTCAATTAAAGACAGTAAAAGCCATAGGAAAGATTTATTGCAGTGCACTGACATAACATGGTAATCTATCAAATGAAATTGATATATAGCAAAAATTTTAATAATTGTGACAGTTGAAAGACCGTTCAGAAATCTATTACCTTTTCAATTTCTTCTTATATTTATGATTTTTAAAATTTACTTATTTACAAGTTCTATCTAATAATAACGGAAATGTTTTCAACGAATATTTTCGTCATTAAAATGTTTTATATTTTGAAGAATACGGTTTTCTTATTTTACTAATTAAAATTACTAGGCCCTATCACTAACATGGTCTTATGTCCTGATTACGTAAACATATCTAAGATTTAAAAAAAAAATGTGGTTATCAACCTGGCCTGAGATGCTGGTTTCGCTCCAACCTCCACCGAAGACGACGAATTTTCTGAATGTAGCTACAAGTTCGCTTACGCCGAGGATATCTTTTAATTAAACAAAACAGCAATATTGAGCATTTTCGTTATTTTTATCGTCATTTCACTATCCCGTGTGAAAGGAGCCTGCACTCGCGCTTCACCTCGACCTGTCAGGAGCGCGGGCGGCTGTCTGTGTGCCGTCGCGAAACGTCCTCCGCACACATTTCACATTGCTTGAAGTCATCAATGTTATATGTGCGGCTCTTCGATGTCGAAATAACAGTTTACAGTGTTGATGTAAATGTATTTGTCATAAGAGAGAATCGTGTCTTCAAAAAAATCGCGTATAGTTAGTTATATGGTTACATTAATTCCTCTTCAAATTGATTTTTCTCTTTCACACAAATATTAAACAGTCATGAAGAGTTGCCGTTTCTTATGGAAAAAATTATATATTAAAAAGTAACCAGAAAGAGTGGCAAAATATATTTATTTATTAATGTTTGAAAATAAATTAAGTTTTGCTTATAACAAAACCATAATTTCATGAGCTTCAAACACAATTTGACAAAGGTACATTCTTACGTCACTTTTGTTACACAATGTTTTATGTTAAGTTTGCGTGAATAAAACACGCATGGGCTACTTCAAGACCAAATATAATAACTTGTATTAGGAATCAAACATCTCGTCATTAAAAAAAATTAATCAAATTAAAACAAATTATTTTGTAAATAAAAAATATTAATGAAAGAGAACACGTCTGAATGTCCAGTACATGAAGAAAAGCACAAACATGTCACACCAAACCCAAACAGGCATATCTCGGATATGCTTTTAAGTTGTATCTGTAGGTGTGTGTGTAAAATCATATGTGTTACTGTCTCAAATGGCCTTAACTCTATAAGTAGGCTAATAGATCAGAAGTTGGATGCAGAAAGTAGCCTATTTAGGGTAACTGAGATATTAACGTTTAAAATGTAAGGTTTTTTCAATGCTTTACTGTTTTAAAACAAGCCATTTATGTTTTTTTTTATTGTTTTGTAGAAGGAATGAAGCTGACACTAATAGTGCAAAATAACTGCTTTCATGGAAGTAGTGATTGTCATTGTTTCCTCGCAGAATATAAACTTTAAAGACTCTGGAGATTTAGGACTCTTTGAGATAGGGGACCTGAGGCAAACTGTTCCATTTGTCTCCTATCGTGGGCTGGCCTGAGAGCCATTTAAAATCCGAATCTGGGAGCCCAGAGTTCAGACAAGTGATGTAAATCCGTTATTATCTACTTAACTATAGATACGCCAGAGTTGAAAACAAAAATATTACGGCAATGTACTACTGTAAGGGCAGGATTTTATGGTGCGTAGGTGTACGGCTATGAAGATGTGTGGTCCTAATTTTAGACACAATCATAATATAACTTTTGTTAGGCACACCAACTTTCCATCACACCGATCCGGATTCGACCGGACGTTTGCATGTGGGAAACACGGCGGACGTCACCCGTAGCTGGCGGATTTTGCACGGAAATTTCCCGTTTTCTCCGCCCTTGCATTTCGCCGCTGCTCCGCCCACATCTCATCTCAACATGTACATTATTCACGCAGGTTGGGACGACAGAGTGCCTTTGGGACCACTAGCAGTCAGCCTTCTCTCCTCCATGTTTATCCTGCTTCGCGCCAACAGTGCATTGAGATTTTCTTGTCCGTTAGGTGAAACTTACTAATATTAATTGAAGAGCTATTAAATTTACACTGCATTGTGCGTAGTTATTGGAGGCGCCTCTTATATCTTCAGCCGCAGTTTCCCTCTCTAATTTCGTGCCTTGCGCGGTTCTTCACATTAGCACAGAGCCTGTGTTACCACGCGCTACCGCTATTTCACAGACACTAAACATTTCCCTGAATGAGAATAACCGCGCTCGACACTTTGCTCAGCCAATGTAATACGATGCACAATAGTCACTTTCGTCCTCTTATCTCTACCCATGAATAACATGATATTTTGAGAATTATGTATACAAGTGACATTTTATTCCTGACGAATGCTAACACCTTTGTAAAACGTCTTCAAAAACATGTTATTACACAGTTTAAAATAATTAATGTAATTTGTATATGTTGCTTTCAAGCTGTCTCGTACATTACAACGGAGTTTATTGCTCTTGCATTCTTAAATACTTACGAAAGACAGATCAATGAGAACTTACAAACTACTTTCATTTACATTCAAGTTGTCAGAGTTGTTATGTTATGGTTACTGTAATTTTTTTTATGTATAAAGTGTATGCTACCTTAATAAATAAAAATGTACCAGAATTTAATGCTTTTGTCAATAACATTTATACAATAGTTGTAACTGCAGTAAATCTTGAACTATCACTACTCTGAGCTTTCGTCCCTGCGTATTCGGTACTTTGTTCATGTTGCGAGACTTTTTAGTTTACAAGTTCAGATGATAAGAACAAGTAATAATATCTTTCACATCACACTACTGTACAATAGTGGAAAATGATACACACCTTTTCGTATTTGGAGCGACGATGTGCCATTTGTCCGGTTACAATATCAATTAATTCTGCATGACCGCAACGAGAAAACATGTACAGTACTATTGTAAATAGCAAAGAAAACATAATCAAGCCAGATGTTAACTTTGTATACAAATTATTTTACACGAACTAGTTCAAAATATAACAATTTACAGATTTTCTGACGTATATATGTTTGGTGGAAACTAACACCTTCAGGATAATATTTGTTGTTTATGTTACTATCACTAGCTTAATGTAATCTATTAATTATCTATGACCACAAAAATTTCTATATAATGTAAAATAAACATCTACAAAATTTCTACTGTACGCAAGATAAACATTTGCAATGTTTTACAAGGAACAATTATTGGGGAAAAAGGTGGACTTAATTTACTAATAGCGTTCTTAAGTTAGTTAATCATATCTGTCTAATCATTATACCTATTCCAAACAATGCTGACAGTTAGTCTGCCTCCAGGGTATGGAGCGCTGCTACCTCTCATCCTAGGATTCTGGGTTTGAGTCCTGGCAACGTTTCTTGGAATGTTTTAAGTGAGGTGAAAATAGGTAAAAAGAGTTTTCACAAAAATCTCGATATATCTTAAATCCGATATGTTATTGTACTTTTTTTTTGCTTGGGAAAATTGCCTATTTAAAAACATTAAAACCCCTTTCAGCATTTCTATTATTTAAGGAATTTTTTTTAAATTTTGTTTCTAAAGTTTATGAGGGTGGAATAAGATAAAATATGCGTTTCTTCTTTTATTATTTTCTTTATTCGGAGTGGAATCGTATGTAAATACTGTCGAAACATCATCTTACATTGTAAAGTTTTTGATAACCTCCATGTATAGACTAGAATATTTTTACGCTAATTTTCAAAGCAAGTGGGCGAAGGTTTAATTTAATTTCAAAATTTCACACACAAAATTGCAGTAACAAATATACGTATCTCGGATAAACACGCGAATCCCTACAGGAGCATCTGCGGCGGGCGATGTGACATCCCCGCGCGTCCCGAACTACACACTTTACGTCGCCACGCATCTCACGAGTATTTTGTATAAAACTCGTAAATTATAAGCCCTGCGATCATTATCGATATATATAATTGAAGAGTAAACTTGGCGTAACGAGTTCCGTATAAATCTGTGTAAATATACATGTACTATACTAAAAAAAAAAAAAAACTTATTGTGACCGGTAGTAACACACTCAAAAGTAGAACATTAAAAAAAAAATCATATAAAATTATTGTACTGGGCAACAACGCTAATATTTACACATTACTTGAAAAAAAACAAAGATAAATAAACGTTTTAACGCTTAATTTCGGTCACCACACACAAATTACGCTCAGGAGACTGTAAATTGCGTCAGTTCGTGGACCTAATACAGCACTATATTATTAATTTTTTTACCTCTTGGGTTATTGTATTTAAAGTTTATATTAAATCATAAAAATTTACATACTTTCTACTTCATGTATCAGTATTTTATATATGTTTTACTTGTTTGACATAATATTTATCCCCATTCAAATAACGCTAAGTTTCGTGCTCATTCATGAACCGCGACCTTAACGCCCCTCTCCAGATGAATTCTGTCTGCTATTAATCTGCTGCATGGAAGATGGCTAGTTAAAGTTTATTTTGCCCTCGGTCAAGTGAATTTCAAAGGTGCCTATGGTGTTTTGTTGGAAGCTAGAAGAGGATCTAACCAATGGGAAACGGACTAAAGGCGATATTACACGATACCAAATTCCATAAAAGCTTGTGCAAGGTCCGCCATAGCGGATGATATACCGGCTAGTGTGGCACTCGTCATGTCATTTCCCGCCTTGCATGGCCATATTTCGTACCAGGTTTGGTAACTGGACATGTCCTATTTTTCGTGGAAGGTCCCATAATAGGTTTCGTACCTGGCCAATCACATCGCACTTTCAGAGCATAGGGCGCTCCCTGTGGCTACTACTTCAAACGAGTTGATGACGAAACAGAAAAGGACGCCTCCATCTTGATTATACATCCGTGAGGTTGAAACTCTTTTAAATAGATTTAAAATACGACAACAATGAATATTATTGGTAGAGACCTGAAACATTCGCCAGTTCAGTGACATGCAGGCTGGACTCTACAGTCTTATTTACAAATATGACGATATTAACTGCACATTCGTTGTCTGCTGTTACAGTGGAAGGCGATGATTGGGCCAGCGTTCTCCAGGAAGTGTCAAACATCATGTGGACCAATGGTTTAAGTTATATAACCACACGTTCTTTCAATTCTAGCTTGTCTCAAAATGAATCCGCGAATTCTTCAGGTCTCTAATTATTGGCGATAAGATAAATTTAATTACTATTTAAAACCCTTCTAAATATTTAAAACATTACCTAATGTATTAAAAAAATTGATTCTATTATTAACTATATCTACGGTATGTAAATTCGAGTCCTATTCTCTGAACTCGTAGTTCAGTGGGAAAGTCGTGGCCCCACAAGTCGTATGACTTGTGGGATTGAGTTCAAAACTACGCCAAACCCGAGTGTTTTTTATCATTAAATTTTACATGCCGGTAATATCCTGGTACGTAAAAAAAAAAACGTTTTTTGCAAGCGATCAATAATTTTCGTCAAAATTAGAAATAACACACTCTTACTCTAGTGACTCCACGTCACTTTAATGAAAATGAATTAAACAATACTAGTGAGTAACTCATTTATGTAAAAGACGAACAGTAATATAGCAATATTAAAATGTGCTAGCTAGTTTTCCATAGGCCTACGCAAGTTACAAACGGGTAGCAGGTCTACGAATGGTGTTCATATCACCTACAAACCACACACTGCGCACCCACCGAGGGTGCCAAATGCTAGTATAGGTTGTTCACGGCAAAGTGAGCACTTTTGAAGCCCTAGTTTCTTTATTTCTTTCTGCCAATTTATGTCCTTCCACCACTTGTTAATGTAAACCACCCCATGTGAGTAATAAACAAAGTGTATACATTCACCATGTCCATAACCAAAAGTCCGAGGCCACAATGAAACGTATTTATTTGTCATTATGTCTGATAAAACAGCTTCAAGAAGTGCTCACTTTACCGTGAATGGCTTATACTCGAACTGCTGTCGTGTAATATGAATCTTTCATGGCGTGCTCCAGGGCTTGTAGAAGCTTGTACAAGAACCAAATACGGCTGTAGGTATCGTGAAATATCGGCTTAAGCCTGAATATTGCCGCCGGATAACCTAACACTGCCTACACTTAGCTATGTTAACTTACTCGGAATTTAGCGCGGCTCATATCTCCTTCTGGATGCTCAAGTTTGGCTGGTATCTGTAACAAGGAAAAGAAGAACCCTCGTCTTCTTTCGCACAAAGAAATGCGCTCTTTCCATAAATAACATAACTTATATACTCTAAAAGAATTTTTACCCATCGTGGTTCGAGTTCAATCCAGATAGCTCATCGTTACTAATCCAGTAAGTTTTTGTCTTGAGGATATATCTTTCGTCCAACAATTCTTCTTCTCCTGCGTACTCTCAATGGTCTTCTATGTTTTATTTCCTCATTTTATTATTTATTATTCCATGTGTGTACCTAGTTTTAACTATTTGATTGTTTTCTATCGTCGTTTGCGAGCTGTCGCAAGGATTTCCCATGTTGTTCTCCACAATAGTTAGACTGAAATACGTTTCTTAAAGTTGTTGCTATTGTTGTCTTTTCTGAAGTCGACTGACTAGTTGTCCTGTTCAAAATGCAATCGAACTCAAGTTGATAATGGTAAACGTGGTGATATTGAGGACAGTTTTGCGATGTGTCATTGTTCTGTGATTAGAGACGTGTACATAGAGACGCCACCATAAGTTATCGGTGTTTTTCCCCGACGAACTGATTCTGGGTTAGGAATAAGAGTGATTGTCTAAGTGTTTTGTTTATCTCACGTAAGATTAAGGGGACTACATAGCTGTGCGTCCAAGGTCAAGAAGCGAGGAATCGATACGGGCGACAGTTACACGCACGCCTAGCGCCTCATCGCTCCTACGCGCAAGGCGTGCAGTGTTTCCGTCGTAACGCTGTACTGTGCAAATTATATGTGTAACATAGGGGTTTTATTACGCGTGATGAAAGTACACAGATCAAACTACGTCCGTATGTTTGTACTTTTCTCTTGCCGCTTAAGGAGACTGCATAGGAAAGTTTTGAAAATGCTATATTTGACCATTTTCAAGAATTTTTTCTCCTAGAATACACTTAATATGACAAAAGAAAAAAAATAGGGCCATAGATAATTGTTTTTTATCTTTTCTGACAAAAAGCCATATTTACAGAACTTTTATTTACTGAGATACGCGTTTACGCGCAAACAACGATTTCACAGAAAACTTTTCGGTACATAGGACTCTTTAACTCACACCAACGCGCATTTTATTTTTAAAGCAACTAGCTTAATGACAGCGTTTCGTTTGGACGCTTAAGTAGCGCCAAGACTTCAGTGTTGTACCAGCAGTGTTTTCAGCTAAGTCTTGATGCAACTTGAAGACTTTCACTAAGCCTGTCACAACCAACATGCAACAGCCAGAGACACAGGTCTTGCTGTTATACCGGCAGCGTGGGACTGATAGAAGCTCCCGCCAAAACAGAGCGTTTCGACGGGCTGGGTTGCTGAAATTTGATTGATGGTTGACGATCAGCTGATGTGCGGCGATCTGTGTGTCTGCAGGCATCACGCACCTGCGAGCAAGGTCACGTGATTTTTTCCAATGGTGTTGGTAAAAGGAATTTAAAAAGTGAATCTGATCTTTTTCTTTTGCATTGTGTTTCCTAAAGCCCCTCCCACACTGTAATTTTTTTTCTCCGCCAAATTGCTTCCAATAAGTTTGGTCAAACAAAGTTGAACAGTTATGACGTCATTCAAACGTCATAAACGCCGCCATTTTTGCCTAAGAAAGTTGGATAGCTCCGGTTTCCATCAAACATTTTTTAATTAGACCGGTTCTAAATTTTATTTGATGTTTGACGGTCTCAGCCAATCAGAATCGTACACGACCAAAATGGATGCCAAGAAAATTGAAATAACGAACAATTGCTGGAAACGAAGTAAGTTATGAAGATAATTAATTTATGTAGAAGCTGTCTGGGCCTGAATGCTATTTTAAGTGACTATTGCACACAATATAAAAAACCCAAAGGCATTAATTTCATTGACCAGGAAACATATCTTATAAATAAAATTTGTATTTAGTAACGGAAAGAAGATAAATTACAATATTACTTAGATTTCTTCCTGCAATGGACTGCATAGAAAAACAAAAGCAATATCTCACTACGAAAATAGTTTTTAAATAATATTTCATATTAGATTCTCCAAATAAAAAAATTTGAAAATGTGACACGTTTTCAAACACATTCAAGATTATTGATAAAATTTTTTGGAAGGATAAATTTAATGGCCGTATTTTGTCCTCAAAACTTATTGTCAAATATAGTTGAAGGCAAAAATTTAATAGCTTGACAGTGGCTTGAGAGAAGAAATAAAAACCAGTATTATTCCTTGGTGCGGTTGATATTATTTTTTTTAATGAGGGGCTAGCCCATTTTTATATATATATTTTCCAGTGCTCCAGGGGTGAAATTAAGGAATAATTAACACTGAACATTCATTCGGCACCTTCCTACATTTTACCACGAAGAACTTCAGGTTATGAATTTTTTTCTCTACCGACTGAAATAATTTTTATAAAGCTAAGCATTCAATTAACGTTATATTGGGCGTGAGAATTAACATTGTTTGCAGAACTATATTTTATTGAAAAACACTATACAGTATTTCTTGGCACTTTAAATATTTCGAGCTCTACAATTTCTACAGTCAGATGCAGTAATCTATTGGCAGACACTCTACTTCTACTTTTAAACTGTAAAGGGCTTTTTAACGTCCACCGGTTTTATGCTTGAAAGCTTGGCAGGGGGCGGCTTACATACTAACTTATAACCTAACTTAAATAACATCCATGCCTTACCCGGGATTCGAACCCAGAGCCTCGCGAACCCCAGATCAGTGGCTCACCAACCGACTGCGCCACTGGAGGTCGGCTTCTCCCTTTAAAGCTGCAGTCAGAATAGTCCGACGAACACGACACGGCAGACCGATATGACATCAGAGCTCGACGGAATTTCATATTTAAATTTATTCAGTGTTCACAATATCCCGACGAAATCTGCCTAAGTATGTTGGTTTGCTGATGGGAAATTCTGAAACGGCACGTTATCCTTATAATATCGAACATTTCCTTTTTAAAACTCGTTATTAAAATAATTATTATTTTGCTTTTGACAAAATCTTAATTTATACGAGAGATGAAAAGTTTTTAGAAAAAACCGGAACGTTGATTTTTTAGCGGCAAGTCAGTTTATTATTTACTACATTAAGGAAATACTCACGAAATGTTGTTTTCTAATGTTGTATTTCCATTTATTGCTCTTCCCGACGATTCCGACACGATAGAAAGTAGAAATAGAATCTACTTTTATCGGGCTGTCGGGGCTTCTAATTTGTCAGACTGAAGTCACAGTGACCTTACTTTTCATTGGCAGCTACTCAGGTTTCATCATGTCGGGGTTTGTTGTGTCGGGTTCGTCGGGATATCGTGACACCAGCTTAAGACAGATATGTGTGTTCTCACCAAGTGAAAGTAAACACAATCCTTTCCTTAGCGCACTACAGAGGACCCGACAAAAAATCAACCTTCCGCGTGGAGTGCTAATGAGCACTAATCGACACTAAACAGCTAACCTGGTTGCCCCTGCTTCGCACTTACATGTCGGCGTGGGATTCGTAACAACCGCGTGTCCTCAAACGGAAAGGTACTATCATCAGAGAAAAGGTCTACTCACGTGTTTGGAAACCACACTGTTTGCGAAAGTATTCACGCCGGCGTTATAATTAGGGATAGGAAAATTTTGTGAGCTCAGTGACATTTATGCTAGACTCCACAATCCTTTGTATAGTCGAACCTCAGATGTTTGTTCACTGGCTGTTGCCCCAGTGTTACCTTGCATTTGACAGTACGGAATTCGCTTCTTGTTCCTTTGCAAGTCGGCTATTGGCGCGGAGTCGTCCAGGGCGTGTATAATAAACTCTGATCCAATTGCAAAGGTGACTTTAGTGTACACGAGTTTTAAATCTATCTTGTCCTGAAATGAAGTCGCGAATTTTTCCTATCCCTAGTTATAATGCGAAACTCGGCGTGCGCATTTATAACTAAAGGCTGTTCACGATAAAGTAAGCACTTTTGAAATAAACCTTGGATAAAAGTCACTGCCCCTACCTGCATATATTTTAACTGGCAGCTTGATTGACATACGCCCAGTAAAGCGATGGAGGGGAAAGTAGTTCCGTATCTTAACGTCGAATAAAAAGTGTTAGGTAACAATGTTTGATAATTTAAACTATTTATTTCGCTCTCTGTTTTTTTAATGCATCGAAGTGTAAAAATGAGCATATTTGTAAAATATTTACTTTAAAAATAATTTCACAGTTTCACTTGACCAACGCATGAATAAAGTGCTGAGGCCCGTGGCAACGATAATTTTACATAAGGCGGGAGAATACACAAGGTGCATACAAGTAGATCTTAAACAGGGCTTTCAAAAGTGCTCATTTAACCGTGGACAGCCTATAAATAAAATTCATAAAGTACCTCAAGCAGTTGCATATTGGCCACCCTAGACATATAGTTCTACGTCAACATACATCCGGTAGTATTTCTCACGTATTGCGAATCGTTTTCAAACGCAGTGGAGCAGCAAGCGTTTCCCTTACAAGAAGTATACACTCGTCGGTAGTAAATAAAAGCACTTCAAACTTGAATTGCTCTGAAAGTTTCAAGGAAAATCTCAGTTACATACGGAACACATTTCAACGATTCGTAAATTAATAACTGTGATTTAATTTAGCACGAACTTCATCGTACACACTAATCAAACAATTTTAAAGTCCTACGAAAATGGTTTCAACGAAGGCAAATTGGTAACTATAAAATCAGTACCAACCAGATCATGTTTTTATTCCTGCGAAAGTGATGAGTATTTTTTAATTTGCATTTTGCGTTTTATCAATTCTGAGGCTTACATATTTCTAAATAAAAACTTCCAAACAAACGCTATGACAGTTTTGTTGATTTTAAACGTGTAATAATCGCATCAGCGAAGTCATGTTGTAAAACGAACAAACAGGAACATTGGGTAGCGAATAGTTGAGTTTTGTTGTGTCCAGTTCAGAATTTACAAAAAATAAGACCTCATTACAAAAAATGAAATTCTAACGGACTAGAGCATGGCATCAACCCCTGTAGATACTACAAAAAACGTATTATATAAAAAATTCCTTATACACTAATTGCCAAGATAATTTCAGTAGCACAAGTTAAGTAGAGCAGATATTATAATACGTTGCAGTCGGATATACAAAACTATATTATATTTTAAAAAGCAAGGTATTGTTAAATTCATTGTTAAAATAGCTATAAATGCAGATATGTGATTAAGTTATACGTTACAAGTAAAAATGTTTTGTAAACGTACGCGGAGGTTGCTATGTGCAAACTTGCAGTCTTCATTTGACTATTGGGCGCTTGTCTTTGTGCGAAGACAATATGTTATACGAGTGAGCCAATCAGAATTAAGTTTCTCCAATACTGACCGTCCGTGATTCGTGGGCAGACTGATAAAAAGCCTAACAATCCAAACGATCCAATCCCGAAAGCAGTTCTGAACTAAAGAGTTTTGGAACACAACTTGTCCTAAAATATTTTCGAGGAACAACAGGTGCCTCTACCTATAGGTAGAGACCCGAGAAATTCGCGAGTTGAATTGCCTGAAGGCTTGACTCAAAAGTCTTATGCATTCTAAATTTTTTTTGTACTTTTACAAGAAAAATGCTTTGAAATCCCATTTTCCAAGAAAATCCTTTGTAAAACTACAAAGGGTTTTCTTGGAAAACTACATGATATTTTATGATACTACTTTATGATATTACAAATGGTAGCCTTGTATTACAACTGACATAATTGAGAAGTGTAAATAAATTATTTCTTTACTAAAAAAAAAAAACAAATGTAATCAATTAATAACAGAGAACAACCCAAAAAAAAATTCATAATATAATTTACAAAAAAAATGATACTTCGCCGGCGCAGGGATTAGTATTCACACCACTTGTATTACTAGTACGCACCTTTGTACATTTATTTTTTTTAAGATGACAGTTGTTGAGTTAAGAGATTTGGACGCCTGTTAACAACGGGGTATTAAGAGTTGATTTAAGAGTGTTATATTTAGCTAGGAAACACTAATAATTAATTAATAATACTGTCACGTTTTATTGAACTTATTTTATTATGATTATTTGAGTTGTTTTAAGAGTTCTACGTAATTCAAACTTGTAATACATTTCCTTTTTGCACCCATAGTTTTTGCACAAGCAGCTTTATACGGTTGCACGTTGTTGAGCGTCCGCCATTTTGCTGAAGCTCGTGGATATGGCTCATTGTAGTACAAATATCTCCTAAGGTCTATTACAAACACGGACCTTGTAGTTTTACAAACGAGTAGTTTTACAAGAAAAACTTTTTACTGTTACAAGAATTTGTAAAATTAAAATGAATTTCTCAGTCAAAGTTACAAAATTTTTTTAGAGTGTGCACAAATATGTCGATAGTAACTGCACATTGGTTGTCTGCTGTCACAGTGGAACGCGACGATTGGCCCAGCGTTCTCCAGGAGGTTTTTAATTCTAGCTTGTCTCAAAATGAATGCGCGAATTATTCAGGTCTCTACCTATAGGTAGGGATAGGAAAATTTCGCGAGTTCAATGACCTTTATGCTAGACTCCACAATCTCTTGTATAGTCAAACTTCAGATGTTTGTTCATTGGCTATTGCCCCAGTGTTACCCCACATCCGACAGTACGGGATTTGGTTCTTTTTCCCTTGCAGTCTGCTATTGGCGCGGAATCGTCCAGGGCGTTCTAATAGACACTGATACAATTGCAAAGGTGACTTCAGTGTACACGCGTTTGAAATCTATATTGACCGGAAATAAATTTGCGAATTTTTCCTATCCCTGCCTATAGGTGTTATAGAATCACGTTTTTTTGCCAACTAGGTTCAGAATAATGGTATAAAGTATTAATTTTTGCAGGTATTTAGTTATTAATAACCTGTCATTGTTTCTAGTGGAGAAAATTACACATCTAATATTCACACTGGCGTGGAGCCATTTCAACATCATCAGTTTTTAAGAGTTGAGAAATTTGTAACGCTGGGAAATTTCTTATTTATTTTTATAGGATGGTAATTACGATTGTTCTCGGTTACCGCCTGCGCAGCATTTCTCACGCAACTCAACGAGCTGTTTTCCGCGGCGTATCGTAGGCAAGTTGTCTAGGACGCGCGCAAGAGGCTATACGACGACAATTACACACCCAGTGGCCTACCGGGAGCGTCTAGTGCGTCAAGAGAATGTTCCCAATCACCAAACATCATCTCGAACCATGCTTCCGTAGAGAAGCACCGCGGCCGCTCAGTCGGCCACGAGTTTCGTAACTCAGTGCGCACACTTAAAAAAAAACTTTCTAACTTACACGTAATGTTATGATGTGATGTTATAATGTTATTACTTTTGTGTGGCAGACGGAAAAATATCACGTCTTGGCCATCGTGATAGTGGTCGAATTGGTGTGGAAGACATTGACGACAAAAGTGACATTAACACAAATGGAGGAAACTTTCGGGCCACCATAAAATATAGAGCTACTGGGGACAATGACTTAGCTCAATGCTAGCAGATGGCAGTACAAGTGTAGGAGAGAGAAGTAAATACCAACTCATACTACACAAAATGAGATTATAGAGTGCTGCAATCAGATTATTTTTAATAAAGTGGTTTCCAAAATCAATAACGATAAGTGTTTGTCTGTTTTGTCAGACGAAACAGCAGACCCCAAATTTAGAGCAGGTTGCTGTTAGCGTAAGATTGTGAACAATAGTTGTGAGATAAAAGAGGACTTCCTGCAGTTTTTCGACACCAACAGGACTTGGCAGCAATCATATTTATTGGACTAATTCAGTTTGGTATAGGTTGTGAACACATAATTGGCCAGGGATACGATCGTGCAGGTAACATGTCAGGTAAATATAATGGTGTACAATCTATGATCAAGAATTTATACCTAGCGGCTATTTATGTGCAATGTGCTCCACACACACTTAATTTAACACCGGGAGAGGTGGCGCAGTGGTAACACACTGCACTCGCATTCGGGAGGACCCGGGTTCAATTGCCGATCCGCCATCCTGATTTCGGGTTTCCATGGTTTCCCGAAATCACCCCAGGTGAATGCTGGGATGGGTACTAAACAAATTCAATGGTCGATTCCTTCCCATTCATTCCCCAAACCATCTTCCCTGTGCAACTTGCACCGTCTCTAATGACCTCGCTGTCGATGAGACGTTAAGCCCACTTACCTACTTACCTATTTTAATTTAACCATTACAACATCAAGTGAAATTCAAGCAGTGAGGAACTGTCTTGGAACTATCAAAAAATCTACTACCTTTTTAACACTCCTGAGAGAATGGCAGTTTATCAAAAGTAATTGAAAACAGTGATTCATCCCCAAGTGCACGATTTCTGAAGATACTTTGCGCTACGAGATGAATAGCCAAGTATACTGCAGTACTTGATTTCATTGAGTGAATAATGAGTGAAGAGATTTGGGCGGCTCTTAAGAGTGAGGTCTTGAGATCCGATGTGGGTGAAGCGAGGTGAATGTTGAGCGGCGCCGGAATTGAAGTGCGAGGGAAGCGGGAGATCCCCGAGAAATCCCGCCAACCAGCGGCATCGTCCAGCACGATTCCTACATGCGAAAATCCAGAGGTGACACGGCCGGGGATTGAACCCGATTCGCCGTGGCGGGAGGCGAGCAGGCTAACCACTCAGCCACCGCGGCCTCTTGATATAATTAAGTTTTTAGAATATACGCACGAAGCTTTAGAAGAAATTTGTAAATGGCATGACACACATAAACAGATACCAAAATTTTAATCAATGCAATGGACTTTGAGCATTTTTTAACATTATTTGTATTTAATGAACTGTTTGGATATGGGCTGCCCTTACGTAGGTAATTCCAGAATGAATTCTTCGACTTGAAAACAACTGTTACGATTGCTGAAGATGCTGTCATAGAACTAAATAAATCAGAGGCCATTCAGAATAAGAATTCGAGTTTGTATATAAACAAGCGACGTCGGTGGCGAACTCCTTGGGTGTAGAGGAGTCAGTGAAAATATTTGCAATTTTTCAAATCGGAAAGTAGTAAGATTTTACCGGTTCAAGCATAATGGCGTATGCCGTTGGAGGTAGGAGCCACCCGGCCGCTATTTTGGAATTTCCCTTTTTTCCTTTTTTCTTTAAAAATTTCCCTTTTCTATTAAAAATTAACTGACTAAATTTCCCCTTCATCCCTAAAAACTTACCTTCTCTCCCTAAAAATTTCGCGTTTTTCCTAGAGCTGGAGAGACGGATTCGTGACTCAGGAGAGGCGGATTTGTGACTCCTAGTCAGGAGAGCAAGACTGAGGACTCAGGACTCTTGACCCTGTACCGGCGACCTCAGACCTTTGACCCCAATATCCAAAGAAATAGGGAAAAATTTTAAAAATTTCCATAAAAAACCAAGAAGTAAAAAAATTATTACAAAAATATTTAATAAATATTATAAACTGTTTTCAAAACAATTACATTCCCCTGAGGATACCCTCTCACCCCCCTGACTCAACAAATTAGTCGGCAGGCCTCACCACGCTCGCCCATACCCAGTTAGTCAACTTGGTGCTGTCAGCCATAAAAGCAACCATATTGGATGCAGGCGACCTTGATACCATGGCCTTCAATTACCATGAAAACAAACACTCGAGAGAAATGCTTAAAAGTCAGCAAACATATTACGTTACAGACTACTACCAACATATTGGATGCAGGTGACATTGACATTTATTTAACACCATGACCTTGAATGATGTTGAAAAATCTCGAGAAAAAATGCGTAAAAGTCAGCAAGCATATTAAATTACTGACTACTACCACCATATTAGACGCAGGTGATCTTGACCTTGAGTCCATGACCTTGAATGACCTTGAAAACCAAAACTCGAGAAAAAAATACATGTAAGTCATCAAGGGTATTATGTTTCAGTCTGCTAAACCCCATATTAGATGAAGGTGACCTTGAAAGACCTTGAGAACAAATACTCGATAAATTTATAAAATCCAGCAAGCATACTACATTACTGACAACAACCACCATACTGGGTGCGGTTGAACATGACTTTGACCCCATGAATTGGTTAAGTTTTGTTTGAGTGAGACGGAGTAATTTCCTGAAAGTTGAACTTAAGCAGCTATTCAGGAAAGTTGAAAGTAACCGTGAATAGACTAAGTAAAATATTGTTAAGCTCATTCGACATATTTCATGGCTGAGCAGTAGATTTCATCACTTCGATATTTTTTCATGGGGAGATATTTCACCTTATGGTCATTGCTTATCATTCTTTACAGCAAAATCGATTATTTCATCATATGCAATTTTAAAAGCGAGGGAATATAAATATATTATCGCCCGCATGGCACGTAGGCGTCGTGTTGGAACTCGTTCAATACCGAATTAATTTACGAGCTCAAGTGTCGCAATTGTTACATCTCATTTTCCGCGGTCGCTGCGCGTGTGTCGAGAGTGCTTGTAGCTACCAGCAAGCAACGCGCTGCGTGTCCTTTCACGTCAGCACTAACCGTTAACCAATAAGCAACGCGAAAACTTGAACGAATCAGACGAACTCTGGAGGAAGGGCAAGAGAGTGAGTGAGCGAGTGAAGAGATTTGGGCAGCTCTTAACGGCGAGGACTTGAGAGCCGACGGGGGTGATTGAGCTGAGAATGGAACAGCAACGGAATGAAAGGGCGGGGAAACGGGAGACCCCCGAGCGGCATCGTCCGGTACGATTCCCGCATGCGAAAATCCCGGAGCGACCCGGTCGAGGATTGAACCCGGCTCGCCTCGGTGTGGGGCGAACAGGCTAACCGCTCAGCCACAGCGGGCCCCTTGGGAGGAAGACTGACGAAACATGGGCCACTGATTGCTTGTCGTGTACAGCGCCGACAGTAAATATCCTTCACGCGGGACATGTCGTCGATCGTCGACGCGGGGACTGAGAGAAGTTAACCGGTGCGGAGAGCTGATAACGGAGCCTCAGTCAGGACGAGCCCAGCGCCCATTTGACGTAAATTACGTGCAACGTCCTCGGCGATCCCTTCGTCCTCACGGGCTGTCCTCGTCTAGGTGTCAGCGCCTTGTATGGAACACCAAACTGGCCTACTAACCACCGTTGTTTATTCCGTGCAGCCCTCTTCGCCTTGGCGTGCTCACGGCTTTGTCAAGACGACTCTCTTTCCCTAGGAAAACCTTCGTTGGTTCATACACACTGTAAAAAAAATTGAGGTAAAATTCCCTTACATCTAAGGGAAACTAACTACCTCTACATTAAAGGTAGAATTATGTCTTCAATGTACAGTAACTTTACATAACAAGTAATGTTCTATTCCCTAATCGTACGGGAAAAGTACCTGATAAAAGTGGGTAGAAATACCATACAAGTAAAAGTAAATTAACTATATTTTATAATATAATTATATTAAAAATATACCGGAGTATTAGCAACTGTTAATTTTTATTACCTATATCCGCTGAAGAATAGTAACCGAAACCTCAACATCAAAACCCTCTACACTTACTGGTGGGTGGGAGCCCATGGCCGTCTATTACGATAGACCGATGTGGTATCCATCGCACCACGACGACAGCGTGACAGCAGCAGTGAATATTAGCGTGTTAAAGGATTCTTTATTCCGCCCCCCTCTGTTTAATTGTTGAGAATGCTGATTAGATGCATTCATCCATGTATGGGATTTTTCACTACCATGTACGTGAATTTTACTCCAGAGTGCGGTAATTTTACCTTACCTGTAAGGAAAATTGTTTCCCCCAAAAGTTTGCGAATATTGCCTTACACTTATCAGGTAAATTTTCCTATTAGTTTTTACAGTTCACTGTTAACATTTTACTAATATTTAGAGGCCGCTGTGGCTGGGTGGTTAGACTGCTCGCCTCCCGCCAAGACGAACCAGGTTCGATCCCCGGCCGGGCCACTCCTGGATTTTCGCAAGTGGGAATCCTGGCGGACGATGCCGCTGGTCGGCAGGTTTTTATCAGGGGTCACCCGTTTCCTTCGCCCTTGCATTCCGGCGCTGCTCCAGTCTGATCTCATTTCACCCTCATTGGCTCTCGGTGCCTCGTTGTCAAGAGCCACACAAATCTCTCAACCCAACTTCCCTCTGTATATTTACGGGAATGTACAGTAAATATACGGAAACGGAATCCGTAACTAAGAAAATCGTATCTGAGATACGTAAATGCCAAATACAAAATGTCTCCTTATTTCCTGCACAGGAAAAAAAATCTAAGTTGTGACAACAGTATATTTTTTTTGTTATCTGTGAGTCGTCAGTAATTAATATTGCTGTTAAAGTAATATACCATTAAACAATGTAGCATTAAGTAATTTTGTAACAACGTTGCCTCATTACTGGTCTGTCAGCAATAAGGTGGTGTTTATGTTACGGCAAAACTAATTTTGAACATTGGAGTTAAAATTTTTCTTGTATTTTCTCTGTTTTAAAAAATATTCCGATGTAATAAAAATTAACTACCATTGTCACAAAAACTAATATTATCAACGAAAAAAAAAAAAGTATCTGCTGGAAGGGGAATCAAACCCATGATTTGAGTGCTTGAAGTTCTTTATTGAATGTAGCCAAATAATTACGTGTAATAAACATATTTAGGATAGTTTATTATTTATTGTGCCAATTTACCGTAATTTAAAAAAAGTAAAAAATAAATAAAAATTGCGCAGGCGGCTGGGATTGAACTCATACACCGTTAAATTATAGGCCAATACCTGACCATCTGCGGTACAACTCACACTTGATTTAATTATAGGAAAATATGAGTCTTATATTTTCCCCGCGAAATTGTGAATATTTACATAGTGTGCTCTTACTATTAGTTTTTGGTTTTATTGGTACCGTTATGATCGTTAAGACGAATAGTATATATGAGTACCCTCTCTTCATCACATTATATGAAGTTTAATTAAACCTTCAAACAGAGCGCTGTGACGATTACATGAAAACGCAATGAAAGACGTAAAAGCAGAATGAAAGGCTGTGTGTCCCTATTACCTCGTGAAATGGCGTTTTGAAAGACGAAACACATTTTAGAAATTATTTTGTATTGGTTTTATTAGTTTATTCGTTGTTATTTCACTGGATGCACTTTGATTAACGGCCATTTTAAACGTTGTTTGGTGGTCATTTCAACACGCCGTCAGTCAAAAATAAACCACTGAGTCAACAGTGTAAAAAATAACCAATGTATCAGTGGAAAATGTGACTGAATTAATAAGTGAAGGAAACCTGACATTTTTTCACTTATTCAACAGTTAATCCACTGAAGTGACAGTTGAATCAGCCAGATACGTTTTACTGATTGAAACAGTAAAAATCTCACTGATTCCGATACAATGCTTTAAAATTTAAATACAGTGGTTTCATTTTACGAGGTTATCGCTGTTCACTACTGTCCGCCATTTTACATCACGTCAGTGGAAATTTGTGTTGGTTGGACATGACTTTAATATCTTATTAACACAAAATATTTTGTTCTGTCTATTATTTTTAGCGTTATACGACATTTTTCGTTGCGGTAACATCACTCAGAGGCTTTGTTAACATTATAACACGTCAACAGTATGGTTTCATAATAGTAATAAAGTCTGTTCACGATAAAGTGAGCACTTTTGAAATCAAACTTAGAAAAAAGTCACTATCCCTACCTGCACATATTTTAACGGGCGAACTGAGTGACACACACCCAGTAAAGTTGGTAACGATGAATGGAAAATAGTTCCATATTTTAACGTCAAATAAAAAGTGTAATATAACCATTTGTGTTATCTTAGATCATTTCTTTCACTTTCTGTTGTTTCAAATGCATCGAAGTGTAAAATTGAGCACAATTGCAAAACATTTTCTTTTGTAATAATTTCACAGCTTTACCTGACCAACGCATGAATAAAGTGATGAGTCCCATGGCAATGTTAATTTAGCATTTAGCGGAAGAATGCACAATGTGCATACGGGTAGATCTTAAGCAGAACTTCCAAAACTGCTCATTTTACCGTGAACAGCTTATACAAGACTTTGTAAATGGTTAACATTATTAACTTTGTCAAAATATTTTTATTTTGCTACGAGAAAAATGTTTAAAGAAATGCCTCAACATTATTATTATTATTTTTTAAATATTACACTTTATTCTGTGTATAGCTTTGGATTTCGCTAGCGACCAATACCGAGTCCACGCGAATAAAATCATCTTTCTGCGGCAGTTATCAACGCCCCTAAAACATATTCCCTCAAACATGAAAAAAGTATCATCAGGTGTATGTAACATTTACTTGCACTTAAAATACACAAGCATGATAAAATTTCGAAAATGTTGCTTGTATGACTAAAGCAGAAATACCCAAGTCATATCTCAATCCCATATAAGAAGGTCGCAAGTGAATCTTTAGACTCACATTTTTTTATTCGTTTTTAATCTGGCCCACGTATAGAGTTTATTAACTATTTTTTTTTCACACAGTGACACAGTAGAACACTCACATTTCGACAATTAAAGATTTTCTTTTCGTTATTTACTTTTTAAAGATGAAAGTAAAAAAAATATATGTATACTAGCAAAATTACGGAGAGATTCCATGAAATGGCGAAAAGTTATTTTCAATTTACAGGGTGGGGGGGGGGGGGATTAGTTTTAGAAAATCAACGTGTCCGAATTTTAAGAAGAGTTTACGGAGTCTTCTGGAGAAATTTTTACCAGCACTTTTCCTTTACACGAAGGGTAAAATATTTTAACAGTGTGTATTCACGGGAAATTTTACTGAAATACGCTGTTAACTTACGGAAACTCCCTCCGCAGCAAAGTAAAACGGAAATGAACTGCGTGCGTAAAAAAAAAATTAAAAAAAAATGTCGGTTATTTCCAACAGTTTCGAGTTTCGGGAACGAACGACGCCTAGTATACAACGAATGGTTCTTCGCCGTTGTAAAGTTCGGTTTACGAAGATAAACGTGTTACGTAATGAACGTGTAAGAAACAGAATTACAGCAGGTATTTTTACAAAACGATTCAATGTCATCGCGAACGTGCCTTGTATGTAAGGCTCCCAGCCAATGGAACTGAAGGAGGAAAGAAAAATAATACGTGATCTATTGCATTGTATAGAATATCTTGTTCCATAAAATAATGCTTACAATGTTCTTTCCTGTTATTCATTTAAGAAAAGGCATTTAAATTGCAGGCCTATGTACAAATTGGTTGCATTTCAATTATATAGGCACAGAAAAAATTCTAATTTTGTGCCAACAGTATTAATGTTACTACATCATTAATTTTTTGTTATCAGTTAGCCGTCAGCAACTAATCTTGCTGTTAATGTATTATACTGGAATGCAATGAATGTAACCGTAACAATAAGCACTTTTGTGACTTTATTACCTCCTTACTGTGCTGGCAACATTAAGGTGGTGTTAATGTTTAGACAAAACAAATTTTTTGTTGCGGTAAAGCACATTTTGTGTTGCATTGAAATTAACGTTTGTCATAAAAATTTTCTTGTATGGATTTTTTTTTGTTTTAAAATACAACAGAGTGTAGAATAAACTAAGTGCAATTATTTTATTACAAAAAGGAATATTACTAACGAAAAAAAAAATGACGCAGGCAAGGGACTCGAGCCCATGCCCTGTGTGCTTGACGCACTCCACTTGACAGAACCCGACGTCCTACCAAATGCTCTACCTTAACATATTTGTTTCTGTTTCATTTGTTGCAGTAACACAAAATATTTGTTTCCTGTTAACTTTAGCGTAATATAACTTTCGGTTGTGGCAACATTACTTTAGAGGCTTTGATAACACTTACACTTCAACAGTGTGTTTGCATTACAGCAATATAAGACATTAAGTAACTTTGTCTTAGCATTATTAATATTATTAAATCATAAACGATTTTAAAAATGCCTGAATATAGGTTTTTCGTTGCAGCAACATTATATTGTGTTAAGTTGACAAATCAAGTGCAGTAAGACCTGACAGAATAAATACGTAAACAATATCAAATGAAATGTTACTTGTTAATAAATCACTAGTTGAATATAATAGGTGTACAATACATAGGGGTGCCTGGTTTTTTCTCGAAAAAATTAATACGGATGCCAGACTTCAATATCCTATGCGCACACTTGCATCGTGCTTTGTTTAAAGTGTTTGTTAAGTGAGTGAGCCAATCAGAATTAAGTTTTTCCGTGATTCGTAGGCAGACAGATAAGACGCATAACAATTCAAATGATGTAATTATGAAAGTGATTGTGAACTGATGTATTTTGGAACACAACTTGTCCTGGAATATATTTTCGCGAAAAACCGGTATCTCTAATTACAGATAATGTTAGTCGTTTAATATCCTATTGAGATTTTTAAAATCCTAAGATATACGTACAATCTGTAATGAACAAACAATATGTTGTCTTAAATTTATAAATTTAATTTACAATTATCAAACTAGAAAATCTTGCAAGTTGAGACTCATCAATCATCATACAACTTCGTTTTATAAAAAATGATTTTTTTTTCATGCAAGTATATATTTTTATAACAAGTTGCTTAAAGAAATTGTTTTTGAAAAATAATACAATTTAATTTTATGAACATATTGATAAGTTCTTTAATGGCCAGTGTTTTAAAATATTAAAGAAATTGATGTATATAAATATATCTAATAGGTTATAAGTAGTATTTATTAATATTAGAAGACTGTTTTATATTACTGATATTAATACTGTTTGTATGCTATGTGTTTATATTGCTTGTATTGAATACGTGTCAGTATTGTTCGTAATGATAATGATTGTGCTCCTATTGAAGTTTTATCCTACATTCATTTCTAAGTCACCTGCATATAATTGCATATGCCTTACATATGGTTGCTTATAATCTAGTAATTTCTATGCCATCTACTTTCATGCGCATTTCTATATCTCATCGACATCCATAATGTTGGGGTGGTTGGCTGGTTACCGAAAAATTCATTATTTGAAATTTGTATGAAATGATGTTCAGCCTGTAGACATTACTTACGAGAACTATACGTGTTAATGACATTTGTGTGTATGTGTATAAATACATACACACACAGGGTGATTACTGAGGTGTTACCTCCCCTTACAGGGCCTATTCCTTAAGTAATTTGGAGCATATTATGTAATATGTATGTGGCTCTTAGTCGTAATATTTACAGAATAATTGGAAAAATTAGAAGCGTATCACAGTGAACAGCTCGTGACAGTTTGCTACCTGTTTGACTATTGAAGTGAACAACGTGTCTTTGGCCATCGTAAAGTGTAACTATCTGTTTCACATATACTGCGTGAACACGGCGCATTTCTGCACATTTATTGTAGTTGTAGCCTTTGGTTGTGAGTTATAGTCGCTGTGTTACAATGCCACGTACATTTCCCACAGAATATACCGTTATGGCGTTTGATGCTCAACTGTAACAATAAAGTATGGTGATGATGATAGTAATAATAATAATAATACTTCTTTTAACTCCTGAAATGGTTCTTTGTTATTTATTCACCTTTCACATTTTTAGAATTACTCTATAAATATTGGGAATAGGACCCACATTCATATGGCATATTTTGTTCTAAATGACAAGGAATAAGCATTGTGAGTGGTTGTAAGTGAATCACCCTGTGTGTCTGTGAGTGTGTGTATATATATATATGTATATATATATAGGGATGCACATATATACAAACACAGCATACACTTATATATTTGTTGTTGGGTATATTTGTATATTTAGTCAGAATTCATTTGATTTTAGGAAGTGTTTTCAATATTTCGTTTTCTCAGTTTTACCAGATATGTAGGCCTACATAACGAAAATTAAACATTTGATGTATTGAAATGGCTCGCATAAAACAAAGTGAAGTATCTTAGTAACGATGGTATAAAGTTTATTACAGTTTCAGTGTCTTCGGGATAAAATATGGTTATGGTGAATAATCCTTGTTGTCTTTCTGATTTTATTAGTAGGTATAGTTATCGAAAAATGCTTACACACACTACATTTATGTATGCTGATATGGGAATGTGTAAATGTTTTAAAAAGAAAGCTTTATGCACTGTAGAAACCTTTTCAAGATAAATGTTTCGCAGTATAGCATAGCTTTGTTTTTTCCGCGGAGCTTTACAAAAGCATGACAATATATAATACTAAAGCTGAGGGATATTAATTTTATTAGACTTGTCAGTCCGGAGTTAAACTTTGTCACGTAATTTATGTTGTCAAATGCCTGCTTCCTTTGCTCATATTGTGGGCGCAATCCATTACTGATGATGAGCACTGAGATCACTGATGGCTTATCAGTGTTCGTCAGTAATAAGAGAGCCGACTGCAGTAAACAGTAAATATTTTGTATGTCTTCGGTACGCTTGACAGTGGTACTCATTAAAATGAGAGAAAACAGGTTAAATTATCAATATAACTATTTATCTAATCTGGTTTTTCTCTTAATATAAGAGAGTACTTACATATAACAAAGATAGTGATACTAGTTTTTCTGAAGAAAATAAATTTTTTATAGCATAAATTCTGCTTTGAATTTAATTGTACACTGTTTCTGTGCAGAATTTCACTCTAGACTATTTTGTATTCAAATTATGCTACCGTATACACTTACATAAATAACCCGGAGAACCTACATTTGAATCGCTCTCCGATATCTCGTTTCACTGTCATGTACAACCGCTGTAGCGCCAGTAAAATCAGTCTTCAGTAATAATTAATTTAGCATCGTGCGGGGCACCACACAGCAGCTTGTAAAAGCGAGAGTCAGTGATTATCTGTGTTTGTCGAATCGCAATACATATATCTGCCTCATGCTCGGAATTCTCTATTATATACGAATTTACCACCGTTCAGCAACAAATTAAAGATAATGAAACATATTTTTCAGTACATTCCATCAACAGATTGTTAGTCTTAACTATAGTCCATTCACTGTTACTTGCAACTTTTTTAAAGCGCTGCTATAAAGTTTTACTTCCCGGATATTCCTCTGCTTCATGCAAATTAAGCTTAATCGGGTCGACAAAATTACACCAAAGGGACAAATGTAACACATTTGTGTGCACTCAGTGTAATAATATTTTTTATAAGGACTATTTAACTTGTAAATGTCAACACACCAACTATCTGCCTGTTTATTCATATTAATTATAAATTTAGTATTACAATGTATTGATAAAATATAATAATAAATTCAATTTCAATAAAAAAGGGTATTTTTATGTAAATCCGAGTACTTATAAAACACCTGTGATTAATTATACTTAGGTAACAACCAAGCACATCATACGTGGGGCGATTTTTCAAAGGTTTGATTCAAAAAGCGCGAAGAAACCGCGAATAAACTGTAATCAGAATTTAAAATATATAAATGTTAGTATTTAGTATAAAATAAGTTTGTGTTCGTGCGTACATAAAACTTGACATTAAACATTATATAATGAAGTTATTTCACGTAATAACGCACCTACATTGTAATTTTTATGAGCAATATACTTATTTTTATTTGTAAGTAAATTAATACATTGAATTTGCCACTTTTTCTCATTTGATTTTCAGTTCTATAATAAATTGTCTCTAAAGAGTATTCATTGGTAATTTACATCATGTTTTCAGTGTAAAAAATTTAGTTTGTGTAACTATTTTAATTTTTTTGGTATCAATTAATTTTTATGTGAGGATAGAAATTATTTTTAATCTGCATTTACAGGACATCGAAGTTTCTCGCAAATTTTCGCCAACATACTATAACATTTCTAAAAAATGCATACGTTACATAAAATGAGAAACCCGGATTAATACACTGGATAACGACGCAACATGACTGTGTGTGCGACAGCACAGCTGGTCGGATGCACGAAGCCAGCCTGCCCGAGCGAGCGGCACAAGGGCCACAGGCAAGGTCAGGGAGGTGTGGCAACATTGCTGCAGCAAGCTGTTTGACCCAGGCAACAGGGGTTGGGGGGAGGCTCTGTCACTCGAGAGACTGCCGACGCCCACCGAGCAGGGTGAGGCATCCACCCCGTCCCACAGCACTCTCTCGACTGAAAGGTTCCTGGAAGTAGCCCGGTTTATATACAGGCCTGCGGAGTGGTGGGCGACATCATTTCGAGACCCTCTGCCATTTTGTATCTTCAGAATAACAATTTGTATCAATGGCGATTTTTATGGCATAAACCTCCCCCTTAATTTTAATGGTGCAGTACATCAAGGTTTCAGAATGTGGCATTTCACTTTGTGTTGAAAAGAATGCAGGCTACTCAGGCTTCAGCACAAAATTCATATAATACAATAAATTAATCACTGCCATTAAAAAATTTTAACTGCGATGAACCTAGCTCTCTCTTCAACCAGGTAATAAAGCTCGCTGCTGTCGGCTGACTGAAAACAGCCAGCACTCGTTTTCATTTTGTTAATAAAAATCCATCAGTCGATGTCAACTTAAACTTCTGATCTTAATGGTGCGTTGTACGGCTTCAGTAGCCTTAGATTGAGGTTGCCAACCACATCTCCAGTAGTAAGACAGGAAAGAGTAGAGTTTATGACCCACTTCTGGGACACCTAGCGCAAGAGTGGTCTAAGTCGCATTTGGTGCAAGAGTGGCATAAGTGGTAAATTGTGGTATGCAAATTAGATTAATTAATTGTTTCATTAATTGAATTATTGTTTAGATAAATTAACAGATTAACTAAATGGATTAATTCGATTAATAGATTAATTAAAGAATGTATTGATATAATTTTTTTATATTAATGAATTCTTTGAAATCAAATAATTTTATTATTTTATTGGTGTTGAAAGGGTTAAGTGTCATAAGGGTGATATTGGCGGTGTCTCTGAATGAAGCATTGCCCAATTCTGTGTTTATATTTGTCGGTGTTTGGTGCAAACAGCAGGGTTAAATACAACAATACTTTAGTCTTGGTTGACAATCAAATATCGTTTATTTTTATCTATCACAAAGTTACGCACATTTTTCCAAAACATAATTTGCACAATAATGCAAATATGATAATTGTGTTTAAAATGGACACTATAAATCTACAAAATATTTACAATGATTACATTTTAGGTGATATGACATGTACTAAGTTTAAAGATATGTGTTTTTACTGTTGGAAAAACAAGTACGGTTTTCTGGTAATTAACCAACACTTCCCATATATAAAAAAATATATAGGTCTGGATTTGACATTTTTTTACTTCCCGACAAAGAATAATGAGTATTTCAAAGTTTGGATATAACGGTATAAAACACAATCATTACAATACCTGTTTAACGAGAAATCGCGATGGGAATTGTGATTTGTATGGACATATATTACATAATGCTGGTATAGCTGTGAAAGAAAACTATGTGGTAAATAAACATTATGTGGAAGACTTAAACATCATTACACTAAACATATTTAAATCGCAATCAACCAATATGTAAGAGAAGTAAATAAACAAAATTGAAACTATTACAAAAGTGTCTGCTAATATCAGTTATATTTCAGAAATATTGACAAATGTGATGATTGTATTGCAAAATATAAAAACTAGAACAAATGAACATTTGGAATATTTAAAAAGTGAAATTAATGAACTGGTAAATGTTATGATTACAAAACAATTTGATACACAAATGGATGAAACGATGCAATATATGTGTTGAATTGATGAATAAAACATCTGCTTTATCTATGCAAATGGAATTGAAAAAGCAAATTGATGATTTGAAATCTTAAATAAACTATTATAGTAACCATTTGAGGGTTAAAACTGTGAGTGAATTAGACATACTTTTGAGTAAAGTCGATAAGATTGAAAAAGTACAAACAAATCTACCTAATACACTTGTTAAAAAACCATACACTTAATTTATATATAAATAGTTGAAAGTTATTGAAAGCAAAGAAAAATGTCTGACTGCTTCAAAATTACATAAAATTATATCTACTGTAAAGGCGAAATAGTTGCAAGCTAAACGTGCTCGAATGGAACAGGATGTTTTGAATGTAGAAATAATAAAACCTATAATTGTGTGGATGTTTTGCATGAAATAGGTAAATTTTATAATTCCAGGTATCACAGAACTATCAAAATGGCACCTGAAAAGGTTATGGACAATAAAGTGAAGAAAACTGTGTATAATAATTTAAAAGTGTTTGACAAGAGAAAACAAAAGTTTAAAGTTGGTATGTATGTACGCATGAGTGTCTAAGCTGAAATCTGTCTTTGAGAAAAAATACGCGGTTAATTGGTTGTACGAAATATTTAAAATTATTTCAGTTAGAAATTCATTTCCCAGAGTGTATTATCTAGAAATATGTGATGGAAAACCTACAAATGGCAGTTTTTACGAACATGAATTGCAATAAGTTTCTTCTCCAAATTAATATTTGGTTGATAAAATCAGTAAAAGGGGAAAAAATAGGTCATTGGTTCGATAGAGAGGTTTCTCCAAAGCACACAACTCGTGGGTGAAGAATAAGTTTCTTAAAATATATAAATACAATGATTTGTAAATAGTTTTTATGATAAATTAAAATATTTTATATAATATTTGATGTTATTAATTTAATATACCTACCGATATCGATGGTGATCGAATGTACAATTAGTTTGTAATTGGTCTTGACAACCTATGACGGATGGAGTAAAATATGTATTTATATTTGTGTTTGTGTACTTTTGTTGGGTGGGGGAGGGGATGTTGAGTAATGGTGCATTGTATTTTTATATTAGCTGGGTGTATGTTTAATTCAAGTAAATGTTGTGTTCCATTCGTTAATTTCATTATTAAAGTATTTTAGTTAATGAACACATTTTTGCTTCTGTCGGTTATGTGATTAAAGGGGTAATCAATTGCTTTGCTAAGGAAAACAGTATCATTCCATAATCCCAAGATTAAAATCAGTTTAACGAATTTGTTTCAAGTCTTTCGGTTAATGATTCGTACTTATTTCATTTGGCTATTTGAACATAAATCTTAGTGGGCTAGAACATACCCATGTGCTTCCACTTCATCCACACCTCATTCGCCAAGTGGGCCAGAAGTAACATGCATACCCTCGCTCCATCCACATGTCATTCTAATGAAGTGAGCCAGAACATACACGTGTGGACTCGCTCCATCCACACCTTCCTAGTGAGCCAGGAACCCCCCCCCCCCCCGCATGTATGTGCTCCACCCACAAATAAAAAATAATAAAATAAAATGGCCCTTATACAACTCTTACACCAATATTAACTCCTACATAAACAATTACAACCCACTCCTCTGGGCAGTCAGCCCCAGGACCTCACAGAGTACACACCGATGTTGATTCGCCAATGCCATCTTTATGTTACTTAACACTTTCAACACCAATAAAATAATATTCTCTGATATCAAAGAATTCTTAAAATAAAAAAAATTGAAATCAAAACATTCTTCAATTAATTGACTAACCATATTAATCGATTTAATTGTTTATTAATCGTTTAATTAATCAGTTAGTTAATCTAAGTTATTATTATATTAAACAAAGAATTTATCTAATTAGCATATCATAATTTGACATGTAGGCCACTCTTGCACCAAATGCATTTAGACTACTCTTGCACTAGGTGTCTCAGAAGTGGGTCGTGCGCTCTACTGACAAGACAATTCATAACAGTTTTTCTTTTTTCTTCTTGAAACCACAAACTGTCCACAGTATAACGGTTATTGCTTAGCGGTTATGTAGTCTGTAGTCCCACATTTTGCTTACCTTGATGGCTTGTACAAGAACTAATGTACCAATCTCCAAAGATTTCTATTTTGACTGCATTCCATACTTCAACCTTCTGTCTGCAGCAACGCATAATCTCTGCCCCACGAAGTGTTGTAACTCGTCTCGTAAATTTTTCTCACTCATCTGAATAGTCTCAATATCTCCGGAGGTACTGGTACGCTTTCGGGGTCGAAGACAGTTAATATTGCCTTCGGTTTTCTTTTTCCCTCGAGAGATCTTTCTCAGTGGTACGAAAACTGTAGCAAAGTTTTTAGTCTCCTTTTGCCTCCTGTAAAATGGTGTACGCTGGTGTTATATCCTTGCTTAGCTGAGCGGCCTGCATAGCGAATCATGCGCCTCCTTTTGCACCATTCAAATTGAAGTTTTCTGGCGTCGTATTCGAGCTCAACTGTGCGAAAATAGTCGCAGTATTTTCACTTTCTTTTACCCCACTCCAGGCGATATTTCTTCCTTGCGACCTATCGCTCAGACTTGAGAAAAATGTAGCCAAACTTGTGTCTTCTCTTGCGCCACGCAAAATTATGTTTTCTCTCGTCGCATTCTCTCTCAGCCGTGTGACCGAAACAATAAAATTTGCGTTTCCTTTTGCGCCACTCAAAGTAAGATTTATTACTGACGTATTTTTTCCTTCCTTCCTCATGCATTGTCGCTCGCCTCTTCTGGTGGTCTCGTCTTCTCTCTTCTTTCGTCTGCTTCTTTTCTTCCGACTTTTTCTTCCGTATTTTTAGTCGGTCATTTCTACTTTCATTCTTTTCATTTTATTTTGCTTTTGACTCCGCCCCACCAAGAATTTACTTCGCCTATTTCTGCCCGCTCTTTCCTTCGTTTCTTGTACGATCTGTAGATAGGTACTTGGGTATCTGATGCCTGAACAATTTTTGGTACCGTTGTCATCCTCAATTGCAATTTGGACGTAATCACATCGTTTTTCAGGTAGCCGAATTTTGTTTTGAGATATCGCAACTGTATTCTACATGGCACTTGTCTCTCGAGGTGCGGAAAAATCGCCTTCGAAAGTGATTACAAAATTATGAGATCTCGTTTCATGTAGGAGATTTTGCTTTTGCGATGTATAAACTGGTACAGATACTGGAATATGGCCTTGTTTATCCAAGAAATTTTTCGTTGAGAAAAACCAGCAGATTCTGAAACTGTGCTTTGCTCTTGCGTGCAGCGATGCGAACTTTCTGCTTGGAGATTACTGCTTCCGTGTTCTACACGAGAATGGCTGAAGGTTCAGGCTCAGGATATTCTTTCTCCTTTTTCACCGCCTGCTCTTGAGAAATCGGTACGGCCTCCGGTTCAGATAAGGGATACTCTTTTTCCTTTTCCACTGAGTTGCTTTCTGCAATGCTGTCCACCTTAAGATCGGCCTGAAATTTTGCATGTACCTCCAATATATTAGTTTTTAAATCAACAATTTGCTGTGCAAAGATAACCTTTAAATCAGCCTTAAATTTTCCTGACTTTCCAATAAGTCAGCCCTAAACTTATCTTGACCGTTCTATAGCCTTGTCTTGCTAGCTTTTAACTCAGTTGTTTGCTGTGTCATTTGCTCCTGACTATTGTCTTACCTTGTGATGCTAGTCTGTGTTTGCACTTAACTGGATTTTATTTGCGCAATGTCAGCCTTTGTCTCAGCCATCATGCTGGCCTGAAATTGCATAAACATTTGCATCGTTGGTGGCTCCCGTCAGGTAGTGATGTGGGTGCTGTCTGGAAATCCTCCACACTCCAAGCTACACTAATGACCTCAATGCCTTCTTGATCCTGTTCTCGTGGTATCTGCCCCTCTGTAGTATGCTCGACTGTATGTCAGTGGCTGCGCTCGACTCCATATTACTAGCTATATACTTGTATGTTCTGTAGTCAATAGGTCTGGCTTCTCGCAAATAATTAGGCGTATGATTGGCCCTACACATAAGCTATAGCTCAAAAACAGAACATGTAAACTACCTTACAGTATCATGCCCCACCTTATGACGCCAATGAAGAATATGGAGAAGGCAGGGGACTTAGGTAAATGAGCATGTAGAGAACACTCAATCTTAGTATGCAGATCGTGTACTGGATATTCAAATGGGTAGAGCATGTAACACATGTACGGCACTTCAATTATGACCATTCACCTACCATTGAAGACTGCACAGAACTGGACACCAAAATATAAGGGAACATTTCTTGCTTTAAACAACATGCAGACAGAACACTGACACTGCAGAAAAATAGGATGACCAAGCTACCGTTAACTCTACAAATAGGCCTAAAAGGCTTTCCATCGGTGAAGCGAAACTTTGAATAGGAATGTGCTTGACTTGTCTCAACGTATTAAATTTCATATTCATACATTAGTGAGATATTCTGCAGCATAAAAAATTACGTTCACCTATTTGCCTGGTGCAAAATGACAATGCCCTATAGTTATCAGCCAGCCTGCAATTCAAAATATTTAAAGTGCCAAGAAATATAGTGTTCTTCAATAAAATTTAGTTCTGCAAACATTTTTAATTCTCACCCAAAATAAAATGTTAATTGATTGCCTGGCTTTATAAAAATTATATTTATCGGTGGAAAAAAGTTTCTTAACCTGAAATTATTCATTTTTAAAATGTAGGAAGGTGCCAAATGACTGTTCAATTTTAATTTCTCCTTAACTTCACCTCTGGAGTATTGGAAAGTTAATTACAAACGATGGAAATACCTTCACCGCATTTCAGCAAATCTAGCACCTTAATTGCTCCATAGCACTCTTCTTTTGAGCATCTGCTCACTGCGCCAGCTATAATTTACATACTGAGCAATATATTTATCACCAGTGCAGTATTTTAACCACTTAAAATAGCAGATACTGCACTAAGGACAGGCGGCCATGGTTGTTCTACATAATGATGTACAGAAACCAGATGCAGACTAGGTCCATTCATTATGCTATACTTTCCATTCATCATTCCAATGTCAAATTAGTTCAGGGGGTAGGCCTATAGGGTTTGCTAAGAAGGCACATTCAAAAAAGCGATCTTAATTATGATGTTATACATCACTATCAACATAGGTGAACGTAAAAATATTATCGATGTTTAGGAAGACCCAAATTTCGCGAAAATATTTCACGACCAGTTGTATTTCATAGGACTTTAGCTCAGATACACTGCAGCAATTGGATGATCTAGGTGTTACCGGTCTTAGGCGTCTGCCCGCGAATCACAGATGTACAGTAGCGGAGTAATCTAATTCTCATTGGCCAGTCAAGAAAGAAACAGATACGCCGCCAATAAGCATAATATTAGTGCTGTTATGCCCGTAGGATATTGAAGTCCAGCATGTGAGGAAATCTTTTCGCGAAATTCGGTTGTCTCTATCGATTCTTAACAACACAATAAAATATATAAATATAATAGCTGCTGCATAACACATAATGAATAAAACAGTAAAATAATAATACTGAATAAATTACATATATCTTACAAAATTAATATTATGTTAACATCAGTATGTCAATATATAAAATTGTGATTTAGGCACGTAACTGTCTATGACAACATGATCGTCAATCATATGCAAAATAGTGGTACGTCACAGCATATTTTCCAAAGTGCGTTGCAGGGTTGGTACATCACCTGAGGTTGGAGCAGATATACGAGGCAGTTGTAGATTTTACAAAAAATGTATTTACAATCGAGCCATGAGCTTCTCGATAATGTGTGAATGGATAAACATATACGACCAGTGTAATGTCGATATACAGCATTTATTTAATCAGTGGAAACAATAAGGGTAGCAAGCGTGATTTTGCAGATAATTTTGTGATACACCAACCTCCCGTGGCACAGTAGGTTGGCACGCCACCGATCTGGGTAGCATTAAAAAACCCTTTACAATACAATACCATTTCGTGATACCGAAGGTTTATAGGATTTTCACATGATATATAATTAGGGTCACCAGATTGTTTATTTTAGGGCTGTTAGTTAAATTAAGTGTAAATAAATAGGGACAAAAATATATCACGCAGCAGTTAAATGAAAATGTAGATTAAGTGCATTAAACCATGGTCTCCACTCTTCCTTCCGTGTTCTATGAGTCGAAGTTTCGGTTACTCTGCAGTGTGCTGCACTCTATAAAAGAAATTTCTGTCGAAAGTGTAATATGAGTAGGCACGATCAGGGTAATATGGCCAACTGTTTTTCACTGCGGGTGATATGAGCAAGTAATAAATAGCTACCAAACTGGGTAGTAAGCCTGAATTAGGGGAGCGAGATGAAGAAGTCCTTACTGAGCACATAAAATACCTGTCGAAACATGGTTTTTCTCTTAAAAGTGAACAGTTACGGGCACTAGCATTTAATCTAGCTGAAAAATTGGAAATACGGAATAGGTTTAGTAAGGAAGAAGGTCTGTCAGTTTGCGACTGGCTATGGAACTTCCTCAAGGGTCATCCTGATCTCTGAATACAAAAGGAAGAAAATCTTTCAATTAATCGTGCCCTGTCTATGAACAAATCAGAAGTTGGACTTTTCTTTGACATCCTTGAGGATAAGATGGGTGAGTTGAATATGACTAATAAAGCTGACAGAATTTTCAACATTGATGAGAGTGGGTTTCAACTCAAAACTAGTCCTAGTACTGTCGTTGCACCTAAAGGTAATACCTTCCTCCCTGCATTACAATTAAAGTCAAATGTACAGTGGTTGGCTTAAAGGAAAAGTTGCCAGATGATAGCGATGTCTTTCTCAATGAACAGTCTGCGTACATTAATGCACAGCTATTCTTTGTTGTCATTAAGAAGTTCGTCGATTATTTCCACATCAGCAAGGAATCACCAGCAATTTTGATTTTGGATGGTCATGATTCGCATTGTTCTAACCCTGATATTCTCGGCTTTGCTGTGGAAAATGGACTTTGTTTGTTGTGTTTACCACCCCACAACACTAATTGGCTTCAGCCTGCAGACAAAGTGTTATTTGCACCCTTGAAACGAGCTTATTACGATGCTTGCAGTCATTTCGTGAGGAATCACAGCAGAGCTTTTACCAAGGTGGAATTCGGACACCTGATAAAGGAAGCTTCGGAAAGAGTTGCAACAGTTGGCCTAGCATCCAATTCGTTCCGCGCTACAGGTATGTGACCTGTCAATCGAAATACCATTCCTGATCATACTTTCATTTCGGAAGTGATTCCAGGCACAACACAAGACTCTAGCACTTGCCAGAATCCACAGTCAAATAAGCCTACTTCAGACTCTCCTCAATCATCAAAACCACATCCAACAACTACAGCTCCCCAACTTCTCTATACTGCCAACCAGTTTACTCCAACAAAGTACAGCCAGCATGCCGATGAACCTTCAGCACCTAGAAGAGCTATTAAAGCACTTTCTCCACTTCTAATGCTTAACCGTCCAAGTTCTTCTAGAGGCAGAAAGCATGGCAAAGCAAGAGAGCTTACATCACCTGACTCGATTTCAAAAGTTAAACTTCAGAAAATGTGTTCAGGAAAGTCTAAGACAGCTCTTTCTTCTTAAAAGAAGAAGTTGAGTGATTCTGACTGCATGTGTCCTGTGTGTGGTGGAAAATTCACAGACGATAACCATGGTGAACAGTGGGTCAGGTGTTAACAATGTAGTGAGTGGTATCATAAAGACTGTGTCAGTTATTTCAAATCAGTATTTTTTTTTTGTGAGAACTGCGAAGAGTAGGAACAATCTTCAGTCTTTGTTTATCCTATTTTAGAGCATTGAAAGTTCTTAAGTGATGATTATTTGATGTAGATGACTTTCTGTCGAATTAAATGTGCCTGCTCATATATGCCTAACTACCTGCTCATACTACCCCTACTATTGGGTAATTTAATATGAGCATGTTGTTGCTGTCCAATTTTTATTGGTACCACGACATGACGTCATTAAATCAAAATTGCTTTTGGTATAAGACAGTTGACACAATAGGGTATCATTTAATCCATTTTATACTTTTTTATGTTTAAAAATCATTATTTAAATAAATGTTCCTTTATATGCTCATATTTGCCCGAGTTCCCGTGTCCAGTGGGAAAAAGAAAATTGTTTAGGTGCCCATAGAGTATTGATGTCTAGCGAGCCTGGAAATCTTTTCACGAAAATCTGGGGGCCCTATATATACGGACACCCAAATTTTGAGGGAAGATTTCATGACAATATGTATTCATTACACTTTAGCTCATATCCACATGCGTGATTGGATGGTTTCTGTGTAGCGCGAATCACAGACGTACGGTATTGAAGTTACCTAATACTTATTGGCCAGTCAAGTAGGACAAAAGTTTCTCACAAAGATACGGTGCCAATAAGAAAAATAAAACTGTTGGAATAACCGTAAGGTATTGAAATCTAACATACGCGAAAAATTTTTTTGTGAAATTCGGATGTCCGTAGCTATATATAATCAATATGACAACCTGTGTTTCAAGATAAATATTTCCGCACATGTCAAGTTTGAACACCCTATGGGCATAACCAGCAGTATTCTTTGTTTATTGGTGGCGTGTCTTAGTCAGGAGACATTTTCTTACTTGTCTTGCCAATCAGAATTAGGCTACTCCGATACTGTATGTCTGTGATTCGCGGGTAGACACCTTAGACCCGTGCGAGTTAAACTCAGCCACCCACGATACTGGGTCTGAACTAACATGTTTTGGAGTACAACTAGTCGTGGAATATTTTCGCGAAAAACAGGCGGCCCTAATTATAAATTAGCTCGTTCAAATAAAGCTAAACTCGACCGTTTCCGAGAAATTCGTGTATAAATTTCACATTCACCAATAATCAAGAAGAAAATAAAAAAGGAGACAGTTGGGTTTAGGGGAAGGGCACAAGGGACAGTTTTGGTTTATATAAACGTGGTAATTTATAATACTTCACGTGAAAATTGATGAGTCGGTGTTGCAACCCATATTGTTTTGTTCTGGCTTTGGGGTGCGCAAACTCAAAAACGGTAGGCGACACAATATCATTTCACTATGTCATTTAGTTTAATCCAATTACTCACGTTGTTTACAATACGTTAAATACATATCTTTACAACATGTTACTTTACGTTAAACCGGGGGAGTTCAACATAATAATTATCATTATTATTAAACTACTGAATTACTTCAAGTTTAGCCACGCCATTATCTAAAGTCTTTGATCCCTATATGATCCGCTGGACTAACATCACCTTGTCTGTTGCCTAAGGCTGCTTCACATCTCGGCTAAGGCGGTTTACGGTACGCCCTGCGTCGTTCCATCTCGACGGCCTGGCGGCTGGTGCAACAAGACCCCGCCTCGTGGCGCTGGCGGTGCATAAGGGGGTAGTATCCAGTCCATCTTCGAATTTTCTTACAAATCTTCGTAATGAAAATATATGGCCAGAAATAAAAAATCAAAGCTAGACATGACATGGACGACTACTTAACGAATTTGTTTTAATTTGTAGGGTTTCAAATATACCTGTATTTTCCCATGTGGGACTGAAATTATTAATTAATTAGATAATCATTGATTACGGTTACATATGTCACACTAATCATGTAAGAAAAATAAGTGAGATTGAGAAATAACTGTTAAAATGTTCCCTACGTCATGACTATATTGGTTTTTAAACATTGACTTCGATAATTAAGTTAATGAGGAAAATACGTAAATCCAAATAACAAGGATACTTCCCCCTTAAGTATTCCCGCACGGTTTACTGACTATGCTACTATGTTCCAAACCTCTCGCAGTTCGTGGCCTCGCCCTGAATACTGGGATGTGTCTCCGGCAAGCGTTAAATATATTGCTTGCCCCCGCCGTAACAGTTTCTACGAAAAAATTCGATTATGGAGACAGGTCAAATTATGTCAATGGTCAGTGTCAGTCTTTCAGTCACTGACGTACTGTTAAGTCAACTTATACATATGAGCTCAAGAATACGTTTTTCTCACGTAGGAACGCAATCAACAACAAAAGGAAAACTGCAGGCGTGAAAGAAGGATACTCATGTCTAACTTTCGTGCGGAGTTCATTTTCCCGAAAACCAGGTGTCCCTATAATAATTATCGGTAATGAGATACGCCCCCTATTGTTAGACTCCGCGGCCAAACTAAAGTAAATTAACTACCTCTAAGTGAATTACAGTACTAACAACGACCTTTTCTCATGCAGTGATATAATTACCACTCTTACAAACGTTCGTACCATAACTATTGTGCCGTATTGGCACGCCTCCTTAATTTCCATGCGACACTTCATTTTTAAATGTGTGAAGAAAAATATTTTTTTTATGTGACACTAGGAATTTTACAATATATTCTTGCGAGTTGATATGAGCTACTATTGAATTTTATTTGTAGTCACTGAGTTGAGCCAATTTTAAGCCATTTGGAAAAATTTTAAATGTTAATATTTTGATTAATTATTGAGATGGTCCTTATAATTAACATCATTTTTATTGGTTTTGAGCATATATCTTTTTTTTTCAGTAATTAGTACGATTGCGAGGATTTTAGTTAGCAATTGTCTCGTGAATATTATTATTTTGAAAATTGCCATAATTAATTGCTTTATGCCAATTTTGAATATTCTGGGTCATTTAATTTATATTTGAAGTCAATTTATCCGGTAAATTGTTTCTTTATTTTCAGTTTGAAGCTTTTGAGATTTAATTTAATTTTATATTGTGATCCTGTGGCCAGACAATTATTTATTATGTTTTCATGTTGGTATATATATATATATATATATATATATATATATATATATATATATATATATATATATACACATGTGTAAGTGCTTTTGTTATTTATATTGCGGACTAATTAAGTATGTTTTACTAATTTCCTATTATTTGTATTTTCTTTGTAATTTCATCTCGATTCAGTGCAGGAGTTGTACTTCACTACGTTTTAAATCTTGTTAGATCCTCCCAGGCTACGGTTCGCACTTTCGCTCTTGTCTGACCGGATGTTAGAGGCGCCGTTCGCAAATTCCTTTGTCGGCACAGCCGTCGCTACCCCCTTCCACACATCAAGTTCTGGCGTGGCTGTTTTAGCAAAGTCCTTGGGTGATCATGCGCTTAGCGCATGATGCTTATAAGAAACGTTTACCCATCACGTGCAAACTTGTCAGTTATGCTTACTTGTTTCTTGTCCACATCCCCTATGGACATCTAGCGGCGACATTGGAAACTTTTGAACGCGCTTTTTCCCTGTGGTTGCGTCGTTGTTTCCTGAAGCGACGTGCCTCTCGGCCTTGTTTGCCGACACTTCTACTTCGGCAGGAGAGCAAGATGGCACGTGGCTGCTATGCTCCTACCTGCGTGTTTTTCGGCTCCTAGTGAGAGATGAACCTTTAATGTTGTGCCCGTAGTGGCAATATAATGTGTCACTTAGTGGTAGAGTGTGACATTTATTTATCTTTTGGTTAATTTTGGAGCTTCTTCTCTTAAACATGGTTTAGTGAATTCTGTCAACCCTCCTCGTGAGTACAGGTTGTATTTTCTCCCAAACGTCCGTGATGTGCCCTTTTTTCGTTACTTAATGTTGCGCACTCTTTTTTTTTAGGGTAGGGTCCACGTTTTCGCGGCGTTCCCCGGTTTTCCCCGTTTCTCCGGGGGCGCGAGCCTTTTCTGTTTCCCTTGGGGATGCTTCTGTGTGGGAAACTATTCCAGTCCTCGTCCCAACATTCTGCAGCCTAATTTCTGGACTCCTAGATCCCTACAGCTAAGTTAATAAGGCATGTTGAATCTACTTTATCACTGCCAGAGCTCCACACTGTGATTTGAAATGCAACCCTATATAGGTATTATTCTGCGAACACTCGTGATGCAAATCAATCAGTTATAATTGTGTTTAATATGTTTGTTAATTAAAGGTAAATATTTCGATACTTGTACGAGGTATCTCCGAGTTATTTGAAATCTTTTAAATAATTTATTTGATATTTCTAGTTTTGTTTTGGGATAATTGTTAGCTGATCTCGAGTTATAAAGTAATATGTTTATTTTGCGGGGATGTTCGAATTCATTCTTATGTGATTTGTTTGGCCCACTCAAGGGTAATGTAAAAACATTAGAAAATATTCTGTCTTGAATCTATTATGATAATGTGTTCAGTATTTTTCTTTTGGGCTTTAAATTTGATTCTTAATGACCACTCAAGGACAATGTAAACAAATCTCAGTAAATGTTCTGTTTCGTATTGTTACTTGATATGAAAAAAATAGGGCTATAGAAATATGAGAAAGATATAAAAATAAATTTAAAGATTAATAGTGCCACACAACCACAATAGTTTTCTTTCTTGAGTTTCCTCTGGTCTCCTATATATATTTTGTGGCAATTGTGCCCTGTTTTGCTACATTGCCATTAAGGGGAATATTTTATATTGGTGTTTAGTTCGTTTTGTGCCTCATGTCCCGCCACAGCTTGGCATATTTACTATCGCTTCCAGTTATTATTTTGGAGTGCCTTGGCGTTCGTTAATTTGTTCTTTCGGGCCACGTTTGTTTGTTTTATTTGGTGGCTATTTAGATGTACTGTTTGTGCCAAGGACTCGTTCTGGTGATAAATGTTTATTATTGTGGATTTCGGTCATGTGAACGAACATGGCGGCACAGTATGTTCCGAGAAGAGGTTTTTGTGCAACTGAAAATAATTAACCCATAAAAGACGATTTCGCCTCCATTCCTCACTTTATTTTAGTTTTACTGTGTAGATAATAAGCAGTTTGTGTGTTCACAAAGGAAAGAACTTCGGAATTTTGTTTTTTATCCAACCGTCGTCATTTGCCGGGTGGCTGTGTTATTGCCTGTGAAAGAGCTTATACTTATTTTGTTTTAGCCAACCATCTACCATTATAGCCCACCGTACGGATTTAAGGAAGGGTTACTGGCTTTTCGCGAAAAAAATTACACAGAAAGCTGTAGTTTCAAATAATAATGCTGATCTCCTGTCGTTATGAAATTATTTGGTTTTAAGGTCTCCACCAGCTAATCAAACATGTTCGGCACTCGAATAACGTAATTCTGATTGACCCAGTGATGTAAAATCATTTATGTAATATTACAAATTACAATGGCAATAATGTTGGAAACTAAAATCTAGCCTAAGCGTAGACATTCCTGAAATATCAGATGTCCTTAATCATACGTAAACTTGCATTCAATTACTTACGTCAGTGATACAAGAAAACTAACGGCCGTGTGAAAAACATGTCATCATCACAGCAGTGATAATACCTAATGTAATGTGACAGATGACACAAATTTCATTTTCCAATGGAGCTTCTGAACTTGTGCCGCAAATACTTTAAACTGAAAGACAAGAAGTTATCGATATAACTAACGAGCCTACGTTCCTCCACATGGGTAAAAATATTTTTATGAAGTTTTTAAAAGTTAGGTAATATGAGGGTCTTGACGTCTCGTTGATAGCGATATAACGATAGATACAAACAAAAACAAATGCAATATTTGTGCTGCAATTACAAATACACATGTGCCTTGCCTGGGACTCAAACACAGAACATCCTGTACCGTAAGCAGACATGAAGCCAATTACTAGAGACCTGAAAAATTCGCGCGTTTAATGACCTGCAGGCTAGAATCTACAGTCTTATGTACAAAAGTATCGATATTAACTGCGCATTGGTTGTCTGCTGTTACAGTGGAAGGCAAAGATCGGGCCAGCGTTCTCCAAGAAGCGTGAAACACCGTGTAAAACAATGGCAGAAGTTATATAAAAACACGTGTTTGGAACTCTAGCTTATCTTAAAATGAATCCGCGAATTCTTCAAGACTCTACCAATTGCAGTACGGAGGTGGGATTAGGATCATCAACTTCGGTAGTAATCAGACTAAAGTTTTAGTAGACTGGGTTCATCAACTTTAAATATCTACAGGGACATCATTTTGAAAACGTGTGGGTGAATAATTTAAATCATGCATACACTAGCACAACTTGTGTGCGCAATTGGGTGGAAATAGGTTATATGCTGTGCACGGTAAAATGAGAACTTTTGAAAGCCCCGCTTAAAATCGACTTGTATACACGTTGTGTGCTCTTCTACCTTACGTAAAATTAACACTGCCATGGGCCTCATCATTTTATTCATGCGGCGGTGAAGTGAAATGGCGGAATTATTAGAAAAGTAAATATTTTCAAATATGCTAATTTTTACACTTCGATGCATTAAAAAAAACGGAAAGCGAAAGAAATAATTTAATTTATCACAAATGGTTACCTGAAACTTTTTATTCGACGTTAATATATGGAATTACATTCCCCTCCATCGTTACCAACTCTGCTGAGCACATGTAACTCATTGTCCCCATTCAAATATATGCAGGTAGGGGCATTGACTTTTTTCTAAGGTTGATTTCAAAAGTGCTCACTTTATCGTGAACAGCCTTTAACTGGGCGAGATATGATGGCTAGGGATAGGAACATTTCGCGAGTTCATTTCAGAACAAGTTAGACGTCAAACACGCGTACACTGAAGTTACCTTTGCAATTGGATCACTGTTCATTATACACACCCTGGATGACTCTGAGCCAATAGTAAACTTGCAAGGAAACAAGTGTCGAGTACCATACTGCCAGGTGTGAAGTTACACTTGCTACTCTCTGGGGCAGTAGCCAATGAACAAACATATGAGGCTCAAGTGTACACAGGACTGTGGAGTCTTGCCTACAGGTCATTGAACTCGCGAAATTTTCCTATCCCTAGATATGACGTAAGTACTTTAGTTTCTCATTTGGCGCTATCACACAAAAACACCTAAAAACATACTCTATAAAGGCTTATTAGATGCATCTAACTTATGTCATTATAAAATATTTTGTTGTTATTTGTCAAATTATATAATAAATACGATTAAATTATCAAAATAATTTACACTGCACCATTTTGAAAATAATAGTCAGACCCACTTAAATTATGTATGTGTACATGGTAAACTGCAGAACTCTTTGTGTGGAAAATTTGGTGGGAATTAGTTGAATGATTACCGAGATATAGCATAAATATTGCGTTTTATCATCAGACACTATCTTACAAAAAGTGGGCAAAAGATGATCTCTGTAAGCATATTTGTTGTTTCTAATAGCTACCTCGGCATACTAAGTTTAATTGAAAGCATTTCAATTGTCTAATAGATGTGATAAACTTATCTAAATTATTTATATGCCTGCTATGCTGTAAATGAAGTCGGACATACTTATAACTTAAAACATGGTCTACTGTAACACTACTTATGTGAAAAGTTCGATGGGAATCGGTTGGTTGCTCCCGGACATATTGCATAAAAGTTCCAGTTTATCATGTTATTTTTCATTACTCTATTGGCACATGCTATGTTTGTCATATACACTGTTGCATATTTAAAGTCGGTTGAAATTGTTTGCTTTACACGGCTTACTCACATAACATTTTTATATTGCTGTTATTTTGGAAAGATGTTACTACCTCCTTAATACATATAAATAGGGCTACTTGTTTTTCGCGTAAAGACTCTACGACTATTCGTATCCGTTATTTCAAAACCATTATCGATATTGGATGATTTTAACTCGCACTCATAATAGGTGACTTCCCCTCGAATCACACACATACAATACCGGAGTAACCTAATTCTGATTGCACAGACTAGTAACAAAATGTCTTCTCACAGACACGCCGCCAATAAGCAAAATAATACTGCTGGTATGCCCGTAGGATAGTGAACTCTAATGTGTGCGGAAATCTTTTCGCGGGAAACCGGTGGACCTTCACATAAATTTATATGGGCTACAAAAGTCTAACTTGTAGCCTGAATGTGGTGGGTATCAGTTAATTGTTTCTCGGGATAGGACGCAAAAGCTTAGTATTTCATGTAGTTCTATCCTTCAAAATAGCTTACAAATCAGTTTATATAATGTCTTATTTGATAATACCATAGATACTACCAGCATACAAAGAGAAGTTTGAATTTGTAACATGGAGTCATAGAATTCGCGAGTTCATTTTGAGACAAGCTAGGATTCTAAACACGTGTTTATACAGGTTTAACCATTGGTTCTCACGGCTTTTGACACCTCCTGGAGATCACTGCCCAATCATTGCCTTCCACTGTGACGGCAGACAACCAATGTGCAGTTAATATCGGCATGTTTGTACATAAGGCTGCAGGCCATTGAACTCGCGAATTTTTCAGGTCTTTATTCATAGATACAAAATAGCACTGTTTATGTGCGTGTCATTTTGAAAATACTAGTCTGATGCGCAACAACACGTCAATTTTAATGACGTACAGTAGTGTTCATTGAGTGTGAAATTTACTACGAATCAGTTGATTGTTTCCCAAGATATGACATTATAACTATTTTTTTTTCCCCCGTGGCACTACCTTATAAATAGAGCCACTCGAATTTCGCAAAAAGATTTCAGCCCAAGATAGATTAAAAAGTGTACTGACAGTGTAGCATTCCTTTGCCTATTGGTTGCATGCCTTAGAGAAAAGACGTTATCTTACTTGACCGGCCAGTGAGAACTAAGTTACTCGTTTAATAATAGCCTGCGATTCGCCGGCAGATACCTAAGATGCGTAATATGCAAATCATCCAATCACGAATGTGAATATCTGCGACAGTGTTTTGAAATACAACTAGTCAAGGAATTTTTTCGCGAAATTCCGGTGTCCCTACTTATAAAATAGCGGACAAATGAGGCTATGGTATTATACATGTTATGCTTGTAAAGTATACTTTCAGCATAAGAGGGAGCCGCGGTGGCTGTCCGGTTAGACTGCTCTCCTCCCACCAAGACTAACCAGGTTCAATCCCCAGCCACGTCACTCCCGGATTTTTTGCATGTGGGAATCATGGCGGATGATGCCGCTGGTCGGTGGGTTTTCTCGGAGATCTCCCGCTTTCCCCGCCCTTTTATTTTGGCGCTGCTCCACTCTCACTTCAATAACCCCTATATCAAAGTAACTACTTTCCTTACACTGTCGTACAGGCAAGACGAGGGAACCATGAATTCATAATCACTGCACAGTACTAATTCTGCCAAATTTGGGCAAAATTAACATTTTGACATAAAAATGAGATCGTAGATTTCTGTTATGCCTATAATGCTGTGTAAGGTATATCGCCAGTTGGGTATAGGTAGGAGCACCCAAATTTCCCGAAAAGGTCTCTGCACATGCTAGATTACAATAGCCTACCGGCGATCCAACAGTTTTCACTTGCTTATTGGCCACGAGTCTTTAAGAGAAGAAATTTCCTTACTTGACGGGCCAATCAGAATTAGGTAACTCAGATCCTGTAGGTCTGTGATTTGCGAGTACGCACCTCAGACTCATAACACCTAGATCAACAAAGGTGAGCTGAGCTAAAGTGTTATGAAATACAACTGGTCGCGAAATCATTGCGCAGAATTCGAGTGTGTCTATGTACAGCGATACATATAGACACTCGAATTTCGCGAAAATATTTCCTCTCCAGATAGATTTCAATAGTCTACTGACAGTGTAGCAGTGTCCCTTTGCCTATTGGTTGCACGCCTTAGTGAAAAGACGTTATCTTACTTGACTGGCCAGTGAGAACTAAGTTACTCCTTTAATAATAGCCTGCGATTCGCGGGCAGATACCTAAGAGGAGTAATAAGTAAATAATCCAACCACGAAAGTGAATTTCTGCGAAAATGTTTTGAAATACAATTAGTCAAGATATCTTTTCGCGAAATTCGGGTGTCCCTAGCGATACATTTGGAATTTTAATTTTTTTTAAACATATACACTCTAGACAAAGCCAACACTCTAATATGGCAGGGGAGGTTTACCCTAAAGAAAAAAGTTGCTCTTCCACCCATCTCTAGCCCTACGTGACAGCTAAATGGTTAGAGACCCGATAAATTCGCGGGTTCATTTCTACATAAGTTGGAATTAACAAATACGTTTATGCAACGTCGGTAATTGGTCGATGTGGTTTTGACACCTCGTCGGAGATAAATAAGCCAATAACAAGCATCCAAGAAATTGTGCGCCCAATCATCGCCTTTTACTACCACAACAATCAACCTATAAACAGTTGATTTCTGTATGAGAGTATATAGGACTGTAAAATCTAGTCTGCATGTCATTGAATTCGCGAAATTTTCGGATCTCAAGTTATTGGCCTCACTAGCCAGTAATACGGAGGTAAGTCATGGACCAATCAGCGGTTGAAGATAAACTTAACATAAGACAGCCGATCCAATAAGAAATCTTCCGCAATATCCAAATGTTTCCAGAGTCTCGCGTGGCCATTGCGCAAGCTAGTACGACCACGTCGAAGGAAATTCCAAGCCCTTCCAGTTCTGCACACTCACCTATTCAGTGACTAAATTTCTAGCTGTATATCAATTTCGTTTTCGAGTTAAAATTTCAAAAAAATACACTGGCCGAAGAAAATATTTGGTTGTAGATACGAAATAAATCTTCTTAAAAATTATCTGCTTTAAATTAGCAAAATTTTGTTCACTCATCCAATATGCTGTTGCTCCAAATGTCTATGCATTCGTACCTTATAACAAGGAATAGGAAAAACTCGCGAATTCATTTCAGGACAAGATAGATTTCAAACACGTGTACACTGAAGTCACATTTGTAGTTGGCTCAGAGATTATTAGACATGCCCTGGACGACTCCGGGACAATAGCCGACTTGCAAGGGACCAAGAAGTGAATAACGTACTGTCAAATGTGGGGTAACACTGAGGCAACAGTCAATAACAAACAACAAACATCTTTGGGTAGACTATATAAATGATTGTGGAGTCTAGCATACAGGTCATTGAACTCGCGAAATATTCCTATTTCTATTTATAACTAGGGATAGGAACATTTCGCGAGTTCCTTTCAGGACAAGATATAAGTCAAACACATCTACACTGAAGTTGACTTTGCAACTGGATCACAGTTTACACGCCCTGGAAAACTCTGAGCCAATAGCAGACTGGGAAGGAAACAAGTAGCTAGTGCCATACTGTCAGGTGTGAAGTAGCACTGGCTACTCTCTGGGGCAGCTGCCAATGAACAAACATCTGGCGCTCGAGTATACACAGAAATGTGGAGTCTAGCCTACATTGTAACTGAACTCACGAAATTTTCCTATCCCTACGTATAACCAAATTAGACGTTTTAAAATAATTTTTGAGCCGATCAGTTACTTGGTTGTTATGACATCATGTATATGTACTTAGTACACACAATTGTCTTACAATGATGATCTACCAATCGGTTTCTTTAACTTAAACATTATAAGTAGGGCCACCTGTTTTTTCGCGAAAAGATTGACGCGGAGTCTAGACTCGAATATCCTATGTCCACACTTGCAGCCTTCCTTTGGCTATTGGCCGCCCGTCTTTGTGTGAAGAAAGACTGTTACATGATCGAGCCAATCAGAATTAAGTTTCGCGGATTACTGACCGTCCGTGATTCGCAGGCAGACAGATAAGACGCGTGACAGTTCAAATGATTCAATAACGAGTTAAGTTCTGAACTAAAGTCTATTGGAACACAACTTGGTCTGAAATGTTTTCGCGAAAAACAGGTGTCCCGGATTATAAGTATCACGGCAGAGTCGAATCAATATTTCGTTTAAAGCGAATGAAGCGTTTGGTTACCTGAATCAATTTCATGTCTATTATTACTGAATTTGTTGTGGTTACTAAATCAGCCTGATTCATAACTGGCATTTAGGTTATTGGCAGTAGAGTAATCAGGTCATTTTATAACCTTCGTCTGAATACAAGGTTCTAGAGTTCGTATGTATTTTTTTGTGACTATTAGGACAGAAACAGCGTTTGTTTATCCATTTTTATTCATATTAATTGTATAAACATTACCAATGAAACTATTTCGTCGGGAAACACAAAAGGCAAAGTTGCAAAACATTTATTTACCTACATGTCCTATATTGCAATATTATTTATTATATTTAAAACCTTCTAATTCAGCCAGTTTTTACTTTCAGCGAGGGTCCTATGGCGTAAACTCTAAAAACACTTTGTTTGCTGCAAAACATGATTTGTTGTCGCAAAAAGAGTATTATTGTTGAATATGAACTACTGCAACGTTGGTTTCCCAGAAACCAAAATTTTGTTTGGTTCTATATATTAATAACAAAGATGGTGTTTGCATTGCTGTTACAATCGTTGAGCAGTATCCTTTACAATAACTTAAGGTACTATATATTTCGTAAGTTAAGCCATGTTGTCGGGACACAGGAACATTTCTTTACTTTAAAAAAACTCTAGGAAGTTTGCTTCTTTGCTACGTATACAATGAATATGTTATTCCCATAAAACACAAGTTTTAAAAAGAAAACATTCAATGAAAACAAACCTTAGTTCATTTAACATACCCTTTGAACTAAAGGAAGATTTTTTTTAGCGTAAACAAAAAGTTTCGAAGAAATGTGTTGTACGTTATGCTGTAAACTTAACGTCGTGCACAAGAGCTCCGGGCTCGTAACTTGGCCGTGCTCTCACTTTTTTTATGACAACCGAAACAGTTTAATGTGCGTAGAGCAATACAAGACCATTAGTTGAACCAACTATTAAAGACCTGCAAAATTCGCGTTATTGTTTGAGGATATGTTAAACTTAAAACAATACTCATTTGCAGTACGTTTGCTATTGGACTATTCTTTATTTGACATGTATTGGGTAACTATGCGCTAGTAAATGAACACTTCAGAATCGTGTGCTTCAATCACATGCAGCTCGGTCCGAAAGGGAGCAACTTCACATCTAAGCAGCAGCCAATGGAGAAACATCGATGACTCGCGTATACACAGTACCGTAAATTTTAGCTTGATGCCAAAAAATAACGTGAATTAGGCATGTTTCTATCAATCATATTTTACAAGTTTTTGGAATCTTGATAAGGACAACAAAATAATTTGGTTTCATTTCCTCTGATACAAACGATGTATATAGTTGCGACAAACAAACTTAGTTATATTCAACAAAAAACATTTTCTCTGCGTACTTCTGAAGGACCACGAGACTTTCTTACTTTCTGTGAACATATAACAATAAGTAAATTCCTGTCTTTATCAGCCGCATTATTTTAGGTGTAGTTTGTCCCTCGAGAAATTTTGTTCGAAATTACGGCCATTTTCGCTAAACTTCCCTCAACAAATTCACTTTATTGCCCTGCCTTTATTTAAAGACTGTCACAAGGCGACCCAGGGACTGTAATGGAAAAAAATAGAGTTACGAAAATACCATTTCGCCCCGTGAAAATAGTTACTCGGTAAATGTCTTCATGGCATCTTTACCGCGGCAAAAAGTTACAAACTAGGACTTTGGACATCTTCAATCTCTGGGCGGTGATGGACGAGCGAAGTTCAAGGACGATGGTCGTTTTCGAAGGCTTGCTAGTGTTGCCGTGGAACGAAATGCCAGGAAAACTCAATCGTAAGTATGTGGCTACACTGTCTTTATTCACAATTGCAGACAAAGATATAAACTATGGTTAGGAACACCCCATTTTCACGAAAAGATTATATGGCCACTTGTGTTTCATAACGCTAGCTCAGATGTGCTTTCGTGATTGGATGGTTTCCGTGTTACACATCTTCGGTGTCTGCTCGCGAATCACAGGCGCACTATATTCATGTTAACTAGTTCTGATTGGCCAGTCATGTAGGAAAGTGTCTTCACGCAAAGACATGCCAACAATAAACAAAATGAAACTGCTGACACACCCGTATAGTATTGAAATCCATCATATGTGTAAATTGTTTCGCAAAATTCGGATGTTTCCTACCTAGGGTTTTTCATATGTGAGCAGATTTATCTTTGTTACCTTTGTACTGTTTGGTTGCAGTCTTTTTATAAACACACTGTTTCGTTCGTTATTTTTATTATCAAGATTCCAAAATCAGTGATGGACAACAATATATACGCTGTTATATTTCTACTCTATTTTATAAATTCCACCGCCGTAACAATTTTTGCTGGCAGACTTAGTTTTCCAAAAAAAAAAAAAAAAAAAAACTTACTATTTAATGCTATCTATCTATACATTTCCAAACTTAATATAATTTTAAACAAAATTTACGTTTATATTAATCATTTTTGTATCCTTTCGCCAATTATTAATGTAGATTTGCCGCATTCCTAATAACACGTAGTATATATTATATAGCTCTCAAAATTTAACACCCGAGGTCACAATAAATTACAATTTTTATGTTATTACGCCTGCTGTGGGAGACTTAAAATAGTTCCATTCTCCATGCATAGAATAGAGTATTTAAAGCAATCAAACCCAAACGACTGTTTATGGCGGAAAAGTAGAATTTTTCAAATGTTTCAACGTACTCTACAGATGTCCGACAGTTTTCTTCCGTTACTGGCTGTATTATTTTGCATCGGGATGTACTTCATAATACTGTACATACCGCAGCAGGCGTGTGACGAGAGAACACAATTGTGAAGTGTTCATTTATTGACGCAGAGTTACCCAGCTCGTATCAGATGGAGTGTGGTCAAATGACAAACGCTTTGCAAAGGTACATATGTTTGAAGTTTAACATGCCCTCAAATAATACCGCGAATTTCGCAGATCTCCAGTTATAGTAGTTTCATACATACTCAAAAGTAGAACGTTTCTGATATGTCTGAAAAGAACTTAGCAAAGTGAAAAAATTGATCACCCAGTCCAGTCATAGAAGCTTTATCTCAGTAGAAAGTTGTCGAATATATGTTGCTGAAATTTTTTTCGTGATTTTCCAACGTCATTTACATGCATAAGGTACTGGAATATTATATTAGGACGGTACTCTAGTGCCAGACTCAATACTCAATGATATTTAGTGCGGGTAACTGATTTCAAAACTTTGTTATTCTTCTAGGCTATGAAAGGTTCGTATTTCTACAGGCGAACACAAATGCCTACAGCTCACTGGTTGCCAAAACGGAATAAGTGCTGTGTTGGGTTAAAGTAGCCTGCAGCACGATTCTTAAATTTATTAATTTATTACAACACCTGAAACTACAAACTTACCCGTCCACTCACAGAGCCCAAGATCGGCGGACACGTTGCAAGTGAGCGACACACTCTAAACTTGAAACCGTGAGAATTGAGCCAAATCAGTGAATACAGTGATATTAGAGCAACTGATAATGAGTTACAGATAACCAGTTAATATAGTGGTTGAATTTCACTGATTTATTTGTGATTTCCCACTGAATGTTAAGAATTACACTGCCATAATTAGGGATAGAAAAATTACGCGAGTTCAGTGACCTGTAGGCTAGACTCCACAGTGCTATGTACACTCGAGCCTCAGATGTTTGTTTACTGGCTGCTGCTACAGAGAGTAGCCAGTGTTACTTCACACCTCGTAGTATGCCCCTCTCCACTTGTCTCCTTGCAAGTTTACTATTGGCTTGGAGTCTTCCAGGGAGTGTATAATATAAACTGTGACCGAATTGCAAAGTCAACTTCAGTGTACACGTGTTTGACGTCTATCTTATCCTGCAAGGAACTCGTGAAATGTTCTTATCCCTAGCTATAAATCACTTTTTCCCATTTAAATTGCTTGATTCTCCTGTTAGCAGTAGCTTATCAACTGACTTTTAGTGAACGTTATTTCACTGCTTGATGTCACTGATTCGGACTTAGAGTGCAGATATTACTGGTACTATACACAAAAAGGAATCAGTGCCCAGTAAAATCGAAAGTCTTCTTTGTGGCTAACCCTTTCATTAACACATTAATTTATGGCTTAGGGTGTTGCAAAAACTAAAATTTTTTATAGGCCTACTTATTATACTTACCATAGCAAAACAGTTTTTCGTTATAATAACCAATAAGTAGGGTCACCTGTTATTCGCGAAGATATTTATGCAGAGTCTAGACTTCAGTATCCTATGTGCGCTTTTGTAGCCTTCCTTTGGCTACTGATCGCTTGCCTTTTTGTGAAGAGAGTATGTGACACGAGTGAGAAAATCAGAATTGAGTTTCTCCGATACTGATTATACGTGATCAGCGGGTAAACATATAAGACGTGCAACAATTCAAATGATTCAATAACGAAAGTGGTTCTGAAATAATGTCGTTTTTTTTTCTCGAAAAACAGGTGCCCCTAACAATAAACTGTATGCTTTGTGTTCGGTGATCACTGATACGAACCAGTCATAAGTATGATCAGTAGCTTAGTTTACAAATCAGTAGAGTCCTGAATAATTCGCGGATTCATTTTGAGACAAGAAAGAATTCAAACACGTGTGTTTATACGACTTTCGCCATTGGTTCACACGGTGTTTGACACCTACTGGAGAACGCTGGCCCAATCGTCGCCTTCCAATGTGACACCAGACAACAAATGTGCAGTTGATATCTGCATATTTGTAAATAAGATTGAAGAGTCTAACCTGCAGATCATTGAACTCACGAATTTTTCAGGTCTCAGCAAATCAGATATCCCCAGGAAATATCATTGGGCACCTAGTCTCGTAGTGTACACTACCGGTCAAAAATATAATTCCTAGGGACATGCAAAATTCGCGTTATTATTTGGTATCAGGCTGAACTTCATAGTGCTGTATCCTCTAAAGATGGCGTCGTTTCTCCATTGGCTGCTGCATGAAGACACTCCCTTTCTGACTGAACTATACGTGATTGGACCACGAAATTGTGAAGTGTTCCTTTATTAGTGCAAAGTCATCCAGGGTGTGTCACATAAAGTATGGTCCAATGACAAATGCATTACAAAGGTACGTGTGTTTCGAGTTTAACTTGTCCCCAAATAATAATATTAATTTTTCAGGTCTCTAATCATTCCTGAATAACATGTATACAGTTGTCTACAATGGGCATTAAATAGCTAATATGAATTGTGAAATATTCTATACCACTTTTAAAAGGAATGGTAGTAGTAGGTACGTGCCGATCCCAACCCAAAACCAGATGCCGCCTTTATTGATATCAAAGGTTTAAATTGATTGAAAGGGTTAATTAAATTTATGGAAAAGGTAAGTCAAATTTATTGAAAGGGTTAAATGTATTGAAAGGATTAAATGTATTGAAAGGGTTAATTTTTAATCCGATTTTAATCTGAGATTTTGTTATGTTTGATACAAGAGTGTAATAAGGGAATTTATTTTCTTTATTTCTTTTTGTGGGGAGCAGCTGTGGTACACCCTCCCCCTTGGAGCTCTGGCACTCGAGAGCGGTGTGGCGTGTTGGGGGCAAGGTATATATGTGGTGAGTTATGTTCAAGAGTGGCATAAGTGTAAATTAAGCTAGTGAAATTATTCGAAGATAGTACTGGGAGACAGGCGATTTTTTGGTAATAGTAATTAAACAGAAAGAGAAAACATTTCATACCGTTAACACACGAGAGAAATTTCGGAGTGTTTAAATGAAAAAATTCAAACGAGTTCTACGAATGAATAAATAACACGAGAGAGGATTTTAACTACGTGAATAACCTGGTTTCGAAAAGTGCTAAACGATCACAATTACTTGAGTCTCCAGTATGAAAATCAACAATCTACAACAAGGCAAAAATGACCTAATAAATTAAACGGGTAATGAACAGAGGTAACAAGGTATTTTGAAAAAAATTACACTACTCGACACCTCTCGCACATACCTGACATGATTTGAAAACACGTCTGTCTGCCTGTGAGAATGGTGAGGAACTTATGAAATGGAATCCATATGTTATACGAATATTTTAAAATAAATTAATTTATTAGCATGTGTAGAAAAGAAAAATTTTAATATTCATCCATTGGCTCGGGAGGTCGCTGCACCACTAACTTGGATATACCATTTATGTCTTATTATAAGCTGTGTTGAGCGCAAACATAACCTATATCGGTCTACTTTTGATTACAGACTGAGGTGAAAAACTCGGAAATGAACGAAAATACAAAACGAATGTTTACAAATAAGGTAAAGCCTAACGATCACAAGTACATAATGAATTACGGAACACAGCAATTATTTTTTTTAATAAATGAAATTGCACCAGGAGCTCCCCCAAAACACATCCTTTCGCCTGGGAGGCTGGTGAATTAATGACTGGAGTGTATGATGGGCACCGGCTTATAAGCTGGTATATATGTAGAGCGTGGCCGATTGGCAACTAAGTAGAAATGACAACAAAAACTCTGAATAGGACTGACTAAACAAAATGCAGACAACAAAAATATAGTTTTAAACAAAAACCTTACCCATATTTTTAAGGAAAGTTTCACTATTGTAAGAAGAACAATTCGCTTTTAACACAAATTTTCCATCAGAGCGCAAGGAGACTCGGCTGGCTTAATACCACAACACTTTATAGAAATGTAGTATATATTATTTTTAATTCACAAATGTTGGTCGGAAAAAAATTATTAAAAATAATGGATGTACTACAATATTTTTGCTAAATCTGCGAAATTCACGGCACTAGTTACTGAAAAGATAGTTGAAAAAGCTACAAAGTTCCGTCGACCAAACTCAGAAATGGGGTTTACATGATAAATGCACTATATTGGCTTATTGCACCAAAATTATTTTTTCCTGATAAGTTAAAAAAACTTATAAAAATGTTTTATATTAAAACACGTAAATAATATCGCATTAACAAGAATATCGGCTAGCGCTCAGGAATATTGTATGCCTGCACACTCCAAAGCCTGCTGGCCGACAACGCAAATTGGGGACCTTGCTACCCCTTGGTCATGACCACGCACTCCTAAGCCCCACCCCTGCATCAGGCCAGAGTGCGTTTTCTGCTGGCTGGAGAACTGCCTGATCCAAGCTACCCCGACCTCGCTGTCGATCGAATGCGACGAACCCACCCAACTCCCTTCACCACCAGCTCAGAGAGCATCTTTTGTCCAACAATTTCGGGGACTCTCCACCTGCCAGGCACCCCTCAAGATACCAAGTTGGACTCTTCCAAACCATTTATTTGTTTGCAAAACTATGCTTTAGCGATGAATTGTGAACTCTCCCGAAAATCTGCCCTATCTGGTTCTGTGAGAGTAGTACTTATCCCCCCCCCCCCCCTGCCGGCTGTCCCATGACTCGCCATATCTGGACCTGGTGAGCAGTCTTCAAACCTTTGTGCCAGGGGATGCTTGAAAAAAGCTCGCAAGAGAGAGTTTCAAACATTTTGAATGTTTGCTACAAAGAAATATATTTTAACAACTCCCACTACTTAATTAATGCACATCACATCAATAAAGTGAAATATATAAGAATAATCAAACTACATCAACACAATGTCAATATGAAGCAGCTGCTTCAAACAATACATGAAGATTTTTTGAAAAATGAATCGTGAGAAAATGTACAAATACTACCTAATCATGATCTAGGCGATTGACTCAAATGAATAATCGCATATAAATTTGTCACAAAATGAATAAATCTAAGAATTATATAAGTCCCCTCAACTTCGCGGAAGAAAAACAATGAAATCAATACTAAGTTACTTAACACAAACCAAGTTTTTTGATCCGAAACAGTTTTAACAAAAACTCAGTCGAAAATGTATCACAGAGAAAGCTTAAAATAAATTATCTTAGCCAACACACGTGGACTAGTTTCGGAAATCCCCATTTATGAATCCTAGCCAAATAATGCATGGATTATATAAAAATTATATACACATGGAAACTTCAAAATAACAGAAATGATTTATACACGATAACCTATGGCAATAAAAGTTTGGCGAATTCTGTAGGTAACAGAAGTATAGAATCAAAATTAAAATGTTAATCAACGATTATTCAAAAGGAAATAAATTTATTAAAATGTGTAAAAATATTTAACTCCTATCATATTTTTTGTTACAAAGGTTAACTGTGTGAAAAACATAAATATTTTGAAAACTACTTCTAGGAAGACCGTGAGCGAGGTGTGAAATCCGACCAGATAGATGAAGATAGCACTTAGCAAGCATTGCAGGTTTTTGTCGCAGCCAGGCGAAGCACGGGGTTGGTGCAAATCCGTAAACTGTATGGGTGACAGCTATATGGTTGGTGCGATTTTGTTCATTATTTCTATCTTGTAAGAAATCATTAGCCAATGAGGGATGACCTCGCTCCTTTGTCAAGGGAATACACCATCCTGCCGAATTGTCTTCAAGCAACCAGACTGTCTTGCTTGGGACAACTGCTGTTAATAGCAATGCTATAGTTTTATATATGTCCTGAACACTATCTTAGCTGTGGGAATCCTACAGGCTTATTTGTATTCTGAATAAACACAAAATTAATTTATTTACACAATGAAGGCAAATATATATTAAATGCCATTTTTATTTATTTTTAAACATTTCTTGAAAATAGACAGTGTTTGTTAATACCCATTAACTGGATTTTACATTTGTCTTTAAACCTTGTATACTATAAGTAAATTAGTTATTTTATCTTGTTTTCTGTTAAGACACAACATTGTTTACTCATTGCTAATCTCCATAGTTTTTAATGTGTTAAATATGAACAATTTCGATATTTTTAAGTGGTAGTCAAGCAAACTGATTTCAGAGCGAGACAGAATTGTTCACTGTTTGGAAAGCTCTCATACAAAGTGATTCGCCATTTTTTGCGAGCAAACACACACTCATTAAACCGACTGAAGGAAAAAGTATGTGTTCAGTTCACACCCAAATATTTCTTCTTCCTTAAAACATATCAATTAACCAGGTAATTTTGGTTTGGTATTTCGAAATGCATTTTTCAGTATATATCTGTAAAAAGGCAACACCCATGAATAAATAAATGTTCATCACACAGATAAACTGCAAAGCTACAACCCTTGGTGGATAAAGTGATAAAATATATTTTCTATTATTTTTGTGAAAACATTGACTCACCCTTTCTTTAAGATATATGTTTATAAACTTCTAGTTCTACAGTTTGGAGATAAATGAAACACATATTCACTTTGAAATACACATTTAATATATCCCATTTTTCTAACAAACACAATATTTATTTATATACACAAAATTTACATTCTTCTTAAAAATATTTATTTATAAATATAAAACCACTCAATCTTCTTTTCTTGGAATGAGGTTGGTAACATTTGGTTGATGTTGCAGGAAGAATAACTCGTTAATCTCAAATCTCTGAGAAGTTGTTATTCACAGCAGTTTCTAGATGAGGTGTTGGCTCACTGGCTGTTAGGACTTCAGATTAGTTATTTTAAGACACTATCTGTCAGTTGATTGGTTCACTCTTGATATGGCTGACAGTTTAATTGGCTTGTATATAATATTGTGCCATTTAACTACATCATCGGCAGTATTGCATACAGCATAGCTGAATTTATTATGGTATTCAGTGTAGTATTGCAGAAATAAAATGTAGACAGGAATTCTATAATATCAGACAGGGATACACCAGCCGACCGAATGAAGCATGGAAATTCAAGAAGTGTAAAGTTTGCAGGGGAAATTTAACACACACATCTAACTGACATGAGGCAAGGCTAGCAGTTCAGAGCAGCTACACACATTCTGGGTTTCATGGAACAGGAAATTTAATGATTTCCAATTTTATCTGTACATTGGAGCAAGTGAAGATATTTGAGCTGTTCTCAAATATGGGGGTCGTGAGAGGCAATTAGGGTGAAGCAAGGCGAATAAATAATAGTACAACCCTTCTTATAGCTAATAAACTTGTATTATTTTGTGTATTTGCCACTGATGGTGAATGGCTAGTATTGAGAGATATGCACATCCATTTTTGATATCAGTTGTAAAGTCCGCCCGCTTCCACAAGCACTAGATTTTTCAAGTCTGGTTATTAAATAAGGCACTATGTTATTGTCATTAAGTGCAACAACATTGAATGAGTGTGGGACAGGAATGAGGGAATTACTTTGAAAATAGAAGGTTATCCGTAGCACCTTCCTCGACCTGAGGGATTTCAAATACTTAGATGCTATGGTAACTGAAACTCTAACTGGTTGGGGTGATGCCATTATTACGTTCAATAACGGGACCTTGCACAATTGGAAAAAAACAAAAAAAGTCTGCATCACTGTTAAACACATAATTAACTATCCACATATCAGTTAACCTGCCTTCAACTGCACTAGCCAGTATCTCGTATATGAGATTGGTTGATGAACTTTTCACTGAAGCTGGAGAGTCGGAAATTAAATTACTTTTCATCCATGAATTAACATAACGAATATTTGGAGGAAATTCTATGGGTGAAACTGGAAATGTTATGTGTTTTCCAGTAGGTGGACTATGTAGAGCAGATTCTGGAGTCGTCTGCAGAGCTAAGTGCAGAGCATACTGCGAAGCTGCATGCAGAGCAAAGTGCAGAGCTAAGTGGACAATGGATATTTTTGAATTGAAACAACCCATCGCATATCTCTCCAAAATGGTGTATTATTCTATTAGAAAAACAAGAGTAATTCACACTTGATTTTCCAGGGGTGATAGTAACATTAATACCAGTTGGTGGAAGAAAGCCATATTTACAGGAGGAACGTCACAAAGATACTAAAACCATTTCTTTCCTAAACCACTTCTAAATGGTTTACTCCAACATGCAAATAACTTGCTGATATTCATTTTACACTTCGATTTCTGTATGCAAGAGAATGTGACCTTGTTCTCATCTTGTTTCATTTTTATAAAGTAGTGGATTACAAACAACCAAGTTTTTTTATATACTAAGTTTCACTCATTCCAAATAATTCCATATCACTCGAATAATATCCACAGGTGATTCAGGAGTAGAATCATCATAATCTCTTTCACCCCAGTCAGAGATCAATACCCAAGTTAGCATTAATTTAGTGTTTGCCACTGCAGAGAAGAATGTTGAATAAGATGCATATATTTTCATAATTGTTTGAATAATGGTGTAATTGTTTCGAATATCTGTTACTTTCCCATTATAAACACTTTTTAAAATGCATTTGATCGAGTCCATGTACATATATTTAAAAATTATTTATGTAATGTTTGCAGATATCTTCAATATTCTCATACTCATACATCCACTCTCCAATTTTAAACCATGGTGATGGATAGTAACCCATCTAATAGTTTTTGTGTATTTGGGAGTTAGATATTTCCAGTAAAATGGTGTTTTAAAGCTGAATAGTTATATTTTCTTCCATATCAGTGATAGCTAATTCTTTAATGATAAATTTGTCTGCAGATTGAAATCCTTATACATTGCAAAACATCTCATCGGAATTGTGGTTCATCGTCTATTGACTCAATTCATTATCTTCACCAGCTATTCTCTTACGTTGTAACTAGCCAATTTATCATTAATTACTAGAACATAAGATTGTGTATTTGCCAGAATAGGTGTATTTGTAATAATTTCAATTTGTTAGTAAATTATGCCATTGATAATTGTTGTATTATTTGCTTACATCAAATACAAATATCTTGCTTCTGGTTTAAAATGATTTAGATTCAAGGATCAGTGAGCTGATTTTGTTATAATATATTCCTGAAACTATCAGTACATATCATAGCAAATAAGAAATTGCTCATTTTCAAACTTTAAATTTAAATCCATATAGGGGAACGCTTGACTGTTTAAATGCTGTTTAATATTTTTCATATTACAATGATCGAATACTGTACTAATAGCTTTTTAACTGTTTTGTCTGTTTGTTTGAAAACAAATAATTACAAATTGTGGTTTCTCAGATGAAAAATTTGATTTTACATTACAAATGACGTTTTGTGATGTTGGTAGCATTGAAAATGTTTCCAAAGCTCACAATCTGAATGCAATATCTATATCAATATTTTAAAACTTTACACGTTCATGAGTGTCAACTGCAATATGTGGCATTAGCCATTCAACCCTGCGTATATCAAATGTTACACCTTCCTCATCATTAGCCATATTATATATGGTGGTAAAATTGGTATTACAGAGTAGAATAACTAATTCTTGTTTACCATTTAATATTACATGTTTATAGTCTTCAGCAAAGCCCAAAACCAAACTTAGCGGTATAACAACTACGTATTTTCCACCTGGGTTTATTTGTAGTGTAAAATTATAAACATTGCTCCAAATAGTTGTAAGCCCAGTATAAATATAATTTACAGTTTCTGAGAGACAGTTATTTATCATGAAAGTAATTCCAACATCTTGTGTTTGGTCAATTTCAACACCATTGAGCAGATATTTAATTCTATTGATTAAGTTATGTTTTCAATTCCTCACTATTCCTGTATTTACTGGATTAGTTGCATATGCTGTCTTTTTAATAGTTCCTCTAAACCTTAAACTTAATTTAGATGTCATGTTTTAATATTCTGATTTTGTTTAGCAATCCTTATTTCCGATGGAAACGTATAAGGACCTGCTTGGAATGCTTCATATATATGTATTTCCATATTGGTGATTGCATATTCAAAACTCATCGATTCTGCAACATTAAGCATGTTGTCCATTTCTATTAACTGTATATCCTAATTACTTTAATAACAATTTATTGCCTCATGTTAACTTCACATGTAACTTATTTGAAGTGAGTGTTTAATGTTTTGCATTTACGTCCTTTTAGACTTCCTTTCTTCGAAATCCATTTCTTAGTGAGATAATTTTTTAAAAATAACCACCTACTTTATGTCGGTATGGGGTGTTATACACAATGCCCATATTTTATTTAGTGCACATGGAATGCAACTGTTTATATAGTTGTTTTAATGCAAACAAACTGTGATTTCTTAGTTTCAAAAATTAATCAGTTTACCATCTTGATCGACAATTGTAACAACTATTTCATCAACACGATAACTATTACTGGCAGATATATCGATGTATTTGGTTTTTCAATTATTTGATATCCTGGAGCTACCACACACATTAACTAATGTAGTGTATTTGTTGATTTCCCATTCAAATATGAACCACCTACAATATTAACATTTATACAACATACATTTACCAACAATATATTAACCATTTTGATGATTTGTGTAATTGATTGGCTGGATATACTCTACTTTTGTATCCTAACGTATTTGCAATTGAATTATCTTCCATGAAATAGATATCGACATTACTATACAACATACTAGTTATTGTATTTGCATTTCCATATAACAGGAATTGTACTTTTTTTGGGTAATACTGTTTTAATGAACGTTTCTAAATCATCCAACTCATATGATCCTACCAGTAACAATGTTATACATTTTTTCACCAATCTTGACTATAAATGAATGGTTGTATGTATCAATGTTTGGTATGCGGTTCTAAGTAACAAATTCGATTAGACTCATTTGCCATTCTCCATCTTACTCCAACACAGGGAAATATACTGCACACAATTGCAATGAATTTCCACTTAATATCAATGCTATTGACATATTACTAATATTCTTAATATTACACTTTCTTATATATCCTATTTATAGTCAAAAACATATATACATAAATTTCTAAATTGATTGTATTTGGTAACTGTTCCGTTTGGTAACTGTACCTTAATTGCATGTTTTTTAAATAGTTACATATTTCAATTGGAGGGCATAAGTAACCGAAACTGTCATAATACAATGATTGATTTATGTTTTAAATTAATGTAACACATTGTGTACCTTCATTTTGTTACAAATCTAAATTAACAATAAAACATCCATGATGATTTGGTTTCTTTGGTAAATTGTCTCTCATACACACCTCAGGAATGGGGAATATCCAGTTTCTTCACAAATACATTAATATCTTTGTTTGTAAATGCATGTTTTGAGGACTGTTTAGGACTTTCTGTGTTTTCTTTCACATTTAGAGTTTTTTGTCTCTGTCCTCATTAATAGTTTTTCATATACATTCCTTTACTTTTTGATTTAAGCTCTCTATTAATTGCCAAAACTCCTTGTTTTTCACTTGGGTTTACATTTTAATCCCATACCCTTTTTTAACCTTCTTTGTGTGCATGACTTTGTATACAACCTAAGCTCCAAGTTTTTTACTTGTAGATGCAGATGAATTCTTCCTTATATTTGTTTCTATATTGGCTACAATTGTATCCATTATATGTTTTCTGTTAATTGTTTGTTCAATCATAAACTATTTCATGTTCTTTACATGCCTTATCGAGAGTTTATTCATTGATAATTCAGTGCCTGATGTTTTGCAAGTTTAGTACTTGGTCTGCTATAATTGTATTTAGCTAAATGCAATTCAAATGACAATTTATTAATCAATGTATTGAATACACTGCTTCCTTTTTTGATATGTCCAGTACAAGCAATTATTTTCAACTGAACACAAACCTATATATAGAGTTGCACTTATAGTTTTTATGTTAGTATGAAACATTAGTATGTTATGTTAGTAAGTTAAATTACAATATTTAATTACATAATGTTACATTATAATACATTGCATTACTATATGTTATGTTATATTATGTCAGTATGTTACTATACTTTACATTTTGTTACAATATATTAGTACATTACTATATATTGTATTACAATATGTTAAGCTTTGTTAGTATGTTACATTACAGTACATTACATTAGTATATTATGATATGTTACATTATGTTACAATATATGTTACATTATATTACATTACAGTACTATTCATTATAATGTCTAATTGTGTAGAAATAAAGGTTATAAAACAAAATGTGCATCTGCTGGTAATTGTAAATATGAAAGAAAACATAATTGAACAGAAATATGGCACTCTTTTACCATCACATATACGATGTATAATAAGCAGTCCTTTCCTAATGTGGAAACACTTGTGTTATTATGATGCTGTTGGAACATCCAAATGGCCTTAAATTTGAAAATGAATATGTGGTTTCTAAAACAATAGAATATGGTAATTGTGTTTAAAATGGACAATATGAATGTGCAACATATTTACAATGATCATGTTTTAGGCGATATGACATTTACAAAGTTTAAATATTTAACTGTTGGTTTTTAGTGAATATACCAACGCTTCCCTTATATAAAGGCAAATACAGGTCTGGTTTTAAAAGTTTTTTACTTCCAGGCAAAGAACAATGAGTATTTCACAGTTTGGACATAGCAGTATAAAACATAATCATTACAATAGCTGTGAAACCAAAAACAGCACTGGGAATTGTGATTAGAATAAACATATATTATGTAATAAGGGGATGGCTGTTAAAGATACAGATGTGGTAAATAAATGATATATGGAAGTTTAAAAACCATCACGCCAAACATATTTAAACTGCATTCAAAAGAAATTCAAGAGAAATTAATAAAGGTAGTTGATTTGAATGATAATGATTACTAAAAAACGAGTGTAATTGTAAACATTTTAACCAATATTGGTAATGATTTGCAGAGAAATGAATTTAGAATAGAATAACATTTAAATGGTTTTTGTAAGGACTTCACTGATATAACAAACATAATTTTTACTACACAACTTGCAGAAATGCAAGATAATGCAAGAGATGTAATTAATGAAGTGGTAAGCACCACTATTACAAAACTACTTGAAACATGAATGGAACCAATAATGAAATATGTAGGCGATGAATTCATTAATAAAAAATTAGGTTTAGTTATGCAAACCGAATTGAGAAAACGAATTAATGATTTGGAAACATGAATAAATTATTTTATTAATGAGTTGAGAACAGAGACTATAACAACATTTTATGTTGTTTTAAGTAAAGTCGATAAGCAAGAAAAATTGCAAACTGGTCGACCTATTGCAACAGTTGGACAAGCAATGACTTAATTAATATATAAAAAGATTAAATTTAATGTAATATAATCCAAACATGTCTGCCTCTGCTTCAGAATTACATAACATTATATCTGTGGTGAAGGAGAAATCTTTACAAGCCAAACAAATATGGAACAGGATGTTTTAAATGAATAAATATTTAAACCTGTTACAAGTAGAATTCATAGATTGCATTCTGTGGTAAATCAACATAAATAAACAGCAATTAAAAGCGATGAAGAACCTTCAACAAAGAAAAAAGCAATTGCTTCCTCATTTAACACACCGCTATTTATCTTTACAACATTCTTCACCTCTGTGTGATACAACATTTAGTGTTTATCGACATGACAAAGTCTGGATCCAAGGAGATTCAGTAATAACATTTTTGGCTTACAATAAAATTAAAATAGGTGATCATGTAACTAATGTGAGCCAGGGATTGTTTGAATTATTGGTTAAAAACTGTCAAATGGATATTCCGACACCGATTTGCCAAAATATAAAGAACTTGTTCTTCGTACGAATGCGAATAAGCATTTAGGAGATGAAAACCATCCGAAACTACATTTAATAGGAGATATTATCGGCAGTGGAATAAATAAAGATGAAGTTGGTGATCGTTTTTTTTCTGTATATTGGAACAATCCCAATGAATTGGTTGATAGATTAAAACTTATCATAGCTTCGAGAGAATCTGGTAATAATTCTCATAGAAACGAAATTGTTTTTATTATTGAAGAGCTTAAAGAAGACTTATATTACCAAAGAAATTTAGTAATATTTCTGAACAGCTTCACACTCCTGCAAGGATAAGATATCCCAGAATAAGAGTTGTTACTAAAGAGCGAAATGATTTTTTTCCCTGTTGATTTGTGTGAAATGACAATGCTTTCCAAATACGAAAAGGATACAAGTATACTTTAACTGTAATAGACATTTATTCGAAATATGGTTGGGCTATACCTTTGAAAAACCAAACTGGGAAATAGGTTACCAATACAATGAAGACCATTTTGAAGGAGAGAAATCCAAAGTTGTTCCAAACCGACAGAGGATCCTAATTTTTTTCTGCATTGTTCCAGAAACTAATTACAAATTATGGTATTAATCACCACACAACATATTCGGAACTTAAACCCAGTGTTGTGGAACGATACATTAAATCGATTAAGCAGTTTGAGGCCAAGAGAACCCAAGACACCTAAAATGTTCATTTCTAAAATACTTAAAAAGACAAAGTAAATTTAAAAGAAGGGTAATATGAGGAAAGAGGCATAGAGTTGCATAAATGTGGTCAGTGAAGCAGAACATGTACTACCAAATCTTTCATTAAGTTTCACCAAGTTTAAACTACACTACCAAAGTTCAACATGGATAATTACATATTGCTTTTAATATGGCATTAAATTTTTTCTCTCCCCTATGAGGAACATTACGACACAGAATTGTCACAACAATATTCAGTGTACAGTTTTAAAGAAAAATTATAGTTTACAATCATTTTCTCCCCCATGGACTCCTTATAATATATATATATATATATATATATATATATATATATATATATCCTTTGGAAAAACGGATATATGTATATAAAATAACTCTTTCAAATATATATTTTGTTTGGAAATACAGATAGATACATGCAAAAGGACTATTTCATATATATATATTTTCTCACCTTAATGGATTAAAACATTCACAATCTTTACCCATGTAGTATAGCCCAAGAGCTGAGTCAAAAGAATTTCAACATTAAAATTCACAAAAATTATTAAAAATAGGCGAATTTTGACTCATGCTGAAGTTCCATCATTAACTTTCCCTATCCATAACATTTACACCCATTTAAAATTTCATCTTTGGCTTTGTACAACAAACACAAATATTTACGTCTCCCAAACCTGGTCATTTAAGATGTTCCATGGCCATTAATAGGTATTTTAAGGTAAATTTGGTTTACATCAGTTACACAATTCATTATTCAAAAATTTAAATCCACTACTATTTTAAAATTTTCAAATTAAAACAAAAAAAAAGTACGACTTCTAAGTCCTGGCAGAGGCTGTTTAATCTTCCTGAACAGCCCATTTTCAAAATGGAGGGCGAAACAAAACCAAGAATAAAGCTATTCGATCAGCCCAAAATTATAGAGATCTGACAACATACAGAGTATTATTTTCGGGAAAATTTAATTTCGAAAAGAAAATTCAAGGTTATTTCTCTCATATTTACTAGTATATCATATTAGAAAATTGGAAGCGATTCCTTATTATTTTTGCCAAACATAGTTATCCTACTTATATTATCCAAAAATATCCTGACTCTAACTTAAAAATTAGAGCTTCAAAATGACGCTCCTGCTATCTTTAAGGGCTTTACATTTTGATTTAACCAGTGATCAAACCGAAATACCTGACCTGTTATCTGGGTATACTTCCCTCGCAGCCAATGATCTGAGCTTGATACCAGGTTTTAGCAATGCTTGTGTACAAGTATTGTGCATAGCCTCGACATGGGGGTAGTGACAATCATCCACCAATAGCAAGCCAGTGTCGAATAAATCAGTTACTCAATTATTCCCTATCGTGGTACCCAAAAATCATTAACAGTAAAGAATAGTCCAATGAATTATCTGTGATGTCAATTCCGTTTAATTTGAAATAAGCCATTTATAAGTGAATGGGCATGGTAAGTCCTTCCTGCATGCATCGAAGAAGGAACACTGCTGCACTCAGTATATTATCTAACGCTCAGGGACTTTGACGCAGTCGGTGCAAGTTCAACAAAAAACATTTATTGGTGCTGTATTTTCATTACTATGAGTCGTAATTCCATTAATGTGGGCTTCCTTCAACATGAATGTAAGTGTTAATAAGTGTTTTAACTAAGTTTTTATCATATTTGTCCATTTTTCTGTAGTTTGTTTCAACACACATCGTCTGATCAATACTTTACCATGGTGGACGGATGAAAACGGTCTTACATAGGTTATTTACTGGTGGCGGAGAGACACTGTATGCACAATTATAAGTGTACAGAGCGTACTTGTCTCAAGTTAAAATATAAACATTTCACGTCGAATGGGACTTACAAATGGGTTGACTTTTGCCTGAAATAGTTAAATTTTATAAGTCCAGATAACATAGAACTATCAAGATGTGCCCAAAGAAGTTAAGGATAATAAATTAATGAAAACTATTTATAATAACGCTACAGTCATTGAGAGGATTCAAAAGTTCAAAGTTGGCAGATATATGCATATCTCGAAGCATAAGGAATATTTGAGAAAAACATTATGATTAATTGGTCTTATAAAATATAGAAATATTATTTCAATTAGACAAACACATCCCAGAGTGTATTACCTAGAAACCTATGACAGAGCACCTAAAAAAGGCAGTTTTTACATACATGAACTGAAAAATGTTAGTTCTCGAAATTAAGATTTGATTGATAAAATCATTAAAAGGTAAAATTATGTTTCATTAGTTCGATGGAATGGATTCTCAAAAGCACCCGACTCGTAGGTTAAGAATAAATATATTAAAAGATTTTAATACAATAGTTGTAAAATTATGATATTAAATAAAATATTTTAAATCATATATGATGTGTTATTTTATTTAATAAATTGCTGGATGGTGTTTAGATATACAATTTATTATGCAATTAATCAGCTTGTTGATTGGATTATCTTTTCATTGGATTAGTGTTTAAGCGATAATCTGCTGCATTTATTTCCTTTTATCTGTGATGTAATTAATTGCATTTGATAGATCTTAATTGTGATGTAATTCAAATTCATGTGATAATCTGTAACATGTTATAAATAATTCAATTGGTAACTGTGATAGAGTCGTATTTGTAAGACAGTCTGGGTGCGTGTTTGTGTTTGATTTTTAATTCATTTGGTATTTGTAATTGATTGGTTTAATAGGTAATTCGTATTTAGGTGTTGAATTGTCGTGTTTAACTTGTAACACAATTCGTCATGTTTAGGTGTTAAATAGTTGCATTTGATTTGTAATTCAAATTCATATTGGTTTCTTATGTTCTTTAATTGCATTTAATATTGCATTTCTTGAAATTTGGATAAAATTTGGTGGAATTTTACAGCTTTAAGACATTTGGGATATGATTCTGTTTTAAAGTTATTTATAATGTATTCGAAAAGGTCGTATATTTCTCGGAACTTGGATAATGTTTCCCGGGATTCATTTCTCGAATTAGATTTATTTGGAATTTCGTGTATTAATGCTACAGTTATATGAAATGTTATAATGTTTCCCAGAATTTTTCAGTTTAATTTAATTTATTTTGCATGTGAGTGTGTTTAGTCTGTTAGTATTATTAATATAGCATATTAGTCCCTTGCTAATATGTTTACATGAAATTTGTTATTAAATTTATAAAAAGTTTTGACAGTGTCAACTATTTAAATTTTTTTACAGTGTAAACAATTTTTAAGGTGTACCCTAGAAAGTATTTTTGACAGTTTAAAATTCATAATTTTTTTAACTATGTAAACAATTTTTTATGGTGTACACTAGTTTTGACAGTGTCGAGTAACTTAAAATATTTTTTTTTAAAAAGTTCATGTATGATAAAGTTTTTAAAACTGTGTTTAAACTGCAAAAGGAATAGCGATAGTTTAAATTTCAATAATGTAAACCTAGTCCGCTTGTCCCTAAACGTAAAAGATGTGGAAAGCAGACGAGGGCGAGCATGGCCCTTACTTGTGGACCTTACTCATTGTGTAAAGTGAATGCAAGCTGCAGGCCGGCAATTTGTGTCGTGGTCTGGTGTCAGAGTTGCTTGGAGGAGGGGGAGAGGCAGTCTCCCTCCTAGCTCTATCGTGCAGTCGACAGCGGTGCATGCACGGTGGGACACAGCAGTTTAGTGAAGGGGGCGAGGGAAGGGAAGCAGGTTTCGGTAGTGACATGCTAGCAGCGCTTTTCTGAACCTTTTATCATTATCTCGCCCGCCTGGTGAGCGGCCCGAGCTCCTGTCACCATGCATATCCTAAACTCTACTCCGCTGCCCCTCCATTCTGAACATTGCATTCTCCACTTCAACTCTTGCAACCCACCTTTTGCCAGCTCCCGTACACTCTCAATTCTCACGCATCCGCTATAGCCATCCCTGGTATAGTTTTGTAAATACATGTCATGTTGTTGAAAACTATGTGAGCGCAATGCTTTTTAAAAACATAAATTATTTGCTTGCAATATGTCTGAAAAAATTATTACTTAACATAGAATATTAAACTTCAAAGAGATTGTATTATATTTTCCTATATGATAGTAGAGTCGAAATTCTAGGCTGAGAAAACTTATGGAGAAATCTACTCATGTAAATAGGCACAAATATTTAAAAAACAGTTTGAATATGTTTAATATTTCCTTTAAATTAAAGACATTTGGTTTAACAGTGAGTTGTTAAAGCAAGTTTTCAATGTTTCAAATTTAGCGAATGAAAAATATGTCTTATAGTTAGCTATAGTTTGCTGGAAAACATGATACAGTTTTCTGGATTAAAATATAAAGTTTTTGTTGGAATGTTAAATCTTGGGATTATAATATCGGGTAATATTTAGCTTCAAGGGATATAAATTTCATCGGTGGGTGTTGTGTAGTTCTATTTCGCTGGGAATACACCATGCTCTGGCTTAGGGAGAATAAGTTTTCTCATTGGCTCAATGTTCGAGCGAAAGTAATTATTTATAGGGAAGAGGGTGGAGGCGAAATAGCCAAGGTGAATTCAAAATCTGCTGGCTTGAGGAATGGAGCCTTCCCAATAGCATGGAGCATAAAAGACATGCTTTGGAAGGAAGCCTCCGTCCAAGCCGAGGCAGCTATCATCTCGGAAAACATGCGCTCTGGGGTGATGGTTAAGGGTGGTGCCCCGGAGCTGCATGGCCTTGGAAAGGCCAGTCCTCCAGCCAGCAGTAAACGTACTCTGGCTGGAGAGGAGGGAAATGCATCGCCGAAAATGCGCTCTGGGATTTTGTGTGATCGTGAAAGAGAACTCCCTTTTTGGGTGAAAATGTGTTCTGTGTTGTAGGGGGGAAGGGGGGAGGGCTTGCAATCAGGACTGATCTGCACACTTCTATCTGTCCCATGACCTGTTAGTTTCCCGCCAACCCTCACCCTGCATAGATGCGACACTGGACACCAGCTCTCATGACTTCACCTGGCGCAGCAGGTATGGGTTTCATATTACGACCAAGGGTAGCAAGGTCCCCGATTAGCGGTGTCGGCCAGCAGGCTTCGGAGAGTGTAAGCATATAATACTCCTGAGTGCTAGCCGCGGTTCTCGTTAAGCAGTATTATATATGCATTTTAATAAATAATTTTTTAAGTTTTTTAAATTTATACGCAAAAAATAATTTTCGTGTGATTTGCCGATATAGTGCATTTATCATGTAAACACCATTTCTGAGTTTGGTCGACAAAATTTTGTAGCATTTTCAACTATCATTTCAGTAACTGGTGCCGTGAATTTCACGGATTTGACGGAAAAATTTGTAGCATGTCCATTATTTTAAATAATTTTTCTTCGACCAACTTTTTGAATTAAACATAATATACAGTACATTTCTTTAAAGTGTTGTCGAATCAAGCCATCTGACTCTACTTACGCTTCGATGGAAAATTTGTGTTAAAAGTGAATTCTTCTTCTTACAATAGTTATGTTGTCTGTAATTTGTTTAGTCAGTCGTATCAGAGTTTTTGCCGTCATTTCAACTCAGTTGCCTATTGGCCGCGCTCCACATATATAACAGCTTATAAGACCGCACACATCATGAACTCCAGTTATTCATTCACCAGCCTTCCAGGCAGATGGATGTGTTTTGGGGGAGCTCCTGGTGCAATTTCATTTATAAAAAAACATAATAGCTGGGTTCTGTAATTCGTTTAGTGATTGTAATGTACGTGTGTTCGTTAGTTGTTTGATTTATTTGGAAACATGAGTTTTGTATTTTCGTTCATTTCCGAGTTTTTCACCTCAGTGTATAATGAAAAGTAGGCCGACGCAGGTTATGTTTGCTCTCAACACAGCTTAAAATTTGACGTAAGTGGTATATCCAAGTCAGTGCTGCAGCGACCTCCCGAGCGAATGGACATATATTAAATGTTTTCTTTTTTACGCTTGTTTATATTAATTTCTTTTTTAATAATTGTCGTTTAACTAATGGATTCCATTTCAAAAGTTCCTCACCAGTCTTACAGGCAGACAGACGTGTTTTCAAATCATATCAGTTACATGCCAAAGGCGCCAAATAGTGTAATTGTTTTCAAAATACCTTGTAATTTTGTACGCTAGCCATTTAATTTATAGGGACATTTTTGCTTTGCTGTAGATTGTTAATTTTCGTACCAGAGACTCACTTAAATGTGGTCGTTTAGCACTTGTCGACACCAGGTTATTCACTTAGTTAAAATTCTCTTTCATGTTATTTATTCATATGCAGAACTCGTTTGAAATATATTTCGTTTAAACACTCCGAAATTTCTCCTGGTTAATTACTATTACCAAAAAATCACCTATATCTCACCATCGTCTGCGAGCAATATCACTAACTAAATTTACACTTATGTCACTCATACACAAAACCCACCACATATACTCTGTCCCCAACACGCCACACCTCAGTCGAGTTCCAAAGTTTCAAGTGTGAGGACGTACCACAGCTGCTCCCCACAAAAATAAGAGCAAATAAAGACCCTTAGAACACTCTTGCACCAAACACAAAAAATTGGATTTAAAATGTTTTATGCTATTAAAATCAGATTTTTAAATTTTTATCATTTTTAATCGGATTAAAAATTAACCCTTTAAATACATTTAACCATTTCAATAAATTTTATTTACTCTTTCAATCAATTTAATTAACCCTTTCTATCTATTAACCCTTTGATATAAATAAGGGCGGCATCTACTTTGGGGTAGGATCGGCACGCCCGTACTACTAATCGTTAATGCTAATACCATGTAGCACACATCCCGTTGTTCACTGGCTTCAAGTCAAGTGCCAAACTCAAGTACAGCACGGTGCCAAATAATTACGGGCCGCAACGCTCGAACTAGGAAATTAATGCGTAGCCTAATTGATCAACACTTTAGGTGCGGTGCAAATTTTCTGACATTTAACGCCTTTATCCGACACATTAGATTTTCGTTCCAGTTGTTGTGAAAGAGGAGATTTTTGGCCTGACAAGTCTACTTACAAATTCCTTGTAATAACTTAACATGATTGAACCTATGTAAAGAATTTCCATTGGTCTAGGGCACCCTCCGTAACCAATAATAAAATGTTGGTGTATTATCAGCAACAAATACCTTTAACCAGGAAAAATATGCCGCCTGTATTGCTGCTAGCTTCTGACCTTTGGCAGCACTGAGCATGACTTTACTTATTTTGCAACATGTTATACGTGAAAGAGTATACGCGGGATAGTATGCTAAGTGGTTAGGACAATCTAAATATTAGTCGCATGTATCCACGACTATATGCTATTCACGGTAAAGTGAGCACTTTTTTAAGTCCTCTAATTTGTAATAATAGTGATTAAATATAGCCTATTTTATTTTAGCATTAGACTTTAACTTCCAAGTTCTGTGGAATATACACACTGTTTTCATTACTCACATGGCAATATTTAATTTAAGAGATGGTTAAAGGATAAAAAAAATTGCTGAAAGGAAACAGTAACTAGGGACTCAAAAGTGCTCACTTTACCGTGAACAGCCTATACATAGCTGTCAGGAACGTTGTTATTTGTAATCTCATCCACAACAGTACTGTGTTTCACACAACACCGGACAAGCTTAATGTAGTGCACAAAGTTCATTACTGACTGGCTCTCTGCTAATATAATGCCTAGTATAATCTGTTCACGGTTTCATTCCACTTTTTAAATCAACCCTTTGGAAAACCACCCATGTATGAGTGTTGAAATTTTTTTACTAAATGTTCCAAGTATCACAAAGGTTTTATACTTGTGTTACCATAAAAATTCCTTTTCTATTAAATTAAAAATAGTTTATATTTAACTGAGTTAAAGTAGGGGTGTTGGTAATGCCCAGTATAAATAGTTCTTATGCAAAATATTATAACTCTAAGTACACAGGAAAACGTTGCTTTTCCTTTTAGTGTAATTTTCCTAGTTCGGTTAAGTTTTGTTTACATGAGGCAGAGGAATATTTTGCTCTAAGAACTTTGGCAGAAAATTTGGAAGTAATTGAGAATGGACAACCAAAAGTGCCCCAAGAAATTTCCTTTCCTACGTAGGTATAACAGTAAACAATACATCCTGTTCATTTCAGTAATTTATACTTCGAGTGTTGGCAACGTAATGTTATACTTCGTAGGGAACTGAATGAAAACTGCTGACGAAGTACCAATTCATCGCCCTTTCAAAGAATACGTAGGTCGTAATGTTACGGCAGACAGCTGGATCCGGGCGACTTGATATTGCATCAGCAGCACTCAAAGAACTCCTGAGGTCTCAAAGAACGAGGAATGTTCTGTGACATCACCCAACGTCAAACAACATAACACGTAGAGAACTGAAGATATCGCGAATTCATTTTGGGACAAGCTAGAATTCAAAACACGTATGTGTTTATATGACTTTAGCCATTGGTCCACACGGTCTTTGGCGCCTCCTTGAGAACGCTGGACCAATCTTCGGCTTCTACTGCGACAGCAGACAACCAATGTGCAGTTAACATCCGTATATTTCTACATAATATTCTGTAGAATCTAGCCGACAGACAACCAATGTGCAGTTAACATCCGTATATTTCTACATAATATTCTGTAGAATCTAGCCGACATTGAAATCGCGCGGACTTTTCAGGTCTCTAACAATACGTGTACAAAGTGTTGTGATGAGTTGGATTGTGTGATATTGATATCACAGGTGTATTTTGTATCGTGTAGAGAGGCCTTTTTTTATGTTTCTGACTAAGCAAATCTGCAAAAAAATAACAGAGTGAAGAATATGTCGCATGTTTCAAAATTTACGCCATGACGATTCAAGTGGAGGCTAAGGAAGTGTCACTATTGCCTGTTTCTGCAAACTGCACTTTCAGTAGCTGACCTTGTCCAAGAAGACTAGTCTCCTTTTTTAGCACCTGCGATCTTTTATTTGGGGGCATTCAAGTGTCAAAGTTGTTTATAGGTTTCGGCGATATTTTATATCGTTATAACACGACATCGAAAGTTGTTCAATTAAAATACCAGAACATAAGGGAAATAATTCTAATAGTTTCTTGCGCCAAACAAATTGCAAGAGATTTTTTAATTCAGTTGAAATATTTCTTGGTTTAAGAGGAATGTAATGTTTTGGTCGACTTTGGGTCAAGGTCACGGGGCACCGGCGCCAACCAGCCGACATGTAACGTCACTCAACCGCCATATTGGATCTGACTGACCTTGAACTTGATCTATGACCTTGACCATGTGCCCGTGACCTTGGATGACCTGGAACCCAAAATTTAAAAAAATCCCAAAGGGTATTTAAAAAATAATAAAAATATTATTTTAAAAATGTATCTGATACATTTATAAAAATCAATAGCATCACCTAGGCGATGTAAGTATTGGTGCTATAGCTTGTGGACTTGCACAGCACATACTATGCAACATGCCAGACGTGACCGGGTGTATACTCGCGATAATATGTGACGTGGTTGATTTTCATTTGTAACTGGACCATACTTTATTGGACTTGCCCTGGGTTAACTGCAAGCGAAATAATAAACGACAGATATTTCGGTGACCAAACCACTCGCAGTCCTGTCAGAATTGAAACGGCTGCACATCCAAGGCGTGTTCACGTGGTTTGCTGTTCTGCTAGTTTAGTGCTATTTCTCCTGTGTTTCCGATAGTTGCCGTTCGTGTTACCGGAAGCACTTTTTTTTTTGTATTCTTGTCGGGTTGGCGGTAGCACTTGCTGTTTGTGCTATGAAAAGTAGGCATTTCTGCTCTTGCTCGCCGAGGCACAGCAGAACTATCAAAACGAGCAAGATGAAAAAAAAGTGGCCGTCAACATAAAATCACAACGTCGAAGAGTCTTGAGAGTGTCGATTGCGAATAGTAATTCGATTTTAAGCAGAATTGATGAAGAAAAGGTGTTTGGGTTTCCTGTAAATAAGAAGTACACACGGTTATGACAGTAACATTATCCTCGAAAATAAGTTATCTTGAAAAGACAAAATTTTTAATACACGTAAAATACACAGGACCAACAATGATTTTTTTTTTTTTTAAATTTTTCAAATAAAATTTTATTTATTGAATTTCGAAGTGCCAGTTTTCATCTATTCGTCGCTCGTGTCGTCCTGCCGAGATTAATTGCTATTTTTGCTAATTTGCAGCTCGTGAAAAATATCACTTGCTTCCAGATAGAAAAATCGTACCACGCGAACAAACCTCTAGTCTTCGTCCATCTATCAGTGGTCGCCGACTTCAATATGCCAAAGTCTGCGAAATCTAACGTAGTACTTTTGTTTATCGCGATTATCGCAGGTCCGTCCCTATCTATGACCAAACTTATTTCTAAAGAACTATATCGAGATTAGTTTGCCACGATATACGAATTTAAATTTCAAACAATTCTGTTAGTTTGTGTTTTCGAAAGTTATGTCCCGGCAGTGTTTTGAGAAACAAGTTGTCAGGAATTATTTTCGTGAAAATAGGGTGTCCCTGCCTATAACTTATGTTCGGGGAAATCGTTCCGAAGCAGGTTTGATTTCCGTATTCAGTTTTCAAACCTATAGTTAGTTTTCCTTTGGTTAATGCCTGCGTTATCTTCGTCGGACGACAGTGTGGTATTTGACTGGGTCAATCAGAATTAGGTTACTGCAGTTATATTGAACATCTGCGGTTCACAGGTGGGCACCTAAAATGCGTAGCAATTTAAAACATCCAATCGCAAAAGTGTACCTCAGTTAAACTGTTTTAAAGCCCTAGACATTAAATTTTCCCGTGAATATCGTAAAACCCTATTATAACGCGTCTTAGGTATATGCACGCGAGTCACAAGACGTTCAGTGGCAGAAACCTAATTCTCATTGGCCTAGTCAAGAAAGCGCCTGTCTTATCACAAAGACACACGACCTATAACTAAAATGAAACTGCAGGTGAGAGTGGGGTAGTGAAAAAAAAGCAAATTTTAAAGATTCTTTTTGTACAGTTACAAAATGTTGTAAAACTTCAATCATATACTTTGAAAAATTCAATCTTTGTAACTTTACAAAAGCGGTATTCGTAACAAACTTATAACAATTTTGTAACTATCTGGAATAAGTTTATGTCGCAAAGTAAAAGTACAAACTATTATATTCGGCGATAATTTTTTTTTTTGGCTTAAAACGAGTGAATGTGTTTTAAAATGACGTGCTACAAAATAATAACCACTGATTTAGGAAATAGCGGATGTTTTATTTAACGTTTTATGGAGTGTAAAAACTTTATGTTTCCTTGTACGTTACTTTCCCAGAAAAGATGTTTATTTCCTCTGTCAATAATGTTTGTAGCCTACAGAGCCGACTGCAGTGAAAATTTGTGGTTTGCAATGGCATTATCTGTCATCCCAACGCAAGAACAATACTTTCTGCAATTATAAAACTCCAACAGTGCAACTGGTCAATCCACCTGCAGACTTAATATCCTTCTGAACTTCAGTAATTGCCTAAATCACTAATCTCAGTACTTACCAACACGTGAGATGATTATATTCCTGTCTGAGTTAATATTATCTAATCATACCACTGCACATAACCCAAGGCCTGTAAAATGAAGTAGCTGCATTTAGCCGACCTCTGTAGTACAGTCGACTACACTCCGACATATCATGCGATGGACACCAAGTTCGAGTCCCGGGCAAGACGTAGAGGTGAATTTGTGTCAAGATCTCGCCAGTCTCAAAGAGAATACACGTGTCTTAAAACAAAGCGTATCACACTATTTCAGGACATTTAGTTTAAGTTTACTGTTAAAGAAAAATTGTTTGCTTTATTGCATCCATGTAATCTATTTCCCATACACATTAATACATAGATAATAAAAAAGTTAAATAAGTCTATATAAATTTATCATACCTGGTTAAACATACTCATTCAAATCAGGTTATATATAAACATAATTCAAAGTCGACATATTTTTTTATCTTCCTGTTCTTCTCCGTGGTAGGCTACCAATGGCTATGAACACGTCTTCGTTACTAAAACAATAGAAAAAAAATGAAATAAAAGGGGACGAGCTACATGCATTATGTAATAGTATAACATTTTCAGTGTTTATGATTTAAGTATTCTTCTTCTGAACATAGAATGTGTGTTCTGTAAAAAAATTTACCAGCTGCATTTCAATGTGTTTTTCGTTCGATAAACAAATTCCTTGTAGATTTTGAGGAATTTTGTTGAAAAACTGCGTACTAGAATAAAGCAAGGCCCTTTTTAAACCAATTTTAAATTTACAGAGGGAATCTGAACGGGTTTTCTGATTGTGGTGAAAATGTTAATTACAAAAAAAATAGATTGTTGTTCTTGGACATGAATGTAAGTAACGATTACATGTTCTCACATGCAAATAGCGAAACATTCGTGCTTTTGAAAGGGGGTTTTATCATAAATTATTCGTTCGTTTTAATGTCAGTGAAATATGACACCCAAAATTAGTGGAGTGAAAATACGCTAAATAAACAATTTGTGTTGTATTTTGCTTTAAGACGTCGGCAACACTGTGTAGAGTTTAGTTGATCATCCACATGTAGACCAAGAAACTTGGTCACGGTTCATTCTATAATTTGGTGTTAGTTAGTATCTGTCTGTAAATCAATCTGGTTTCTGTTCTTTTTGTGAAAAAAATGAATTAATGCCATTTTTTTCTAAGTTAAGATTTAATTGTTTAGAAGCACACATAAATTTATCTCTGTAAATGTACTGGTTACTAGCTGTATAAGTACAGCTGCTGAATCTACAGACACTAAGTTACTAGTGTTACATGCAAATAATTTGGGAGTAGTATTTGGGTTTAAGGAACTAGGAAAAGAAGTAGACTTAGAATTGGGCCTTGTGTGATCCTATGCTTAATTATACCTGTTTTAGTGAAAAATTAAGATTCGGCGTTTTTTAATAGATGCATACTTGCCGCTCTCTGTCTGAAATTGCATGAGATTGTTAGTTTATTAGTTATACCTGTGACTCCATTAAATATTAATTTGACTACAAGCAAATCACATGGTTTACAGAGTCGGGTGCTTTAATGAGGTCAAAATGAGCCTAGATACGGCAGCTTTTTATCAGGGGCATTTAGGACATTATTTGTAAGATTGAAAACTTAGTAATTTCTTGATATATTTTCCTACAACAATACTGGAAATTTTATAAAACTTCAAACCTCATAAAATGTTGAAGCAATCTGCTATAAAATTCGTTTTTCGATTACTTCTGAAAAGTCCGTAGAAGCGAGGTAGGTCTGTAATTGGCTACATTTTTGTTGTCCTATTTCTTATATAGTGGCTTATCGATAAGCTATAAGAGTTGACTTTACCATTTATTTATATACAGTCATACACTGATGTCCACTGTTCCATGCCAGGTCATCTTTGAATGTCAAGATATTTTCCAAAGAAAAATGTCACGCTCTCTTCTAAGAGTAACTTTAGGGGAGCACATTCTTAGAACGCATAACTAATATTTGTGCATCATGATCTGACAGCCAATTTATTACTGGTAAGCAGTGCCACATTGCAACATAGTTACTGTCAGTAAAAATGTTTTCATAAACTGCACTTACCGTTACTTGTATTCTGATGGCAAAGTTAACAATTAATTTCACGTTGAAGATATTGAATAGACTAGCCAATTCCGTGATTTACTTTCTTTTAAGAAATCGGCGTTTAAGTCACCACCCAAAATAATTTCTGGGAAATCTCTGTAAAGATCTTAAAAGTTACTTTCAAGATATTTCAGTAAGTTACTCAAGTTGCCAGAAGGAGGTCTATATAGACATTGAGAGTTGTTCTTTTATTGGCGCAGAGTTACCTCGGGCATGTTAAATAAAGTATGGCCCAACGCCAGACGTATTGGAAAGGTACAAGTGTTTTAAGTTTAACGTGTGCGGAAATAATAACGCGAACGTTGCAGGTCTCTACCTGTTGGCCCCACATCGCCTATTAAATATTTTGAGTTGTTGCTTTCTGCTAACTGAGAAAATATTTTCAACACAGTTAGGAATATAACTTGACATGTAATGAAGTGTTCTGTGCTCTGCAAAGCAAATTTTCTTGACAAATTAAGACAGAATAACTTCACCTATAATGAATTGTTCTGTACTTTGCAAAGTAATTTCCTTGGCAAAAGGTAAGAGGAAATATCTTTATACATAATGAAGCATTCTGTACTTTTCAAGGTAATTTCCTTGACAAAGTTAAGGGAAAGTGTCTTGATAAGTAATTTAGCATTCTGTAATTATAATTGCTGTAAAAATACTAAAGTGAACATCTCTGAAAGTTCATTACCATCAATGCTGCAACATAAAATTCCCGACAAAAGAAAGTTAAAAAATCACTCAGCAGCATTATCTATCCATTACTGTAAACCGAACTATGCCTCTCCTGTAATACTACGAAGCATATTACAATGTGAATGAGTGAAGAGATTTGGGTGGCTCTTAACATCAAGGTCTTTACAGCTGTTGAGAGTGAAGTGAGGTGAGTATGGAGCAGCGCCGGAATGAAAGGTCGGGAGATCCCTGAGAAAACCCACCGACCAGCGGCACAGTCCGGCACGATTCGCACTTGCGAAAGTCCGGAGTGAACCAGCCGGGATTGAACCTGGTTCGTCTTGGTGGGAGGAGAGCAATCTAACAGCTTAGCCACTGTGGCCCCTGCATATTACAAAGTTAGTGAAATTTCAACTCCCAGTTATGGGCTTGTTTTGGAACCATTGGATGCCCTGTTACAGTCAACACTTCGCAGTAGTATGCGCCATATCACTATAGTACTGTATTTTTATAAACAACTGAACAAATAAAGAAAATCAAGTTTGTAAAAATGGCTTTGTGAGATTTGGAGTCAAGGATTCCGAAGACACTACCTTCATTATTGAAGAAATATTGGGTCGCCTAGCCTTGATCAATGGGCTGTTTTGTTAGCTTTCATTATTTCGTTGAAAATTTTATACTCTGTACAAGAAATTAAATATAACAATTTCCCTTGTGCACAGTGTCAAGAACTCTCATGCACACGAGCTGTTATGAGCAGTTGTGGATCAGTAGGTTCGAAAACATGGTGTTGAACTCGTGCGCAACTGACACATGTTCTGTGGTTACTGTTACGCTTTCAATTGTGAACCAGGCTTATCTCGTCTAATCTCATACATCTTTCGTGGTGGTTGAGGCGAAAGGTACATTCTTAATGCGAATCAGTGGAAAGTCGCTGATTCACAGTCATATCCAACTACTTTAATCAGTGAAAATGGCTCTACTTAGAATAAGTGGAAAATCACTGATTGCTTCAGAAGGAAAAATTAACTGAATTATCAGTGAATACTTCATCTAATCACCTGCTAGAAGCAACATATACTGTTTCTATTCCGTTGCAAAAAAAAAGTGTACAATTAGGTTGGTTCAAATAAATATTTGTATGGGCGTCTGTACAATACAATTTCGACTGTTAAAACATCTTAACTTAACCGGGTTTCGAACCCACAAGTTCTAGCCCCGGAGCTTTGCCCCTATGCATCATCGGCTACCGTAATTGATAGATTGGAGTGATTATTCCTATAGTGTAAAGCATAGCGAGTGCGTAAATAAATATTTCCACGTTTTACAGCTTTGTTGTTTGTTTTCTGTGGAAATTATTCCGTAAGGATTATTTTTGCCGTTGTTAGGTGTCGATTAAACTCACTAACAAACACTGGTACTACTATAATTGACACAAAAATTACAAACAAAGTCTAGAACTGATATATATGGTTTAATTGATCCATCAGTCAAAAGGTAGGTAGGTAGGTAAGTGGGCTTAATATCTCGTTGACAGCTATGCCATTATAGACAGCGCAAGTTTCGCAGGGAAGAGGGATTGGGGAAGGATTGAGAAGGAATTTATGTGGCACTTCTCCAAACTCCAGTTTTCTAGCCACTGACAGTTCAATAAAAATAAATGCTAAACCTGTAATTGTTTTTTTTTTCACCTGTAACGTTTCTCAGATAGATATTTATTATTTCAACTGTTTAAAGATAGCACAGATTTACTGGCACTGAAGACAATGTTGAAGTGAGCAGTCTATATTCTCCACTACAACAATACCAGTTGTGTCTGACCCTTTATTTTTTCTTGCCATCGTTCTATTCATTCTGGCGACACGGGACATGCATACTGTACTCTGCAACGTTTTTCTATTGGATGACCTTCGATTAATTAATTTGCTCATTGTCAGTTTATTTATTAATTTGTCGTGACGTATGTTACATGCTTTAGAGTCCATCGTATTCATTTGAGAAATTATTAAAAATAACAGTTTATTTCTTACGAATTGAAATGATGCCTAGTTGAATTTTTTTTATATGATTCCGATAACGTCCAATGAAACATTAAACCAACAAAAATGTGAGCTTTTTCTCCAAGCGCAAAGAAATTCCCACGCAAACATAGCCCTGAGTATATACGTGGATAATACTGAAAGGGTTAAATTAAGCTTTGAAGATTCTGACTCTACACTGGCACTCAAATTTTGTGTACATAAGTTCCAGCACACCAAGTTGTGGTATCATTTAACTCAAGCCGTTGAAACAAGATGAACGCCCATCAATTGAAATAAACACGTTTATCTGAAAGAAAATTTCAGTATCACTTAAGGGCACTGCATACCAACTGGCAGATGCGAAATTTTATAGGAATTTCCACGTTAAGGAAATTTCGACTCAGTGCCTTAATTTTAATTTAAGACAGGCGCTTCAGTAAAATTTATTCTTCACAAAAAATTGTTTGGAGAAGTTCCCTACAGCGAAAATGTTTCCATAACATGAATAACCTGTTTAAAGGAATTTTTTTAATTTAATGTTTTACAAACAAGTACATAACTGACTGCCTTTCTTTTTTTTATAGGTTACGCCTGTTGGGATCTTCTCCTAAAAAATTCGCGGAGAAAACGTTTTGTTTGAAACGCTTATTTTTAAAATTAACGCACTGAGGCTATATTTCCTTAACCTGGGATTTCCTATTTAAATGTCGCAGCTGCCAGCCGGTGGGCAGTGCCCTAATGACACGTTTCTGTGACGAGTACGGAGAAATTCAAGCAGAATGACCACCTATTTGGCACAAGTGAACCTGAGGTGTTTATAGAGTTACAAACGTAGAGTGGATAGTGTCAAACATTTTTGGCATTATTTATTATGCTGCTTGCTGGTCCTGACCACACTCATATTATACAAAAAAGCTTTAAGGTTAAAAATTTGACATTACAGCAATATAATTGTATAAGTGATTACTAATGTGTTTAATTTCTCTAATTTTAAGTGCGCTTGTTGCTAAAAATTCATAATGATATGTTTGCACTAAATATCGCGTTGCTTATTGAAATTACATGTAAGCACACTTTCCTCATATTAAAGAATTCAGATTGCATAGTTTTTGTATCGTGCCGCATCAAAATAACAATATACCGTAGGTGTTTTTCTGACTTGAAGAAATCGAAAATATTTGTAGAAAATTCTGCAATGGTGACTGAAAGTTCATGTCTTAATTAATTTTAACTTATGTTTAGCAAAATTTATATTTAAAAAAATATGTAGGCTATTACGAATTTAAAAAAAGGCACACGATTTAAAATATTTCGTGTAGTAACTCTTCTTGCTTTAAAGTAAACGTCTCATTTCGGTGAGCTATTTTTTATTATTCCTATATTACCAACACACGTAAACTGGGATTTGTACATGCCATTATGCAAAATGGAGCCGTTGTAAAGTTTTTTTTATAAGAAAATGTGCTTACAGTTGAACAGTGTATAGTCGAAATATAAAATAATGAATACTTTGATAACCATCGCCTTTAAGAACGTTGTTTTTTGAAGGTCAACTGCACTGCCCCCTGGACATTTGCCAGGCCAGCCACCCTGAAGTTACACCAATTCAACGCATACGATCTACTAAGGTGTATTGTGAACCAGAGCGTTGAGTAACACAGTTTCGGTTCTATTTACACGTCATAATTCTTAACATAAAGCATAATTTTTTGTTTGTAAACCCACAGTTACCTGAGGCAGTGTTCTACAGGGTTTTGTTTTACAATAAAACGCACTTATCCTCTATATTACAAGAACTGTCTGTTAAGCCACGCTTTAGACATTTATGTAAACTGATAATAACTTTGTTTACTACTGACCGTACTGAGTTGCTTAAATATTACTTACATTTTACCATACAAAAGATTTAATTAAACCTGTGGTAGAATAAATAATTTTTTGTAATATTTCTCTGATCACTTGCATCAGCTATAGATAGAAAATTTGAAGTAAAATTGTGAAGAGATTTGGGCGGCTCTTAACATCGAGGTCTTCAGAGCCGACGGGGGTGATTGAAGTGAATATGGAGCGGCGCCGGAATGAAGGGGTGGGGAAAACGGGAGATCTCCGAGAAAACACGCCAACCAACGGCATCGTCCGGCACAATTCCCGCTTGCGAAAATCCGGTGACCCGGTTGAAGAAAATTGTTCACAAAACTACCTCGTGATGCATAAAAATATTTACCTGGCTGTTTCCTGCTAAGTGGTTTAGTTCCGGCGGTCTTTAATAAAAGCGAGTATCTGAGAAATAGCTTCAAAATATTAATACTATGAAGTGTTTACGCCAAAAAGGCCTTGCTTTCCAGGCGAAAACAAAAGCAGGCGCTACAGAGGAAGTATAACACAGCGGTGATTAAATTTTACTAGTGGGAACACCCAAATTTCGCAAACAGATTTCACTACCAGTTGTATTTCATAACACTTTAGCTTAGATGCACTTCAGCGATTGGATGATCTGGGAGTTCCGTGTCTGCCCGCGAATCACAGACGTACAGTCGAGGAGTAGCCTAAATCTGATTGGCCAGTCAAGTAAGAAAATGTCTTCTCACAGAGACACGCCGCCAATAAGCAAAAGAATACTGCTGGTATGATCGTAGGGTATTGAAATCTATCATGTGCGGAAATCTTTTCGCGAAATTTCGGTGTTCCTATTTATTAGTTTAGACATTAATTGCGCACAAAATTCTTACTCTAAGTGTAGAAGTTCAAATACACTGGGACCTTGTTTAAGAAGAAAATCTATCAGGAACTTCGCAGCACGAATGGATTACTCTCTTAATACGCGTGCAGAAAATTATATTGTTTATTTTGAATGACAGAGCAGTTGTGTATTTATCTTATTGCTGTTGAATCTCTGAGTTGGGGTATTCAATTAGCGGCTCGAATGCCAGCGGCCCGCTGACATAATATTTTAGCGACAAATTTTTAGTATTTACTTTTGAATACAGTTGCCTAATTGAACTTCAATTGTAACCATCGCTAGAATTAAGCTTGTATATAGTCTGTTCACGGTAAAATGAGCACTTTTGATAGCCCTGGTTAAGATCTACTTGTTTGCCCGTTGTGTATTCTTTCGCCTTATGTAAAATTAACACAGCAATGGGCCTTGTCACTTTATTCACGCGTCCGTCGTGTGAAACTCTGAAAAAAATTATAAAAGTAAATATTTTACAATTCTGCTAATTATTACACTTCGCTGCATTAAAAAAAAATCAGAAAGCAAAAGAAATTATTTTAATTTATCAGAAAAGATTACCTAACACTTTTTATTCTACAATAAATAATTGAATTACTTACCTTCCATCGTTACCAACTTTACTAGGCGTATGTCACTCGGCGCGTCTGTTAAAATATATGCAGGTGGGAGCAGTGACTTTTTTCTAAGGTTGATTTCAAAAGTGTTCACTCTATCGCGAACCGCATGTAATTATGCCATGACTTTGTAATGATAGAATGTGGCCCGCCAAACATTTTATTGATTTGTGAGGGGAATGATTACTCTATTAAAGAATTTATTCTTCTGAGTTTTATTTGCAAGTGGCTCCAAACTCGTCACTAACCATTTAGGTACAATACACTGCAGCACACCTCTGCAAACTGCTTACAACAGCTTCCTCGTTATCATGTATAGTGTGGTGATCTCGTGCAAGAGCTCACCCCCCCCCCCCCAACACTATTATCGGAAGACAAAGGTTGTTCACGATAAAGTGAGAACTTCTGAAATTAACCTTTAAAAAATGCCACTACCCATACCTGCTTGCATTTTAACAGACGCGCCGAGTGACATACGCCTAGTAAAATAATTGGTAACGATGGATGGAAAGTAGTTCCGTGTGTTAACGTTGATTTGTAAGTGTTAAGTTACCACTGGTGAATGCTGGATAATTTTATTTTATTTTAAGTAATTATATATATATAAGTGTAATAATAGAAATATTTCGAAAAATATTTACTTTTCTAACAATTTTACAGTTGTCTTTGACCGACGCACGTATAAAGTGATCGGGCCTACGGAAATGTTAATTTTATATACGGTGTAAGAATACACAATGTGCATACAAGTTGATCTTAAGCAGTGCTTTCAAAAGTGATCTTTTTATTGTGAACAGTCTATACTCTGGATTATGTATTATTCAGCGCTATACATACATTCGTCTGCGTTTTAGGTTGCAAATAGACGCATACTTAAAATAAAATAATAAACGCCAACCGTACACTGAGAGATAGACTAACAAAATATTGGTTTTTATAGGGCCAAATATATATGTAGTTGCCCGAACAAAACATTTTGTTGAGTATACAAGACTTGAAAGGCAAACAATTTAATTATGCTCATCTACCAAAATACATGTTTCAATTAAAAAAACAACTCTGTGTTAGGCCAAAGATAATTAGACGGTCTACAAAATATTTTGTTGAATTAATCATATATATTTTTTAGCACTAATTGTATTGCCTTCTTTCGAAAATACAGCTCGAGAGTTTGTTTGAATTTTTTGTTACAATTATGATAGGAACATTGTTTGTTAGGGCATTTACTGACGCATAGTAATGTTGTTGACATCCTAATTAGACAAATTCAACAGGAAACCAAAACGTTAGGCTGTAAAACATCAAATATTTATTTACGCACTGTTTTTCGTTAGTTGCACTGTAGATTAGGTTAATAGGGCTCAGGGCTGAAGCAGAGACGTCCTGGGTTCAAATCTAGGCCGGAATATTATTTTTGTTATATTATAAGAAACTTTTTAATATGCTGTATTAAGAGCCAAACAAATCTTTGGTTGCACCAACCAAATTTTGTTGGGGAAACCAAATAAAAACAATAAAATAATTTAGTTACAGCGACAAAACATTTCATTGCCCCTATAAAACCAATTAATTTGTTTGCACCAACAAACTATGTTTGATTTAACAAAACCTTTTTCTCTCAGAGAAGGCCGAAGTTTTACTAAAGGCTTTTCACGATAAAGTTAGCACTTTAGATATTAACCTTAGAAAAATGTTATTGCCCCTGCATGCATATATTTTAATGGACGCACTAAGTGACATTCGTCCAGTAAAGTTGGTAACGATGGATGGAAAGTAGTTCAATATCTTAACGTTGAATAAAAAAAGGTTCGTAGCCATTTGTGATAACTTAAAATTATTTCTTTCGTTTTCTGTTTTTTTTTTTTATGCATCGAAGTGTGGATATGAGCACATTTCTAAAGTATTTACTTCCTGAACAATTTTACAGTTTCATTTGATCGAAGCATTGATAAAGAGATTAGGCCCATGGCAATGTAAATTTTACATAAGGCAGAGGAATACAAACGTGTATATAAGTAGATTTTAAGCAAGGCTTTCAAGAGTGCTCATTTTACCGTGAACAGCCTATACCTACATTGTGCCATAAAACACAAAAATTGCTATCCAAACATTAACACCTGCATTCTTCTGTTTTATTTATTTATTTATTTATTCGATTTCCTTATTTTCCAACATATATGGCCATTGGACATCGCAGTTTTAAAAAATATTATAGCCGTTTATAAATTTTTATTACATCTTCCACGCAAAAATTGCAGAATTACCTATCCTGGGGTGGGAGGGGCGAAGGCCCAAACTTTGCTGTTTGCCCCAGGCCCAGAGAAACCTTTGGGCGGACCTGATGGCTCTTATATTTAACTCACTTGTAGCTTGTCTATATGTGTACCGAACTCGTTTAATTGTTCATCGACCACAAAACCTAACAAATCGTTCGTGTGCCTCGATAATTTTCCTTTAGATTAAACTCACAGCAAAGACCGCTATAAATAAATTTACCTTCGGATGTTTACAAAATAATGTTGCAATAGTGCATTAATTATGCTTCAAGGTATATAAAATTGAATATATTGCACAGTTAATTTGTTGTAGTCAAGTAGCGTTAGTTCCTTGCGATGATAATAATAAAAAAATTCCAATAAAAAGAAAATAATTTAATAAAAAGGTGCCCTTAAACATATCATCGCCACCGAAACCACCTAAAGGTATTTAACTAAAAAAAAAAAAGCGCAGATAGTGAAGCTATAGCGATGAACTACTTATTCTTGTAATCACGACATTAAATTAAACTCAGTAAAGAAGCCAATTAAGTATTAGGCGCCTATTACAAAAAGGAGAAAATGTAGGTTACTCTAGGACACTCAAGTTTACATATACTTGAAAAATGTTAAATATCCTTCATAATATGAAAATCTTTTTAAAATGAATACACGGCAATAAGTTGTTGAATAATGTCATTTTGGGGATTTTTAAAAATTAAGAGTGAGTTCAATCGTCGCGATACGGCAATGAGTAAAAACACCACGTATGTAGCTGATATTTGTCGGTATGCAGGGCCCGTCAGTGACAATGGAAAACAGTTCATGCACCAACTTCCACGCGCACATCATAAATGGCCGCATGTAAAGTTTCGGAAAGGGAAAGGAGGGGAAGGTAAAAAAAATTCATAGCTAAATAATTTTTCTCCCCGTCGTAACCGGATTGTTGTCTTACCTGTGTTCTATTCGCCGCCCAGTTTCGGAGCGTCGCGCTAGACGAGGACAAGAAGCGGCGGGACAGGCCGCCAGACGGAGAGGGCGAAATTGCTTTATGGGAGGAGTCAACTGGTACGAGAATCCCGGTTCCTTCCTTTTCCTTCTTTTTACACCCCTTCCGCCGCTCTCCGTTCTTCTTTTTTTGTGATTGTCCATCTCGTTCCCCCGTCATCATCCGCCCTCCTTCGCTCTTCATTTCCGTCGCCGTCTTCGTCTCCGGGTGCGGCCCCCTCCTCATCAGCTCCAGCCGTGCCATACTTCCACTGGAGTCCAGCCGGCCCTCCCCTCCAGCGGCGCGACCACTTCTTGTGCGAGCGCCGCGCGACTGCCGCCCCAATCGCGACAAGACGGCGGAGTCGGGCACACTCGTGCAAGCGGATAGTCGAGCTCGGAGATCGTCCGTCGAGGTGTCGGAGCGCGGCGCGATGACCATGTGATGTGATGCGCGGCTGGCACGACGCCGAGAGAAGACGCACACCGCCGCTGCGCCGGGTCTGTCTGCTCACCGCCATGGCGGCCTTCTTCTTGGGGTTACTCGCTGGTATCGCGATACCACTCTACGTCTTGCCGCAGGCGGCCGCCTCCAGCAACGGCACACTCCAGGCCTTCCAGAGTGTCACTTTCCTCATGAAGGTGGCGAGCCCGAAGAAGCCGCCACCACCGCCGCCCGCGCATGACCTCTGGTCGCAGCCAGCCGCCCCCGGGGACGGCGACCTGGAGGAGGACGGGCTGCTCGATGGCGCCTACTGGGGCCCGCTCGTTGAGCAGGCGCTGCCTCGAGGCTTCGGCGTCGCCGACGACGACGCGTGGCGACGCTACGTCCGCAACTCGGTCGTGGTGCGGCTCGAGGAAGGCTGCGGCCGCATGCAGAACCGTCGCGTCGTCTTCGAGGACGGCACGCCGTGCTGCTGCCGTTACCGCCAGAACACGGACCAGATCCAGGGCGAGGTGTTCAGCTTCTACCTGGGGCGGCTGTTGGGGTTACGCAACGTGGTGCCGTCGTCGCTGGCTCTGGTGCGATACCGCGGCGTGCAGTGGTCGCGAGTACAGCCACGCATGTCCCTCGCGCAGTGGCAGGACGAGCGCGCCGTCGTGCTCACGCAGAACGTGTCACAGCTGGAGCCGGCCTACATCCCGGCGTGCCTGCGCCGCTACAACCGGCGACTGCACCCGAGGGACGTCCCACGACGTGGACTACCACACCTCGTCGACCTCGCGCAGTGGACCGATCTTGTCGTCTTCGACTACCTCACCGCCAACCTCGACCGCGTCGTCAACAACCTCTTCAACGAGCAGTGGAACCCGGCCATGATGGACGCGCCCACGCACAACCTGGCGCGCCGGCCCCACGACGGCCTGCTCGTCTTCTTCGACAACGAGAGCGGGCTGCTGCACGGCTATCGGCTGCTCGACAAGTACGAGAAATACCACGCGTCGCTCCTGCAGGCGCTGTGCGTCTTCCGCCGACCCACGGCCGATGCCGTCAAGAAGCTAAGACGTGAGCGCAATGTCGGCACGCTGTTACACCAGTCGTTCGCCGCCTGGGACCCGGACCTCGCCGACTTCCTGCCCTCCATCCCCGACAAGAGCGTCAAGATCCTCAACGAGCGCATCGACAGGGTGTACGACCAGGTGATGCTGTGCGAGCGCGAATACCCGCCGCGCGACCAAGATCCCGCCTGAGACTCTCACCCTCTCTCTCTCTCCAGTCGTCCTCTGCTCTGCCTTGCCATCTCTTCGTGTCTTGGCGAGCTTTTATTGCTCGTAAACGAGCGAGCGGTACAACGGGACTCAGTTTCCGAGCTCCGACAGCTGCGGCCTATAAACCCCAGCACGTGTCTCTTACGACCCGCGGCTGCGGTCGCTTAGCACTCTACATCGATACATTCGCTCACTGACAAAAAAACATTAAACAATGCTTCACATCACCAGTGACTCGTTTTTCTCCCTATCTGTCTGCTGAAAGTCGCGAGTGAAGGGACTTTGACAACTGTGTGTCTTTCATGAAAGCATTTGTTTCCAGTAGTCTGCAAATACTTAACAGTAACATGAAATAGTATTACTATTCACAACGTACTCAGTTTATTACATATTTAATGGAATTAAATTCTTAGAGTATGTTCAACTGTCTAGTCTATGCAAGAGAAAAATTTTACGTGCAATGTGTTTTGCGTTAAATATTTTTGAAAGATATTTTTGTTCCCATACATTTTACTATTTTCGACTGTTTTTTAATGCAGAATTTTTTTTTTTTTTCAATGATAGGCCTACTTATTTATTTATTTTTAAATTGCAGTGATGCTTAGTACAAAATTCACTCAGTCTAATGAGGAAATGTCGACGAATTTATTTTGAAACACAGTTGCAAGTGTGCATGGTAAAATACACAAAAAAAATTGATATCGATTATCACGTTAGTTAAAAAGTTTCTCGTGTAACTGGTTGATACACTTAAAATGAACATTTCACTCACAAAAGTGTAAAATTTTAATTTCAGTGATACCATGAATGTTGTTTGTTAATACTGATCATTTTATAAATATTATACTTATGTGGTATGAACATATTTTAATATTTTGATTACGTAGAGTGATCGGAAACATCAGTTAAGTTATTAAAAAGTGCCACTTAATTATAGGGCATTGTAGATCACAGGCACAAATGTCAGCTCAGTGTATAATTATAAATTATCACTACTGCATCAAAGATGAAATTTTAATAATGCAAGACTGTTTTTATTACCGTTGGAGTTTGTGGATAGAAGTATTTCTAAACGCAAGTTTGTTTAACCAAACGTCTTTCAAACTCATTTTTTAGGGGTGACTTATGCTTGTGGAATGACGTACTGTAAAATCATAAGTTCACGAACTCTGTAAATGTCCAGTTCGTTTCTTTTTATGTATAGAAATACTTTTGTGACTATAAAAGAAAAAGCTATAATGATAATAATCAAGTGAAATGTTTAACGAAGGAACTATTCCTTATGTTTGCGGATGTTTTCCGTCAGTGATTATACAAAAGTAGATAAACGCTGCTAGTTTGTTTCAGCAGACGATGGGCACACACACTGTCTTGATGTGCACAGAAAGCGATCGGCTATGAAGTTAAGATGTTGAAATGTTCATAAACAATGTTTAACATTGCAAAGTGGCCATGTTTCGAAATGTTATGTTCCCAAGTTCGCATCGGTAGCAAGGTAAGCAAAAATCCATGACTATAGTAAGTTGTATCTCTCACGGGATTTGTGTCCCAAAATAACAGCTAATTTATTAAGAAAAGCTTTAATAGGAATTATTGCGTATTAGGAAAACAGAATATTTCGTTACTATGAAATAGGCCTATTGACAATTATAATACCATATTTGTGATGAGAGGTAATTGTTGTCAGAAAAAATTCCAAGTGCTATTTTCTGACGTGCAAAACACTTGAAAAATGTATGGAATAAAATGTGATCCCGTATGGGATCTTTCAGATAAAAACAAATGTGACCAAACTGTAAATGATGTGGTTATACAGGGATATCGAAATATTTTCAAACGAAATATTGTTATAAAATGTGACCTACGACACGCTGAAATGATGTGACAATACGTTTGTTTTAATTTAGTGCCTAGACAGTTTTTACATTGACCTGCTTAAAATGTGCTTTACTTCACCTAAGTGCAAATACTTTAAGTATTTACACAATGCTCAAACATGCATTGCTTGCAGTAGTTAGCAGTTAAGAGTATTTCCTCCATATACTTGCTTCTTAGAAATAAATGCTTTATTTGTATTTAATAATTTTTTTGCAAAATAAAAAAGTAGTTTCAGTTTAATCAAGCATATTATGAAGTGGTAGAACCATCCAACAAAAGTCGAAGTGTTTTACTTTATTGCATTTGTTGGTTTTTGAAAAGGTTGCATTAAATTTGGAAAAAACTGATGAACTTCACAATGTGTTCAAAACCAACGTAATAATGCATTTTATAAAATTATTGAACTTTTCAGTTAATGTTATGTGCAAGCTTGTATTTTAGATACAAACTTTTTGTAAATATTTTTTTTTACTACAATGGAAAACAAATGTATTTTGTACACTAAAATATCATAAAATATTTTCTTAAAACTGTAAAAAAATTTCTATAAGAGTAAGATTATTTAGCAACTTCCCTTTCACCATTAAATAGGCTTATAATATGTTAAAATGTGATTATTTTCTTGAATTATAGAATTTGAAGCTTGAAAACATTACAAAAAAAGTTCTGAATGTTATGTTAATGTTGTACCCATTACCTACAGACTTGTAATTCGCTACTTACTCCTGGAGTAAACCAATCCAGTGTAATGTTGTTTAATTTTTGTCATTTGCTTGCAATTTAATTTATTCCCTTTGATACATGAATGTGTAGAGTCTGACCTGTTAACAAATAACAACGCGATTTATTTAGGTCTGTTTGGTACTTTCAACAAGCGTCTCAACATTTGTGTATGTCACGATACAAGACCTACTTCATAAAGTTCTGCACCATCATGCTGTTAATCCAAGTACTGCACATTTACATTTGTCACACTAATTGAAAAACTTTCTCTTAACTCATACATACGGAGACAACAATACACAGTCAAAGAATGAGGACGGATGCATGATTGAGAAAAAAATACAAAGACTTGAATTAATGTGTAAAAACAATTATTTCATTGTTGCCTATCAGCTGTGTGAGAAGCTATTTCCAGTTGTAACTTAAACAATTATATTTATTATTCTCTAATTACTAAATCCACGATTCACATGCGAACAAATGCGCATAGTACAATATTGGTAAACGAGACTTAACCCACGTGTCAATCCAGTCTGGAAATTAAGTATATACCGTCATGCATCCTGTTCTTGTTTCGTATTTAGTTTTTCTTGAAACTGAGTACACACACATGAAAACAACTCGAACTGCTTTATAACTTGTAATTTAAATCTGATTCGAGATGATGATATTTCTTTTACACGCTGTTACTGAACATGGTGTTTAGGCCTGGTACATCAGAAAAAATAAATAGCTGTCGCACAGACGTTACACTTATCGAAATTGAATATAACATCCATTGTCAAGGAAGAGCTCAAGCCAGTGACTTGAAATTATCGAAGTTTTTTTTTTCTCGTAACCGGAGACGAGATGACAAAGATTTTCTTGTAACTCTACATGCGAAATATTATACATTTAAAACACATTATTTCGGGAAGCACAAAAAACTGTTTATGAATAGGCTTTTCACGGTAAAATGAGCACTTTTGAAAGCCCTGCTTAAAATCTACTTGTATGCACGTTGTGTATTGTTCCGCGTTATGTAAATTAACATTGCCATGGGCCTCGTCACTTTAGTCATGCGTCGGTCAAGTGAAACTGTAAAATTATTACGAAAGAAAATATTTGGCAAATCTGCTCATTTTTACACTTCGATGCATTAAAAAAAAACAGAAAGTGAAACAAATAATTTAAGTTATCCCAAATGGTTACTTGACACTTTTTTTCGACGTTAAGATATGGAACTATTTTCTTCCATTCATCGTTACAAACTTCTGGGCGCATGTCACTCAGTTTGCCCGTTAAAGTATATGTAGGTAGGGTTAGTGATTTTTTTCTATGGTTGATTTCAAAAGTGCTCACTTTATCTTGAACACCATTTAGCTCAACATTAATAATAAACTTGAAGTCTACAAGACATGCTTGTTACAATTCAACATAAGTTTTACACAAGGTTTTGTGAAATTTACTCTAATTAATTTGTAGTGTTACAAAAAATAAATATTTGGCATCTAGTTTCCAAAAAATTCCTTGTACAATAACATACATTATTTTTACAGCGTATACTGTCTCTTTACAAGACACGGTTATGCGAAACCTACAAAATCGTATATATATATATATATATATATATATATATATATATATATATATATATATATATATATATTAATATTTCAAATAAATCTTAAGTCTACAGTACTAGCTTGGTATAAATAAAATCTTGTTTTACTCATTCCTCAGCAATGTTTTGTAAGATATCGTTTAGTTTAGTTGTAGTATTACAAAAATAATGCTGACAACTGGTTTCCAAAGAATTATGGAAAAAGTAATTGCACTAAAATATTTCCGTAAAAAATCTTTCAATTAATATGATTACGTAAAACCATTTTCACCTTTTGCTTGATTGCAGTAACAAGTCTTTGATTCAAAATTATCACCCACATCCGGTTGTTAGTAGTTGCAACAGCCATTTAAACAAAGTTCTGTTGGCAAGTTCGCAGAATATGTCGAGAATATTTTCACTGAGTCCGGCAAATCTCGAACGTTATTCATTGCTCTACAGTGTTAACAAAAGCCTTAGTAACTATTGTAGGGTTTTGATAACTGCCAGTAAATCATATAGCTTTTACACCAACATCTAATTCAGTTAGTACTTCCAAAAGTTGTTCTCTAATTCCACAACTGTTAGCACAGAATAAATAGCATTTATATGTAGATCCTATAATAAAACAAAAAAGCTGACTATTTTTTTAATGTATGGGTCGCCAGAAAGTTCATTATTTTATACTTTTATGAAACACCTTTCAACTTGAAGATATTAGTTATAAATACTCTATCCTTGAATAACATTTTTTAGATCTCGTAGTTTTTGCATTACGGCATGTCAAACTTACAAGTTTAGAGTTTGGAGGTATAAATAAAAGAAGGTAATTAATTTACAGAAAATTTAACACGTGCGAGTAAAAGGTTATGTCTTAGTTCATTTTATGGTAAGCTTAGCAAAATTTCGTTCACGAAAAATCATAAACTGCTACAAATCAAAAACATCCAAAAAATTCCCTTATTTTTTTCACAGTTTTGCACAAGCTCATGAAAAACTTGGACTGTTTCGTATTTTAAGACCCGCAAAAAAATAACTTGCAGAAATAATATATTTTAGTTAAACGAACTCCAGGAGCTTTCTTAAGCCATCCATAAAATAGCAAAAAGGAAAAAAAAAAAAAAACCCATTAAAAAATTGTTATAAGGAAATTTTGACATATTTTATACTTTATTTCCTTAACGAATTTCAGTTTCTTATGGTTTTATTTGTAAATACTTCAGTTGCTTTTACCTGTGTGTTGAAAGCAGCAAGCTTATATTTTTTTAATGGATTTTGAAATCTATTTTTCTTATCTGTCGGAAAATTCGCCCGTAATTTCTTTAAACTGTAGTGTGTCTAGTATAAACATAAAACTATAGATATTTTTGCTACCGAAGACATTCGTTTTCGATTCCTCCTTGGGGATGGATGTAAGTAACACATTGGTATATCGAGAAAGTACTTGTGGCCATGCTAAATACAAATTCAGCAATAAACGCGTCTTTCATGCTAAAGCACTTCAAGAACGTTATCTCACTTCCGAAGAAAAATGTGCACGCACATATTAATTCTTGACTTTTAATTTCCTAAACGATGACCACAGCAAAAGCGCCATACACACTAAAAACATATCACTCATTTAAAAAAGATCCTAGATAACATTGCGATAGTGACTGGATATACACTGGATGTGTATAGACAATACACATCAGTATCAGTGAAGCGAAGAAATCACGTTAACTACAGAAAGATTGGAATATAATTTGGTGTTTCAGCACAAATAGTGAATACTATGACGTTAAATTAAAAATAACGAGCGCAAATTGCACAAGACTGCAAAACTATTCGCTTTATGTCGGTGTATTTATATATTTCCCGTATAACGTGCCTCTATCTTTTTAATTTTTTCCCCATATTTACGTATGTTTTCGAAATAGTTGAAACATCTAACGAGTTGGCGTAATTTGCAAAAAAAAAAAAACCGCTTCGAATGTTATGCTAAAATCATTAAAATAATTCTTCTTTTTCAGTAAATAATTTTTTACTCTCATTATTACATAAGATAAACTATTTTTACAATAGTTTAAATTTATATCAACTCGTCAAAATTGTATGAATCCATAAAGAGTTAGTATGAATCAGATAATTAAATACACTATCCTTAAAGCAGAACTATGCGACTTATTTACGAAATACTACTTTGTTACGTTATTTTGTGTTCATAAATTTTTGAGTACCAGCAATTAAAAAGCCCGCAACTAGAGACCTGCCAAATTCGCGTTATTATTTGAGGACATGTTAAACTTAAAACACTCTTCCTTTGCAGTACGTTTGCCATTGGACCATTCATTGCTTGACACGACCCGGGCAATTCTGCGCCATTAAATGAACAATTCACAATTGTGTGCTCCAATAACTTGCAATTCACTCAGAAAGGGAGTGACTTCACATCTACCCAGCAGCCAATGGAGAAACGACCATGACTCGAGTATATGCAGTACTGTAAGTTTAAGCTTGATGCCAAAAAATAACGCGAATTTTGCATGTATCTATCCGTAACATATTCTGCTGAAGATTGTATAGGCCTACTCGTTTCAATAATAACAAAAAGGTGGTTTTTGAAATATTAGCTAAACCGTCCAGCCACTATACATGATTATCCACATGCTGCGAATGAACGATATTTATGTCATACAGTGTACACAGCAAGGTATCAGTCCTCGGTAATTTTGAAAGACTTCATTGTTGCTAATCTGATTTGCGGAATGTTCTACACCTCTTTGACTAGAATGGTTAACGCCAATATCATCGAGCACGCAGTCCGTGAACATTAGCTGCAAGACAAGGGCTGAATACAAGTACAGCACGGCTCAAAAATACGTGATTGGAACACTTGGCCTCAGAAATTAATATGAAACTGTCCGGGTCAAATATTCTAAATTAAAAGCAGTTGCAGGCAATTTAAAATATGGGAGAAAGCAGAATAGGCCTATCCATTTTCCGAGTTATATGAAACTGTCGTGAAAATGATGTCAGACAAATTAATAATGTTTTACCAACGTAGATGAAATATTTCTCACGTGAAGTATTTTGGAATTATTTAACTCTCGAAACTTTTTTAAAATTCTTTTATTACTTTTCAGGTAACTTCAAGTGACTGTTGAAATGTGTGAACTGAAACAAAAATTAATATAATGATTTCTTTTCTTTAACATTGGTCGTATTTTTTATAAATATTTATCATTTTTCAGTTTCCCTTGATGCTTCGGAATCACTTACGACACCGTTTTCTTACGAACTTGCATAAACCAAGACTTATTTCCTCTTGGACCTGTGTCCATCTAGAATTAAAGTACCTTTCACCCTCCCACACATGTTTGTAAAGGGAGTTATTATGGTTAGTTTCAATGATTATGGTAAACCGCCGGTTATGTTTCACAGCCGTGAAATCTCAGTTTAACCCATTTGGGCCCAGTGTACACAATTTCGTACATAACGCACGTGTAGATAATTTTTGGTCTGTCCTGCACACTGCGAAGCTCAATAACCAATTGCCTACCTGTGGGCAAATGATTCGCAAACCCTATTACTGGTCTAGGATGTAATTGGTTTATATAACTGTTGCCGAACATATAGCCTACATCTCATTGGCTGTGACAACGAAGCATGAATTGTGGCGACTTGAGTACAGTAGGCATCATAAAATTGTTTGTTTGCAACACCTGAAATCGTAAATTAATGTGGGTCTAAAAGAATTAAGTAAAATACGATCTTACGTAAATAATTTAGGATACTCTCACACTTGCATAGATTTTAAAATGTTGATTTCTAGCAAACTTAGAAAAATCTTTATAATACAAGGTTTTTGATCATTTTAATGGTGAGGTTGAAATTAAATATTTCATAATACGTACATAATCTATGCAATTTCTAGCAAACAAACTAAATAACATTGATTCGCTCCCGTCTGAATAAGAGGTTGGTTTGTGGGAACCCTGGAGTTTTACATTACATTTTTTAGTCTTTCCAGGATGGCATTTGTTTAAAAACCAGAAATTTACGAAATTAAATACATTTTTATCCAGAAGAATTGATACTCTGATTGAGACAAAGCTAATGATGACTCAAGCGTGGATATTTCATACAAATATTTGCAGAAAATTTAATCAAGACAAAACAAAACCAGATACATCTGATTCCAAAATCAAACATTCTTGAAGTAATTGGTTTTGGAAGTGGATCTTCCAAAATTATTTGCGTATGTTTACAAATCTATGAAAATAATATTTAAACTCATCAATTTTAATATATTACAATGTACAGGAATATAACTAAATAACACATGGTTGGAAAACGTGACTTTGTGCAATACCCTTTCCTTTTAATTATTGTTTCCATGAGACCAATGGTTGGTTGCTGTATTTGTTCAGAAACTTCAATTTCCAAGCGGTTCTTTAAGTCACCTAATCTTCACTGAACGCTGAACAAACAGTTGACGACTTATAAAACTGCAGTACGTGGAGATCGATGACAAGTTTAACTTCAAAAATCTTAAGACTTCTTGGAGTTCCCATGATTCCAACAATCGCCAAATATCTCATCCCTGGTTCGCGCTAGCAGAGCTTCCAGTCAAGGTTACATCCAAATTTCTGAAGCCCTGATAAATATCCACTTCCATGCTATTCCTCCGCCTCGGGCAAACTAAGCCTAACGAAGTCTATGTAATGACACCAAACGGACAACGCACCGAATACGTGTGTACTAACTTTAATAATAATTTGCATAAAAACTATTTCTTAAAAGGCATTACCAACCCGTCCATCTATTCACTAGTTCCATTTTTATTAACTGTGTTATTAAATACTGTAATTTTAATTATAAATATATGCACAAGTTCAATTTAACCAAAAATAAAATACTTTGATGTTAACAGAAGTACAAAAGGCTTACGGTCGATTAGTTAGGTCACCTGTTTTTCGCGAAAACATTTAAGCGGGGACTAGAATTAAATATCCTATATGTACACTTGCATCCTTCCTTTGGCTACTGTCCGCTTGTCTTCTTGTAAAGAGAGTGTCTTACATGAGTGAGCCAATCAGAACTAAGGTTCTCCGATGCTGACCATCAGTTATTCGCGGGCAAACAAATAGGACGCGTAACAATTTAAATGGTACAGTAACGAAAGTTGTCCTGAATTAATACGTTTTGGAACACAGCTCGTCCGGAAATCTTTTTGCGGAAAAAAAAAAAAAAGTGCCCCTACGTCTAGGCCGTGTATGGAAAACGGCGATCCAACTAAAAAAGGTACATAACAAGGATCACCCGATTTCGGCGAAATTACTTCATGACCAGTTGTATTAATAACAGCTTATCTCTTATCCCCTCTATAATTGAATAAATTAGGTGCCTGCTAGAAAATCATAGATTTACTGAATCAGAGAAGCTTAATTCTGGTTGGTCACTCGAGTAAGAAAAATCTTTTCACAGTGGCCAATCACGGGTTGGTTTGTTCAAAGGTTTGATTCATAATGTGTGAACTAAGTGAGATTTGAGCGCCTCTTAGCATCGAGGTCTTGGAAACCGATGAGGTGGAAATGTGGTGAATGTGAAGCAGCATTTGAATGCAAGAGATGAAGAAACGGGAAATCCCCGAGAAAGCCTGCCGACCAGCGGCACGAATCCCTCATGCTATGATCCGGGAGCAGCCCCGCCGGGCATCGAGCCCGGTACGCCTAGTTGGGAGGTGAGTAGTCTAGCCACTAGACCACCGCGGCCCCTTGACACGTGTTAAGGACATTATCCTTCATTTCTACAGCTTTTGCGAGAATTAATTATTTTGTGCCCAAACGGGAGCCAATATTGTAAACTCCTCTTACAATTTTGTTACAAATAGTTTTTATTAGGTAGTATAATTCTTTCAACACAATAAACTATATATTTGAACTAATTATTAAATAAACAAAATTTTCGTTCATTAATTAATTGGATAAAAGTTTACTCTTTTTTGTGTTGGAAAAATTAGACTACATAACAAAAACAATTTTTATCAACATTGTAAGATGATTTTACAATATCGACTCCTGTTTGGATACAAAACATTAACTCTCGCAAAAGCTGTATAAACGAAGGGCCGTGGCCTGAAGATTCCTTGAGTAGACTATACTGGATTGCAGGACGCACACCAGTGGTGGCGGGACTCATAAATGCCAGTTTATGAAGTCGTAAATTAAGGGACGGTGTGTCGAAACGATGCGCCGCCGACAATAAAACTTAACTGGCTTGCGAGTCGCGTGAATATTCAACGGCTGTCGCGCGAAAGACTTGATTACCGAGAGTGATTTATTGACGGACTAACTACTAGCCGTGTTCTGATTTGTCCTAAACAGTTGCGTTTTCTCAAGCATTCGTGGCGGTTCGCTAATTTCTGACAGCGCTCTGGGTTCTACCTGGTATGGGCTGTTCACAGTAAAGAGAGCACTTTTGAAATTCCTCTCATTTGGAGTAATATTCAATAAATATATTTTATTCTAGCCTTAGACGTTAACTTCCAAGTGCGGTGCATATATGTACACACTTTGTTTATTTCCTACGTGCAATATTTATTTGAAAAGGTCGTTGAAGGATTAAAAAATGCCTGAAAGGAAAAAGTAACTTAGGCCCCGAAAGCGCCCACTTCGCCGTGAACAGCCTATAGAAGTGGCGTGTTACTGTAGCACAAATCCTATTGGCGTGAACAAATGAGAAAAAAATCTTCTCACTCAAGTGAATCAGTTACTTGAGGGCGAGAAAATTCCGCATACCTTCAATTGGGGAGATTTTGTGTAACCCTTTCAGATCCAATTTAATTTAAGGTTTCAAGCGTTGCAGACAAAACGTTTTATGAAGGCGCCCTGTTCTTATGTCAACACAACGCTCTATAGCCTGTATAATCGGCTACAGTATTATAAACCAGTTATGGCTTTGACCAGTAAGACGGTTTGCGAATTATTTGCCCACAGGTAAGATCATTGGTTATTGAGCTTCGCAAGTGTCCAGTACAGACTAATAATTAACTACACGTACGTAATGTACACAAATGTGTACACTGGGTCTGAATGTGTTAATATGTTAACATTTTTTATATTAGAATTGCGTAATTTATGGTACAATTGCTCGATTTTGTTTCTTGGTATGTAATAGATTGCTGTAGTATTCTAGATCGTGTTTTAACCCACTTTAATTTATTGTTTCAGAAGTGGCAAACTAGTTATTTTTTATGCGTCCTGTAATACATTTTATTCGTTGGTGCAACAAATCATCTGCAGGCTTCGTGTTCAGCTGTAGTAATATGAACAATATATATCTTATATAGGTTGCACCTTTTACGAATCAGTTACTCGCAAGGAAAATCGTTGGGCATTGCCGGCAAAACATAACCATCCTGAAAGCTAAATTACTAGCGGTTTACTTTTTGGTACCAAAAATTCCCGTTGGAAAGAGATACCTATACCTTATGCCATGTACGTGATAATAAGTTAGGTCAAATACGTAAACCCTTTCACTAGCAGACGTCTTTTAAATTCTAATTTTTTTGTCTCCAGACACGTTAAAAATACATTTGATAATTGATATGGAGCTCTTTGACCGGTTTGACACACAATAATTTCTGAGTTCAAGTGGCGCAATACCGCAAATTTTTGGTATAGTCTCTTTGCAGTGACTTCGCAATTATTGAATCGAACCTTTGAAAAATTTGCTTTCTATGTATGACTAGAGGCCTGCAAAATTCGCTTAGGGGACTTGTTAAACTTGAAACACGTGTACCTTTGCAATATGTTTGTCATTGTGACACATCCTGGGTGACACTGCACCAATAAAGTAACACTTCGCAATTGTGTTCCCCAATCAAACGTAGCTCAGTCACAGAGGGAGTGTCTTCACATCTATGTAGCAGCCAATGCAAAATCGACGCCGGCTCTAGTATATAGAGTACTGTGAAGTTCAGCCTGATGCCAAATAATATCGCGAATTTTTTGTATGTTCCTATGTATGACGTATTTGGTTGTTTCCTATCACAAGCGATTAATATTTCTGTCACCATAAAAATTCCTTAAATTTGGTGTAATTTAACATTTACTTTTTTACGATATTGCATTTATATTTCATATTTTTAAAAAAAGGGAGAAAATAGGTGTGTTGGTAACACCTAGTATATGCTGATTACGGTGAAGTGAGCACTCTTGAGGCCCTAGTTACTTTATTATTTCAGCTATTTATAATCCTTTAACCACATTTCGAAATAAATATTGTCATTTAAGTAACAAATACCGTGTGTAGATTACACCGTACTCGGAAATTAACGTCTAAGGCTAAAATAAAAATATATTTTTGACTAATATTCCCAATGAGAGGGCTTTCGAAAGTGCTCAGTCTACCGTCAATAGCCTATATAATCCATTCATGGTTACTTCACACTTTCCTGTAGCCTTGCTGAAGTTCTACGACCAGGATATTCCTTCGCCTCATAATACTAAGTCTAGATAATTACACCAGAAGGCAACGCACAGAATTCGTGCGCACCCAGTTATAGTAATTTTTTGCCTGAAAACTATTTCTTACTGGGCAGTACCAACACAAATGTGTTTTCCCCGTTTTTATTCGTATTTATTATAAGTTAAATATTATAATTTATAAGCAATATACATGCAAAATTTCCATTTAACTAAAAAAAAAGATTCTTTTATTTTAAGATAAGTATATAACGCTTGTGATACATAGCATATTTAGGAGATAAATAAACACATCATATATGGGGTGTTTTTTTCACAGGTTTGATTTAAAAAATGCAAGGAAGCCGCGAAAAGACTAAATGCTGTTTGCGGAAAACTGAGCACTTTTGAAATCCCTGCTTACGATCTACTTGAATGTACGTTGTGTATTATTCCGCCTTATGTAAAATTAGCATTGTCATGGGCCTCATCACTTTATTCATACGTTGGTCAAGTGAAACTGTGAAATTATTAAAAAAGTAAAAATTTTACACATCTATTAATTTTTACTCTTCGATTCAATAAAAAAAAGGAAAAAAATAATTTAGATTAATACATATAGTTACCTAACACTTTTTATCCGACGTTAAGATATGGAACTACTTTCCTTCCATCGTTACCAACTTTACTGGGCGAATGTCACTCAGTGCGCCCGTTAAATATATGCAGGCAGGGGCAGTGACTCTTTTAAAAGGTTCATTTCAAACGTGCTCACTTTATCGTGGACAGCCTTTATAAAGAAATAGTTCCTACGCAAAATGTTATTAAATTGAGAGCGCACCAATGCGGTGCGTTGTCGCCTTGGTGTATTTTTCTAGACTTCGTTAAGCTTTGTTTGCATGAGGCGGAGTAATAGCCTGAAAGTAGAACTTTAGCAGGGCTTCATGTAAATTGGAAGTAACCGCGAATGGACTACAAGTGCTGTACTTGTGTTCAGCATATGCTTTTCATCCAGTTGAACAGCGTGATGCGTGCTCGATGACATTGGCGTTAACCATTCACGTCCAAGACTTAAAGCAAATTACACAAATCAGATCAGCCAGAAGTACTGTTCGCCTATTCCTCGCTCTGTACAACACCGGCCATAAGTATGCTTTATGTGCAACGTGTTCACGAACGTAGCCTCGGTGACTTAACGGTAGAGACTCCGAGATATTCGCGAGTTCAATGACCTGTAGGCTAGACTTCACAGTCTTCCTCTCATACCAATATCAACTGTTTATTGGTTGATTGTTGTAGTAGTATAAGGTGGTGGTTGGGCGCACAATTTCTTGCACATTCGTTATTAGCTTATTTAACTCCAGGAGGTGTCAAAAATACGTCGATCAATTACAAACGTAATATGAACTTACATGTGTGTGAATTCCAACTTGTCTAGAAATGAACCCGCGAAATTATCGGGTCTCTACTTATTGTATTCGTACTACTAGAGACCTCAAGAATTTGCGAATTCATTTTAAGACAAGCTAGAATTAAAATCACGTGTATTTAGATGACATTAGCCATTGGTCTAAACGGTATTTCACACCTCCTGGAGAACGATGGCCCAATCGTCTCCTTCCACTGTGACAACAGACAACCAATGTGCAATTAATATCGGCATATTTGTACATAAGATTGAAGAGTCTAGCCTAGAGGTCATTGAACTCGCGAATTTTTCAGGTCTCTATAAATCCGCGAATGCTTCAGGTCTCTAGCTATATGACAAGAGAACCGAGAAATTTGCAAGTTCGTTGACCTGTAGGCTAGACTTTACAGTCTTATGTACTCTCATACAGATATGAACTGTTTACTGATTGATTGTTATGGTATTAAAAGGCGGTGGTTAGGCGCACAGTTTCATGCATGTTTGTTATTGGCGTATTTATCTCCAGGAGGTGTCAAAATAACCTGTCGACCAATTACAAACGTAACATGGTCCTACATGTGTGTGAATTCTAACTTGTCTAGGAATGAACCCGCGAAATTCTCGAGTCTTTAGCTATGACTTACGCGGCAATCTTTTCCAATGGGCAATGCATCTGGTTGCAGCTGACACCACCAACCATTTTATAATTGAATGCTTCTCGTGCCTTGGATATAATGAATTTACTTCCACAGGATACAAAGTACAATTCACACCATAAAGTTCCTATTTTGCTGAGCTTGAACTAAACGATCAATGTATACGTTAACGGATTAATTATCGGGCATCTTGTGTTTTGCCCTTGAATCACAGACGCTCAGTATCGCAGTAACTTAATTCCCATTGGTCCAGTCAAATATACCACACCGTCTTCGACCTGCAGGTGTGTCAGTAGGATATTGCAATCTACCTTCCGTGGAAATTATTTCGCGAAAATCGACTGGCCCTACTGATCTGCCTGAACTGTGGCAACTTATTTTCAGGAAGAAAAACGTCCTCCACGCATGTCAGATTTCGATACCCTGCGGACGTGCCAGCAATTTTCGTTTCCTTATTGGCCGCGTGGCTTTATTTGAAGATATTCTCTTACTCGACTGGCCTCTCAGAATTAGCATGCTCCGACAATGTACGTCTGTGATATGCGGGCAGACACATAAGACGCATAACTAGAGCCCCGAGTATTTTGTGGACTGAGTTGGCAGCAAGTTAGGTTGGACAGTCCTCTATACACTCGAGACACTATCTTTGGCTTATTAGTTGCTCTGATCAAGCGAGGCCTGTGTACAGGACTGTTAAACTCTCGCTCACTCTACTGCTTCCTGCTTATCACTGGCTCACAGTTAAACGGGGCGTGGATGAAGAACTGTCGTCCAATCATAACACTAGGGAAAATAACAAGTGTTTGGAGTCCACCTCGCCTCCGAATGAATTCGCGAAATACTTGTGGCTCCACGCATAACACGTAAACCATCCAATATTGAAAATTGATCTTATCTAAATTGTTCTGAAATACAAGTAATCATAATTTTTATTTTTCGTATAAGTAGAATGCGTCTGTTAATAACTAGACACACGAGAAATTCGCGAGTTTAATGTCCTGAAGGCTAGACTTCATAGTCTTATATACTCTCATACAGATATCAACTGATTTATTGATTTATTGTTGAGGTAGTAAAAGGCAGTGGTTGGGCGCACAATTTCGTGCATGTTTGTTATTGGCTTATTTATCTTCAGGAGGTGTCAAAAACAACTGGACCAATTACAAATGTAACATGAACGTACATGTGCGTGAATTCCAACTTGTCTTGAAACGAACCCGCGAAATTCTCGAGTCTCTATCAATAACTACTGTTATAAAACAATGTTTTTGCTTTGTAAAAATTGTGCTTGTTGGCAATCCGCCTGCTAAATTTTAATGTCATTCTGAATTGAAGGAATTCTTATCTTAATTACTCCCATCTTCTTATGGTGTTAATACATATATCCGGGTAATGCGCTAATTAATTTGAGGACTAGTTGAACTTCAGCCACAGGTTCATTTGAGTTTCTGCCTCTATTGGATCACAGCTTGTTAGACCCGCCACAGGACCACTTTCGACAAATAACGAATCTGGAATGAAAACAAGGGCCTAATCCGGTAGGCGCCGCGATGGATGAGCGGTTAGACTCCTCGCCTCCCACCTCGGCGAACCGGGCCCAATCCCCGGTCGGGTTACACCTGGATTTTCGCAAATGGGAATCGTGCCGGACGAAGCCGCTGGTCGGCGGGTTTTCTAGGGGATCCGCTGTTGGCCCCGGCCTCGCATTCCGGCGCTGCTCTATTCTCATATAATTTCACCCCGATCGACTCTCAATAACTCGTTGTTTCGAGTCGCCCAAATCTCTCAGCTCAACCCAACCTAAATGCCGTGCTACTTAGTCTGGAATTAAACTCGAGCAACATCCATTGAAAAAGTAACTGACTCTCGAACGAGCAAATGTTTCTGGCATAGTTTGTTACCGAACAAGTCCGTGAAAGTTCCGGTTCTCTATAAATACAATTAATGTAATGCGTTCAGTCACACGTGAAATTGTGAGTGTAAGTATTACACTTACATTTTTTTTTTGGTAAGTTTTGCACTTCTAATGAACACTTGTCTTGCGACCAGTTAACAACCTGGTATGTGCTCGACGATATTGGCGTTAACCAATTATGACAAATAGGTTGCAAATAGGTTCGTCAATAGAGGTGTCTCACGGAGGCACTGAACAAACAAATTCCAATATTGCAAATAAAAACATTTTATGATTCGTGCTGCACTTATGTCAACACAACACTTGTTTCGTTGTCACAGCCGATGAGCTGTTGGCTGTAATTTTAGCTACAGTTATATGAACAAATTGTGACCTAAACCAGTAAGAAGGTTTGCGAATGATTTAACTACAGGAAAGGTCACTGGTTATTGAGGTTCGCAGTGTATAGTACAAACAAAACACCTACACTTGCGTAATGTACTCAATTGTGTACTTCTGGGTGTGTGTGTGAGTTAAATGACATAGGCCTACTACTACAAATATACAAATATTTATTGATAACACCCTTTAGTCTAAGGACGGAAACTATACAAACGCACACGTATCTAAAGTCTGTATCATAAAAAAAATCCGAATTATACTGAAACATAGGGACATTCGAAATTCGTAGAAGTTTGGGAACCAGCATATGTTCGGCAACATTACGGCTACTTTATTCTTTTGTGGCTATATTGTTAAATTTTTAAGTCGGGTTAAGTTCTTTTCTGACCAAATACAAAGTATCTGCTTTAAAGTATCAGAATCCTCTTTACCCGAATTAAAAGTTTAACAATAGCTTCAGACATGCAAAACATAAAATAATGAAATAAAGTCGTCGGGCATGCGCAGAGTCGCTGATTCCTTCCCATGTAGCAAGCCGCAGCCGGCCGACTGTGGTTTTACTGATGGCATTGTTGGATAACTGCTGGCCCAGAAAACATATGGGTCTACACAACTGGCCCTGCTGTTGTTAACTGCTGGCACCAAGACATTTGGCATTCCATTTATGGCCCACTGATGGAATGTCGATGGAAATGAAACTGTTGGCTGAGAGTAGGCGACCTACTAATGGCCCATGAATGGCTTACCAACTGAATTTCAGTAATGGCCATACATAACCTATACTTATTGCTGGTAAAAGTATGGGCAGCCATCTATAGGACAATTGATGGTTGTTTAGTGGTACATCGAAGGACCATTGCTGGTGCAATTTGACTTATTATATGAATTTTTATGTCTCCAACTCTTCGCAGATAGCATCTGCAAATTACACACATTTATATGAATATATGTGTGTTCCTAATATAATTATAGATCATATTATACAATGAATAGATTATTTGTAAATATATAGTGATGGAAATATATATGACAAAATGTTGTAAAAACAGTATTAGTTGTGACTTAATGACTAGTATTGAATAATTTGAGATATGTATTGTTTTGCATGTATGACTGCATATAATTAAATGGGAAGTTAAAAAAACACAATATATAAACACCTTTGGAAAATTAACATTGAAGGGCTTTTGTTGTTTCACATCACTAAAACATTCATAACTGGCGACTGTATTTCTAAACAGATGAGTAGCATACAGGTGACATACATACTGAGAAAGATTACATTAAAGGCAAGTTCGTGGATTAATATCGCGATTTATGTAGAAAGATTTTTCTCAACGACAGTATTTTATTTCTTTATAGACATATTTTGAAAAATTGACTTGTTCCGCATGGTTAATTTTAAGACAAACTGAATAACTAGTGTAATTTATATTATATTAGTGTTTGTTAATAAGTCAAGTCCGAATATGTTCTAAATTAGTTCATCTACGCACATGAGTACACTGGAGTAATGGTTAGCATGTTGGGCTGTCAATGTAAGAGGTGTAGGTTACCGGCCCCTCTCCTGAAATGGTAAGCATGAGATTTTCATGTCGTATAATATGTTTAATAGTGAATTTAAGGAAATTGAAAACAAGAAAAAGTTGATGTTGATCGTAAAAATAATTATTTTGAAGAAATAGTGTTAAACATTGCTAACCATCAGTAGGCCATCCAATGGCTGTGAAATGGTACATAGACGGGCCATACTTGGGCCATTTGTGTTCACCACACCTGGGCCAATTATGGGGAGAGTATGGCTAGTTTGTGGTGCCCTCTCCAGGACCAGCAATGGTGCTGAGTGCATGTCAGCAGTTGGTCAACTCTTTGCCGGCTTGGCATACAACAAACCATCAATGGGCCATATGCGGTTTGCTACATGGGTAGCAAAGAGTCAATTTTTCCCGCTATAACCATTTGTTAGAGACATGCAAAATTCGCGTCATTATCTGTCGTCAGGTAAAAAATCACAGTACTTGATATACTCTGGCCGATATCGTGTATCCATTGGTTGCTGCACAGATGATAAGCCACTCCCTTCCTGAGTGAACTGCGCGTGATTAGGACACAAAATTGTGAAGTGTTCATCTGTAGGCCAGAGTTACCCGGGGCGTGTCAAATAAAGTATGGTCCGGTGACAAACGTATTGCAAAGGTAAACGTGTTTGATGTTTAACGTGTCCCCAAAAAAAACGCCAATTTTGCAGGTCGCTACCCGTTGTCTGTACTGATGTGCTCTTCAGAAATAATAAGATTGTTGCTACGGAAACACAAAAAGAAAATAATAATACCTAGAAAATTCTGAATAGTTCCATTTATGCTTTCGGACAACGATAGCGGTTTCTGTGAAATGAAAGGTGCCCCATTTCTTCTTACCTGATATTAGATAAGACACATCGGACTCTGTGTTAAAGTTGAACTTGTCCCCACTTAAAGGACGCCGTCACGAAATCCGTTTGATGGACTGCAACTAAATATGGTGGTGTCTAGTCAAAAACAAGCATACGAGAACAGCAGTAAGGGAATAAAAAGAACTGGCGATTTCCGACTCTATAACGATTTAATGCCGACGTTTCCTTCTAGAGTGAAGCAAAATGTATTCTAGTGAGGTGTTACCAGCTTTACACAACTCATTCGATAAAGCCCATGCCCAAAAATTTCTCGGCCACCTGTGAAAAGAGTGAATGAAGTGAGCGAGTGAAGAGATTTAGGCGGCTCTTAACATCGAGGTCTTAAGAGCCGATGAGGGTGATTTAAGTGACTATGGAGCAGCGCCGGAATGAAAGTGAAAGGGTAAACGGGAAATCCCCGAGAAAACCCGCCGACCGGACACATCGTCCGGCACGACACCCACATGCGAAAATCCGGGAGTGATCCGGCCGGAGATTGAACCCGGTTCGCCTTGGTGGGAGGCGAGCAGGCTAATCGCTCAGAAACCTCGGCCGCTCCGTGAAAATAAGTATGAAAATAGCCTTATGCTACTCAAATTTAAAATTGTTTTGAGGTCAGCAAGTATTAATAGTAGGGAACTGATACTTTCGCGTTATAATCTTGTGATAGACCAGGCGTCATAGAAGTAGGTGTTAGCTTCATGTGTGTCATAAACGATATATTTATAAAAGCTTCTGGTTACGTTGTTACAGGTGAAGTCTAAAATTAAGCGATCCTGAGAAATAATTAACGTATTTAATATTTTGGCTATCAAACGCCTTTAACCCAATCATGCCAAGTGTATACAATTGTGAACATTACGAAAGTGTAGGTAATTATTTATCTGCACTGTGAACTGCGAAGCTCAATGACCAATGATCTTACTTATGAGTAAATTATTCGTAAACCGTCTTACTACTCTAGGCCATAATTTGTTTATATGTCAGTAGCCGAATATATAGCCTAGAGCTCATTGGCTCTGACAACGTGCCAGGTGTGTCGATTTTAAGTACAGCACGCATCATAAAAGTTTTTTTTGCAACGCCTGAAACCATAAATTAAAGTGGGTTTGAAAGGGTTACCAAAAGAATACATAACTATATTCTACGAAATAGAAATTATATTTTATTGTTTCACCAAAGATGATCGATTGGATTATTTCTTCCACAATGACGCTAACCAGCGTTCATTAACATACTTCGAACAATGCGTTGTTAACCCGTTTGGTCACACATTCATTTCTGAGCTCAAGTGTTGCAATCACGTAATTTGTTGTGTGCACTGTACTAGTGCTAAACACTGTACTTGCGACCGGTGAACAATGCGTTGCGTGCTCGACAATAAAGGCATGAACCAGTGGCTTGTAGTGAAGTGTAGCAAGATAACCTGGTGCTTTCTCACTACTGTACTTTCTTGGTGCACGCAGCAGGAGCCAGTAACCACCGTGCAGTTTAGGGAAACTGAATGCATTCCGACCATTCACAAGCGAGCAGCAAGGGAGGGAGCCATTACACGCCTTCTGTGGCGTCAGCTGTCGAGCTACGTTTCAATGGCCGTAGTTTAAACTAGCAAGCAACAGGGTACAGCACACACCTAACGTCAGCTTAACCTTGCAACAGGTTACCACACGTTACTGGCATTAACCTTGCATGTCAAGGAGGTGTATGAAATCCACAAAAATCCGATACGTCATAAGGAAGGCTGGGCACTGATGCCTTGGTATGTACAGTGCCCGTCATAAATATCCTTCTTGTGGAAAGTGGACGTGGACGTGGTGACGGAACGGATACAGCTTCCAAGCAAAGAGAGATTTGTTACTATTTTTGCTTCCTCCGGTATTCAAGTTTTATATCGTTGCATGGCTGTACTGGATGCTTAGTGAAGCGATCAGTAAATTATTTTTTTTCTTCTGTAATATTATTGATATAGGTGGAGACCTGAAGAATCCACGGATTAAGTTTGAGACAAGCTAGAATTCAAAACACGAATGTTTATATAATTTTAGCCATTAGTACACATGGTGTTTGACATCTCTTGAAGAAGACTGGCCCAATCGTTGCCTTCCGCTATGACAGCAGGCAACCAATGTGCAGTTAATATCGGCATATGAGTACATAATACTGCTGAGTCTAAGCAGCAGGTCATTGAAATCGCGAAGTTTTCAGGTCTCTAGGCGTATAAGTGACCAGAAGGTAACGTATTTATTTTTCAATATCTTTAGCAGGGACAATTCTTATTATTATCAAAGAAATCGTTGAGTACACAGGTGTGTATTTTCTGACATTTCTTTACGTATAATTTTCAGCAGCTGACTGGTTTCTTGATACTTAAAACGTGTTTGTAAACGTGTTTGGATCTGCGTTTCCGTTGAAGATATTGTTTTGGTAGCAAAATTATAGGTTGTGTTCACAGTAAAGTGAGCACTTTTGGTGCCCTAGTTACTGTTTGTTTTCAACCACGTTATATCCATTAATCACCATTTAGAATAAATTTTGTCATGTAAGTAATGAGCACAGTGTGTAGACAGGTTGGCTGACATGCGCCCAGTACAGTTTGTAAGGACGGATGGAAAGTATATCCATGCATGACTTAACGTTGAATTTAAAATTGTTATGTAAACATTTGTAAATAGTGCAAATATTAAGTTGATTTTCTTTATATATATATAAAATTGTAAGAACTAGCAAGTTTGAAAAATATTTAATTTTTCTTGTCATCCCACTGATGCATGACTGAATAAAGTGTATTCTTCAACGTACAGTAAATGAATCAGACCATTCTTTTTCCTTATTGGCTGCCATGCATCTATGAAACTACTACCCTGTTTCACTGGGCCAATAAGGATTCTGATAATATAAGGCAGAACGTTCGTGATTGGTCTGCAAACAACTTATCCGAATCAAAACCTTGTTTAACTAATCATAAAATAATTAACTAACACGAGTGTTATCGAAGTTATGCTGACTGAAAATTTTTTCGCGATTTTCCACTTTCTCTTAGCGATGAGCAGAAACCCGAGAATTTCGCGAGTTCAATGACCTGTAGGCTAGACTTCACAGTCTTATATACTCTCATACAAATATAAACTGTCTATTGGTTGATTGTTGTGGTAGTAAAAGTCGGCGGTTGGGTGCCCAATTCCTTGCGTGTTTGTTATTGGCTTATGTGTCTCCAGTAGGTGTAAAAAAACACGACGACCAATTACAAACTAAACATGAACGTACATGTGTGTGAATTACAACTTGTCTGGAAATGAACCTGCGGAATTCTCGGGTCTCTAGTGATGAGACACATTCCGATGTTCATCTCGCATGTGGCGGAAGAATACATCATGCGCATACAAGTAGATCTTAAGCAGGGAGTTCAAAAATGCACAGTTTTCACCTAACAGCGTATAGGTGATTTTGTATGAGTATGTGAAACGAGTTTCGCTTCCGTAGGTGTCTCTCGCATGCTCCTAATGAACTGTCACACTCTCCTGAGAGGGACCTACAATTATGAATGTAGTTTCACCGCTTTGATAGCTTCTTAAATCATGAATTTCGTTTCTAGGTAAAGGCTGGCAGTGGAGGAAAAAACATAAAAAATAAAATCGTTCATTTTTACAAGCCACGCTATCGTAACGTTTTCTCCAACTGCATTTCTATGTAGAACATGTTCGGAACAAGTTACCAATTTAATCTGTTATAAATTCTGGTTCGTAAATCTATGCTGGACTTAATTGTTTGCATATACCCTACCTTTCTACGAATTCGCGCGATTTTACAAGTGTTCTTTGCATGCGCAACACATGGATAGGAATATTTCGCGAGTTCATTTCAGTACAAGATAGACGTCACGCACTTGACTGAATTTGACCTTGCAAGTGGATCACAGTTTATTATACACGCCCTGGACGACTCTTAGCCAATAGAAGACTTGCAAGGAAACTAAGTGGAGAGGGGCATATTGTCAGTTGTGAAGTATCACTGGCTACTCTCTGTGGCAGCAGCCAGTACACAAACATCTGAGGCTCGAGTGTACACAGGACTGTGGAGTCTAGCCTACAGATAATTGAACTAGCGAAATATTCTTATCCCTGAAAGTACATAATGTTCGTGCGCTTTACAAATCATTCTTTGTCAACTGGTTGCGAAAAATTTACTTGTATTTAAAACTAAAATAATGTGAGCACTTTGGATATCAAACTTTTAAAAGCGACGCCACCCGTACCTGCATATAATTTAATGGCCACGCTAACTGGCATCATCCAGTAATGTTGGCAACGTCTGAGGGAAAGTAGTTCCACGTCTTAGTGTTAAAATAAAACTATTAGGCATACATTTATGAATTCTGAAATGATTTATTTTAATTACTGGTTTTTTAATGCATGTAATTGTAAAAATTAGAAAATGTGTAAAATATTTACTTTGCTAAGAATTTCCCAGTTTCACTTGACCCGCGCATGAACAATGTGATCAGGCCGATGGCAATGTTAATTGTACATATGCTGGACGAACGCACCATACGCATACAAGTAGATCTTAAGCAGGACTTTGAAAAGTGCTCTCATTACCGTGAATAGCCTTTATCTTTACAAGGTAAAGTTTTATACAGCATGAACATAAACTAAAGGAACAAGCATCAGGAGGTGATTCCTGGCCGGAAAATGAACAAAAAAAGTTTCGTATCGACATACGTCCGGAAATGCGCATTTGCCATGGTAGATGGCACTAACGAACGACATCTTTCTCTTATAACAACACTCACAGCGTGGTTTCGTGTGTTGAAGATTGTGTGATTGGAGCCAAGGCGAAGCACACTGGTCCTTTATTCAATCCAGGAACAAGCCGAGATGGTTCGTATGCGGTCAATAACACTGAAATGGACGAAAGGCCGCACCGAGACACGTACCCTCTCAGACAGCACCAGCCAAATTACAAAACCTCGCAGCTTTTTTTGGTGTTTGTGTGAGCATGGATCCTTTCATATAGCCCACTACCTCCGTAATGTTCGTCAACACATCAACAACAGCTTCCCCGGAAGATGTTTTGGACGAGGAGACCCTGTTGCATGGCCCGCGCGATCCCCGGACTTAAACCCCCTTTATGTTTATTGAGGAGACATCTGGAAAGTGTTGGTGTATGCGGTGCCAGTTCCTGATGCACAGACCCTTAAACAGCGGGTCCTTGTAGCCTGTAATGATATTCGGGGATAGGCTGGAAATTCGAAAGAGTGAGGCAATCCATGTTGCGACGTGTGAACGCTTACATTGCAACCCACAGTGGCTACTTTGAACATCTGTTGTAACCTGGATGAACTTAATTCCATGCAATCTGTACCAGTACTAGTTGCTTTACTGCAGCCTCGCCGTTCATTTCCGGACGTATGTTGATATGGACTTTATTTGTTCCTTTTCCGCTCAGGAATCACCTCCTGAAGTTTGTCCCTTTAGTTTCCGTTCAACCTGTAGAACATACAAAGTCGTTTATATATATTCATATTTAAAATTAAGTTGAAATAAACAGTACCTTCTTGCTTGTTAGAATTCACCATTATAGATTATTCACGGTAAAATGAGCACTTTTGAAAGCCCTGCTTAAAATCTACTTCCATGCACGTTGTGCATTATTCCGCCTAATGTAAGATTATGATTGTCGTGGCCCTCATCACTTTAGGCATGCGTCGGTCAAGTGAAACTGTGCAATTATAATAAACAAATCTGCTCATTTTTACACTTCGATTCGTTAAAAATAAACAGAAAGTGAAATAAATAATTTAAGTTACCAGAAATGTGTACCTAAAAATTTTTATTCAACGTTTTAATATACGGAACTACTTCCCATCCATCGTTACCAATTTTACTGAGCACATATCACTCAGGACGCCCATTGAAATATATACAGGTAGGGCAGTGACTGTTTTCTAATGGTGATTTCAAAAGTGCTCACTTAATCGTGAACAGATTTTAGTTAGACACATTCCACATTAACCTTTCGTAACATTTCCTTTGATTACTTGTAGTGTGTGTGTGCGTGTGTGTGTATATATATATATATATATATATATATATATATATATATATATATATGTTGGCAACTACTTTCGAAAGAATTTTCCGTAAAATTACAGAAATTATTTTTAGCGTATATTTGCAAAATTGGTATACCGTTATATGGAATATAAACACGGGAGTATTTGTTTTAACTCGTTTTAAAGCAACCTGAAATCCGCATTGTCGTCGAAGTGTTAAGCTTTACTGGAATAGGTGAGCATACAGAAGCGAAGTACCATTGTGGTTCCTTTGATGTGAGCGTGCCCGTTCGCTGATTGGTTTTGCGAATGGTACCGCGGTGTTGAAGTGGTCAGACAACTCGCCTCTCACCCAGGCAAACCGGGTTCGATTACCGCCGGAGTCGCTCGCGGATCTTCGCATGTGAGAATGGCGCCGGCCGATGCTGCGGATAGGCGGTTTTTCTCCGGAATCTCTCGTTTCCCCCCGCCCTTGCATTCCGGCGCTGCTCAATACTCACTTCGCTTCGCCCTCATCGGCGCTCAAGACCTCGATGTTAAGAGCCGCCCAAATATATCCACTCTCCACTCCACTGGATTCGCGAGGCCCTGTAACGGAATCTTGTTTGGCTATTGTGATCTGTGAAACTCCCCTACTGGTGTGTTGTTAACAGGCGAGTAAGGTACTGTAGTCTGTTCGCGGTTCGTTCACACTTTTGGATTCGGACCGTTGAAAAATGGTCCCAGATATGAAAAGTTTGGTTGTTTCCAAAATATGCAATCTATAGAGACCCGAGAACTTCACTGGTTCATTTCTAGACAAGTTGGAATTTACACACATGTACGCTCATGTTACGTTTGTAATTGGTCCACTTGTTTTTTGACACCTCCTGGAGATAAATGAACCAATAGTAAACATGCAATAAATTGTGTGCCCAACCACCGCTTTTTACTACCACAACAATCAGCCAATAAACAGTTGATATCTGTATGAGTGTAGGTATGTAAGACTGTAAAGTCTAGGCTATAGAGGGCATTGAACTAGCGAATTTATAGGGTCTCTAGCCAAGCATCACAAGCATTTTATACTTGCGTTAACATAAAAGTACTTTGGTTGAGGTAAAATTTTAATTTTCTTTATGTTTCGTTTATAAATTATAATATAACATTCATAACTTGCATGAATAAAAACAGTGAAAAAATAGGTGTGTTGTTAAAACCTAGCAATAAATAGTTCTTGCGCAAAATATTAGCACACTGAGTGCGCACAAATGCGGTGCGCTGTCCCTTTGGTGTAATTTTCCAGACTTGGGGCTAAGCTTTGTTGGCAGGAGACGGAGGAATATCCTGGAAATAGAACTTTAGCAGGGCTTCAGAAAAGTGCGAAGTTGCCGTGAATGGACCATAAGCGCTGTTTGGCCAATGCCCTGCCTACATGTAGTTGGCCAGTGGTGTTTGCGGATGGAGTTCGCGGTACATGCGGCTGTTTCACTTCTGCATTCTTAGAGAGTACGTGGTTCTGAGATTGTTTTCTCTTTCGCGGTAAATGCACAGCTATACGGGCGAGAATGACGTTAGTGCCCTGCGCTTCATCGCTAGAGACGTGCGAAATTCGCGACACGCTAAAATTCTAACTTTTGATGTACCTTTGCAATACGTTTGTCATTAGTAGAGCCACCTGTTTTTTCGCGAAAATATTTACGCGAAGGCTAGACTCCAACATCCAACACCCTCTGGCATACATGGGGTTTTCCTTTAGTTGCCAGATGTATTCTCTTGAGACAGCGCCTTACCTGACTGGGCCAATCAGAATTAGGTAACTCCGATACTGAGTGTCCGTGTTTCGCGGGCAGACGCATACATTGCCTGACGGTTAAAATCATCCAATTACGAAAGTGGATCTGAGCTCTTGTGTACTAGAGTACAAGTAGTCCTGAAATATTCTTGTGAAAAACAGGTGGCCCTAGTAATTAGTAGAGTGAGTTAAGAGATTTGTGCGGCTCTTAACAGCGAGGTCTTGAGAGCCGATGAGGGCGATTGACGTGAATATGGAGCGGTGCCGGTTTGAAGGGGTGGGGAAACGGGAGATCCCCGAGAAAACCCGCCGACTAACGGCATCATTCGGCACGATTCCCACTTGCGAAAATCCGGTGACCCGGCCGGGGATTGAACCTGGTTCGCTTTGGTGGGAGGCGAGCATGCTAATCGCTCAGCCACCGTGGCCCCAGTCAGTAGTAGAGAACTTGAACAATTCGCGGATTCTCTTTGAGACAAACTAGAATTCAAAACACGTGTGTTTATAGCACTAGAGCCATTGCCCCACACGGTGTTTCACACCAACTGGAGAACGCTGGCCCAATTGTCGCCTTCCAATATGAAAACACACAACCAATGTGCAGTTAATATCAGCATATTTGTACGTAAGAGTGTAGATTATAGCCTGCAGGTTATTGAACTCACTAATTTTTCAGTTCTCTAGTCATTAGGCCATAATTTATCTGACACGCCCTGGAGGTAACTCTGCGGCAATAATTGAACGGTTCTTAATTGTGTGTCCCAGTCACGTGCAGTTCAGTTAGAAAGGGAGTGACTTCACATCTGTGCAACAGCCAGTGGAGAGATGATGCCAGCTGCGATATACACACTACTGTGAAGTTCAGCCTGATGCCAAATAATAACGCGAGTTTTGCATGTCTCGTACCATCAATCAAACGTGTTCCTGTGCAAATTAGATCTGTAACAAAGACACTTAACTACAAGCGATGAAATTCCCTAGACAAACCCACGACTGTACGGTTTTACTTTTATCCTCCCTTACAAGGAAACTACGCAGGCGAGCTGCAGAAATACGGCCGTAAATAGGGACACCCATTTTTCGCGAAATTATTTAAGCGGAGGTTAGACTTTAATATCCTACATCCTTTGCCTATTGGCCACTCCTTGTGTGAAGACAGTCTTTAACATGAGTGAGCAAATCAGAATTAAGTTTCTCCAATACTGACCGTCCGTGATTCGTGGCCAGACAGATAAGACAAGTAACAATTTAAATATTCCAATAACGAAAGTGGTTCTGGACTGAAGGGTTTTGGAACACAAATAGTCTTGAAATATTTTCGCGAAAAAACGGTGCCCTTATTCATTTAACATTCCCATGATTTTTCTCTTGAAATACACTTAACACCGTCAAGACGATACCATGTGGACTTGAATAATTGGCTTTAATATTTTCCAACGAAAAGTCGTATCCTCAGGATAATTATCGCCTGAGATCCGTTTAAATGCCCAAACATCGAATGTACAGAAAATACGCCCGGACCAGTAATTATTAAGTATTCTATAGTCGAGATGCACTTTTGATATCAACGTTAAAAAAATCACTGCTCCCATCTGCATATATTTGAAGGGGCGCACTAATTGACATGTGCCCAGTAAAGTTGGCAACGATGGATGGAAAGTAGTTCCAAATCATATCGTCAAATAAAAATTTTTAGGTAATCAGATGTAATTACTTAAACTATTTCCTTTGATTTCTGGTTTTCAACTCATCGAAGTGTAAAAATTAGCAGATTTGTAAATTATTAACTTTTCTAATAAGTTCATAGTTTTCACTTGACCGACCGGCCCATGGCAGCATTTATTTTACATAAGGCAGAAGAATACACAACGAGCATACAAGTAGATCTTAAGCATGGCTATCAAAAGTGATAATTTTACCTTGAACGGCCTACACCAACATTCGCCAGGAATGGGGCTAAAAAAATTTCTCGCGGGAAAAATCGCGCCAGTCCGCCGTGAGGGATCGAACTCGACCTATTTAGATTCGAATAGGACTCGCTACTGCACGATCAACGCGCTTTGATAAATATTGAAATGGCTTGTCATGCCGAAAGAAACCCGTACTTGGATATCCTTTCCCGGTTTATGATCAACACATTTAAATCTGCCGTTCTCTCAAATTATTCAAGAAAGAAGTTTTTTTTTCTATCTACCATTTTATACCTATATAATTTTAGATATGATGGTTTATCCCGGGAAAAGTTGACGTTTGCTAGGATTCAACGTAATTTACACATGTACGACAGTTTTCTTTTGGTTTTGGCCGTTCTGCAATTATGAAGTAACTACCCCATTTCATTGGGCAAATGAGGATTCTAATACGATAAGGCAGATCGTTCGTGATTGGTCTGCAAACAACTCAGCCGAATCAAAACTTTGTTCTTCAAATCATGCAAGAATACACTAGTTAAAGTGTTATAGTTAGAGACCTGAGAAATTCTCGAGTTCAATGACCAGCAGGATATACTCCACAGTTTTATGCACAAATATGCCGATATTAACTGAATGGTTGCCTGCTGTCACAGTGGAAGGCGACGATTGGGCCAGCGTTCTCCAGGAGGTGTCAAACACCGTGTGGACCAGTGGCTTAAGTTATATAAACACAAATGTTTTGAATTCTAGCTTGTCTCAAAATGAATTCACGAATTATTCAGGTATCTAGTTATAGTAGATATGTTGGCTGAACTAATCTTCATGATTTTCCATCATCTCTAATAATTTTGTAACGTCCGATGTTATTCAGATGCTAGTGAATAGGGGCCTCTCGTTTCTGCACAAATATGTCTACGCATTATATATTTGAATGTGCTACGAGGATACATTCAATTTTCTTCTGCTTTACTGAGCTAATCAGAATTAGATAGCTCCGCTACTGAACATCTGTGATTCGCGGGCAGACATCTATGACGCTTAGTTGTTATAAACGATGCAATCTTTAAAGTGGGCATTAGTTAAAGTTATTTTAAATACAAATAGACAGGAAATCTTTTCGTGAATAACGAGCACCTCTTGGCCTACATTTAATTAAATGTATTTCGCTCTAGGAATTTCACAGTATCTAACAAATAACGCGTGGACCATTTAATTAATTATCACAAACATATTCATATTGAATTCCAGCCTTTCCCTTAGTGAGAACACGGATTGTTTCACATCTCGTCTAATAACCCTAATATTCGCGTGTGTGTTTAACATCGAGAAATACTTCACGGTCGAGTGTCAAGTCGTTCAGGCATCGTTTGTTCATTGGCTACTATCCTTATTTCGAAGCCCTTTCCTTTCTCACTGTACGGCGTATGATTCGTTCACTCCAATTTGAAGTGTTTATTCACTGGCGCAGTGTTACCCAGTACGTGTCAAATTAAACGTCGCCCAATGACAAAAGTAGTTCATACATACGCGTAAAGGCTGTTCACGGTAAAATGAGCACATTTAAAAGCCCCGCTTAAGATCTACTTGTATACACGTTGTGTATTCTTCCGCCTTATGTAAGATTAACATTGCCATGGACCTCATCAATTGGTTACCTAAAACTTTTTATTCGAGGCTAATATTTGGAAATGTTTTCCTCTCCATCGTTACCGACTTTACTGAGCACATGCCATTCATTGCGCTCGTTAAAATACATGGATGTAAGGGAAATGACATTTTTCTAAGGTTGATTTCAAAAGTGCTCACTTTATCGTGAACAGTCTTTGCCTGAAGTATTTCTACAAGTTTTCGAAGTCTATGACCATAGCTGGTTCCTTCATGAGATGGACGTAATTAGTTAAATAAAAGAGATAATAACGATTTCCCAATTTATTTAGAAATACCACATAAATTCAGTGTTCGGAATTTAGTTCCCTGACAGTAATTATTATCACTTATTATTTACACCTAATATTTACATGATCGTAAGTGATCAAACAGAAAGTAATATTACTAAATAAGAAAAATCAGTCTCTGTAAACAGATTGCAACAGGTTTTTTTTTTTTTTTTTAATATCTGACAGTTCCATTATTTAAAGCCAAGTCTGTATCAACCATCCATTCAGCCCCGCCTGTTTCCAGACCAGGTGTAGTAAGTCTTAACTATCCGGAATGTTCTGGAGCTCATGAGCACTGTCATACACAATGTCCCTCTACTCGTCGGATATCTTACGGACCGCAGCACACTTGCGCACTCTCTCTCGTAGTCGCTGCACACACACACTCACCCGCCGCATTATCTCACAGCTGATCCTCCTATTCGAAGTCCCTCGATACCAAGATCCTCGCCAGACACTCGCCGCCAGGTGGCTATCACAGACTATGGACCCTCCGGATGCGGCAGCATTTATAGGGTAGGTGCCCTGAAGCCAGAACATTCTTTATAGGGTAGGTGCCCTGACCCAGAATCTTCTTCACATATCACGTTGCGCCGAGGGAGGGGACGACCAGAAAGTTCTTGCACATGCTCTCAAGTCGTCGAAATTCTTGCAGGGTTGGGGTGAATTTTGGAGGGGGTGGCATTAACGCTAATCCAGGTCAGCAGTCAGGGGACGTATTGGTGGTTGTGTCCGCCTAAGGGAGAGACAAGTAAGTTACGCCCAGACCACGCCAAAACTGGCAACTCGTAACACTGTGCCCGGCATGAGAGCCTGCTAGTGACAGTATAGCCTTACAAATAATTATAGCGCTAAATATACAGATCTCTATTAGTAACCACTGTAATGCTTTAAATGTGCACATAAGATGTTGAAGTTTTTCCGGAAATAAAAGGTCTCTCTAAATCTTGCCCCTTGATAATTTTTGTTACATATCCATCCATGGCACGCAATGCAAATTCTGGGCATGTTTTGCAGGTAACAATAAGATTGAGTTATTTAACTCACTGCCACCAATAAATATAAACCCTGTAATTTAGTTTCGTCCTGCCTTTTGGTAACATGCTAGGAGTCACACAGGTATGTTAGTTTCGCACATGTAGGAACACCGGATTTTCGCGAAAATATTTCACGACCAGTTGTATTTCGTAACACTTTAGCTAAGATGCACTTTCGTGATTGGATGCTTTGCGTGTTACGTGTCTTCATTGTCTGTGCACGAATCACAAACGCGCAGTTTTGAAATTACCTAGCTCTTATTCACCAGTCAAGTATAAAAATTCCTTCATACAAATCACGACACCGATAAGCAAAAGAAAACTGCTGATACGCCAGTATATGATTTAAATCTAGCATGAGCGGATATCTTTTCGCGAAATTCGGGTATCCCTACGCATACGTCATTGGTAGGGCCACCCGAATTTCGCGAAAAGATTTCACGACTAGTTGTATTTCATGACACTTAAGCTCAGATCATCTTTCTCGATTGGCTGATATAGGTGTTACGCGTCTGAGGTGTATTTGTCCGCGAAACACAGACGGACAAGATCGGAGTTACCTAATTCCGATTGGCCCGTCAAGTAAGAAAATATCTTCTCATAAAGACTCGTGGCCAATAAACAAATGAAAACTGCTGGAACACCGGTAGGCTATTGTAATCTAGCATGTGGAGAAATCTTTTCGCGAAATTCTCGTGTCCCTAGTCATTGGACCTGGAGAAGTCTGAACCAAAAGTACCTACACATTTAGCACTTTAGGTGGCTTTAAACTGGTTGGGCGAGCCGAACAGGGAAATGAGCTCAGACTGTGTCAGCAACCAATGTTCAAATAACCTCTAGTCAAAAACACTGAGTATTTGCAAGACTGGTGCGGTGTCGTTTTATTTCGCGAAATGACAGGGTCGCTACCAATTGCCGTAGATGACCAATTCTGGACACTTTTCTTCACATCAGGCGACCGAGAAAATGTGGAGAGTTAATTTGATGGAATACCTCTATGTCACACTGAGGCTTTGTGAACTGTTGCGAGGTAATGATGGTTTTTGCTCGCAGCTATACATAAGAATATAAGGTCATTGGAATTGCGCATTTTTCTGGTTTATGGTTAGTATATATGTTTCTTTTTTAGAAGAAATGGCCATACGAATGTGCCGGTCAGAACTATTTTACTGCGGCTCTTAGCTGTGAATCGTGAACGGGTATCTATGATATCATACAATTAAAATTACCAGTTATAAAAAATGGAAAATTGTTATTGACGCGTTTTGAAATACATTTAGTCATGAGTAGAGACCCGAGAATTTCACGGGTTCATTTCTAGACAAGTTGGGATTCACACACATGTACGTTCATGTTACGTTTGTAATTGGTCGATATGTTTTTGACACCTCCTGGAGTTAGATGAGCCAATAACAAACACGTAATAAATTGTGCGCCCAACCAGCACCTTTTACTACTACAACAATCAACAAATAAACATTTGATATATGTATGATAGTGTATAAGACTGTGAGGCCTAGCCTACAGGTAATTAAACTCGCTAATTTCTTGGCTCTCTAGTCATACGAGCCTTTCACGAAAACCAGGTATCACCACAGAGTAAGTGCCACAATGGCGTAGCAGCTACAGCACTCGCCTGCCACAGAGCGAACTGTGCCCGATTTCCGGTGGGGTCGCCGGATTTTCACGCGTGGAAGTCGTGCCGGACGATACCACTGAGGAGAGGGGGGCGGGTTTTCTTGGGTATCTCCCGTTCACCAAGCCGTTGAATTTCCTCACTGCTCCATGTTCAATTAACTTAATCCTCACCGGATCTCGAGTCCCCGATGTTAACCCTTTCAGACCAATTTCTATTTACCGTTTCAGGTGTTGCAAACAAGAAAAGAACTATGCGCGCAGTACTTAAGTCGACAAACCACTTGTTTCGTTGTCATAGCCAATGAACCGTAGGCTATATGTTCGGCTACAGTAAAATGAACTAATTATTATAAGACTTGTACGACGGTTTGAGAATCATTTACCCACTGATAAGATCAAGTCATTGTTTTTCGCAGTGTGCAGTACAAACCAAACATTACCTACCAATGCGTAATGTACACAAGTGTGTTTACTCGGTCTGAATGAGTTAAAAGCCGCCTACAACCTCTCCACTATCAACTCCGCTGCAAGCGTGCAAGTAGGAGAATGAAGTATTAGCTAGTGTGCAATACTTTTCACGATAATCAGGTGTCTGAAATTATAACCAGCCTCCGGATAATATAACGTGATATTGTACGTCTCGAGCTGTTCCGTGTCTCGATTCTGTCCGGCGAGGAGTTAGAAAGGTGGATATTAGGCGGTTATTCCAGAGGTCGCCTAGAGATCGATGGGAAGTCAGTTGGGGAAATCCCAACCACAAATGAGCCTGCCATGGTTGAATTCACAGTCTTTAATGCGAGTCATTCTGATCACAGGTTACTCTAAAATATTTATTACTTCCCAGCTGGACACTGGGTGTGCTGCGGCCTTCGGGTGAATAGAGTCTTTCGAAGTTGGTGTTTGTTATTTTGTGACACTTACAAGAACTCTAATATTTAAAATGTAAAATGAATGAGTGAGTGAAGAGATTTGGGTTTCTCTTATCATCGAGGTCTTGAGTTCCAATGAGGGCGAAGCGAGGTGAGTATAGAGCAGCACCGGAATGAAGGGGCGGGGGTTAACGGGAGATCCGCGAGAAAAACCCGCCGACCAGCGGCATCGTTCAGCACCATTCCCAAATTCATAAATCCGGGAGCGACCCCGTTGGAAATCGGTTCGCCTGTGCTAGAGGCGAGTAATCTAACCACTGCACCAACGCGGCCCCTAAAATGAATGAATTCTCACTAATGTTAACTTAAAGAACGTTCTATTTTACAGTAATGTGTACCGCGGCCGTCAGAAAAGCCACATTTCAAGACATCAGCAGCTCTCCCACACCGTAAAATTTTTCTTGTAAACCCTCTAAACTGTAATGGAATTTTTTAACCTATTCACTGTACGGTAATAACACCACACATCAAGCTGCAGATATAGGAATGTTTAGCGTCGCTGCTATACCAAGTTGGGGACTTCCATACGCATTTGACTGTTTCCTGAGTAAATGTAGGAAGGCTGCAATGATAGTATAGGAGAAAACATTACCACTCCTGCTTTCTCACTAAGCGTATACATTGGTGTGGTAAATGTCCGAATTATTTCTTAGAGGTGAACCTACAGCACATGCGCGATAGCAGAAACTACGTTATGTATGAAAATCATTTGCGAAATGCTCGGCCCTGCAATCATATTTGCTGTTCACAGGTGTTATAACTGAATTATAATAGAAGTATGTATTGTGTTTACCGTGTCCTATGGTCATATATATATATATATATATATAGTTTGTGTGAAGTACCTGAAAGTCGTTCGTATTATAATTCGTCATTGGGTAATGTTTCAGCGGACATGTCCCGGGTAGCTCTGCGCCAATGAATAGATACGTCATTTTGGCTTGGCTAAATCACGTGCAGTCCAGGGCGTGAAAGACATTATAAAAATTCTTGGAAATAACGATTTTTTTTCAATCGCTACGAGTTTTTTTCGTTGAGAATTTAATTGTCGAGAACTGCGGTGACTCGAGACAGACAAGTCAGCTGGAACGGCGATGACCCAGCATGCCTCAGGAGACGGAAAAAAAAGGTCAGCGATGAAAATAAAATGGCATGTCTGCCTCTGCGACCACTGGAACTAGAAATTTTTTTCCCCCTTAAAAATGATTTCCGTTAGTAAAAAGTACAAAACAATGAAATATTAAAGGATTTTCAGGTTTCAAGGAAATTTTTCTCTTGACAACAATCCCCATAGAGAGCGCGACATTCAACATCAAAAGGTAATACTCAGAACATTGTGCATTCGGTCATGGATATAAGGTGTACTTTTGTGTGTGTGTGTGTGTATGTGTGCGGGGGGGGGAGATATTGATTATTCCATTTCAGAGGAAGATAGATTTTTAAGAAGCAAATGTGCAGCTAAATTAATTATTATGAATTGTAATATAAGGACCTACTAGATGCAAAAAATTTTTGCAGATTCGTTCAGATAGAGACCTGGAGAAGTCGCGGATTCATTTTTAGACAAGATAGAATTAAAACACGTGTGTCCTTATAACGTCAGTCATTGGTTCACACGGTGTTTGGCACCTTCTGGAGATCGCTGGCCCAGTCATCGCCTTCCACTGTGACAGTAGGCAACCAGTGTGCAGGTAATATTGGCATATAGGTACATAATACTGTAGAGTCTAGCCCACAGGTCATTCAGCTCGCGAATTTTTCAAGTCTCTACCAATGTGCAGTTAATATAGGTACATTTGTACACAGGCCTGTAGAGTCTAGCCTGCAGGTCATTGAACTCGCGATGGAGACTTTCCGCACTTTGTAATTATGGACGTAAGGTTCCGTTTTTCGTCATTACGGATTGCATTTCCGTATATTCACAGTTAATTCCCGTAGTTGTTTCCGTGATTGTATAGACATTCCTAACAATGTACTACGTGCCGGCAAAACAAAAGGGCGTTACACTCTAAATTTGAATCAGTGTAAATCCCTGATTCGCATGTCAAACTACCTGAATCAGTGAAAATGACTCTACTTAGAATCGGTGGAAAACCACTGGTTTTCTCTGAGAAACAATTTCACTGATTTAGTACGTGTCAACCAAATGCATTATATTTTTATTGAATTTAGCCAAACCCTTACGAGAAATAAACTTATTCCCGACTATCAAAGTTGAAGTTGTGCAAATTAAAAAAAAGTAAAAAGCAATTTTCCTTGCCCAGGATATAAACCCATACTAAGCCTGTCTACAAATTTACATGATGGATAGGGACATGAAATATTCGCGTTATTATTTGACACCAGGCTGAACTTCACAGTACTGTATGCACTAAAGCCGGCGTCGTTTCTCCATTGGCTGCTGCATAGAGGTAAAGACATTCCCTCTCTAACTGAACTACACGTGATTGGGGCACACAATTGTGAAGTGTTTCCTTATTGGTGCAGTAACATAGGGCGTGTCACATAAAGTATGGCCCAACGAAAAACGTATTGCAAAGGTACATATGTTTCGAGTTTAACTTGTCTCCAAATAATAACGCAAATTTTGCAGGTCTCTAATGAAGGATATTCACGTTATTATTTAGGGACACGTTAAACTTCAAACACGCATGCCTTTGCAATAAGTTTGTCACTGGACCACACTTTATTTGACACGCCCCGAGTAACTCTGCGCCAATAAATGAACACTTCACAACTGTGTGTACCAATCACGTGTAATTCTCTTTCAGAAAGGGAGCACAACAATCAACCAATAAACAGCTGATATCTGTATGAGCATATAAGACTGTGAAGTCTAGCCTACCGGTTATTGAACTCGCGAATTTTTACTAATTATTTGACACGCCTAGATGAACTCTGAGCCAATAACAGACCTGCAAGGAGACAAGTCCCGTTACCTGGCACTATGTAAAATTGCCTTATCGCTAGGGCAGCACCCAATGAACAGAAATCTGAGGGTCGAAAATACATAGAAGTGTGGAGTCCTACGAAAGGTCGTTTAAGTGCGTCGGGGCAGCAAAAATTTATTTTTTATAATTGTATCTAACGTTGTTCAACTTGTACGCATTGTATGTGAGACATTTTCCTTGAATAAAAAAAATTTACAACGTATATACTTTAAATAATTTTATGTCATATACAAAATTATTCTGTTTTGTTGCAACCATTATACAAATACTAACCAAGTTGTACAAATGAAAAATATACAACGCACACCATTGATTGGGCTACTGCTTGGCACATATACGTTATATTCACCAATTAACAGTTCATACTTTTTTTTTTATGTTAAAGATGTGTAAAAATTAGAGACCTGCAAAATTCGCGTTATTATTTGGATACCCGATAAACTCGAAACACATGTACTTTTGCAGTAAGTTTGCCATTGGACCATACTGTATGTGACACTCCCTGGGTGACTCTACTCCAATAAAGGAACACTTCACAGTTGTGTAACACAATCACGTGTAGTTCAGTCAGAGAGGGAGAGTGTCTTCACATCTATGCTGCAGCCAAAGGAGAAACGACGCCGTCTCCAGTGCATACGGTACTGTGAAATTCAGCCTGATGCCAAATAATAATAATGCGAATTTTGCATGTCCCTACTAAAAATGTCTGTATGTTAGCCTTTTTTATATATATATATATGGCTTATTTGGAGATAACGTGTCACGCGGTAGCCAATGGTATTAGTTTTATATTTAACACCAAATTATTCAAAAAATATTAAGCGAAAAAAAAAACGATTTTAGGAAAATGCAATCACAAATATAAACATATTAATTTTTTTGGGTCCGACATCCTTTAATAGCGAAATTTTTCTGTTCCTTTTCATACGTCACCATACCTAAAGGCAAACCATTTTCGCCATTCATGAAAACAATCAACAAATCTCAGTCGACATAAGATCGCCTTTGGGTATCGCTGGATACAATTATTGAAACTTCGGCTGCTGAAATGATGTGTGTGTTACACACGAAATGAACACTCGGTGTAATTACGGGGTGGGAAATGCTGTAAAATGGTAACAGTAGGTAACATGAGTTTTTTTTCTGCTGTAAACACCCATCACCGTTTTATTACGTCGTTCGCCAGCCACCTGCTTCACTTATTCTGCTGGCTAACCAGAGAAAAGAATTTCTCTTGCTTTTGAACGATCGCGAGTGCCATTCAGTCGGACTTCATTTTCTCTTCTCGAACGGCCTCGAAACCCGAAAACTTTGTTTCCTCAGCTAATAAAAGTGTATTTCAAATAATAATCGCGACTTGACCCATTACGTCCCGAATTCGTTTACATGCTCAAGAGCTGTAGTCGTTAATTTTTTTATGGCCGCTCGTCTCAGATAGAACGTGCTTCCCTCTTGCAATCCAATACATCGTACTGCGTGTTCGTCGATGTTAGTTAAACGCTGTTCACGGTAAACTGAGCACTTTTGGAAACTCTGCTTAAGATCTACTTGTGTGCGCATCATGTAACCTTGCGCCATAAGTAAAATTAACATTGCCACGGGCTTGATAGCTTTATTCATGGAGTTGTGGAATCGTTAGAAAAATTAATATATTTCAGATTTACCGATCCTTACAATAAAATTAATTAAAAACATATAAATCAAGAGACCTCATTTCATTTCAGTGCTCACAAATATTTAACAAACAGTTTGACGTCAACGTTTAGACCCGCAAATACATTCCCTGCATTGATACCAACTTTACTGGGCGAATGCCAATCAGTGTACCCGTTTAAATATAAGCAGGTAGGGACAGTGGAATTTTTCAAAGGTTGATTCCAAAAGAGCTCACGTTAACTTGAACAGCCTATTACTTCAAATGTGCTGGTCAAATGAAAATTAATTATTTTATATTTTTTTTGCGATGTACGAACTTGCAGACACCAATTAAAAATATTATTTTCTCTCACAAAAAAGAATTTAGGCAGTATAATAGTTTTGCAAAATTACATGTCAACAACACACATTTTGGTTATTTTCACTTTATTTCTTCAATAAGTCACTTATATACTTACCATTCATTGAGTAAAATGTAATATGTCTACATGCATTAAAAATAAGAAACTCGCAATGTGTAAAATGAAACAGGTTAGACACTTTCATTTTCATAAAGGATAAAAGCGAATTAATTTACTTGTTTCTTTTGGTATTCTAAAAACCATTGTGTAAAAGGAAATAAGTCAGACTTGTTTCTTTCTATTCGTATTACTGACTGGCCATGTTGTATTATTCCATAAAATGTAAACAAGCAGTAGTACTTTCAAATTCTATCTTGCTTCAGTATTATGTATGGTTCACTCGTTTTGAATACGTTAATTTTTTTTTGTAAATAGAAGATGAAACATTCACAATGCTGAGGTAATGTGCTGCAATATCAGTTAGTAGGATAATAGTATATAAGAATTTCACGATAAATGTATTAAATATTAATTTTGTTATTTAAATGCAAGATACGATTATCACTGCTTCTAGTGTTGTAAAATAGTAATACTAGCCACTTTTTGTTGACAGTACCTCAAGTTACGTGTTTCGAAGTTGGTCAATCTGAATTGTGAAAAAAAAATCATATTAGGCTCTGTTTGTGTAGTAGTTGACATTTGGAATCATGCTACAACAAGCAAGAAGCAAAAGAATGGTGGAAATGGCCATACAAACATTACATTTTAGCAAAGGTAATTTATAATATAGTAAAAGTTGTATTTGTGTAATAATGTCGGTAGTTTTTATGAGGCGATAAATCGTGTCCTCTTCACATAGTTGTTATTCATACACGTGACAGTGGTAGGGAAATATAGGTTTGGTGACAAGAGGATGGGGGATAGGATTAGAATTAGGGGGGGGGGGCACCATCTTGTGACGTCACCCGACAGCCATCTTGGATGTCATTGACATTTCACCCCCTGACCCATGTGACATTTGATCTTGACCTTGACCGTGACCCCGTGGACCTTTGACTTTAAAAAACACTAAAAAAAACTTTAAAAGTTCCAAAAAATCCTCGAAAAATCCAAATAATTCTAAAAAAAATAAAGAAAATTATTATTAAAATTATTAAAAAATTATTTTAAAAATTACAAAAAGGATCCACAGAACTGACCCATTTTTTTCCAGAAATTCTGACAGGAATCAGCGACTCCCGTGACTGGGATCAGTGACTCCGAGCCAGATGACCGGGATCAGGACCTTTGACCTTTGACATTAAAAATGCAATCATACAACATTTTTTTTTAATTACAAAAAAATCACAAAAATTTAAAAATTGATTAAAATGGATAAAGAATTTATTATTTAAAAATGCAATTAAAAATCGTTAAAAAAATTTAAAAATCGTTAAAAAAATTTATTTAATAAGATTTTATTTAAAACAATTGTAATTAAAAGGCTTTAACACCGACGTCCATTTTTCCCCTTTTCCTTCGGAATGTCCCTTTTTTCCTAAAAATTTTCCCTTAAAAAATTTATAAAAAACTTAATTAAAAAACTTACATTTCCTGAGGTTTCCCGCACACCACAAATTACTCAACTCTGTTCGAATCCAGCAGACGACTGGCTCCCTCGCACCCACTCCGCTCACCTATACTTGTTCGACCATCTTGATTTTTTCGTTCGTCATTTGTTGACATGCTACTGGAGGCCGCCATCTTTGTTTATGTTACTGGATGCCACCATATTTGTTTTTCGTTTGTCATTTGTTTATACATTACTGGAGGCCGCCATATTGTTATGCGACCGCCATCTTGGTAGGTGACCACCATCTTGCTATACATCACCCTTCCACCATCTTGGAAGACACTGCCCATTAAAAATTGACCTTTGCCCTGAGACCTTGAAAATAAAATATCAAGAAAAAAATTAATAAAAGTCAACAAGCATATTACATTACAGACTACCACCACCATATTGATGCCGAATTACTCGACTTTCACCTCATGACCTTGAATTACCTTAAAAATAAAAAACTCTAGAAATAATACATAAAAGCCGGCAAGCATAATACATTACACCCCCCACCGCCATATTAGATACAGACTACCTAGACCTTGACCCCGTGACCTTGAATGATCTTGAAAATAAAACCATAGAAAAATACATAAAAATCAACAAGCATAATACATTACACACTACCACCAACACATTAGATGCAGACTAACTCGACCTTGATCCCTTGACCCTTGACCTTGAATGACCTAAAAACAAAAAACTCGAAAAAAATATAAGTGAAGAGGCGAAGCTAGCCGAGACGATTCACTTTCCACTCAGCTGCTGTCAAACTAAACCTTTCGGCTTACCTCCCTACTGCTTATAATATACAAGTGTGCAAGTCTTATGGCGTCATATTGTCTTTGAACCAATAGTACTGCACCATTAATACATTGTGCAGACGCCGACCAGCCAATCACCCAGTGACCACATGATTGCAGCAAACCAATCACATGCGGGCATTGAGACATCACACACAGGCAGGTAGACGGGCTTTAGACGCTAGTTCCTTGATCACATAACCATGAAGTTATATCTTCAACAGTTTCTTCAAGACAAGTTCTTCTCTCACCTATAAATCATGGTCACGCTTAAAGTAGACAACTGATTCCTATTGTCGGGCCGACCCCCCACAAGACTGACCCATGACCCATTGACCCCATGACCCATGACCGATTTCCCCATGACACCGAAGCCCTGCTTCAAGTCTTACACGCGTGTCAGTTTGCAAACTCAAGCAATTTTATATGAGTACTCCTGTCCTAGAAAAAAACTGTCCTGCCTGAACGATTTATTTTTCGTCCCGCCAGCTGATGAAATGTTCGATGCCTACAATTTCCTGGAGTACGATTCAATGCTGCTACTATGGGTTGGTGTGTTTACAGAATACATGACGTTAGTGAACTTCGTTAGCAAGTCTGCTTGGTTATTTGCCACGACTATATTTGGTAGCCAAGATTAATAAACTGTTATTCTGTTTGAAGAGGGGTTACTGCTGAAAGAGGCAATTTTTTTGCTGCAGGAAAAGGTAATTTGTTTTTCTTCACCAATTCCCCCCCCCCCCCCCCCCCCCCCCCCACACACACACACACACACCACGGGCGAGGCACGTCTGGACGCTTCTAAGCGCTGATCTATACTGAAGAGAGGCGAGCGGCGCTCCTGGCACGGCCGAGCGCTGTCTGGTGGCTACTACTGGCAACGAGTTCAGCCTCGCACACTCTGGCACCTTCCATACGTCTCTCCTCTTTTCCCGCCGCCTCCTTAACATTCCCGAGCCGTGTTTTCGTGTATAAATGTTCGTCCCCAGCCCGAGCAAGTGTGCATTGTTCCTCATCGAGTTGCGCGGGCTGGCCGATGATAGATCATGTCTACACCATTTATTACTTCCAGATTTCAGCATGCTAGACGCGTTTTCGCGAAATATGAGTACTACTTAAGTTAAATATTGCAATGAACGTAGTTGTTGTTATGCTGGGGGTAGAGTTTCCATTTTAGTAGTGATTTTTTAGCGATTGTAGGGAAGTGTTTATTCACTGTTTTGATTGGGTGAATTTTCAGTGTGGTATTTTATGGGAATGTTTGTAAGAGGTGTATTCTTCCTTTTTTTGGCGTGCTGTAGTAATGGTCTCCTGGAATACGATTTGCCAAAATATATTAATGCCAATGAGTTTAGTGGATAGTTTATGGTGTTCCTTTATCCTCATGGTTAAGTGCAATGAGGTTCGTTTTCTCTTTCCCAATGGTATTCTTGAAATAAGTATTCCATATTGTACTCTTTAGTAAATAATCAGGCGTACTTCGCTTTTAAAGTTGTAATGGTGCTTGCTTTACTCAGGGAGTCATTTGACCATTTTTAATGGGATTTCACAAGTGTTTATTCAGGTTGGGTGATTTCTCAGGATATATAAATATTGTTATTTTTCTGTTTGTTCCAGTGCATGTGTGTTCTCTCCTTCCACTAGTTCACCGATTGGTAGCAAGCAACAGAAATTTACACATGCAATTCATATTTTCCGAATCAAGTTGCAAAGTTGTAGTTCTTGGTGATAATGTAGAGATGGGCTTCAATATATTTGTATTGATTTGGAATTTTTGTGGCCATGCTTTCGTGATTTTTTATGGTGTGCGTCATTCTCCTTGCCTTCCTTTAGCCCTGCTACGCCCCAAAGGGGCGAAAAAACCCATTGACCCATTGAACCCCTGGCCCTGAATGACCTTGATAACAAAATATCGAGAAAAATCCATAAAAGACAGCAACTGTAATACATTACATACTACTACCACCATATTGGATACAGACTACCTTTACCCTGACCCAATGACCTGAATAACCTTGAAAACAAAAGCTCGATATTAATTTGGAAAAGTGAGCATGCTGGAGGCCAAGCGTGCTGTCGACGCTTTTAGTTATAGGTATAAAAAAGATTAGTAAATTTCCACACTATTTAAAACAGTTGTTTCCAATCAGTCGTATACCCACAAGCATGATGCAAGTCTTTGGCGTCATACGTAATAAATTAAATATACATTTGTAATTTAAAATTTAAATTTCATAAATTTTAAAAACGTTATATTTAATTATATAACTGTACATATAGTACAATACTTTTTAGTAAAATTTCTTTTATTTCTCTACCTTGACAAAGTAGGAAAACATGAAATAAAACACAGTTTTATTCACAAACATTTTCTTTATTGAATTAACTTATTACAGTCGCTAACACTTTGAAAAAAAATACAATGTTCTTTAATATGTCTATGTAAACTGTCGCTACGGCTGATATGCTTACCGCACCTGTCACGCAAATCTGGCATGCAAGAGAGATTTTCAACGTAATTAAAGCGCCCACGTCGCCGAGAATTGCTGCTGCCCGTGAATGTCCGTTTACAAAAGCGACCCTTATTATGTCAGATTGGTTCAGCAGAAGTATTTGACCATACAGATTCTGCTGGAACAGAGGTCGATGGCCCAGTTGGCGACGCCGATGGAGCTGCTGCAGGTAGCCCACGCATAGAAGTCGACGACACTATCGACGTCATGTCTGATGTCGATGACTGCACTACTGTAGGGGACCCACCCGAAGAAGTCGCTCGTGCTGTAGGTGACCCACCCGAAGAAGTCACTGGTGCTGTCAGCACCATACCCGAAGAGTCGATGGCACTGCTGGTACCACTCCCGAAGAAATCGATGACACTACCGTAGCTACCATTACCTCTGGAGTATCCGGAGGCATCGCAGATGTATAATAAGGCTTTGATGCGAAGAGGCACAAGCCAGCCAAGACGATCCACCTTTCACGGGAGCTGCTGTTAAACTCAGAATCTTAGCTGGCCTCCCTGCTGCTTATAAACGAGTACGCAATTGCTATGACGTCATATCGACGTTGAACCAATCGTCTTGAACCATTAATACATTGTGCGAACACCGACCAGTCAATCACCGACCAGCTATTCCCCGAGTTGTCACGTGATTGCAGCTGGCCAATCACAACGATTTTTTAATTTTTAAAACGATTTTAATTGAATATTTAGTAATAAATTCTTCATCAAAATTCAATTCAAAATTTTTATTGAATTTTTATGATTTTCAAATTTTTTTTTTTTTTTTTTTTTGGGTTTTTACACTATCAAGGTCAAACGTCAAGGTGAAAGGTCATATATCCTGATCCCGGTCACCTGGTTCGGAGTCATTGGTCACTGTCACTAGATTCACTGATCCCTGTCACTGGATTCGCTGATCCCTGTCACTGGATTCGCTGATCCCTGTCAGCATTTCTGAGAAAAAAAATATGGGTTATTTCTGTAAATCATTTTCATAATTTTTTAAAATTTTTAAAAATTATTTTCGATTATAATTTTTTCTCGGCATTTCTTAGAATTCTTCGGATTTTTTTGGATTTTTTTTTTTGAGAATATTTTGGAATTTTGAAAGTTTTTTGGTATTTTTTGAGGTCAAATGTTCACGGGACATGGTCAAGGTCAAGGTCAAATGTAACACAGGTGAGGGGTTAAAGGTCGATAACATCCAAGATGGCGGTCGGGTGACGTCACAATATGGCGGTTTCCCGAATCCTAATCCTATCCCCCATCCCATTGTCTCCAAACCTACATTTCCCTACTACTCGTGACTTTTTAACTTATTATAAACCGTCAGTTTTATATATATATATATATTTATATATATATCTGTGTGTGTGTGTGTGTGTGTGTGCTTATATGAGAATATAATAATATCACTTATTAATGTTACCTAAAATTATTCAACACAACCTAATATTGTCAGCTCAGTTTAGTAGGCATATGTTCTTAGAAAAAGTTCACCTGAAAATGAAATGCTTATTATTGGAATTTAAGGGCAGTATTTGCCAGTTGCTTATTTTATCAAAAAAATATTCATCTTATTGTCGCTGCATAAGTAAAGTTCTCGGAACGTATGTGTTGTTTATTAAATACTGTCTTCGACTCAAAATATTTGAACAAGCCAGTAATGGAAACTAATTTCATGTCACGAACGTGTTCTGTGTAGGGTAATTATTTAATATTGCAAAAAATCGTTTGAAATCATCATAAATGCATACTTTTAGTATTAATGTCAATATTGATATGTTTGTATTCTGTTGCAAAAAAAAACAATCATCTCTAAATATTTTAATATATATTATATTTATTACCTTTGCTTTATCACGAGATAAAAACAGTTCATTTTTATTTCCAGGACAGCGAAAGAAAACATTAGTTAGAAGGTTAGATTACGATGCACATGCAGCTGGTGTTGATAATGGTAGCAAAACATGTGAACAGTTCAAAATGAGAAAACTATGATTACAAAAAATCTTATATCAGCTGTGCTCTTGTAGGTGATGTAGCCCAGGTACTCGTAACTGTAAAAGTACCTATAGAATATCCAGACATATTATATTATTTTCAGTTACAGAAACACGATGCCTGTGATGACAGTGACATAGATCCTAACTATGCACCTGATGATGGACAAAACAAGGCACGAAAACTAGATTCTGACTTCAGTGATAGTGAAGTGAATACTGATTGTAGGACTGCAGTACATAAAAAACGAGGCACCAGATGAAGGTCAAGGGAGATAAGAAACTCGAGGAAAAGAAAACAGAATGCACTGCAGAGTTATCTAACTGAAAGTGGGAAGAAAATAAGCGCAATATCGTTTCGTAGGTTGTCTGACTGCCGTATGAAATGTGAACTTAGTTCACCAAGAAAATCAGCAAGAATTATTTCAGCAATACTGGCGAATGGGAACTCGTGACAGAAGGGCATCTTATCTCTCAGGCTTAATGACATATACCAAACCTAACGTTTCGATAAAAAGAAGAAGTACCCCTTATGAACAGAAAAATAGAGGGGTGACATTTCATTATTATGTTCCCATTTCTGGCAGGAATGTGGAAATCTGCAAGTCTTATTTTCTTCAAATCTTTGCTGGAACACCAAAATTTGTATGGGTCATTGGTCAGAGAAAACAAAAATTACTAGGATGCTCTACAACACCAGACAATAGAGGTCGCCATTAACCCCCAAATAAAACCAACATACCTAAATTGGACAAGGTCAACGAATTCCTCAATGCACTACCAACGTACGAAAGCAACTACTGTCGAAAGGAAAGTAGCAAGAAGTATCTACCTCCACATCTGACTATATCTGAACTACACAAGAAGTACTGTGAAGTCGATGATAAGCCAGTTAGCTACACAATATTTTCAAAACTGTTTTCTGAAACAAATATTGCAATAAAGAACCCACAGAAAGATACATGTCGCACATGTGATGAATTAAAGATGAAGTTGTTGTATGCAGGTAATGATGAACAAATATCATTAAAACAGCAGCAAGACATGCACCACAATGTAGCAGAACTGGCTTATCAAGTTAAAATTGCAGACAAAAACTTGCCCAAGACTGGTGGCAGCTTAACTGTACTTGCATTCGACCATCAGCAATGCCTTCCAACACCTTCCTTACAAAACTAGTCTGGCATTTTACAAATGACAATTATGGACATTCAATTTAACTGTGCACAACATGAAGGATGAACAAGCTACATGTTTTTGTGGTACGAACCTATGGCAAGAAAAGGGGCGAATTAAATTGCATCATGTGTGTGCAGAGTAATTATGAACCTTCCTGAAGAAATCAAGCATGTTGTTCTGTAGAGTGATTTATCTCCAGGACAGAATAAATCACACCCTTTCTTGCTATATGTCTTTATGTTGTGCAGAAAAAGATTGATATGTTAGATCATAAATTCATGGTTCCAGACCACAGTAGAATGGAATGTTACAGTGATCATGCTGTGATTGAAAAAGCGAAGAAGTAAAGTATGCAAATTAGTCATCCTCATGACTGGGTACATCTGATCAGAATGGCAGAAAAAAAGAAATCATTCAATGTGATTGAACTTACACAGGAAGACTTCTGTGATTATGCATCACTTCTCAGAACTGATATACAGATGAGGAAATCAAATGAAGATGGGGAGAAGTTTATATGACAAGTAAGATGGTTATCCTATGTTCTGGATAAGCCTACGAAAGTGCTGTATAAGACATCTCTGAAGGAAGAAGATACATTTTCTGTCATGGATATGACACGACACCAACAACCTCATCCTTTTCTAAAGCCAAACAAATGTCACAATGATGTAGTGCCAATTTCTGAAGAGAAAAAGAAGGATCTTCTATCATTGGTTCCATACAGCCCACCTGTTTTTCATGAGTTTTATAAGAACTTGAAGACCGAAATTTATTTCACTGATCCTATTTGTGACTCAAATGAGGAAAACTAAGTAAAAGTCATAACTTTATTTTCAGCATAATGTTTTCCATGTTCTTTTCCTATTTTATTACTTGTAAACAGAATCTTTAAATGTAAATGTTGGAAATCTTGTTAAGAAATATTGCTTTTTAACTCCATTTTAATATGAATGTTGTTATAGTTTCCACACAAGATCTTAATTGTATATAAATGAATTAATATACATGTTTTTAGTTAATAAATATATCCTCAAGCATCAGGTTAGTTATCATTTTAGGAATTAAAGTGATGTGTGAAAAATGCAACAAGTCAGAGTAAAAACTGTGCTAAAAGGAACAAGACACAGAATCTCTTAAGTATATTAAGACATTGTAATGTTCTACTAATAATTTGTGAAACTGTTGTTAATTAAGAGAATAAAGCAGAAAAAATTAAAGTGTTGAATTTTTATATTTGATTATGTAGTTTTTTATCCGTCCTGAAAAAAAGTACAATTTTGACTTGTTACCTTTTACCCTGGGGCCGTCCATTTGAGCTTGTAGTATAGATGCACGAGGTCATGGAGTATTTGTGTGATTGTAAGCATTCTGTTGATTGAGGGTTCGATAATAGTAGTGACTGTGAAATATATCATGGACTATGGTGTTGAATCTCGTATAATGGTAATGTTACAAATATTATGGCATTCTGGTTTCAAAGCGAAAAGTTGGATGGAGATGCTCATTAGAATAATATGGCATTAACACAGGAGAACAACCTGAAAAGTATATCATGTAATTAGTCGTTTAAAACAGTTCGGGTAAAATGTAAACATATCGCTGTTATACTCGTGAATGTGAACCATTAAGTTTTATTAATTAATCTTACATTCACAGTAAAGTTGTTAGTATCAACGGTAGTGATTTTCATATGACACATTGAGTGAATCGAAGCTTGTGAAATTAATTTACAATAGGAAAGCTAGTAATTAATACTTAGGCTTATGAAATAGTAATTGCTGTCGTTTGTCCCAGAAACAAAGATTTAATCATCCAGTGGAATTCAGATGTTTCTAAGATGTGTTCATTTTAGAAATGTTGGTTTTATCACTCATTTTTAGCATAAAATTATTAAATCATTGTTAGAAATCTGAATGGTTTGAAAACACAGTAGGGGTTATATTTTTATGTGTATTTTTCATGTGGTCAGTACTCATGTTAACTCGAGAATATAGAATTTTAGTGAATTTGCAACTATGAGTCTTGTGATACAAATAACTTACAGAGTAATACAATAAAATAATAACATATTAAAATAATACAATAGAGTAACTTAAGATTACAAATTGTTGAACCCATAATAAAAAATTCTGTAACAGTATAAAGAGGACTAACAGACAAAAATTGTTCTAATTTTTTCTTTATTGCATAAAAAGGCAGATTAAAAAAAATTTTTGCTGATATATTATATAATTTTAGTGCATTTACTTCAAAATTCTTAATTCTTGTGTATAGAATTTGATTAAAAAATGACTATATTACCTTGTCAGATGCTTAGGTACACTATTGCCTACAATAAAATTTACCATACAATTTTTACCTGCAAGATAGCCTACCTACAATCAGATATATTTATATGGGCAAATTAAAACCTAATTTGATAATCAGGTACTGTATGTGCAGACACATGGTAAATTACTTTAAATGGCTTTCAATATGCTACATATATACAAAATGATTTTGATTGTAAGTTGTATTTTTTAGGTCCATACAGATTCGTTAATGGTGGTAATATACATAAATTTCTGGTAGCACTGAGTTTCCGTTTTTTGGAAATGCAGTAATTCTTAGCAATTACTGAATCTACTGATTAATAATAACCACGACAATTACTATGCGAGATTTATTAATATTTACTGAGGACCTTTCTTATTTCACGGTATATCCATTTTACAATCTTCGGTTGTGTCAGTGCCTTACGGGAATGGTTACTGATAATGCTAACATTTACGGTAATTTTATAAAACTCACCTGTTAAAATACACCAGTATAGAGACAATATGTTAGGTAAATTTACCTGAACCAACTTTACAGGTGTATAACTGCAAGATGTTTTCCAGGTGAAGTGGGAGCATAGCGGTTTTGGATACAAAAGTGCAAGAGCGGAGTAAGTGCCAAAAAAGTGAGGTTTGGTTGGTTGGGTAGCCCCTCCCCTCCCCTTCCCGCACCACTTACCCCCACCTCTACCTTACATGTTTTATTATTTGCTGTAACCCCTCCCCTTCCCCTCTCCATCCTCTGCTCTCCAGGCCCCTTACCAACACCCATACCTAAGGTGTGTTATGATTGGTTATACCACCCCTGCCCCCTAACTTAGTAGTGTTCCTATTGCTTCTACCCCCTCCCCTCTCCTACCAGAGGGGTGCTGTGATTGTCTGTACCCCATCCCTGGAGGTGCGCTGTGATTAGGTGTGTTACCCCTACTTCTCCTAAAGTGATGTAACGTTCGATTGTGGGGAGCGATGTTCACTCTCTGACGTTCGGCCCTCGATGAACAGAGGAGTATATTGTTTTTGGGTATATAGGTGTCGAGGTTGATGCTACAGTGTCAAAAGAGACTGTTTGGTGAGGGAAAAGTGAGGTTAGGTTCTGTCATTTGTGGGGAGCGACATAAGTCTTTACCTGTCGGATTCTAAACCACGACTGAGCTGTGGAGCGACATAGACCTTCACCCGTCGCTTTCCGACACGATACTGAACTCTGAGATAAAATATTGAGGTCGGAATTGCATAATAAGTGTGAAACAAACAAATACACCATCCCAATTGAACCAAATAATTCTTAGAAACACAAAATTAAACATTAACTCGATTCCTGGACGATTCACATAATAATTAATATTAAAAAATGATGCAATCACTCACAAGAGCACCTCTCAAACTGAAGTCTTACAGACACAATTTCCCATTCTCGACTGACATAACACCTTCACTGATGTAAAGGTCGAGAGGGGTATGGGAAATATATGATTTAATCGGTTACTTACATAAATGACGAGTGTATTTTGACATTGTTATGTTTGGTAAATGAATGTAGTACTAGGGTTCGATTCCCGAACGGAGTATTTGTGATATTAATGGTGAGAGAATCGGGAGCGACCAAAGCACATCCGTTCCAGTCGACCGCTGGTGCACTACTGAACTGTGCGGGGAGAAATTTTGGGTGGCCTTGAATTAGGTCATTTCAGAAATGTAATAAACGATTTGGTTATAAAATTAACAGACCTAATTCCAGGAAACACACCGACTACAAATACACCCATTTAGCACCTAAATGCGAAACACACCACAATTACTAATCGACCAACATAAAAGCAAAAAAATATATCACAATTACCAATTTAATTACAAAAACAAACACATCGAATTACATACCATTAAATGTAACATATTACTTCCCCATACACATATCCATGTAATTACCCAGAAAAGCATGAAACAGCATTTTATCAATTTCTGAAGAATGAAAATTTCATGGACAATATCTGGGTAAAATCCCTATAATTTTAAACATTTTAGATTTTTTGGCTAGTTAAAACAACTGCTATGGCCAATCAAAGCCTCCTATATCTGGAAGATACACTAGGCTAACATTCAAACAAAAGCCTAATTTGATAAGACTTGGATACAATATCTTGCATAAAATCTTTATACAAAAGTTTTAAAATCATAGTTTGCAAAGCGTATTTTATTCTATTAAAAACTAGAACTTCTTTTAATTTTATAACAGTGGAATTAATTGTATTTAATCGCTTGTGTTAGCATGAGGTATTCGTCCCACAACAAAATTTTACTTTATGCATTATTGTTTTATAATTCGCAAAAATTATTTTTAAAATTTCTACAGTCAATTATATTGTGTGCTAAAATTTTATACTACTAGGAAAATTTCAATACTCTACTAAATTCCTGGGTAACAACACCCATTTATATAACAAACTGGCCTTATGGCCCTAATGTTGTGTACTTATCTCCTATTATTCAGCTTTACTGGTCAATCCCCAATGGCCAGATCTCTTTCCGAACCAGTCTGCTGGCGAAGGTTGGTCTTTATGCGCAATACTATTACTGAATGACATGTCCATGCTATCAACACCGCTAACCAAAATGTAAGTTGGAATTCTACATTACTTTGTAAGGAAACTTTACATTTTCTTTTAAATTTATGACATGAGTTATACTTTAAAATTATTATATTTAAATTTAGGATTTTTAACTTGTATTCATCTTTAGCATTAGGACGTAAGTAAGAGTTAAAAAAATTTGGAGCATTGACTTTTAGAATTTGGGACGTAGGTTATAATAAAATATTTTGAGCGTTAACTTTTAGAATTTGAAACGTGATTTATTCTCTAAAACATAGGTGAGCATTTAGAAAAATTTCATTTCTCATTGAGGCTTTTCGAACGTCTTGTGTAGAGTTTAAACCTATTTCTGCTATCATGGGGAGGCCATGTAAGAGATTTTCGGTGCCTGTTCTCCACTCTTACGCTCTGTTAGAACAATAACATTACTTAGATGAGCTGCTCTCCTGTTGTGTTTCCTTATAATTTAACCACACCTAGCTTTTAATATTTATGCTTCGTTTAAATGTTCCATCATTTTGTATATAGTTTAAAATTATTTGGACTCTAGTGTAACAGACGTTCGCTATCAATTATACACTCTTGCTTTCTGTTCGAATGTTAACATTTTTTAGATTTTCAGCTCTCTCTCTCTCTCTCTCTCTCTCTCTCTCTCTCTCTCTCTCTCTCTCTCTCTTTGTGTCGCGATTTTTCCTTACAAACAGTCCTAGGTTTTAATATTTCTCGTGAATTTGTCACTGACTTAATTAACCTATCATTTTAACATCTCGTGAACTTTTTTTTAATAGAGTATCCTTTTGCTGACATATTTACTTCTAGTTTGGTTTCATAATGTTTATCTAACACTCTTGCATACAACCACTCTCTCACACACTCACACATACAGCCACGCACACATACACATGCACATTACATACACATACACTTACAATGCTTTTATCTTTCAGCAATAGCTACTGTCATTTCAATTATATATATAGTTTTGTCTTTACTTTTGTTACAGATCCTGTACCTGGTTAGTGCTGTTGTTGGTGAGTAAGAGAAGGGAAAAAAATTAGATTTGATATGAGTTTCCCAAGCATTGGCACACTGATTGTTTGTTGAAAGAACTTTACGTATCCGATACAGAAAATAGTTCGGGATCGGGTACAAAATGTTCATCTAAAACAAACTGTCAGGGCACGATAATGTCCCCCAAACATCCCTGGCTGGATAGTTTGCTGGAAAAACTGTATGTTTCTGATACGGAACACAATCCTCCTGGCTCGGATGTAGTCGAGGTAGGAAGCATTAGCTATGACACAAGTACATTTGATATAGCGAATTATTCGTTTGGTTTGGATAAAGCTAGTACTTCTAGCAATATGAGCGAGTAGGAAAGTAATTTGCCTTCCGGTTCATCCTCGACCAACGAAGCTGTGTTGCTCGATTTGTGATATGTCCTTTTGGGCAGTGTGTTCGGTAGTAGCCTGAATAACCTGTGGATCCATGATGTACCCCACACAGATGCGAATTGTTAAAGATTTTTATGAGGTGTAGGGCACCCCTTCTGACCTTAACATTGGCAACACCACGGCCATTCAAAATTCAAGTTTCGGTAGCAGGTAAATTTTTAAGAAATGCTGAGGAAAACGCTACGGAGACTTTTCATTTTGGCTCTAAAGAACTTCCCATTCTCCACACATCCGATGTTGGCGAAATTTATGACGACAGCATATTACCTTACCTCACAACAAGACTTGGTGAGTTCACTGCACGTGGTTCTGGCTGGAATTTGCTTCTAATTCCGCATTTGGAAATTCATGTTTTGCAGTTTAGACCATTCACTGTCGGTGTTGCGCACACTGCACTACTCAAGTTCTTTGTCAATAGGAAAGCCTGCATAAATGTGGAGTGATCGGAGGACATGTGCCTCCATTACTCGATTGTAGCATCTTTGTTTCCTGCTGCACACAATGTCAGCAATCTCTATTCATATCCCAAACCTCAAGAGGTTTGGAATACTGAAGGATTGTCGAGTCTTGTGGTACTTAGCGAAATTAGGAGTTTCTAGGAAAACAATTCGATTTCTGTCAATGTCTACTGTGTTGTGGACAAATACAGTAATATAATTGATGAAACTTTTAATAATGCCCAGGAAGGATTAGTATTGCCCATGTGTATTGTTCCTGTACGTTTTGATTGCCATGTGGACGTTTTGGAAATTCGCACCAGTGGAGATACTGCTCACACTTTGTTTGTATTAAAGATTTGTCATGACTGCTTCACAGTCAGTTGAGTAAGATGAGGTATAGAAAACATGTTTGCGATTGTTGCCTCCATTATCTCAGTACTCAGGAGAAGCTCACAAACTACACGATTCTCTGTCAGCAACACAAGGCTATTCCTAGTAATTTCCCTACTGGGGACAACAAGAACTTGGAACTTAAAGACTATAGCAAACAGCAAATATTGGGTTTCGTCGCCTATTGCGATACAGAATGTTATTTGAAACCCTTGTCCACTCGCCTGCCCAATAATGATACTACTACAGCCACTACCATTAACCAACATGTTCATATACCTGTAGAATATTGTTGGTTTGTTCATACAATCCTAGTTTATCTAACTACTTTGAGTCTTTGGATGGCGATTGTCTGAATCAATTAGTCGATAAATTAGTTGAATTATCAATGTGGTTTGCAGGAATATACACCGTGACTGTTCCGATGAAGCAAAACACCCCATCTGGCGAGGCTGGGTTTGTGGCTCAAAAAAGTTGTCATATTTGCAAGTTTGAAATCAGTACAGATCCTTCTGTGGTCGACCATGACCATCTGACTGGTGAAATCAAAGGTCTCGCAAATAAGAAATGCAACTTGAATTTCAGACTGCACAAGAAACAACTTGTCGCTGTTTTTCATAACCTGCAGAATTATGATGGCCACTTTCTTATAAATACTTTTGCTCCATGTCCCGTAACACAACCCGACGGAACCGAGGTAATCGAAAACCCGGGTGATATTTCAGTTTTTGGAATGACATTGGAAAAGTATAAACCCATGACCAAACATATTCCCATTGGAATCGACTTGAATGGACATACACAAGTCGTTCATTTGTGTTTCATTTACTCATTCCAGTTTATGAGCATATCTCTGGAGACTTTGGCAGATAATTTACAACCTGCAAAACCGAGTATTAATCGCATGAAGTTTCCAGACAACACCCAGTTTGAATTGGCACAAAGGAATGGAGTGTTTCCTTATGACTTTGTTAAGTCGGAAGCCAGGCTGATGTGTACGTCACTCCCACCAAAGGATGCATTCCATAATGTCATGAAAGGCAAAGACATTAGCGATAAGGATTACGCTCATGCACAAGCCTCATGGGATGTGTTCAGCTGCGTGAACTTGCTGCAGTATGCCATTCAGTATTTATGCGTGGACACGTGTTTGCTGGCCTACATTTTCTAGAATTTCAGGACTATATGTTTGTCATAATACGGTCTCGACCCCGCCAGGTACGCCATGGCTCCGTCTCTTTCATGGGATGCATTTTTGTCAATGACATGTGCGAGACTAGAGCTGTTGACTGACCCAGACATGTATCTTTTTGTGGAATGCTGGGTCAGGGGTAGTATCACCCAGGTTTTGAAAAGGCACACAGAAGCCAATAATATTTACATGGGTGAAGACTACGATCCTAGTATGGCTGAGAAATATATTTGCTATTTCGATGTAAACAGCCTGTATAGTCACACGATAAAGTGCAAGCTTCCGATTGGCAACTTTGAGTGGGTTGGGTTACATGTGTTTTCGTCATGGGACTTTGCGAACATTGATAATGATGCCTTTTTCTCGAAAGTGGATCTGTTTTTCCAGAAGAATGCCATGATGCTCTAGTAGACCTGCCTTTGACAGCAGTAACTGGCATACCACGAATGGCTCGCACGAAAAACTTATTTTGACTTCCATGCCGAGTAAGAATTACATTATTCACGGGGAAACACTGAAGCACTACTTGTTATATGGAACCACACTCGACAATGTTCATCTCGTTCTGCGGTTTGAGCAGAAGGCATGGATGGCTCCATATATCGAATTTAGTGTGGAGAAACGTTCTCAGGCTGCAAACGAATTCGACAAATCGTTATTTTAAATTAATGAATAATTCTGTATATGGAAAAACCTTGCAGAATGTCCGCCAGGAAAGGGACATTAGAGTCTTATCATGGTGGGACATGATCTACGGGGCGACAGAGCTGATTGGCATCTACATATTTGGTAAGGCAGATAATCAATGAGAATCTGGTCCTTATCAAGCTGGCAAACAGTTATGTTATGTTTAACAAGCCTTTGTACACTGGTGTTGCTGTTCTTGATTTGTCCAAATTGACATTATACGAATTTCACTACAACTACATGGTTCCTAAATTTTCTCAGCCCCTTTTACACCTCTTGTATTGCGATACCGATTCCCTCATGTATGAAATATCCACTCATGACATCTATAAAGATATAACCCAAGATTTGTGTGCATGATTTGATACTTCAAATTATGTGCTCGATAATCCTCAAAAATTTCGAGTAGAGAATAAAGGACATACCAGAGTGATGAAAGATGAATGTGACGGCAGCATCATCATACACTTTGTAGGCCTGCACCCTAAACTTTGTACAATAGTATTTGGGAATGAATAATGTATACGCAAGGCAAAGGGTGAAAATCCTAATGTGTTGCAGTCACTCCGATGCGAGAATTATCGGGAATGTATAGAGCATAATTAAAGGGTGTTGGGGCCCAATTTAATTTCTGTTCACGTGGTCACGATGTGTACACCGAATGTGTGACACTGGTGTAGCTCTGTTGAGTACGGATCATAAACGCTTCGTTGAGCCAGACGGCTTGTTTACGTTACCTTGGAGTCACTACTGCATCGAAGACTAATATTTTCCATAGCCCTTACTCCCTGCAAACAAAAAAACCACAACAACATCAACAACATCTGCCAGGTCTTCCATTTCCCAGCAACCATCAACAGTCATCTGTCAATTGCCATCATCACTACTTGTCAACCAGTATCTGTAATACATCATCTGTTATCCAGTGAACTGATAGCAACTTCTGTAATCCAGTGAACTGATACCAAGATCTGGTCTTCAACTTCATCACCATAACTGCTAGAACATCGCCTTCATAAACTGTATACAATCACCCTTTTTGACTCTTTTAAGGATGCAGAATTATACTACAGCTGGTGCTGCAACAGCGTATTGTCAGTTTACTGTATCATGCATAACAACATGGTAGTGGAATCGAACAGAGGACCTGCTTTGCTGCGAAACCACTTCTCAACCTGTTAGAGCACCTGCCAGCCTGTCTGGCGCACCGGTCTGGGTGGTTTCCCGACTGCCAGTATGCATTCTGGGTCATTATCAGCTTACAGTGTATTCCTGTTTACGTGGGTAATGCTATAAATAAATCCTTTGAACTCAGTTTTTAAGTTTAGGAATGATAAATGACATGTTTAATGAAAGAGAAAAAATTTTAATTGATTGCAACAGTGTAAATATTGTGTAAATTTTATGGTTGATGGGTAATAATAAATAGTGTTTAAAATTGATTGTGCATTTTTCCTTTTTTTCCCCTTGTCATAACAGGTTGGGATACACTTTGAAATAGGCAATTCATAAGCATTTGTTTCTCATATACATTGAGTATTAAATATATACTAAATAATAATAATATTAAACAGATCTCTTCTCATATGTCCAATGTGCTTGAGGTTATGTCAGTGTTTATGGTTACACTTTAGCATACCGACGTACAGGTGTATCGATGTACAGACGTAGCAGTATCAAATCGGTTGGGCCAGGGAGCGCTCACATCTGTAAGTAGACAGTTTCCCAAATAATCCAAACGTATTCTAAACTTACAATAAAATTTCCAAAACTCATTGTGGTATTATCAGAGTTTAGTTCAGGATTCGACCACGGTATTTCCAAAAATATTCCATTTGAGAATCGAAACTGTGTTCGACATTAGCTCCAGTAAATATGCGAGAATAACATTAAATGATCTGTAACACACTCTAAGTCGGTGTTGAAATACTAAATGTAATTTAAGTAACCTGTTAGGTATTTCTTTTCGTAATTTGTTACACCACCCAGTAATCGAGTTCGGTGTAGTCAAAATACAAAAATTACGGTTATAAGTTTTGCATAAGTATTAGCATACCAACATATTTGCAAATCCATTACGGTTTTTCTCTGGAAACAAACAAACCAATAGATTAGTGAATTCATTTGCATTGATAATTTATGTAATAGTTTCGACATCAGATTATATGAAACGTACTTGTGCGTTTCTCATGGCGGGGGAAAGCTATAGAGAGTGAAAGTTATTTGTAATTTCAATGCTCAGAACCCGTTCTATGTGTACGTGGACCGGATCGCACTGTAGAGTGTCTGCTAAACAAACTTTAGCATTCGAGTACTATAACATTTATGAACCGTGATTACTGTTTATGATTATGATTTTAAAATATGTATGGCATGTGATGATGAAACGAGTGTTTGAGAGCTGTCTATGCGTGCATACTGTAGAAGGCTACACGTGGTGTGTACTAGAGTAGTAACTGTCACGTGCCGGGCGATGTATTGGCACTGTTAGAGCCAAGTTCCTTTCTGTGCTAGCCTGTCCACGGAGGGGTGGTGGAGGGTAAGTGGCGGTCATCTTGAAATGGGGTGGCACTCAGCACAGGCTTAGGCATTCGCACAGGGAAAGGAGAAAAGCAGGAGAGTGTGCATGCACAGTGAAGGCTGTCGGGAGGCGAGGCAGGGAGAAGGCTGCGGCGATGTGATGGTGCAAGGGAACGGTAGCCGGTAAGTGGCACTAGGCGGCCAACTGTTGAAGCTCTCCTCTCCTCACCACATCGTACTCTCTCTTGTCATGCTTATTTTCATACATTGCCGACACTCCAGCAGCTGACGCGTCCCGATATATTATGTAAACATGCCCCACGTGTTCATATAGCTGCTTAGGAAATTTGTTTTCATTATTCGCTGATGTAAACTGTGTGTGACAGGTGCGACAGGGTGCGGTCGGCATACGAGAGTTTAACACATTCTGTCAGTGGGGTGATTACAGTGTTAATGCATTGTAATGCATTTTTTAATTATTTTATTAATTACTACTATTGATACATTGTCTACATGTGATTATGTTAAGATTGAGTTTTAATAGAATACATGGCATTTGGGGTAAGTTATTGTTTCGTTATATTTAATGTTTAATTGGGAAATCGTTGCAGTTTGTTAATTTGTTTCTTGTGGTTAATGTTGCCTTTATTGACATTTGTTGGTTTTTATGTCATTTGATTAGTCATTGCGATATTTTTCGCATTTAGGTGCTAAATCGGTACATTTGAAGTCGTTTTGTAAGTCATATCGGTGTTTTCCTGGAATAAGGTCTGTTAATTTTATAACAAAATGGTTTGTTACATTTCCGAAATGAGTTGATTCAAGGTCACACATAATCTCTCCCCGACACAGTTCAGTAGTGCACCAGCCGTCGACCGGAACAGATGTGCTTTGGTTGCCCCCGATCTCCTCACCAGTCATTTCAAACATACTCCATTCGGGAATTGAACCCTAGTACTACATTCATTTACCAAAAATTACAATGTCTTAATACACTCGTCATTCATGTAAGTAACCGATTACATCATATATTTCCAATACCCCTCTCGACCTTTACACCAGTGAAGGTGATACATCAGTCGAGAGTGGGAAATTGTGTTGGTAAGACTTCAGTCAGAGTGCTGCTCTTGTAAGTGATTGCATCATTTTTTAATATTAACTATTACGTGAGTCATCCAGGAATCGAGTTAATATATTATGTTGTATTTTTAAGAATTATTTGGTTCAATTGGATGTTATATTTGTTTGTTTCACTTTTATTATGCAATTCCGACCTCATTACTTCGTCCCAGACCCCAGTATAGTGTCCGACGGGTGAAGGTCTATGTCGCTCCAGAGCTCAGTTGTAGTCTGGAATCCGACGTGTGAAGACATATGTCGCTCCCCACAAATGACAGAACCTAACCTCACTTTTCCCTCACCAAACAGTCTCTTCTGACACTCTTGCACCAACTTCGACACCTGTATATACCCAAACACAATATACCCCTCTGCTCATTCGAGTGCCGAACATCAGAGAGTGAACATCGCTCCCCACAATCGAACCTAACGTCACTTCAGGAGAAGTAGGGGTAACACACCTAGTCACAGTACACCTGCATGGAGGGGGTACAGCCAATCACAGCACACCTCTGTTAGGGGAGGGGGTACAACCAATCATAACACACCTCAGGTAGGGTGGCAAGGGATGGGGAGGGGTGGGGGGATTTCAGGGGTTCCTAACTAACCTAACCTCACTTTTTGGCACTTAGACCACTCTTGCACTTTGTATCCAGAACCACTACGCTCCCACTACTTCCCGGTTGGTCGTCTGAGTTAGTGACGTAGGAATTTGATTATGCCTATCCAACTTTGCAGTACGAAACCAGAATGTCGTAATATTTGTAAATTTCTGTGACGAGACACGACGTCACATCCCATAAAATATTTCGCCTTTAATATTTCCGAGACCTCAATAAATGTAAGCTTTAAATCGTCTACATATACTACAGGACGTAAAGCATCTATATCACAAGTTCAATCATATTCAGGATGTTTTATATTAATACAATACAACCTGTTTGTCGGTCGAATTTAGATACAGCCTGTATCTACAGCTTCCCGGCATTTTAATACAATTTTTTTCTCTCAATTTTGATAAATGCTGTGGTGCGCTTTGGCAAAGTTACATTTGTGAATATTGCTGCCACTGTTACTGCGGTGTCTACAGAACATGAATTCTGAACTTCCCTGTTATTCTGGTTTACATGAGTAATTTAAAATATTCTTCCTGTCAAAACCAATTTCCTTAAAAGGTACAGGCAAAATATTTGGAAAAATATTTTGCTTCCTTACGTAGGTACATATAAAATCAATACTGTACATGAAGCCATAGAAAGCCTTGCTAATAGAGCGAAAAAACATTGATAGCAAAATATAAATATTTATGTGCAAATTTTGATTCGGAAGTTATCATTCACCTGTACACATTATAGTGAGTAGTTTACCACAAAATATATCACACACAGATGATGCAAAGGTTTTGCCATTAAAAAAACTACAAAACCATTAGTCGCAGTAATTTAATTTCAAGAAGCGATAATTAGCACTTGAATACAAAAAGCCCAAGTAGCAAACACCAGTTGGCCCACTTGTGCAAATCTACCTATACATGAGCAGGCCATAGCCACAGACAGTTTCCATAATCATTCAACCTCTGAAATTAACCCGCAGTTGAATGTAGCCCACACGACGTCTCTTCACTGTTGTGGGCGGTTGGCCACATCTGGGCCATTGTTCAGATAACTCCCATGTAGTAAAATACAATCTACCCATAAGCGGCCTGCTTCTGCGTAGCCAAGCGTACCTCAGGCATCCAAGCAACATCAGTGGGCCACGAGTGGCAGCGGTGACCCACTGGCTTACTGCTTCTGGCCAGTTAACCAACTGTCGTCAGTTAACTGTCACCAAGCCACTTGTGGACCTCCTAGTGGCCATTTGTGTCTCACTTAAAAGTAGCATGTCATGGATTAAAAAAAAAAAAAAAAACTTCTTATCTTCATGTATATTATATTTAGTATTATATCACAATTTGTAAATTTCTTTGGAAGAACATGGAATTGAACTCATAACTCTCCTAACTACTCAACCATGCACTATAATAGAGCTGTTTTAACTAACTTTGAATACTTTTTACCCAATAAAATTGCATTGTTCATTTTGCTGCAGACACAATTTATGTTCGTATCACAAGGTAATACTGGGATCTCTATGTGTTGTGTTTAAAAGACTTGTATTTAATTTTTGGGCTACATTCATTTGCAGGTTTCCAATCCAGAAACTATTTTTTTTATTACTAGTAATGACACTTGATAATTGTTCTTCACACTGAACAAAAAAAATATATGTGAATTCACATATTCCATTTGCTATTTAACAACAACATATAGTTGGCATGCCATAAACTGCCCATAAAATTGTTGCCAATAAACATTCACCAGCGATTACGTTGGTGTGCTATAAATAGCCCATGAGCATGCTGATAACGATTCTTCATTAGTAAGCAATAGTTTACATGCCACAAATGGCCCCTAAGTTTACTGCTTTTATGTCCTCCGCAATAAGAAACAGTTGGCATGATTATACAGTACTAATACATTCGCAGCAGTAACACTTGGCATGCCATAAGTTGCCCACAGGTTTGCTGGTAATATATTCTCAGCAGTATGTAATAGTTACCATTTTGTCTATCATCTGTTTGTGGTGCTTCTGTTGAATTATAATAATCATTGTAATAGCATTGGCAAACATTATAATTATTAAAATAATCGTAGTCTCTTTTATTTATATGACCCGATTGACAACCATATCAGAAATTCTGACAGTCATAAACGTGAACATTTTCCGTCAATGTCAACAGATTGCCAACTGTTAATTACTTTGTGTTTTCCACTTCGGAGTACTCGCCAAATTAGTATCATATCAACGTAACCATTAAAACAAACACGGAAAAGCGTTATTTAGTTGTTACTATCATAATACGCAAATTCAATCACTAGAGACACGCAAAATTCGTGTTATTATTTGGTACCAGTCTGAAATTCATATATCTCTATGGACTGGAGCCTGCGTCGTTTCTCCATTGGCTGCTGCATAGATGTGAAGACACTCCCTCTCCAACTGAACTACACGTGATTGTGTTACACAATTGTGAAGTGTTCCTTTATTGGTGCAGAGTCACCCAGGGTGTGTTACATAAAGTACCTATGGTCCAATGACAAGCGTATTACAAAGGTACATGTGTTTCGAGTTTAACTTGTCCCCAAATAATAACGCGAATTTTGCAGGTGTCTATATATTCGTCATTGTTAGTAATAATAAAAGAATGTTAGTTGTTTAGCAAAAATGAGATAGATTTCTAGAATTTTCTGAGTACGGTTTTTTAAGAATTGTTAAAATGAAGACCAATGACATGTCATTTTAAAACACAAGCATGTTGTATGTAGTGTTTTTTTTTTTTTTGCTACAGTAAATAACTTTTACATCTTTATTGTTACTGAACTTAATTTTTCTACGTAAAGTAGTATTTTACTCAAAATTTTATACAAGAATCAGAGATTACCCGACTCATACTTTCATCTCTGCCATGAAGGCGCCGCTGGTATCTGATCAGCAAGGAAAGGGAGCCGCAAGTTTCAAAAGTTTGGATATTGTGGGTTTAGGGATATAATACCATGCGGAGTAGTATATAATGACTACGTAGCAAGAGATGATCAGTATATTCTGCAATGAGTTCCTAAACATATCTTTCAAAACTATTGATGGTAATTGTAAGTTACAATATTACTTGTCAGTCTGCAGTCACTAAACTTACCATTTCATTACGCACTATTGCAAGACTTCAACAACTCACAATGTAGGTTTTTATATCAATGTGAAATAAAAAATATATATTTACAAGTGATAAAAATACTATATACAATATTAGTTTATAATTTGTTATAGGTAGTTGGCCAGTGGTAGTCACAATCAAAGTTGAAACAATCTGTGTACACAGTTGAGTGACTGGTAAAAAGGTATACGCAGTTCCAAGAGAGCCACCTAGTTAAAACATGTTGGTTACAAAGCAGTTATGTTATGATTAGGGACGTCCGAATTTTGCGAAAAGATTTCACGACCCATTGTATTTCATAACACTGTAGCTCAGACGAACGCTCGTGATTGGCTGTTTTGCGTGTTACGCGTCTTCAGTGACTGCGCGCAAATCCCAAACGCACAGTAATTATGATTGCCTAGTCAAGTAGGAAAATGTCTTCACGTAAAGCCACGCCACCAATAAGCAAAAATTTACTGCTGGTACGGCCGTATACTATTGAAATCTAGTATGTGCAGAAACCTTTTTACGAAATTCAAGTGTCCCTAGTTATGATTATAGCAAGATGTAATGTTTGCAGGCAGGACAAAATCATTATCTTGGAAATGAAAATTTAAACATATCTAAATGGATGCTAGTAGCTGCTCACATAAACAGTCTGGCACAAACAAGTGTTCCAAGAAGAGTTATAAAAACAATGCTCTCACTATATTTTGGGAATAAATTTTGTGGTTACTGCAAACTTAAATGCAATCGTCAGAATGGTTTCATTCCAATAAAGAGCTTGTCAAAACGCGTGTATGATTGAAAATCTGTATGCAACTATTACTTCACCTCCATACTTTGTCAACTCTAGCATTATATATATATATATATATAATCAAAATAAAACACAGTAGTTCTGCCTATAACTGATTGCAATAATACAACCAAAGAATGAAAATTTGTGAAATTTATCTCAATTGTTTAACATTTAAAATTATTAATTTTTTCTTTTTAAATTAGTTCAATTCCTTGTGATTTCCACATTTTTTCGCGTGCCTTAGAATTCCCTGGCTTCATTATTTTAGGCATCATGGTTATTTACTGGTTAATAACAACTTCTGCGTGACATTTATATTTACCCTGATGTAACATATTTTATTTAAATAAAATAAGTATAATTTTATTGTTAATACAAATAACTATGACTATACAGTATCCAGCAAAGAAAATTGTGAGGCTAAAGATAGTTTTTATCTTCATTCAGATTCTGCAATTTTCTCCAGAACGTATGGTTGACATCAATATATTGTCCACAAACTATCAATATATGCCTGGATATGTTGCATTTAGTTCAAACGCATTTGGGAAATGTATTAAAATATATTTGGAATGCTTTCTTGAGAACTGACTTATTCGACACAGCAAAAAAAAAAAAAAAACTGTATGATCCCTCTGCTATCTAACATTATGCTATCTACCGTATTCAGGAGTAAATCTTGACAGTAGTTTTGTGAATAGAGCAGGGTTGGACGGGAAGGGGGGTGTCATCGATTGTGTAGAAGCAGGACTAGCATTTTGAGTCGTATCATGGGAGAAGGGCACTATGTCGTCATAATATTAAAAAATAATTTTAAATCACTTTAATAAAATCAGTAATTAATCAATTCAGATATTATTTCACGTCAATTTAAAAACACCCATAGGACACTTTCATGTCAAAGTGAGGATTTTTTTAGGGGCTCATGTCCCAGTGCTCTCTCCTCCGGATCTGCCGTTGTATGTATTTACACTCTTCCTGTATAAAAGCATCGTTAACACAATAAATACTGGACACTGGTAAATATGTTCTTATTATGTCGCAAGTGAATTAGTATATATAATTTACAGTTATCATTGGTAAAAACTGCATTTGAATAAGTGACACACAAACTATTGGATGAAAAATTATTTATTTCAGCAGGAAATTATTTATATACTATTAAAACGCTGTTACACTGTCACAATGGTCACAAAAACAGTACTGCTATTTATCTTGTCTTCAGCCATCTCATTTTCTTGTCCACTTTCAGAATGTGTGGATGGAATTACAACAATGTGCTTCCATTGTCCCGTGATCACACCTGGTAAAATTACCATTTAAGTGGACACATTCTACAGAATAAAATTCTAGGCTACACAGTTTATACAGTTCACTTGCTATAGTCTGTGTAGGGTTTATTCACATTTTTTGAATCAAACCTTTGAAAAATCACTCCATGTATGATGTCTTGGGTTGTTTCCTAAAATATGTCATGTACCACAAGTGTTTTATACTTGTTTTTACCAAAGTAAATTATTTTTAGTTAATTATGTAGAAAATTTAATTGTATCCTGTGTCTAAATTATATTTATTTTGTAATTAATATGAATAAAAACAGAGAGAAAATAAGTGTTTTGGTAATGATTATCAAGGAATAGTTGTTGTGACCGATTCTATTTCACCGAGTGCGCACGAATGTGGTAGAGCGTCCCTTTGATATAATATTTGCATGACGCAGAGGAATATCCTGAAAGTATAACTTTAGTAGGGCTTCTGAAAAGTTCAAACTAACCGTGAATGGTCTATATATGCGTATTCCTATCAAGTAAATCTAAGCTCATTAAAAAAGTCATATGGAAGAACACTAAATTAATTAACTTGCAACCAAACTCTTCCATGAGAAAAAGATCGTTACAGGCCAAAGTCTAGCCTCTCCTGCAAACCATTATAAATTAAATGAATTTTCTGCTGGAGAGACGAGGTAGTAGTACTTATGTAGCGGTAACTTTTGTCATTTTATTGTGAGATAAAGGGTAGAAAAATTTTGTTTGTAGTAATTGTAAATACATTTAGGAAATTATAATTAAGTATTTTATTTAATCATGACCTCCAACCCTTGACCAACCCGTGTTTATCCCCCTGTCTTCAACAGAAATTGTAACGTTATATAGCCTCTTCTGCGATTCGCGCTGGATATCGGCAGTGGTGATAAAATGGCGGCCTTTGAGCTGGATTCACCTCTTCGAGAAGAAATCGAAGTCTGCAGGATTAAATTCTAACTTGTTTAATTTCAAAATAATTTGATTCAGATTAACTTTCTGTATTGAATGTGTTTAAGAGCAGGCCAAATCTCTTCATTCTCCTATTCACTTATTTTCAATAAACGTTAAGACATTATTCGCAAATGTACCGCATCAGTGTATGCGTATAGTGGAGTCGCCGGGCCGGGATTGAACCTGGTTCGCCTTGTTGGGAGGCGAGCGGTCTAACCTCTCAGCCACCGTGGCCCCGTATCGAAAACGAGTCGCGCAAGCTATGATGCCGGGAAGGAAACGGCGCGTGTTGGCGGGATTTATATTCGCCAGCGTTGCAGTTGTTTCAAGTGGCGGGCGTATTTGCAGTAAATCAAGCAACGCGACGCCTACGTGTCGCACCCACTTTCACTCCTCTCTTGCGGATATCATCCCCGCCGGGAACCTGTTATGCAAACCGGACATCTGTGCAGAGATTACCTTTTTTTCGCATACGTTATTTTAAAGGACGTCATCCCACTGTTTTAGAAATTTACGAAAAAAAAATTATGAAATTATATTTCAGTTTTCTTATGTCCCTCTTTTCCTTTTCCTTAACTGCCAGTAAAAAAAAAATATGCTGCATTGCAAAAATTGATCACTTTTGATAAAGTCACAAGCAGAGATTTCTGATATATTATAATTAGAGACCTGAAAAATTCGCGACTTCATTGACCTGCAGGCTAGAGACTACAGTATTATGTACAAATATGCCGATATTAACTGCATATTGGTTGTCTGTTTTCACAGTGGAAGACCACGATTGGGCCAGCTTTCTCCAGGAGGTGTTAAACACCGTGCGGATCAATTGCTAAAGTTATATAGACACGCGTGTTTTAAATTCTAGCTTGTCTCAAAATGAATTCGAGAATTCTTCAGGTCTCTAATTATAATGGATATAAGCCATTGCAACAGTTTGTTGTAGTCATAGAAGTTATTCAAAGTAAAAAAAAAAATAGACACCAAATAATAAAATAGGGATAAACACGAGCCAGATTTAGCTACTTTCAACAAATATGCAACATGCACAAGAATGAATCTAGTTGTGTGTCACGCGGGAAACGAGACAAAACAACAAATATGTAACATGCATGTATAACAAAAAACTATCTTATCGTATAAAGCACGATAAACGACAGAAAATAAGAATTGTGTAACATGCAAATAAATCCAAAAATGTATATGTTCATATATCACAGGAACAATGCCACAAAACAACAAATATGTAATTTGCACATAATTCCAAGAAGGGATATTGTATTCATACATCGCAGCAAAAATGGCACGAAACAACAAATAAGTAATATCCACAGCCTAAAATTCCAATTCACCTAAAATTCCAATCAGGAGTCTAGTCAGCTGTCACAAGGAAAAAGACACAACATAATAATAGTGTGTTAAAAATCGACAATTGAATTCCAAGAAAACTATTAACTTAATTGTATCCCTATTTTATTCGGTGTATGCTTTGTTTCTGCTTACAATGAATATTTTCTGCAACTACAACAGTGTGTTGTAATGACGTATGACTATAAAGAGCTCTTATAATCACTTATCTCCTCGCAATAGTCATTCAAACATTACTACTGGAACATTTTCAACTCGCATAGCTCTTTTACAAAAACCCCCGATTTTCGCGAAAGAGAAATCCTATCTAGTTCAATTTAAAATAGCTTTAGCTCACATCTACCTTCAAGATTGGACGGCTTTAACTGTCACGCGTCTCAAGTGCATGCCTGAGAATTATGAGTACATACCTGAAGAATTCGCGGATTCATTTCGAGAAAAGCTAGAATTCAAAACACGTGTGTTTATATAACTTTAGCCATTGGTCCACACGATGTTTGACACATCACTCCTGGAGAACGCTGGCCCAATCGTCGCCTTCCACTGTGACAGCAGACAACCAATGTGCAGTTAATATCGGCATATTTGTACATAAGACTGTAGAGTCTAGCCTGCAGGTCATTGAACTCCCGAATTTTCCAGGACTCTAATTATGAGAGTTTAATACAGGAGCAACCTAGTTATGATTGGCCGAGTCAAATTTCATACTGTCTTTTGACGAAGACACCTGACTAATAACCAAAAGAATACGGAAGTTGTGCAGTTAGGATGGTGAACTATAGCTAGGGATAGGAAAGTTTCGCGAGTTCAATGACATGTATGCTAGACTCCACAATCCTTTGTATAGTCGAACCTCAGATGTTTGTTCATTGACTGTTGCCCCAGTGTTACTCCACATTTGACAGTATGGGATTCGCTTCTTGTTCCCTTGCAAGTCGGCTATTGGAGCGGAGTCATCCAGGACGTGGATAAAAAATTCTGATCCAATTGTAAAGGTGACTTCAGTGTACACACGTTTAAAATCTATCTTGTCCTGAAATGAAGTCGCAATTTTTTCGTACCCCTAACTATATCCTGCTAGGAACGTAATCTTTCGTGTAAATCAGGTTTTTCCAACTCTTTCAGGAGCTTGTGAATTTAAGCCCCACCATATTAGGTTCCTGTTTTTTTCAGCATGTTCGTATGCTTCATGGCGATAGTTTACCAACACGTGTTACCGGTTCGCCATTTCTACTTCCTACAAAAATGTAGAACCCCCCGCCCCTCCCTCTTCATTCCGTGCTCACCCACCCCAACCCGGCAATTGTGGTTAGTAATGCTGTTATTTGTGTTTGCAGCAGTAATTAGTAACATATTTAATATCCCGCTTATATTTGGGGTCCAATGCATGCTGATTTCTTTTCAAAAGTGCCCAATATTATCATAACACATACTAACCAAATAATGTCATGGTCACTCGAAAAATAGAAATAATTAGTCCAAACCCCATGAAAATATTTACAAATCAATTTCCCTCTGTTATATAACGAGTGACTGAATAACACATATTTGAATTATGAAACTACATTAAAAGAAACCCCGCAGGGATTTTTTTCTACATATATTTATAACATGACTGAGCAGCCTGTAAACCTCCCCCCCCCCCCCGCCGTGACAGTGCAACAGAGTTCAGTCCTACAAAGGTCCCTTTCTACTTACCTATCAAAAAAACAAGAAGCCAACCCTTATATCTAGGGACACCCGAATTTCGCGAAAAGATTTCTCCACATGCTAGATTTCAATTGCCTACCGGCGTTCCAGTAGTTTTCATTTGCTTATTGGCCACGAGTCTTTATGAGAAGACATTTTCTTACTTGACGGGCCAATCAGAATTAGGTAACTCCGATCCTGTACGTCTGCGTTTCGCGAGCACATGCCTTATATGCGTAACATCTAGATCAGTCAATCAAAAAAGGTGATATGAGCTAAAGGGTTATGAAATACAACTGTAGGCTGTTCACGATCAAGTGAGCACTTTTTAAGGCCCTCCCAATAGGCATTAACCACTAATAAATATGTTTTATTGCAGCCTCAGACATTAACATCTGAGATTGGTGACAGTAAACGTCGTATTTATTAGTCAAATGACAATGCTGATATTAAAAAGTGGCGTAAAGATAAAAACTGGCTTAAAAGAAAGATTTGGTAGGGCCTTAAAAAGTGCTCACTTTTCTGTGAACAACCTATAGTCGTGAAAACTAATTCGGATGTCCCTGCATATATTTCTTCCAAGTTTTGCTCTTGAACCTTCCCATGTTCATGAAGTGTAGGCAGCGTCCTATGGTGACGTCACATGCTTCACTCATGCCTCCAGAGTTCCTTGAGGACAGTAGAGGGAGGAGGGGAATGTGAGCCGTTGGGGAAGCCAGTAATGCCGGAGCCACTGAGCCACTGTGGCCCCAATTTTGGGTGCTCTAGCGACTACGCCACCGCGGCCCCACTTGAGCGTCGCTCTACTCACTGCGCAACTGCGGCCCCATTTTTAGGTGCTCTAGTCGCTAACCCACCGCGCCCCCAACATTGGTGGTCTATCCACTAACCCACCGCGGCCCCACTTTTGGTTGCTCTGTCCACTGAGCCACTGCGGCCCCAGTTTTGTGTGCTGTTACCACTGAGCCAATGTGGCCCTACTTGCGGAGGAGTAAAAATTCACTGGTCATTTGACTTCATTTTTTTGGCCACCCCTGTGCTAGGGAGTAAAAATTCACTAGTGAATTTCTTTCAGTGGGGGGTAAACCTTCACGGGTAGTAAAATTCCACGATTACACCGGCCCGTGTACAATATAACGCCAGCTCGCCCACTGACAGTAGCGATGGCAGAGAGAGAAAGAAAGAGAGTACAATGGGGTACTCACACCCAGGTAAGACTCCACGTTCACGACCTCAGCAGACGAGCCACATTGTTTCTCGTAGAACAGCCATCATACGAAGGGTTTAATTAAGGGTCCTATGTACTGAAACGTTTTCTGCGAAATCGTTGTTTGCACCTGAACGCGTATCTCAGCAACATTAAATGTTCTGGAAATACGAAGATTTGCCAGAAAGGATAATAAAACTATTGTGTATGTCGCTATCATTTTACTTTTATCGTATTAATAGAGATGATGGTTTATCGCGGGAAAACTTGTCTGTTTGCTAAGATTCGACGTATTGTACACATGCCTGACAATTTTCTTTCCTTATTGGCTGTCATGCATGTATGAAGTTACTACCCCATTTCACTGAGCCAATGAGGATTCTGATATAAGGCAGAACGTTCGTGATTGGTCTGCAAACAACTTAGCAGAGTCAAAATCTTATTCATCCAATCATGAAAGAATAAACCAGTGTCATAGAGGATATGTTGGCTCAAAAAATTTTCGCGATATCGTATTTATAAATCTTGGCTATGAAGTTTCTTTAAGCGGGCAGAGAAAAGTACGATTGTGTAGGCAGTTGGTTCTGTGTACTTTCATCGCGTGTAATAAAACCCCACAATTACAGATCTAGTTTACGCAGTAAAGCATTAGGACGGAAACACTGCGCGCCTTGCGCGTAGGAGCGATGAGGCGCTAGGTGTGCGTGTTATTGTAGCCCGTATCGCTTCCTAGCTTATTGACCTTGAACGCGCAGGTACATAGAAGCCTTAAAACAGGTGTTCATGTAGATGTGACATCGTCACGGTTTAAAAGAATAAAATTGAGAAAGTATCCATATACCCTGCTAAATATTTATCTTACAATGCAGTACAGACAATTCAAGGGGACTACAAGCTCGTAATTAAGTCATGATTTGAATACTGCCGAAGTTTTCCAAAATCAATATTGTGAAGTAAATACAAGGCCATAGTTCAGTCGTTATGTCTGTACTGCAGTGTAAGGTCAATAATTAGTTGCGTATAGGAGAACATTTAGATTTTCATTTTTAAAAATATAAACAATCTACAAAAACCCAGAATCCCATATGACGGCAAACATTGTCCTTGAATTCAAAACTTCACATGCCACAAAGAACTAATTAAATTAATAGTATGTTTAACGACACATCGCAACCGATGAAAACATTAATGCTCGGTTGGAGGTTAACCAGTTCAGTCCCAAATTCATTTACGAGCTCAAGTGTTCCAACCGCTAATTTTTTTGGACCAGCACTGTACATGTGTCGAGCGTGCTTCTAGCAACCAGTAAACTAAGAAATACGTGCTCGTCGATGGGAGGATTAACCGTTCACAAATGAGAGGCGCAGGAACTTCTACAATTCAGAAATATCGCAAGGAAGAAGCTGAAAAGGACATGTTGCGCATGAAGGATATTAATAGTCAACTTCATGCATGAACAAGGAAACAGTGGCCGGTATTTTTAGCGTCTTCCTTCGACACTCTAAATCTGAACCAGTGAGAATTTCACTGTTTCAATCAGTCAAACGTATCTGACTGATACAACAGTCACTTCAGTGAATTTAACTCATGAACCAGTGAAAAAATGTAATATTTCCTTCACCGATTGATTCAGTGACATTTCCCACTGATTCGTCAGTCATTTTTTCCACTGTTTTCTCAGTGGTTTATTTTTTGACCGATGGACCATTGAAACATCTGAGCAACTTGCTCCGTCTCTTAACTACTTTTGACTGATGCCTCAGTGAAACTGCGTGTAAAAATGGCTGTCGAATATCGTTTAAAAATGGCCGCTAAACAACGTGTATCAAGTGAAGTAACGACTAGTAAGAGAATAAAACTAATACAAAATACTTTATAATATATGTTTTGTCTTTCAAAACGCCTTTTTACGAGGTAATATGAACACACGGATTTTTATTCAGTTTTTACGTCATTCATTTCGATTCTATGAAGGCTTAATCGTCACAACTCTCTGTTTGAAGGTTTAAACTGCATTTAATGTGGTGAAGAGTGTGAACTCATATAAACTATTCGTTTTAACAATCCTAACGGAACCAATCAAACCCAACACGAAAAGTATGAGTATACAACTTCAAACTTCACGATTTCGCAGCGTAAGTATAAGACCTATATTTGTCTCCCGTAATTTCAACTTGGCGTGATAACTCAGAGTCGAAGAGTGCGCGAGTTCAATTCCGACCACCTGCGAATTTTTTTAAATTTTTTTAAATTACTGTCATTTGCACAATATAAATAGTAAACTATCGTAAATATGTTTATTTCAAGTAATTATTTGCTTACATTCAACGAAAAATATATATAATTCGCCACTGCAGTATACGTCACGTATTCAATCAGTGGAATTATTTCACGTCACTAATTCAAACAGTGAAATTTATTCACTGAAACAAACAGTGATTTTCCACTGATTCTAAATGGAGCCATTTTGACTGATTACACATTAGTCGAATTTCACTGCGAATCAGTTGTTTCCCACTGATTCGAATTTAGAGTGCAAGTAATGTGATTTGTCGAAGTTACTTATTATGAATGGTTAATGGAGACGTCAAGTAACTGGCAGTACGTTGCTCACTGGTTATGAGGGGCGGCGGTGAAGTAGTGGATAGACTAATCGCCTCCCACCGAGGTGAACCGGGCTCGATTCCCGGCGTGTCGCCCCCGGATTTTCGCACGTAAGAATAGTGCCGGACGGTGCCGGTGGTTGGCGGGTTTTCTTGGGATCTCCCGTTTCCTCCGCTCTTGCATTCCGACGCCACGCCGCCCCACATTCACATCGTCTCTCAAGACCTCGCTCTTAAGAGAAACCAAATCTCTCCGCTTCACTGGTTGCGAGACGCACGTTCGAAATAATTACAGAGTCCATGAAAACATTTAACTGTTGCAAGAGACCAGCAAAATTCGCGTCATTATTTGGGGATATTTTACTTTTTAAACACGTGTATCTTTGCAAAACGCTTGCCATTGGATCATGCATTACTTGACATGCCCTAAGTAACTCTGGGCCAATAAACGAACACTTCACAACTGTATACCCCATTCAAATTGCTGTGACTCCTCCTGAGGAGGGAAGAGAACACGCACTAAATAGGGGGATACTCGTAGACAGAGGTAAAGGCACTCGTTTGATACAAAACTCTACTTTAGTCAAGGTTAAAGTAATTACACAGAATCCGCGCAAGGCCGTCTCAGTTAAGACATTAAGCAGCCTCCGTCTTAATTAAGAAATCGCAAGAAGCTATAACAACTGGCTGAATGAGATTATAAGAGTGGCCTTAAGGAGCCTGAAATGTACATTCGCCTATCCCGTTGCCTCACGTAACCTAGTTCGCCCTACTAGGAGTATAATTTCCCTAGGTAACGAAGGCGGCTACGTGAAGACTCTCTCTCGACAGTGGCTGGAGATGGCGTCGAACCAGGACCACTGAATTGGTGGTCCTCCTTCCTGGTGACGATCTGGCAGTGCCTCCAGCGGGCTGGAGCAAGATGGCCGCGAGCCGCCATTGTCCCAACCTTATATACTCGCGGACCCGACCTCGTTACCCTTCCCCCTGGGAGTGTTGTCATAACAGCCGGGCTGGCTTGGCCGCCGCCTGAATTCGACTGTCGGATCGCTCCAGCATCAAGTTTTGGTTTATTCTTATAAAACTTATTGCACTTTATTTTATTACGCATGTTACGATTTTTTGTATTACCCTTTGAAATTGATATAGTTTACTTGTACTTTAATTATTAGTTTGAAACGAATAAACAAAGTCGCATTGTTGCTTGCAGCCATATAGGCACAAGCCATTGACAGTGTTTTTCCATCTTGTCTTGTGAAAGTAAACAAATACAAACCTACAACGATGTCATAAATAAAGAAACCTTTCAAGTTTTTATCGGCCTTTTTAATATTTATCAGAGAATAAGTATTTGTGATTGATTTGTTTTGTTTTACATTTTGTCTACATTTGTTCCCATAGGCCTAGTTTGTCAATGTAACGACTTTTAACTACATGCTAATTTAGGCCTATAATTAATTCAAAACATTTTACTCGGCAATGGCTTCTGAAAATATTTTCCACATCATCAGGAACAAACATGATTTAAACACGCTAGCAGATATTGAAACAGAGCAGATGAAATTGCAGCGTTTCAAAGAAATAAATGGATGTAAACATTGCGGGTTAGTTGTTGAAGAAGGAATCGCTTGTGATCACTGTAACAGATGTGCCAGAGTTAATGCCAATGTTGTTCCTGAGAGTAACTGGAAGTGTTTTCATTGTCATGTTGAGGGAAAACTGGATGAAGCAAAACAGCTTGCTGTTGTGCTTCAGAAACAAGTGGAACAGACAGAGAGAACTAGAAAGACTGAAAGATGAAATTGAACACTGGAAATCAGAGCACTCAAAAACTGCCAGCAAGCTGACAGCAGTAACAAGGGAGAATAGAGAGTTACTCCGAGACATCTGTTCATCCTCTGAATTGCCAGTCTGCCAAGAGGCCAGGAATGATTACAGAGTTTTTACAAGCAAGTGTAGGAAAAACAAATAAACCAGTGATACATTCACACCACTTGTCTGTTCACAGGTCCACGAGACAATAACACCTTGTAGCAACAGCTTTGCTGCCCTCGCAGACCTGCAGGAAGAAGTTGATATTCCTACACTACAGGGCACAGAATACCCTGATATATCTTTTACAAACTCCAAAAGAAGTGGAGAATACAATCAATTCTTTGCAACCAAAATAATCTAGCTGCTATGATTGCATTAGCTGTAGGTTATTAAAGCAATGCGCTTTTGAATTCAATGTTCCATTAAGCCATATTTGTAACTACTTCTTCAATAAAAGATTTTTTCCAGACAGACTCTCATGGGCTATGGTAACACCATTGTTCAAGAAAGGAGTCGAGACCGAAATAAACAATTATAGACCCATCTCACTTCTCACATCCTTTTCAAAAGTAACTGAAAAACTAACTTACAGGAGGTTGCTGCAAATTTAGAGAATCACGAAATCTTATCAAATTTCCAGTTTGGCTTTAAGAAAAACGCGTCAACAAATTATGCAATTTTCAACCTAACAAATAGCGTTCTTAATTCACTTGATAAAAAGATGCCATCTAATGGAATATTTTGAGTCCTCGCTAAAGCATTTGACTGTGTACATGACAACATACTTATAAAAAATTAAAGTTTTATGGAGTCTCAGGTACACCAAATAAACTAATACGCTCATACCTTTCAAACAAACAACAACAAGTGCGGATCAAAGTAAAAACTACTTCATTCTACTCTGAACCAGGAAAAATCAAGCATGGGGTCCCACAAGGATCAATATTAGACCCCTACTCTTCCTAGTTTATAAAAATGATCTTCCATGTGCCTTAACCCCTGAAACTACTCCAATTTTATTTGCAGATGATACTAGCAACTTAGTCTCTGGATACTCAGTAAATGATCTTACACAAATATGGACACAACATTTACAGAGCTAAATCCATGGTTTACTGCAAACAAATTAAATCTCAACCTAGATAAAACATATCTCATGAATCTCCTAACAAAGAACAGAAAAAAAAAACATTAATTCATGTGTAGCAGTAACAGAGACAAAATTAATGAAACTGCAGTGATTAAGTTCCTCGGCTTAAAAGTAGACAATTTACTTAACTGGAAATCTCACATTGTGTATATTTTACCTAAACTAAGTTCAGCATGTTTCACCCTGCGGAGTAGTCCAGAGGTTTGAACAAAAATACAGCAAAAATAGTATATTTTGCATATTTTCATTCCATCATGTGTTACGGTATAACTTTTTAGGGTAATTCCACTGACAGAAAAAAAAGTGTTTCACGTGCAGAAAAGAGCTGTTAGAATAATGAATGGCAAAAGAAAGTCAGACTCATGTAGACCTCTTTTCAAGAGCTCAGAGATTTTAACATCTGCATGTGAGTAGATATTTTCAGTATGTCCAAAAACAGCCATTTATTTCAGAAAAATGAGTCCTTTCATAAGCATGGCACTAGAATAAAAAAACACTTACACATGGCTTCAGTTAACTTAAAACTTGTCCAGAAAGGGTCTTCCTACCTTGGTAGCTAACTTTTCAATGAGTTACCACAACACCAATAAATTTACTTCTCTAACCAAAAACTCTTTTAAAAAAAAGCTGAAAGAATTTTTTTCTTAACTAACATTTCATAGTGTAGATGACTATCTAAACTACAAAAATTAATCAATTATTCCATAATATGTCTTCGTACGCATTTCTTGTTTCGATTTTTCTCGTTTCCTTTTTCTTCTGTTTCAGCAAAACGACGACGCCCCACAGCATGTTGGAGGAGGATTGGTCAAATTATGAGGAAAAGCTGTGATGCATGCACGTGTAGTCTGGCATATATGTGTGTGTGTTTACTATGTCCAGTGTATAAACTTTGTATACTGTAATTTGACTTATCCAATATCTTTGTATAGCTATGTATTCAATAAAGATCTTACGGATGCAATAAAACAAAACAAAACACCACGCGATTGCACGCCTTCTGGCAGCTCTTGCTACTGGCGACCATAGCAACATGTAATTCAGTCAGAAAGGGCGTGACATCACATATATGCAGCAGCCAATGGAGAAACGACCCCGTCTCAAGTCTATACAGTACTATGCATTTCAGACATACCAAATAACAACCCGAATTTTACATGTCTCTAATGATTGCAAGACTTCAGCTAGTAAATTACATCACGAGTTAACGGGTTAGGTGTGCAGGATCTCTTGGTACTTGTTAGTTACAATGTTTCAGGTGGATATTTAGAATTCCAGAAATTTGGAGAAATCGCTGGTATTTGACGATCTTCGTGTACTTTATCCGAGGTGTTTCCAGTCCTGTTTAGCACTCTGATAATTTTTTTAACAGTGTATAGTATTCTCATCGGTTATCGAAGTTCCGCTCTTCGAGGGTGCTGATAAATCTTTTACAGTAAAACAGTCCAAAAATTAAGAGAAAATTGCGTGATAGCAAGATATGCTATAAATAGAGACCTGAGAATTTCGCGGGTTCATTTCTAGATAAGTTGGAATTCACACACATGTACGTTCAAGTTACGTTTGTAATTGGTCGACGTGTTTTTGACACCGCCTGGAGATAAATAAGGCAATAACAAACATGCCAGAAGTTGTGCGCCCAACCACCGCAATATACCACCATAACAATCAACCAATAAACAGTTTATATCTGTATGGGAGTATATAAGACTGTGAAGTATAGCCTACAGGTAATTAAACTCGCGAATTTCTTGGGTTTCTAGAAAAATGGAGACCCTATCATTTCGCGTTATAAAACGGCACCAGGCTAACATCTAATACTCTATTTACGCGAGCAAGCGTCAACATAGTTACTGCATATTGCCGACAGTGTGACGCCATTTTTTTTGGCGTGTGAGTTTAGGTGATTTAGGCGGCTCTTAACAACGAGGTCTTGAGAGCCTATGTGGGTGAAATGAGGTGAGAATGGAGCAGCGCCGGAATGCAAGTGCGGAGAAAACTGGAAAGCCACGTGTAAACCCGCTGGCCAACGGCACCGTTAGGCACGATTACCACATGCGAAAATCCGGGAGTGGACCGGCCGGGGATTGAACCCGGTTCGCCTTGGTAGGAGGCGAGTAGTCTAACCGCTCAGTCAGCACAATCCCGTTCTGAAGTGTGCAACTGCAGATCGCGATAAAAGCTGCTGTTTCGGCTCTGTTTACTTACGTACTCTGTGATGTTACTACAGTATATTTGCGGTTTCTTCGCACTTTTTGAATAAAACCTTTAAAAAAACACCCCATTTATCACGCGTTTGGTTGCTTCTTAAATATTCCGTCTCAGAATCGTTTTTAAATGTGTGTTAACATATAAGAAACTTACTTTGGATAAAATTTTACTTTTACTTACATATCAACTATAAATTACATTATTTCGTTGATAGCTGATGTAAATAAAACCAGAGAGAAATTAAGTGTTTTGGTAATGCATAGGGCCACTTGTTTTTTTGCGAAAAGATTACACAACAAGTTGTACTCAAAAACACATTAGTTTGAGAACCAGTATCGTCGTTGTATCATTTTATCTTGCACGTGTCATAGATGTCTGCCCCGAGTACAGTACAGTACGTACAGTGTAGGAGTAACATAATTATGATTGGCTAGCCAAGAAACAAAATGTCCCCTGACTAAGACACGCCACCGATAAACAATAGAAGACTGCTGTTTACGCACGTGAAAACAGGTGGCCCTAGTAATGCGAAATAAGAAGAGAGATGAAAAATTTGCGAGTTCAATGACCTGCAGGCTAGACTCTGCATTCTTATTTACAAACATGCCGATATTAACTGCACATTGTTTATCTGCTGTCGCAGTGGAATGCGACAATTGAGCCAGCGTTATCCAGGAGGTGTCAAACACCGTGTGCACCAATGGCTAAAGTTACATAAACACACGTGTTTTGTATTCTAACTTCTCACAGAATTAATCCACGAATTCTTCAAGTCTCTAGAAATAAGAAATAGTTTTTGGGTAAAATGCTATCACACTAAGTGCGCACGAATGCGTTGTGTTGGTCTTCTCCTGTAATTTTCAAAGCTTTGTTTGAATGAAACCGGAGGAATATCGTGGAAGTAGAGATTTTGCTGGGCTTCAGAAAAGTCGGAAGTAACGGGGAAAATGACTATATTCTTTTCACGGTAAGTTGAGCACTTTTGAAAGCCCTGCTTAAGATCTACTTATATGCACGTTGTGTAGTATTCCGCCTTGTGTAAAATTGACATTGTCATGGGCCTCATCACTTTATTCATGCTAAGGAATAACCGAATTTCGCGAAATGATTCCCGCACATGCTAGACTTAAATATCCTACGGACATAACAGCACTAATCTTATACTTACGGACACCCAAATTTCGCGAAAAGATTTCCGCGCATGCTAGATTACAATACGCCATGGTCGTACCAGCAGTAATATTATGCTTATTTGTGGGAAGACATTTTCTTACTTGACTGGCCAGTGATAATTAGGTTACTCCGCTACTGTACATCTGTGATTTGCGGGCAGACGACTAAGACACGTAACACCTAGATCATCCAAGAGCTGAAGTGAATCTGAGCTAAAGTGGTATGAAATGCAACTGGTCGTGAAACCTTTTCGCGAAATTTGGGTGTCCCCATTCATGCTTTGATCAAGTGATACTTTAAAATTATTATAAAAGTCAATATTTTACAAATCTGTTAATTTTTACATTCCGATACATTATAAAATAGAAAGCAAAATAAATTATTTAAGTCGTCATAAATGGCTTCCTAACACTTTATATTTGACGTTACGAAATGGAACTACTTTCTCTCCATCGTTACCAACTTGATCCTGTGCATGTAACTCAGTGCGCCCATTAAAATATATCCGCGTAGGAGCAGTGACCATTTTATAAGGTTGATTTCAAAAGTGCTCACTTTGTCGTGAACAGCCTTTACATGTAGGGTCACCTGTTTTTAGCGAAAAGATTTAGGCACAAACTAAGACTTCGACTGGTTACGTGTACGCTTGCAAATTTACTTTCGCTATTGGCTGCGTATTTTTGTGGAAATACATTCTCTTCTCGACTGAGCCAATTGGAATAAAGTTACCATGACGCTGAACGTCTGTGATTGGCTGGTAGACGCATTAGACTCGGACGAGTTAAAACCACCCAACCGCGATACTGGTTCTAAACTATCATGTTTTGGAGTACAAATAGGCCAGGAATATTTTTTGCGAAGAACACGTGACCCTAACTATATGTACAGACGAGGGATAGGAAAATTTCGCGAGTTCAATGACCTGTATGCTAGACTCCACAATCCTTTGTACAGTAACCTCAGATGTTTGTTCATTGGCTTTTGCCCCAGTGTTACCCCACATTTGGAAGTACGGTATTCGCTTCTTGTTAAATTGCAAGTTGGCTTTTGGCGCGGAGTCGTCCAGGGTGTGTCTAATAAACTCTGATCAAATTGCAAAGGTGACTTCAATATACACGCGTTTGAAATCTATCTTGTCGTGAACTGAATTCGCGAATATTTACTATCTCTAGTAGAGACCTGAAGAATTCGCGAATTGATTTTGAGATGAGTTAGAATTCAAAACACGTGTGTTTATATGACTTTAGCCATTGTTCCCCACGGTAGTTCACACCTCTTGCAGAACGCTGGCCCGATCGCCTCCTTCCACTATGGCAGCAGACAACCAATGTGCAATTGATATAGACATATTTGTACATAAGACTGTAGAGCCTATTCTGTAGGTCATTGAACTCATGAAATTTTTCAGGTTTCTAACTATATACTTCTATCTTCTGAGCATAAATCCTTCAGGTATCAAGAAGGTTGATAATCCCGTTTGTTAAGTGCCGGCACCAATTTGAAAATTGCGCTTCGTCGCACCCCGACTACAGACCTGGTCTTAAGCAGAAGATCGTTTTTTACGATTTTTTTTCGATTGGTCACAATTTGGCACATTCTGGAGAAAACTATTAAGCCCGGTGCCGGGCGAAGTAGAAGACGTTCTGCGAGGAAAATTTCTGCGCATCTCAGCCGCGCAGGAAATTTTCTTCTCACGAGGCGGGGCGAGCAGAAGAGTAAAAATAAATTCGCCGTTGCCCGATAACATAGACGACTGTGAATCATTGCCTGCCACGGAATGAATCGCTGATTTATAGAAGGTCTTAGTCACTGTGACTGCCGACTAACTGAGAGAGCTAAGAACACCGCCACGTACATTGGGCTGGTTGTATTTGAGAACAAAAGGGAAAAAATAAAATTACTAGAGGTTGAATCCATGACCCGAAAATCGCTAATATTTAATAGGGTAGCGTGTGTACGTATTTCTGACTAGGAATTAATCTTTTAAACGGGATAATTTTTTTTATGTTCAATGGTTATCTGTAATGCTTATTTTCTTTTTATGGGAGGAGCAGGTAAAAATTCGCTAATTCATACCTGACAGCCAAGATGTGAATGGTTTGAACAATTTCTGGCATGCTGCGTGGGACTGAGATATACTTTTAAAAAAAACCAGCTATAATATACAGACTAAATTACATACAACTTTAAAAATAGTGGCAGAAAATAAAAAATTTGTATCTGCAACAATTTGTGAAAAAAAAAAAAAAAAAAAAAAGTGTGAATTCTATTAAAATGTATACAAAACTCGCAAAGTTTTCAATTCTTATTGGTTTTTCAGAAACCTTTTCAACATATATATTTTTATACAAGTTTTTTATTTGCCTCTGTTAATTTTAGTAACGAGCATAACTGAGTAAATAAATAACTTACAAAAAGTGTGTCATAATATAATAGCGTTTCATCAACATGGTTGTAGCTTAAATATGTACATCGATTGTCATCTGTTTTACAAGACCTTTCCTCGTTTCATAGTGTTCTGAGTTCTCTGCAGTAAATGTCGTGAAGATATAATATTCCCATATAAATGACAGAGCGTGGTCAAAATTATTGTAATCCGTAATGAAAGACTGAGTGATCTTTATTGTTAAATTTTGGTGGTAATACATTGTAAGAAGTGACCCTATAATTTCGCGTTATGGGCAGAAATCCGAGACATTCACGAGTTCAATGACCTGTAGGCTAGACTTCATATTCTTATATATACTCTCATACAGATATCAACTGTTTATTGGTTGATTGTTGTGGTAATAAAAGGTGGTGGTTGGGGGCACAATTTCTTGCATCTTCGTTATTGGTTTATTTATCTCCAGGAGCAGTCAAAAAACACGTCGTCCATTATTACAAACGTAACATGAACGTACATGTGTATGAATTCCAACTTTTCTAGAAATGAACCCGCGAAATTATCGGGTTTCTAGTTGTGAAACGTCAGCATTCTAGACTTGACATTCCTATACTTACTCAAGTAGAGGTCATTTTATCACTGGCCGCTGCTACAGTCTCCATTTTGACTCGGCCAATCAGAATGAAGCCTGCAAGGTGGTACATGCTTACTATTGGTGCAGAGTGCTGAAGGGCGTGTCGGTTGAGCGGCTGTCCAATGACGGCAATGACACATACAAGTATGCGACAGTTAGTCTGCCACTTAATTATAACTAGATAACACGCACATTTCGCAAATTAATTTCAGGACACGCTAGACTTCAAACACATGTACATTTGACCTTAATTTGCAATTGTATCGCAGTTTGCAAGCTACTCCCTTGGACGAATTTAAGTCAGTAACTATTATGCAAGTCAAAGAGCACCGAATCCCGTGCTACATGGTCTGCGCTAAAACTAGAGCAACAGCCAATGAACAATTTTTCCGATGCTCAAGTACACAAAGGACTGTGGAGCCTAGCTTGTTGCCAACTGAATATGCGAAATTTCTGGGTCTCTAATTATAACATGAAATTATAAGGTCTCTCTTTGTTAGGGTTAAATAGGTACTCGGTAGTTTAACTGGAAAGAATTTCCTCATAGTGTATTTCAAAAACAATTTACCTCAGATCCACTTTCGAGACTCAATGGTTTTGGGTGCCTGCCAGGACGTGGAAAATTTTTTACTATTTGTAGAGACCCGAGAATTCGCAAGTTGAATTACCTGTAGGCTAGACTTCAAAGTCTTATATACCCTCATACAGTTATCAACTGTTTATTGGTTGTTTATTGTGGTAGTAAAATGCGGTGGTTGGGCGCACAATATATTGCATGTTTGTTATTGGCTTCATTATCTCCAGGCGGTGGTAATAAACACGTCGACCAATTACAAACGTAACATGAACGTACGAGTGTGTGAATTCCAACTTGTCTAGAAATGAACCCGCGATATTCTCGTGTCTTTAGTTAATTATTAGAGGCCTTCAAAATTCGCGTTATTATTTGAGGACACGTTAAACTTCAGACACGTGCACCTTTGCAATACGTTTGCCATCGGACCATACTTAATCTGACACGCCCTGGTAATCTCTGCCCCAAAAATCAAACTCTTTAACAATTGTGTGCCCCAATCACGCTCAGTTCAGTTAGAAAGGGGTTGGCTTCACACCTAGGCGGCAACCAATGGAAAAACGACGCCCGCTTCAACATGTACGTACATACAATACTGTGAGGTTCAGCCTGATGCCAAATAACAACGCGAATTTTGCACATCTCTACTAATTATAACTGACCCAGTCAAATACCACACTATCTCCTGACGAAGACACGCTGCCGTAAAAAATTGAAAACTGCCCGTATGGAAGGAGGATATTGAAATATCATACGCATGGAAATCTACACGAAAATCAGGCGTCCCTAGGGATAAGACATTTTTGTGATTTCGTGTGAGGCAAAGCAACTTTCAAAATGTTAATAACGGACCTACAGTTGCGTAAACACGCTTTGGGGCCATATTCTGAAACTTTAGTTTGCGAGCGTCTTTGTGAAAACGGCAGCTGAAACGACAGTTACTCGTAATTTCCTTTGCGTATTATTCTGTATGTATATTGCAATCTAGCCTGAGCGGATTTCTTTAAAGTTGGGAGTTGAGAGATTTGGGTGGTGCTTAAGGTTGAAGTAAAGCAACTGCCTATGGAGCACTGCACCCGACCATACAATGTGAAGAACTCATAAAAAAAGTAGTACGACACCATAAAAATTGTCAAAAAAGTGCGTTTTATGCTGTATATGAAAGAAGAATGTATAATTATATTTTTCAACATTGTAAAATATTCTACCAAAATACACTTTTTCAATGTAAAAAAATGATCTATTCAATTAGTCTTTACTTTTTGCACAATTTAAGCGCATTTCCATTTTGGATACTTCAGAAAGTAGAATTAGCACGAAAAATTTCATGTTATATCGTCATAATGTTTACTGTGATTGTGTGCAAGAAAATTGTAATGATAATGTAGTAAATTATTATTATAATTATTTTTATGTGCGTCCATTTGTCACAAACATTTATGGCTGAAACTGGGGTAAATAAAGTTAACTATAAAATTGATATGATATATTTTAATATGATTTTATTACACATGATCACAGTAAATATTGTGACGATATTTCTTAAAGAAGATTTTCTTACAAATTCTGTTTTTCGAAGAATCCAGACTGGAAATACGCTTAAATTTGGTAATAAAAAAAATAAAAAATAAAAACCTATTTTAATCTATTATTTTTTTCATTTAAGAAGTATATTTTAGTAAAATATTTTATAATTTTGCAAAATATATACATTCTTCTTTCACATACAACATAAAACGCACTTTTCTGACAATTTTTATGGTATCTGACTACTTTCTTATGAGTCTCTTCACATTGTATAGTCGGGTCCATAAACAGTTGCTTTTCTTTAACCTTACCGACGAGACTTAAGTAGAGACGCCCGAATTTCCGGAAAGGATTAGCGCACATGCTAGATTTCAATACTATACGGGAGTTAGAGACCCGAAAATTTCGCGAGTTAATGGCAAGACATGTTAAAATGTATATCCGCGTGTACTACAAAGTTTCGCTTCTATTGGACCACAGTTTGTTAGACACGCCCCGGAAGACTTTCGACCAATAACGAACCTGTAGGGCAAACTAGGACCGAATTCCGTGCCTCCTGGTCAGTGATTAAACTGGAGCAACATCCAATGAACAACTAAATGCAGAGGCTCGAGTATACAAAGGACTGTGGAGTCTAGCATGTTGCCGAACGTATTCGCGAAATTCTCGGGTCTCTAACGGGCGTACAGGTAGTTTTCTTTTGCTTATAGGTAGAGACGTGAAGAATTCGAGGATTCATTTTGAGACAAGCTAGAATTCAAAACACGTGTGTTTATATAACTTAAGACTTTGGTTCACACGGTGTTTGACGCATCCTGGAGAACGCTAGCCCAATCGAGGCCTTCCACTGTGACAGCAGACAACCAATGTGCAGTTATTATCGGCACATTTGTACATAAGACTGTAGAGTCTTGCCTGGAGGTAATCGAGCTCGCGAATTTTTCAGGTCTCTACTTATTGGCGGCGTGTATTTGTGTGAAGACATTTTCCTACTTAACTGGCCAATGAAAACTATGTAACTTGAATACTTTACGTCTGTGATTCGCGTTTAGTCACCTAAAACGCGTAACATGGAAAAAATCGAATCACGAATATGGATCTGAGCTAAAGTCTTATGAAATACAACTGGTAGTGAAATATTTTCGGGGGGAATCGGGTGTCCATAGCGATAAATGTGTAATGAGGTGAGAATGGAGAAGCGCCGGAATCCAAGGGCGGGGGAAAACGGGATATCTCCAAGAAAAGTCGTTGACCAACGGCATCGTCTGGCACGAGGTACTCTTAAAAAAAACATCTAGATACTTCCTTCGCTTTAGTAGCTACCAAGTTCCCTAGGGTTTACAAAAATTTTGCATATTTTAAAACGTCACCGAATGCAACGTCCCAACATCAGTGATCAGTTACGAAAATTACACGTGAATATACACTTGGCAATCAACGTCTCACTCTGTTGACATCAATTTTTTTTTTAATTGATTAAATGACATGTGATTTTTCTGCGGGTTTAGTATACAAAGATCGTAACATAAACCATTCGCCATTAATAATTTTTGCTAGCTTTTAATTATTTAATAAATTATTGCGGACTCTATAATTTATGTTCTTTACAAAAAAACAGGCAATTTCGCTAATTAAAGCGTGTTCACTTCGTGAACTAATATAAACGAGTAAAAACCATGCACAATAGTGTGAACGAATTATCTGAAGTAATGGAAATAAATACTAGGGACAAAAAATAGTTTTTCTCTTCAACAAAATATGATGTTTAAACTGCGCCAAATAAAATCTATTTCGATGTAAATAAACATTAACATTAATAAATTTGGGCTATAACAAATGTTCCCTCTGTTGATTCACACAAACAAAGCAATTTCGTTGTTTGAAACAGTTAATTTTGTTGCGAAGAAAAAAATGCTCATGAGGGGACTCTTCTTTATAAGCATTTGTGTAAAACAATCACCATTTTGGTTATACTAGCGCTATGATGAGTCGCAACAACATTCATTTAGTAAGTATTCAAAACAAGTTAATGACACAACCATTATGCGAACCCAGGATGCGGGCTTGGGAAGCTGACGCTCTCAACTTCCTACGACGACCCTGCAATCTTATAAACTGTTGATATTTCTTACGCTAATATCATAACCCCTACAAACATATATTCCGTTTTATGTAGTATTTTCTTTTTACTTTCATTTGAAATTATGTCACCAAGATTGCTAACATCATTATTATGATTTAGGAACAATACCAAAGAGCTGTAACCAAACGCTCGAGCTCTGATTTCGCATAAATAGGTACTCCCACATAAATCGATCGCAATACAGCCAACCAAATTAAAGCTGGCAATTAAACATTTTAATTTTGTTATTACAACAAATTGGGCTATTAACACTGTCAAATTGTCATAGCTTAATTTTAAACAAAATAATATTCAGTGTAAATAAATAATTTTCAGTGTGCTATTCTGGAGTTGAACACAACTGTAAAATCTAATGTTGTCTTTTGGTTTATTTGCTACATGCTGTATATAAGGTTTTGTGATGTCAAAAATGTTCACTTAGCTGCGGAACTAAAATAAATTTTCAAAACACTAACAATTGAACAGTAAGAAAAATGCTCGAAAAAAAACTACGATTAATAAAACAACTAAATTGAGCTCAAATGTCACCACACAAATTATTAAGTAAAAAATCAAAGGAATAAAAAAATTATGAACTCTTTCATTTCAGCCTTTCAATAAACTTAGAATCTGTTTACGTCTGTTAAAAATCCTTAACATTCATTGTAGATAGTACTGATTAAATTTTCCTTTCTTAAAACCACTACTCTCTTTTACGTGAGACAATGTTTCCATTTTGAACTCAACATTTATATACACGAGAAAAATTTTCTTATGATGTATAAGAATAGCGACACTGATCAAAAAGTAAAAGGAAAAAGAGCAATTTTTACTTGTGTATCAAAAAACTATGTATCGAAATATCACAGTAGCGTCCTTACAAAGACACAAAAATCTGCAAATTTATATTCAAATAAATATGTTGCGCACTAAACTGAAAATTACAGTTTGGGGAACGATGAAACTATTCATAGTTAGAGATAGGAAAAATTCGCGAATTCATTTCAGGACAAGGCAGATTTCAAACGCGTATACATTGAAGTCACCTGTGAAATTAGAACAGAGTTTATTAGACACGCCCTGAAGGACTCCGCGCCAATAGCCGACTTGTAAGTGAACAAAAAGCGAATCACGTACTGTCAAATGTGGGGTAACACTGGGGCGACAGCCAATGAAAAAAAATCTGTGGTTCGACTATACAAAGGATTGTGGAGTCTATCATACAGGTCACTGAACTCGCTAAATATTCCTATCCCTATTCATAGGCCTACACAGTGTACACATTTATGCACATAGAGCACAGGAATACCATTTTTTGACGATCACTGTACCCTGCGAGGCTGAATGTCCAATGAAATTCTCTTTGTGGGTTACTATTTCATAAAACATGCAACTTCTCTGTGTGTTATGAGTTCGTATTACTGAAGCCAAACACAAAGCTAATAGCTCATTGGCTATAAAAATAAACAAGCGCTGTGTCGGCTTAAGTACAACAGGGATAAAAAAAATTCGTATTTGCAACACTAGAAACCATAATTAATAGATACCTGAAAAATTCGCGAGTTCAATGAACTGCAGGCTAGAATCTACAGTCGTATGTACACATATGCCTATGTTAACTGTACATTGGTTGTCTGATGTCACAGTATAAGGCGACGATTGGGCCAGCGTTCTCCAGGAGGTGTCAAACACCGTGTGGACCAATGGCTAAAGTAATATTAACAAATGTGTTTTGAATTGTAGCTGGTCTCTAAATGGATCCTCGAATTCTTCAGGTCTGTAATAATTAGAGACCTGCAAAATTTGCGTTATTATTTGGCGTCAGGCTAAACAGCACAGTGCTTTATATACTCGAGCAGGCGTCGTTTCTTCATTGGCTGCTGCATTGATATGAATTCACTCCCTTTCTGACTGGACTGCACGTGAATGCACTATACAATTTTTATGTGTACAATTATTGGCAATGACCAATGAGTAGTGATAGGAACTTTTCGCGAGTTCATTTAAGGAAAAGATAGTCGTCAAACACGTGTACACTGAAGTTGACTTTGCGATTGGATCGAAGTTTATGAGACACGCCCTGGACGACTCCAAGCCAATAGCACACTTGGAAGGACACAAGTAGCGAATTCCAAAATGCCAGGTGTGAAGTAACACTGGCTGCTCTCTGGGACAGCAGCCAATATACAAACATCTGAGGCTCATGTATCCACAGGACTGTGGGGTCTAGTCTACAGGTCATTGAACTCGCGAAATGTTCTTATCCCTATTAATGAGTTACCCAGGGCGTGTCAAATAAAGTATGGTCATATGTAAAACTCACAGCAGAAGTACACGCGTTTGAAGTTTAACGTGTCCTCAAATAACAACAAGAAATGTGTAGATCTCTACCCATAATTTAAAGTAGGCCAGAAAATAATAATTAATATTTGTAGATCTCAAAACTTCTTTAATTCCCCTGAGCTGAGCTCATATGTGGAAATTTTTGTTGCAGGCACTACACCGATGAAGAGGTTATGGAGGCACAGCATGCAGCTTCATTGTCTCTACCAATCCTGGGCATTCATATTCGCCTGTACTTTTTAGGAACATTGGTGGTGCCATTGAATTCATGAGAGCCAGGTAGCATGAATTAGGAACGGAATTAATATATCAGACAAACACTTTCGTGATGAAGATGAAGACAACATTAATTATTAATAAAGTTATTTTTTTTGAGAACGCTGAAAATAATAGCTGCTCGTTAAATATCAATTTTTTATTTTAGTAAATAAAATGGTGAAACCCACACATCCTAGTTCGTTTATTGAAGCGAACAATACACCTGTACTGCTGAAACTTGCACACAGATTGGTATTATTAAAGACCTGCAAAATTCGCGTTATTATTTAAGGACACGTTAAACTTCAAACACGTGTGGGCTGCCTTTGCAATACGTTTGTCATTGACCCATACTTCATGTGACATGCCCTGGGTAAACCTGTTGCAATAAATGAACACTTCACAATTGTATGGACCAATCAAGCGCAGTTCAGTCAGAAAGGGAGTGATTTCTTATTTATGCAGCATCCAAGGAGAAACGACGTCAGCTCTAGTGCATACAGTACTGTAATGTTCAGTTTGATGTCACATCATAATTAACGCGATATTTGCATGTCCCTAGGAATTGCGTGTGAGTGTGTTTCTGCCTGGTAAACGTGTAAACAGCTGAGTGTGATGTCTGGTTGGCAAGTTTTCATATGCTGCTTGTGCATCAGGAGTACCCAGTTCCATTCTGAGGAGGGGGCGATTGAAAATGCAGGGGAAATTTTTTCAGAGGGAGGGGATTTCTATATTCGCTAATGACCAAAAAATGCACTTCTGGGGGTGTCTCCCCACGAAACTTTTTAATTCAAGGGTTAAAATTTAACAGCAGCTAAGCTTCTTTCATGGCAAAATCATGTGTTTCTCTGACACAAATTTACTTTTGAGTGACAGTGTGCAAATATGCGTATAAATACATTGGGCAATTTTCAGCATTTTCTTTAACTGACACCCAATCAAAATTAAGACGTTATCTTCACAGAGTTTAATCATTCAAGGCCAGCGAGGCACGGAAGTTACTAACCAAACCGACAACATAACATTGAGACGATTATACAAAATGTTGTATTCTTGGGGGATGCAATCGCCTTAATGTAACCTTCCCCATCCCCCATCACCCCCAGGCAAAAATGTGGATAACTGGTGGGAACCTTGTACGGGGCATAAATTCAGCCCTTGATTATGACGTAGTGTGTCAGCTCACAATTGGTGAACGACTTCCTGTATGCAGTACGTTTGGCCGACTGAGATCAGACGGATCACAGATGTAAAAGTGGTGGTGGAACAGGAATAGTGTTGTTGTTGTTTGTGGACAGTGTATGACACTTTAAAAACGGCACTATATTTCTCTGCTGCACTACCTGTTTTGAAGAAGGAAACTTATGTTTAGAGATAGGAATATTTCGCGAGTTCAATGACCTGTATGATAGACTCAACAATCCTTTGTATAGTCGAACCTCAGATGTTTGTTCATTGGCTGTTTCCCCAATGTTACCCCACATTTGACAGTAAGGGATTCGCTTCTTGTTCCATTGCAAGTCGAATATTAGCGCGGAGTCGTCCAGGGCGTGTCTAATAAACTCTGATCCAACTGCAAAGGTGACTTCAGTGTAAACGCATTTTAAATCTATCTTGTCCTGAAATGAAGTCGCAAATTTTTCCTATCCTTACCTATGTCACGTAATTTTAACCATGCAGAAATTAGGTGAGGTAAGTTATTGCAGTGGCATATAATAATAATATCAATATAATAAATTTAAGTACACATTTTATAAAAGTTCATGAAAGCATGTAGACAGTTCATTGGAACGAGGGTCCAACTACAAGAAATAAGAAAACGAAACTGTTTTGTTGTTGTGTTTTAAACCGTTAATTTACGCATTAATATTTCGTTCCAGGTGTTGCAAGAAAGGAGAATTTTGGTTGCACAAGTGTATCCGAATTTCTTGCAACAACTTACACGATGTAACTTATGAAATTAATTAATTTTGGTACATGAGAACTGCAGCAACTAATAAAATATTCTAATGTGCTAGCAGTAGCCAATAGTATTAACCAAGGGGAAAAATACGCTGTCTGCATTGGAGATAACTTCTAATGTACAGCACCCACCATGATTTTACCCATTTTTAACACGTCATATGTGAACGAGTATAGACGTAATAACCAGGGATAGAAAAATATCTCGAGTTCAATGACCTGTTTGCTTGACTCAACAATCCTTTATATAGTCGAACCTCATATGTTTGATCATTGGTTGTTGCGCCAGTGTTACCTCACATTTGACAGTACGGGATACGCTTCTTGTTCCCTTGCAAGTCGCCTATTGGCGCGGAGTCATTCAGGGCGTGTCTAATAAACTCTGATACAATTGCAAAGGCGACTTCAGTGTAAATGCGTTTTAAACTGATCTTGTCCTGAAATGAATTCGCGAATTTTTCCTATCCCTAGTAATAACACGTTAAGGGGTTAACTGTATAATCACTGTATTGATGTGTCAGAACTGAGTGAATGAGTGAGTGAATCAATTTGGGCGTATCTTTCCATCGAGGTCTTGAGAGCCGATGAGGGTGAAGCGAGGTGTACACGGAGCAGCGCCGGAATGCAAGGGCAGGGTACAAGGAAGATCCCCGAGAAAACTCACTGACCAGCGCCATCGTTCAGCACGATTCCCACATACGAAAATCCGCGGACCCTCATATACTTGACAAATTCTTTCACTTATTGGTAGGGACGTGCAATACTCGCGTTATTATTTGCCGACACGTCAAATTTAAAACACGTGTACCCTTGCAATAGGTTTGTCATTGGTCTATATTTTATTTGACACGTTTTGGGTAACTCTGCGCCAATAAATGAACACTTTACTTTAGTGTGTCCCAATCACGTGCAGTTCAGTCCGAATGGGAGTGACTTCACGACTATGTAGTAGCCAGTTGAGAAACCGTTTCGTCTCCAGTGTGTACAATGCTGTGAAGTTTATCATGGTTCCAAATAATAACGAGAATATTGGAGGTCCATATTTAGGGACACCCGAATTTCGCGAAAAGATTTCACGACCAGTTGTATTTCATAACACTTTAGCTCATATCTACTTTTGCGACTGGGTGATCTAGATGTTCCCTGTCTACCCACGAATCAGAGGCGTATAGTATGGGAGTAACTTAATTCTGATTGGCCAGTCAACTAAGAAAATGTCTTCTCACAGAAACATGCCGCCAATAAGCGAAAGGAAACTGTTGGTACGGTCGTATGGTATTGAAAGCTAGCATGTGTCAATATCTTTTCGCGAAATTCGGGTGTCTCTATCCATATTTATTGGTAGGGATAGGAACATTTCGCGAGTTCATTTCAGGACAAGATATAAGTTAAACACGTGTACACTGAAGTTGACTTTGCAATTGGATAGCATTTTATTAGACACGCCCTAGACGACTTTGAGCCAATAGCAGACTTCCAGGGAGAAAAGTAGCGAGTTCCATACTGTCATGTGTGGGGTAACACTGGCTCCTCTCTGGGACAGCAGCCAATGAACAAACATCTGAAGCTCAAGTGTGTACAGGACTGTGGAGTCTAGCCTACAGGTCATTGAACTCGCGAAATTTTCCCATCCCTATTTATTGGCAATGAATTGCAATATTAGCGTTATCCTTTGGCATTGCGATAGATTTCACTTTCATGTAAATACTTGACCACGTGTCGTTAGTTGATTGGCTTCTGTCTGGGCGTGAAGCCATTCCCCTTCTTATAAGAATGCACGTGAATCGGCCCTGCAATTTGAAAGTGTACATTCATTGGCGCAAATTTTTCACAGCGTGTCAAATTATGTACGTCCAATGGAAAACTAAGTACAAACTAATAAATACTTAACCTATTCAGACCTAGTGCACACAGTTGTGTAACTTACGCACATGTAGGTAATTTTTGGTCTGTACTGCTCACTGCGAAACTCAATAACCAATGATCTTACCTTGGAGAAAGTGATTTGCAAATCGTATTACTGGTCTAAGTGGTAACTGATTCATATTACTGTAGCCGAACATATAGCCTACAGCTTATTAACTGTGAAAACGAATCAAGTGTTGTTTTGACTTAGGTACAGCTCGCAACATAATTTTTTTTTGCTTGCGACACCTGAAAAGGTAAATTAAAGCGTGTTTGAAAGCTTAAATTATAACATTGCATGTCTTAATTTAATGTTGTGGCCATCCGATTTTCGCAAAATAATTCCACTCACCATAGACTTCATTACCATACGGGCATACCAGCAGAATTTGAATTTTTTCTTATTGGCCACGTGTATTTGTGAGGAGACATTTTCTTACTCGACTGGCCAATCAGTATTACTGCATTAGTTTACTACGTTACAGCACGTTTGTGTTTTGCCGGAAGACATTCAAAACTCTAACACGTAAATCATTCAATCACGAAAGTGGATCTGAGCTCAAATGTTATGGAATACTTTCTTTATAGCAATGAAAATATTTCTTTGGGGCTTTTTCGTTTGCAATAAAAAAAACTTTACACTTATTCAAAGGGAAGATCAAAACAAATTAGGTTTGTTGGTCTATTAAATTATTTATTTGCACATTTTTGTTATATGGCAATAGTGATTTTCTTTATAGCAAAGAAAAATATTTCCTTGAGCTAGATGTGTCCACAGCAAATAAATGTTGCGGTATACAAAGAAAGAAGTTTACTTGATATTAAAACTGTACTTTCGTTCCTTATAAGTTCTATTGCACAACGAAATAATCTAAATGCTATGTTACCAAATGACAAATTCCTTAGATCATTTACAAAAAAAATATGTCTTGGGCTTGTTTTGTACACTGTAAAGAAATGTTGAGGTAGCCCATCATAATGGTTAAACATTCAAAATACAGTAACTTAATTTGTTACAAAGGATACTGCTTAACTACTGTAACCACAGTGCATGGTTATCATTGTCATTTATATGTGGATAGCGGAATATAGTTATGAGTATTTCGCGGATTAATTCGGTGCCGAGGTAGACCCAAACAATTGTTCTTTTCTCCTACTGTTCTGAGTGGACTACAGTTCTTTAGACACGCCCGTTTAACTGTGAGCCAGTAATAAGCAGGAAGCAGTAGTGCGAGTTATTCATTTGTTTGTTTAACATAGAAGCCTCACTAGATCACAGCAACCAATAGGCAAACGATAATGTCTCAAGTGTATAGAGGGCTGTCCTGCATAGGTTGCTGCCAACTCAATCCGCGAAATACTCGGGGCTCTATATATGGACCAAATACAATACGTTTTTTGCCTAACCTACTTTGCAGTGGGGGCTGCGGTGGTGTAGTGGTTAGTATACTCGCCTCCCACCTAGGTGAACCAGATCGATTACCGATGGCGTCGCTTTTAGATATTCGCGTGCATAAATCGTGCCGCACGATACCGCTAGTTGGCGGATTTCCTCCGGGATCTCCCGTTTATCTCCAATCACCCTCATCAGCCCTCAAGACCTCGATTTTGAGATTCATCCAAATATCTCTACTCCACCTCTTTTTGCAGTCTTTCATGTTTAACGCCATTTTTTTTTTTGCGGCAATAACAGTGCCATTCAACACGTAAAGTGTTTTCATTGTGAAGGGACAGGAGATTTTCGCAATTTAGACTACCTGTACAGTAGACTAGAATGTCTTACGTATTTTCTAGTTTTGGCAATTTTTTCAGTGGTTGTTGTCCCTGTATGTAACCATTTATATTTCAGGCCAGCTGGTGCGTTATTCGGGCATTGTTTCCTTGCAGGTTTTTTATTGGCTCAATGTTCATCATGCTCGTGTATGGTGAATTATGGCCCAGTTTTTAGCATATAAGAAAAATACATGTGCTTGAAGACTAGCTCGCTCTCACATGAATTCGCAAAATTTTCGAGTCAGTATTAATTTCGCGCACACATATACAGAAATATAGCACGTTCTGAAACATACACATCACTCTAAGCCCTAATCAGTGATATCAATTAGTGAAATAACATTCACTGAAAGTTGATAAGCTAATCCTGGTGGGCGAATCAAGCAAATTAAATGAGAACAAGTTACTTATAGCAGTGAAATTATTGACATTCAGTGGGAATCAGAAAGAAATCAGTGAAATTCCGCCACCATTTTAATTGGTTATATCTGACACTGATTATCAGTAGCTCAATTTTAATTTATTTCACGGATTTGCTCAATTATCACTGTTTCAAGTTTAGACCGCAAAAGTCTACTACGGCCAGGCCATAAACAGTCGTGTTCTCAGGAAATGCTCAATGTTGAACGTATGAGTACAGTTCTATGTTCGCGTTTTTATTTCGGGACACGTTAAACTTAAACTACGTGTAGGTTTTCAATAGGTTTGCCATTGGACCATACTTTATTATACACGTGTTAGGAACTTTTTGTGCCAATAAGTTAACACTTCACAACTGTGTGCCCCAATCACATGCATTTAAGTCAGGAACGGCGTGATCTCACACCTAGGCTGCAGCCAATGGATAAATGACAGTGGCTCAAATATATACAATACAGAGAAGTTTATCACGATACCAAATAATAATGCGAATTTTGCAGGTCCCTAAATATGAAGCAATTATAACTGTCAAAAATTGCTAGCAAAACAGTACTTAAATATTGTTATAGGCCATTCACGGCAAAGTTAGCACTTTTTAAGGCCCTTCCAACATGCTTTAACCACTAATAAATATATCTTATTACAGCATCAGGCATTAAACTTTGAAGGTTGTGAAATGTACACACTGTGTGTATTCGTCACAAAGCAATGTTTATATTAAAAAGCAGTAGGAAGATGGAAATAGAATGAAAGGAAAAATTCTGAAGGGCCTTAAAAAGTGCTCACTTTACCGTGAACAGCCTATAGCAATAACGATGCATTAAACTTGACCTGGAAATGCTTTGTTAGCAGTAAGTATATTTACCGCAACGCAATGTAAACAAAGTTTAGTAGGTTCCGTTTCTCTGCAAATTCACTGGCTATATTCTAACATTCTCCTGACTTACCAGAGAGAATGTAACTGCTTATTAGCCAGTAACTCCAACTCTCAAGACCTCGCTGTTAACAGCCGCCCAAATCTCTTCACTCGCTCACTCCAACAGTACCCGGTACGCACCACGCACTATCCAACCAGCGAACGAGTGTGTGCGCCAACATGCAGAGCCAATGGCTTGCTTAAGGTCTGCTACTGCTAATTACCTGCTAGGCACGTACAGTAACATGTAAATCAGCACTTTAGTTGTATACCGCGCTGCATTCACATTTAGTGAAGGAGTGAGTTGGTGTACCAAACAGGTTCTGTATAGACTACACGTTCATGCTGAAACTAAACTGAAGTCACCGAGAAAAAAACCCCAGCAAATATATATTAAAAACTTTTTATGTACTGAAATCAGTAATTGAAGCACTCAACGTAAAAAGGGCACATAAGCCTATGTGCCCTTTAGAAGCAGAGTCAAAATATAATATGCGCCGTATATTGTCGTATATTCCCCGAAATTTTGCTAGGGATATTTTGAAATCTGAGGTTGGTATGAATGTTTGAAATGATACGCGGATAAATTGTTTTTCTTTATAGTTCCTCTCTTGTTTAGGTAGTTCGTTACTAATGTGAGTGAAGAGATTTGGTTCGCTCCAAACAGCGAGGTCTTGAGAGCCGAACCCCGCGCTACATGGCCTGCGCTGCAACTGGGGCAATAGCCAAGGGACAACTATTTGAAGCTCGCGTTCACAAAGGATTGTGGAGTCTAGCTTGTTGCCAACTGAATCCGCAAAATTTCCGGGTCTCTGATCATTTTTAAATGTGTTCCTTAAAGTTAGGAATTTTAACACTTTCTAGTTTCCATTTGCAAATTAGTAACAACTAGGGACACCCGAATTTCGCGAAAAGATTTCCGCGCATGCTAGATTACAATACACTATGGTCGTACCAGCAAGTATCATTATGCTTATTGGCGGCGTGTCTTTGCGGGAAGACATTTTCTTACTTAACTGGCCAATGATAATTAGGTTACTCCGCTACTGTACGTCTGTGATTCGCGGGCAGACGCATAAAACGAGAAACACATAGATCATCCAATCGCTGAAGTGAATCTGAGCTAAAGTGCTATAAAATACATCTGGTCGTGAATCTTTTCGCGAAATTTTGGTATCCCTAGTAATAACAAGCAGATTTAAATGATATTTTTGCCATTACTTTGAGTTTTAAAGCACTTTCAGTCCCACTTTAAATTACTTTCAGGAGTTGAAAACAAAACATTTTATGATGCGTGCTGTATTTATGTAGATACAGTACTTGTTCGTTGTGACAGTCAATGAGATGTAGGCAATATGTTCGGCTGCAGTAGTGTGAACCAATAATACCCCAGACCAGCAAGATGGTTTGGGAATAATTTACCCACAGGTAAGATCATTCACCACTAACTTCGAAGTGTGCACTACAGACCAAAAATTACCTACACGTGCGTAAGGCACCCACTGGGTGTGAATGGGTTAAAAGAATTCTAAGTAGCCCCTGGCTACTGTATGAATTGTGAACTCCCTGAAAATTACGTCTTCCAGAAATGTTTTATGAATTTTGTTAAGGAAACCAGTAACTTAGTTTGAATTCTCATAGAGAAATTAGTCGAGACCTGAAAAATTCGGGAGTTCAATGACCTGCAGGCTAGACTCTACAGTGTTATGTACAGATATTCCGATATTTAATGCACACTGGTTGTGTGCTGTCACAGTGGTAGGTGACGATTGGGCCAGCCTTCTCCAGGAGGTGTGAAACACCGTGTGGACCAATAGCTAAAGTTATATAAACACACGTGTTATGAATCCCAGCTTGTCTCAAAATGAATCCGCGAATTGTTCGGGTCTCTAGACATTACTAGATAGGTTTAGTAGGTACGAGCACAATGGTTGGGGGCTGAGGATTGGATGATTCGTCCGCCGTCATGGACGACTTAAGAGATTTCCCGTTATTCCCTCAAAGTGTCCAATTATTTTAATTAAATTCGCTTAAATTAACTAGAAACTCCCATACAATTTTCCCGAACTTCCTTCAGAATATCAATTTTTCCATTAAAATTTCCAAAAATTGGTGCAAAAAGTGCTTGATCCCTGATTCCTCATTGTGGCTGAGGTATCCCGAAAATCGGCCACAGTGAGAAATCTGAAGAGCTAATAAAATAAAATAAGTTTAAAAATAAGTTTTTAGAAAAAAAGTGTAAGACCTAAGAATTAAGTGTCAAATATCACCGGACTGGTCATTTCAAGGTGCATACGATCGTGTTGCCATATCGATAATGCAACACAATTACAGTTCCAACATATTGGATTAAAGAGTATTGCCCCTAACCCCTTCCTTTAAACAAAATTCAGGGTCCCTCACCGGTGCCTTAACCTATATCTAGGGATAGGAAAATTTCGCGAGTTCAATGACCTGTATGCTAGACTCCACAATCCTTTGTATAGTCGAACCTCAGATGTTTGTTATTAGCTGTTGCCCTAGTCTTACCTAACATTTGACAGTACGAGATTCGCTTCTTGTCCCCTTGCAAGTCTGCTATTTGTGTGGAGTCGTCCAGGGCGTGTATAACAAACTATTCTCCAATTGCAAAGGCGACTTCAGTGTACACGCGTTTGAAATCTATCTGGTCCTGAAATGAATACACTAATTTTTCCTATCCCTACCTATATCCAATCTCTCGTCACCCCACCCTACCCTTACTCAACTAGCCCCCTCCCCATTAACATTTAAAAACCTATTTATGCATATTAAAACATCTAAAAATTAAAGATCTTTACATCACTGCCACAACCAAACATCATCAAACATTATATTGGTAGTATCAGTATATACGCCACTGCCCCCTACCCCCTTTTTTTTTTCAAAAGATACCCTCTCACATCCCAAGACCATTAACTATCCCCGTACGTCATCCTCTAAACACACGACCATGACACCCCCTCATCACAAAAACCATCTACCCCACCGCATTTCCTTCGCCTTTCCTCTTCATGATACCAGGTACCACTTACCAAACAGCTCTCGTGCGTCATGTAGCTGGTCGTCATCGTCAAAACAATAGTAAAACGATAAGGCATCTAAGAATTGGTGCATTCATAAATAATTACAATTATTTTATTTAAAGTCATTTTATCTTATATTTGAAATATTCCCAGATTAAAAAAAAATGCAGATGCAAAATCTGATTATAGAATTTAAATTATGTAAAATATGAACTTTCCCATGATACTTGGTAACATTTAAAAGAAAAGATCTCTCACAAAAGCATGGGGATATGAATCCACGTCTCCTACACGAGTCGGGTACTATGGCGACTGAGCTACCTACACATGTGGCAATTAAGAGCGATGATTAAATGTTATAAATTTGAAATCCATTCCGCCATACAAGTTATATATCTTTTCAATCAATGCATATATGTAGAACCCTGAAGAATTCGCGGATCCATTTTTAGACAGTCTAGAATTCAAAACACGTGCATAACGTTAGCCATTGGTCCATACGGTGTTTGGCACCTCCTGGAGTACGCTGACCCAATCGTCGCCTTCCACCGTGACAGCAGGCAACCAATGTGCAGTTGATATAGTCATATTGGTACATATGACTCTTGATTCTAGCCTGCAGGTCGTTGAAATCGCGAATTTTTCAGGTCTGTACCTATAGATAATTAACAACTACAGATTACAAGGCTTAACACGGGGCCTACATGTCATGATTATCATAAAATAAATAAGTATGTTGGCTATATGAAAGTCAATGAAAACGATGAATGGTTGGGGAGAGGGTAGAGTAGTTTATTATAATAAATAATGACACTTTCGAAACTCTGAGCATATTATAAACAATAACGTTAATGACCTCCACAATATAGCACTTCCGTATTTAAGTATAGAAAAAGGATACAAATATAACCTAGATAAATATCTGCAAATTGCTAAAAATGTTATTTGGGCCCTAATTTCTTTCCAGTGTCTGAGTTAAACAGAAATTTTCAACTTATTAAACGTAAAATGATTTGGGCGGTCTTGAGCCGATGAAGGTGAATATGGGACTGCGCAATGAAGGGGCGGGGGAAACGGGAGATCCCCGAGGAGACCCGCCGACCAACGGCATCGTCCGGCACGATTCCCACTTGCGAAAATTCGGTGACCCGGCCGGGGATTGAACCCGTTTCGACTTGGTGGGAGGCGAGCGTGCTAATCGCTCAGCCACCGTGGTCCCAATTCTGCTTAAGATCTACTTGTATGCAGGGTGTGTATTCTTCCACTTCATGTAAAATTACCATTGCTATAAGGCTGATTACTTTGTTTATGTGCCGTCGGTGAAGTAAAACTGTGAAATTATTATAAAAGTAATTTTTTTTTTTTTTCAAATTTACGTACACTTCCTTTTAAACCATTGAAAACAGAAAAAAAAAAGTATTTTCTGTTATCATAAATGTTTACCTTATAGTATTAATTCAGGGGGCCGCAGCGGTATAGTGGTCAGAATACTCGGCTCCCACTCGATTTACGCGGTTAGCCCCTGGATATTTGCCTGCGTGAATTGTGCCGGACGATCGATGCCGCTGGTCGGCGGGTTTTCTCGGGGATCTCCCGTTTCCCCGACCGTCGCATTCCACCTCGCTTCACCCTCATCGACTCTCAAGACCCCGATGTTAAGAGTAGCTCCGCTCCACTATTAGTTCATCGTTTAGATACGGAACTACTTCTCGTCCATCGTTACCAACTTTACAGACCACATGCCAGCTAGAGCGCCGGTTGAAGTATTTTCAGGTAGGATGAGTGACGTTTCTGAACGGTTGATTACAAAAGTGCCCACTTAACAGTGAATAGCCCACACTTTGGAAAAGCTGAGATTTTATAAGCATAGGCTGTTTGCCGTCATAGTCTATTCACGTTTTATTCACACTTTTTGAATCAAACATTTGATAAATCACCTTATGTATGACGTGTGGTTTTTTCTTAAGTATGTCCGCTATCACAAGCTTTATACTTCTGTTAACATGGAAGTAACTTATTTTCCTTTAAATTTAACTATTACTTATAATTAGTCGTGACACACGAATTTCGCAAAAAGATTTCCGGGCATGCTAGATTACAATACACTATGGTCGTGCCAGCAGTATTCTTATGCTTATTGGCGGCGTGTATTTGTGGGAAGACATTTTCTTGCTTGACTGGCCAATAAAAATTAGGTTACTCCGCTACTGTACGTCTGTGATTCGTGGGCAGACGCCTAAGACGAGAAATACATAGATCATCCAATCGCTGAAGTGGATATGAGCTAAAGTGGTATGAAATACAACTGATCGTGAAATATTTTCGCGAAACTCGGTGTCCCTAATAATTAGGGATCGGAAAAATTAGCGAATTCATTTCAGGAGAAGATAGATTTCCTACGCGTGTACACTGAAGTCACCTTTGCAAGAAGAACAGAATTTATTAGATACGCCGTGGACCACTGCGTGCCAATAGCCAACTTACAAGGGAACAAGAAGCGAATCCCGTACTGTCAGATGTGAGGTAACACTGGGGGGGGGGGGGGGGTAACAGCCAATAAACCAACATCTGAGGTTCGACTATACAAGGGATTGTGGAGTCTAGCATACAGGTCACTGAACTCGCGATATGTTCCTAAATCTAATTATCTTTAGATTCCCCAAGAATATCTCGGGTTTATTTCTAGACAAGTTGGAATTCACACACATGTACGTTCATGTTACGTTTGTGATTGGTCGACATGTTTTTTAAATAAGCCAACAAAAAACATGCAATACATTTTTCTCCCAACCACTGCCTTTTACTACCACAACAATCAACCATTAACAGTTGATATCTGTATGAGATTATATTATACTGTGAATTCTAGCCTACAGGTCATTGAACTCACGAATTTCTCGGGTATCTAGTAATGAATCTCGTAACTAAGTGAATTTATATAACAAATTAATTGTTTATTAGTAAGTAGGGACACCCAAATTTCGCGAAAAGATTTCACGACCAGTTGTATTCAGACCACTTTAGCTCAGATCCACTTCAGCGATAGGATGATCTAGGTGTTTCTCGCCCACGAATCACAGACGTACATTAGCGGAGTAACCTAATTCTCATTGGCCAGTCAAATAAGAAAATCTCTTCCCGCAAAGACACGCCGCCAATAAGAATAATAATACCGCTGGTACGACCTTAGTTTATTGCAATCTAGCATGTGCGGAAATCTTTTCGCAAAATTCGGGTGTCCCTATTAGTAGGGAAACCTGTTTTCCGCTAAAATATTTCAGGACAAGTTGTGTTCCAAAACACTTTAGTTCGGAACCTCTCTCGTGATTGGATCGTTTGAAATGTTACTCATCTTATCTGTCTGCCCACGAATCAGAAACGGTCAGTATCGGAGAAACTTTATTATGATTGGCTCACTCATCTAACCGACAATCGTTGCACAAAGACAAGCGGCCACTGTCCAAAGGAAGGCTGCAAATATATACAAAGGATAGTCTAGCCTCCACGTAAATCTTTTCGAGAAATACTTATTAGTGACTTAATTCCAAAATGCAAGTCCCTGCTGGGAAGAGTAACCTTTCGCTTCTTACCCCCCCCCCCTAATTATTTTAGTTTGATGTTTGTTTGTGGTTTTGTATTTGATATTATATTTTAATATCATAATATTCTATTCTAAGAGTTAGTGATTTTTCGCGAAAAAATATAAGCACATGATTGACCTCAATACTATAGGCACCTAACAGCATTTTGTATATTGCAATTGGCTGCTGTCTTCTTAAACCTTTCAGACCCACTTTAATTTACGGTTTCGGGTGTTGCAAACAAAAAATTATATGATTCGTTCTGTACTGAAATCGACACTAGACTTGTTTCGTTGTGACAGCCAATGAGCTGTAGGCTTTAAGTTCGGCATTAGTTATATGAACCAATTATGACTTAGACCAGTAAGACGGTTTGCAAACCATTTACCCACATGTAAGATGATTGGTAATTGAGCTTCGCGTGTGCAGTAGAGACGAAAAAAACCTACTCGATCGTAATGTACACTAGGTCTGAGTGGGTTAAGGAAACGTTTTCATATTTGAGCAGACCACTCAGAATTCGGCAACATTACCATGGCTCCTATGTGATTCGTGGGCAGATAGTTAACACGTGTCAAAATGCAAACCAGCCAATCAAGATAGGTAAACGAACCTACAGTGTTTTGAAGGAGAACTTGTGTTGACATTTTTTTCGCGAAATTTCACTACCTCTGTCTAGTGTGCACTGTGAAAAATAAAGTAATTTACTCATATGATACGCCACGGATGTTTTTGCATTTATTTTGTGCAATACCCAGTTATCAATTTCAAACATCCGTGAAGGATACTTATTTTGATCTATACAATCCAGTTCTCCTTTTTGGGAAATGTCTTGTTGACTCCTATTAATGTTTTGCGTATTTCCTATTTTTCCAGTAGAGACGAGTATTTGTTTTCTGGTTTAGTGATTGCCGTAGACTATAATAACATTTTGTTTGAAATTATTTTTAATGGTTTTTGGTGTAACTTTTTATATCGTGTTTAATGTATGAGTTTGTTACACGTTGATGTACGTACTACATGTACGAGAAGGCGAAAGCCTTAACTCCGCCACCAATGAAGACATAATAATAACGCGTAGAAGTTCACCAGTTCCGTGCACGTCTTTAACACATTGAAGTCTGCATACATTTACTGTCACTTAAGACAATTTAGTAGTGAATCACCTATATCCACTGCAGCAAGTACAACCGATTCTGTTAGTGCCTGTGTTAAAACTTACTATCGTTCTATTGGTCCATACCACACCGGACACTACCCTGTACACTACAGCGTACATTATTGGCCAGTCATGAACCAATGAAAAGCCGTGCTGATATTGACCCAATCAAATGTCCTTTATCGTACAAGAGGATTTGCAATCAAAACATGCCCTTTGAGTGGGTATAAAAAAAAACTAATTCTACCGTTAGGAATATCTAGGGCTAGGAAATATTTACGACTTCATTTCAGGACAAGATATATTTCAAACGCGTGTACACTGAAGTCGCCTTTGTAATTGGAGCGTAGTGTATTATACACGCCCTGGACTACTCCGCGCCAATAGCCGACTTGCAAGTGAACAAAAATCGAATCCTGTACTGTCAAATGTGGGTTAACACTGGGGCAACAGCCAATAACAAACATCTGATGTTCGACTATACAAAGGATTGTGGAGTCTAGCGTACAGGTCATTGAGCTCGCAAAATTTTCCTATCCCTAGCAATATCACTTTTATTGCGCTGTCGTTCCTGCGAGGTCATGTTAAACACTAGCCGAACATAGACTGAACATCCTAGCGAGTTTTGTTCTGAACAACAAAGACTTTTCCAAATAAGCTTTGCTCGAATTACACTCGAGCATAGTCCACAAATTTGTTAAGCTCATTGATGTCCCCGGCGATGAATTTCGGAACGCGAGGCCAGGCTCATCGTGTGCGGTGGGGACTTGCCTTGTTCCCTTGTCCCTGCAACCAGCTGAGAATGTGAAGTGTGGCGAGTCTGAGCCAACCTTCTCTCTCTCTCTCTCTTTCTCTCTCTCTCTCTCTCTCTCTCCCCCTCCACCCTTGGGGTCACCATCTCGCTCTCACTGTGTCTTTTTTGTTTCCTTTCCCCCTCTGCCCGTACCGAAGACGGTCTATCTTACACTTCTCTTTCCTTCTCCCACGAAACAGCTGTGGGAATTGTCTAGACGACGGATGCACCGCTGCTTCCTCGGAACAATAGAAGTACCTTAAGCGCGTCAGAGAGCCTTGCAGTCCTACATCTAGTTGGGTGATTGTTTCATCGTGCGCGACTTGAAAATTCCGGCCGAATGATTCTGGCCCTTCACGGCCACCAAACTTGCCGTGCCTCGGGATAGCTGTGTTTTTTTGTGCCGTTAAGGCTGTTGCCTGTTTGCGAATTTGGTATAGGAAGAGACGTGAACAATTCGCGGATTCATCTTGAGACAAGCTAGAATTTATAACACGTGTGTTTGTATAATTTTCGCCATTAGTCCACACAGTGTTTGACTCTTCCTGAAGAACGTTGGCCTAATCGTCGCCTTCCACTGTGACAGCAGACAATCAATGTTCAGTTAATATCGACGTATTTGTACATAATAATGTAGAGTCTAGCCTGCAGGTAATTGAACTTGCGAATATTTCAGGTCTCTAGGTATAGGTAGAGACCTGAGAATTCCCCGTGTTCATTTCTAGACAATTTTGAATTCACACACATGTAAGTTCATGGTACGTTTGTAATTGGCCAGCGTGTTTGCATTGAACTCGCGAATTTCTCGGTTTTTGATGCAGTTTTCAATATATAGACTTGAAACAACAAACAAGTGTGAGAAATGATACTCTCAATCTCTGTATAATAGTTGGTTTTTTGGTAATTTTTTTACTCAATTATTAAATTTTCTGATCTTTCCAGGAAACATGCTAAACATTAATGCTAAAAAAGCCTTCGATAGCAAATAAGCGCGTATTTTTCCTGCTGAAAAAAGTCCTTGGTTGTTTTATCTAACTTTAACAGGAATGAAAAAAAAAACTAATTTAATTAACGTGTATTTCCCTGTATCAAATTCTCGCTGCTTTCAAACCAGGGCCGCTGCGACTTCATAGAAAAAAAAAAATTCTATTTTTTCAAGGCCAAGCAGCAGAACGCTTAAGGCGGTCATCTGTAGTCTGTTCGAGGTTTCTTCACACTTTTGGGATCAAACCTTTGAAAAATCACCCCATTTATGACGTGTTTGATTGTTTCCTAAAAATGTCATCTATCAAAAGTGTTTTATACTTCTGTTAAAGTGAACGTACCTTATTTTCGGTTAAATTGGAACTTTTATTATATGCTGTCTATAAATGTTATTATTTCGTTTATAATTAATGTGAATAAAACAGAGAAACAATGTGTATTGGTAATTCCTTAAACTTGGTTAAGCTTTGTTTGCATGGGGCGGTGGAATATCCTGGAACTTCACCAGGGCTTCATAAAAGTTAGAAGTAACAGCGAATGGAATAAATCTGGCATTTGAAATGCATTACAGGAAGTATGAATAACGTGTTTTTTAAAGAAGTTGTTATACTTTTCCCAACAACGTTTGTCTATGAAAAGAAAAAAAAACACCAGACTATCACTGAACACTGAATGGCAATTTCAAGATTTCCCGCATTCTATAAATATTATTTTGGAGCCCTTCAAAAATGTTAAAAACAGATTTTTCAGACGGCTATATTTTTAAGCATACAGTACTTATTTAACACGAGCGAAATTACGATATGGGCCTGCCCTTGCACATTTGAAGGTCATGCTTAAAGAGTATTTATATACACATTGTGTATTCTCCCGCCATGTGTAAAATTAACAATACCATGAACCGAATCACATTATTCATGAATCCGTCCAGTGAAACTCTGAAATTTATACAAATGTAAATATTTTACAAATTTGCACATTCTTACACTTAAATGTTTGCGCAAAAGAGAGAGAGAGAGCAAGAGAGTGAGCGAGAGAGAGAGAGAGAGAGAGAGCAAAATAAATAATTTTAGTATTCATAAATGTTTACCTATAACTCGGGGCACCCGATTTTCGCGAAAAGATTTCTTGCCAAATCGTATTTGGAAACACTTTGACTCAGATTCCAATTGCGCGATTGGATAGTTCCAACTACTACGCGTCTTATGTGCCTGCCCACAATAGAGGTTCAGTACCACAGTAACTTAATTCTCATTTGCCCGGTCAAGTACCACACTGTCTTCAACTTAGACATGCAGCTAATAACGAAAGGAAAACGTTGTGTGTGCAAATAGGATATTAAAATCTATCTTCCTTGGAATTCTCTTCGTGAAAATAACGTGGCCCTACCTACAAAATCTAATTCAAATTTTAAAATATGCTTATTTCCCCCCGTCCTCAGCAAATTGACGGGTCGTATGCCATTTATTGTGCCAGTTAAAATATTTAGAGGTATAGGCAGTTCACGGTAAAGTGAGCACCTTTGAGGCTCCACTTAATTTTTCCTTTCAGACATTTGTTATCCTTTAACCAGCTATTTAAATAATTATTACCATGTAAAACCAAACATATTTATTGACTACACTGTAAAAAACATTTCTGGTAAACTTTCTAAACTGTAATGGAAGTTTTTAACCCATAAACAGTATGGTAATAATACACACATCAAGCTGCAGATATAGGAATGTTTAGCAGCGCTACTATACAAAATTGGGAACATCTCCATGCAGTTGACTGTTACTTGAGCAAATGTAGAAACGCTACAATGAATGTATAGGGGAAAACATTACCATTCCTGCTTGCTCACTCAGCATGTACACTGGTATGTAAATTTCCAAATAATTTCTTAGAGAGTAGTATTCCAAATGAGAGGGCTTTCAAAATTGCCCACTTTACCATTAATATCCTATAGGGTACAGTGGCAGTTTCCAAACATTGATTTGGTATGTAGGTAAGGTGACTGGGCTTAACGTCTTGTCGACAGCGAGGTCATTAGAGACGGCTTTACCTACCATACTATTTGGCCAATTTCAACCTAATTTTGTACGCTGAGCGTATACATGACAAGCATCAAATAACTCAAAAAAAAACCTTTCTAAGCCATTTTGTAAGATAGCGCTACATGAATTAATAAAGTTTTGTGTAATTTCTCGGGCAACAATTGACATAATCCTACCAAATTTGGGGATCAAGTAGTACTACGGCAGTTGATATGTACTACAAATATGTTTCAAGTATGTCAGACACTAACTTTAAAAATGACGTCCATATAGATATTTCAGCACAGTATGATTTATCATCTAAACCATTCAATAAATTCCAAATTAAGTATATATAATAAAAGACAAATGTGTCTACACGGAGACTCTTTTGTCCTCCATTTTGTAAGATAGTGCCACACGAATGAATAAAGTTTTTTGTCATATCTCGGGAAACAATTGGTCCATTCCTACCAAATATGTCAAACAAGTATTACTGTGGTAGGTAATATTAATTGATATGTTTTAAGTATGTCAGGCATTGATTTTCGAAATTGAGACTTAAGTTAAATATATTTTAGTTTTGTATGTTATATCGTGGAAACCATGTAATAATTCATTCCAATGAAACTTTGTATTATGAATGTATATGTATATTACCACAATCAAATGTGTACATACAAAATCGCTTTTACCCACCATTTTTTTTAAATAGTATCACTTGACTAATTAGAATTATGTGATCCCCGAAACAACAACCGATTTATACCAAATTTTGGAAACACTATGGCAGGCTAGGTGAACTGATAAATTTTGAGAGCGTCAATCACACATATTTTACAAAATGGTGGCCATGTAAACATTTAAGCTCCGAATTTTTTATCTACGGAACGGCAAAATCAATTTGAAAATAATTTTGTATGCTGGCAGTATCAGTTATATTCTTCAAAATTGTTTATGCAGAGCCTCTTTTCTCAGCAATTTTGTAACATAGTCCATCATTAAATAATATAGTTTTTATGCCTCATCTTGGGAAACAATAAACCGATTTCTTTCAAATTTGGCGAGGAAATTGTACTGTGGTAGGCTATATTATTTTATATGTTCTAAATATGCAAGTCACATATTTTCTGAATGGCGCGTGTACAAACATTTAACTTAGTGTGCTATATTTACCCAATTATGTGACAGATTTAATTTTAACTTTGTATATGGCATCAATGATAATAATCGAATGTGTTAATATCTCAACTATGCTATATCTCGAGGACTAATCAACCGATATACATAGATATCCTCCTTTGCCAGATTTTTTGCAAAGTAGTGTCAGGTAAGTAAACTGAACATTTTGTCATATTAGAAGAATAATTCGACTTATTTCCACACAATTTTGCACACCTACAGAAGGTCATGTAAGGTTACATGATTTAAATGGTTTCTGATAGTTATTTTAAAAATGGTGGCGATATAAATATTTTCATAAGTTCGGAGTATCTATTTAATTTAACAATTTCATTCAAACTTTTTATGCTGACCCTATCTATTACAACCCTCGTGTATAGAGCTTCTTTTAAAGTATTTTTTGTAAGATAGCCTCATTTAAGAAAATAAGGTTTTTATGCCGTATCTCGGCGACCAATCAAACGATTTACATCAATTTTTTTTACACAAGAAGCATTATGGCAGGTCATGTAATATTATGTGTTGTAGTGGCTCAGACACTTATTTTCAGAATGATAACCGATTATATATTTCAGGTTAGTGAACCCTATAATTCAAACATTACACTTATTAGATCCGGAATTGATGCACCGAATCCTACCTCCGTGACGCAGTTGTTTGCAAGCTAGCTTTATTTCAAGAGTTTTTCTTAATTTTAATTCTGTGTAAGTCACTTGTATATTTTAGTTGTCTTTGTACTGCTTCCCATGTTTCTGGTTTCATCTCTAATGATATTTCTCTCAATGAGACTTCAACGCCTACCTACCATCTAAGATTTTAAGAACTTAACTAAAATGTATTTGCACCCATTTAGGGGAAAGTAGGCTCATTAGTTGTCAGTAACTTAATTTTTTATTTCGTGACGAATATTGGAGCTGGGTTTGTCCATGAAATTATTAAACACAATGTAAATATGCAATGTTATTATCAAACAATAGTAGATAAAAGCATCCATCAACGAAGACTGTTTTAGAATGAAGTAACTGTTCACGAAATACAAAACTGTAGGCAACTTTAATAAGTTATTCCTTAAGTATGGGCACCTTATTTTAGCGAAAATATTTCCACGTATGTCGAACTTCATTATCCTAATAGCTAGAGACGTGAAGAATTCGCGGATTCAGTTTGAGACTATCTAGAATTCAAAACACGTTTGTGTATTTATCTTTAGCCATTGGTCCACACGGTGTTCGACACCTCCTGGAGAAGGTTGGCCAAATCCTCGCCTTCCACTTTGACAGCAGACAACCAATGTGCAGTTAATATCGTTATTTTTGTACATAAGACTGTAGAGTCTAGCCTGCGTGTCATTGACCTCGCAAATTTTTCAGGACTCTACTAATAGCACATCAGTTTTGCAATGGTGGTTGGAGATACTATTTGGAATATTGGTATGTGCCAGTAACAAGAAAATAACAATGTTTTACTCTTAACATTTTACACTTGATTGTTCACAATTTAAACTATATATACTACTACAAAATGTATTTCGTGCTTATGCTAGGAATGCGATTATCAAAAATAAGTTAAACCAAAACGAAACTTATAAATAATAATAACTTTATGGTAGTTTTTAAGTTATAAATCCATGTGCTTAAAGCAAAGCAAACGCATTTAACTACAATAGACTCTCCTGACTTTTATTCTCGCAAATTCCTTGAGAAATGAAGCTGTGTCTATTTCATTCAGAAGTTCATATTCAATTGACATTGTTGTAAATCCACACAATCGCTCTTGGGAAATTGTCGATTTTAAAACGTTTATTTTAATTTCAACTTAGAAAAGCGTCTTTCTCCACTGGCCATTGAAACAAGGAGAGTCGAAAGAATTGTTACACGCTCGCTGTTTCGCATCCCTTGCGAGAGCGGAGATGTGTGAAGGTCACGTATGTAACGCAAGAGCGGGCGGCGAACATGAAGGTCAGTTTGCAGAGTCTTGCCGCCCCGCGTGATCCCTCGACAAATATTTTGCGGCTTGCGCTCCTGACCTTCAGCTTAATTAATTTACGAGTTTATCTGAAGAATTTTATAGTAGTTTTCTGCCCTGGCTTCTCTCAGTGTCACTCGGGGTGCGGTAAACCTTCGAGATGAAGGCAAGCTACTATAAAAACGCTTCGGGTCTCCGAGCCGGCAGTGGATTGGAATGGAGAGTTTGTGATCTTCGGGAGTCTTGGCGATCGTGCGACGTTTAGCGAGAGATGACGAGCTGGCGGAGCAACGAGTAGCTCCTGAAGTGACTAGCGGGAACATTTAAAAAACGGTTTTGTGGTGATAAACAACATTTAATTGGTGGGCACAAAATTTTTTTTTCAATATAGACATCACAAAATATTTAGTACAGTCAAAAAAGTTTTTTGTCATTCCAGTGTTTAGTGGCAACAACAAAATGACGCTTGTGGTCACCAACAATTAAAAACTAAAATATGCATCACCAGAAGCGGTACTCGAGCCCTGGACATCTCACATGTGAGTTCAGTGTTTTACGGTTGCACCACCTTGCTTGACGTTAACGTATATTCTGGAGCCTGTAGATAACGTAAGTCTAATATGTAGCGCACATGACAAGGCCTGCACACTTCACAAAATTGAAAATTAATTTTATAGAATAATTTAGTGTAACAATTAGTTATGTAGAAGAAAGTAATGATATACACTATGTTCTTAAGAATATCCCTCATGAATTAGTTCGTAACCTGATGCAAAGGAACGAATACGGAAAAATATGGCGTCGTGCCTAGACAGAAGGTGGCCACTTCAAATATGCCAGCCAGAGTGCACGTGCGGAATATAATGAATGTAGTTTTGCAGTCACAGCAAAATTTTATTACTGTGGATGACATTGATGCTGTTGCTACCAACTAAATTTTCTGGTGGCAGCCAATAAATTTACTGTCAATAAATAAATATGTTAGTGAGCATTAAATAGCATTATTACTTTTCAATCAACGTGCTAATTGGGCACTACAGTATATTTTTCCCAGTAACAAAATTTCGCCTTGGAAAGCATCAACGCAACAATTTGTATAGGTACTAACAAATATTTTCTTCCAGTGAGAGAAAACTCTGCGACTGCGAACATGAGAGCAGTAAAGAGTGTGTCTGGTAGGATGGACTTTTGGACTGGATGCGTGAGTGAAAGGCATTATAAATAATGGTGACAGACAGACTGAACGTGTGTTAATGATGAGTATGAGTTAATTGACTATAACCAAACAGAGACATTTAGAAGGACGTTAATTAGAGTTGAAAAAGACATTAAATAGTGTGCTCACTGAGAAAAAGAAGAGTAATCGCGGATAAAGATATTTTAATGCTGTAAATAATATCTCATGTGAATAAATTAAAAATGAAATTTAGCTATGTTATTTTTCTTAAGAACTCCATCCCTCACGAACGCAGATACGCCTCTCAGGCGTCTTGTAAAAGTATTCTCAAACTAACAGGAACGTTCGAAAATGTTTCCACATAGCAGTTCTTGGTTATGAAAGATAGTGCCTTAGCCTGAGAGCTCCTGTGGGATAATATGGGCGCGTATATCTGAAGCTCGTCAAAGAGATAATTCCCATTTAAATCACACTCTTCTAGGTCACTTAGTACAATCTGAAGACCTGTACATGCTTTCTTCAAGTGGTCTTTATATCACGCCTAGAGATGACCAATGTTGCATAGGAATTTAAAGCTTTTGCTATGGTTTTCCATAATATCGAAACTTTCTTTCAGAGAAATGACTTGCGTCAAGCACAGCATTAAAGAAATCCACTTGGAAAGATGTTTTCCCCACTTCAATTGGTTCATCTTCACCTTCATAGGAAAATCGTCTTTTGATGTTTCTTGGGCGGACTTGGATTTCCTTTCCAAACTCGGGAGCAACGCTAATTTTGTCAGCAAGCTTCTTACCATATGTAACAATGCTGTCGACCCCTCCATCACACCTCATTTCCTCTAGAAAAATTTGAACACTTTTAATGAGGCCCATAGCACTTTGTAAGATTGATGTAACTTTTTGCAGTACTTCACTAACAACGTTTACTTTTAAAAATATTTCGTACCAATTGAGGAGACGACAGAGGAATGCGGAATTCTGAAGTTTTCTTGCAATTAATAAAGCAATGTTCCTACAGAAAGCGTCCAGTCTTTGGCCTTGAGAGGCTTCGTATAAAGCATCGTACACTTCTTCATTATTGTATATGAGTGGCTATAAAGCATGTATTCGACTCTCCCAGCGAGAGTTGCTGAGGGATTCCACAGATACATCAGATGGATGCTGAGTCAAAATATTTCAACAATTAGTTTATGAAGAAAAGAAATGTTATATTTCATGAACTGTGCTGAAAAAAATTACTGCAATTGGACATGATAAAGTAGCATTATTGGAAACAAGGTTCGGGGAGTTATTTCCACATGTCACAAAAATACCAGAGGTTTTAGTGCAAGTATTATTTTCTGAACTCCTGTATTCTTCCACTTTCATATTGGACCCATTATCTTGTTCTTGGCCATGCATGTTCTTTAAAAGGAAATTTTATTTTGACAGCTCATTCAAAAAGATTGTCTTTAAGGCCTTCCCCCTGACGAGTTCGACATTGGTACAAAAACTAAGGAATGTTCTGGAATAGTCATTTCCTCATTTTCTGCAACTCGTACAAACCTCACAACCATTGTAATTTGCACTGTGTGGCTCACATCAGGGGTGCAGTCAAGTTCAATTGAATAATATGTCGCCTTTTTGACCTCTTTTAAAATCTGATCTCTAATCCGAATTGTGTTAATGTTAATAAACTCATTTTAAACCCGTTTGCTTCAATAGTGTACATGTGTTTCTTAAGAAAGTATTGTTTTTGCAAATGCTCAGCCAGTACTACGTCAAATTTGGCAATGTATTCAACCAGTTTCAAAAATAACCATTATTACTTTTCTGTTGTCCCTCGAAGTGCCAACCCTTGGGTGGAAAGTAATTGTACAACTGAAAGTAAGCATTTAAAAACTTGATTCCAATGCTATTTTTCAGCTTGGATACATATTTTGCTATCCTCATCAATGGTTTTACTCATATGCAAACGTATAGATAGTTCACGCCACGATTGGAAATTTATACATGAGTTGAGGATATTTCATAAGTAGACAAAATTTTAGACAAGTGCTGCGGATCCGAGTAACCCTGGTCTCCAGCAAAAATGAATTTTCATTACCAAAATGTTGGTAGGCAAAACGAAAGATAATATAATTTTTTTACAAGTGAGTTAATAAGCCAAATCTTTCGAACTTGTTCTACATTACACACTTTTCTTATGTACTGATGCGGTGAAAATCTACTACATTTCGCATTTGCAAAAAATTGGAAGTTGTTGACTTGAACATGGGCATATTCGACAAGAAGTTATCTGAGATCATCTGTAATTTAACAGGCCACTATCCACAATCATTAGATAGTGTCGTTGGTTAGTTTCTGATCAATTCCCGCAGCAAAAATCAAGGCATAGCTTAACCTCTTCCGGCGGCGAGTAAAATAATGTATTAAACGGTAAAAAGAAAGAAAATGAAACTACATATAAATACGGAAATATTACATGCAAATACTGAAATGGATAAACATCTACTTTTCGCATGTATGAAAAGTTTATTCATTTCAAATGCAGCGTTAGCTTTAACACATCCGTATTTTCTTAACTGATCAATAAAATTTTGCAAGCGCAGTATGCTTTCGTTTATTGGCTGTTCACGGTAAAGCGAGCACTTTTGAGGCCCTAGTTACCCTTTTCTCTCAGGTTTCAGCCATTTTTTATCCTTTAACCACCTTTTTAGATAAATATTGCTATGTAAGTAATAAACACAGTGTGTATATTCCATCACTAGGACGTTAACGTCTAAGGCTTCAATAGAACATATTTATTGACTATTATTCAAATTGAGAGGGCTTTCAAAAGTGTTCACTTTACCGTGAATCGCATATATCAGTACTCTGTTGAACATTTTACGGTTAATCCGCGCAGCCTATTTAAAGTACTTCAACTTGCACTGCGATAAGACAACGCCGTAATTGCTCGTTGATATTATGCACGTCGGTACAAATGTACGTTTATCACAGTCACATGTAAGCAGTTTTCTATCACTTCAAACTGCTAATCATGGACAGACGAGTGTCATTCTTTCCGCCCCTGACGCGCCTGTCTGGTTGCACACATCTCAGTATCAAACATCCCCGGTCAACAACCAATGTTTAAATTATAACAGGACATTTGTTTGTATGTTCAATTTGTTTTTGTTAGGAACATGTCTGTGCACGTAATTATTAACCAGGCTTCTAGTTAGAGACGATCAAATCGAAAACTCCCCAGCCTATTGTGAGGAACAAGAAAGTAGGCGATTATAAGTGAGTGCTTAACATTTTTGTAAGATTCGTCATTGTGGGTCAAGTAGCCTACTTTGGAACGGACGTTTACAAGTATCTAAAGTGAATTCTTTATGGGTTTGTAAGTTGAAGGTTTTTTCTTTGCCGCGAATACTGTAAGGTATGGTTACGTGCCGGATTACTGCCTTTAAAGCCCTGTAACTGTATTTACAATAATGGGCTCCAATACATTATGCCATGCCATGTGCCATCATAAGGTCCGACAGCATGTAAGTATACTATTTTCATTCTTACTACAATTATTGCATAAAGTGATAAACGACCCCGTATGGGGTATTCATCTGTGAATTGAGCCACGTACTTGCGGGTCGCAGTGGCGTTCCGCGAGAAACGGTCGAGCACATTCATCTTAGACAGCGATGTATTCTTCTCACGATGTCAGTGAGCGAAGGCGGCAGAGTAGGTGTCATTTCCCTCCCTCCGTGCCATTTCTTTTTTAATAAATATTCTCTGAATTATGTAGCTATGAAGTGTCTTAAAAATACCTTTTAGTAGTATTATTTTTTCGATTTACTTGGGGATGCGCTGGCTGAGTGGTAAGCCAGCTAGCCTCCCATCAATGTGAACCAGGTTCAATCCCCAGCCGGGTCCCTGTCGGATTTTCGCACGTGGGAATCGGCCAGGACGATGCCGCTGGCCGGTGGGTTTTCTCGGGGATCTCCCATTTACCACGCCCATTCATTCCAACGCTGTTCCACACCCACCTCAATCCCGTTCATCGGCTCTCAAGGTTTCGATGTTGAGAGCCGCCCAAATCTCTTCACTCAATCATTCACTCTATTTGCTTAGAATTACACTTTTTGGTATCCTATCACAGATTAATTTTATTCAATTCTTTTCATCTCATTCTTTGCATATCCGCTTTATTTACGTAAAAAGGTGTTATCGAGCTTATGGAGCCCACTTTGCTTGACGCCATACGTGGATTCTTACTCCATATATCTAGGACCGGCCGTGGAAACTCAACTACCCTTTAAATCTTTCCACGAAAATCGCATGTCGCTACTTATAATTTTTTTTTTTCAGCCGTCCCTCTCTGGCAATTAAAACCGTCGAAACTACACACACTCTCACATTTTTTCACAATACATAACATTTTAATAACCTTTATTATTTTGTATATTCGTAGTGAATTTTAATGATTTTTAAGCAATTTTTGCCATTTCAATTTTCTGTGATTTAAGAAGTACAGTCTATTGTGGTTTCGTCACACATTTTGAATCAAACCTTTGAAAAATTCATCCAATGTATGATAGGTTTTATTGTATACTAAATATGTCGTGCATCACAAGCTGTTCAAATTTTTTTTAAATTAAAGATATCTTATTTTTGTTAAATTGAGGTGTTACCCGTATTTTATCTTAACACTGTAATATTTGACATATAATTAATAGAGACCTGTAAAATTTGCGTTATTATTTGAGGACATTTTAAACTTAAATAACTTTTCCTTTGTAATACGCATATCATTGGACCACGCTTTGTTTAACAGGCCCTGGGTAACTCTGCGCCAATAAATGAACACGCCACATTCGTGTGCCCCAGTGATGTGCAGTTCACTCAGAAAGGGCGTGACTTAACATTTACGCAGCAATCAATGGAGAAATGACGCCGGCTCGAGTATATACATATTACTACGAATTTTAGCTTGATGTCAGGAAATAAACTGAATTTTACATGTCCCTAATTAATTAATAATAATAAAAGTGGAGAGGAAATAGGTGTGTTGAAAGCCTAGTAAAAAATAGTTCTCATGTAAAATGATAATGAACTGAGAGCGCATGAATGTGGTGCGTTGTCACTTTCGTATAAGATTCTATACTTAGTTAAGCTTTGATTGGATGAGGCGGAGGAATATCCTGGAAGTATAACTTTAGCAGGGCTTCATAAATGTGGGATGGAACCATGGATGTACTATAGTAACAGTTCCGAATACGTGATATTTCCGAGGATGTGTTGGCGGCTCGTTTCTAAAACCGGTCAAATCACTCATAATTATCTGCTCTGAAAAATATGACTTAAATAACTTGTTGTTTCTTTCACCAGTATGGTTTAAGCCTCTGTTACACTTCGCGAAATTTCAATAAAACTGACTATAATTTTCTTGGTTCGGTGCATTATACGCTCTAAAACTGAACAATTAATAATTAATAGAAATGAAATATTTTTATTGTATGCAGGCGAAAACTACTTGTGAATTACCGAATTTCAAATCATTATTACACGACATATTAAAGTCGCTGATTTTACGTTCCCCCCCCCCCCCCCCCAGTGAATACCCATGGGCGAGACTAAGATTACTTCTATTAAAGGTTGGGAATATAAATGTTAAAACTTTGGTATAAGGAAAATTTTCGTCACTGGGTAAGCGCTAGTCTCCTGTATGTATCAGATTGTCTTCATTTTCTACGTTAACTCGTTCAGTCACCAATTGTGCAGGACACGTTGCAAATCAATGAAATTTATGACCGGAACTGTATACAGAAGGCACCAGTGTCCAATAATAACATTGGCTAATCTCATTTGTGGACCTTTTTACACCTATTTGACATGAATGGTTAATGCCAATATCATCGAACAAGCAGCGCGTTGTTCATTGGCTGAAAAACAAATGCTGTACATAACTACAGTTCATACCAAAAAATTACATGATTGCAACTCTTAAACTCGGAAATTAATGTGTGACCAAAAGGGTTAAAACACAGGATAATTGCAATAATTATAAATCAAATAACTAAGTAAAAATTTTCTGTGTTATTATTGAGCCTACATACCTAAAACATTTAATTAAATATTACCTTATTGAACACTACGCACCTAGTGACGGGAAATTTTCCCTATTCCAAACTCACCCACAAGTAATCTGATTTTTTTCCTAATCTGAGTAGAGCAGGACACAGGCTCCCTGTATATTTACTAAATATTCAATTGTTGAATTAAAAAATTAGTTAAGTAACAGTAAACAGTATTTCACTGATGGAAATCACTGTGTGGTCTTTAATGTACTACAACAAATTTCGGCAAGGCAGTAAAACATTCAAAGTGATTTTATCTGAAGGTGATTTCAGCCGTACCCGTTTCGAAGAAGGAATCACAATGATTTCCTGTTCCGTAACAAATAAAATGCTTTAAGTACGAGAAAGTAACGAAGGCTATAACTCTTAGTGGTTTTAATACCATTGATAAAAGTGTGTGATATTCCATTTTACGAGGCGTTATAAAATTTTGTAATGCGTTAAAATTTTACAGTTTGAACAGTTAAATTCAATATATTTTGCTATCTCGAGTTTTTTCTTAATAGCTCGTGTTTCTACCTATCACAGGTGGTTATGCGATTTCCCACTTTGAATTGGTATAAAATGTTTGTCGCGTAAGAAAGCGTTTTCAATCCTGGCCATCCGTTGCCACATAACATTTCCTGAAAACATGCCAATGTAAAAATTTAACAACAAAGTTAGGCAGGGCATAAAACATGAGAAGATATCGGGCTTTATAAAACTATTTGTTACTTAGTTGTTTGAAACCCAACGTAGGCTTATTGATTTCTATCACGAAACATTTACGGTAGCAAAAAATGCTCACGTTATCTGTAGGGATGTGCAAAATACACGTCATTATTCAAATTACAGGTTTTTCATTTCAAGCGAATTTGAGATTTCTATTCCTTTGCCAATGGGTCACGTTTCATTACGCACGCTAGAGGCACGTGAAAGTGAGTGAAGAGTGAGTGAGTGAGTGAAGAGATTTGAGCTGCTCTTACCAGCGAGGTCTTGAGAGCCGATGAGGGTGAAATGAGGTGAGCATGGAGCAGCGCCGGAGATCACCGAGGAAACCCGTCGACCAGCGGCATCGCCCAACAAGATCCCCTCTTGCGAAAACCTGGTAGCCACCACGCCGGGAATTGAACCCGGTTTGCCTAGATGGAAGGCTCCAAACACGAGAAAATTTTAAAGAAGAACACAGGATCTGAAATGAATGCAAGAAGAATTGAAGGAAATATGGAGAAAAATAGAAGAACAAAAAAGACTGAAGAGAAGAAAACGAAGAGAAAGAAGAAGAGGAAAGAAAATGGGGTGGAGAACAAAGAAGGAAAGTACTAGAACAACAGAAAAGAGAAAAAGAGGAGGAGAAGCAGCAAGAAAGAGAAGAAGAAAGACAAGATCTGAAACAGATGAAAGAAGAACGGAAGCAACTGCGGAGAAGAAAATCTAAATGAGGGAATGATGTGATTTGTGATAGAATGTTGGTTGATGTATGTCATGTTACTGTGTAAAAAAGAAAAAGGGGGCGCCCGTAGGAGCGGAGCTCCATTCCCTCGTCCGCCGGGAAACGAAGGCCTGGGTGTATAGAAGGGGTACTTCGATGTCCTGGACGATTCTTAGATCGAACAAAATAGAATAATACATATAGGGAGGGGGGCTGGAGGCCTTCGGGTTCGTGGGAGGGGCCATTTGACCGTTGGGTGCCATGACAGACCAGCCGAAAGGCTAGTTAGCTGTGTGCGGGCCCAACGGTGTCTGGTCGCGCGGGTGGATTCGTGGGAATCCCGGTCGCTGGTCTGTTCCGGCGGGTGCGGTGAAACGGGGGGCGGCTGAAAGGATACCCGTCGGGGAGCTGTCTCGGTCTGGGCAGAATAGCTCACCACCTTCCTAGGAAGTGTGAATTATGCTTTCGAATAGAAATAGAATTTGTAGCTTAAATTACGGGCGCCCAGACGAACAACCGCCCTCCGACAAAAAAAATAAATAAAAATAAAAATTGTAAATTTATATAACTAATATACTGTTTGTTAAATTGCAGTAGTCATGATATAATTGAAACACCCTGGATGGCTGTACTGCTAAGTAGGGTTAGTAAAATAAATTTTAAAAAAGTCTAACCACTACACCACCTCGACCCCGAAAGAATAGAGAAATAAAATATTTTGGCACTCCCTTTAATGTGCGAACCTGGTTCAATCCCCGGCCGGGTTACTCCCAGATTTTTGCATGTGGGGATCGTGCCGGACGATGCCGCTGGTTGGCGGGTTTCTTCGAATAGCTCCCGTTCCCCAGGCGCTTTCATTCATGCGCTGCTACGTACTCACCTCAATTACCCTCAACAGCTCTCAAGAACTCGCTGTTTAGAGTCGCCTAAATGTCTCGCTCATTCGTTCAACGTAAGTTTTGGCTGAGCGAGGCATTTTGACGGGAGTCGAGTCTGACATGACACTCCGTGCTGGGAAAGATTCTCTACTAACTAAGCTGCCCGATTGCAATGAAGTATCCGGACGCTGAATGGCGAACGGTGTTCGGAGATCTTACTTGTCCGTGACGTCATTTTGCTGGCGTGTGAATTGGAGTTCACGGTTCCAGAGGCTTTTTCTTTCTGTGGTTTAGAGGCATCTGGAGATCGCGGAAATGGTTCCAATCAGTAGAGACCTGGAGAACTCACGGATTCATTTTGAGACAAGCTAGAATTCAAAACACGTGTGTTTATATTACTTTAGCAATTGGTCCACACGGTGTTTGACACCTCTTGTAGAACGCTGGCCCAATTGTCGCCAATGTTCCGTTAATATAGGCATAGTTGTACATACGACTGTAGAGCTAGCCTCCAGGTCATTGAACTCGCGAATTGTTCAATTCTCTACCAATCAGGCAAGAGTTCAACATTCTACTTGCGGCTGTATCGCGAAGTATTTGTACTACCTTTACAGACCCTATCATTAAGGCCATCTGTTTCTCGCGAAAAGATTTGAGCGGAAGGTGGACTTAAATATCCTATGTGCATCACTTGCAATCTTTAGGGGCGCCGGTTTTTCACGAAAAGATCTCATGACAAGTGATTTTCCAAAACACTTCAGTTCAGAACCACCTTCGTGATTGGATAATTTGCATTGTTGCGCTTCTTATTTGTCTGCCCGTGAATCACGGACGGTCGGTATCGGAGAAACGTAATTCTGACTGGCTCACTCATTTAGCAGTCAGTATTCACAGATCAGACAGGCGACCAACAGCCAAAGGAAGACTGCAAGTGTGGACATAGGATATTGAACACTAGCCTTCGCGTAAATCTACTCTTGAAATTCAGGTGGCCCTACCTATCATTTCTTGTTATAAAACAACACCAAGCTATACCCTCTAATAGCACTTATTTATTCGAGTAGGTGTCTTTTTTTTTTCATTGGCTGCTGCAGTAGCCAGAGCTCATTATCCTGGTTCTCTCTTGTCTCGCCATTGCTGATTGGCTGAGAAATGTGTGATGGAAAGGCGACAGCTACTCAGAGGACATGAGACAACATAAGTAAGGCTGATGTAAAATAGAACAAAATTTTTCTGCGGAAAGAATTCTTACCGCAACCAATATGGACGTGCGTTAAATGATAATGAATATTTTGAAGAATAATATATAATAAGTTGAGTATGCATGTATGTTAATATTATTTGAAGTGCAGTGAGATGGTTTATAATGATTAGAAAAAGAAAGTTTTAAAGAAGTGATAAGTAATAAGATATATATGTATATTGAGTTTAATTTGCTGCAAGATGTTCGAATGAGAATAATTATGAAGTTTTGTGAAGAGATTAATTTGTCTGAGAAGAATACGGATTTATTTATGTAATTGGAGTGATAAGTGAATAATTGTGACGAGAAGAAAATGTGAAGACAAAAATTGGAAACAACGATGTCGGCTTTCTATGGTACTTAAGTGATTCGTATCTGATTCAACTGAAATGTAACAACGTCTGTGATACGCAAACAGACATGTAGAACGTGTAACACGTAAATCATTAATTTTCTAAAGTAAACCTCAGCTTAGATCTTATAAAACACAAGCCATAAAAATTTTTCGTTACAATCAGATATCTCGACGTATTTTTTCCTTTTCTTTTTCATTTACCTAACCGGGAGGGAAGTATCATGACCATAATTCATTCCATGGGCTTGAACAAACCCAGCCCCTTAACCCGTTCGGTCCCGCATTAATTTCCGAGTTGAAGTGTCGCTATCATGTAATTTTTTAGAATGAACTGTACTTGTCTTCAGCATTTTTTCTTTCAGCCAGTGAACATAGTGCTGGTTGTTAGATGGTATTGGCACTAACCATTCGTGTCAAAGAGGTGTAGTAAAGTCCACAAATAATACTAGCCACAAGCAAGACTGGGCACTGGTGTCCTGCTGTGTACAGGTCCGCTCATAACTTTCATTCTTTTGCAACGTGTACACAATTGGTGACTGTACGGGTTAACGCTGCAATAAAAACTTCTCATCGTTAAATATCATAGGCGCATAGAAGATTTTTGGAACATCTTATTGTTACAGAATTTAGCAATGTTTATTTTTTCTACGACACATAAAGCTAAACCAGCGTAGAAATTGAAGGAATGTTTCATTTCATATCATCTCCATAACCACAGCTACACTCTAAAATCTATACAATTAAAACTGCTCCAAATCAGCAAATTTGACTGCGTATCTGTGTAAACTGCTCCTCCTGACTCAGTTAAATTCTACTGATCGATTTAGTCTCTGGCGTTCACTGATTCAAGAGTGATTTCTGCTGACTGCCAGCTAATTTCCCTGGCTATTGAAGATTAAGTCACGTAATTACAATGATTGAAATCACTTATTGAAATTTCGAGTATAAGAGATTTTTTATTTTTATTTTTTTTGCGAGAAGATGGCTCAGAAAATAACATTTTGCAACGAGGGTCTAATGCAAGGCAAGAGGTCGTGAGAAAGGACAAGAGATTGTTACCCATTCACAGCGTCGAAGCTAACCGTCTCGTCTTCCTGTACGGGAGTTAATTATCCCGCTCGGACACAGCGCGATCGTAAATTCTTGGTCGGCGATGTTCGCTGTCAATAAAACATTAATAATGGCCGATAATCTCCAGGATTTAATAACTCGGCTTCTCTTTCCTATTGTAAAAGTTTCAGCGGAGCACCTTAACATGCGTAAAACAGAAGCGAGATTTATGATGTCATTACGTGCAGCGAATCTAAGTCAAGTAGCTAGGTGCGGTAATCTAAATGGGGAAAAATACGAGTGATTAACAGAATTTTTAACAGAATGAAGAAAAAAACACGTGCTGACATTATTAAGCGTGCCGTAAGAATACCTATAAAGAAAGAAAAAAAGTTACTGATAGTTCACCGACAATTCTACAGAAAATTTGGAACACATTTTTGTAGCACCACAAGTGATAATTTTGTACGTTTACTATTAAACAGTTTCGTTTAGCATACGACAGGTACGTTTGTGTCTTAATTGTTGTAGTAAACATGACTCCATCAGCAAGAGCTTGTTAAAATGCAAAATAAGCATTGTGCATTCCACGATATCGTATTGCTAAATTGGCTCTTTTTCGTTTTAAATTTCGCATAAATAATCTCTAGAAGTGGTTTTCATTTATTCTTTCTTTTTTTTTTTTTTTTTGGCTCTGTTCGTTTAAAAAGAACTGGAAAAAAACTTATTTACCCTGTCAAACTATTTTGTGGTCAACACAGTATTTTTTTGTAGATAGCAGAAAATAAATTTTAGTGGCCACAAACATTTAGTGATGATATTTTTAAAAAAATGTGTGTTCTCCACAATATAGTTTGGCAGAGTGAATACTAATAAAATATTTTGTGGCTGCGACAAAGGGTTTTTTTTTTTTCCAGTGAGCTGAGGGCTTTGTGGATGCTAGTAAGATAACCACATTTTTAACAGTTTTCTTATCTTCGCGAAATTTCTCGCTGGAAATTTCAGTTAGCATACGGAAACGTTGTTAGTAGTGAAAATATATTGAACTGTTTTCTGTATTTAAATGCCGAAAAAAGCCTAAAAATTAAACAAACCAAGGAATCTCAGAAAGCCAATGAGTGAGTGAAGAGATTTGGGCGGCTCATAACATCTAGGTCTTGAGAGCCGATGAGGGTGATTGAGTTGAGTATGGAGCGGCGCCGGAATGAAAGGGCGCGGGAAAGGGGAGATCCCCGAGAAAACCCTCCGACTAGCGGCATCGTCCGGCACGATTCCCACGTGCGAAAATTCAGGGGTGACCCGGCCGGAGATTGAACCCGGTTCGAATTGGTGGTAGGTGAGCAGTCTAACTGCTCGGCCACCGCGGCCCCCGGAGCGTCGGTAGTTTAAACAAGGATTTCACTTCACCAATACTTTTCCATTATTTCGTGGGAATAATTTCTAAGCGTGTGTGGAATGAACACACACCCTCAGCTGGAACAGTGAGGGTGTAGTACTATTCTCTAAATCTGAATCAGTGGGGATTTCCCTGTTTCAATCAGTCAAACGTATCTAACTGATTCAGCAGTCACTTTAGCGAATTTAACTAATGAATCAGTGAAAAAATGTTAGATTTCCTTCAATGATTCATCAGTCATTCCTTTCACTGTTTACTCAGTGGTTCATTTTTGACTGATGGATCAGTTAAACCGGGTGTAAAAATGGCCGTCAAACAATGTGAATCAAGTGAAATAACAACGAATAAACCAATAAAACAAATACAAAATACTTTCTAAAATGTGGTTCGTCTTTCAAAACGCCATTCTTTGAGGTAATAGAAACAGAAGGGATGGAAAACATCCGAATTCTGCAACAGCTAGAGCGCGCTTAGGTAGCGCTAGCTGTAACACACGTTCTACTACTTTGAACTTTTATCTTTATTTGTGTTATCTATGAGATCTCGGCGAAATGTCTATAATTTACAGCAGACGAAAATCTGTTAGAGTTGAGGTTTTATAATTTCTGCTTAGCGATGGCTGCAATTAGAAATCGAGATTTCTTGTAAATAGGAAAGTTTATGTTTGACGAGCATATGCACATTAAAAAAGCATTTGTTGAAATGATTAAAGTGTATAATGAATTTGATTGCTCATCGGTCAGTATTTTAAGCAGCATTTTATTTTTGCGATTATATTGGGATCCAATTTATGCACTCTTAAAAGCAGAACAAAAAAAAAAAGCTTTCATCCATTTTAATAAACAACTTAAAACAAACACACAGCCACACCACACGCGTAAAATCATTGTAAACAATAATGTAAACAATTGACAAACGAATTCCTTAGGTAAGGGATGTGTGGATGCGACAGTGGATGAGAGTGTCGTATCCCTTGGTAGTGAACGCGTGAAGAGATGCGTCGGCATCCATAATGAGAATTCGGAACACTCTAAATCGGGATCATTAATTTTTTACTGATTGTTAGTTGCAACTTCTCCATCCGGAATCAGTAGAAAAAGCAAACTACTAATGTCTTCAGTTTAATGAAACCCAGTAATGTAAACAGTAGAAAATCAGTTATTTATAGTCGATTAATGAAACGCACAAGGATTAAAAGCCGCGCATTACGGTTTGAAATAAATTAAGTACAATTATTTTGTCGCAAAACAAAATTATAACATGTACAAGGGAATTTTGGAAGTGATTGTTATCGAACTGCCACCCAAAACGCAACACATTCTCTTGTTTCTTTTGGCTGACGTTCTACCAACTCTGCTACTTTGCCACTGAGATAATCAGTCTCGCATTTGCGTAGTAACATAAACTTACAGTGTCAAATAGCTGTATGTTTCGTAATGTGAAAGTACTTCATGTTGTCGAAATATACACATATTATGCGTACGCAGGTACATGTCTTTGTAAGGCTCGAAAGTCATTCTAAGTTAAGTTTAGTTCAGATTGTGTGCTTTAAAATATATATATATAGATTTTAACTGTGTTGTCGGTGTTTTATATGTATCTGTCATTTTAAAATGCAACGAGATAATACAGAATGAAACTGTTATTTTGAAGAGACGGATTGACTAGTAATAACTGTGTTTGTCGTTTCCTCATTATTTGATCTGTTAACTTGCAGACCACAAAACTTTTGTTGGTGTAAATTCACCTTTCTTATTGAATCACTGCACTATCGAGTTAGTAAAATTATCACTGACCTATATGCCACTAAAAATAACAGTTTAAATGTGTAGTGTCTCTTTGCATTGTAAAATGGCGGATACTAGTTAACATCGATAACCTCGTACATTGAAACCACTATATTTTTCTTTTAAAGCACAGAATCCGAACTAAACTAAAGATAGATTGACTTTTGAACTTTGCAAAGACATGTGCTTGCATTAACCAAATATAAATAACTAGTTTTCTACTGCCTGAATTAGTAGATTTCTTTTAACTGATGAATTAGTGATATTTTTTCTACATGTTACAGATGGAGCAGTTTCAACTGACAATCAGTAAAAAATAACTGATACCAATTTAGAGTGAAACTAAGCCAATATGGTCGCATCCACTAAAGTGAACTTTCTATGGATCCCTTACCCTTAGGGATTCATTAGGCTAGCAGTCGGAAACAGCCACAGCCTTTCATTCCGTTTTTACTTCTTTCATTTCGTTTTCATATAATCGTCACAGAGCTCTGTTTGAAGGTTTAAACTGCACATAATGTGATGAAGAGAGGGCACTCATATATACTATTCGTTTTAACAATCCTAACGGTACCAATTAAACCAAAAACGAATATTAGCAGCATGCAATTTAAATCTTCACGATTTCGCGTTGAAAATATGAAGCATATATTATCCTCTCAATAATTCAAGTTGGTGTGGTAGCGCAGATGGTCAGATAATGTCCTAGAGTCGAAAGGTGTGTGAGTTAAATCCCGGCAACCTCTGAAGTTTTTTTTCTTTTTAAATTACGGTAAATTGCTGGACATAAATAGTAAACTGCCTTAAATATATTTATTTCGCGTAATTAATTGGGTACATTCAAAAAGAGCAATATTTAATTCACCACTGTAGTCGGCCGTCACTTATTCAATCAGTGAAAAAACTTCACGTCACTAATTCAATCAGTAAAATTTTTTCACTGAAACAATAAGTGGTTTTCTACTGATTCTAAGTGGAGCCATTTTCACTGATTCGAGTATTTGGATTTCACTTTCACTGCGAACCAGTGGTTCCCGCTGATTCGAATTTAGAGTATAGAATTACGTGTAGGGCCACCTTCAGCGTCATCGGCTCTCAAGACCTCAATGATAAGAGTCGCTTCAATATCTACACCTCACTGGCGCTTTTCCGTGAAATTAAGTGTTTTTTTTTCCTCCAGTATTTCGTCTCTGTGAGGTAGATCTAGGGATAGGAAAATTTCGCGAGTTCAGTGACCTGTATGCTAGACTCCACAATATTTTGTATACTCGAACCTCAGATGTTTGTTTATTGGGTGTTGCCCCAGTGTTAGCCCACATTTGACAAAACGGGATCCACTTCTTGTTCCCTTGCAAGTCGGCTATTGGAGCGGAGTCATCCAGGGCGTGTCTAATAAATACTGATCCAATTGAAAAGATGACTTTAGTGTACACGTGTTTGACATATATCTTGTCCTGAAATGAAGTCGCGAATTTTTCCTGTCCCTAGTTAGAGCTAGTGATTTTTCTCGAAAAAAATATGAGTACACAATAGACTTCAATACTATAAGCACTCAACAGTAGTTTATCTACTGCCATTGGTTACTGTCTGCTTGGGAAGGCGTTTTCATATTAGACCAAACACTCATAATTCATCAACATCGGCACTGCTTCTACGTGATTCGTGTACAGGCCGTTAGCAGGAGTCAAAAAGTAATTCAACCAATCACGATAGGTCAACCTTCCTACAGTGTTTTGAAATACAACTTGTCCTGAAATCTTTTCGCAAAATTTCAGTACCCTTAGAGATAAGCTCTGTCATGAAAGGAACCGCTTTGTTATTTCACTTCTATGTACTTCCCTATTCTTTGTTCGTGATCCGCGTGAATGAGTGAGTAAAGAGATTTAGGCGGCTCTCAACAGCGAGGTCTTGCGAGCCGATGTGCGTGATTGAGGTGAGTATGGAGCAGCATCGGAATGAAGGGGCGGGGGGGAACAGGAGATTCCCGAGAAAACCCGCCGACCAGTGGCATCGCCCGACACGATTCCCACATGCGAAGATCCGGGAGTGACCCGGCCGGGGATTGAACCCGGTTCGCCTTGGTGGAAGGATAGCGGGCTAACCGCTCAGCCCCCGCGGCCCCATATTCCGCTGTCCGCGACTGAAACCGACTATCCCCGGCTGGTGTCCTCAGCCAACTCTGATTATTTTTTAAGCAGGAAGCTGGGAATCGGTATTTGTTGCTGGAATAATAATTGCTTTCAAAGCAGTAGGTAGTTAAAGGACACGCCTCTGCTATTGTATTAATGTCTGCGTCCATTGTGTTTATCATATTTAAGGTTGAAGTAAAGCAACTGTCTATGGAGTACTGCATCCGACTACACAACGTGAAAAACTCATAAAAAAAGTAGTACAGACACCATAATAATTGTCAGGAAAATTGCAATTTATGCTGTATACGAAATAAGAATGTATATATTTTGCAACATTTTACTAAAATATCCTTTTTAAATATAAAAAATTATCGATTAAAATGGTCTGTATTTTAAACAAAATTTAAGCACATTTCCATTCTGGATGCTTTAGAAAGCATAATTTGCAAGAATATCTTCGCCATGAAATATCGTCATACGATTGTGTGTAAGAAAATTGTAACACTAATGTAGGAAATAAATTTTATTATTGATTTTATGTGCGTCAATTTGTCACAAACATTTATGGCTTTAACTGACGTTAATAAAGTTAATTATAAAATTGATATGGTACATTATTACTATGATTTTATAACATGTTATCACAGTAAATATTATGACGATCTTTCTCGAAGAATATTTTCTTGTAAATTATGCTTACCGAAGCATCCAAAAACAAAATGCGCTTAAATCTGATCAAAAATGCGGACTCTCTAGATCGATTAATTTTTTGCATATAGAAAGTATATTTTATAATGTTGCAGATTATATACATTCTTCTTTCATCTAAAGCATAAATCACAATTTTTTGACCATTTTTATGGTGTCTGTACTGATTTTCTATTAGTTCTTCACATTGTACAATTAGGTGCAGTGTTCCATAGGCAGTTGCTTTACTTCAACCTTAAGGCCACGATCTCCCGTTTATACCGCTTTTGCGAGAATTAATTTTTTGAACCCAAACGGGAGTCGTTATTGTAAATTCCTCTTGCGGTATTGTTACAAATTGTTTCCAACACAAAAAATAGACTGTATAATTTTAACTAATTAATAAGTAAACAGAATTTTCGTTAGTTAATGAATTAGATAAAATTATAAAGCTTTTCGTGTTGAAAAAATTAGACTACATAGTAAAACCAATTTGTAACAAAATTGTAAGAGGATTTTACTATATCGGCTCCCGTTTGTGTTCAAAAAATTAATTCTCGCAAAAGCTGTAGAAATGGGAGATCGGGGGCCTTGGCCTTGAAGCGTAGCACACAATCCGCCCAGAGCCTCGTAGATGTATGCCACCCCGCGGCGGTCTGGTAGCGCGCCTGCGGAGGAGTGATGAAGTCACATCAGTGTGCGAGGGGGCCTTCCACCCAGCCGGCGTTGGCTCAGCTCGGCGTGAGAACGGCTGGCGACGTTTAAGGCCCGCGCTCCGCAGACAGCCCGCTCCACCAACCCTCTCACGTGCCGCGTGTCGGCGCAGTGTGGGAACACGTCGCGGCCGGTTTCGTGTCGTGAGCACGCGACCCGCAAGTGAAACGAACGCGCACGCCTCGCTGCGCCAGAGAGAGGAAGGCGTGGTTGAGTCGTGACGTTTGCGAACTCCCGCTTTGTGTGTTGTGCGTGCGCAGTTTTGTTGGCTGTTCGTAATATTGGCCTCACTTGCCAATCTGGAGTGCTTAACCCCATTCCTCTCGTATGTAAGTTAATGTCATGTGTGCAACAGAAGAAATTTTTGTTTATGTGACGAGCATGTACTGATGACGTTGTTAGTAGAGAACTTTGGTGACCTAAGAATGTCATCTACTTTGACTCAACTTGGTAATGTTTGGCACCACTTGTCGTTTCGTTGTGTGTTTTATATATATAAATATAAATAAATAAATATATATATATATATATATATATATATACATACACACACATACACACACACCAAGTGATTCCATCATATTCTTCATGTGCCGATATCCTTTTGTACTCTTTGACATAGAATTCGTGTTTTGAATTTGTTAGTTATTTGGTCCAAAATCATTCCAGATTTTGTTGAGTCTCAGGTTTTTGTAACTTGCCTCTTACCATCACTTCCTGTTCCTACTGCTGTGGCGCCAATCTTGGGAGTTGAGTTGAAGGATTTCACCTGATCTAAACAACGATGTTTTGTAACTTGCATCTTATCATCGCTTCCTGTTCCTACTGCTGTGGCGCCAATCTAACGAGTTGAGTTGAGGGATTTGTCCTGATCTAAACAACGATGTTTTGAGAGCCGATACCAATCTAAAGATTCATCTTTAAACTTTCTTTTATTGTCGTGTGTTTTATTAGTTTTTTTTTTTTTTTTTTGCCTTCTTTCAAGCAGATTTATCTTCTCCCACCTGTCTGTTTGCAATTTCGAGTATCAGATTGAGGTCTTTTCCAATAAACATACTACTTATACATTGAAGATTACTATTAATAGCGGCGGATAAGCATATATGCTGTGCGAAATAAATTTTATGCATAACTATAATATTCTGAGATTCCATTCGGTATTCGAACTGAAGACATCGAGATCTCACCCTGGCCTCAGTAATCATCGTCTACAAGCTGTCTTTATTATTAGTTTTGTGTTCGAAAAGCAAATTTACTTAATATCAGCTCTACACCTGCAATTTCTTTAACTCGTTCAGTCACTGTGTCTACGATTGTGGACACATTGCATATGTGTGATATTTATGACAATTCTGTGCACAGCAAGACATCAGTGCCAAATATTTTGAGATTTATCCTCTCAGCCAATCTAATTTGAGGAATTTCTTACACCTCTTCGACTTGAATGGTTCATGTCAATATCATCAAGCATGCGGCACATTGTTTACTGGGTGTATGAAATATGCAGAACACCAGTACAGTGCTTCTCAAAATATTAGGTGAATGCAACACTTGAACTCAGAAACTAATGCGAGACAGAACGGATTAAGTTTTCTCTTAAGTGGCCTTTCCATTATGGATAGTGGCCGAACTAGTAGTGTTCTGGAGTCTGTTTCAGAATGAGGATCTGAGGAACAAGATGGCCAGATGCATGTTCATTCTCATTCCTGTTCGACATCGGCCATGTTGAGTATGGCGTCAGTCATGTTGGATTTTCGTGACCTACGAACTTTTTATGCAATGTGGTAGCTATATTTGTTTTATAGGATTAGGATATGTCAAATAGAACTTCTATGATTTTCTAAAAAAATTTGAAACCTCTTTTTTTCACTCAGCAGTAAACCTACACGTAAAAAGAAAGACACTGTAGACCTTTACTAACTGTGGTTAATATGTTTGGAAAATCGACGTTATTGGTTTTTATAATCCAGTAGGCTTGTTACTCGAATTCATTTATTTAATTTAAATTCATTGTGAGATTCTACTAGGAGTAATGCACAACTCTATAAAACTTCAATTTTTATTTATTCCCAGAAAATTGGTTAAATAGGTTCTTAATTCTTAATTTTACCTTATACATTATATATATATATATATATATATAACTTTTTAGACAGGGTCATCAACCACATTGAAACATCGGACAAGGAGTGGCAAGCAGTTCGACAGTCAACAATTAAGGAAGCCTTTTGGGGTTGAACTGGACTATTTATTTGGACAAATGTCTTTGCAGCCCTTTCTGGCAAGTCACAGATAACCCCAATATGATTTAAAAACTTCCAAATAATATAAATTAAATTAAATTTATACGAGTCAGGTTTGTTTGTTATCAGAAAATATGTAAGATACGAGTAATAACATAAAATGAACCTATTCAAGTATCACAAGAATAAAAATGCAACGCCGTAAATAGTAATAAGAAATAAAGAGGGTGGTATCTGTACGAAATTGATAAGAAATCTGGCCGAATCAACGAAGACAACACAGGCGAAAAAGATGCCAAGAATAGATGAACACACAGACGACACAAAGAGAGAAACATAGACGTATACAATGGTTATAACAGAACGAGCAGAACACAGGCGGACAAAATTGTTAGAACAGACATACACAGACTACACAACGAGGACAAACAGACGATATATATATATATACATACATACAGACAACACCAAGAAAAATTGCTGACGGAAACAAAGTCTTGAACAAAAACATATACAGAAATTAATATAAGAGAGTAACACAGTCGAACGCAATGTTTGGAAAAGGTACACACACAGACAACACAACAAATAAATCGCAATTTAAAACAATTTTCAGGACAGATTTAAACACACATGACAAAAACGAACACAATGTCTGGAAGAGGTAAACACACATAGGACACAGACAACACAACACACAAATCACAGACGAAAACAATGGCTATAACAGATGTACTCTACATATGTACAGGTGACACAACGAGGGTAACACAGACGAACATAATAGCTATAATAGATATGCAGACAGACGAGACAACGAGGATAAGACAGAGAAACGCCAACAAGCTTTCTTCGAGAGTAACAGAGGCGAAGTATATTCTCGTCTTCAGAAGTATCCTCTAAAAAATTCTTGTAATTTTTACTGGGAAATCCTTTGTAATTTTACAAATGCTTGTAACAGTACAAATATTTATCTTGTAAAACTACTCGTTTGTAAAACTACAAGGTCCGTGTTTGTAATAGACCTTAGGAAATGTTTGTACTATACCGATCTGTATCCACGAGCTGCTTCAGCAAAATGGCTGACACTCAACAACTATGGGCGCAAAAAGAAATTTATTGCAAGTTTCTATTACGTAAAACACTTTTAAAAACTCAAATAATCATTATAAAACGATAAGTTCAATAAAACGTGACCATATTATTCATAAATGTTAATTTTTCCTAGCGAAACATAACTCTTAAATCTACTCTTAATACCCCGTGGTTAAGAGGCGTCCAAATCTCTTAACTCAACAACAGAAATCTTAAAAAAAAAAAAATGTACCTATTCTTCTTAACCGTGTAACTTAAATATTATTTTGTATGTGCTTATACAGTAAAAAATAACCATTGATATCGTAAGTCAAGTTGGTCTTGTGGATAAAGGTGCGGTCTAGTAAAACAAGGAGCGTGGTTTCTAATCCCCGTGCCGGTGAGGTGTAAACTTATTTTAAATTATGATTTGATTTTTTTTTTTTTTAGTTCTCTGTTACTTTGTCATTACATTTGTTTTTAGAAAGAAAAAAAAAAGTAATTTCATTTACACTTCTCAATAATGTCAGTTGCAATACAAGGCTACCATTTGTAATATTACGAAGAAATACTTTGCAGATTTTACACGAAAACTCTTCGCAGTTTTACAAAGGATTTTCTAGGCAACTGGGTTTCCAAGAAATTTCCTTGTAAAGGTACAAACAATTTTTAGAGTGTACGCACAGTATGAGGAAAAGCTAATAAAGCCCGTCGACTTCCGCTGCCCCCGATCTCTCATAAGTAGAGACGTGCGAAATTCGGGTTATTATTTGGGGACATGATAGACTTGAAACACACGTACCTTTGCAAGACGCTTGTCATTGGGCCATACTGTATGTGACACACCCTGGGTGACTCTGCACCAATAAATGAACACTTCACAATCGTGTGCCCCAATCACGTGTAGTTCAGTCAGAGAGGGACTGACGCCACATCTAAGTAACAACCAATGGAGAAACGATGCCAGCTCTAGAGCATACAGTACTGTAAAGTTCAGCCTGATGCCAAATAATAACGCGAATTTTGCATGTCCCTACTCATAAGGCAACGCTAGTATGCGGCTCGACAGACTTGGTGGCACATCATGGCGGCGAACCGCTGTATTTTTACAGTAAATATAGCTGCAAGTACCGACAAAATTTTAATGAAGTTATTTGGTTATTAAGAAAAGTTATATTTATTTCATTTTAAGAGTTCTGTGTTTGAGTTACAAGAATTAAAAGCTTTAACAACGAGGTATTGAGAGCCGAATTAATAGTTCTGTGTAGCTAGTAAATATTAACACTCTGGGCTGTGTCCGTATTTAAAGCTGTTAAGAGTGAGATTGACCCCGCGTTTTTTGTGAAATAGTGGTTTGCAAGAATACGCGTATCTCGGCCAATAAATGTTCTGTAAATACGACTATTGGTCAGAAAGAACAAAAACTATTATCTATGCTACTAATTTTTTCTAAATTTGTAGTATTAAGTGCATTCTTGGAGAAAAAAATCATGAAAATGGTCAAATATAGCATTTTTAATGCTTGCCTATGCATTTTCCTTAAGCGGCAAGAGAAATGTACGGACAACGCTGCCAGTTTAATGTGTGGGCTTTCATCGCGTGTAATAAAACCCCTATGTTACACATCTAATTCGCATAGTACAGCGTCACGACGGTAACACTGCACGCCTTGGGCGCAAGGGCCGTGTTTGTAATAGATATCAAGAAATGTTTGTACTATACTGACCCGTTTCCACGACCTTCAGCAAAATGGCTGACACTTAACAACGTAAAATCGCATTTATGTGTTTGTGCAAAAACTGTGGGTGATGTAAAGTGTAGCTGTGTGCAAGAAGAAATGTATTGTAATTTTAAATAGTGTAAAACACTTAAACATCTCAAATAATCATAATAAAACGACAAGTTCAATAAAACGTGGATGTATTATTCAGTAACTGTTAATATTTACTAGCTACACAGAACTATTAATTCGGCTCTCAATACCTCGTTGTCAAAGCTTTTAAATCTTGTAACTCAAACACAGAACTCTTAAAATGAAATAAATATAACTTTTCTTAATAACCAAATAACTTCATTAAAAGTTTATCGGTACTTGCAGCTATATTTACTGTAAAAATAAGTTTTGAATTTGAACGTCATGTTGGTCTTGTGGTTTAAGGGTGACAGATGGCATTACGTGGGAAGTGGGTTCATGTACCTGTGCTGGCAGGGTTTAGATATTTTTTTTTTCGTAAATTATATTTTCAAATATTTTTTTAGTTATTCCCTGTTATTAATTTATCACATTTATGCGTTCTAGAAGAAAAAACTTAATTTTAAGTACACTTCTCAATAATATCAGTTGTAATACAAGGCTATCATTTGTAATATTATAAAAGAATTTCTTGCAGATTTTACAAGAACTCTTTGTAGATTTCTAAGGAATTTCTTGGCAACTGGATTTTTCTTGTAAAAGTACCAAACTTTTTTAGAGATCAGTGTGTCTGCTGACATCGGGAAACTTGAGAGTTCCATTATTAATTTAAAAGTTTATTTAATTTAAGTTTCGGTTGGCTTCACATAAATGTTATTTTGCGTAAAAAGTTACGTTCGACATGTTTATGTTTTAGTCACATTCGGTTCGAAAACCCGAATCAAGAAATGGGCGGACTCGCAGTATAGAAACATAAACTTAAAGTCGTAATATGAAATCGTAATATGCAACGAAACAGGACGCGCACTGAACAATTGAAGATAACGTTACGTTGTATAGCTGAGAGCTGATGAGGGTGCAGTACGTGTGTGTCTAGTACGCTATTGTGATTAGGTTCCATAGGAAATATAAACCGGTGTTTTGAATTCGTGCTCCATTCTTAAGCAGTTATAAACAATTTTCATTGCGTTTTTCATAACTCACCTTTGTTAATTGATTCGTTGTAGGATACGCCGTTCTTGTTTTGTACGACTTTATGTATTCAATCAGTTCATTACTAAGTTTACCTATTTTTAATGTGCGCGCTTTTAATAACTCATTAATTTATAACACCTAGATAGGTAGGGAAGTACGATACCTTTTTGGGTTTGTTGTAGATATAATTCTAGTAAGTCCTTTCTTGTTTGCTTTCTTTATAACACCAGGATATCTGGGGCGGAAATTGACTTTTCACATGGAAATAGGCTCTGTTGGCTGTAATTCGTCCGGACTTGACATAATTACTGTATGTTCTCTTGCGTTTAGTAAATTAAATATGTGCCATTCGAGCAGTAATCCAGATTGTTTTAAACATTACAACTTTATTGCGTCGCAATTGGGGTAAGTCATATTGTTTATTTGTGGCGTGTTATATAGAATGTAACTTTTGTTACTTTGTTTTCTAAAATCATTCAGTTATTATAATTCTCGAACTACGCATTTCCGCCATTTCGCATAATACACTCCACATTCGGATATCTTTGCACATGTCTTATCCCTCAGTCAATACAATAAGAATATTTAAGAATAGTCATTCGTTAGATAACTTTTATTCATTTGTAATTCAATATGTTTTGTTTGTCGAGGAGTGAATAGGTTGCGTGTGTCGTACGAGTCTTTGTTGTTTGTCATAAATTATATTTCTAGCATACAGTACGGGTTAGTAAACTGCCGTTGTGGATTTCAGCATATTATTTGCGTATAATTCATTTTCAATAAAATACGCATTTCCGAACTCCGCTATAACCTCATTCGACATTCAGACGCCGGCCGCCCTGCATGTGGCTTGGTGCTGCCCTCTCTTTTCCCCTCCCTCAGTCGCCTGCCAGACGGCAAAAGGGAAGGAACTCCTATGCCCCCTCCCCAATACAATTATTAAATATTACACAAAACATATATACCTCTTCCCCAACACATCACACCTCAGTACAATGACAGACGTCCAAGGGTGAACATCGATCCTACCGCTCTCCAAGAAAAACAAATATAGAACCCGTATCACCATACCAAATATAAACAATCAAACAAAAAATATTTCAAATATTTTTTTTATTGATAATTTTTTTTTTTGGAATCCATGAATCAAATTTCATCCAGTTAAATTTATTGGATTAAAATTAGCTTTTTAACGATAAACAAAAAATTTTGATAGGATAAAATATGGTTTAATTACAGTATTAAGTCGGCCAAACGATTTGATATCAAATCGATAATCCGATTACTCAAATGTGGGGTAGGACCGGCCCGCCCCTACTTCTCTCCCACTTGCGAAAATCCGGGGCCAGCTCCGGAAGGAATCGAGCCCGGTTCACCTTGGTGGGAGGCGAGCGCTCTAATCTCTACACCACTGCGGTTCTTCTCGTGGGTTCGTTGAAAATATGCTGTGAAAAGCAGTTGTATGGACAAATGTTATAGTGGAAATGAAGATATTTAGTTTTTCCAGCTATTTGTAAATTTTCCTCGGTGACTGTAAAGAATAGTGCTGCCGTGATATCACAGAATATTTACGAATACAAAGGTGAAATACTTATATTTTATCAATTAATTGTAATAATTACTTAGTGGATTCATTTTGAGACAAGCTAGAATTAAAAACACTTGTGTTTATATAACTTTAGCCATTGGTCCACACGATGTTTGACACCTTTTATAGAACGCTGGTCCAATCGTCGCCTTCCACTGTGACAACAGATAACCAATGCGTAATTAATATCGGCATTTTTGTACTTAAGACTGTAGAGTCTAGCATGCAGGTCAATGAACTCACGAATTTTTCAGGTCTCTATTCATTTATAATTAATATGAATATAACTAGAGGAAGAGTGTGTGTAATGCCTATTAATAAATAGTTCTCATATAAAATATCGTTGAAATTGGTGCCCAAGAAAGCGGTACATAGTCTGTTTGGTGTAATTTTCTAGACATATTTCAGCTTTGTCTTCATTAAGAGGAGGAATATTTTGGAAATTTAACTTGAGCAGGGCTTCACAAAAGTTGGAAGTAGGGATAGGGAAATTTCGCGAGTTTAATTACATGTAGGCTATACTCCACAGTCCTGTACATACACGAGCCTCAGATGTTTGTTCATTGGCTGCCGCCCCAGAGAGTAGCCATTGTTACCTCACACCTGATAGTATGGGATTCGCTACTTGTTTCCTTTCCAGTCTGCTATTGGCTCAGAGTCATCCAGGGCGTGTCTAACCAACTGTGATCCAATTGCGAAGTCAACTTCAGTGTACATGTGTTTGACGTCTACCTCCTCCTGAAATGTAATTGCAAAATGCTCCTATAGGCTATGCACGATAACATGAGCATTTTTGAAAGCCCTGTTTCAGATCTAGTTGATTGCACGATGTGTATTCTTCCACCTTATGTAAGATTAAAGTTGTCATGGGCGTCATCGCTTTATTCATGAGTCGGTCAATTGAACTGTGAAATTATTAGAAAAGAAAATATTTTACAAATCTGGTTAGTTTTACACTTCAATGAATTAAAAAAAGAGAGAAAGCGAAAGAAATTACTTAAGTTAGTAGAAATGGTTAGCTAACACATTTTATTCGACGTTAAGATACGGAACTTCTTTCCCACCCATCGTTACCAACTTAACTGGGCGCATGTCACTCAGGGCGCCCGTTAAATATATATGCAGGTAGAAGCAGTGACTTTTTTTCTAAAGGATAAATTTCGAAAGTGCTCACTTTATCGTGAACAGCCTTTATCTCTATTTGGAAGTAGAAATGAATGGCAGCCCAGCGAATAGGAAACCTTGAACAGCCCGCAGTAGCTAGTCAGACGCAAGACCCGCTCCCGAAGCCTCGTGCAGCCAATGAGGGAATGGGTTGGCCGACACGACGTCTCGTCTGTGGGTTCTCGGCGATCTCTGCGGAGGACTTGCCCGCTGGGCGGGAAGAGAGCCAGCGAAGTACGTGGCCTTCAGATCCGTGTCTCGGTTCGCTGGCAAGTTATTCTCGCCTTGCGCCTCGGTCGTGCCGAGTCGCTCGGACACACGGTCGCCACACCGTCCTGAGCACTCTCGCGATCACACTGCACTCTACTTCAGGCCGTTCAACAGCCAGATATGACTTTCGGTATTTATAGGTTATTTTATAATTCAGTTTTACTACATTAGTAGAGACCCGAGAATTTCGCGTGCTCATTTCCAGACAAGTTGGAATTCGCGCACTTGTACGTTCGTGTTACTTTTGTAATTGGTCGACGTGTTGTTCGACACCTACTGGAGATAAATGAGCCAATAACAAACATGCAATAAATTGTGCTCCCAATAACCGCTTTTTACTATACGACAACACCAACCAATAAACAGTTGATCTCTGTATGAGAGTGTATAAGACTTTGAAGTCTAGCATACAAGCCATTGCATTCGCGAATTTCTCGAGCCTCAATACAGTAGAAAGCAGTTTGATAAAACTATGAAAAAACATGAAATATTAATTCACAAAAATTAATCACAGAAGATAACCAGATTTCTAATTTATATATTTTGGTATACAAATTTAAAAATTACTCTTTATTAACATGTTTGGCTACTGTTACAATTTATTTTTGATGTCATTAGAATAAGATAAAGAAATTCCGTGCAAGTTCTGTAAATGGTTCTGTCATAATTTTACTTTGAGTTTTATAAAATAATTTAAAATCAAAATGGCCAGATGTTAAATCCTACTCACAGGTGAACAATATGCCAGTCTTCAAAGAAATATCTTCATGGCATTCCTAAAATTTCATGAAAAATTACAGCTAAACTGAAATATTGTGCTCATAATACTTTTTCGAAGCTGTTCGACACAAAATTTAAGTTTAAAATGGTTATAATGCTATTAAATATAGTATGCGGAAGTTATTTTTAAAGTGGTTTGGCACTTCCATGAAATTGTTTTGAAACTTGATCACAAACTGTGAAATACGTTAAAAAGAGAGAAACCCATTTAGCCTCTTGAATAGACTTAAGACTCCCACCTACATTGTAGAAAAGCATGGGAGATATAAGGTCGACTCTGCCACGTACACTAAGTGCAGCATCGCCTCTAAGCGCAAGCCGCTCAACTGGAGTGCAATGTTATCGTCGCACTGCGTGTACCTATGGAACATTCAACAGTCACAATCAATTCCAGGTATTCGCCTCGCAGGTATAAATAAATGCAAACCATGTTCCATAATTGGCTGTAGGTTTTTCTTTTACAACAGTCGAAGTTTATTATTGTGAGTTCGCTTAAGTTGTGTTAAATTAATGTGTATGTAATTTTAATAATTCTAATAATATTTCTTAGTGGCTTTAGGTAATAGAAATTTTGCATTCCTTATTATATTAATTGGCTTACCCACATATAATTCTTACTTAATAAATTGGATAGTGCCTTGGATTATGGTATCATGAATATCATTCACTCCAATAAGTTATGTTTTTCATGTGTTGGTAATTGTATTTGGCACCGTAACTTAAACTTATTGCACGAACTTATTTGTTGCAAATTATGTTAAGTTCAATGGCGCATCTCTATTGGTGGTAAAATTTCTCAGCAGTTGCAGTATTTTTATGTAACATGTTTATAGATTGTATAATATTTGGTACCAATGCGTAGAAAGGCAAGGCCCCACACTGGGTGTAAGGAAGATGGCATAACTTGTGTAGGCTTTGTACCTATAATTGATAAAAGAGAAAGATATTTGACTTTGAAAAATGTCTTTTACTTTTTGCTCAACCCTTTAAACTGTTGGTTCAGTTTATGACACCAAATAATAAAAAACTATGAATCGCCAACTTGGTCAAACTAACATCGTATGCCACCAACTAAAGAGTGTTACATATCTGCATCACTCTGCTGTTCGGTGCAGCAGTTAATAGTTAGGATAAGGAAAATTCGCGAATTCATTTCAGGACAAGATAGATTTCAAATGCGTGTACACTGAAATCACCTTTGCAATTGGATCAGAGTTTATTAGACACACCATGGACGACTCCGCGTCAATAGCCGACTTGCAAAGGAACAAAAAGCGAATTCCGTACTGTCAAATATGGGGTAACACTGGGTCAACAGCCAATGAACAAACATTTGAGGTTCGACCATTCAAATGATAGTGGAGAGTCTAGTATAGAGATCATTGCACTAGCGAAATTGTCCTATCACTACTAATAGTGTATGTGAGTTGTGAAGTTGTAGTATATCACACCTACTTAGTGTTTGTATAAGTTGAGTAAGTCTGAATTGGTTGCCAACCTCAAAGCAGCTGGGGTGGCTATAGAAGAAGGGGATGACAATTGCACTTTAAGGCAAACATCTGTAGTAGTTGTAAGGGGAGCATAAAAGCAATGTCCCAGTACGACCGAACAAAGTGGAGGTACTGAAACAATCAATGAAATGGCATAGGGTGAGGCATCGGTTGGATCCTATTTGGCCATTAGTTATTTGAAAATCATTCCTCCCTTGGCTAATTTTGAATCAATTTATCTTATGGAGATCATAAAAGCGGCTGATCTCATCAAACGTAGTCAAGTAATAAAATCTTACATGGAATTGGGCTGCAAATAAAATCTAAGTTCTGGAGGGTTTCGTGTCCAAAAAGGTCTATGCAGGATTTGGTGCAGAATCATGTTTATGTATTCCAAAGGAAAGGTGAGAAGTTAAGTCAGTTAATTAAAAATCTTGTCGAATGCATAGTGGTATTAGCCATTACTCTCACTGAGGAAGAGCTAATTGCATTGGTCCTTGAGAACATGTCCCCCTCCAGTAGGCAACAGTGCATCTTCATGTCTAAACCTAAATCGGCCCAGGAATTTAAATCTTGGGGGTGGAACTTGATAATTTAGAGTTTTACTCGGATATGTGTTAGTGCAGGCAACAAAAAAGGAAAGAAAGTGGTGATGTTGGATCAGTAAAAGTGGGTGTAGGCAAGCAAAGGTGGTCACATGCTACAACTGCGGTAAGCCTGGGCATGTATTTCAGTGATGTAGAACACGAAAAAAAGACATGCAACTGCTTTAATTGCAGGGATCTGGACTATATCCCAAAGAGTGTCGGCAGGGGCATAAAATGGGATGACGCGGAGGAAGACAAAAACAACTGGTAATGGTTAAAGCCAAGACCAAATATATATGTTTTACATTTATTCTACGTGAGTGCGAGGTTGAAGCCATGTTAGATGCAGGTGCATCCTTATGCTTCATAAATAAAGAATTTGTTAGTCTATTATTAAAAGCCAAATCTGAACTGAAATGTTTCTTTTTGGTGGAGGAAGGGATGACCTTGCTTGTGGCTAATGGTAAAGGATATCAGGTCAAAGGTTGTGCTACCCTTCTCTTAAATATTTTAAAATATTCATGGACTAGGAAATTTTGGGTGGTCCCGTATTTGATATGTGATGTTCTTGTGTAAAATTTTTACAAGAAACCAAAGTGCCCTTGGACTTTAAATGCAAAAGTTGACATTTGGATCTGCTCCAGAGCATAGATATAGTTGGGTGGTATGGCACTAGTGAAACAGACAAAAACCTGTGAAGGTATGGAGACCCAAGGAGATGATCTGTCTCATCCAAAATCTTGCCAAATTCCAAGATGTATTAACGAATGTATTAAGTAAGTGCGAGCTAATACCATATACTATCCGGATGAGAGATGACAATTGTTTTAAATACTCACATTATCAATGTTCGCCATCCGAACTCGTAACTATTAGTAACATTATAACAAATTTAGAGAGGCAAGATATTATTAAATGGAGCATGTCACTGTATGTGTCGCTGGCTTTTCTAGTATTGAAAAAAGAGCCAGGAAATTTCCGGTGGTTGTTGGACTATTATCTTCTCAGTAAGGAAATTAAAGTTGATCTCTTCCCGATGCCCAACATAGAAATTCTATTTCAGTACCTCTCCAAAGCATGGTACTTCACAGTATTTGATCTGAATTCTGCCAATCACCAGTGCATGCTAAAAGAGAATAGTAAGCTGTACATTGGTTTTGTCACTCCTTGGGGCCACTATGAGTGGGAATGAGTGCCCATTTGGAGTGAATTTTGGGGGCCAATGCCTTTTGCAAATCTTGAACAAGATCTTTGAGGACTGGCAGTATAAGTTTGCTGTGTCCTTTCTTGATGATATTTCTGTCTACTCCAATACTTTTGAGGAATACTTTGAACATATCAAACTAGTTCTAATGAAACTGTGGTTTCCAGAGTTCACATTAAATAAAGAAAAGTTGGTATGTGCAAGAAACAAATCATGTTTTTTTGGTTATATTGTTAGCAAAGGTAGTTTAATTTTGGGACCAGCTAAGATAGTGCCCATCGTACATCCCCCCCCCCTCCCAAAATGTAAAAGGCATAATGAGATTCCTGGGTATGCTTGGATAATACTCTAATTTATACCTGATTATGCTTTCTTACAAGCCCCACTCAACCATCTTAAACAGAGGATGGTAGAATTTCATTGGGTGGAAGAATAACAAGAGAAGTTCAAAGCATTGACTGACATGATATTAAATCCTTCTGTTCTGTGTTTGTCAAAACTTTATGAGTTGTTTATCAATTAGGTTGACATGAGTAGTCCAGCGCTAGGAGCTGTAATGTTGCAAGAAAAGCAAGGTGAACTTTAGGCAATTGCTTATGTGCAGTCTTTATTTCCCACACAGCAGGAATATAGCATGCATGAGAAGGAGGCATCAGCAAGTATTTTTGGAGTTCAAAAGTTTGTGGTCTATCTTGAACATGCCGAATTTGATCTCATGACTGACAACCAGGCACTAACATGACTTTTTTCAGATCCTTATCAACTGGGAAAGCTGGAGAGGTGGGCGATGCAGCTTACCGAATTTAGGTTTAAAATTCTTCATGTGCAAGGGAAGGCCAATTGTGTTGCTGATGCTTTATCGTGCATGTACTTACCTTCTGTGTTTGTTGTGCCCCCTGAAGTCTCTGGTAATTCTGGTGTAGAAGCCTTGTGTAACATTTTGCATTTGATCCCTTAATCATTTGTGAATGTCAGAAAGGGGCAGGAAGAGGATGCTGAATACAAAGATCTTGTAGAGAAGGTAGGCAGTGGTCAGGTACAAAATTATAAAGAGTTAAGGAATGTTATACTTTCTAAAAAATAAGAGGAAAAGGCTCGTGTGGGTTCCTAAGCTGCTAAGACCAATGATGTTTGGGTTTTTCCATGACTCTCCTGTAAGAGAACATATGAGAAAAAGGAAAACAGAACCGAAAATTTGAAAGGAATCCCTGTGGCCGAACATGCATGTAGATATTAATGAATACATTAACAGTTGTAATGAATGCCAATGTGATAAACATCCTCTGAATAGTGGAGTAGGATTGTATTCGTTGGATATGCCAGCACGACCTTGGTAAAACCTATAATTGATGTTTTATGTCCCCTTTGTCATTCTAGTAAGGGAAGTAACTTTGGTTATGTTAGTCGTGGACTTCTCCAGGTTTTGCATATTGTTGCCCATGAGAGATATGAAGGCATCGAGTGTCTGTGGGAGGATGGAAAAGCAGGGGTTTAATATTTTTGGGAAACCCGAGATTTGAGTTCAGACAGCGCTTCATACTTTACGGGAAAGCTCTTCCAAGATGTTTGTTTTAGTTGGGGAGATAAATAAGTTTACACCAGTCCATACTCTGCCTGCCCAAACCTCATTGAGCTACTAAATAAGTCGATAACAGGTGTGTTAAATATTTACCACAATAATAAACAGAGGAGGTAGGATGAAGATATGTTGCTAAACATCACTATAAACTCTGTCCCAAATGACGCCTCCAGAAAAACACCTGCAAAGGTTCTGTTCTGTCATGAGGTCCCACATCCTTTACTTTCTCTTTGGGAAGTCGACTTATCGATCATGAAATTGGGTGGGAAGCTTATGAGGCTCTTCTACAAAACCACAAGAAAATTTCGGATAAATATAATATGAACAGGATTCCTTTTATTCTTAAGGTGGGTGACCTTGTGGTTTGTAGAAGGGTAACTAAGAACAAAAAAGTGGATTTTATTAAAGTTATATTAAGCATATAATGGCCATTCTGCATTCTAGTTTACTTTAGAGTTTCTTATCTTGTCAGTTGAGAGTGTTACTTGTTCTTCATAATGTTTTGAGAGGTTTTGTGGTTGGGTTTTTGATTAGGTTCTAAGGGGTGGTTTTTCTTTGTAATTGTTATGATGGTGTGTGGTGAGTAGATGTGACAGACAATGTGAAGGATTGCCGAGTCTGGACTTGGCCGATTTGCCTTTTTGGCCAAGAAGGCCACTTTTAAGGGGGGAGCTGTGACATTTTTATGTCACATTGTGTGTAAACCTGGTGTAATTGCAATACAGACATGTAATGATAGGCAATGCATGTTTGTTGGATTGGCTTATCTGTATATGGGTGCCAGTCATTCAAGTATGCACCACATTGTTGCGAGAGTTGTGCATGCCATGTGGTGCTGCAGTCTAGCTATGGTCTAGTGGGGTTGACAAGCAGTGAGTTGAGCAAGCATCAGTGCCTGATATGGAGCGTGAAGTGACATGTGTGGCGAAGGCTAGCAGCTTATTGTGGGCCAAGTATCGTGGATAGTATTGATCAGGACGTAGACATGTGCTGCGAGGTGAAGCACCTGTGCGGCGGCCGATTGATGCAGGCAGACTATTGATCGCGAACTGTCTGCAATTAGCGGCCTCAAACACCTGTTGCATGGTCAAATGTGTGCACTGCAATATGGATCGGCATATATTTTGTCTCATGTTGAGAGAATACACTTTCCACTAATGGATGCTGTGCAACAAACAGTAACACTAAGCTAACAGGAATTACGGCCTTAGGGAATTGCTGGTGTTATTTAAGTTGATATGGTGTTTAATGAGTATGCAGGTTATCATTGGCAATATAATAGTTATTCAGTGAACTGATTCTTTTGAAACTAAATATTAACCTTATACACTTTTCATAATTGACGGGTATTACTAAAGGGCTCATATGGGGAGAATTAATTTGGTGTCATGGTCCAGTGACTCGTGATTTTGGGGATAATTAACGATTTATGGGCCAACCCATCAGTGGCTGGTCAAATGTGTTATGCGAGGTGCCGATGCATTTCTACACATTGTAAACTGTGCAACACTGTTGTTGCAATGTTCCTGCTTCAGCCATGGCTATTCCTGCGAAGGGACCTATCTGATGTCCTATCAATCATTTTTATTATGTGTCCAACTGCTGTGTATTGAAACCACACTTCGTTGAATTAACCATGTCATCTGTGTTAAGGATTTAACATGAAAGTTAATGGGGATATAAAGTGTTACTCTGCAGTACACACAGCAACTCACTACAGTTAACATGAGTTAATGGGTAACAGGCATTTATATTATGACTGTTGGGTAGCACCTGTTTCATGTAGTTCGAAAAGGTGTCATTTGGAGCAATCATAGGAATTACTGTTTGTTATAACTTTTAGTACCTACATAAATTTTATATATGTATGATAATTTATATTGTGTGTTTGACACACATTTTCTGGTATTGACCTCACTGGGATAATTAAATGCAAACCATGTTCCTTAATTGGCTGTAGGTTTTCTTTTATAACCATCAAAGTATATTACTGTGAGTTCACTTAAGCTGTGTAAAATTAATCATTGTGTCATTTTAATAATATTTCGTAGTGGTTTTAGGCACTATAAATTTTGTATAACTTATTATATTAATTGGTAACCACATACAAAATCTTACTTAATTTGGTTAGTATATTTGACTATGATATTTTTTTTGGTGTGCATTGAAAGATGTTAATAATGAGTATTGTTCACACCTTTAAATAATGTTTATCATGTTTGGTATAATTGCAAATGTCAGTGTATCTTAAACTTATTGCATTACTTATTTGTTTCAAATGATGTTAAGTACAATGATGCAGTTCTAGTGATGGTAAAATGTCTTAGCAGTTGGGCAGTATTTTTATGTAACATGTTTATCGATTGTATGATATTTGGTGCTAATGCATTGAATGACAAGGTCCCATGCTGGGTGTACAGAAGAGGGCTTAATTATTGTAGGCCTTGTAACTATAGCTGATCAAATAGAAATATACTTCAATTGAAAATATGATTTTACTTTTGCACAACCATTGTGCACTGTTAGTTCAGTTTATGGCACCGAATATTCAAAAACCATGTATCGCCAAATTGGCCAAACTAACAATTTATACCACCAGCTAAAGAGTGTTACACTACCAAGCGGGTTACACTACCAAGCCAGCAGCCACGAACTTCAAATGGGGAATCAAAGTTAAAATTAATTCCTTCTGATTGCATCATTTCAAAGATAACTATTTTAAACAAAAATACATTTCGACAATACTTTCACAGCAAATATTGCAATTTAAAATTATATTTGACGAAATTATTTATTAACTTTTTTTTTGTTCTATGTGGGGGAGGGTGGGGGGAAATGATCCCATTAGGTAAAACGATCCCCACACATCCTAAAGAACCGATGCATGCTATCTGTGTGGGATCATGGTAAACTGTTGAAGATGGAAGGAAAGAGAAGCTGGAGAGGGCAAGCGATGTCATTGCAGTGTGTGATGCATTGCGAGGAGCGGAAAACTGTTTTCCTCCATTGTGACCAAAGGTAAGCCTACTCTTTATCACTGCTTCTGCAAATAATTTCAGTATCTTGTTAAATATTTAATGGCATATGATAAAGTGAACATATTGGTTAATTTAGTGAACTTAAGCCAATTGCTTATGCGAGGTCTTATCTCCCACATATGAAGAAATAGCATATCTGAGAAGGAGGCACTAGCATGTAACTTGTTTGAAGTGAGTATTTTATGCTTGCATTTACGTCCTTTTCTACTTCCTTTCTTCGAAATACATTCCTTAGGGAGATACTTCTTAAAATAACCATCTATTTTACGTCCGTATTGGGCTTTATATGCAATACCCATTTTGATTGCAATGTGCACAGAATACAACTGTTTATATAACTTTTTTTATGTAAATGCACGGTAATTTCTTCGTTTCTAAAATTAACAAGTTTACCATCTTGATCGACAATTGTAACAACTATTTCATCAACATTATTCACTATTACTGGAAGATATTTCAATGTATTTGGTTTTTCAATTATTTTATATCCTGGAGCCACCACCACACAGGTGAATTCATGTAGTGTATTTGTTAGTTTCCCATTCAAATATCAACTGCCTACAATATTAACATTTATTTGACATACATTTATCGATAATATATTAACCTGTTTCGTTGATTCGTGTAATTCATTAGCGAGATACACTCTCCATTCATAATCTGACATTTTGAAATTTAATTGTCTTCCGAGAAATCGATATCGATGTTGCTGTACATCTCACTAGTCAACATAATTGGATTTCCACGTAATTGGAAATGCACATCTATAGGTAATGCCGAATCAATTAACGTTTCTAAGTTATCCAACTCACAAGATCCAACTGGTATCAAAATATTATAGGTTTTTTCACCATTGTTAACCGTAAATGATTGGTTGTGCATATCAATGTTTTCTATGCTGTTGTAAGTAACGAATTCGATTAGTCTTATTTGTCATTTTCCACCTAACTCCGATTCAGGGAAATATACAGCACGCAATTGTGATGAGGTACCACTTAATATCAATGTTAATGACATATTTCTATAGTCCATTCATGGTAAAGTGAGCATGTTTTGAAGCTGTTTCATCAGTCATAATGACCAATAAATACATTTAATTGTGCCCTTGAACTTTTGGATTTGGGTAAGGTGAATGTATACACTGTGTTTATTATTCACATGGTAGGGTTTACATTAACAAGTGGTGGAGGGATATAAATTGATTGAAAGAAAAAAGGAATTTCAAAAGTGCTCACTTTATCGTGAATGGCCTATGATATGTTTAATATTGCACTTACTTATATATACTATTTATAGACAAAAATGCAGATATTAGTCTCCACAATTCATTGTATTTGATAATTGTACCTTATTTGTGTATTAATCTCCACAATTCATTGTATTTGGCAATTGTACCTTAATTGCATGTTTTTTAAATAATTATGTAATTCAATTGGAGAACTTATATCACCAAAACTGTCATAATACAATAATTGATTTACATTTTTAATTAATGCTTCCCAATGTGTATCTTCAATTTGTTTAGAATCTAAATTAACAATCGTACATTCACGAAGATATGGGTTTTTTTTTTGTAAATTGTCTCTCATATACACATCTTGGAAATAGGATAAATCCAGTTTCTTACAAATACATGAATATATTTGTTTGTCAATACATGTTTTGAAAGACTGTTTAGGACTTTCTGTGTTTTTTTTCACGTTTGGAGTTTTTTTGTCCTTGTCCAACTTTATTGCATTTCAAAAACAGTCCTTTTCCCCTTTGATTTAACTGCTCCACTGATAGGCGAAACTCCTCCGAGGATTGATCGAATAGCTGTTAATGCTGGAAATAGGATTGGAATGATTCCTCCTTTTTTTGTTTTTCGTTTAGTTTTACATTTTAAGCCCATGGCTTTTTTTACCTTTGCGTACATGACTTTGTCAACAACCCATGCACCTAGCATTTCACCTGTCGATGTAGATGGAGACTTCCTTATATTTGCAACCTTATTGGCTTTGTATTTTATCAGCTATATGTCTTTCTTTCAAATAGTTTGTTCGATATTAAACTATATAATCGTCTTTACAGGCATTATCCAGAGAACGTTCACACCAGACGTTTTGCAAGTTTAGTATGAGGTCCACAATAATTGTATTTCTTTAAATGCAACTCAAAAGGTAATTTATTAATCAATGTATTAAATACTCCATGTCCTCTTTTGATACATTTAGAACGAGCCATTTTTTTAAAACTGAATGCAAGCCTATAAATAGATCCACATTTATAGTTTTAGGTTAGTATATTACATTAGTTAATACTGTATAAATGAAGGTTATAAAAAATGTACATCTTCTGGTAATTGCAAATATGAAATAAAATGTAATTGATTAGAAACATGGTATTCTTTTACCATTAAAAATAAGTTGTATAGTAAGCTGTCCTTCATGAAAAAAGTGTGATGTTATGTTGCTGTTAGAACATCCAAATGGACATAAATTTAAAAACTTATGTTTTTGTCTAAAACAATACAACAAGGGAAATATCAACCATTAGTGAGTATTTTATCACTAATTGAAGGTATGCAATATACACCTTTTACAAATAAAGAAGATATTGAGTCTCCGAATGAAGCATTACACAATTCCGTGTTTATTTTTGACGATGCTGGGTGCGAACTGCAGTGTAACATACAGTAATATTTTAGTTTTGGTCGACATTCAAACGTTGATTTTTTTATATATCACAAAGTTACACATATATTCCAAAACTCAATTTACATGATAATGCAAAAATGGCAATTGTGTTTAAAATGGATAACATGAAGCAGCAACATATTTACAATGACACTGTTTAGGCACTATGATATTTACAAAGTTTAAATATATGCTTTTTTACTGTTGAAAAAACCAATATTTTTTTCTGGTGATTATTCCAATGCTTCCCTTATATAAATGCAGATATAGGTCTGGATTTGACAATTTTATACTTCCCAAACAAGAATAATGAGTATTTCAAAGTTTGGACACAGCAGCATAAAACACAATCATTACAATAGTTGTTTAACCAAAAATTGCGATGGGAATTGTGATTTGAACAGACATATATTACGTAATGTGGGTATGGCTGTAAAGATACTTATTCGGCAAATAAATGTTACGTGGAAGACTTAAATTCCATTATGCAAAACGTGTTTAAATCACAATCGACCGATATTCAAGAGAAATTAATAAAGTTAGTTGATGGATATGAAAATGTTTTTAAAAACCCAAGTGTTATTACAACATTTTAATCGATATTGGTAATGAATTACAGAGTAATGAACTTAAAATAGAAGAATTTTTTAATGGATTTAGTAAGGACTTTAATGATATGACGAACATAATTTTTACAACACAACTTGCAGAAATGCAAGTTAATTTAAGACTTGTTATTAATTAAGTGGTAAGTGCAAGTATTACTAAAAAACTTGAAACACAAATGAAAGAAATAACTCTATATATGTATATATATATGTTATATATATATATATATATATATATGTGTGTGTGTGAGTGTGTGTGTGTGTGTGTGTGTGTGTGTGTGATGAATTGATTAATGAAAAATATGGTTTGGTTACCCAAACCGAATTGAGAAAAAAATTACGATTTGAAAATATGATTAACTTATTTTATTAATGATTTGAGTGTTTAAACTATACCTAAATAAGGTGATGTTTTGAGTAAAGTCGATAAAATTGAAAAAGCACAAACTATTCTTTATAGTCTAGCAGTTAGTCGACCTACTGCAGCAGTTCCAAAACCAATTACTTAATTCATATATAAATAGTTGGAACTTAATATAATATAATCAAACATATTTGCCTCAGCTTCAGAACTACATAATGTTAGATCTGCTCTGAAGGAGAAATATTTACAAGCCAAACTAGCCAGTATGGAACAGGATGTTTTAAATGAAGAAATATTAAATCCTGTTATGAGTTGAATGGATGCATTACATTCTGTGTTGAATATACCTAATAAAAAACCCCTTTGGAAAGTAAATTGGAAGAAGTACATTTCAAGTAAAAGAAAAACCGCCTCTTTTGCATTTAACATGTCGTTATTTTGTTTCAAAGCATACTTCACCTATGCGTGATAAAACATTTGGTGTATATCGAAATGGAAACACACGGTTTCATGGAGATTTGGTAAGTACATTTTTGTCTAATAGTAGAATTAAAATAGGTGATGTGAGTGAAGGTACGTTTGAATTATTATTTTTAAATGTCCCAAATAGATATTCCGACAGTGATTTGGAGAAATAAAAAAACTACTTCATTGTACGAATGTGAATAACCATTTTGGGAGACGAAAATCATCTGAAACTAAATTTAATAGGATATATTATTGGAAGTGTAATATATTAAAAAGAAATTTGCTAACTGTTTTCTCCTGTATATTGGAACAATCCTAATGAATTGGTATATAGATCAAAACTTCTCATCACTTCGAGAGAATCTGGTAATAATTCACATACAAACAAATTTTTTTCTATTATTAAAATAATATAAAAATATGGTTATATTACCATTGGACTTTAGTTATAGTGACATTGTTTTCCAAATACAAAAGGGGATTCCAATATATTTTAACAGTAATAATATCTGTTTATTCCAAATATGGTTTGGGTATACCTTTGAAAAATAAAACTGGGAAACATGTTAGCAATGCATCGAAGACCATTTTGAAGGAGAGAATTCCAAATTCGCTTCAAACTGACAAAGGATCCAATTTTTTTGTGCACCATTCCAGAATCTAATGACATATTATGGTATTAATCACTACACAAATTATTCAATCCTTAAAGTCAGTGTTGTGGAATGATACAACAAATCCATTAAGCAGTTAATATATAAACATTTCACATCGAAAGGGGCTTACTAAAGAGTGGATGTTTTAACTGAAATACTTAAATTTGATAATTATAGATATCATAGAACTATCAAGATGGTTTCCAAAGAAGTTCGGGAAAATACTTTGATGAAAACCATTTATAATAATGTTATAGTAGTCAATGATATTAAACAAAAGTTCAAGGTGGGTGAATATATATGAATCTCAAAACAGAAAGGAATCATTAAGAAAAAAAATACAGTTAATTGGTCTTATGAAATATGACCCAGAGTGTATTTCCTAGAAACCTATGATGGACAGCCAATAAAAGATGGATTCCAAGAACACGAACTTCAAAAAGTTAGTTCTCCAAATGAATATTTGATTGAAACAAGATATGTCCTTTGTTCGATGGAGGGGTTTCTCAAAAGCAGACGATTCGTGGGTTAAGACTAAAGATCTTAAAATATTGTAATACAATGTTTGTAAAATTATAATACTAAATAAAAATATTTTAAATAATATTTAATCTGTTGTTTTATTTAATAAACCTATTGATATCAATGTTGTTTGGATGAGCAATCAATCTTCTTGTTGCTTGGATTATCTTTAATTGGATTAGCATTTAAGTGATAATCTGTTACATTTATTTCATTTCAATTTTTTTAATTCTTGGAACATTATTTAAATTAAAAATACGTTAATAATTTAATTATTACTTTTAATGGGGATGAATATATAGTTTTTCAGAGTTATTTGTTCACTTTTATTTTTACCAGAAGACATATTGTAGGGGAAAGTTCAAATTTTTACAAACATTGGGTATGGCAAAAGAAATGGGTTATTGATCTTGAGTTAATGATCGGATTCAAAATTGATGAGTGAGGGGAGGACAGCAAGTGAGATAGGAAAAACCCACGCCACTGTTCATTGTGTGCTCCTAAGAATACTTTCATTTAGTTTCAATTAAACATTTGGAATGGGTTAGAACATCCTATATGCAGGCTTGGATTTCAATGTTATTATTAATCAACCTAATGCTATGAAAGAAACGAAAGTATAACACTGGAATAAATTAAACTACTTTTCTAAAAATTTCATCAAATATTTATAATATGTTTTCACTACACGATTAGTGAGTTGATAGGTTTCGATAGAAGAGGTGATAAAAATAATTTATCATGTTAATTAGAATTATTCGGAATCGATAATTTGCAATTCCATAAAGACATTTACATATGTGGATATTAGTCATTTTTAATATAGATTTTAATGTTGAGGGAATGTACTTTATTAGCAGGACCTTTGTATCAAAATTATTTAATCTCTGGAAGCAAGTCAGTGTTTTAAGGATAGCAAAACAGTTTTCTTGATGGGTCAATGTCCAGACGAAAATGGAAACTTTTGGGCAGAGGGGAGAGGGGAGCTATGCAGGCAGAGTCAGTTCCAATTCGTTGATAGTTTTGCAAACAAAAAACGCTCTGGAAGAATCTAACTTGGTGTCTTGAGGGGATGTTTGGCTGATGGAGAGTTCCCGACGTGGTGGACAAAGAGACGTTCTGAGCTGGGAGTATGGGGAGGGGGTGCCTAGCAGAGACAGTGCTCCAGATAACCAAGGATGCATTCTGGGCTGGAGGGGGAAGGGGATGGGGGTAAGTAGCACTAAACAGGTCCTGCTGACCGTGGTGCTGGATAAATAGTGGGGAACAGAGTACATAGCGCTCTCCATGGACAGGACAGAGTTCCTTCCACCCCCAGCTCAGAATCGCCATTTTAGTTCGTTGTAAACCTTTGTACTGGATACATCACTCTCTCCTCTGAAGCACCTTTTCTGATGTCACCGGTCACTATGTCATTTAGCTGAGACTAGGGCTATGACCAAGGTTAGCCGATTTTCGAATTAGGGGTTTCAATCCAGCAGAGTTCAACTCTTGTTTAAGCCATTTATATAAGTTATTTTAGTTCAATAATAATTTATTGGGAAAACATTTTTGTCTATTAATTAATTTTACTTTTTGGATCGATATACTGTGTTTGTGTTTAGTAACTTAATATTGATTTCATGGTTTTCTTCGAGGAAGTGTGTATACTCAAATTGCTTGGTTAGATTGTGATAATATTTTGTTATTGAGTGTGTGTAATCTCCATTTTTAAGTAAATCTTTATCTTAATTATACTGTCGGCATCGACACAAGCCGAACCTCGCATTAAACTCCAGCAAAAGTTAAATTTAAAAGTAAATTCTTTTTCTTTTTACAATAGGAACATTTACTCATTGCTGTAAACCAGTTCTCTGGATATGTTATTTAAAATGCAAATTAATTATTTATTAATTTTCCTAGGGAAGTGAAATTGTGAATTTCAAACATGGCAAAGAGATAAGTTTTTTAAAAATCATCATGTGAAATGTTAAGGAAGAAGTGATTAAATTGTTCATGAATAATAACTAATTAAAGTAGGTTTATAGGGAAATATAAACTGTTGAATTCATAAACATGATATTTTTATTGATTTGTGATGTAAATTTTTAATGTCGAGGTGTTCCCCCCATAACCTCGGTTTACATTGTCTCTGCTCTAACACACACAGCTTATAAGTCGATGTAAGTTCTACACTGAACTCATGCCAACAGACTCCACAATGAATTGACATGTTTTAAATCATTTCAGGTATGTACACAAATGAGCGCAAGACTGGGCCTGGGATGTGTGTGTGTCTGTTATTCAATTGTGTCTGATTTAAATGAAATTATTTTATAACTCATTAATTTGTAGGCAAATAGCATATGTTTTAGGTATAATTCAAAATGCAAGTGTCGAAATATTATTTGTCCATGTAAAATGGAAGTGCTAAATTGTTCCATATTGTGAAAAGTTGTCTGTTTTGTGTATTCAATCAGTTTTTTTGGTAAGTTTGTGTATTTTTAATGTGTAGTTTATTCCATCTTCAAGTTATCAGAATGGGTGGTAAACGAGTTTTCTAGGGAAATATTAATTCGTAAACATAATTTTTATCCATTAATATAGTTGTGTGTTCAACTTGGCCATAATCTCCACATCTATAAGTTATTCCTTGACTGAACTCACAGACGTGTTTCTCCTCCATGTAGAGTTTCATTAATTTATAAAACAGGATATCTGGTTTCTATATATCGTTTATTGATATTCACCTATTTGTGTTCGTTTGCCATTTAATTAATTTCGAAAGCCATATCTAATCAGATGTGGTAGATTACATTTCACAGAATTACACACTATAAGTCATTCATTCTGCTATCTCCCGAACCCAACATATATATATTAAAATAAATTTATATCTTTCCATAGCTGGACTTCGTCATTCATTATTCTTGGGCAGTGTTTAAACACTCCTACATTTCTCTCATGTAATATGTCACCGCTGTTATTCATTTGGAATAATCGTAAAATACATGACGTAAATACTATTTTTCAAAGTCTTCTATCTCCCAACACTGTTTGCGAGGCACAGAAAACACTAATGCCACTCTTACAAAAACTCTACGCATATAAACCCCTTCCCCAGCACATCACCCCTCAATCGAGAGCCAGTCATCGTCCTGACAAAATCGCTTCCCTATATATACCTCTCCCCAACACACAATACCAAAGTACATCGACAGAGCCCCAAGGGTGAGGACATACCAGAGACGCTCCCCACCCCAAAAAAGTAGAAAGAAAATAATATACACCAGACTATACAATTATAACAACAGTTAAGATTGATTCATTCAATTAAATTAATTGGATCAATCATAGTTTCATACCATTAACAAATTAATCGAATTATGATCGGATTAAGAATTATTCCCATCGATATAAATCAGATGCAAAATTTTGCTCGGGTTAAGATCGGATTAAGGATTAATCCAATTAATCCGATCAAAATGATATCAAATGTTTAATCCAATTAATCAAAAGTGAAGTATGACCAGCATGCCCCTACTACTGATATGCTTACTACTGTTTGCAAGTGCATTACGGGCCGGCACTCTGTCGATATATTGCCGAATTTGTGATGTCTCCATCCTATGTTCTTCCCCAAGTAAAAAATTCGCGAGTTCAATGACCTGCATCCTTGACTGTACAGTTTTATGTTGTGTTGAGTTTTGTTCAAGAGTGACCTAAGTGTTAATTTTTTGGGCTGGTAGTGATATTGCCCATATATGGTGGTAGGAGATAGGCGATTTTTGGAAATTAAACGGAAAGAGAAAATGACTTATAGTTAACATACGAGAGAAATTTCTGAGTCAAACGAAATAAGTAACGAGTTCTACAAATAAATAACCTGGTGTCGACAAGCGCTAAACGATCACAATTTCGTGAGTCTCCAGTATGAAATTAATTAACAAATAAAAACTGTTGCTATAAATTAAATGGCAGTCTTCCTAATCACAACAGCAAGGTATTTGAAAACATGTAAAATAATGTGACACTACTTGATGCCTCTCGAAAGTAACTTACATTATTTTAAAAGACATCCGTTTGGTCGGGAGATGGCTGAAGAAATGACTGCAGTGTATGGCGTGCACCAACTTATATGCTGTTCGACAAGTGGAGTGCATCTGAAAGGCGACTAAGGATATAACTACTCGGAAGTTGATGCGAATACGTGACAAATGAATAAAAATTATTTTTATGGTGCACATACTAACACATAAATTACACTAGTTGAATTTTAAAAAACGTAACAAGAACCGCGGCTAACAGTCGGTGATTGTAATAAATGTCCATTCGCTCGGGAGGTCGCTGCAGCACTGACTTGGATATACCACTTATGTCAAATTATGGGCTGTGTTAAGACCAAACATAACCTGCATCGGCCTACATTTGATTATAGATTGAGGTAAAAAACTTGTAAATCAACGAAAATACAAAAAAATGATTCCAAATAAATTAAATGGCTAACGAACACAGGTACATGTCAATCACTGACCAAATTACAGAATCTAGCTAACCTGTTTTTTTATAAATAAATTAAATCTTATCAGGAGCTCCCCCAATTCACATCCGTCCGCTTGGGAAGCTGAGAATGAATGGCTTATAAGCTTATACTTGGAGCGCAGCTGAGATGAAATCTATGACAAAACTCTGAATACACTATTCGTCCTACTAGAAACAACAAAATTATAATTTAAAAAATATACTTACCCTGATTTTTTAACGAAAGTTTCACTATTGTAAGAAGAAGAAGAATTCACTTTTAAGACAATTTTTTCTGTCGAAGCATAAGGAGACTCGGATGGCTTAATCCTGCAACACTTTATAGAAATGTACTATATATTATTTTTAAGTATTTAAAATAACGGATTTACTACAAATTTTTTCGTTAAGTCTGTGAAATTCATGGCACTTGTTAGCAAAATGATAGTTGTAAATACTAGCAAGTTTCGTCTACCTAACTCCGAAACAGGGTTTACACTATAAACACACTATATATGTTTAACACTCAAAAATTATTTTTCCCAATGAATTAAAAAAGTTATAATTTTTTAAAATATTGAAACAAGAATCGCAGCTAGCTCTCAAGTATATGATATGCTTACACTCTCCGAAGCACGCTAACCACCGACCCCTTTGTCATGGCACAAGCCCTGCGAACCGTCGACCTGCCCAGTGAAGTCGAGAGAGCTGGTGTATATGTCTATCCAAGACAAGTGCTTGTGAAGAGCTAAGATGGTGTCAGACAGCTAAACCTGTTCATGTTGGTACTACCTTCCACCTTCTCCACCCTGTCCAGACCGTGTCTTTGTTGGAAATCATACTGCCTGTCTAAGGTCATGCAACAACACCTTAGAGCACTTTTTCGGCGATGCATCCCCCTCCACTATCACCTACCCAGAGTGCATTTTCTGCTGTTTGAAGAACTGTCCTTTCCATGCCATGCACCCTGTTATAAATCCAATACTGCAAAAACCGATTTAGCACCGACCTCCCCCTCGGACTACACCAGCCCAGAGTGTGTTTCTGGAAGACTGCCCTTTACAAGGCACACTCCTCCTCCCTTCACCCTCACCACAGAACATGTTTTTCGGAGATCTTGAGAAATGACCTGTCCATACAGCCCCGACCCCCTCCCTTCGCCCACCCACCACAGAGTGCATGTTTTCTGAGACGATAGCTGCCTCGAACAGGAACTGACCTTGGTTATTTCCCCTCTCCCCTTGTCATTACAAATTGTAACTTTCACTCGACACTTTACTGACGAGATAAACTGTTTTTTTCCCGAACCCAAAGCCTGGCTTATTCCCAGAAAAATTATATTTCACACATCTCGCAGATGAAATTGATATCCCTCAAGATAAATATCACCTGATATTGTAATCCCCAAAAGATAATCCGTAGATTTAACTTTCCAAACAATACACTTTATATTTTAATTCTCCAAACTTTATCCCATTTGCCAAAAAACTATAACTAACTATAGGACATATTTTGACTCGTTAAATTTTTTTGTAAGTAATGAAAACCATGCATTTTTCCACTTACACAAGTTCAACTTAGAACACCATTCATTCCTCATTTGATTTAATAATACACTATTAAATGTTGCTTACTTTAAATATGTTTTTTAAATATTTGTGCATATTTCACATTTAGTTTTTCCTAACCCAGTGTTTCGACTCTACTATCTACCATAAAATGTGGACATTTCAACTTATTTTAATTACAAATACTATTTTTCTGATGTGATATTACTCAAATAGCATGTATCTAACTTAAAACGACTTCTAGCGAAGCTCAAATTTGTTAAATTTCAATATATTTCAACCTATTTTCTTTAAAGGCCAAATTTAAACAAAGTTGAAGGAAAATGACAGCCATTTTGAATCTGTTTACAATGTAAGGAATGATTAATTTTGCTCAGTGTTTAGTCATCATCTGCTAAGGTCACTTGGTGTATGGATATGTGTGTGTGCATTGCATAAGCACTAGTGAGACTTAGGCGTTTATTACAATGCCAGATATATTCAATGACAGGCCTTTTCATCGAGAGCAATGCTAGGCTTCCAATACGTCAATATCAATGCTAGATATCTACAACGACAGATGTCTAGATCGAGGACGATGCCAGGCATATATCACGTCCACTACAACTCCACTCATCTACTACATAATCTAGATAAACAATGCACTATCTACAGGAGATTTCATCTATGCATCAGCCCACAACTAGTACAATGCATCAAGGTCACTTCTGTGACAATTGTGATTCTGAATGTATTGAAGTATTAAATGCGATTTTAGCATATGGGAAAGCGAAAACATTATTGATTTTAGACTGTTCTCAACTTCGAGTGCTGCCAAAAGAATATATAATCTCTTTTGTGGGACATGAAATAAAGCTAGTATCCATTCCTTGATGAACAGTTCCAAGCAGATGAGGATATCGTCTCCTATTTGCCATGTGAAGACTGCCCCTATGGCATGCCTGCCTTTGCTAATGATGGGAACTTGCAAAATGTGCAGATTGATTGTATGTTGCGAAGACTGGAATAGCTACAAAAAAGCTAGAATTATTCTGTATTAAGTAATGGACAATTCTGGAGTCGGTGAAATGAATTCCTAGGCGAGCACTGTGATCTTATAAATAAAATGAGCTGAGAGACTTTTTTGTACAAAGTGTAAAAAAAAGAAATAATATAAAAATTATATGATATGCAAAAGGTTTCTAAAACTACCAAGTCAACTCCTTGGTAATTAAGGAGCTTGCTATTTCTTATGCAAATGATGCTAATTACTCTAAAGTATTATGCTTTCAACCTCCCAGCCATTCGTATACTTTAAAATCTCATGTTAAAATTATGTTTTGGGAGCAGACTTATGAGATGCATTACCAAAAATGGGATTCTCATGTCATAGATTATGAAGAGCATTTCCAGTATGTGAACGATGCACTCCACGAAGACTATCCAGTATATGTGCTTGGAAAAATCCAGAAGGAAATTTTAAAATTTTAACTAATATTGAAGTGATAAATATTAGATGATATCATGACTGTTCTAGTATTAAATCAATAGTTAAACACTATAATACAAAACACTGTGAGAAGAAAAGTTCTGCTCACAATGTAAAGTGAAGCTTTAAGGTAATATTTGCACCAGCATCCAACCTATGTATGAAGAAATTAATTTTTGGAAAAAAAATGGTTTGTTACAGATACCCGTGTAAGATATCCAAAATAAAAATTGAAAAATTAAACCCAGAGAAGATATACTCCAATATTTTTCGAGTTTACTAGAAAGTATGGTTCCAGTCTGTAGATAGCATATACTTCCAAGCACAGATGTGCAACGGAGATGAACATTGGAATTTCGCAAAAAGTTTTGGGGGAAACATGTATACAGAATGAGTGGTATGTAATAAAGAAGAAGATTGTCCAGGTTTTAATATATGGCCTGACAGGGAACTGCCCTGTTCATCGTGAGACCCATGTTTTAAAAATTGAAATGAAGAAATAACCCAAGAACCAGGTTTTTGTCAAATAAAATATAAATTGAGTGCAGAGTTTTACGACAGACCCACCTTATGGACTGAAGCATGCAATAATAAGGAACACATCGAGCAAATGCAAGGCAGTAGCAGGCTTCTAATAGCCCCTTGTGGAATGAGGGACTATAAGGTTGGAACAGCAATGTTTGTGTCTGTAAATTTGATTTGACCAAGTTAACAATGAAGAACTAATATTTTCCAAATTTAATTATATAAAGAGATATCAATACACCGGTGTTTCAGTTACGATGGGGATGTTCGACTCATCATTTCCTTATGCCACTGTTACTCCAGGTTAAATGCGAATGTGGTTTCGACTTGAAGAAGATAGCCAACTACAGATACACATGTGCAACAGAGATGAACCTTGGTGTTTCTCATTAATCAGTCCTCATTAAACATTAAAAGTTTTCGATGTATGTTATGGGCGAAATTCTTGTCCTTTATATAATTTATGTCCTGACCACAAACTACCTTGTAATGACGGTCAACTTGAATTTGAATCTCTAAGTGGATATATCACAAAATGTATGTCCTATAAGAATATCAGATACATAATCCAGTAGGAATATAGTTGCTCTTCTCTTACTACTGTTTGGACAGAACAATGTAACAACAAGCAATATTTTATGTACATTGGTGACCAAGAATTAACTTATCCCAGTGGCACATGGAATTGTAAAGTTTGACTCAAAAAATAACAGTTAAAAATGAGAAAAAGTGGTGTCACAACAGCTATGTAAAGGAGTAAGCTCAGTTTTAAATCGTCAGTCATGGCTAGAATCTTCGACCCTACAGACGTATACAAAGTCCTGCAAATTGTATACATAAGAGTTTTTTAAAACCATATGATGGTATTTTACAAGTTCATGTCTGCAATGATATAGAATAACAGTCTTGGCATTCGCTTTGGTGAAGGTATAGCATGCAATGATTGTGCTCTGAGATATCTTCGCCCCAACAGTAACTTACCAACAACATTAGACGATTTGATGATTGGCAGTCTTAGCGAGGAGATTGAAGAGGTGCATGGACGTTGAGTAACCTCTTACAAACTCACCAGACCTCATCAGGGAATCACCGTTCGCTGGAAGGAGACCTGTGCGTGAAGTGGCTAATGCAGAATAATGTTTCCAATGAAACAGAAGTATGGATTTTACAATACAGGTTTGCATTCTGTAACTTATATCTCATTATATTCACATTATATTGTAAAGAAAAATGTAAGTCAGACACACATTTCAAATGTATGTATTTCTCTTAAGCTTTGACAGCATGCAGTAAACCAATTAGTAGTGATTCCACTTTTACTAAGTGCAATAGTTCTAAATGTCTTGTAAACCATTACATATCTCATAGAGTAGATCAAAATGTAAGTTTAAGGGAACACATTGGAATGTCATATTGCAAGGAAGAAAAATATTTGTATATCTTATTTTAAATACAGATAATGATTTGCTCTATCAGTATTTCGAAGACTGTGATAATAATCTTCATATTTTATCTCATTTTAGTAAAAATGATTTTTTGTTACACATCTCAAAATGGGTGTGACTCATCAAAAGGTTACGTACATCGAGAAATACAATTAGCAAAAATTAAATTTAGCCCTCAAATATATGCAAATTGAGAGAGAATTAAGTTATAAATATAAATACATTGTTCCTTGCTAATTCCTCTCAGTGCAGTATTGAATGTCATAGTAGTAACATGACATATTTTCATCCTGGAAACCATTATGTCAGTCTCCAACAAGGAAAGTCTAATATAACTTACATGCTATGGTGTAATGGGATTTTGCTGAAATTTATGGAGACTTGTGACAGTATATTTAAGTTTTAAGTAATTAATTTTGTTCGGATATTAAAAAGAGTCTTGAATTGGCATAATGCAGTGATAACACGAAATGTACAGGGTTTTATATGACTGTAACCACACCTCTTCCACCTAGTATTGAATATGTATACTCACATTATGTTGAATTATACCTAGACTTGGTTGAAAGAATTGTTTTACATGCTACATAATGTATAGGTGTTTTTGTACAAACTGACAGGTTAAATCCAGGTTGTAAGTAACACTACCTCCTTAAAAGCAGAGTTCAAGAAGGGGATCTGGATCCAATATTAATAAAATACATGAAAACTTTTTTCACTAATGTGGCTAATAGTATATAAAAATGTTTGTTTTTAAAGAAAAAGATCTATAAATATTTTTTAATCAACCTGTACCTGCTAGTCTTGTACATAAATTCGTTCAATGTTTTGGAACATCCTATACTTGTTTATGTTTTTTAATCAACCTGTACTTCATTGTTTAATGCTGTGTATATATCTTTTTTGAAATTATTGTCTAATATGTTTTGTATCATCCTGTATTTGCTAGTGTTTAAAAATGTTGTTTATAAACTTTGGAGCAACCTGTAATTGTTTGATGCACAGTTTGGGACATTCTATATTTATTGTGTGTGTTTTGGAATACTATCATTAACACAGATAGATATTAATAATTTTTTTAGTAGCTTGCATTTGTATATATTTTGTCAAAAAATTTGTCTTGTAAAATGAATTCTGTTTATATGTTTAATTAACCTATCCTTATACATAAAAGTTTACTTGATTGCCTAAGCAATGAAAAAATTAATGATCTCAACAGAGAGATTTCTAAAAGTTGTCTGGTTTCAATTGAGTGTTGTAATGAAAACGTCAGAGAAATTAAATAAAATAAGGTAACAAACTATTGGTTCACCAAAAATTACAATTCAACCAAAGATATTTCAACTTTTCCCCTGGCAAAATATATCTACTTAAAAAAAACCTAAGTAATATTTTACAAGACACTATAAATATACTAAATAAGTTGTTATGTATAGTCAGCCTCCATAGTGTAATCAAATTATGCAAGGAGACTTTGGATTAGAATCCCAAATAAATAATGGTTAATATTAGTTATTTTCTGGGTTCGAATCCCGGCTGGGTCATATATGACAATATTTAGTTTATAAACATAAAAGTAATAATGAACGAATCAGTGATTAGAATGTATCAATTAGTTTGAAAATTGCTTGTATGTGAGAGGACGTAAACATAGTTTAATCGTAGTATTAAATTCAGGCTACAAACAAAAAAGACCATATTGGAAATAAAATTGTTCGTGTACAAAACCGTTAAATAAGAACATAGTTCAAATATAATGGCTTAAAACTGAATAACTGCACGTGTGACACATTCAATTCGAACAAATACATGCGAAAATTAAGAAAAATCTGTTAAATTGTTTTTAATGCATTCAATTTGCTTAAAATTGGGCTAAAAATGTTTCAAAATACACAATATGTTCGTTTTATGTACTCTGAAAGCAAATTACACAATATCAATTTTTGTGATGCAGGAGAGAGCTGGGCTATAAATAGTGGTTCCCACGTGCTCACGTAATTTGCTTCTCTGCCTTCATGGGGACAACACCTCCTCTCTAGCAGGCGGACGCCATGTGAGCCGGTCCTCACTTCTACGAGTTGCTACCTGGCCTTTATTTGTTCAAGGACATTGGTGGCCCTCTTGCCATTAGCCTAGTTCTGCCGGGACATGACCCCTCGCACATCGCTTCTGACCTTCAGCCTTCCTGTGGAATTCGACCGCTTGCTGGAGTAAGGATCTTGGTGCTCACCATGCTGGGGTGGGCTAGCACTCAGCCTGTCTGACCTTGGGTTCAGGTCTCATTCCACGCCTACCAGCTTCATTACTAGAGTTTTACAAAGTGAATAATTTTAATAGTTTTGGGATTTTAATTCTTTTGCGGTATTTTGTTAAAAAATTTTGTGTAACATTTTTCGCATTTTATTAAATATTTTAGTAACCTTCTTATCAAATCGTTTAAATTTTTGACATTTTCCTTCAAATCATTTAACATTTGTATGAGTCAAACTTTTTAACAATTAATTAAACATTTTAGTAAATTGATCAATCTTCATGAAATTTTCTTAAAATCGTTAAACATGTTAGTAAATCATTACAACTTGAATGAAATTATATTTAAAATATTGAAAATCATTCCATCTTGAATGAAATTTTCTTAAAATTTATTTGGAATGTGATAAAGCATTTTTTAATTTGTTAAAAAAAATTTATTATTAGTTGTAATTAATGACAAGTCGAATGGGTGCTTGTGGCGATATGGTCACACTCTCCTTGTTAAAAATAGTTTATTATTGTTAGTATTGATTAATTATAAGTCGAATGGGAGCTTGTGGGGATGTAGTTGCACCCTGCTGTTTAAAACAATTTATTATTTTAAGTGTTAATTAATGATAATCCGATGGTGTGTGTGTATTTTACTGTGAGTATGAGTGCAGGAGAAAGGCATTTCAATAAATTCTAGGTGGGTTATTGATGTATATTTGAAAGGAATTTAATAGAGTTTTGAGGCAGATACTTGATGACTGCCATAGAATTGCACTATGAACATAAGGTGAGATAATATCTCAAATTCAGGCCCTCTCTACACTGTTAAATCCTTGTAAAAGTATGTTAAAACCATCTGGAATAAAATCCCAAGTACTCTGAGACAAATATTTTAAATAAGTGTACAACTGCGATCATGAGTGCAGGGGAAAGATGATGCGATTTATTTAAAACTTAGTTAGTTTACATAGCTTTTAATATATGTTTAAGTGTGCATTTTTGTTATGACTGATGTATGAAAAATGGAATAGATAAAAAAAAATTAAGAACTACGCTGAATATGCCTCGTGTATTCGGGAGGTGCATTACCTCAGCTTACAAGCTTGTTTTCAGTGAGTTGTTTGGTGACAAATGTTTGAGTGATGGATAAATGAGCCTTGAGAATGTCTAACAAATGACATTTTTTGATGTGTATGTGGTGGGGTGGATTGGTTATCTAAGTTAATTATAAGAACTTTCATTTCATTTTTCGAAGCAATTGAAATACTGGGAGTAGATAGAAAATGAGTATTTTTTTTAAATAAAATTTGAGTAAATTTTATTTTGAAAATATCTAAAATGTTTAGTTTTTAGAGTGTTTGTTTAGTTATTAAGAATAGTATGGAGTGTTTCTCCCTTGTTAAAGTTATTTAGATGAAATTCATTACTAAATTCATGAAAATAATTTTATGGTGTAAAATTGATAGATTTTTTAATTGTATGAACAATTTTGTAATAGTGTACATTGTTTTTGATAGTGAACACTAGTTTTGATGGTGTAAGATTCAAAAATTTAAAAAAGCACATTTAAGATGTAAATTTTTTTTAACTAGCCTTAAATTCCAATGCAATAGCAAGAGTTTAAATTTCAATAATGTAAAGCAAGTCTGCTTGTTTTAAATGCAAAAGATGTGAAAGACAGGTGAGGACGAGCCAGGTCAAGGAAATTCATTGTATATTGGCAAGAGCTGTGTGATGGGAACTTGCCTGGGTGTTAGCTGGTGTCGACAGAGAGATGGGGGAAGAGGGGATGTAGCTACTCTCCCTCCCGCTGTTATGCAGACGAGTGTAGTATCTGCACAATGAGCATTCGTGAGGGGAAGGGGAGGTTGTTGGGTGGGATGGGGATGAAGAGTGTGCCTAGATGCTGGCATATGCTGCAGGCAGTGGCTGTTTACTAAAAATGTTTTCATTCTCTTGCCCACCTCGTACGCAGCTCAGCATGTGGTCTAACCTTTCATTCACTGCTTCGACTGCGCATGCATCACCCTCATCTCCATGCACTCAATTCTCGACTGTCTGCTGCCTGGCTTTTTCCATGAGCCTTTAGACAGTATTGTCCCCTAGTACCTTTTGTAAAAACACATCGCTATAGTCGACTGCTTTTCTCAAATAAACAGAACTCCCCTCATCAAATTTTATTTATATTAAGGCATACACTCCTTTATGTTATTAATACATATTTACAGGTAAGTGAATAAAGTGGGCTCTTTTTTCTCTGTTTTCAGAATGGCAAGGTACTTCTGTTTAATTTATTGTGGTGTTGTAACTTTTATATAAGGGAAACTAAAGAACTATACCTAATTAAAATGGGTGAGAGTAAGCAGCAAAGTATTGACAGTTTGCTTGAAGATCTTTATGTAAGCGATTCAGATTCTGAATCGCAGACAGAAAGAAAGTCTACAGCAAGCTATCAAGACAGTGTCTGTTCGCCTAAGCAGACCCAAGTTAATATATTGGAGGATGATCTCTACTTTAGCGATTCGAGCACGGATTCACTTACAGAGAGTCATCAATAAAGGAGATCGAAACTTGTCCGCATCCTTCAAACATGACAAGGTTGATCTTTTGAATGATGACTTATTTCTATAAGACTCGGCAGATTCTTGTGATTCGGGGAGCGCTCAATCCATTTCACAACCGACTTTCGAGTCATTAGACATATTTCGCCAAGGGATACAGAAAATAATTTGTTTTCTGATTTCTTGGCCTCAGTGGAGCCTTTGCCAGACTTGACATATGAGCTTAAGGTATATGGTGTTCGTGGGAAGACATAATGATGTGCAGATAGTTAACAATAGGCTTAACAGTGACATGGACTTTTCTTGTTTTTTCAAGAGGTATAAGGTCCCTTTAGTAAACTTAATAATGGCATCAGCTGGGCCTATTAGAGTTTCAGTTACCATAGCGGGTAAGTACTTGAAATCCCTCATGGCAGAGGAAGACATTACGGAAACATTCTATTTTCAAAGCAAATCCCTCCCTAACCTACACTCATTCAATTTGGGTTTAATAAATGATGATGACATCATCCCTTATCTTACTAACAGTGTTGAGGAGTTTAGTGCACGTGGATCTGGCTGGAGTCTGCAAAAATTTTGACATACATGGATGTACATGTGTCCCAATATTGGCCTTTCATCGTCGGTGCTGAGCATACTAAATTACCAAAGTTTATTGCTGGTAGGATAGCTTGTGTCGATGTATACTGCCCAGAGGGAATGTGTTTCAACTACGCTGTCATAGCATCTTTGTTTCCTGTTACACAAATTGCCTATAGATGTACTTCATGTCCAAATCCTCACGAGGTTTTGAATACTGAAGGTCTGTTACACTTGTAATCATACAGGATATTTGTAAGTTCGAGGAGAACAATTCTATTTCTACCAATGTCCACTATGTGGTGGACAATGATAGCTATATAATTGACGAATCTTGCGAAAAGGGTGGGGTTGTAGTACTTATGCCTATTTCTCCTGTACATCATGACAAACATGTGAATATTTTGACGATTTGCATGAGTGGAAATGCCGCTCATTTACATTTTGTATGCATTAGAAATTTGTCCCTGCTGGCTGGTTGTCAGCTGAGTAAGAAGAAAACATATTTGCAAGTGTTGCATCCAATACTTCGTCAGTGAGCAGAAACTCGCGAATAACAGTATTCTTTGCCAGCAACAAAAGGCTGTTCACAGTACTTTCTTCACTTGCAATATAAAGATTACAGCAAACAGCAGAAATTGGGTTTTGTCACCTATTGCGACACTGAATGTAGCCTGAAACCCACGTCCACTTGCTTGCCTAATGATGAAACTAGTAATACCACTACCATCATCCAACATGTTCCCTAGGCGTGTAATATTTTGTTGGTCTGCTCATACAATTCAAGTTTGTCTAACTATTTTGAGTTTGTAGGTGCTGAATGTATATACCAATTAGGTGATAAATTAGTTGAACTTACAAAGTGGGTTGCAGGAATCTACAGTGTTTTTGTTCCGATGAACCCAATAACCCCTGCTGATGAAGCTAGTTTGGCGGCTCAAACATGTTGTCACATTTGTATGGTAAAGCTTGGAACAGATGATATTGTGGTCGATCATGACCTTCTGATGGTCGAAATCAGAGATAACACACATAATAAGTGCAATTTGAATTACAGACTGCCCAAAATGAATCTTGTTGCTGTTTTTCATAACCTGCAGAATTATGATGCTCACTTTCTCATAAAGCCCCTTGTGTGAACGTCATGTACCACAACCTAACGGAACTGTGGTAATCGAAAACCCAGGTAAAATTCAAGTAATTGGAATAAGCCTTGAAAAATACAAATGCATTACCAATCAAATTCTCAATGCTATTGATCTCAATGGAAAGGCGCAACCACTCGATGTTTCCAGATAACACCCAATTCGAATTGGCAAAACAGAAGGGAGTTTTTCCTTATGACTTTGTTAAGTCACCAGACAGTCTGATGTGCAAGTCACTCCCACCAAAGGACGCATTTCATAATGTGAGGAGAGGTGAAGGCATTAGAAATGAGGATACTGCTCACACCAATGCTGCATGGGATGTGTTCAACTGCATAAACTTGCTGTAGTATGCCACTCACTACCTACGTTGACACTTGTTTGCTGGCTGATGTGTTTGAGTATTTCAGGATTGTAGGTATGGCTCAATATGGTCTTGACTTCGCCATGTACATCACAGCTCCATCTCTTTCATGGGATTCTTTATTGTTAATCCCATGTGCGCGGCTATAGCTGTTGAATGACACAGACATGTACCTTTTTACCAGATTTCAAAAAGAAGATCGGAAGCCAACAATATTTACATGGGTGAGGACTACCACCCCAGTGTGGCATCGAAATATATATGCTATTTCGACGACAATTGGCTGTATAGTCATATGATGCGATCCAAGCTTCCAATTGGCAATTTTGAGTGGGTTGAGGCTTACATGTTTTCAACATGGGATTTTTCAAACACGGTGAATGATGGCGACACATGTTTTTTCGTGGAAATTGATCTGTCTTTTCCAGATGAGTGTTATGATGCACTATCTGATCTGCCTATGGCCCCAGACAATGGTGTACCCCCGAACGGCTCACATGAGAAACTTCTTTTAACACTTGTGCCACGAAAGAAAAATGTTATACATATGGAAACACTGAGCCAGTATTTGATGTATGGAGCCACACTTGTCTCTGTTCATCGCATTTTGCACTTTGAGCAGAAGGCTTGAGAAGCTCTATACATCGAGTTTAACATTGAGAAAATCGTTTTTCAAATTAATGAATATTCCATTTATGGAAAAACATTGCAGAATGTTCACCAGGAAAGGTACATTAGAGTGGTTTCGAGGTGTGACAAGATATTTGGGGCTGCAGAGCTGATAAGGCATCCTACATTCCAGGCAAGACAGATTATAGATGAAAACTTGGTCCTTATCGAAATGTCAAAGAGTATTGTTGTATTCAACAAACCTTTGTGCACTAGTGTTGCCATTCTTGATCTTTCTAAATTAACCCTCTACAAATTCCATTATCAGTACATGCACACAAAATTTCTTCTGCCAGCCTTGCACCTACTTTATTGGGACACCGATTCCTTGGTATATTCTTCTGCTTGTGAGGAGATCTATAAGATAATTACCCTAGATTTAAATGTGTGGTTTGATACATCTACCTATGCGTACAATAATCTGCAAGGATTCCCTCATGAGAACAGAGGCTATACCAGGCTAGGAAAGATTAAGTTGCTGTTCACATCATCACACACTTGGTGGGTTTAAGTCCTAGGCTTTATGCATACATTGTTCCGAATGAGCAATGTATACATAAGGCAAAGGGTGTAAAACCTAAAATGTTACAATCACTCAGGTATGGGGATTATCGAGATTGTCTCAACAATTGCACAAGGGTATTAGGGAACCAATATCACTTCCATTCGCATGCTCATGAAGTCCACACCAAACGTGTAACAAATATTTTCTTTTCAGGTATGGATGATAAGAGCTACATTGAGGCAGATGGAATATCAACCTTACCTTGGGGGCTCTACAGAATACCTAACTAATATTTTTTATTTTCCTCCCTAAAATTGTTATAACACCACAATAAATACAGCCTGCCCATGACTATGGCAACTACTCACACCACCACACCAATGCCATCCATCTGCTGCAACCACATGCACCTCCTGTTTCACAACCAACTTCACATCAATTTATACAAGTGTCTACAAAGTATACAAATATCTACAACAATTTGCAATATCTCTTACAACACTATCAATGCTGTTGCTACCTATTTGCTTAACTATAGCAAGAATACAACTGTATTCAATACATTTTACAAAATAAGGGGAAAGTTGCAGTTTGATATAGCAATTATCTGGAAACTGCATGTGTGTGAGTGTGTTGCACCCATTCGTTCAGCGTGTGCGAGTCTTTGGAAATTATACAACTGGATATGATACTAAGAAAGAACGTGCCTCATTTAGTGTCTTTATGAGGTCTTGAAGCATCTGTAAATATTATGTATATACATATAGTTTTAGATAAAAATGACGATCTTCAGAATGCTATATTATATTTGTAAATATTTTGTTAATCATTTCTGTAAATATTTTTTGTTCTGATTTTCTTATAATGAATTATGTATATGAAGATTTTTGAATGTTGTACCAGTAGTATAAGTAGTAGAAGTAGTAATAGTAGTAGTAGTAAACAGTAATAGTGTTAAGGTATACATGTCATTGATGATATGCTTAATAATTTAATTCTTAAAATGTCCTTGATAAAATGTCTTGATTTTGTTAAAATATCTTTTTGTTGTTAAAAATTTCTGTTAATTAAGTTTGTAAAATGATTATTGTAAATTTTTATTCTGGTTATATGTTTGTTTTAAAGTATGTGAAAAAATGGTTTTTGTATATATTTATTTTATTTGGTAAAACATATTGTGATTGACAAAATGCTTCTGTAAATTAAATTTTTTTCAACATTGTAAATATTTAATTTCAATTATGATTTTTTTGAAAAAATAATTTTTGAATAAAATTTTTGTATGTTAAAATGTAATATTGTGACTTGTTATTTATTAGTTATAAAATGCCTCATGTCATTATATTTGTTGTGAATGATTGGAGATGGGATGTATCTGAAGATGGAGTACTTGTATATGACTGAATAATAAATGTTTAAATGAAAAATATTCTTGGTATCTTAAGATGAGTAGGTGATGGTAAGTTGTTGGTTTTATTTTAAAATCAGATAAGTGGAAGTTTTTTTTACGAAAAAGATTAACATGTTGTTTGCTTTGTTCTCGATGAGGGAGAAAAATAAAAATTATACTTTTCAAACTATCATTTAAATTAAAATTTAATAAAAATCACATATTTTGAAGGGGGAAATTACAAATATGTTGGAGAGAATCGAACACGTCTGAATGAATGAATTTGAAGCGAGTGGTAACAGGCTAGTATCTTCAAAAATCTTTGCAGTCCTGCTGGTAAACTTGAAGTACCCTGGGGACTATAATGACATCGAACATCAAGTAACACAAATACCTTTTTGAGAAGTAGGTAGAAGGCCTCTTAGCGACACAACCAAAATGTCTCCCGCTGCCCTAAAACTCTACAGAAAGCAATGACAGAATCCAACAAACTTTGAAATAAAATAAGTTTTCTCGCAGCAACCAGATTACAACTACTACTGCAGCTGACGATTCAACGCAAAGAAGTCTGCTGGTAAAAACATAATCATACTTTACACAAACTCAGAAAATATAATTGAAAGTTTTTTAAATAAAATTAAACTATTTCACAACAATGCATTCTTCTTCTGAACATAGTGAGACTCGCATTAAAAATTATTATTTTGTTGTCTGTTGTAGGACGAATAGTGGATTCTAAGTTTTTGTCATAAATTTCAACTCAGCTGCACTCCACCTATATAACAGGTTATAAGCTGGTGCATGTCATACCCTCCAGTCATTCATTCACCAGCTTACCAGACAGACGGATGTGTTTTGGGGAGCTCCTGGTACGAATACATTTATTTAATTTAAAAAACTGGAAGCTGTATTTCGTATTTAATTTAGTGATGGTCATTTACTTGTATTCATTAGATGTTTAATTTGTTTGGAAACATTAATTTTGTATTTTCGTTCATTTGAGAGTTTTTCACCTCAGTCTATAAACAAATGTAGTACGATGCAGGTAATGTTTGCTCTCAACACAGCTTATAAGTTGATGTAAGTGGTATATCCAAGTCAGTGCTGCAGTGACCTCCTGAGCGAATAGACGTATTTTCTAATCACTGACTGTTAGCCGTGATTCTCGTTATGTGTTTTTTAATTCAACTGGAGTAATTCATTTATTAGCATGTGCATCATAAACATAATTTTTATTCATTTGTCACGTGTTCACATCTATGTCCTAGTAGTTTTATGCTTAGTCGCCTGTCAGACGCACTCCACGTATCTAACAGCTTATAAGTTGGGGCACATGATACACTGCACTCATTTCATCAGTCATTTCCCGACCAAACAGACGTTTTTAAAATCATATAAGGTATGTGCAAGAGGCATCAAGCAGTGTCACATTTTTTTTACATGTTTTCAAATACCTTGCAATTGTGATTAGGAAGATTGCTGTTTAATTTATAGAGACATTTTTGATTCGTTAATTAATTTCATGCTGGAGACTCACGAAATTGTGATCGTTTAGCACTTGTCGACACCATGTTACTCATACATAGAACTATATTTCGTGTGTTAACTATCTGTCATTTTCTCTTTCTGTTTAGTTACCAAAAATCGCCTATCTCCCACCACCATCTATGAGCAATATCACTACCAGCCCAAAAAATTAACACTTAGTCCACTCTTGAAAAAACTCAACACATGTATACCCTGTCCCCAACACGTCACACCTAAGTCGAGTGTCAGAGCTCCAAGGGCGAGGGTGCACCACAATTGCTCCCAACCCACAAAAAGAATTAAAGAAACTAATAAATTTGGCCCTTAGTACACTCTTGCACCAAACACACAAAAACAATTTTAAAAATTTTAATCAGATTAAAAAATGTTGTCCTATTTAATCTGATTAAAAAGTAACCCTTTCAATATATTTAACCGTTTCAATACATTTAACCTTTTTCAAATAATTTGATTAACCTTTTCGATTAATTCAATTAACCTTTCAATCAATTTAACCCTTTGATATCAATAAAGGTGGCATCCCTTTGTTTCATAACCGGCCAGCACCTACTACTGACTCAGCGCCAATAGTCGATGTGCAAGGAAACAAGAAGCGAATACCGTACTGTCAAATGTGAGGTAACACTGGGGCAACACAGCCAACGAACAAACAGCTGAGGTTCGACTATACAAATGATTTTGGAGTCTAGCATACAGGTCATTGAACTCGCGAAATATTCCTATCCCTACCTATAACTTCAAAGAATACTGAGTCAAAATGTTACGACACACTCCAACCAATTAAGTTGACCCTTTGAGGACGGAACAAATCTACTGGCACTGAAGACAAAGTTGAAGTGAGTTGTATATGTTCTCCACTACAACAATATCGGTTGTGTGTGTCTGCATTCCCACATACCAACGTCCTATTGGTAACGATACCCGAATTTCGCGAAAAAATTTCCGCGCATGCCATATTTCAATACTGACGTACCAGCAGTTTCCTTTCGCTTATTGGCGGCGTTTCTTTGCGCGAAGACATTTTTCTACTTGATTTGCCAATCATAATTAGGAAACTTCATAGCTGCACATCTGTAATTCGCGCGCAGACACCTAAGATGTGTAACACAGGAACCGTCCTATCACGGAAGTGCGTCTGAGAAAAGGCGTTATGAGATACAACTGCGTCGTGAAATATTTTCGCGAAAATCGAGCGTCTCTACCAATTGGCCCTGGCTACACCGAGCCTGCTTACTGTACTCTGCAACGTTTTTAATGGCTAGGCCTCGGCCAATAAAGCTCTAATTTTTTTAATTTAGTTCCGATAACGTCCGGGTAAACATAAAACAATGTGATTTTTGTCTCCAAGAGCACACAAATTTCAAAACAAACGTAGTATTGAGTATATAGTTGCATGCTCCTCAAAGGTTGAACTTTAGGTGACTCTTAACATCAAGGATTTGAGAGCCGATAAGGATGAAACGAGTTGAGTATGAAGCAGCGTCGGAATGCAAGGGTGGGGGAAACGGGAGAGCCCCGAGAAAACCCGCCGACCAGTGTAATGCCTTTTGAGACATTATTTAAGCGCAACAAAACGCACTATTTAGTATGCAGAGTTATTAAACTGATATTATTTTTCTAATTTGAATATAATTTCATGGCACATGCTAATATTTATTCTCTCTCCATTTTCCCCCAGCATAATTTATTTTGCAAGTTATTTTATTGTGCGTTATAATGTTCTACGTATGAGCAGTGTTTATGCGTTTCCAGTTTTGGAATATTAGTTTAGTGTCACGTGGCCGTACATCTGAGCAATTGTTGATAGTTACCATAGTAACGAGGTGACGCGCTGAGGTAGCCATACCGTGATATAAGGACCGTTTTAAGCTTCGCCGTAAGCTTTGGTTTAAGGCTTAGCCAAATTGGCTCCTGCCGTCAGGCGGACTGCGGCGAGTGTCGCAGGCCCGTTAGGGTTTTATCATTTTTACTAGGGAAAAGTACGAGTTCCGGTTCCTATATTATAGCAGACTGCCTGAGGGCGAAAACTGTTTTATTAAGAAGCACAGAATAGGTCTGTTCACTTCAAAAGTTAATTTTTGAGGGCGAATGTCTCTCTTAATAATCACTTTAAAAAAATGGTAAATATATTTTCGTCAGGAATAACCTATTGGAGTTTGTCAGTAATTTTTAGCAACACGCTGTATAAATTTGTTCTTTCGAGTTGGAACTTTGACTATGAGAGGGGAGTCTAAACTCCTTTTCAACCCCCCCCCCCCCCCCCCCCCCATCCCACCCCTTGACTCGTTCTGTATTAAGCCTATTGTATTTAACATACAGTTTCCCGTTACCGTTGCATAGCAATCTTCTAGTTCCTTCAAACAGGGCGCAAGATGCAGTCATCAGTAACGGAATCCAAGATGGTGGTCAGGCTCAGTAACGTAAACAAACATTGCCGCTATCGCTCCTCATCCGTAGGGTTTAACTCGGTGCCTTGAGTTCAGTTTGCAGAATTGTGGGACAAAAAGTTTGCTCCAATGATCTTGGAAGTGATTTCGTGTGATTTTGAGTGAGAAACGGGAAATTTTAAGGAAGAAATAGCGAATTTTGTCCAAATACTTGGTCATCGACCGAGGTCAGAGACCCGCTCCTCACTCCTCCTTCATGATCGATTGCCTCATATCTTTACTTTTCAACCCACATGTGTTGAATCCTAAGTAGCAGTCAAATTTCCCCGCGATAATCCGCCATCTCTAGTCATACGGCATGTACAGTAGAATGCGTGTCTCGCAGCTTTCCCGAGAGTGATAGCACTACGCCTTCGCGATTCCATGCAGGTTATACATTCCTGCTGCGTAAAGCGAGAGATTTCATTTCTGGGCAGGCCGCCGTCACAACTGACAACAGATCGCCGGTTGCCAAGCGTGGATTTTACGTGCCTCCACCCCCCCCCCCCCTCCCCAGGACAGCTCAACATAAATCTTCAAGCTCCAACACCTCGAACCACGGCGTACGTACACTGTAAAAAATAACGGGAAAATTACCTGACAAGTGTAAGGTAATATTCGTAAACTTCTGGCGGAAATACAGTTTTCTTTGCCGATAAGGTAAAATTACCGCACTCTGGAGTAAAATTCTCGTACTTGGTAGTGGAAAATCTCACACATGGATGGGAAAATTACCTTACGGTGCGTGCATCTCCTCAGCCATCTCAACAGCTAGGAAGGGGGGGGGGGGGGCGAATAAACAAAAATTTAACACACTAATATTCACTGATACTCACGCTGTTGTCGTGGTGTAATGGATAACGCATCGGCCTATCGTGATAGAGGGCCAAGGTTCGCGCCCATCCGCCAGCGAGTGTCGAGGATATTAGAGTTAAGGTTTCGGTTACTATTCGTCAGAGGATATAAGCAATGAAAAATTATAACACTACTAATACTCTTGGATATTGTTAAGTATTATTTTATTTTAAAATGTAGTTAACTTTCCCTTACTTGTATGGGATTTTCCCCCCACTTTTGTCAGGTACTTTTCCAGTACGATTAGGAAATAGTACTTTACTAGTTAAGTAAATTTACTCTACAATTGAGAAGTAATTTTACCTTACATGTAGAGGTAATTAGTTTCCCTTACATGTAAGGGAATTTACCTCAAAATTTTTTTACAGTGTACCGTCCTCGAAGCCCGCCCGAGGAGGCAATCAGTGTGTGGGCGCATAAAAACTTAAGGCTGTTGGGTATCAAAAAATTAACTATTTTATAATTGTATCAAACAATGTTCATCTTTTACGCACTGTATGTGATGACATTTTGCTCAAATAGCCGGCCTCCCGTAACGTAGTATGTTGGTGCGCTATCGGTTCGAGGTGAGGGAGGCTCTGGGTTCGAATCCCAGGTAAAGGTGTTAGCTTAAGTTAGTTTTTAAGCCGGCCCTTGGTAAACCTCCTGGCATAACACCGGGGGACTTCAGTAAGCTGTATACACAACAACTTTGCTAAAATAAAAAAAAAAAAATATATATATATATATACTGTATATATTTTATGGATAATTTAATGTCAAATCCAAGTTTTTCTGTTTTGCTACAACCGTAATAATAAATGATAAGTTGTACAAATGAAAAAAATTACAACATAATCTAATGCCATAGTTTACTCTGTGATAAGGGTATATATATATATATTATATGTGTGTGTGCGTGTGTATGTGCGTGCGTAAATGTGTGTGCGTGTGGGGGGGGGGGGGGTGTGTGTACACAAATGTTAAATATACAGAAATTACAGCATATTTTAGAGATTTTATTTAAAATGCATGAGTGTTGTTTCTGGTGATTACATCCTACGATATTCTACGTCTAGCGGTGGTAAACCGTGGCCATACTGGATTCTTGGTTTTCTAGCTTCTTGATATTTTTTAGAAAGGAAGTTCCAAAAGAACCACTATGTAGTTCATTCACGATTACTTGCAACTTTTCTGGCGCCCTGCCATCTTTCTACTTCCGGGATATCATTCCGACTCACGCAACCAAAGCTTAGACTAGTCTAGAAAACTACACTGACGGGACAAAGCACCGCATTCGTACGCGCTAGTCTAACAATATTTCGCATAGGAACTATTCATTACTAAGCAATACCAACACACCTATTTGACGTGAACACGTCTTTAAATTTGCGACCATAGTAGGAGGCAATCCAGAAAATCCAATGGAAACAAAATCTGGGGATACAGTTTGGCATTGAAGCTAAGAATCTATCATCTATATTAAAAATTAAATTACTCCACTCGGTTGCCAAAGGATCAAAGAATATGTGACGTTGAGTGAGGACTAAAAGCATAGCACACGGAGGGGGGGGGGGGTGGGGGGGCTATTTTGAGTTCGTTTCGCCACGTCTCATAAATTCCACGTTGTATATCTTTTGACTAGGAGAAGCTAAGACGCTCGTTTAAGTTTCAGTCGAAAGCTCTCGTCAATATCAATCGATTGCGTTTATAAAAACCTTCGTGCGGCGTGGTTATGGTGAAATTGTATGAGTTTAATGTTAAAAAATTAAGAAAACTTAACACAATTTCGGCCTATACTCGTCGAAAAAGCCAAGTCGAAATACAGATATCTTATATGGTTGGAAATAGCATCTCAAAAGCAATCCAGTGGTACCCATAAAACCCCATACGATCGAGTGAAGCGGTGCCGGGAACGTAAATAAAGGCGCCCGAGAGCATCAAGGTAAACGTGTACACGCAAAACAAACGGCTGTGTCCTCAACACAGCCAAACCCAAAATTTTTCTTCCTGTTTTTATTCACATCAATTATAGATTAAATATTGCATTTTATGGAGCGACTATAAGTAAAGGTCCAATTTAACAAAAAATAAGATAGGCTACTTTACTGCTAACACACGTGTAAAATTCTTATGATACATGGCATATTTAGGAAATAACCAAACACGTCATACAGGGGTTGATTTTTCACAGGTTTTATTCAAACAGTTTGAAGAAACCACGAATAGACAATAGCCAACTTTCTACTGACCTTACACGTCAGTACACACAGGACAAGAAAAACATTGTGTCATAAATACGTGTTGATAGTTCAGTCGTTATGTCTGTACAGGTGTGCGAGGTCAAACGCTTTATGGGCACAGGGGTTGTTTTCGGAATTTCCTTTTAAAAAAATAAACAATCTAGAAAAACCAATGATCCAATATGGCGGGGAAAACTTACCTTTAAGGGGAATCCCAAGTAAGTCACTTAGACGTTTCAAGGCCACATCTGGCGATAAGGAAACTTTGTGAAGGGCCGTCACACGTCTGCGCTGTGAAATCATAGGTAAAGGCTGTTTAAGATAAAGTGAACACTTTAGAGATGAACCTTAGAAAAAACTCACTGGCCCTGCATGCATGTATTTTAATGGGGGCACTGAGTGACATTCGCCCAGTAAAGTTGGTAACGATGGATGGAAAGTAGTTCTTTATCGTAGCGTCCAATAAAAAGTGATTGGTAACCATTTGTGATAACTTTACAGTATTTCTTTCGCTTTCCGTTTTTTTTAATGCATCGAAGTGTAAAAATTAGCAGATTTGTAAAGTATTTACTTTCTTAACACGTTCAGTCCCAGTTCCTATGACCAAGGACATGTTGCACACGATTTATATTTATGGTTGCAACTGTAGACGACAAGGAATCAGTGGCCGGTGTCCTTGACGCTCTTCCTTGTGAGTAATCTTATTTGTTGAAGTTTCGGCAACTTTCGTCCGTGAATGGCGAGAACAACAAACACGTAGCACGTTGTTCACTGGTTACACGAAGCAAGTCCATTACAATTACAACGCACGTCATAACATTCAACAATGCAACGCTTGAGCTCGGAAAATAACTCGGGCCTGAAAGCGTTAATAATTTCACAGTTTCATTTGACCGACGCATGAATAAAGTGATGAGGCCCATGGCAATGTTAATTTTACGTAGCGTTGAGGAATACACAGCGTGTGTATACAAGTAGATCAAAAGCAGGGCTTTCAAAAGTGTTCTTTTTACCGTGAGCAGCCTATAGAAGAATTTCTTGGAGAATGCATTTTAAGCAGGAGGATAAACACGACATAAAATCCTCTATATTTAAAAACTACAGATATCACTTTGAACTTAGTTTCCTTTCTTTAAAGGGAATCATGCAGTAAACTCACAAAAATTATGTTTTAAAACATATTCACTGTTCGGGCAGCGGTGGTGTAGTTGTTAGACTACTCACCTCCCACCTTCGTGAGCCGGGTTCGATTTCCCGCGGGATAGCTCCTGGATTTTCACATTTGGGAATCGAGCCGGGCGATACCGGTTGTCGGCGGGTTTTCTCAGGTAATTTCCCATTTTCCCGGCCCTTTCATACCGGCGCTGCTCCATACTCACCTCGCTTCACCCACATCGGCTCTCAAGACCTGGCTGTTAAGAGCCACCCAAATCTCTTCACTCACTCACTTGTTAATGGCTTTTTTTTTATTAATAGGTAGGGCCGCCTGTTTTTTACATATTACTTCAGAAGCAGAATCGCTATTGGATGGTTTCAAACCGTACGCGTCTTAAAGTGTCTGCCGGCCAATCACACAGGTTAAGTGGCAGCGTAACTTTATTCTGATTGGTCCAGTCGAGTAGGAAATGTCTTCTCACACAGACTCGCGGCCAATAATCAAACGAGGTTTGCAAGCTTGCACGTAAGAATTTAAAGTCTAGCTTGAGAGCACAGATATATTCGCGAAAAACAGGTGGCTCTAGTAAAAGTATAAAAGTAAAAAAAAAGAGACGGCTGTTAATAAAAGTGTTTTTTTAATCTCTCCTGGAAAATTAATATTTTCCCAAGGTTGTTACAGAGATACGCGTGAACGCGCTGAAATTGATTTTACAGCCATTATTTTAATAGGCAGTCTCCTACAAAACACAGAGGCGAAGCAGTCTACTATACCGCAAACTTCAACCGCATACGACCAAACGGCGCCTTGCAGATAATAGGGATTCTTTCGCAGCACGCAGAAGTCAAATAAGATTACTCACAAGGAAGACCGTTAAGGACACCGGCCACTGATTCCTTGTCGTGTACAGTGACGACCATAAATATAATTCGTGTCCAACATGTCCTTGGCCATAGGCACTGGGACTGAACGTGTTAACGCAGTTCAAAATATCCGCCACTCACGCGAGCACTTGTCGCGGTCACCGAAGTTATCATGAGCCAAATATGGTTTATATTATTATTAAATTCAGAGCACAAAAATAATAATTGCTAAATTTTATAAGCATATATGCTTGTAAGCATATATGCTATATATAACGTATAATAATAACATCAAGACATTAGACAATCTGTCATCTGGTGTGACAAATGTGAATTGAAAACCCAAGTCACGTAGAGGCACCCAAAACAACACTCTAAGAAATAATTCGGAAATTTACTATACCAGTGTCTATACTTGGTGAGAAAGCAGGAATGATAAGGTTTTCCCTTATACATTCATTGTAGCCTTCGTACATTTTCTCAGGAAACGGTTAAATGCATAGGGAAATTACCAACTTTATATAGTAGCGCTGCTAAACATTCCTATATCTGCAGCTTGATGTGAGGTATTATTTATTACCACACAGAAATTTTTTTTCATTGAAGGTTCGCTACTTTGAGAACAACAAACAACAATTTGCTGAAAATTGAATAATTACATTATTTTGCTACTGTTTATTGTGTTTACGATTGCAAGTTTCAAACACGCTTTTAAACTAAGGTAACCTCAATCTTTAACATCACACAATAAATATTAAAGGTAAAACAAATTGCCATTTAAAAATATTCATCTCCGAAATAATTAAGGAAATACGACGGGGCGTTGATAAAAGGAAGGGAAATTGCTACGAAAGCAATAAAAAATAATAGGTTAGAGAGAAAATGCCACAACATGTCACAGCCTGGCGCTACAAGGCTGCAGAAACTCGACACCGCAGCTAGCCTGGCACAATGTTAAAGTTTAACCGAGTCTGGAAAATTACACCAAAGGGGCAACACACCGCATTCGTGGACAAACAGTTTAGTAAAATTTTGCACAAGAACTATTTCGTTCCAGGGCATTACCAACACTGTTTTTATTCATATTAATTATAAATGAAATTGTATATTTTTTAAATAAAATACTTACAAGAAAAAGTTCAATTTAATACAAAATTGGTACTTCCATATTAACAAAAGCGTAAAATGCTTGTGGTACATGTAATATCTAGGAAACAACCACGCACGTATTACATTAGGTGATTTTTCAAATGTTTGATCCGAAAAGGTGTGAAGAAACCGCGAACAGACTATAGAAATAAATTCAATATGCCTATTTCAAGGACGAGAGTGACTTCAGTTCCAATAGCTTTATCGCGGCACCTGTAAGAGTTGCCGTGACCCGTTTGCAACTATGTCTACCCTTCTGTGGTTGCAGTGATACCAACGAGCGCCCGAGTGGAGACATTTGGGCTGCCTTTATCATCGGGGTCTTTGAGACCCGATGAGGGTGGAGCGAGGTGAGTATTAAGCAGCGCCGGAATACGAGGGTGGGAGAAACGGTAGATCCTCGAGTATTGGTGTTCCAATTTTAATGTAAATCAGTGTATATATATTAGCAAAACTATTTTAAAGTCCAGGCAGGGAAAAGTGCATTAAATAAATAGCAGTAACCTTATACGGTAGATTTAGGACACAACCACACAACATCAAAAGATATTGTTTTTTAAGGAATTCACATCACAAGGTTGGATACGAAAGGACTTGCGAAGGTAATTAAATAATTAAACAATTAACCGGTTCGATATCCGGAAGTTCGCTATGTCGCTGTATTTTGAAACTATCGAAACGCAGAAGAAAAAAAAACTTTAAAATTTACCTTAAAATAAAAGACCCTTCTTTAAGATGCGGCCCAAGTAAATTAATACACATAACGCATATTATACTTATAAAAAAATTTAGATTATCCAAACATCAAAATTTCATTTGTCAGTGAAAATTTTCGAAAACTTGATGAAAAATTAATAGCTCTGTGTATTTTCTCGATTGACGATTTGAGCACAAACAAAAAAAAAAAAAAAAAAAAAACAACTTACATTGAGAAGTACTGAAATAAGTGAAAATTAGGAAATAAGGACCGGCTATACAAAGAATTATATATATATATATATATATATATATATATATATATGTGTGTGTGTGTGTGTGTGTGTGTGTGTGTGTGTGTGTATATAAAAGGCGAACCGAAACAAAAACACATCCCACCAATGCCAGGCGAAAGAAGTGAGTGGCACATCGGTTGTGAACATTATTTCAAGCCGTTAACTCGTATTTTTTTACGAGCGCGCTTCGCAGTCAGTCATGCACGACATGTTGAACAGCGAGACCATCGTTTACGACCTTTCGCAACTTCTGGTATGCCTGAGGGGCGATGCTGGCTAGCAAGCCGATAAACCTTCACCTGGTTACAATTACCGACACCCTCAACCTCCTGCCTCCAACCCCCTGCCATCCAACCTCCGACTAACCCTTTTAACCCCGAAACCGTTCTCAACGCTCATACCTGGAGACCTGCAAAATTCGCGTAATTATTTGGGGACACGTTAAACTTTAAGCATGTGTAACTTTGCAATGCGTTTGTCACTGGACCATACTTAATCTTACACGCCCTGGGCAACTTTCTACCAATAAATGATCACATTACAATTATGTGACCCAATAACGTGCAGTTCGGTCAGAAAGGGCGTGGCTTCACATCTACGCAGTAACCAATGGAAAAACGACGCAGGCTCAGTTATATAGAATACTGTGAAGTTCTTTCTGATGTCTAATTCTGCATGTCTCTACTCATACCTTTAAGGGGACAATGTAACTGCGCGATCAAGGTCAAGAAGCGAGGGAGCGATACGGGCGACACTAACACGCACGCCTAGCGCCTCATCGCTCCTACGCGCAAGGCGTGCAGTGCTTCCGTCCGAACGCTTTACCGTGGTAACTAGATCTGTAACTGTGGGGTTTTATTACATGCGATGGAAGTACAAAGATCAAATTACCTGCGTAAAATAGTACTTTTCTCTTACCACGTAAAGAAAATTCATAGGCAAGCTTTAAAATAGCGATATTTGACCACTTTCATGATTTGTTTTCTCCATTAATACACTAGCGATATAGACAATAGTTTGTTTTATACTTTTTGGCAAATCTTCTTATTTCCAGAATATTTATTTACTGAGACACGCGTTTAGCCGCAAACAACGATTTCTCAGAAAACTTTTCATTAAGGTGGCCGCCAGGGTAGGCCGCCTAGCGGTGTGCACAGCTCCAGCAGAACAAGTTTTATTTAAAAAACGTCCAACGTGTCTGAGTGAGGTCTGTTTACGAATAGCATTAAAGAAACGTTAAGAGTTTGTATACGTTTTTCAGTTCCTCCATTTCTCTCTAAAGCATGTTATTGTCCTAGTAAAAATGGTTCAAACGGGCGTTTTCACGGTCATTTTTAGGTATAAACATCCCGGTACGAAACATTAAAAAGAGAAAGAAAAACATACATCAACCCTTTATTATTATTATTACGACATAGAATGGAAGGATCGGCGCTGAAAGTGTCATAGAGGCGCGTTATCGATGGCAAGACTGCACGCAAGTTCAGTGCATTGCTCGTAGAGGCGATGAGAGGGTCGATGCTCATGTATCGGTCGCCCCTAGAGCTTCCACGCTTTAAGGCCACAGATATTCAAGATTCCTTCAACCAGGCGGCCACCTTAAGACGTGCATCACAGCAGCGGGCTGAACACGAACTCTCCGTGAGGCCACGGTGTCTGAACGGTTAGACTACTCGCCTTATAAAAGGCGATCCAGGTTCAATCCCCAGCCGGGTCACTCCGATTTTCGCATGTGGGAATCGAGCCGGACGATGCCGTAGGTCGGTGGGTTTTCTCGGGATCTCCGTTTACCCCGCCCTTTCATTCCGGCGCTGCTCCCTACTCACCTTAATCACCCTCATCAGCTCTCAGGACCTCTATGTTAAGACCAGTCCAAATATCTTCACTCACAAACACTCTGATTGTAACAGTTATGCTTCGGAGAAATACCGAAACTCAAAAAGATTGTAGCGACTTCGAACCTCACTGCCGTACGCGTTAACGTGTGTGACAATGCCGTCAAATATTTACATTTGTGCGCAACATCTGTCGACAGAAAAGGTGAGTGAGTGACGAGATTTGGACGGCTCTTAATAGCGAGGTCTTGAGAGCCGATGAGGGTGATTGAGGTTAGTGTGGAGCAGCGCCGGAATGAAAGGGCGAAGGAAACAGGAGATCTCCGATAAAACGGCATCGTCCGACACGATTCCCCCACGCGAAAATTCGGGAGTGACCCGGCCGGGGATTGAACCCGGTTCGCCTTGGTGGGAGGCGAGCAGGCCAACCGCTAAGCAAACGCTGCACCGACAGGAAAAGGAAACTCGGCTGATGTTGCAACAAACCAACAATAAACTAGATATATTGCTGTAACTAATACCTTGCGAATAATTCAATGTGTTTTATATCGTATTATAGTGTATTATGTTGATTTCTTGGTCAATTATCTTTTAAAGTAAAAAATGCTCGGTGTTTACGTTTAGCTCAGCACTCGAACTTGTATTGAATAACACACAGCAGATGCGATGTTGGCCGCACAGAAAGGAGGTTCGTACTCACACCTTGCGATTATCAACGCTGCACTGAGAGAAAATCGAACAAAAAATTTGTTTGTATAGGGCCAAATATATATTTTGTTGCCCTAACAAAATATAGCGTTGAGAAAACAGAACTTGAAAAGCAGCAAAATTACTTTTGTTAGTCTAATAAAATAAGTTTGAATAAACAAAATTTCTGTGTTGGGCCAAAAAATATATATATATATATATATATATATATATATATATATATATATATATATATAGTGAACTACATAGTTAATTGAATCAACTGTATATGTTTATTTGGCCACTCATTTGACTGTCTTCGTTTGAAAATACAGCTCGAGAGTTTGTTTGTATTTTTTGTGATAATTAGGATAGTAATCGAGTTTGTTAGTGCATCTATTGATGCTTAACAATCGTATAAACACATTAATAAAACACTGCAACAAGAAACTGATAAGTAAAGCTGTAAATCTTGAAATATTTGTTTGCACACGTTGCCCAATACTTGCAGTATATCTATTTGAAAGCTATCCAGCGTCATCAGTTGTCACATTAGCTGAGATTACTAAGGCGTAGCGAGCGAACGCAGTGATCTAGGTTCGAAACTCAGTCGAACTAGCAAAATATCTTTTTTATATCGGCCCAAACTGTTTAATGTACGTGTAGCCAAACAAATCCTTAGTTGCACCAACAAGATCTTACAGTTTGGGACAACCAAATGAGAACAACAAAATAAATTGGTTTCAGCAACAAAATGTTTCATTGTCCCTATTCAAACAAATAATTTGGTTGCACCAAACAAATCTTGTTTGATTCAACAAAACTTTTTTTCTCATTGTGCGACGTCATCGGGCTCCGACATTTGAGATTCAGTGACGAAAACAGAAAATGTTCGTAGTCAACTCGCTTTCGAGTGCGCTGCACAATCGCCACGAAATCGCTTCTCAACGAACCGAATCTTGCGATAAGTGATGCTCTTAATCCGCTGTTGGGCGTTCCCTCGTTACACAAGAAATATGCACAATGAGTTTGTTTCCGCGTCAACGCCGTGGGGCAAAGAGACCAAAATTCTTGATGATAACGAATGGCTGGTCCTATTACAACAGAATGGAGGTTTGTGAACTAGACCCGAGAAATTCGCGAGTTCAGTGACCTGTAAGCTAGACTTCACAGTCTTATATACTCTCATACAAATATTAACTGTTCGTTGTGGTAGTAAAAGGCGATGGTTGGGCGATGTTATTGGCTTATTTATCTCTAGAAGATGTCAAAAAAACACGAGGACCAACTACAAACATAACATGAACGTACATGTATGTGAAGTCCATCTTGTCTGGAAATGAAACCGCGAAATTCTTGGATCTCTATGTATGCTTCTCTATAAAGTCATGTCAAAATTGTCAATAAATGGCGTTTTAAATACCGTTTTTGTACATTTATCAATTAGTTTATCCATCCTCCAGTGGCGTAGTCGGTTGGTACGGCGACGGACTGCGGCGCAGGAGGTTCTGTGTTCGAATCCTAGGTATGCCATGTGTGTTAGTTTTAGTTAGTTTGTAAGCCGTCCCCTGATAAACCTTCAGGTATAACGCCGGGTTTTTTTAAATGTTTCCTTTCCATTTACAGTCAAATAATTTACCGACAATGTTGAATATTAATATTTCTCGTTAAGACCAGGTTTCATGATGCGTGGGCGTATAGGGAATCAAAGGCTAAATTCGGACAATGATCTCACAGTCGTGTTTTGTGGTAGTATTTTCAACTTAAGATTTTTTGTTGGAGATTGAACTCATCTAGATTTTTAAACCTTCCAAAATTTAATTTTTAAATTTAAAATATACTATTTCATTATTTATAAAATTGCGGAACTGTAAAAATAATAAAAAAGTGCATTTAAAATTCAAAAATTATAATTTGAATTATTTACAAATGTGTATAGGTTCAATCTTAAACAAAAAAAAAACCTTAGTTGAAAGTACTGTCACAAAAAATGACTAAGTGATCTTTGACCGAATTTAGCCTTTGATTCCCTATACGCCCATGTATGGCAAAGCCTGGCCTTAACACTTTAACTACTATATTGTTCAATTTGAAATTATTCATATGCGGTATCGTCCGTGAAATTTTACGGATTCAGACCGATTGCATCACATAATTGCCTGGCAGGTGATGCACATTCTCGAGGTCAATTCACAGTCAAGTTCGTGTACATAAGACACGTAGCGAGGTTCGTAGTGATTGTACACGTCGTATGTTTAACCAAACAAACACGTAACGAAATTAACTGTATATTATTGACATAGTGATTTGCTAGCAAATAAAAATTCAAGTTAAATTTTATTTTATCAATATATATTTCGTCCTTATACTTTCAGTACTCAATGCACAGGATTTGTCAATAATATAACACGAAAACAGTAAAATAATAAAATGCAATAAATTATTACACACAATTTAGATATTTTTTATTGAGTAAAGGAAAATAAAAACGTAATTTTTCTTGAAGAAATAAGATATTCTATTTAACGAAATAAATGTATTATTCTTCTCCTTTTATTTATTTTTTCATTATATTGACTGAAGGAATTAAGTACACTACACTAAATAAAATAGAGACATTTCCAACAAGCCCACAAACTCAGGGTGAGCCTACACTGAGCCAATGACATTCCTGCAGGAAAACAATTAACGAATCCCATGCCACCTGGTCTGAGGTAAAACGGCGCTGTAAAAATTAATGAGGAAATTACCTGACAAGTGTAAGGTAATATTCGCAAACTTGTGGCGGGAACATCGTTTTCCTTACATGTAAGGTCAAATTACCGCACTCTGGAGTAAAATTTACTTACATGGTAGTGGAAAATTCCATACATGGATAGGAAAATTACCTTACGACGTGTGGATCTCCTCGTACACTTGTGTTAGTATTTTATAATTGCCTCGTGTATATATCTTACCTTAAAAATTAATATTTATTGTTTAGGCATCCAGGATGTCCAACATAGCTCTTTATATGTAATGTATAATTGCTTGTGGAGTAAAATTCACGTACGTAGCGGAGGAAAATCCCATAAATGGATGGGAAAATTACCTTACGACGCGTGCATCTCTTCAGCATTGTCTCAACAGCTAAGTGGGGGGACAGGCGGAAGAAGCAATTCTTTAATACGCTAACATTCAGTATTGCTGTCACGCTGTCGTCGTGGTGTATTGGACAGCGCATCGGCCTGTCGTAATAGACAGCCATGGTTCGCTCCCACCCACCAGTATGTGTCGGAGATTTTAGTGTTGAGGTTTCAGTTAATAATCGTCAGAGGAATAGGTAGAGACCAGCAAAATTCGCGTAATTATTTGGGGACACGTTAAACTTTAAGCATGTGTAACTTTGCAATGCGTTTGTCACTAGACCATACTTAATCTTACACGCCCTGGGTAACTCTCTACCAATAAATGAACGCTTCACAATTGTGTGACCCAATAACGTGCAGATCGGTCAGAAAGGGCGTGGCTTCACATCTACGCAGTAACCAATGGAAAAACTACGCAGGCTCAGTTATATAGAATACTGTGAACTTCATCATGATGTCAACTAATAACGCGAATTTTACGTTTCTCTAGATATAGGTAATAAAGAAATTAATAGTGCTAATACGCCGAGATATTTTAAAAATAATTTTATCATGCGATGTAGTTAATTTTCCCTTACTTGTATGGGATTTTTCGTCCACGTTTGTCAGGTACTTTTTCCGTACAATTAGGGAATAGTACTTTACTTGTAATGCTCATTTACTCTACATTTAACAGGTAATTGTATATTTTATGTATGGAAATTTTACCTCAATTTTTTTTACAGTGTGGCTAAACACTGGGGCAGCAGCCAATGAACACAGAGCTGAGCCTCGCAAATACAAAGGACAATGGAATTAGCTTACAGGTAGTTTCATCGCGCGTGGCCCTGTTAATCATCAATTGTTTATTTTGGCCAGTTAAACGAAATAAGGAGAAAGTAAGTAAAGAGAATTTTAAAGTAATTTAACTTGACTAACCAATATGTGGAATGCTTATTATTTTGCAGCTATATCAGCAACAGAAATTGAATTAGTTATTAGTTTTTAAAAATTAACGTATTTTATAAAGTGTCTTTTCACAAAAGCTGGTGTCCTTTTATTTCCGTTCCTGTTAAAAGTCAATCACAGTTGTCGTGCATTGCTTGTGGAAACATACTGATTTTAAGTTGACGTCAAATCGGCTGTAGACACAGACAAGAAAACAATCCTATACCTGAATCTTAACTGTGTGCGTGTTCTGTTTTCTGTTTTTCTTTCACGAAACTTTTTCATGAAATGATTTTAAGACCAGTTATATTTCATAACAGTTTAGCACATATCCACTTTTGTAATTGGACTATTTAGGTGTTACGCAGTACACACAGTCTCAGAGAAACATAATTCACATTGGCTATTCAAGTAATAAAGTGTATTCTAATAAAGATGCTTGGCCAACTAGCGTGGAAATGTTTTCGAGAAATTCTAGTGAGTGAAGAGATTTGGACGGCTCTTAACAGCGAGGTCTTGAGAGCCGATGAGGGTGATTGAGGTGAGTATGGACCAGCGCCGGAATAAAAGGGCGGGTGAAATGGGATACCCCGAGAAAACCCGCCGATCAGTGGCATCGTACCACATGTGAAAAACCCGGGAGTGACCCGGCTGACTAGGTGGGAGGTGAGCATGCTAACCGCGCAGCCACCGCGGCCCCTCGTAACATTAGAATTTTGGAGAAACTTTTGAAGTATAACTTTTTCTCAATGGCCAATATTGGAAAAAAATAGAATTTTCACGACACGTACAAACTGCGAAACACAATGTAATCTTGTTTCAGAGATGAGCTTCGGTTTAAAAAATAAAAATATACTTCTACTGAAAGGTGCTTTGCATTTTATACTTTGCAGCGTAACTATCCATTGAGGTCCACAGACTGTACATCGAGGATTGTAAAAAAATGTTTCAGCTCAATGAAAAATATGTGAAAGAGAGAAAAATGTTAAAGTGTTATTCTTAAAGACCAGAGAATTTCGCGGGTTCATGTCTAGACAAGTTGGATTTCACACACATGTACGTACATGTTACGTTTGCAATTGGTCCACGTGTTTTTTTTTACACCTCCTGGAGATAAATAAACCAATAACAAACATGCAAGAAATTGTGCCCCCAACCACCGCCTTTTACTACCACAACAACCAACCAATAAACAGTTTATATCTGTATGAAAGAAAATTGGACTGTGAAGTCTAGCCTACAGGTAATTGAGCTAGCGAATTTCTCAGGTCTCTAGTTATCGTTTACTCACAAATTTAATATCGTTTACCTATATCCAGGTGTTTATTGTGTGTATCCTTTACAATTCTTCAAATAGATTGCAAAAATGGCATGCCAGTGAGTAAACTACACACTTTATATTAAAATCACACATTTGATTGACAAGTGCGCCTGTTCGTGTATTGAAAATTCCGGTCACTCTACGTTATCTATGCGCTGTCACGGATAAACACAAGAGCATGCTCCCGCTTCCCGGCCGTGATCGCTAACACGTAGCACACAAATAGAAGAAGAAGAAAGAAGAAAACACGCTTCTGGCGGAAGGCCGAGATGGGCAAGGCGCATGCTGAATGAAGGCCGCTTGAACGACACACTCCTGAAACGAATAGCGCACCTAAAACTTCGTGGAATACAAGTCGGTGATTCTCACAACGTTGTACACATTTCAAAACCTCGCTCAAGGTACAAGTAAGGACGTCTGATAGATATGTTGTAAATCGTTTTCTTCCACCTGATTTCGCAGGCTTCCATCTGACCCATTAACTCTAATCAGTAGATTCACGAGTATTTCGCGAATTCATTCTATGGCGAGGTAGACTCCAAACACTTGTTTAACTGTGAGCAAGTAATAAGCAGGAAGCAGTAGTGTGAGTGAGTGTTTAACAGTCCTGTACAGAGGCCTCACATGATCACAGTAGCCAATGAGCCAACGATAACGTCTCGAGTGTATACAGGACTTTCCAGCCCAGCTTGCTGCCAACTCTATCCACGAAATACTCGGGCATAGTTGCACTGTAAAAAAATAGAGGTAAAATTCCTTTACATGTAAGGCAAGTTAATTACCATATACGTGTAAGGTAAAATTAGTTCTTAAATGTAGAGTAAAATTACATTTATCGTACAGTAAAAGTGCCTGACAAATGTGGGGGAATAATCCCATACAAGTAAGGGAAAATTAACTATATTGTATAATAAAATTTTAATTAAAAGTATCCCGGAGTATTTGTAGTGTTAACCTTCTTATTACCTATATTCTCTTTAATAATAGTAACCGAAACGTCAGTATTAAAATCCTCGACACTTTGTGGTGGCTGGGTGCGAACCACGGTCCTCTATGCTCTATCCATTACATCACGACGACAGCATGACAGCATTGGTGAATATTAGCGTGTTAAAGGATCATTTCTTCCGGCAGTACCCAACCCCCACCAAGCATATCTCTTGAGAATGCTGAAGAGATGCACGCGTCGTAAGGTAATTTTCGTATCCATGTATGGCATTTTCCACTACCATGTACGTAAATTTTACTCCAGGGTGCGGTAATTTTTCCTTACCTGTAAGGAAATCTATGTTTCACTTACAAGTTTGCGAATATTACCTGACATTTGTCAAGTAATTTTCCCATTATTTTTACAGTGACTCTATATATTGTACGTTTCACAGAAAGTGCATTCATTTATTACTGGTTTTATTAACCCTTTCATGACCAATGTGGACAATTGTCTACACGTTGCACATGAAGGTTATATTTGTACGGTACTGTACCCTGATGTCTTTGTGTCCAGCGATGATTTATTGTTGGCAACTAATCCGTTAACATAGCTATTGCTCTCTTTATGGCTGCTTTCTCTCACTGAACACCGAACACAAAGCATAAAGTTATTGTATAAGAAGTTCGTTGGCATCTTATGTACAGCACCGTTCAAAAAATGTCTCATTTTCTACGCGTGGAACTTTACATCAATGTGGGAATTATAAGGTTGAATTACATATTTGACACATTTGACAAACTACATACAACTGCGGGTAAATGTGTATATAGACATTGTGCTCTCTGATTGATTACTAAAATCCAGTTTTCTGTAGACATACACTACAATTGGAAAGAAATTAAAAGAATGCCATATCAGTAATAAGCGAGATAAACTATTAAAGGCAAACAAAATAGCTGAAAGAAAATAATAATAAACAATGTTATTCCTACAAACTCTGACGAAACAATTCTTGTTATTGTAACCAAATACCGAACTCCGTAAAAATTAAATACAGTGACATATCAGTATCACATTGATGCCAATCCAGGAATGTATGCAGCATGACCAATTTCTAACATACTACAAAATGATACCTAACACATATTTGTAGGTTTGCATAGGTCCACGTGTTCTTCGCGGCAATTTTCCACGACTAGTTGTGATCCAAAACAAGTTAGTAAAGAACCAATATCTTGGTTGGATGATTTTTTAACTCGCACGTGTCTTAAATGTCTGCCTGCCTACCACGGAAGTTTATTGTAAGGTTAACTTCTTTATGCATGGCCCAGTCGAGAAGAAAATATCTTGTCGCACAGACCCACAGCCAATAGCCAAAGGAAATTTGCAACACTGCACGCCAGAAGCTATAATCTACTCTGTGCATAAATATTTCGTGAAATAACAGGTGGCCCTACACTGAGATAAAATTGAACAAAATATTGGTTTGTATAGGGCTAAATATATATTTATTTGACCTAAGAAAATATATTGTTCAGCAACCAAATTTGGAAAGCAAAAAAATTACTTTTGTTCGTCTAACAGAATATATGTTTGAATAAACAAAATCTCTGTGTTGGGCCAAAAAAAATTAGACTGTCAAATAAATATTTTGTTGACTCAACTGTATTCATTTGTTTGGCCACTAATTTGACTGCCTTCGTTCGAAAATACAGCTCGAGGGTTTATTTGTATATTTCGTGACAATTAAGATAATAACTGTGTTTGTTAGTGCATCTATTGATGCTTAATATTCATATAAACCCATCAATAAAACAATGCAACAAGAAACTGACAAGTTAAGCTGTAAAACTTTAAATAATTGTTTGCACACGTTGCCCAGTATTTGTAGTATTTCTATGAAAAGCTTTCCAATGTCGTCAGTTGTCACATTAGCTGATGTTGCTAAGGAGTAACGGTAGCAAAAAGGGTATCTAGGTTCGGAACTCCGTCGAATATGTAAATTTAATTTTATATAGGCCCAAACTGTTTAATGTACGTGGAGCTAAACAAATATTTATTTGCACCAACCAAATCTTACAGTTTGGGGCAACCAAATGAGAAGAAAAAAATAATTTGGTCTCAGAATGAAAATATTTCATTGCCCCTATACAAACAAATAGATTGGTTGCACCAAACAAGCCTTGTTTGATTCAACAAAACCTTTTTCTCAGTGTATGTACTATGCATTACAGTTCCCGGAGACAATTAGGTGTCAATACAGCATGGCGTATGCTGTATATTGAAGAAAAAGGCACCCAATGAGGGAGTAGGTCTCGTGTAGGTGACATTCGTTGTCGAGACTATGCTTTCCGTAGTCACATTAATAACTGCTGCGTTAACCTCATCGGCTCTCTAGACATCGATGTTAAGAGGCGCCCAAATTTCTCCACTCGATACCGCCAGTCACATGAAACACAAACTATATTTTTATTGATCCCGGCATAAAGTAGGGCGTTATACAAGTACAAGTGCGGTGTCAAACAAAAATTTTTACCCATTACAACGGTTAAAATTAAAATTTAATGTATGTCAGAAATGAATAACTTAGACATCAAATTCATTTCTTGGTGTTTAAAAATAACAGTGTTGTGGTCCTGCAAATACTTGCAACTTAAGACTGTTCATGGTTAATCAAGTAATTTTGAATTGAACCTCTGAGAAACGGCGCATATATTTCAGCAAGCTCACTAAATAAGCATGCACGCAGTCAAGTTGGTAATGGCGGAAGGAAATAAGTATCATATCTTAAAGTATATATAGAAGTTTTAGGTAAAAATCTGCAAATAATGAAATTACTTCTTTTGCTTTCAGATTTTACTAATATATGTTCGCTCCGTGAAGTGGAATTGTGGCTGTCTATGCGAACAGTGGCACACTTGTGCAGTGAAACGATGTAGCTAAATTGTGTAGAAATTAGTTTTTATGTATTAAGCGGTGTGAGCTATGAAGGAACAGAAACCAGTTTCTGGAAAGACACTTTTTCTTTTTTTCCAATGAAGCAACCAAACTCACAACATCAAGACACAATTTCTAACTTTCCGATCCTTGAAGAAATCAGCATCATGTACCACGCCAGCCGGATTACTTAATGGAACTTATGTTAAACAGCGGTAAAGAAGACAGAAAGAATAAATCAGAAATGTAGGAAATTTGGAGAAGAAGAACATGGTGGATATCATGAGAAAGTACTAAGAATTTTGTAAAAAATAATCCTTAGGTATTAACGCGCGACTTCTCTCGGTTATGCCAATATCGGCCAACGATAAGATCACATCTTATTTGCTGTGATAATAAAACGAAGAATTCACGTCGGACATCTTGCCGACTTCAGTCACAAACAAAAACTAGCACCGAAACAATTTGGCTCGCCAGTCGAGCAGCGCTGATGGGAAATGCTTCAGCTGGTTCACTGTTCAAAGGTCACGGCTCACGGATCACGGTTCAAGGCTCACACTTTTTAAATCGAAATTAACAAAATCGCCAAGAAAAAAAATGATTCCCTACCCATAAAATTTAACGCGAATTCTGGTTGACCTGCGAGTTTTGATGGTGTAACTCATGATGTGAAGCACTTATATTAGTTATCGTCATAATAAAAGGGTGATGTTACATTGGCGACCGCTTGACTCTTCTCTTTTTCATGTTAAGAAAAAATTCAGAGTAAGAAATATCGATGTGTCTTACTCATGGTCTGTTATCATATCACATTGTCAACAGTCAAATTAATACTGGTCGTTAATCATTCCAGCCCCTATGTTCATGATCTAGAACACGTACCTATGTGTAGTATAAAAATGCCGATTCGAGCACAGCCCCCAGTAATAAGAAAACCAACGGTAAATTAAATGCTCAAACCATCATAAAACCATCAGAAATAATTACCGTTGTTTTTCTGATCCAAAACATTAAATTCCAATTCGAGCACAGCCGCAAAAAGTGACTCAAAAAGTTGCGTTTGAATGCAACCGCAAAAAAGTGACTACAAAAAGTTGCGTTTGGGAGCAGTCGCAAAAAGAGAATCAAAAAGTTGCGTTTGAGTGCGTCTGCAAGAAAGTGACTCAAAGAGATGCATTTGGGAGCAGTTGCAAAAAAGTTACTCAAAAAGTTTTGTTTGGGAGCAGTTGCAAAAAAGTGACTTAAAAAGTTGCGTTTGGGAGCAACTACAAAAAAGTGACTCAAAAAGTTGCATTTGGGCGTAGTTGCAAAAAAAGAGTAGCTCAGAAAATTTGAATACGTAAAAATAAAATTTTGTATATAATAAATCAGCACGAATAAAAATCAACTGATGTCTAATAATGATGACCATGGCAATGAAAAAGGCTTACGCAACTGGTAATGTTTGGAAAGAATATAAATTTAAAAAAGACACTTTTGCGGACAGAAAGAAGAAGCTTGTCAAGAAGTATGTCAAGTGAGAAACTTGTAATCACTTTTACAAATCATCTCTCATAAAAAGCAATCTTAAAAGTAGATTACATAAAGGTCTTACACCAATACATAATAAATTACATGAACCAACAAATGCATGGGAAATTTTTAAAGTACCACAACATTTAATATCAAAACAGAAGTTCCCTTGAGAGAAACAAGTGAAATGTGAAATGTGTAGTCACTATTACAAATCGTCTCTCATAAGAAGTAACTTGAGAAGTAAAACTCATAAGTACACACCCAGATTCAGTGTAGAATAAATTGAAACAGCATTTCAAAGTAGGATCAAGACTTATGCTGTAATAAATGTGAATGCATACAAAGACCCAAATCATTTCCTAAACATTGTAAAAGAAACTGTCATAGGACTGATTAGTAAACATTTAAAATCACTCAAAGTGAACATGAAACTCTTCACTGAGTACAAAAGGGGAATTGGTGAGCATATTGAATATGAAGATATCTCCTTTAAAACAAAGAACGAAATTATACTGAAATCAACTAATCTGGAAGAATATTATACCAACAGCATATCGAAGCTCATAGCTTAGATGGAGGCTTTCGAAGCAAAGGGATCTCAGTGGGTACTCAACAGAATATTTAAACTAAAAGTGCGAATAAATAAATATGTACCATTCAAGGGCAGTTCTGATTTTAATCTCCCAAAAAATCAAAGATAAGCAGGTGGTAATTAATGTTAAGAACAATGATCAAAAATGTTTTTTGTTGTCTGTTCTATCTGCATTGCATCAAGTACAAAGAAACCCTCAAAGAGTGAATAAATACATAGCTTACGAACATGAGTTTGATTATGCACTTAAGGGTTTGGAATTTCCAATGACATTGGATAGCATACCAACCTTCGAGAAAAGAAGTGGAATTTCTATTAATGTATACACATATGAAGAAAAAGACGATGGTAAGAAATATATAATCTGTCCATTAAAAACAACAAAAAAATAAGACTGATAAGCACATACACCTACTCTATATCAAAGACGAAAAGAACGACCACTACTACTGGATAAAAAGTTTTCGAAACTTAACGCATCACAAGTAACAAATAATGGTCACAAAATATTTATATGTGATAGATGTTTGCAACATTTCTACTCTGTAAATAAGCTAAAAGATCACGAACAAGACTGTAGAGTTCACGATGGTGTTAGAGTTGAACTACCATCTAAAGTAAAAAATGTTATATTAAGATTGAAAAACCAAAATCATTCTTTGAGAGTTCCATTTGTGAAATATCCTGATTTTGAATGCTTGTTGACTAAAATTGAAACTTGCCAACCAAACCCCAACGAATGTTACACGAAACCATACCAAAAACACGAGCCTATTAGCTTCTGTTACTATGTAAAATACGAACATGGATACTATAAACCACCAGTAACTTATGAAGGGTCTGATGTATCTACTGTATTCGTTAAAATGCTAATGGAAGAAGCAAAGTCTTATGGTGATATATACACAAATGAAAAACCAATGCTTCCACTAACTCAGAAAGAACAAATTGTTTATGATACAGCAACCCATTGTCATATATGTGAAAAGCCTGTGAGAGATCATGATCATCTTACGGGGAAATTTAGGGGAGCTGCACACAGAGTATGTAACTTATCGTATAGAAATCCATGTTTTGTTCCAGTATTTATACATAATCTATCTGGTTATAACACACATTTGTTCATAAGAGATCTTGGCATCGATAAAAATAAAATTAATCTAATTCCCAACAATGAAGAAAAATATATTTCTTTTACGAAGCATGTATGTGAAAGTGTAAATCTTAGATTTATTGACTCATTTAAATTTGTGGCTAGTAGTATCGATAAACTCTCTAGCAACCTTTCCAGAAGCCAATTCCGAGAAACATGTAAGCATTTTTCCAACGAACTTCTTGGCTTTGTTACAAGAAAAGGTGTTTACCCATATGACAACATGGATAGTGCAAAAATTTTTTGTGAGACATCACTTCCATCCAAAGATGCATTTTACAACAAACTCAATAAATGTGGCATTACAGACAAAGATTACGAATTTGCGAGAAAGGTGTGGGAAAAATTCAACATAAAATCTCTAAGAGAGTACACAGAACTCTATAACAAATCTGATGTATTGATATTGTCCGATATAATGGAAAATTTTAGAGATGTGTGTCTCAAATATAAGCTAGATCCAGCATGGTATTTCACAGCCCCAGGGTTAGCATGGGATGCTATGCACAAACATACTAAAATAGAACTAGAATTATTAACAGATTATGACATGATTTTGATGATAGAAAAAGGTGTTCGTGGTAGAATTTTACAATGTTGTAAGAGATATGCTAAAGCAAATAATAAATATATGAATGTTTAGGATAGAACAAAGGAAATCTGTTATCTTACATATCTGGATGCCAATAACTTATATAGATGGGCTATGAGTCAGTATTTGGCCTATGGTGGGTTTAAGTGGGGAAATACATATATAAATGTAAAAAAATAGAAGATGATTCTAGCAAAGATTATACATTGGAAGTTGGATTGGAATATCCACATGAACTATACGATCTTCACAATGATCTGCCATTGGCACCAGAGAACAAAATAATAGAAGGTTAAAAAAATCCCAAACTCTTGACTAATCTGGGTTGTAAAGAAAAATATGTATTACACTATGCAAATCTTAAGCAATACATATCTTGGAATGAAGTTGAAAAAGATCGATAGAGTTCTGGAGTTTGATCAATCAGATTGGCTCAATTCCTATATTGATCTAAACACAAATATACGAACAAAGTCTACAAAAGACTTTGAAAAAGATTTCTACAAGTTAATGAACAATTCCGTTTTTGGAAAAACAGTGGAGAATATTAGAAAAAGCTTGGATATACAGTTGTTCACAAGTTCTAAGCAAATGGATAAACTAGTGGCTAACCCAAACTTTAAAGATAGAACTATATTTACTAACTCTTTGGTTGCAGTTCATATGATTAAAACGAAACTGTGATTTAACAAACCCATTTATGTTGGAATGAGTATACTTGATCTATCGAAAGTCTTAATGTACGATTTTCACTATAATATAATGAAACCAAAGTATGGGGAAAACATTGAACTGTGCTATCAAGATACTGATTTATACATCTATTATATAAAAACACCAAACTTCTACAGTGACACGAAAGAAATGGTCGATCATTTTGATACTTCTGACAATAAAAAAAGATAATCCATATGGTATACCGTTAGTTAGCAAAAAGATTATTGGGAAAATGAAATATGAATATAATGGAAAAATAATGGAAGAATTTATTGGTTCGAAATCTAAAATGTATGCAATAAATGTGGAAGGTAGTGTAAAGAAAAGAGCAAAGGGTATGAAAACCACTGTGGTCAGAAATGGGATTAGTTTTGGTGACTACAAAAAGTGTTTGTTTGGTTAAAAAAGTATTGTACAAAAGTATGAATATTATTAAAAGTAAGAAACATGAACTCTATGCGATTGAGATGAGAAAAAAAAGTATTAAGTCCCGAAGATGATAAAAGATTTATTCTTAAAGATGGCATTAATACACTACCATGGGGACACTGCAAAATTACAAAAGAGTGATACTATGAAAGAGCAGTTGCCCATTACGAAGTGCGAGTCGCCTTATAGCTGATATCGTTCGCATAAAATTGTTTGCGACAGACAGTTTGCAACGGCCGTTCGACTTGGAGTAGTGTTTCGAGACATCTCGTCTCGAAAGGTCGCAAGTGAAGCACACCACGTATCAAAATTGTTCGCAAGGATGAAGGTGTAGGGAATGAGTGCTTATCAACATCGTGAACAACAAGCTCATCTATGATCGTAGAGAGGTGTATCGACGAAGAAGGCAATCTGTGGTTTAAGACTAAGGACGTTGCGAACATACTCGAGTATGCAAATCTGCGAGAATCAATCAGAGAACATTTTAGAGAAAAGCATAAGCAATCATACATGGATATAGGGAGGAGCGATTCGTTCACCCCTTTGAATATGCAGCCACATGCCGTATTTATCAATGAACCAGGCTTGTACGCATTGATCATGAAATCAAAGATGGCAGCTGCTGAACAATTCGAGTACTCGGTTTACAAAGAAGTGCTATCGTCCATTCGCAAGCACGGCGAGTACAAGATTGAGCAAAAGTACAAGCTGCTACTGGATGATCTGAATAAGAAGCTTATAGCAGCTAACGTCATTATCGATAATTGTGTGCTACCACTAACAGACGATATCGGTTAACATCATCAGTTCGTTCTTATCTACACTGGCGGTATATGTTACTATGTCATCAGATGTCAAAAGCGACTGGTGAGCGTAAGACTCGATGAGATTAGGCAAGAGTACCCCCATATGCGAGTGCTACTGTCTCTCAATAATGTCAACCCTATAACGCTGTATAACCTTATGAAAGAGCATTTATAAATCATGCCGATAGGTAACTGCTTCATCACAGAGATGAACCAAGATTATTTGATCGACAGTATCGTACACATAAAGTCGTTTGCGAGCTTAAAGGAACACATAGGAAAATGCAATCGTGAACAAAAAGCTTACTTACAGTGGTAAAAAGGTGTATCGACATCGACTAAGAGAATAATCCGTTGTTCAAAGCAAAAGACGTTGTGAGAATATTCGAGTACGCGAATACAAAACAGGCAGTCATACTAAACGTCGACGACGACGATAGAGACATCCTTTAAAACTTATGTATACAAAGAGAGTCTGTGCGACAGACTCCCTTTTATGCGCATCCTCAGATGCTTTTTTCAGATCCCATTTTAAACACTCTTATATAGCTATTATACAATAGTAAATGTTTTTAATGGATAACCATCCATTAAAAACTAATAACCATACATGTTTGCGCACTCTTGGACTTCAGTAATTCTTTCACTTTTAACATCATAAATTAGGTTTCTTTGGCTTACTAGTACCACATTACAAATAGTTGTAACTGATATTGGTTTATTAAAATCAACTGTAAGTTTCAGATTAATTTCGATCTTTTACAATAGGGGTTTTTCTGTAAGAACAATCAATAACATACAACTGTCTTCTCCCAATAAATAACACAGCATTGAAGCACAGTTCATTATTACGATAAGCGGTATCTAGTTTAGTCTTTAAATTTCTAAAATTATTGTAAGCAATATACATCTTATCGAAAATTTTATCATGAATGTTTAAATTCCAATTCTCTTTGGGAAACACTTCATTCCATCCATTCTTAATAGAAATATTTTTGACAAAATAAGAGTCAAACTTTGAACCATGTGTGAATTCTCCAATAATTAAAACCAATTGGAATTTTGGGATGTTTGTATAATTTTGCATTAATTTCGTCTCCATAAATAGGATCATATTCAATAATTGGCCACAGAATTTCCAATTTCTCAATAACATTTTTGCCAGCATCTGGTATCTTATCTGCTTTCTTTGGGAGTCTTCTGTAAAGTGAAACATCATCATTAGAATTTCGAATGAATGTGATATTATACCCACCTTTCCAGAATATTTCATTACAATCTCTCATAAACCCAAACAAATATTTTAATGGCTAATTAATTTCGTTACACTTATCTCTCATGACATATTTAAGTAGGTTTATCCCCGACATTTGGAAGTATGCTGATTCTGATTCCGAACCTAGCATGTATGCATCATTGTTGAAGTTATACCAGGGTTGTCAATACTTTCGATTATACAACCATGTTTAGAGATCTCTATTCTTGAGAACTGGAATGGGAAGAAATTCTCACAAAGTTCAATAGTTGAAGTTTTTTCATAATCTATGTTTGTATCTCTTTTAGTTAGCTTATACTGTTGGTATACATAAGCTTCATTCGGATGTGAAAATGCACCGCCAATAGGAATCTAAAACTAATTGTGCTTGTTGTAATCATTCAAATTATTTTTTGTTTCATCGTTTGGCGGAAACGACTGACGCTCATAACTTTCAATTTTTTGTTGATCCATTTATTACATTTAAAAAAATTTCTTAAACAACTACATGTTTCTTATCAAACCAAGAATTATGACTACTATCAAAACCTAACCATTTAATTAGCAGCTTATTTCCTTTTCTTCACAAAACTTTTCCCACTAAGTAGTCATTGTCATATTTGGCAGCTCTGGCTCATAAAAAATACCTTTAATAAGTTCATTTTTAAAATATTTTATTCTATATGTCGTGGCGTTTGTGTGCAATACTTCACATACCTCAAATACTTCAGTGAACCAATTTGATGTATATCCTTTTCAAAGAAATTTTTACTTTTACTTATATGAACTATCTCCTATTGCAAACTTTGGTTTAACCATTTTTATTTCTCACCCATACATGTTGATTAGAATACAACTTTCATTCTTTACATTTACATTGGTGGGTTTCATTCCAATTTTACTGTGAACTGTATTATTATATTCACTTATTAATTTAGGTAATATAGCCATCCATTTATAGTTTCCCTTCATAGTAAATATCTTCCACATTTTCTCTTTCAATGTTTTATTAAATCTTTCTACAACACTAGCTTTTTTTTCACTATATGTTGAATAGTGTGTTATGTTGTTATTGGCCTTTAATTTCTTAAATTATTTATTGTAAAATTCTTTCCCTTTGTCTGTTTATAAATGCATGGGTTTGCGATCATTCAAAATAATTTTAAATGCTAACGTAACATTTTCACCAGTTTTACCTTTGATTGGTATTGCCCATGCATATTTGGAAAAAACATCTATCACAGTTAACATATATTAAAACCCTTTGTTAATTCTGTGTATACCTTTTAAAGATCCAGAATTCATTTCACCTAAATCAGCTTACCAAAGATCATCGATGCCAAAATATAGAACAGTTCTTCTGGATAAGTTTTTTCGCATTGGTTTATTAATTTCATTTACAATATCGTTTTTATACTCCCACGAGTTAATATCGAGTTATTGGTAACACGGCATCAACAAACACATTTAATTCTTGCTTTGTTTTTATTTCTAAGTTCATATGAACTTAGTGTATTTTTCATACATTTGAGACAGTATACATTTCAGATATCATTGTTCATTTTATTTATATAATAATGAGACAACAAAAAATTGTTAACAATATAGAGAATAATATAGAGAGAAGGCAGCTAATTGAAAAGTTTAAAACTTTTAGAAAATTTCGCCAAGACGAATATGATAAAAAAAAAAAAGATGATCAACCATTGATAGAAGCGCTAGAAGATTTGGGGCAAAAAATTGGACACGTAATAAATGAGAATAAGAACTTAATAAAAGAACTCATTCCATTTATTCTTAAGAATTTAGACTACCCATAGACACCAACAGAAACATCTTTGGAAAGAAAACTGTTTGGTAAAACAGGCACCGATGAACGCTATGACGATGGCATTAAACGAATTGGCAATGACGATGAACACTATGACTATTGTGTTAAACGCATTGATGATGACGATGAACGCTATGACGACGAATGCTATGACGAAGCGTTGGGGCATTTGAAAACTGATATCTCACAGTTAACTAACTACAAAACAACATTTATTGATAATAAAGTGGCCGATTTCTTAACTGACTCCAAAGACGATGTTTTCAGACTAAAGGCTGATAAAGGTATATTGTAGTGATAGTGAAGTAACATTCATCAATGACAAATTTACTGTAAACGGTCGGACAAGCACTGGAACTGATAGTTTGATGAAATTACTAACTAGTAAGAAAGTAACAGAAAGTGACTACACTGCAACCGACTATGAGCACTATAGTCACATTCTAGCAGATACAAACACAGTTTTTCAAAACAATTATCCAAACTTGGGAACGCCAAAATCGAGTAAAGGGAATAAATGGAAAATTATTGTTAAACCTATTTATTATTCGATAAAAAAGAAACTTCCCTCATTTAAAAAAGGGAAAGGTATAAAGAAGTATGCAGACTATCCCAAAGAATACATATGGATGGATGATGTTAGGATGCTTACTAATCGACTTCTTGTTATTTATAGCGAAGAGAATGCTGGAAATGATAACTATTACAATGAAAAAGTTGGACTAATGAATATGCTTAACAGCAAGTTTAGTGACTTTGTTGTGAATAATCCAAAAGGTATACCATATCTGATACGAATGTTAAACACAGTACCACATACTTTTTGGGAGTCGGAGCATCACGGAAAAGGGTTACTCAATGACATAATAAATGTACTACCTTTTGAGTTGCATGCACTCAGTTATCAGTACTTAGGTCCTGGTACCAGACTAAAAGAGAGAATTGAGCATGGCGATAAACCCATTAATCCACTAGATGCGGCTGCAATGGAACATGATATAGCTTATCATCATCATAAATATATATCTGAAAGACATGTAGCTGACAAAGAACTAGAAAAGAAAGCATCATAAGATTGTTAAGTTCAGATGTTGATCTCAATGAGAGATTGTGGGCTCGTGTTACTGGATATGCGATGCATTTTAAATGTAAGCTTGGTTGGGGAATTAAAATGAAATGATAAAATATTTGTTATAATAAATGAGAGTAAAAAGCATTCTATTTCAAGTTCCTAATGATGAGTTGAAGGGTTTGAATATTGATCCCTTCCTAACATAAGACCAACTGGATTGTAAAAACCAAAAATTATAGGAGGACAAAGGGATGACTATCACAATTTCGGTTCCACATCTTAATAAAATGTCCAAAGAAATGAAAACTGTAAATGGTTTGACAGTTCACAAGGGTGGATTTTTACCCTTAATTTTCGCAGCATTGGGAGTTCTAGGAGCCTTAGCTGGCAGTGCATAATTTATCGCTACATCAGTAATTAATGCTAAAAAGAAAAACCAAGAATTGGAAGAACAACACAGACATAATTTAGCTATGGGGGAATACGGCAAGGGATTGAAGAAAGTTAAGTGGGGTAAGAATGTTAAACAAAAGTAACTCCACTCAGTAACTTTGATATTGGAAAAATGGTTAAAAAATTAAACATTAAGAATTTTCGAGGTGTATTTATGATCGATGAGCTACTTAACACACCACTCGATAGTGAATGTGGGATTGTTAATCTAGATGTTTCAACAAACTCTGGTATACACTGGGTATACTATTGAAAAAAAGCAAACAACAGATACTATTTTGATTCATTTGGTGGAAATCCACCGCGACAATTAATAGCATATCTCGAAAGTAATATTATTTATAACGATGATATAATTCAAAATTTCAATCAAGTAACTTGTGGTCATTTGTTTTTAATTGTGCTAAATCACTTTTCACATAATTTTAAATTTCCAAAAATTATTTCACTATTAATAAACAATGGAATTATGCAGAAATGCATTAATGAGCTCTTGGATTGAAGATCAGTCCTAATGATTTTGTTTCCAACACACAGTTCAACGACTTTATAAGATAAAATATCATTGGATAAAGCCTAACTTACTTGCTTGGAAGTAGATAATAATATAGATTTTGAACAAAAAAGACTAAGACATGTGAGATATCCCATTGCATCGATGGATGCCATCAATTTAGAGTACTATCAGAAACACAGAATTAACATTATTCATTAAGTTGGAAAATACAGTTCAAAAGAAAAATATTTTACTTTGATAATCAAATAGAATATTTTTTTATGAGAGATTGAACTATAGTTTAAATAATAATAAAACCAGAAAAATATAAATGTGTTATCAACTTATACCATCAATGCAAAAAAATTTACATGTATAAAACTTTTTAAGAATTTACTGATGATATGATATATTTTAAAATACCAAAAGCCCACAATGTACCCGAAGGTACAATTGTGTTTATTGAAATAGTTATGGTATATGAATACTGTTAAAAAGATCAGATTATGTTAGTTTTTAATGGAAACACTTCCATTAAAGACATACTTCTAATCTAAGGATTTAAAAAGTCTTTAATTTTATTACAGTACTTACCATTATTTAACTAACAAGTCATATATATTGTAACAAACCCATATTCATTATTCCAACATTTTGACAAGTCTCCCTAAATTTCTCAAACTGCATATAACCACTGACAAAATCACTCTGAATATGTTTAAGATTTGTATCGTCTTATCTGAATATGCAAAGAAAATTGGCATTGTCTCTTATAAGCTGCTTAGGTACTTTTGAGTATGTCTGGGCTAAATAGTAACAATCAATATCTTTGTGTCTACAATGAGTAAAGTAATCCCTTACCATATTTTGGTTTTCAAGTATCGAAAACAACTACAGATGCTTTATGACATTCATTTACATCAACCATTTCTTCATTTGATGGAAAGAAGTATGCTATCGGTTCATTAAATAATTTTGATGCTACATCTATATCTTTCTTTAAATTGATATTATGGTTGGTCCAGACTTTTTGAACATACATAGAGAGTACCAAAGTCCAACCATCCCTGAGCATATATAAAATTATCTATCTTAAGAGTAGTTTTTCCACAGTTACTAGGACCCACTATTTAACATCTAATATTATTAGGTAATAATTCTCCACGACGTTTTGTCGATACAGTCTTGTCTGGTATTCTTATTTTAATATCCCAGTCTACATGTTTCATGTTTTTCTTGCTCATCTATTAATAAATTTTTTTAATAATACAATAAATGGGTAAAGTATTCAAACTAACAGATAACAAATCAGTGTTGAAGAAGAGACTACATTACCCTTTAGAGACAGAGGGACACTTATCGGCTTTAGTTCAGTTCTATACTACTTATCTAACGCCTAACATTATCTCTGGGAGAAATAAGCTATATTTTGTAAGTCAGAAAGATATGGAATCAGTAATTGATATTCCAGTTGGTCAATATAGTTTAAAAGATCTTGAAAAAACTATAAAAGCAATTTTTTCATTTAGTGTAGATTCGATGGGTGGGAAAGAAAATTATATATCTTTCGAGCTGGATAAAATAACAAAGAGAGTGAACATAAAATGGACACTTAAATTACAGTTTGGAAAACGGGGTTCAATATAAAAAATTTTGGGTTTCATATAAAATAGAACTATGAAAGCAAATGTGGACCATTATGGCGATACAATTCCAAAATTTGCTCCATTTGAAACAACAGATATACACTGTAATGTAGTAAATGGTATGATATTAAAACATGACGAATATAATCATAGAGAAACTAACTTAATTGCCACTTTTAAACCAAGAACAACATTTGGATTTGGCAACACGATCTATTACGAACCAGCTTATCCATAATATTTTCAAGTGCAAACTAATCAAGTTAATGAAATAATAGTTGAAATTAAGGATGAAAAAGGTAGGTTAATTAGCTTTGATTTACCCGAAAGAACAGTGGTATTAGAGATGAGACCATATATTTTTTTTTTGTTGGAAGTAGTCATATTCTATATATAATAATGTTAATTGTTTTTAAACTATTAACGTTTCATGTGATAAAGATGAATAAAATTTCTATATAAAGTGCAATGAAAGATTTAGAATGAGAATTCAATTTTTCGTCTACTTTGATATGTCGAATTTGGAGATGCATATCCAAATTTTAAATTAGACTATGATGTAGCACATTGCCGAAGTCAGAGCGATAATTGTGTTATAATGATAGGATAACCATTAAAACTTTATAGAGATATGAGTACGAATAAAAATCAACTGATGACTAACTATACAACGACGAGCATTTACTCGTTAAAAAACCAAATGGAATGCATTTGTTTAACACCACAATCCACCATTCCATCATATGCAAAGCTTATACCTCCACGATTAACATCATCTAAAACTCTTTCACTGAAAATCTGAACATATCTGTCTGGTAATTTTACTTTAAAATTTTCAGAAATAATTACCACTTTGTATCCATACCGTATATCATTTATTTCAGCATGGTCTATGGGATAGGACTGTCCAATTGTAAGTTCGGAAAATTTCTTAAATAGTTTGGTTCTGTTTAATACATTTAGCAACTGATCCATCTTTATAATATACAACATTTTATTTTTTACGTATTCAAATTTTCTGAGCCACTATTTTTTTTGCAACTACGCCCAAACACAACTTTTTGAGCCCCTTTTTTGCGATTGCATCCAAACGCAACTTTATGAGTCACTTTTTTGTGGCTGCATCCAAACGCAACTTTTTGAGCCACTTTTTTGCGGCTGTGGTCGAATCGGCATTTGATGTTTTGGATCAGAAAAACAATGGTAATTTTTTCTGATGGTTTTCTGATGGTTTGAGCATTTAATTTACCGTTGGTTTTCTGATAACTGGGGGCTGTGCTCGAATCGGCATTTCTATACTACTCCTATGGTTGGAACTGTACCCAATAAGTTAATATCAGCGCCGCCTGTTTTTCGAGAATAGTTTTACGCGGAGGCTAGACTTCAATATTCTATATGCACACATGTAGCCTTGTTTCAGCTATTGGCTGCTTGTCTCTGTCCAAAGAGGGTCTGTTACATAAGTGAGCCAATCAGTATTAAGGTTCTCCAATACACAAAGCCCGTGAGTCGCGGGCAGACAAATAAGATGCCTAACAAATCAAATGGCTCCATCGCGAAAGTGGCTCTGAACTAAAGTGTTTGCTAGGACTGAACGCTTTTTCTTTTTGTTTAGGGGGGGAGAGAGAACGGCTCCCTAATCGTGTTATAAGCAGAGACCTGAATAATTCCCGGATTCATTTTGAGACAAGCTGGAATTCAAAACATGTGCGTTTATATAACTTCAGCCGTTGGTCCACACGGTGTTTGACACCTCCTGGAGAACGTTGGCCCAATCGTCACCTTCCGCTGTGACAGCAGACAACCAATGTGCAGTTAATATCGGCATATTTGTTCATAGGGCTGTAGAGTCTGGCCCGCAAGTCACTGACCTCGCGAATTTTCCATCTCTCTAGTTATAAGTTATGTACTGAATTACCCTACTGGGATTTCATTTCTTTTTAATATTGAAATTTGAATAATGTAAAGCTAAATTTCATGTTGTGTTATGCAGTAGTGTTTTTGCTGTATAAACGAGGAGATTTTCATGCAACTTTTAATGAGTTTTCGTTTTAATTCTTTTTGTTTCAATACTTGGCTGACCATGGATGGTTTTTGTGTAATTTATATGGGGCGTTTTAAAGAAATCCCCTAATTTGGAACCCCAAAATATATTGTAAAAACAAGTCTTTTAGCACTTTGCTGTTGCAAACCCAAAACAAAGTGTTCTTTTCCCACACTACAGGAGGGTGTATATTTCGTAGGAAAACGTATTCCACTGGAGACAGTAGAGAAGTTGTACGTGTTTCATGTGTCCGTAAGCAATGTCCCATCATGTAGCGACAGGTCTACACCACTCTGCTTCCGTCATTTGGTCACTTCAAAGGGATCTTTGAATTTAATGAATCGGATTTGGTTGTTAACATCTTGGGTTTGCCAAAGTATTGAAATGAGTGAAAAATACGGTTCACAAACTCATCCAAACATGACTTATACAGGAGCCATGGTGAGGGAGCGGTTAGCCTGCTCGTCTCCCACCAAGGCGAATTGGGTTCAATCCCCGGCCGGGTCACTCCCAGATTTTCGTATTTGGGAATCGTGCCGAACGATGCCGCTGGTCGGCGGGTTTTCTCGGGGATCTTCCGTTTCCCCCACCCTTTCATTCAGGGCTGTTTAATACTCACCTCAATCACTCTCATCAGCTCTCAAGACCTCGCTGTTAAGAGCAGTTCTTGTATGCTGGATCCAATCTCTCAGAAAGGAATCCCTGCATGCAGTTAAAAAAAATGCAGGAATAGTCTATGAAGCCAAGACATCATTGACGACCTTGAAATTTGTGATGCATATATTATTTACGCTGCCATACCTTTATAAGTTCCGGAATCGTTGCAATATGTTGTAGAGAAAACTATTCAAGAGCAGTTATCTATTAAAGATTTTTTCAAGCTATGTTGAGTAAGACAGGTACCGCTGTAGATATTGCATGTTACCGTATGAAAATTTATTATAAATTTTAACATCCCAATGAGTCCATGCCACAGTTCTTTATGAAGACAGTTTGATTCACAGAAGTATTGGGTTAGCCGTGTAAGGAATCTAATTTGGTTGAAATCTCGTTTTTTATTGTATTGTCAGAGAACAGTCCCCCCCCCCCCCCCCCATTTTTTCACATTAACAAACATTACAGGACTGTTTAAAGTTAGTTATTCAATTATAATTAACTGTTGGATATTGCAGCCGTAAAGGTAACACCGAGGTTAAGCCTGAGCGGCAATGAAGCCTAAGTGTGAGTGAGTGAGAGTAGTAGGGGCGGAGGTGTTTCTGATACAAAGGGATGCCACCTTTGATTAATCAGATTATCGATTTGATATAAAATGGGTAATGCGATGAGAAATTGTTAATCCGATTTTAATTGGAACAACATTTTTTTCCGTTAATACTTAATCCGATCTTAATCCGATCGATTTTTAAAATTCGGATTGGTTAAAATGTAATGTAAGTTTGATTGATTGATCCAATTAATTTTAATTGAATTAATCAATTAAAAATCATAGTGTGTAATTGTATGTTATTTTCATTCTTTCTTTTTTGTGGGGGGGGGTGGGGAGCAGCTCTACTAGATGTTGTCAGCACGACAACTGGCTCTCGACTGAGGTGTGATGTGTTGGGGACAGGGTATATATGTTTTGAGTTTTGTGCAAGAGTAGCATAAGTGTTTGTTTGTTTGGAGGGGGTATTGCATGTAGACAGTGTTGGGAGATAGGCAAATCTGAAATATACGATTTTCGTCATGTACGTTAGTAATGACAAACAGAAGAACTTAATTGGAAATGATTAAATAGATGACTACTGTTTCCTAATGCAATTAATCAGGCGATGTAAAACGCCAGAGAAATGAATGAAAATACACATTTCAAACGAACACAACTACGTGAATAGCCTGGTGTTGACAAGTGCTAACTCACTAAACAATCACGACTACATTAGTATCCTGTATGAAATTAATTAACGAACTACAATGAAGCAAAAATGTCCCTATCAATATATAAATTAAACGGCTAACGAACACAAGTACGTGAATACCATTAAACGAATTATGGAGCCCAGTTATCCTGTTATTTTTTAAATAAATGAAATCGCACAAGCACCTATCTCAAAACACGTCCATATAGGATGTGCGGACTCCTATAAGCTGTTTAGCGTGCCGCTTGGCAGGCGACCTTTCACAATAAAAATTCAGCGAATCCCATAGTTAACACTCGTAGAGGAACTTCTGAAATGGAATCTACAAATTAAAACAAATTAATTTATTAACACACATAACAAATAAACCGTTTAACAGTCAGAAATCTTAATATGCATCCATTTGCTCGTGAGGTCACTGCAGCACTGACAAGGATATACCACTTACGTAAACTTATAAGCTGAACGAGGTGTTGAGATAAAACAGAACCTGTGTGTGCGTCGGCCTACGTTTGATTATAGACTGAGCTGACAAACTCGGAAACGAACGAAAAGAGATGTGAATACGAATTATGTGACAATGGATAAAAATTATATTTACAACGCATGTACTAAAATATAAATTACACTAGTTGAATTAAAAAACGTGAAATGAAATTGCACAAGAGCATCTCCCAAAACACGTATGTCCAGCTGCGAGCACAGTAAAGCAATGACTGCAGCGTATGACATGCGGAGACTTATAAGGCGGCCGACGTCTGTCCGGCTGGGAGGTCAGTCAATGAATGAAACGTGGAGCTTTCGGCCGAGTTAAAATTACGGCAAAAATTCTTAATTTCGAACTAAACTATTTATACACTACCCATATGCATTTTGAATTATATCTAGAAAAAAAAGGTCTCCCTACAAAGCTACTATTAATGACGAACAATTTAATCATGTCTTCCTGACTGTTACACATGAAATTTTAAAAAAACTTATGCAGATTTTCAACGCAAGTTTTACATCCGTGGGAAAATAAAATCACATTATTGTAAGAATAATTTTCTTTTAACACAAATTTCTATTGAAGCGTAGGGAGACTCGGATGGCATGAGGAAGTCCTTAATCCCATAAAGCGTAATCCTGTAGCACTTTATAGAAACGTAGTACATATTATTCAAGTAATAAAACTTCCTCGAAGAAAAAATTATTAAAAATAACACACGTACTACAATTTTCCGTTAAGTCTGTGAAATTCACGGCACTAGTTGATGAAACAATAGTTGAAAATGCTATGAACTTTCGTTGACCGAGTTCAGAAACATAGTTGAGACGATAAACACACTGTATTGGCTTAACACAAAACATTTTTCCCCCGATAAATTAAAACTCTTAAGATTTTTTTTGTATTAAAACGATAGCTGAAGCCTGGAAGAGATACTATCGCTTAATGAGAATTGTGGCTAACAGTCAGGCGTATGATATGTCTAGGGCCTAGACACTCCTATGCCCGCCGACCAGCGACCCTTCGTTCATCGTATGGAACCCTGGCAGAATGCTGCGACCGGTGAAGAGGCGTTTCAGATAAGAGAGCGATGTATTTGTGTATCCATGGTGAGGTTTAGCTTCAAACTAACAAGGTGCTGGTCAGTGAGAGGTGGAAAATCGCTCCTGCCTGCCTACACACTCCTTCCCCCCTCCATTACACCAGACCGTGTCTTCAGTTTGCTCGAGGACTGTATTTCTTGGCGATGTGTCCCCCTGCACCGACCCCCTCCCCCATCCAGCCAAAAACACATTTTCGGATGTTTGGAATACTGCCCTGTCCATGGAGGGCGCTACACACCCCCATTCCCGACTTCCACCCTTACTCCAGAGCGCGTGTTTTCCGAGACAGAGAGTGCCTTCAGCCGTTATGCGCATCTTCCCCTCCGTCCCTACTCCCCCTCCAAAAAGGCATCTTTGTCCAGATCAAGGGCTAGTTGAATGTCTACCTGCCTTCCCTCAGACAGAGCATTTTGAACTCACCCGAAACGGTGAGCTGTTTGCAAAACTATGCTCTACCCATGAATTGTAGACTCTCCCGAAACTCTGCATTGTCCGCGTCTGTGAGAGGAATACTCATTCCCCCCGCCTGCCCCTTCCCTTGACTCGCCATACCTAGAGCTGGTCGCCAGGTTTCAAACCTTTATGTCAGGGATGTTTGAAAAATTCTCGCATTTCGAGTGTCAAGTGTATGAAAGTATATTTCCATCGAAATTTTGCTGAAAAGTGATTCCCTTATCCTTTATATCTAACTATATTGAAAATAATATCTGTATTTACAGAAATGCAATTTATTGTTTCCGAATAACTCTCGCTACTGCGTAATTTTTTTTTTTTTTCACACCTCTTCTACCAAATCCCGCATAGCGAAGTGAAAACTTGTAAATTCTGGGATGAAATTTAATTTCTTCCACTTTTATTATTACCGAATTTAATACTATGAAGGAAATGAGATTATAACAGTTCTTTTCTAACACCATAACCCATTTAGTTCAGTCAAAACGTTCACCCATTTGTAAGTCCCCCTCGATGATAAATGCTTGTATATTAATTGCTTAATCGATTTGTTGTATCGTTCCACAACATTGACTTTAAGTTCCGAATATGTTGTGTAGTAATTGATACCATATTCGATCATTAGTTTCCGGAACAAAGCAGAAAAAAATACCGATCCTCTATTGGTTTGGAGCGAATTTGGTTTTCTCTCTTTCAAAATGGTCTTCATTGCATGCCAACATATTTCCCAGTTTTGTTTTTCAAAGGTATAGCCCAACCATATTTCGAATAAACGTCTACTACGGTTAGAATATACTTGTATCCTTGATTTTATTTGGAAAGCAAGGCCATATCACACAAATCGGTTTCAAAAAGATCAAATAACCCCTTACTAATAACTCTTCTTCTAGGATAACTTATCCTGGCTGGAGTGTAAAGTTTTTCAGAAATATTACTAAACTTCATTGGTAATATAACCATCTTCTTTCAACTCTTCAATAATGAAAACAATTTGATTTGTATGTGAATTATTACCAGATTCTCTCGAAGAGATGAGAAGTTTTAATCTATCGACCAATTCATTAGGATTGTTCCAATATACAGGAGAAAACCAGTTGTCATTTTCATCTTTATATATTCCAATATTCCACTTTCGACAATATCTCCTATTAAATGTAGTTTCGGATGGTTCTCATCTCATAAGCAGATATATGCGTTCATACGACGAAGCCGTTCTTTATATTTTTCCAAATCAGTGTCGGAATATCAGTTTGGAACGTTTTTAAATTATAATTCAAACAAACTTTGACTCACATTAGTTATGTAATCACCTATTTTAATTCTATTATCAGACAAAATGTAATTACGGAATCTCCCATGACCATGTGTTTCCATTTCGTTACACACCAAATGTATCGTGCATAGGATAATTATGTTTTAAAGCTAAATAACGATGTGTTAAATGAGAAAGGGGTGGCTTTTGCTTTTTCTTGAAATGTTCTCCTTCCGATTTATATTCCAAAGGTTTTCATTAGTCCAATTCAACACAAAATATAATATATCTATTCTACTCGTAACATGATTAAATATTTGTTCGTTTAAAACATCCCGATCCATAAGAGCTCGATTGCCTTTTAAAGATTTCTCTTAAACAGCAGATAAAATGGCTTTTTATACATTAATTAAATCGTTGCTTTTCCAACTGTTGCATTAGTTTGACTAACTGGTACACTTGATTTATTAGATTGAGCTTTTTCAATCATAAGGCACGCGCCTCATAAAACTACGTTCATCCACTCCCGTTATACCTGCCCGCTTCGACACCGGCGCGACGAGGAAGATAATATGTGCAGCGCAGGACCCATAGCCAGCATAAAACAAACTTTTTACATGGAAAATATGCGTGTTGCTCTCTAACCACAATCATTAAAATTACTTGCTTGATGACTTTAATTACTCAAATTATACACGTACATGATTATCTAAGACGAAAGCCCTGCCCCAGCAGGCCTACCATGTGCGACAGCAAGGTGTCGCCCAGCAATCAGACATAGCTTCTAGCTGCGGCGCACACCCGATGTAGAATGGCAGCTGAGTGTAGAGGATAGCATGATCCGCCCGCACTAGACAGTGCTGCAGTCGCGGTGGTTGCGTGGCCGGATAGTTAACCATGTGGCATGGAACTGTGGTGCCGGAAGTGGTTGTTCACTAATAATTTGGTATTATATAGATGCTTTCAAAGAGTTTCTTGGGCTCTGATTGCCCGGACTTTCGTTGCTCTCTCCCTGGGAGGGGTTAAAGTTTTGTATATAATGCCAGGAGTTTGGTCGTGTGGGCAGAGACCAGCACCTTGGACATTCAGCTCATAGTCAAGGACAAAAAATAATGTTGTAACAGAAATAATATTTCTGGCCCGTCGAGCCATTGTCAGGATGACAACTTTTGTGTCATGGCAGGTAGAAAAAACTTAGGAAATTACGTATTCCAAGACAGAATATTTCTATATGAACTATTATCTGATTAAAGTTATCTTCCATGTTTTTAAAGACAGCCGAAAATTCTTAAAGTGTAATAAAATGGAAAAATTAGAGTCATTTGTGTCTTAGTTGGACTTAACTAAAATATTGACTCTATTTTTAGTGTTATTATTGTGAGTACACTACTAAAGAGTACACTTACATTGGGAGTCAGGAAATACCCCAATTTTAGACTTTGTGTATAGCCAGTATTAAAGAAGAATGTTTAAGTATTTAAAAATGGCTAAAAAAATTACAAACATGAAAATATAGCTGTGTGGGCTCTTAAAAGGAGTTCAGAGCATGGTTTTCTATTTGTTCTGAAAAAGACATATCACCTAGGCATGTTTATCTTTAATATTTTAAGATAATGCCCTTAAACCTGGAGTAGGAGTACAGTAGTCACATGGATTTGTGTTAAGTGACACAAGAGATACATAAGATTTAACTTGGAATTGTTTCAAGCACCACTTGTACGTGGAATTCTAGCACAGTTTTTAATGGGCATATGATTTTATAATTGAAAATGGTATCACTGTACAAATTTCTGAGCCCATCTTTTATTAATCAGTGTCAAATTTTTTTGGAAGACTGACAATATAGATAAATAATAAATTATGAATATTTTCAAAAATTGTGTGTAAACTTTGAAACATTTATACAAATAAGTCATACATCATATGCCAAGGAAGTCATGTGTTTGTCTGTTTTTTTAACCACAAATATTTAAATATATTTGATATTTTTCTTATCCTGTTGTGAATTGGTTCTTGAAGGGCTGTGTATAAGTTCTGCTTGCCAAACGCTTATGAAGGGTGTCGCTATCTTATCGACTTTACTTAAAACAACATCCAATTTAGCTATAGTTTTAACTCTAATTATTAATAAAATAAGTTAATCGTGTTTCCAAATCATTATTATGTTTTCTCAAATCTGTTTATCATAAGTAAACCATATTTGTTATTAATCAATTCATTATGTATATATTTCGTTATTTCTTCCTTTTGTGTTTCAAATTTTTTGTAATACTAGTGCTTACCACTTCTTTAATTGCAGCATTTAAATTATCTTGCATTTCTGTAAGTTGTGTTGTAAAAATTATTTTTGTCATATCATTGAAATCCTTATTGAATCCATTAAAAATTTCTTCTATTTTATATTCATTACTCTGCAAATTATTACCAATATTGGTTAAAGTGTTTGCAATTACACTCGTGTTTTTTATAAACATTATCAAACCCATATACTAACTTTATTTATTTGTCTTGAAAATTGCTCGATTATGATTTAAACACGTTTAACGTGATGTTGTTTAAGTCTTCACGTAACATTTATTTACCGCATCAGTTTCTTTCACAGCCATACCCACAATACGTAATATATGTCCTTTTAAATCACAATTCCCATCGCGATTTTTAGTTAAACAACTATTGCAATGACAGCGTTTTATACCGCTATGTCCAAACTTTGTATTACTCATTATTCTTGCTTGGGAAGTAAAAAACTGTCAAATCCAGACCTATATCTGCCTTTATATAGGTGAGGCGTTGGTATAATCACAATAAAACCGTATTTGTTTTTCCAACAGTATAAACACATATCTTTAAACTTTCGAAATATCATAGCATATCATACTGTCCATTTTAAACACAATTATTATATTTGCATTTTCACGCAAATTATGTTTTGGAATGCATACGTAACTTTGTGAAAGAAAAAACAATCAACGTTTGAATGGCGACCAAACCTAAAATATTGCTGTATTTCACCCTGCGGTTCGCCCCAAACATCGTCAAAAATAAACACGGAATTGGGCAATACTTCATTCGGAGAACTTGCATTTTGAAAACTAGCAGATTTTTATCTTGGATTATTTAAATGATTTATTTAATGGATCAGATCCTTTGGCAACAAATTTATTTGATTTTTTGGACGATGACGATGAAGAAAGTGGTTCTACACTACTGCCGTTGTCCTTATCAATGCCTTCCTTAGAGATGTGAGTCTCCTCCAGCGTTAGGATTAAATACAGTGACGCTTTCGATGTCGAGAGAAGGTATATTGACGTCTGCACTAGTGAGACCTACAGTAACGCCCCCGGCGTTGAGAGAAGGTATATTGGCGTTTGCGCTTGAGAGACCTGCAGTGACGCCTTCAACATCGAGACCTACAGCGACGCCTTCGACATCGAGGAGAGCTACAGCAACACCTCCGACATCGAGGAGAGCTACAGCAATGCCTTCGACATTGAGGAGAGCTTCAGCGATGTCTTCGACATCGAGGAGAGCTACAGCCATGTCTTCGACATCGAGGAGAGCTACAGCAGCTTCGACATGAGGAGAGCTACAGCAGCCTTCGACATTGAGGAGAGCTCAGCAATGCCTTCGACATCGAGGAGAGCTTCAGCGATCCCTTCGACATTGAGGAGAGCTTCAGCGATCCTTCGACATGAGGAGAGCTCAGCGATGTCTTCGACATCGAGGAGAGCTACAGCGATGCCTTCGACATCGAGGAGAGCTACAGCAACACCTTCGACATCGAGGAGAGCTACAGCAATGCCTTCGACATCGAGGAGAGCTACAGCAATGCCTTTGACATCGAGGAGAGCTTCAGCAATGCCTTCGACATCGAGGAGAGCTACAGCAATGTCTTTGACATCGAGGAGAGCTATAGCAACACCTTCGACATCGAGGAGAGCTACAGCAACACCTTCGACATCGAGGAGAGCTACAGCAATGCCTTCGACATCGAGGAGAGCTACAGCAACACCTTCGACATCGAGGAGAGCTACAGCAATGCCTTCGACATCGAGGAGAGCTTCAGCGATCCCTTCGACATTGAGGAGAGCTTCAGCGATCCCTTCGACATTGAGGAGAGCTTCAGCGACGTCTTCGACATCGAGGAGAGCTACAGCGATGCCTTCGACATCGAGGAGAGCTACAGCAATGCCTTTGACATCGAGGAGAGCTTCAGCGATCCCTTCGACATCGAGGAGAGCTACAGCGACACCTTCGATATCGAGACCTACGACACCTGTACTAACTACACCTACAACGATGCCTGCGCAATCGAGACCTACAGCCACGCCTTCGACGTCGAGATTGGAACCTCTAAATTTATCAACAGTCACAAAATCAGCTGAAAAATCTTGTACAAAAACAAAAAAATGTGCTCTTGTTTCACTCAATTAAATTTAAAGGTTGCAACTACTTTTTCCAAGAATTGGAAGAATTTTAGAATTCCATTTTGTGTTTTCACCTGAGTCAAGTCTACCATCTCCTGAATTATTATCACCTGAATCACAGCAACATAAAATAATTCCTCCACCTCCTACTTCGTTCATACCTTCACCACAAGAAATAATATATACTTCAATATCATCGCCAATATCACCCCCTTCACCTGCTCCACCACCACCACCTGTTGTTACTGTAAAGAAACGCAACATCAGCTTAGGTCTTAACTCTAAATGGATATTATAATGAAAATTCAAACTTATAGTGATGAATGTTTTAGGACGTAACATGAAGTGACGATTTTAATGGTTTGAGATGCAGCAAGTTAATTCAGTTTAAATGTATAATGATCTTCAGATGTGATATGGTGATAAGATTTTCAGACATAACATGATGTGATGTTTTTATTAATTTTTAATTTTTACTTGTGATAGGGTGAGAAGTTTTTATAGTTTTAATGATTGAAAATATAAAGTTGTCTCATAATTAAACAGTTTTTTAAAGTGACATGATTAAAGGTTTTACAATTTTAATAAATTTTACGATTTCAGACATAAAATGTTGCAAAGTTTGTAATGATTTTAATGATTTCTGACGTAAATTGTTGGAAAGGTTTTTTTTTACAGTTTTAATAAACTTTATGATTTCAATCATACAATAGTACTCATAATATACTTTGTTGCTATTATTTTACAGTTTTATTATGTGAAATGGAGTTTTGGTTAACAAGCTTATATGGCTAAATGTTAAAAAATATTTAAAAGTTTTTAGGCATAGCATATTTATTGTGATTATTTTACAGTTTTATGATGTAAGATGGACTTTGGTTAATGAGCTTCTATGGCTTACACACGTAAATGTTAAAAACAAATTGTAATGAATTGTATTATTTACGACATAGCATGAAGTAACAATTCTTTAAGCTTGTAAGGTTTTCAGTGGTACCATGTTGAAAAAGTTGTAAAGAATTTTATTATTTGTGATGTAGCATGATGTAACAATTTTTTTCAAGCTTGTAATGGTTTCAGTGGTAACATGTTGAAAAAGTTTGTAATTAATTGTATGATTTGTGAAGTAAAGATTTTTTTTAAGCTTGTAAGGGGTTCAGTGGTGACATGTTGAAAAAAGTTTGTAATTAATAGTATGATTTGGGAAGTAACAATTTTTTTGCTTGTAAGGGTTTCAGTGGTAACTTGTTTAAAGTTTTTCCGATTGTAGCACGTTTGATGTGAATATGTAGAGACTTTGTCTTGCGAATGTTAACTAAGGTGTGTTTTATGAATTTTTTTTTTTAATAAAATATTTTTCTATATTCAAAAAGAAGTACTGCGAGTTGTTATTTATTAGTTTGTCACTAATTTTTTTTTAAATATCTTGTTATGTGAATTATTGGAGATGTGATGTGTCTGAAGATGACGCAATTGTATATGACTAGATATTAATCTATTAAATGTGTAAAGGAAAATGATTAGTAAACTTGAGACGAGTGGATGTCTAGCAGTAAAGGTAAGATTTTGAGGTCTGGAGATTAAAAAGAATTTAAAGTCAGGTAGCAGGATACCTGTTTGCTCACTTTCTCAGAAAAAAAAATACAAGTTTTTCACTATACTCATAATGAGGGGGAGAAAAATGTAATTTGTACCTTTTTAGAAACTATGTTGAAATATCGTGAAATTTAACAGATTTCAGCTTCGATAGTAGTAATTTCAAGCTGGATTCGTGCTATTTCATCAATATGATGTCGAAATTTAGTATTTTTAAATAAAATGAGTTCAAAAATATACATTTTATGGTAGATAGTATAGTAGAAATTCTGGGCTGGGAAACTTACGGAGAAATCTACACGTGAAATACTAAAACCTTTTCGAACAGATTTGTTTTAAAGTGATATTTGAAACGTGTGTAAGTGTAATGATATATATGTTTTTGTTTCAATAACTAACATTTAGTGATTGAAAAATATATGTTATCTTTAGTTGTAGTTTCGTGGAAATACTTAAATAAGTTTGCTGGAAAACGGGGTAAAATTTTTTCAAAGTTTACTAGATTAATCTTGTATTTTATTGTATTAAAATATATAAAATTACTTGGGATTTTATTTGGGGATTACAGTATTGGGTAAGATTTAGATTCAGCGATATAAATTTCGTCGGCGGGACTTATTTTGCTGCAAATAAGACAGGCTCTAGGTTGGAAAAACAGATTTAACGATGCTTCAGTCTCCAAGCAAAAGTGAAAGTTGTTAGGGCAGTGGGCCGACCGTTGGCATTTTTTGATTACTTTCTCCGTGTGTTTGCGAAAGAGCCATAGTTACAGGAGTGACAATCTTTTTTTTTTTTTTATTGAAACTTAATTTTTCTTCTTTGGTGTTTAAAAACAAGGTTAGGAAAAACTATACATTATATTAATACGTGGAATTTCCGCGTCTCTAGCCACAAGGTTTGGGGGAATGTGGGAGATTATAATAAGCGGAAAATATACACTAAATCTAAGTACAGATTTCAATGATTGAAACTCGACTGTGAACCGGCCAAAAATAATTAAATAAGTAACGTTGAGGTCCTGTCAAACGGTTGATTCCTCCCCCCCCCCCCCCCCCCGTCAAACTGCTTCAAATAAAGTTAGTCAAATAAAATAAGATGTTTCTTGCATCAGCTAAATGCCATTATCGCCGCCACGTTTGTCTGGAAAAGTTGCATATCTCTAGTTTCCATTGAACGTTTTTTAAAACTGAACCTGTTCTAAAATTTCTTTCAATGTTTGTAGTGCCCAGACAATCAGAACTATGAATGACAAAAATGCCAGTTTCCAACATCACTATACTTTTAACATGGCGAACAACAGTTGGAAACTAAATAACGTATTGAAAATATTTAATTCATATAGAAGTTCTCTGAGCATGAATGCATTTTTAAGTGACTGCTTCACAGCATTATTAAAAACACGAAGGTGTAAAATCTCGCTGTGCAGGCAAAATATATTGGATAAATAAGATTAAAATTTATTAAAGAAGTGAAAATAAATGACAACATACGTTGCATTTCGTCCTGCAACGACTGCGTGGAAAACCCAATAGTAAGGATCTGCTATTGTAATAATAATTTTTGAATAAACATTTAGAGTAAATATTTTCTGTTAAAAAATTAATAAATATAAAAGACTGTGACAAATTTTCAAACACATCCAAGATCATTTGATCAAATTTGTTGGATGAAAAATATGATGGTCGTGTTTCCTCTTCAAATGTTATTTATTTGGAAGGGGAAATTTGACAGTGTGACAGAGGCTTTTTAGGCAAGCACGGCGGGACTAATGGGAGACAAGGGCCGTGCTTGGAGAGCAACGCAACCACATAGCGGCTTGTGTCTCAAAGACACCGCTGCTGCGTGATATTTCTCTTGTCCCGGTTGTTCGAACGCGAGGGCGTATTCGCACAGGCCGTGACTTTACCAGAATGTCGCCCCAGCCGGAGCGAAATCTTTGTGCGGTGTCGGCTTTACGACCGAGCTCAGTTCTCCTTACAGTTTCCTCTTCTCGCCATGTCCGTGACGGCTGATGCGTCATGGCCCTGAGAGTCGCGGCGGCTCAGCGGAAAGAGAACTCGCCTCCCGTCAAGCCGAACCGGGCTTGAATCTCGGCGGGGTCGCTTCCAGATTTTCGCCCGTAGGGATTGTTCATGACGATGCCGCTGCCCGGTGGTTTTTCTCAGGACTATCCTGTTTCTTCGCGCTCTTGCATTCCTACGTTGCTTTGTACCCACTTAGCTTCACCCTAGTCAACTCTCAAGACTCTTCATCTATAGCTGCCCTAATTTCTCCACTCCACACCACGGTCATGCATGCTGGCTTTAACGAGCATGTACTGGTTCGAGGCATACCGAGGGCGCGACCAATGATGAGAGCCCTGGTTACTATAGGCTGTTGACGGTAAAGTGGGCACTTTTTAAGGTCTTCTCAACATGCATTACCAACTAATTTTATTGCAACCTCTGGCGTTTCCTTTAAATAGTTGTAAAATGTACATACTGTGTTTATAAGTCACAAAGCAATGTTTATATCAAAAAGTGCCGGGAAGATAGAAATTAGCTAAAAGTAAAAATTTTGCAGGGCCTTAAAAAGTGCTCACTTTACCGTGAATAACCTATAACCGAAACTCTTTGGCAACAGGCTAGAGACCATAGTCTTCTACACACTTGAGATACTGTCGTGTATTTATTTGTTTCTGCGGTTGTCCAATGCCTTTGTAGAGTTTCCTTCGTGATTCTGCCGCACTAGTGCTTCCTGTTTATTGCTGGCTCATACAAGGTGGGGTAGCCAAGATATGCCAATTTTAAATGTTTTTAAGTTGGCCAGATTACGATGGACGTAAAATATTAAACAGTGTAGCTAGAGGTGCTCGGATGTCATGTTAATAACCAACATAATGTTACCAACAGTGAAAAATGAATACATATGTACAATGCAGTATGTTGGTTGCAACACTATAGCACCACATGTTTATTTCTTGAAAATAACGTCTGCGAAGTGTCGCCCATCAAGCCATAAACATTCGCGTAGACGGGATACAGAATTGTCCATAGCACGCACAAGTGTTGCGGCTGGTACGGCAGTAACTTCATCCACAATTCGCTGATTTAGAGCTCTGATATCAGCTGGTCGGGTTGCAAACACCTTAGTCTTGAGGAATCCCCATAAGAAGATGTCACGTGAGGACAAATCGAGTGATCTTGCTGGCCAAGGAAAGTTGCCAAATCTGGACAATATTCAAAGTTGAAATATCGCTATATATATATAGCGATATATAGCGATATATGTGTGTGTATGTATACATATATGCGCTGTCGCCCCGTCCTCTTGTAAGTAAACCGTCTCCAGGTCAATGTCACGACTGCGTAAATCAGGGAACACAAATTCAATCAACTTACGCATAGTGAGGTAATGTTGGTTATTGAAATGGCGTCCTAGTACCTTTAACTACACTGTTGTAAATTTAACCTCCATCATAAAGTTGCCAAATTGTAAACATTTGAAATTCGTTGGCCTTCGCTGCCCTACCCTAGGGTAATAATATATTCTTGGTTATTTCCAACCTCTGTGAAGCCCTGCTGGACTCATAATTTCAGACTATATCTCAGCTTCATGCAAACAGATCTTAATTATGTAAGTCTAGAAAATTATACCAAGGAGGAAATTTACTCAACAATATTTTGCGTGAAAACTATCATACTATAGGCTGTTCATGGTAAAGTAAGCACTTTTGAGGCCTTAGTCCCTTTTTCCTTTCCTTTTTACTTTCAGCCATTTTGTATCATTTAACCACTACCTAAATATGTATTGCCATGTAAATAATAAGTACAGTGTGTATATTCCAGCGCCCTCGGAAGATAAAATCTGAGACTAAAATGAAAAACATATGTTGACTCTAATTCCAAATGAGAGAGCATTCAAAGTGCTCAATTTTTCCGTGAACAGCCTATAGACACTGCCATGGCATTATTTTCTCTATGTTTTTATTAATAATAATAAAAATTAAACAGTATAATTTTTTAATGAAGTATAAGTTCAATTCAACCAAAAAATAATATTCTGTAAGTCCACCGCCAGGCTGACGGGGTTCTTTGGATAGGGAGGTCATACGAAATGACGACTTGTACGAGTAGAGTGCGCACTCATTTCTCATCAAATGCTCTTGCCAGTACAACATCGTATCTGTCTCACCACGTATAGGCTGTTCACGATAAAGTGAGCACTTTTAAAGGCCCTTCTAAATTTTTTCTTTCATCCAATTTCCATCTTCTTGCAGTTTTTCAATATAAACATTGCAATTTGACCAATTAACACAGGGTATATATATATACGTTTCACGACCATCAAAATTTAATGCCTGATGCTGCAGTAAGATATATTTATGAGTGGTTAATGCATGTTGGGAAGGCCTTAAAAAGTGCTCACTTTACCGTGAACAGCCTATGATTAACTTATCTGCTAACACAACTGGCCTCGGTCCTGCCGCGGCACACACTGATGGTCACCTCGCAGTCTCTTGTAAGGTAAGAACCCCGGTCTCTCTCCAGTGCGCTCCTGCAGGAACAAAAACCCGCATTCTCCACAAGCCTGAGCGTAATTCCGTGCAGCAGGTTCGCGCACTGTACTGGCCAAGATGCTAGCGTTTCAAAACACTTTCAGCCCTCACATTCACCACTCCTTACAGTAAAATTAGTTTAGTCTTACAGCGAAACTTATTTTACAGAACCCTAATTACACACTCACGCAATAAACAGAGAGTCGAAATAAATCTGACAGCTTCCTTGATGCACATTCAGTTCATTTTTTATGTATAAACTAATAAGGAAGTTTCTGAAATACTTGCACTTACGGGAACAGTCAGGCAGCAGTACGGACTATAAAGTTACCCTTTGGTGCATTCACACAATCCAGCAAGATAAAGTATAAATTACATTTAACACAGTCAGGACTTCAACTAATTTCAGTTATTAAAACGAACAAATATATTCCAAACACATTATTCAAAGAGTATGACTAGATTAAAAATTAATAACATGGAACTATTTTGGGTACTACACAGCATGTCAAAAACTGTTCCCCTGTTGAATATGATGCACTCACTCCACTGAAACTAAAAATGACCATGGGTGCTATTCACTTCACTATCAATATTAATCCCTCTGGTATCTTCTCAGCTGGTAGGGACAAAGTGGCGATGGGGAACTTCTGTCGAGACTACCTTGACGAAGCTGCTGTGAAGTCAGCATAATGGGATGCCGATCGTGTGTACTGAGGTTGCCTGATGTGTTGGGTGGATGTGCTGTATTCTTAATCCTTGTTATTCCAACTGGTCGGTCTGTTTAATCAATCATGTCAGCGACAAGCAACCCTTTATTAAAAATAGTAATCTAGCAGTGACACATCAGTAAAAATAGTAGTGTGGTATTTTAAAACGGCACAGCTCACAACAGCATGAAACTGAGTCCTTACGAAGTAGTTTATGGAGAAGCAATGTCAACTCCCTTTGACCACATCAAGATCTCAGCAGATATCAGTAACAGTCGTGAGTTAGAACTAGCAACAAATCTACAAGAAGTTTATGGCCCAGTTTTGCCTGATGAAATGCAGCATACAATACTGCTCATTATCAAGGCTACACAGAACCAGGCGCTTGCAGATGAAGTGCAAAGATTTGCTGACCAGCAAATCTGCTCACCTGCCATGATAAAAATATCTCCCTTTGCTGATGCAGAAGGAATCGAGCAAGTAGGTGGCAGACTTCTTCATTCAGACATAGCATACGACGAGAAACATTCTAATCCTCTCACAAAGTGCAGTCGTCTTGCAGAACTTTAATTGATCAGTTTCATGACGATTTCCTTCATCCTGGGTCCAGTACAATTCAGGCATTACTGCAAAGTGAATTCTGGTTACTGGGTCCACGCAATGTGATTCGAGACCATCGTCGTAAGCGTATTTTTTGCTTTCGTGCTCGTCCCACAAGTCACTATCCTGCACCGGCAATCCTTACAGACAGTAGAGTGAGTCAAACAAAACCCTTCCTCACCTCTGGTGCTGATAATGCTGGGGCAATCCGAAATACTATGGCGCGAGCATGAAAACCTCGCATACTGCAGGCATACATTGTTCTTCTTGTATATGTTGTCATAAAGGCAGTTTTATGTAGAGCTTACTTCTGATTTGTCGTCTCAAACCTTTCTTGCTGCATCCAGACATTTCATTGCATGTCGTGGTCAGTGTACTCACTTGCATAGTGACTATGGTACAACTTTGTAGGGGCTAACCATCACTTTTCAAAGCTACAAGATTTCTTGGCTGACAACAAGCGTCTTAATAACAAGTTAGCCGAAGATAACATAACTTTGTATTTTACCGCCATCAGCCCCCACTTTGGAGGACTCTGGGAGGCAGGTATCAAACCTGCTAAGTTTTTGTTGAGTAAAGTGTTAGGCACCCAACTACTATCGTATTAGGGAATGTTGTGCATGGTGCTGTCTCAGATTGAAGTAACGCCCGACTCTAGATCACTTTGTGTTATTTATAATTACCCAAATGACTTACCTTCTCTGACTCCACGTCATTTTCTGTGTCTTGGTACTCATCAAGTGTTACCTGACCAGGACTTCGCCAAGGAACCTAGAAAAAGATTGAACAGGTGGTCACTAATTCAACACATTGATTAGCATTTCTGGAAATGCTTGCACACTGAATACCTGCAACAGCTTCAACCCAGGGACAAATTTATCAAGAACAATGAAAACCTGAAAATCGGTGAATTACTCATCAGTGATAACAGACTTCCACCCCTCTGTTGGCGACTGGGGCGCATCACCGAGATACTACCTGGATCAAATGGCATTGTGCGGGTTGCCCAGGTCCTAATTCAACAGGGAGTACTGACTCGTCCTGCAGTCAAGTTGTGTAGACTACCAGTTAATTAGATGAAGTGTGCTTACTTCAAAGTCGATGAGATGTTTAGACATGCGTATTTCGTGTGGTGTGTACTGTAGACAAACTTTTAAATTTTCTTCTTCCCGCTCATTTTTTGTGGACATCATTTTGCCTGCCACATTGACTAAACAGACAAATGAACAACAAAGAGTTAGTTGTGCTCAGTATGGCGTTGGCGCTTGTTGTTTCGTTGTGCTCGATCGCAGTGGTTAGAGGCGATGGTTTATCGCAGGAAGCATTTTCTGTTTCCTAAGATTCGACGCATTGTTACGGAGTAGATAAATACACAGAGTAGATAAATACACAAAGGCGAAATAACGTGCCGGTTCCTTTGATGTTGGCTTCTCCAGCCTCTGATTGGCTGCGCGAGACTCTTTGTACGGGCCTTGAGTCTGTTTGGCTACAGCGTACTGGGGAAGGCTTCCTATTCTCTGGGCTGCAGGCTGGCAAGCATGTCAGCTGTCGCTGACTGACGAACAGAGTCCCGACATGTTGGTGGCCAGTGATGCCATTTTTCTGGTCAGTGTGTGTGGCTGCAGTTCGCCCTATAGTACGCTCTTTCACATCTGTACTTGGCCGTTTATACCTCAGGCAGTTTTCTTCCGTTATTTGATGTCGTGCATGTATGAAGCTCTATACAATTCCCCTGGGCCTGCACTGAGAAAAAGGTTTTCTTGATTCAAATAAGATTTGTTTGGTGCAACCAAATAATTTGTTTGTATAGAGGCAACAAAATATTTTGTTGGTGAAAACAAATTATTTTGTTGTCCTCATTTTGGTGTCCCCATACAAAGATTTGGTGAGTGCAACAAGATATTTGTTTGGCTCCACGTACATTAAACAGTTTGGGCTGTAATAAAAAAAGCTCAGAAGTTCGACCAAGTTTGAAGCCTAGATCCCCTGATTCCGCACGCTACGCCTTAGTAGCCTCAGATAATGTGACAAGAAGTCGTAATGCTATTAAATAGATATAATGCAAATACTGGGCAATGTGTGCAAACATATTTCAAGTTTTACAGCTCTACTTTTCAGTTTCCTGTTGAATTGTTTTATTAATGTGTTTATATGAATATTAAGCATAAATAGATGCACTAACAAACCCGGTTACTAATCTGTCACAAAAATACAAACACACTCTCGAGCTATATTTTTGAACGAAGGCAATCAAATGGAGTGGCGAAACAAATATATGCAGTTGATTAAAAAAAAATATTTAGTTGACAGTCTAATATTTTTTTGGCACAACACAGAGATTTTGTTTATTAAAACATATATTTTGTTAGAAGAACAAAAGTAAGTTTGTTGCTTTCCAAATTTTGTTTGCTCAACAATATATTTTGTTAGGGCAACTAAATATATTTTTGGCTCTATACAAAATAATATTTTGTTTATTTTCTCTCAATGTGTGACGTATCCGAGTAAGTGAGTGAGTGGAGGGATTTCGGCGGTTTTTAACATCGAGGTCTAGAGAGCCGATAAGGGTGAAGCGAGGTGAGAATGGAGCAGCACCGGAATGCAAGGGCGGGGGAAATGGGAGGTCCACGACAAAACCCGCCTACCAGTGACACGATTCCCACATGCGAAAATCCAGGGACGACTCCGCCGATAATCGAACTCGGTTCGCCTTGATAGTATGTGAGTAATCTAACCACTAGACCACCACGGCCCCTGATGATTCCGATACTCTAAAAAATTCTAATTGGACTTTAAAGAACTCAATCGAGTCAAACCCTTGCTCATAGTAATGAAAGTTTACCATGATAGAGCATTAACGGTGATATGTTGGCTGAATAATTTTAGATGATTAACCAATGTCACTGGTATAAGTAAAATGTTTTAATATAAATATGTTGGTGATTTCTCTTCACTGCACCTTGCCTTCCACTAATTTACACGTCAGTACGACCAGTGGTTTTTTCGTGAAATATTCACAAACTACTCTCGAGCAGAGGACAGTTGTCTCTTTGGCTTCTACCGAGCTAGGTGGTGCAGTGGTTCAACTTTGAACTCGCATTCGGGAGCACCTGGGTTCGAATTTCGGTCCGGCAATCTTGATCTCGGTTTCCCATGGTTTCTCTAAATCAGTCCAGGTGATTGCTGTGATGGCTCCTTACTATACAGAAAAAAAATCTTATATTCTTGCAACAAAAATTACCACAGAGGCATTTTTTTTTTAACTTTTATGTTGTAGCAAAATGTATAATGTTGTGACAAAATTTTAACCATTTACATAGTTTTATATTATTATAACTTCAGATATACTGTTAAAGTGTTAAAGCCTCTAAGTAATGTTGCCGCAACCAAATGTATTTCACTAAAATAACAGGAAGAACAAATTATTTAGTGTTACAACGACATTAAAGAAATGTTTAACCAACACATGTTTACACTGACTTAGCATTGTAAAATCGCGGGAAGTAGTGAACAACGATTACCTCGTAAAATCAAACCTCTGTATTTAAATTTTAAAGCATATCATGAAGACTAACGGTAGTTTAGACCAGCTCTCAAGTCTTGCAAAGCTGCTTATATGTGCCAATTGTGCATATATTTATAAGAGTATGAAGTATTTCCACGTAACGAAAGAGAACTACATTATGTTGTTATGTTTTACTGAATACCCATAATGTTAAAAAAACATAAAAGATCACGCATATTAAGGTAGAGCAGTTTGTAGGGCGTCTGGTTCCATAAGTGTGGAACGCCAAGTATTGAGGGATCGTGTTTGACTCCCATCCCACCTTTATTTTTTGTTGGTATTAATTTTCGTGACAAAATAATTTTACCTCATTAGTTTACATCGGAATATTTTTTTTAAAGTAAAGAAAATGCATTAAAATCTTTAACACAAATGTTAACATCTGTTCAACACAAAATTTATTTTGCCTCAACATAAACACCACCTTAATGTTGACAGAACAGTTAATATTGTTTTTAATGTACTTAATGTTACATTAACATTACTATATTCACAGCACATTTCATTAACAGCAACATTAGTAACTGGTGGCTAACGGATAGTAAAAAAATTACTATTGTAATTGTAAAGTCTAATGTTGTGAGAAAAGTATTAATGTCACATTAATACTTTTGTCACAACATTAGACTTTTCTTCTGTGTACATGCCATAGCATATTCCTTCCCAGTTCCTGCTTATTTCAGCGATTTGCTCCGTCTATAATGACCTCGCTGTCGACTAGACGTTAAGCCCTGTCTATTGTTGCCGGCAGGTGTTTGGGCGCATTAGCTTCCTTGTCTTGAATGGTGTCCCATTTCCCCTTTACATTCCCGTTTTTCCCTTTCTCCGGCGAGCCCGCTAACACGCTGCCCGCGCTGAGACGCGCCCAGATATCTGCCGGCCACTGTACCTACCGTCATTTTTGGCTGCTGCGGCAGTTAGCTCCCATTATCCCGCTCGACTCGGTCAAACGGAATAAAGACACCAGAGTGTTACATGTGTATTGTCCACTCATGGTTATTTCACACTTTACTGAAGCCCTGCTAAAGTTCTACTTCCAGGATATTCCTCCACTTCATACAAACAAAACTTAGCCTAGTTTAAAAAATTGCACCAAAGGGCTACGCACCGCAGTAGTAGGGCATAGTATTTTCTGGCGCAGGGTCCAGGGTCAGGCTCCGGCTCTCACCGAGCCCCATCTTGAATCCTGCCATCTTAGATTACGCCCTCTTGAGTTTTTCTTTTTAAAAAATTGCTTGTTTTAACCCAAAAATCGATAATTTTCCCTGAAATAATATATTTTCCCATAAAAAATATTAATAAAAAATATTTTTAAAAATTTAATTTATTAAAACATTCTTCCCCGGACGCCATATTGGTAGCCAGTACATAATGTTTCACTTCGTGCTCTATCATTCTGTGTGCGGGGTGGTTTTCTCGGGGTCATCTCGATCTCCTTAATTTTCCATTCCTTCCTAAAGAATGTGTTCACTTCACGCTCTTGTATTCCATGTGTCGGGGGGGGGGGGCGAATAAATATTTTGTCGTAATTATTTTTAAAACAGTGTTTCTATAATTTTTTTTTATTATGCCAGACTTATATAGACCAGCAATAAGAATTTTTACTTTAATGTATTTCTTTTTAAAAATGTTATGAAAAGGCGTACCTTAGAAATAAAAACACTTTTATTATTCAGTTTTTTTATTTTCCTTTTTTTTTTCATTAAAAACATTAATATTTGTTGGTCATCCATCCTTCGATTTTGGAACTTGGAGTCGAGTTTGCGAGCATGCATGGACAGGCAGCAGGCTGACCTTGTCAAAGTAAAAATATATGTGCTCGCATGGCAAGAGCAGTGTTAACAGGTCTGCACCTGCACGGTGTCAGATAACTGTACTCGTGATTGCTTTCAAGTCGTTTTCGCACCTGCTTGGTTTTGGCTAACCATGAAGTCAGCACATAAAGTGTTAGCAGGTCTGCACCGGCACGGTATCGGGTAACTGTAAGTGTACGTGCTTCCAAAACGTTTTCGCTACTGCATGGTTTTGGGTAACCATGAAGTTAGCACATAGCAATGTTAGCATGTCTGCACCTGCATGGTGCCAGCCTAAGTAGGGAAAGTTTCCCATGGTGGGCCCTACTCTGCAGGTATTACTTCCCTTGTTTCACTCCGCGCTTCCCACTACTCGGCTAGGATATATAAAAGCAGAAGCAATACCAAATCTCTCGAGAAAAAAAAAATTGTTGTCATTATCCTTTGATGGGATAATTTACATGAAGAATGGTGATGCACACTGTTTCTTAGTTGTTCTGATATTGGAAGTTAACATCGATTTTGAAGCATTCTCTCGTCATATCATGAATATGAATTGAGAATACGAAGGCCTGCCTTTGACTCATGGAATATCGTCATAATATTTACTACGACTGCATGTAAGAAAATTGTAATGATAATGTAGGATATAATATTTATAATTTATTTTGTGTGGGTTCGTTTGTCACAAACATTTATGGCTTAAACTGACTTAAATAAAGTTAATTATCAAATTGATAGGGTACATTATTACTATGATTTTCTTACATGCAATCAAAGTAAATATTATGACGAACTTTCTTGGGGAAGATTTTCTTGTAGATTCGCCTTTCCGAAGCATCCAAAACGGAAATGCGCCTAAATTTGGTTAAAAATGTGGACTGTATCGATCGATTAATTATTTACATTTAAAAAGTATAATTTAGTAAAATATTTTATAACGTTGCAAAATATATACATTCTTCTTTCATATACAGCATAAATCGCACTTTTATGAGAATTTTTATGGTGTCTGTATAACTTTTTTTTATGAGTTCTTCACGTTGTATAGTTGGGTGCAGTGCTCCATAGGCAGTTGCTTTACTTCAACCTTATGTTCTCCGATTACTGACTGTCCGTGATTGGCGGGCAGACAGCTAAGACACGTAACTATCAAAAAGTTCCAATCACGAAAGTGGTTCTGAACTAAAGTGTTTTAGTGGAACACAACTTGTCCTGAAATACGTAAACACGATCCGCAATGACGAAAACCGGAACTGACCGCAATGTCTTCGTATATTTAATCGTTTCCGGTTTCGGGAACGAATAATGCCGAGTACACACGAAGCTTACTCCGCCATTGTAACTTAGGACGTTCACGGTAAAGTGAGCACTTTTGAAGCCCTAGTTACTTTTTTCTTTCGAGCTATGTATATCCTTCCACCAATCGTTAATATAAACCCTGCCACGTGAGAAATAAACACAGAGTATACATTCACCATACCAAAAACACAAAGTCCGAGGCCAATGAAATGTATTTATTGGGTATTATATCTGGTGAAACAGCTTCAAAAAGTGCTCACTTTACCGTGAATGGTCTATAGAAAATTATTGTTTCTGCGGTAACTATGGTGTCCACGACGCTTGGAGCTATTCTAACCAAAGTATCCTCAGGCACCTTCGACACACAGTTGCTTACGTCATGTTTTTTTTATTAAGAATACCATGTTTGTAGCTAACATTGTACCAATAAGCTCGTAAATGAGCGAGGTCCTGACAGCCGATGAAGATGATTGAGTTCGTATGGAGCAGCGCCGAAATGAAAAGGCGGGGTAAGCGGGAGTTCCCCGAGAAAACTCGCCGACCAGAGGCTTCTTCCGGCACGATTCCCAAATGCTAAAATCAAGGAGTAACCCGGCCAGGGATTGAACCCGATTCCCCTTAGTGGGAGGCGAGCAGGCTAACCCTTCATAAAGAGTGGTAAAATTGACCGATTTTGTTCTTTCGGTTTGGTTTCTAACTCCATAATAACTTAATTAAATTTTCTTGGTTTTTAATTAATTCTACACAGTAAAGCTTGAAAGATTCCTTGAATTCGCAGAAAGCCAGGTGAAATTTTCAGAAAAAAATTAGTTATTGAAATAGCAACGTGTCCGTAATTTTACGAAGAGTTCTGGAGACTTTAAGCAGCACTTGTCCGTAAAACGACGCAAAAAAATTTACAGTGCAGTTTTTAATTGCAGGTGTGGCATTGAAAAATTATTTAGGTCTGACGAGTACATTAACTTATTATTACCGACAGCACCTTAAAAAATTCAGTTTATGAGAAAAGTTTATCTTAGTTCAATGCACAAATAACCTCCACTCAATAAAAAAAATTCACGATCTGCTTCTAGAGACCAGTAGTGTTACCCGTATAAAAACATTGTCTGGCAATCGGTACTATACATAATAATGTTAACGGTTACCAGCTTTTTCAGCAACAGGGACATATTTTATCCTTACTGAAACAGTGCTTTTGTTTATTTCTTTTTAAAGGCTGCTCACGGTAAAATGAGCATTTTTGAAGGACCTGCTTAAGATCTACTTGTATGCACATTGTATATTTTCCACCCTACCTGCAGTTAACATTGTCATCTACCTGATCACTTAATTCATGCGTCGGTCAAGAGAAACTGTGATATTAATATAAAAGTAATGTTTAAAACATTTTCTAATTCTCACACTCAACTGTACTAAAAAAACTAAAAGGTAGAAAAATGATTTCAGTTCTCACAAATGTTCACATATCACATTTTATTTCAGGTTAAAACATGGAATTACTTTCCCTCCGTTGTTACCACTTCTACTAGGTGCGGGCAAGCCAGTGTGCTCGTTACAATAGACGCAGGTAGGAGTCAGAACAATTGCTTGGTAGAATTTTCTGCCAAATGCCTGTTCGGCCATATGACTTATCGGGCAAATGCCACGTCTCCTGTAGGGGCATTGACATTTTAAAAATGTTGATTTCAAAAGCGCTCACTTTACCGTGAACATCCTATAATGGCTTGGTGTTGAGTTACAGTACAGTTCCAATATAAGTGCTGCGACACATTTACCTACACAAATCAGCAATTGGTAGACACTTGAAGAATTCGCGAATTCAATTTTGGACAAGCTAGGATTCAAAACACGTGTGTCTATATAACTTTAGCCATTGGCCCACACGGTGTTTGACATCTCCTGGAGAACGCTGGGCCAATCGTCGCCTTCCACTGTGACAGCAGGCAACCAATGTGCAGTTAATATCGGCATATTTGAACATAATACTGTAGAGTCTAGCTAGCAGGTCATCAAACTCGCGAATTTTTCAGCTCTCGTTTGTTTCCTTTCGCTTGTACGCCTGACTAGAAAAATGAAAGCGAACTTCGTTGCTCCAGGCAGCCCACTGAATGCGAAACGAGGTTTGTTTTTGATGCGTGGGATCGCAATCCAGTCGCCAATGGGTGGCTTTACCGTGTGGGGCGATTTCGCATTTTCCACGGCAATTTAGACGCGTGCTCACTTATCGCGTCGGCGCTGAGCCCAGCGAACCGATTTGCATAACCGGCGCGTTCGCGGCACCGTCTCGTGCTGTTGGCAGCAACTCCGTGTCTTTCAAATATTGTTTACGAACATGTCCTTCTACGTCGAAGAACAGACACGTCCGCATATATCTCCTGAGTCGTATGTGTGTGTGTGTGTGTGTGTGTGTTTACGAACGGGACGTACTCAGTGTTTGTTACTTTTCAGGAGAGTAACGACTGAAGGTCCAATGAATAGAGGAAACAACTTTCGCTGATGTCAAGATTAAGCCAAACGACCGTGTGCACGACATGGGGTGGGGAATACTGGGCGGCTCTCAGAAACGAGTCTATGAGCGCCTCGATGAACACGGGAGATCCCCGAGAAAACCCTCCGACCAGCGGCATCGTCCGGCACGATTCCCACATGCGAAAATCCGAGGATGATCCAGCCGGGGGTTGAGCCCGTTTCGCCATGGTGGGAAGCGAGTAGGCTAACCACAACACCACCTAAATTTATGTAACAGCCAAAGGTAAGTGGAACATTTTATAATGGGTTTTATATTCATGTAAAGGTGATCCAGAACAAAAATATTGTTTCTTTGTAACATTTTAATATACTCAAATTATATGTGAACAACGTGGTCCAATTTGTTATCAAGTTTGTAATTATATAATATATATATATATATATATATATAATTTTGTACTATACATTTATGGTGATATATCTTATTAATAAAAAAATATTTTGGGCCTCAAATATAACAAGTGAAAATATATGTGTATTTAATATTTACAAACCTTTTTCGGTCAATATTATTTCATCATGCCTCCTAACTTAACCTATACAGCGTATGTTTTATAAAGTTCAAAATCATTCCTACTTGAGGAAGGAGAGATGGAGTGTCTGTTGCATGTATGTTGCATGGCACACACTTTGACCCGTTCAGTCACCGCGTCCACAATTGTGCAGGACACGTTGCAAATGAATGAAAGTTATGACCGGAACTGTACACAACAGGGCATCAGTGCCCAGTCTTTCTTATGGCTTATCTTAGCTGCGGACTTTTCTACACGTCTCTTTGACATGAATGGTTAGGGGCATGCAAAATTCGCGTTATCATTTGTGATCAGGCTGAACTTCACAGTACTGTATGCACTAGAGCCAGCGTAGTTTCTCCATTGGCTGTTGCACAGATGTGAAGACACGCCCTTTCTGACTGAACTACGCGTGATTGGGGCACACAATTGTAAAGTGTTCATTCATTGGTGCAGAGTCACCCAGGGTGTGTCACATACAGTATTGCCCAATGACAAACGTATTGCAAAGGTACATGTGTTTCAATTTTAACATGTCCCCAAATAATAACGCGAATTTAGCAGGTCTCTATGCATTACGCTCATTAGAAACACCATTTGAGAGAATTAAAAAATGGCTAGAATATTTTTTTTAAGCGCTGCATCTCAAAATACATCCGTCAGACACATACAAATCTACTCAAGGGATCTGCATATCACTTTCCTAAAGACTTTCCAGAAATAAAATAATAGGTTCACAGCTGACAGCCCTATAGATACACGCAGTGCAACGAGAACACTGCACGCCAGTTCAGAGCCTTGCACGTAGAGGCGATGGCGTATTTGATTTGCGTGGCACTGTCGACCTTATCGATCCAGCACTTCTTTGCCTCAAATACGGAAAATCAATCCAGGTAGGCAGGGGCCTTAACAAAGTTGTATGTCCTTAAACGCATAGTAAAGTATCTTTTGTATCAGGAATTATTTTCTTTTAAACACGAGTTCACATTTTAATACAAAAGTGTGTAGAGTAAATGCTATTCACGGTTCAAGTGAGCCCTTTTGAAATCAACCTATGAAAAATGTCACTTGTCTTGTGTGCATATATTTTAACGGGTACGCTGAGTGGCGCTCGTCCGGTAAAGTTGGGAACGACGAAGGGAAAGTAGTTCCATGTTTTGACGTTGAATTTAAAATGTTAGTAAACATTTGTGGATACTGAAAATATTTATTTTGCTTTGTGCTTTTCATTTGAATTCATGTATGTGAGTGTAACAATTAGCAAATTTGTAACATATTCACTTTTCAACTAATTTCACAGTTTCACTCGAGCGACGCGTCAATAAAGTGGCCAGGTCCATGGCAATATTAAATTACATGTGGTGGAAGTACATAGCGTGCATACAAGTAGATCTTAAGCAGTGCTTTTAAAGGTGCTCTGTTTACCGTGAACAGTCAATGGCAGTATTTTCTTCGTTTAAGAACAAGCAAGTGTGGAAAAATAATATTCTTCTAAAGACAGGCACACTTTAAACTGCCTTACAATTGTAACACTCGTTTTTGGCCTACTTTTCGAAGAAAAGAAAGGCTTATGAGATAAATTTCCTGTCTGTGTGTATGAGTGTGTGCATGTGTGGGTATGTACGAATGTTTTACTTTGTGTGTGTCTGTGCGTGTGTGTCCCCCTTTCAATTTTTGTACGCTTCACCCAATTTCTCTAAACTTGATACACATATAATAGGGCCTATTTAGTAGGGACACTTGCCTTTTATAGTTTTCGATCACGCCGGGCATTTATATTCAAAATGGCAGCAATTTTAAAATTTTGGTTGATATGTCTTATCTAGGGAACTGTTCAACCTATTTAAACAACATTTTGTATGCTGGCAGAGCTTTGTGTAAGCATTACATTTTGTGATGGATATTGTTGTAGGTCCGCCATTTTGTAAGATAGCACCAATTGAAAACGTAATAATTTTATAATATATCTCGAAAACTATTTAACCAATTCTCACCCAATTTAGCATGTAACATGACATGTTATGCCATGTAAACGTAAGCTATTGACCATTAATAGTTACTTATTTTCAACAAGGTGTCCATACAAATATTTTAAGTTTATTTGGTATATCTGCAGTACCATTTAACCAATTACAACCAAATTATTAAACTAAAAGTATCTATTAAAATCGTTATATTACATAAACTTATGACAGCCTTTTTTCGCCATTTTGGAAGATAGCACTATACGAATAAATAGGGTATTATGTCATAATTCGGCAAATAACTAACCGATTCCTACCAAATTTGGCAAACAAGTAGTACTGAGGCAGATGATGTCAAGTAGCATGTTTTAAGAATGGCAGACATTTATTTCAAAAATGGTGGCAATTTAGCCATTTTTAGCTTAGACTGTTATATTGTCGAAACCATGTAATCAATTTCTACTAAACTTTGTATGTCAGCAGTATGTATTACAACTATCATCTGCATGTATAAAGAGCATCTATTGTTCGCAATTGTTCAAGATAGTGCCATACGAGTAAATCAAGTATTTTTTTACGTATTTCTGGAAAAAATTGACAGATTCCTTACAAATGTGGCAAAGAAATAGTACTGCAGCAGTTGGTGTAAACTGATATGTTTTACACAGGTCAGGTACTTGTTTCCAAAATGGTGGCAACATAAATAAGTTATTTTGCTCAGTATGTTTTACTAATGAAACTAATACCAACTTAATTTCGTATGCTGGTAGTAGGCCTACCTATAACACAAATCAAATTTGTCTATGCAGTGCCTCATTTCTCTGCCATTTTTTAAGATAGACCTTCCAATAAAAATAATGTTTTTATCTCATATATCAGGAAACAATCTACACATTCTAACAAAATTTGGCGAAAATGTTGTACTGTGGTAGGCCATTAGGCTATATTAAATGCATTATTTTTTGTAGGACACTTTTATTTTTAGAATAGCGGTTATAAAATAATTTTAGTTTGGGGGTGATATCTAGGAAACGGTGTAATATATTTAAACTTAACTTTGTATATTGGCAGTATACAATAATCGAAATTGCTACTACATTACATTTTGGCCCTCCATTTATGAGTATTGCCACATGAAAATTAAGGGGGTTTTATGAAATGTCTCGAGGATCAATCAACCGATTCCCACCAAATGTTACAATTGAACATTTCAATTAAATTTGTACCAATTTGTGCACCCCATAAATGCTACATAAGTCCATCTAAATTTTCATGTTTTAAATTGGCCAGACAACGATATTCGAAATGGCAGCTTCATTATTTGGTTCAATTTGGTTGCATTGTATACTACATATAGTAAACAATTCAACCAATATATATGCTATATATAGTAAACAATTTAACCAAATTGAACCACATTTTGTATGAAGACAGTGTACGTTAGAAGCATCATATATAGAACCACTTTTTCTGGCGATTTTGTACCATAGCATGAAATAAGAAAATAAATCTTTATGTCATATCTCAGGTACCAAACAATCGATTTCCATTAAATTCTTCACACAAGTAGCGCTATGGTAGGCCATGTAAACTTACATGTTTTTATGTGGCTTAGCCACTTATCGTCAAAATAACACCACTGTAAATATTTTAGGTTTGTAAATTCTATCATTCGAAACATTAGACTGATTAAATCCGAAGTTGATGCTCCGAATCCGACCTCCGTAATGCAATGGAGAGTACGTTAGCTTATAGCACGATGTTTTCTGGGTTCAAGTCCCGGGTAAGGCATGTGAGAAATTGTAATTGTCTCACTAATGTTGCATAAGTTTCTGGTTTCATTTCTAAAGTTATTGCTTTCAAAGAGAAGTCAAGTCCTTCCTACCAACTCAGCTTTTAAGAAATTATTTACAAATTAATTTCACCCATGTTGAGGAGTGTATACTCATTAGCTATGTCAGTAACTTCTTGTTGTTTATACAATATATTACAGACGTTAATTAATAATCACAACTCTTGTAAAAGACGGATTGTTTAAATTTCTCTTCGGATTGTAATCCCAAACTTGTAAACATTTGAATTACTTATTTCTCTAATATTAATACGAAATATTAATTGTTACGTTATACAGTCGACACAGCGCATAGCTGGTTTCTTAATAAGGTTGGTGTGACAGCCAAGATGACAGCGTGGTTAAATAGAAAACTAACAACCGCTTCACGTATGGAGTATAAAAAATAATAATATACGCCATTAAAAGTTGGATTTAATTTCAAACACCTTCACATTACCGTTTCAGCAGAAATTTTAGGCTCTCACACTAAGAACTACTTCTTTGCGAGAACGTAAAATTTAAATGTGCAAATAAATATCCTGCGAAATCGTTCTTGTCAGCGCAGTTATCGGTGATACCTTCTCCGTTGGCAGGGCAGTTAGAACTGCCAACGTGAACTTCGTATCCACTCGTTCACGCCTCGAACGATGCAGCCTTTTGTATATGGGACGTTGCTGGTTTCGTTTATGGAATGTTGCCACACTCCAGCTGTCATAAATGTGCACTCGCTCGTGAGGCAGACTGTATTTACGGACGGGCGGGTGAAAGTACTGTCTTCTAAATTTGTTAGCGTTGCCTTTCAGCTCCGAGTTTATTAGGAGTCTATAAAGGTTTTACTCGAAGGGTTGTTTTTTTAGTCACTGAATTTGTGCAAGTGACATTTAAGATCCTGTCTTATTTGCTTTTAGATTAAGTGTGGAATACGGGAATTCCTTCATGATAGTTACAATAAACAGCACATAGTTAAAGTATGAAAGGATGAAAGTATGGATATAAATTTCCCGAAAATTCACAAACTGCGATGATGATTGATTCTTGTTGAATATTTCATAGGCAAGTGAGTACGGGAGGAGGGTTACCCCCCCCCCCCCCTTTACCAAGGGTGGTTGACCACTATCTCAGCTTGTAATAAGAATAACTAGTTGTAAACGTCTTGCCTTATTTCCTTCAAAAATATTTTTAAGTGATGCATTTTTGTAGAAATTATTCAGAATGTTATTTTTTGGGACGATTTTATAATTTTCATTGCTTTTACAAATAAAATTTCCTGTTCTCTTAATATTGTCAACTATCATTTTTTAAATTCTTGGCATTCACGAAAGTTAAGCATTACATTCGTGCATAAATTCACTTACCAGAAGACAACACATTAAGATAGACAGTGTACGTGATACAATTTAACTGAACGCGAGTATAATAATACAAAGTTTTACACTTGCCCTCGTCTCGAGCAAAACTTCTACTACTATGTTTGCGTATAAGCGCAGGTAGACATACAGGATCGTTAATCCGAACCACTTACTTTGAATAATTTTTTTCTTATCGAGATGTTCGCATTTGTCGTTTAATCAGTTGGCAGGATTGATTAGACCACTGATGTGTGGCGTTTTGTTTAAAATCGTTGAAATGCTGTACCGGCTACGCAGGACCCAACTATCAAGATCCGATATTAATTAAAACAGCAGTTCTCTTTTGTCTCTGGAACTGTCGAAACCACGTGTGTTTAACTAATGTAATACAGTTTGTTTACATGCGGTTGGTGATCACAATAATATAAACACTTATATTGTGGAACACAACACCTTCATCAGGTGGCAACACTGATCATGCGTGCGCTGCGACAGTCGTTTGTCACTGCAGTGAGTGACGTTAGTCTGCAGTACGCTAGGCGGCGCAGTACGTATTCAAGCGTGGAGTTGGCCGGACATGGGTGAGGCAAAGTGGGAGACATCTGCGACTTTCAACGACAGCAGATTGCTGTAGCACAGGAATTTGGACCAAGAGTATCGAAGACTGGCTATCTGTTGGTTTCATCGAGAGCAACAGTGTCCAAGGTGATGACATGAACATAAGACATCATCATCAAAGAGTAATAGTGGACGAAACCAATCCTCAGTGATAGGGACGACCAAACATTGAAGATGGCCGTCAGAAAGAACCGTAGAGATAATGCGACACAAGTATCAGTATCTTTTTTTCTAACATGCCTTAAAACTAAGATGAGAGTCGGATGCCCTGGGTAGGGATAGGACCTAAGTGCATCTGAGGGCTGAGCCCCTTACCCCTGGCACGTATGGAAGGTTCTAACTGCAAAGGCACTTGCTCGCGGCTTCACTGCGATTGGGCAAACATGGCTGCGATTGGAGCCATGGTTACCTTCCATAATAACCTAATTTGATCTACAGAGGTAGGGAGAAAATCTGGTATAGGCACCGTAAAACCCCCTCGACAAAACGGGATTGCAAAGTTGCATGCAATTTATGGAATAGAAAAATATATCTACTTGAACAGAGGATGGGAAAGAATAATCTTTATTGAAAAGTGTTTGAAACACTAGAAGAGAAAGATTGGTTTGTAAGGTTCAGTATCTGAAACAACTTGTTTTATTTATTTATTTATTTCGACTTTATTTATGCTGGCGAAGTTAAGGCTTCAATGCCTTCTCTTACACTTAACCAGGTATAACCCAGTGTACACATACGAAATCATAAAGAACAAGAAAAATACTTATATTAATAAGAGGCAAAACAGAATATGACAGCTCAAAAAGTAGTAAATGTGAAAAATATCAGTGGTTTCATATTATGTACATATCTTGAGCAGGACTAGAGACAGGGCAATGTTTAAAGAAACTAAAATTAAAATAGCACAATAACACTGATTTATAATAACACAAAATTTGTTTCATAATCCGCATTACCAATCATAAATATAAATCTGCATAACCTATAAAGCACCTGAGAGGAAAACAGCATATTAAATCTTAGCTCATTAAAATAAATAGACATATCTATAATAATAACTTACATATAATGAAAATAGAATGCAGCAACAAATTAAAATAAATTAACGAATGGACAGCAACATTTTACACATTGATCAAAGTGAATGTACAAATCAAAAGGTGTAGGTAAAGTATAGAAATAGTTAAGAAGAAAAAATATTTTAAAAATGCTATGGAATAATGATGTGTGTGTGGAATCATTGGCGCATATTCATAATGTACTTGGCAGCATTGCTCTTAAAAGATGTTGGTGTTGTAGAGTTCCTCACTTCTACGGGTAAATTATTCCATGCTCGTGCGACAGAGACGGTGAAAGAATTTGCTGCCTCAGTCCGACACGAGCTGCACAAATCATATTCGTTCAGGAGTTTCCATTATTTTGATAACCACCTGTAAATATGGGTTGTTACAAATTTACCTTACCAAGTTTCAATGCAGCTAGGATAAGGACGAGTTATAGTATCTTGAGAAATAAAAAGTAAATGAATGTATAATTTGTAATGTGTCATACATCGTTGTTTATGTCGTAGTACTCTAGAGTCGGACGTATTTATTTCAGACATTAATCTGGATGCGGGATGGTTTTCAACAGACTTTGTAGGCACTTTGTAAATTCCCTCGTGTTATTGGCAGCTGAGGTCACTCACGGATCTAGTAGTTAAAGAGAGAACTTTGTGATTGGCACTAAGCACTAGAGCAAGCGAAGAAAGAATTCACTCAACCATAAATATAACGCGAAATTAAAGGATTTTAAGTGTGTCTGGTGGCGAAATTCTCCACCAAATATCACTGGCGACACTGTTAGATAATTTTCCTTCATTTAACGGAAATGTGATGGTAAAAAATAGTTTCCTTAAAAATAGATTCAAGTTTTTTTTTAAGTAATGGGCTTTCAATAAATTTTACGTATCATTCCGTGAATTCAAGGAAAATCTCCTTGAATTTGCTTATTATATTTCCTGTACTTCCAGATTTAATAAAACTAATTACGAAAAAGTTTTCGTTATATGAACCCGAATTTTTTTTATTTCGTGTCTCTTACTACTTTTTCTTTTGTCTTTTAGTCCCGTCTTTATTGCAGATCAGTTGAGAGTTTGAATCGGGTGCGACATTCTTGTGATATTTTAGGGTTAAAGATGTCGGGTTTATTAATTTTACGTACGTAATTCTCTCAAATGGTATTAATTTGTGAGAGTTTTAACCGTCGCTGTTACAGGTGCCTTATGCCGCTTTTTAGTATTTTATGTAATGCAGGTCTTAGTGGCGTGGATATCCTATCTGCTGTAGAAACGATAATTTTCTAGTGAGTGGCGAAGATAGTTTCGCATAGACTCGGCATTGTTCGTTCCCGAAACCCGAAGATAAAGGAAATACGGAGACTTTTTTTCGGGTCTCGTCTACTTTTTTCTTTGTTAGAAATCGCGTCTATATTAACTCTACATTGCAGCAAAATTTCCGTGATAATGCGGTTATCTGTAATGGGATTGGCACAATGAAAGCATTAAGAAGTAAACAGTAATAAGTAGGCAGTAGGCTCCATAAACTTAAAATTACACACAACGATTATTCTGCCTAAATTCGACCAATTTAAAAAGCGTTTTATCCTTTGTAATATGGAATTAAAATAGAAGCAGATCTTTATCTGGTAATTTTTTACCTCATACAATTGTTTTTGGAAAGCATTCCAACATGAATCAAACTTGAAAGTTCGTTATTTGAAATCAAAATATAAATGTGTGATCATTTAAATATATACTCCTCCATGATTAGCAAAACCTAATTCTTGGGAATTGATTTTTCTAGCTTCCGTATCTAGCTATCTTGAAACGTAACCCGTTTTGCCGCGGCGTCCAAGTTCAATAAGCGAGAGAGCGATACGGGCGACACTAACACGCACGCCTAGTGCCTCATCGCTCCTACGCGCAAGGCGTACAGTGTTTCCGTCGTGACGCTGTACTGTGCAATTTAGATCTGTCACAGTGAGGTTTTATTACACGCGATGAAAGACAACTCAAACTACGTCCGTATCTTTGTACTTTTCTCTTGCCGCTTAAGAATACTCCATAGGCAAGCTTTAAACATGTGATATTTGACCAACTTCACGAATTATTTTCTCCATTAATAAATTTAATATGACAAAGTAAAAAAAAATAGGGGCATAGATAATTATGTGATATTAACTTTTCGTACCATTTTAAAATTATTACTGGGCGTGTGCAGGTCTACTTTGTTTCTAGTGGTATATGCGTGCACATTACAATCTTTGTCAAAAGAATCTGGATTATATACTACAAACATTATTATTGAATAAGTTTATTGGCAAGTAAAACTTATAATGTCTAACCTTTTAAACGACGGTCGAAAGTTCTCATACATTTTCGCATCTGCAATAATTGTAACTGCTCTTTATTGAAGACAAAAACTATGCATATTTAGTGGTGGAGATGCCCTGTACATGATTCCAAAAGACATTATTGAATCGAAATATGCGAAACAAACCTGTTTTATGGGAGATTACGTGACAATAAACGATACATTTTTATAGTGCAAAACAAGTTGCACCTAACTTAGGAATATTATTATTTGTATTTCCATTTAGGTGGCTATCAATTTGTAAGCCTAAACATTTTGTCGATTTGCATTCTTTTATGGTGTCATTTCCAAATTTTATTTGTATAATTTAATCTTTCTGCTTATTGGAAAGAAATTTCATGAAAACTGTTTTATCTGTATTTAGAGTAGGATTATAAGCTGAAAACCAGTCGTTCAGTTTATTATAAACATAGTTTATAGTTTCCATGGGTATTTGTTCAATCTCATTACAACATAAAATAGTGGCGTTATCTGCAAACAGCTCAGTTAGGAATTCATTAGATATGGATGCAGGCAAATCATTAATATAACCTCTATACCAAAAACAGGAGTGGTCCAAGATTGGAACCCTGCGGAACACTATGATTAGTCAAACCCTTTTTGGAATAACAAACATTAACACTATTTGGTTTAGAAATTATTACCTTTTGGTATCTATGGAATAAATACGAGGAGATCTATGATAATGCTTTACTCTGCACGCCATAAAAAGTTAATTTATCTATTAGGATATTATGATCAATGCAATCAAAAGCTTTTATTAGGTCACAAACGATTACAGTCACTTTCTTATCATCAATTGCTCTAATAATAGAAGCGGTTAGATTAAATATAGCTTCAATAACTAATTAGTGGGGTTTATACTAGATTAACCAATGTTACTTTTCTTGGGAGAAACCATATTTAACATAATTATGGGATATTATTTATTGTTGTGTTTTGGCAAATGTATTAACCACTGTTAAAAATAATTGTTGAATATATCAAAAAACTACGCACATACACACCTAGCGCGTCCGCTCATATCTTCCTTTCACTTTTTAAAATATGAAGCATAGCGGTATAACCCCTCAGCAACTTTGCGTGGCCCAGTGCTCTCGGGTGTGTATGTGACTCACATTCAGGTAACGGCCGGTATCCAGCATCTTTCCCCTTCTCCCCGACTCCGGGAACAAAGGGCGTTATATACAGGTTGTCAATGAACAAGTGTTACACACTAGTAGCAGTGGTACATGAGGTGAAATGAAACACATGTTATTAAGGTACTCATGTCCGAAAATGCTTCCTTATACGGACGATTACAGCACGCAAGGGCACGAGCAGGTATTAAGAAAGGTGCCTGTGAATCAGTTTTGTAAATCAGCTTTATTACACAGGGAGAGAGATTACAGCAACTGCTCAGAATTGTTTCCTCCGCATTCGATGAGTGCTCTGCAGCATGTTACGGAACGCATAATTGAAGATGGCAGGCGTGTTATTGATGGTTTCGAATGCTGCACGAAACCTGGCTTCAAGTTCTTCCCCGGGATTCACAGGAGTGTCATACAACAGTGTTTTTAAGTCGAAATGGGGCAGTGCAAAACGCCTTCAACATATACATGTAATTCCCGGTACGTGCTGTTACACTGCACGGTTGGCATCGGGTTGCAGAGTATCCCTACTCGCTGGTATCATCGTGTTTTGTATAATAAGGCATTTCCGGACATGGGTACCTTGATAAAATATGTTCCAGTTCATCTCATGTACCCCCCCCCCTCCCCTCTATTAATCTGTAACACTTATTCATTGACATTCTGTATATAAATGACAGCCGACAGACACGCATGTGCCGCAATACGCTTGCATTTGTCCGAGGCGCAAAGAAAGGCGATAGGTTCATAGTTATGTCCCTGTCCGTCGGCGTCGAGTTCACACTTCAAAAACGCTTACATTGACCCAACATATAATTTGGTGTCGCAAAGGAAATTTTGTTTAAATACGAAACGCTTGCTAAAAAAATCGTTTGTTGGTTTATCTATAGGCCTATAGTAACGACTACGATAGCATTGCATTGTCGTTACAATAGTTCAACAGATGACTGTGGTTATGTCAGTCACACTGTAAAGAAAATGTGTGCTCTGAAAAACAAACATGATTTGTAAATAAGAGACAAGTATTCAAAATTATGTTCACTAAAAACATACATTAGGAGATCTCCGAGACTCGAAACCTTGCCCCCTGGCACTAGCCTGACGCCCTTCACCATAAGACCACTAAGGCTTAAGAGCCCGTGTCGATCGCCATAGTAAATTTTTTATTTATTTCTCCCTGATGCAAATTTAGGAGGATTTATTGAAAAACGCGACAATAGAAGTGAAGTGGAGAGATTTGGATGGCTCTTTACATCGAGGTCTTGAGAGCCGAGTAACAATAGAAGCTTAGCAAATTACTTTACCCAACATTACATGTATATAAAATATAAAATATTATCGCATAGTTATGCAACAATTAACTTAATACCTAATTTTATATAGACCTATTAATTTATTCTCGCCTTTTATTGACAACCAGGGAATATCTATTTACAATCAGGAATAAAAATTTGCACAGAAACATGACATGTAATGCTTCTATAGTGACATATTTTTAGTACTGACCCAGGCTCTTCGGTTGGCACTATAACGACACAGCCTCTTAATGCGTTCAAGCACCTTTCTATAAGTATGTTATGTCACGTTGTAACATGGACAAGAATATGTCACCTCTTGGGGAGAACTGAGGTTAGTGATTTGAAGATGACTGCACTTCAGAATGACATTAAACGTCTGCGGGAGGACTCTAAATTTTCAAAATGTTGCAGTTTCGTAACTGTAGAATATAGTGGTTATTGACTACGTTGGTACATCACTTACACACTCGAAACTACATTGTGCGACAGAAAATCTTGAATATCGCGAAACCGTTTTCCTTTTGTACGAAGTAAACTTTACTTTACTGTGAACAGGAGCAGCGGTAGCTGAGTTGTTGGCCTGCTCCTCTCCCCCCAAAGCGTACCGGGTTCAATCCCCGGCCGCGTCACTCCGATATTGTGGTATGTAGGAATCGTGCCGGACGATGCCGCTGGTCGGCGGGTTTTCTCGGATATCTCCCGTTTCCCCCGCCCTTGCACTCCGGCGCTGCTCCATACTCATATCAGTCACCCTCATCAGCTGCCAAGACCTCGATGTCCAAATCTTTTCACTCTCTTCACTCCACAGTACTTTGTGTACTCCAACCACAGTTAATTGTTCATCGGCTGATGCCCACGTTTCATCGGAAAACGGGTAGAATGGAATTCGGTCCTAGTTTTCTTGCAGTTTATTTAGTGGTTAAAATTTTTTTCAGGGCGTGTCTCACAAACTGCAATCCAATTGAGAGAGAAAGTCCAATGTACAAGTGTTTGAAGCTTAGCCTGACCTCAAATGAAATCAGGAAATTTCCGGGTCTCTAGTGATCAGACCCATGACAACGTTAGTTTCACATATGGTATAAGTAGGGATAGGAAAATTTCGCGAGTTCGATCACCTGAGTGCTAGACTCCACAATCATATTTATAGTCAAAACTCAGATGTATGTTCATTGGCTGTTGCCCCTGTGTTACCCCACATTTGACAGTACGTGATTCGCTTCACGTTTCTTTGCAAGTAGGCTATTGGCGCGGAGTCGTCCACGGTGGGTCTAAGAAACTCTGATCCAATTGCAAAGGTGACTTCAGTGTACACGCGTTTTAAATCTAGCTTGTCCTAAATTGAATTCGTGAATTTTTCCTATCCCTAGGTATAAGTATATGCCGTGCACGTACACGTGGAGCTTAACCCGTTCGGTCACGCATTATTTTGTGAGCAGAAGTGTTCCAATAGTGTAATATTTTGGTGCGTACTGTACTTGTGTCTACTGTCCATTTTACAGCCAGCGAACAACGTGCTGCGTTATTAAAGACATTAATCACATCCATTCATAAACGACGTTACCAGTTAGAAGACTCTCTATACACTGGGTACTGATTCCTCGCTGTGTACAGGACTGGACATAAATGCACTTCCTATGCAACACGTCCACTATTGTGGACACGGAGACTTAACGGGTTAAGCAGGGCTATCACAAGTGCTCAGTTCATTGTAAATAACCTGTCATGGAGACATCGCTGTACGCAGAATAAAAACATCATCCAACAGGCATTGCCTCACGTTCAGGGAGACGTAACTCCTTGCTGAGACTATATTTAGGGCCATCTGGTTTTCGCGAAAAGCATTCGACGAAGGCTATATTTAAATCTCGTACTTGCACACCTGCAGTTTTTTTCCTTCAGTTTTTGTCCACGTGTCTTCGTCAAAGACATTGTGCTGTTTACTTGGCCAATTAGAATTAGTTTACACGGGCAATGAACGTGTGTGATTCGCGGACAGGCACCTAAGGCTCGTACATGTTAAAAACATGTAATAGCGAAAATCGATCTGAGTTAAAGTGTATTGTAGTACAACTTGACAGGAAGTCTTTCCGCGAGAATGATTCGTCCTTTATTATTTTCCGTAGTCTCATAAACATAGCTATTTCCAATAACATCAAACAAAGGCACCTTTTTATCTGTCCCGGACAATAAAGTTATAGTGATACAGGTGCACTCTTTAAATTTGAATCGGTGGAAAACCACTGATTGTCAGTGAATTAAACTATTCGAGTCAGTGAGAATTTCTCCTCTTTGAATCGGTGTAAAACCACTGGCTTTCTTAGTGAAACGATTTCACTCATCGAATTAGTGAAAGCCAGCTGCGTATGGCGAATTAAATATTGTCGTTATTGAATTTAGTCAAATAATTATGAGAAATGAACATATTTACGATAGTCACTATTAATATTGCGCAATTTACCGTAATTAAAAAAGTTACAATACTTTTGCGGGTGGTCGGGATTGAGCCCACGTCTTCCTCACCCCGCTTTTAGAATGTTATCTTATCAACTGAGATACCAAGACAACATTGAAAATCATGGAGACAATATATGTAGCCCTATTATATTTCTTATCGAAAGCATATAGTTTTAAATTGTATGCCCTTTCTCTTCGTTTCTAGTTTAATTGGTCACGTTAGGATTGTTAAAACAAATAGTACGTATGAGTGCACTCTCTTCGCCACATTTAATGCAGAGTATTCCTTCAAACGTGAAAACGAAATGAAAGACGTAAAAACGAATAGATTTGAGCGGCTCTTAACAGCAAGGTCTTCAGAGACACAAAAACGGAAAAACTAAATGAATGGGCTGAACGTTCATGTTGTCTCGTAAAATGGTAGATTATAAAAGACGAAACCCACATTAATAAAATTTTTGGGTTTTAATAGTTTATTCCTTATTTCATTCGATACACGTCGTTTAACTGATCCATCAGTCAAAAAACAAAGCACTGAAAACCAGTGAATAAAATGGTTGTTGAATCAGTGGAAAATGTCACTGAATCAATAAGTGGAAAAAGCTAGCATTTTCCCACTAATTCATCAGTTAAATTCACTGAACTGGATGTTGAATCAGTCAAGTACTGTTAATTGATTAAAACAGTGAAATTCTCAATTATTCAGGTTTAGAGTGTGTAAATAGCACTGGAGGTCATGAATGATTGTTAGAAAATAAATATAACGCTTGACTTTTTAGCTAGGACATGTGTGTATCAATTCGGTCCGAAGAACACCTTAAACGCACAACTATATAGAATTTATATATTTTCCCCCACCACAAATTGGCCTCTTTGGAACACCAGCACATGTTGCGGTTTGAAAACTTTCCCTATACCAAACTCTCTATGAAGGACACTCATTTTCTTCTTAACCTTGCCTTAGCTCCCAGAGTGCGAAGTCATGCTACCTACTCTATATTCTGTGCTGCCTGTTGACTTTATTTCGACGGCCAGCGGGCGTGAGTGAGAAGATAGTGGAGTGTAGCCAAAAACTCGTAGTGTACACACTCTGTTTCGGCGGACTCTAAACTGCGCGCACTTCGATGTCTTGCCTTGAAACATCTGTAGCAGCTACTTGAAAAATAGCAAGGGAATACAAATTCAGCAAAAGATGAATTGGTTTTTTGTCACCCTCTTTTATGTCTACGTGAAGCTAATCTTAAATATATTCTTCATGAGCCGAATTCAGTTCGTGCATTCTATAGCCTGTTCACAGTACTTCAACACATTATTAATCAAAAGTTTTGAAATATCACCCCATTAATTACTTGTTCGGTTGTTTCCAAAATATGGCAGTAAACCCAAGCGTTTTGTACTTCTGATAACGTAAAAGTATCTCATTTTTGGATAGGTTAACAGTTTACTTGTATTTTGTCTACAAATTATAATATTGCAGTTGTAATAAATACTTAAGAAAACGTAAAATTCGCGTTATTATTTGGCACCAGGCTGAACTTCACAGTATTGTATGATTATAGCCTACGTCGTTGCTCCATTGGATGCTGCATAAATATGAATTCACTCCCTTTCTGACTGAACTGCGCGTGATTAAGGCGCACAACTGTGAAGCGTTCATTTATTGGCTCAGGTTTATTCAGGGCGTGTCACGTAAAGTATGGTCCAATGACAAACGTATTGCAAACGCACACGTGTTTGAAGTTTAACGTGTCCTTGAATAAAAACGCAAATTTTGCAGGTCTCTATTAATAGGAATAAAAGTATTGAGAAAATACGTGTGTGGTAATGCTTAGTAAGAAAAAGTTCTCATAGACAATATTATTAAAGTGATTACGCACGAGAGCGTATATAACTTTAACCATTTGGTGCAATATTATAGATTTAGAGTGGAGAGATTTGGGCGGCTCTTAAGAGCGAGGTCTTGAGAGACGATCTTTAGTTAAATGTTGATTCCTTGAGACCCGAGAATTTCTAGACAGAATTCACACACCTGTACGTTCATGTTACATTTGTAATTGGTCGTCGTGTTTTTTGACACCTCCTGGAGATAAATAAGCCAATAACAAAAATGCGAGAAATTGTGCGCCCAGCCTTTTACTACCACAACATTGAACCAATGAACAGTTGATATCTGTATGAGAGTATATAATACTGTGAGGTCTAGCCGACAGGTCACTTAACTCGCGAATTTCTCGGGTCTCTACTCATAAGGCATTGAAACAGCCTGAAAGTAGAACTTGTGCAAGGGTTAGAAAACTTGAATGTAAAAATGACTCGTCTAGTTTCGCTTTCCCGCTGTATAACAGAGTAAATAAATATACAGAGTCGAAATGGCATGGCGGTGCCTTATTGATTTAAGCGAACCCATTCTTTGAATGGCTGCTCGAAGATCTTGGAACAGGCCTTGTGTTTGACTGCTACGGGATACTGAGATGGCTTCCCTATTGGCTAGTCTTCTAGCTGGCGAGCAGGCTACCAGACGCTGATTGGTAGAGACCTGAAAAATTTGCGAGTTCAATGACCTGCAGGCTAGACTCTACAGTCTTATGTACAAATATGACGATATTAGCTGCACATTGGTTGTCTGATGATACAGTGCAAGGCTACGATTGGACCAGCGTTCTCCAGGAGGTGTCAAACACCGTGTGGACCAATTGCTTAAGTTATATAAACGCAAGTGTTTTGAATTATAGATTGCCTCAAAATGGATTCGCGAATGCTTCAGGTCTCCGCCAATAGTGCAGTGTATTAAGGTCAGGAGACCAAGAAGGGCAATGCACTGGGCCGTGACACCCTATCCAACGTAACAACATAGTAAGTGGCGGTTGTGGTACATGTTAGCACAATGTGAAGCGCATGTAACTCAATAACAGTGCTTTGTAGGAACAGTTTTGTTTCTTTTGAGCGCAGGAAACACCCCCTGAAGTTTGTTAAAATAGTTAAGATCATCATGTATATGATACAGGCAGGGGCAATGATTTTTTTCAAAGGTTGATTTCAAAAGTTCTCAGTTCACATGTGCTCTCAAAACATCTGCTGGACGCAATAAACTAAACTAAATATTACCACCCGCCCACTGCCGCACGGAGCGCCGGCACTATGCGTGGACTCGGCTCTGTGGGAGGTGACACACCTCGACCCTCCCCCTTCCAGGCATGACCACCCGCTGTCCCGTCGCCGGGCAGCCGGGAATGATTGACAGCTGACCTGGCTTGCGTCACAACCCCTCCTCACCCCTGCTGGGGAAGCCGAGAACTTGGGAGGATGCGCAAGAATATTCTGGGAATCAGGAGCTGGCCTACGACACTACAAATGCAGCCGCAACTGGAGGGTCAGCAGTCTTTTTGTGGAAACCATTTGGCCGAGTGCGGTATACGAGCCACATCTGGTGCAGCACGAGACATCGGCGACGATGACGGACAAAGACGGGAGATTGCGAGACGACGTCGGATGAGGTGTTCGTGGTGTGAATGGAAGTCAGGGCGAGAAACCCGACGAGTGAAGGCTACTGCGCATGAGGGCGCTCAGACTGGTCGAACCTGGACTGGACTGAGATGGGAAAGTATGGACATGTAATATGGTTCATTGCTATAAAACATGGTCATACAACTTGTAAATTAATTCAATAAGTTTTGATACACTATTTATTACAACTGATTTTAATTATTTAATAACATTAATTTCTTTGAGATAGTTCTAAATTGCATTTATTGGATTCACTAATTGTCAATAGCAAGTGATAACAATTTACTGAGATATTCAGTAGATATAATTTTGTTTGTAGTCATGTAAATAAATTAGGAAACTATAATTAATTATTTTATTTAATTAAGACCGCCATCCCGTAACGAACCTGGTTTAGCCCGCTGACTTTAAAGAAACTGTAAAAATATTTATTAATTGCCGACAGAAATCACTATTATCAGGTCTCGGCAGACGTCAAATGAGAGTAATGGAAAGCGATTCCTATGCGAAGTGAAAGAGAGGCTGTCAGTGAGATAGAGAGAGGCGACGTGAGAAGGCTAGAGACTGATGATAACTACCGTTGGCGATAGTGTCCTTGAACACGAGATTCGCAGAAGGGAGTTTGAGCTGCGCGCGACTCGTCCGTCCTGCCGAATTTCAAATTGTTGTGCCTACGTGCGACACATACGCGCCTGCGCGGATAGATATGTGCGCGATGACAGTACCTTCATGACTTGCGAAACAGCACCACGGAGTAGAGTAGATAGGTAAACAGAAGCGAAACAGCGTGGTGGTTCATTTGTTACGGGCTTGCCGATAATCGCAGTGATAGATATAGTTAATATCGGGTAAATATAATTCTGAATGATTCACTCATGTTATAGACTCTTTTCACACAAAGACAAGCAGTCAGTAGCCAAAGGAAAGCTTCAAGTGTGCACATAGAATATTGACGTCTAGGCTCCGTTAAATCATTCGCGAAAAACAGCTCGCTCTAGGTATAGTCCATTTACGATAAAGCGAGCTCTTTTGAATGCCCTCTCATTTGGAGTGCAGTGGAATATACACACTGGGTTTATAACTGGCATGACAATGTTTATTTAAATAGGTGGTTAAAGAATTTAAAAATGGTTGAAAGTAAAAACTAACTGAGCCTCAAAAGTGCTCACTTTACCGTGAAAAGCTTTAACGTGAATTTTTCTTGTCTCTACCTATATAGTTAGGGCCACCTGTTTTTCGCGAAAAGATTTATGCTCAAGCTTGAGTTCAACTTCTTATGTGCAAGATTGCAAACTTCCTTTTGGTTACTGGAGAGTGTCTGTGTGAGAAAGCATTTTCTATTCGACTGTGACAAGCAGAATAACATTACCTTGCCACTTAACCATCCAACAGCTATATTGGTTCTGAGTTAATGTGTATTGGAGCACTACTAGTCGTCGAAACATTTCGCGAAAAATGTTGGCCCTAGGTATGATCCATTCTGGCTTACTTGCAATTTTGCTGAAGCCCTGCTTACGTTGTACTTCCAGGATATTCTTCCGCCTCTTACCAATAAAGTTTAGAAAATTACACCAGAGGGTAAACATACCGCATTCGTACGCACTCAGTGTAATAATATTTTACATATGAACTATTTTTTACTGCCCCTTACCAACACACCTATTTTCTCTCTTGTCATTACTAGAGATCTGAAAAATTCGCGAGTTCTAGACCTACAGGTTAAACTCTACAGTTTTATGTACAAATATGCTGATATTAACTGCGCACTGGTTGTCTGCTGTCACAGTGGAAGGCGACAAATAGGTCAGTGTTCTTCAGAAGGTGTCGAACACCGTGTGGACCAATGTCTAAAGTTATATAGATACACGAGTTTTGAATTCCAGCTTATCTCAAAATGAATCCGTTAATTCTTCAGGTCTCTAGTCATTACTTATGTTAGTTTTAAATTAAATCATATAATTTATAGATAAAATGTTCGTAAAAGTTTAAATTTACCAAAAAGAAGGTACTTTTATGTTAACATAAGTATAAAACGTTTCTGATACATGACATGTTTCGGAAACAACGAAACACATCATTAATAAGATTTTTTTCAAAGGTTTGATTTAAAAAATATGAAATAACCGCGAATATAATATACCTGCCTACTTCTCATTGTTTTCTAATGCAGAATAACTCCGAGAAGTTGTGCCCTTGTTTGTCTTCAGTCGTCGGCCGACAACTTGTGCGATGGGTCCGCTTCTAGCCAGTACTAAAGGCTCAGCGGTTTAGCAACAACATCGAGAGAAATGTTTGTTCTAGCCAGCATTGATTGTATAGGGCAAAAAATAGGCCTGTACTGTATTTAGTTGCCGCATCAAAATATTTTTTGAGATTACAAAACTTGAAAACCAACCAAATTTATTATATTCCTCTAACAAAATACACGTCTGAATAAAAAAAATCGTTATGTCAAGAGAAATTTGACTGTCAACAAAATAATTAAGTTTGGCCACTAATTTTAAGCCCTGCGTTCGAAAATACATCTCCAGAGTGTGTTTGTATTTTTTGTAAATATAAGGGTAGAAACAGTGCTTTATGTGGCCATACCCATACTCTGATTCACTGTATAAAATGATTTTAAAATAATTTTTATTCACATATTTACACCTATACGTAATTATGCATAAAACCAATTAAAATAAATATATATTTCTATATTTACAGTATGTATACACAATTATTTGCATGTTTATTTTTGGGGGGAACGAGTATGTGGATTTTCTCATAATGCTGCCATATTTTTTTACATATTCATTTTATAGTGGAAGTCCTTTTGTGGGCACAAGCTAGACTCGTTACTGTAAAAATAACCACATTTATATAGAAAAAACGACATTTGACATTCTGACACCGTGAGGTGAACATCGATTTGGAAGCGCTCTCCCATCATACCACGAAGATGAATTGCGAATATGAAGGCCTGCCTCTGAGCTCAATGATCATGGATCCGCGACCTGCATCATCGCTATCTGCGATCGAGTTTTCATCTATGGTCATAATGCTCGTCAGCATGAGAGAACATCATATATGAAAAGTCCTTTTCGAGCGATGAAGCATTATGGCATTTGTCCCATGAAGTTTGTGCTGGGCAATACATTGAAAGAACATACCGAGGTCTGCAACGATCCGTCTACTGTGAGTGAGCAAGTGTTGCCGGCAATAGTTCTTGCTGCTTCGATGGGTGCCGATTCGACAGTCAATTATGATGAGACAGTTAATGCTAAAGACGGAATGAGTGAAGTAGAGTCGGTTTGTGTGGTATGTATGTACACTTGCAAGACTTTCGCGTGAAGTCAACGAACTTCAAAATAAACGGTTGTAGTATCTAAATACTGATGAGCATACAACTCCTTCTACAAAGGAAAGATAATTTAATATAGAATACAAAACAAAGGTTAAAGATGACCACGAATAAAATGAACAAGAAGACAGTGATAATGCTGAAGATGGTGATGACGATTTTCTCGATACACTGACATACATACCTCTCCAACACATTTGCTGCAACAAGCGACATGAAGAAGGCAGAAGACACCGAGAATACAGGCTAACTATTCCCCGAAGACCCGAATGAACATATTGATAGACTCAGATATTTAACTGACCTTCTTAAATATGAAAATCTCACGCACATTAACGAGATATCCTCAATCATTAGTTAACTCAAGGATCGGAGATACATCGCTACGCACACCCGCAATTCTGCACATGATAGATTTCAATAGCCTACCGGCGTTCCAGCAGTTTTCATTTTCTCATTGGCCACGAGTACTTATGAGAAGACATTTTCTTACTTGACGGGCCAATCAGTAACTCCGATCCTGTACGTCTGTGATTCGCGAGCACGCACCTTATATGCGTAACACCTAGATCAGAAAATCAAGAAAGGTGATCTGAGCTAAATTGTTATGAAATACAACTAGTCTTGAAATATTTTCGCGAAATTCTGGTGTCCCTTTATATCGCATAATGTGATGAACTGCTTTCTTCTGGAATTGTAATTACAAGATATTAATAAACAAATATTATAAAATAATTGATTTTTCTTTAGGTTTGTGCGTCGTATCCTTTTTTCCTTTCTAACACTAAAGTGGTGCTATGAGCACTCGATTATTAACGGAATGATTTTAAAGAGTTTTGTATAAAAATGCATGTATAGTTTCCTGCATAAAAAACATTAATTCTGTCCAGATGTACAAATTTGGAGACAGTTGGTGAACGAATATTTCTATACGTATGGGTGGGGGAAAAAGCGAAGGATTGATAGAAGTGCTTGGATTGACCGAAGGATTGACATGGATTGCTGTGGATTGTGGAGGAGGATTGCTAAGGATTGGGAATTTTACAAGAATTGGGATTGATCGAAGGACTGCCGTAGGCCGTTGTGCATTGCGAAGGAGGACTGTGAAGAGGATTGCGAAGCAGATTGCGAAGGATTGGTGTGAATTGGTGTGTATTGACATGGTTTGGTGTGGATTGGTGAGTGGATTTGTGTATGGATTCGTGTTAGGGTTAGTGTAGATTGGTGTGTGAATTAGTGTGGATTGGTGTGTGGATTCGTATGGATTATTATGGATTCGTGTGTACTGGTGTGTGGATTGGTGTGATTTGGTTTATGGATTGGTGAGGATTGGTATGGATTGCTGATTGCAGTGTTGATTGTGGGCCTGATCGTGGTGCTTATTGTGGTACTGATTAATGACAAGATTGCGAGATTGATAGAAAGCTTGATGAAAAACAAGTCATTATTTAATATTTTTAATTTTAAAATTTTTTTTTGGATTTTTTTGATTTTGTAAAAGTTTAGAAAATTTCTTTTCATGTTCAAGGTTATCCGAGGTCATGTGCCCGGGATAAAGTTCACAGATGTGAGCTAAAGGTAACAGTCATCCAGATATAACATGTTTAGAGATGATGGTTTATCGCGGGAAAAGTTTACTGTTTGCTAGGATTCAACATACTGTACAGATGTCCTACAGTTTTCCTTCCTTATTGGCTGCCATGCAAGTACGAAGCTACTTCCCCATTTCACTGGGCCAATGAAGTATCTGATAAGGCAGAACGTTCGTGATTTGTATGCAAAAAACTTAGCCGAGTCAAACATTGTTTATCCAATCATGGAAGAATAAATTTATAAGTGTGTCATAGAAGATATGTTGGCTCGAAATATTTTTGCCATTTTCCATCTTCTTTAAAAATGTTGCTTGGAGTCAGTCATCAGTGCCACCTAGGAGTTGAAAATAAAAAAAAATGAACTAAGAAACTAATATGGCAAGTGGAGTGCATACGACAGAATGAGCAAAGGTGAGGGGAGGGAAGTCATGCTGACTAATTAACCAATAGGAAACTTTGGTAGGGGAGGGCAATATAAATACAATGTGCTTGATTGGAGAGGGGTTCAGTTGTCTACCAGGCAAGGTGCTGTGGGGAACCTGCAGAAATGTAAGTTTTTAATAATAATTTCTAATAATATTTGTTATTAATTTTTCATAAATTCTTGCCAAATTTTTTTGGGATTTTGATGATTTCTTGTGTTCAAGGTCACAATTCACCGAGTATAAGTCAAAGGTCAAGGTCACATGGATCCAATATGGTGGTTGTAGTTAGTAACGTAATATGTTTGCTAAGTTTAATGAGTTTATTTAATTTTAAAAATCCAGTTTTTGTTTTCAAGATCATCTACGGTCATGGTTATAGGGTCGAGGTCAAGGCCACTTGGGTATAATATGGTGGTTGGGTGACGTCATAACATGGTGACTGGTCAGTTCCAGCCTCTTCCCCTCTAAGCCAAAGAATCCGAAAATTTAATTTTGTGCAAAAATTGTTAATGCATTTTAATGAGAGTTATTGTAATTTTGGAATAATTTGTAATAGTATTTATATATTTTTTTAACAATTTTAAAAAAATTGCTAATTTCTACGATTAAGGTAATCCAAGGTTGTGGTAATGGGGTCAAGGTAAAAGGTCAAGGTCAATGTAACCATCATCCAACGTGGTAGTCGGGTGACGTCACGACATGGCAGCCGCTCGGCTCTGGCTCCGATGTCAGATCCTGTGTATCGATTTGGCGTACAGTGTGCCTATAAAACAATATGGCAGCCAGTGCTTTGCCCTCGAGAAACGAGCCACCCAAATCTTTCCACTGGATCGAAAAATGTCTTTCTGAAGCTCGTTTTTGCAACTGGGGGGTCGATGGTTTTTTTTTTTGGAGAGGGGGGGGGGATCTGGCGCGGAAAAAGAAAAATTTTGAGGGAAGAATGGCCGTCGGGTGACCGGAATGACAGAGCATAACCAGCTCCGTGCTCCGATCCCGGATCCCGTTGTCCCAAAGTCCCCATAATCCTACTACTAATGCCGTTTGCCAATCTGTGCCTTGTGACTTATTCTTCAGCCGGCAGGCATCCCAGCCAATAGGGACACTTTCACAGGACGCAGTAGCCAACTAGACACGAGGCAAATCCCCAAAATCTCGTGCAGCCAATCAGAAAATGGGTACGCCCACAACAAAGGAACCGCCGCGAAATTTCGTCTTTCCGTACGTATTTACTCTATGGCAAAATTCTGCAGCGAAATCGCTCCTTGAAAGAAGCTAGCTATTAAACGTGTATGCGCGCCAATATAAACACATTTCAATGGTAGAGACCTGCCAAATTCACGTTATTTTTTTTCCACCCAGATGTACTTCACGGTCGTGTATTTACTCGATCCGGTAACGTATGCTAATTGGTTGTTGCCTTGGCGGCAATCAAATCCCCTTCTTAGTGTACGACACGTGATTCGGCATTTGCAATATGACGGGTTTATTCCCTGGGGCAGATTCACCCCTGGGCGAACGAACTAAAGAATGGTCCAAAGACAGCAGTAGGGTGAATGTACATGTCCTTCAAGTATAACACAACTTAAAATAATAATGCGAAATTTGCAGGTCTCTATTAATTGTCTTCAGCAGATTGCTATATGTTGTGTCTTTACTTCACATGTCCACGCAGAACTCACCAGATTTGTCAACGAATGTCTGTGAATGGTCCGCTGTGTTTGAGGTCTGACCATTTTCATGTGCACCAATAACATTGTCGACTCTAGTTTACAGCGTTGGTCAGTTCATCGAGCACAGTCAAGTATTTTTGATAGAACTGTTTATTTCGGCCAAACGATGCATTCGGAAGACAATTTTTCAATCGTATACTCTGTTTTTACTGGTCTAATAAGTACCATTAACTAGATGGGTGTAGCAGGTTTAATAAGAGAACAAATATAAATAAATCGTTGCCTGTATGGCACACCTGTACTGTATTGAAAGTGTAATAAAGTTCTAGCTACACCGCACAAATAAAACTGAGTGAAGAGATTTGGACGGCTCTTAACATCGAGGTCTTGAGAGCTGATAAGGGTGATTGAGGTGAGTATGGAGCAACGCCGGACTGCAAGGGCGGGCGAAACGGGAGATATCCGGGAAAACCGCCGACCAACGGCATCGTCCGAGCTCGATTCCCACATGCGAAAATCCAGAGTGACCCGGCCGGGGATTGAACCCTGTTAGCCTTGGTGGGAGGCGAGCAGGCTAACCGCTCAGCCACTGCAGCCCCTTAGCAAATGTTTAACATTATTAACTTAATTACAACATTATTAATTTTGCTAGAGCACAAAATTTCACATAAATGACCAAAAGGAAATTTTTTTTTGTTGCGACATTAGAATTCGCCTCCCACCAAGGCGAACCGAGCTCATTCCCCGGCTGGGTTGCTCCCGGATTTTCACAAGAGGGAGTCATGCAAGATGATGACTTGGTCGACGGGTTTTCTCGGGGATCTCCCGTTTCCCCCGTCCTTTCGGTCCGGCGCTGCTCAATGCTCACCTCAATCACTCTCATCGGCTCTCAAGACCTCGCTGTTACAAGAGTCCTATGTATTGAAACGTTTTCTGTGAAATCGTTGTTTGCTCGTAAACGCGTATCTCAGTAAATAAAATTTCTTGAGATATGACTTTTTGTTAGGAAAAAAAAGAAGCAATTATCAACGAACCTTTTTTTTTATTTTTATTTTTTTTTACTTTTGTAATTTTAAGTTTATTCTTGGAGAAATAAAATTCGTGGAAATGGTCAAATCTCACATTTTTAAAACTTGCCAATGCAGTTTCCTTGAGCGACAAGAGAAGGGTACAAATATACGGGCATAGGTCAATCTGTGGTCTTTCATCGCGTGTAATAAAACCCCTATGTTACAGATCTAATTTGCACAGTACAGCGTTACTACGGAAACACTGCACGCCTTGCGCGTAGGAGCGATGAGGGACCCAACTAAACAACGGGAAGAACTCATGAAAAAGTAATACAGAAACCATGAAAATTGTCAGAAAAGTGCGATTTATGCTCTATATGAAAGAAGAATGTACATATTTTGCAACGTTATAAAATACTTTACAAAAATATACTTTTTAAATGTAAAATAATAATTTATTAAAATAGTACGCAATTTTTAGAAAATTTAAGGCCATTTTCATTCTGGAAACTTCGAAAAGCAGAATTACAATATAATCTTCTTCATGAAAGTTCGTCAAAATATTTACTATGATTGTATGTAATAAAATTGTAATAATAATGTATTTTAAAACCAGTTACAAAAATTATTTCCTATAATATTATTTCAATTTTCTTATATAGAATCATAGTAAATATTATAACGATCTTTCTTGAAGAAGATTTTATTGTACATTCTGCTTTACGAAGTTTCCAGAATGGAAATGCGCTTAAATTTTGTTTAAAATTGGTATATTTTGATAAATAATTTTTTTACACTTAAAAAGTATATTTTATTAAAGTATTTTATAATGTTGCAACATATATATTCTTGTTTTATATACTGAATAAAACGCACTATTCTGACAATTTTCATGGCGCCTGAACCACTTTTTTTTTAAATTTTTATTACTTCATCTTGTATAGTCGGGTGCAGTACTCCATAGGCATTTTCTTTACTTCAACCTTAAGAGCAGCCCAGATATGTTTTTTCTCTCGCGACTTTAGAATTTTAGTTTTATGTGTGCACGTGACTGCTATACGAGTGTTCAGGCGGGGGTGTGTTCGGGCGGCTGTCCCCGGGTCAGGGCTGGAGGAAGTTTGGTTTGCATCGCGCTCTTTACGACTGCCTGGGTCTCTCGGGCGGGAACAGGCCACAGCTATCGGCCGCCGAGCAAACGCCCATAAATCACTCCGCCGCGACTTTCACGACAAAACGCTGAATAAACATGCGACGGGGTTTGGGAGGGGTGGGGAGAGGTGCTGCCCGCCCGGGTGGGCTGTCCTGGGAAAACCTTCAAGGCCCTGCCACAACGGTACAGATGCTGTCTGTCCCAGCCTTTCGGCCGTGCTGCCAGTCCACGGGCACTCCCGATCACGAGTGGAGTGGAGAGATTTGGGACGACTCTAAAAATTATTAATTATATATTTCCACCAAATATTGCTGAGCTTTTGCTGGAGCCATAATAACTAGGGACATCCAAAATTTGTGTTATTAATTGTCATCAGGCTGAACTTCACAGTACTGTATGCACTAGAGCCAGCGTCGTTTCTCCATTGTCCGCTGGATAGATGTGAAGACACTCCCTCTCTAACTGAACTACACGTGACTGGGGTACACAATTGTGAAGTGTTCCTTTATTGGTGCAAAGTCACCCAGGATGTGTCAGTTAAAGTATGGCCCAATGATAAACGTATTACATAGGTACCTATATTTCGAGTTTAACTTGTCCCCAAATAATAACGAGAATTTTGCAAGTCTTTAAAACAAATATTAACCGAACTGTACAGATGAAAAAAATCACAAAGTAAAATAATGGTTTGCACTAGAGCGTGACATATGTAATCAAAATCATCAAACAACAAAGTAAATGCCAGATATAAAGTATTTGTTTGCATGTTTTTATAATTTTGTTAAAATTTACGAAGTGTCATTTAATTATTGCTAGAGACATGCAAAATTCGCGTTATTAGTTGACATCAGTATGAACTTCACAGTATTCTATATAACTGAGCCTGCGTCGTTTTTCCATTGGTTACTGCGTAGATGTGAAGCCACGACCTTTCTGACCGAACTGCACGTTATTGGGTCACACAATTGTGAAGTGTTCATTTATTGGTAGACAGTTACCCAGGGCGTTTAAGATAAGTATGGTTCAGTGACAAACGCATTGCAACGTTACACATGCTTAAATTTTAACGTGTCCCCAAATAATTACGCGAATTTTGCAGGTCTCTAGTGATTATGTAAAGCATGAGTTTACATTGTAATTTTTTTCATTTGTACAACGTAGATAATATTTCTCATTACGGCTGCAGCAAAATTAAACAGTTTTATATTTTAAAATTATCAATTTTAGAATTTTTTTATTCCAGTTATTTTACCACATATCAATGCATACAAGGTGAACAAAATTGGTATCCAACGCTTTTAAATCGAGGTCTACAGAGCCGATGGGGATAAAGCGAGATGTGTATGAAGCATTCCGAAAGGCAATGATGGGGAAAATGGTAGATCCCCGAGAAAACCCGTCAAACTCTCGCATCGCCCGCTACGATTCCCACTGCAGAAATCCGGGAGCGACCCCGCCGGGAATCGAGCCCTGTTATCCTAGGTGGGAAGCGAGTAGTGTAACCACTACACCGATAATGACGAGCCCTGCTTGCTACAATAGGGTTGCCTGTTGAATGCAATTGGAAAAACAAGTAACCATTTTTTTTTTTTTTTTTTTTTTTTTTTTTTTTTACCATTCGCTGTATACTTTGACATTTCTTCGTTCCAAATCATACTTCTCGTCTTTCTTATTATAGAAAAGTAACCTTAGCAGCACTCCATCCCTTAGCAAACAGTCCAGCTATTCATGTCAAAACAACGAAACGAATTTTATCTGTGAAGTTAAATAGCAATGGCGAGTTCATGTTATTATGATGGTTTGATTGAACTGTGTCCATTGAGAATAAAAAAATATACAACGACTCAGTAAGACACAAACGAAGCTCCACCAATAAGAGACTACGTGTTCTCCTATTGGTGCCCTCGGAAGAGTGCCATAATCGTATATAAACTCCCTGTTTTCCACCTCATCTTAGTCTACTGCAATTGTTCTTACAGTATCTCACCTGAAGAAGGGGACAAATTCGAGGCCCCGAAACGTCGTGAAGAAGTACAATTATATGTTGTGGTTCTGTGTACTCTGTTGGATTAACTCTCTGGTTAGTTTTTGTGCTTGCTATGTTGTTCATAGTGTTGATTTATTTGGTTTTATAATTTGACAAGGAAAACTTTTTAATGACTTGTGTTTTATTGTGTTTTTGTTTTAATTTCGGGGTTGTTTTGAGTTTTTATTCTTCAGCTGTAAACACTTATTGCTTTTTTTATGCTCTGGTTTGTTCACTTTTGTGGAGTTTTGTTTTCGTTATATTATTGTTTTTTTGTTCACTTTTGCTGTCTGTCGTGTTTTGTAATAATAAGTCGATCGTCAGTTTTTTGTCATTTTAATATTCTATTGACAAGAAAACAGCTTTTCCTACTATCTGTCTGTGGCGTTGTAGAAGTATTTTCTCGTTTTTGTCTTGCTGAGTCTGTGTATGTATATTTAGTCTCATGGCCGGCAATGGACACATTTCAATCAAACCATCATAATAACTAAATGAATCTATCATTAGCTATTAAATAGGTTATTTACGAGCCGTAACTTATCGCGCTCTTTCTCTTTTGTGTATAAACAAAGTATCATATTGGTCTTGGAGCTGCTGACGTCAAATGCTGATGGCGCTGTCCGTCCTGTCTGACCTCGGGAGATATAGTTTTGAAAACTCCAGTCGGTCAGTACCTCACCTCACGTCTGCGCCATCAGCATCTGACGTCACAGGTCACGTGAACAAATCAAGTGCTGACAAATCAGACAGGCGCAACTGCTCAAGTGGGGTAGGCACAATCATAGACTAAAGATGAGGAAGACATATTGTTAGCCTTCTGCGCATGTACCCAACATTGACCTACCCCAAAGCAACACAATTGTCAAAGTCACATGGTCAACAGTAAGAACGTGTTTTTTTAATCTCAATATTTTAATGACAAGCATTGTTATATTAATAAAATACTTTTACTAATTTTAATCTGAATAAACTTCATGACAAATTGTTTAGAGGAAGTTTACATATATCTCAAAGCATTTGTTTACAAATCAGTGTTCTAACCTAAAATCCAAACAATGCCGTTTTCGCTAGACGTGTTGGCAGAAAAGCTGTTCAATGTTGGGACACGGAGATTGGTTGTGCGTAGCCAACGAGATCAATCTACATCATCTTTACTCTATGTGCCCACTCGGCGAGTATATTTCATTCGCCTGCCATCCCGAAGCGCTCTGGCCGAGTACTGTAGAAACCAATACCGTAAAGCGCACGCATTCATGCAGGAAATTCTGGTTGTTGTGTCGCCTCCAGCCAACAGATAGCAGCACATCTGATTGCTGATGCATAGAGACCTGTAAAATTCGCGTTATTATTTGGGGATATGTTAAACTTGAAACACATACCTTTGCAATACGTTTGTCATTGGGCCATACTATATGTGACACACACACACCCTGGGTGACTGCACCAATAAATGAACACTTCACAATTGTGTGACCCAATCACGTGTAGTTCAGTCAAAGAGGGCGTGTCTTCACATCTGTGCAGCAGCCAATGGAGAAACGACGCCGGCTGTAGTTCTGTGAAGTTCAGCCTGACGCCAAATAATAACGCAAATTTTGCATGTCCCTTGATGCATTTTAATAAGGTCACACAGAAGAAAAACGTCGTCGTATAGTTAGCAGTAGACAATTAAATCACGAAATCTGCTCAGGCCTCTCTCTACCTGAGGCTTTGATCTATGTCCCGCTTTTTTTTTTTTAAGGGAGTGAGTATTTGAAGAAATGTCATAATTTACTGAGAGAAAGTTATTTTCATTTATCTTTTTCTTTCGTTGCCTCAGTACTGAAATAAAAGAAAACAACGAAACGTTTAGTAATGCAATTTCCAGCACTGTGATATCAGAATAAATTTACTGACAATTAAGACAAGCTGGAAACGAAATGCATGAACATCAGTTGTGTTGGTCTCTGCGATCCCATTTACAACCTGCACAACGTTCATTACTGACCGGCTCACTGATGATGTAATGTCGAGTTGAAAATGTCCCAATTTAAATGTTCCTTCCAACGTAGAATAATATACAACCCGTCCTGTCCATTTGAGTACACTCTAGGTGTTGTCAATGTGATATCACAGAGTAAATAAATACACGGACACGAAATAGCGTGGGGCCGCTGTGCCTAAGCGGTTAGCCTGCTCGCCTCCCACCAAGGCGAACCGAGTTCAATCGCCGGCCGGGTCACTCCCGGATTTTCGCAAGTGGGAATCGTGCCGGACGATGCTACTGGTCGGCGGGTTTTCTCGGGGATCTCCCGTTTCCCCCGCCACTTCATTCCGGCGCAGATCCATATTCGCTTCAATCACCCTCATCGGCTCTCAATACCACGCTGCTAAGAACCGCCCAAATCTCTACACTCACTCAATGACCTGTATACTAGACTCTACAATCCTTTGTATAGTCGAACCTCAGATGTTTGTTTATTGGCTGTTGCCCCAGTGTTACCCCACATTTGACAGTGCGTCTTGTTCCTTTTTAAGTTGGCTATTGGTGTGGAGTCGTCCAGAGAGTGTCTAATAAACTCTGATCCAATTGAAAAGTTGACTTCAGTATACACGCGTTTGAAATATAACTTGTCCTGAAATGAAGTCGCAAATTTTTCCTATCGCTAGTTATTGGCTGAAATGCGTCCAGGGCGTGGCTAACCAATTGATATACAATTGAAAAGAAAGTAAATTGTACATGTGTTTGAATTATAGCTTGTCCTCAAATGAATTCGCATTTCCGGGACTTTACCGATCAACTGTGTGAGAGTCTAGGAGCATTCCTTGTTTCTAATTGGTTACCGTACTCTGCGACATGTACCTGACTGCACTACTGGCTGGCAATTATGTTACCAGGCGCTAATTGAAGAACAGCGTTCCGAAATGTTGATGGCTAAAGACGCCATTTTGGTGGCGTGTGCGCCTGTACTTCGCGGAATTAGCGGCTTTTCCAACTCTGTGTTTTTATTTACTCTGTGGCAATATTGCACAGAGGAAAATGTTTCGTTATATTAAACAAACTTTGTTTGGTGAAACCAACTTAATTTCCTCTAGGCCTAAAGAGACAATTAAATATTCTGTTTCTGAAACCAAACTATTTTGTTGTTCATATTCGGTTGCCACACACTTGTAAGGTTTGGTTGTTGCAACTAACTATTTCGATACTTCAGTGCAATAGCGTCACAACTCAAAATATGCTATTTTCCAGGAGGAACCGTTTCGTACTAACGAAATGCCTTACTCCAATGCATTGTCACGCTCGGATATTCCGCGCAAAAGACTAACAGTGAGTATTTAAGTCGTAAATATTTACATGTAACAGGAACACCCGATTTTCGCGAAAGTATTTCCAACCACGCTAGGTTTCAATAAACAAAGTTTATCTAATACAATACCGTAGGAGGTGTCAAAAAACGCGTCGACCAACTACAAACGTAACATTAACGTACATGGGTGTGAATTCCAATTTGTCTAGATATAAACCCACGAAATTCTCGGGTCTCTACTTATGATTAACATGTATGCAATCAGCGAGAAAAAAGGTGTGTTGACTATACCTAGTAAGAAATAGTACTTATGCAATAGTTAGGGACATGCAAAATTCGCGTTATTATTGGTCATCAGGCTGAACTTCACTGTACTGTATGCACTAGAGCCAGCGTTGTTTCTCCATTGGCTGCTGCATAGGTGTGAAGACACTCCCTCTCTAACTGAACTACACGTGATTGGGGCACACAACTGTGAAGTGTTCCTTTATTGGTGCAGAGTCACCCAGGGTGTTACATAAAATATGCTCCAATGACAAACGTATTACAAAGGGACATATGGTTCGAGTTTAACTTGTCCCCAAATAATAACGCGAATTTTGCAGTTCTCTAGCGATAGTTAATGAAAGTGAGTCGTCGCGAACGCGGTGCACAGTTGTTTTGGTATAATATTCTAGACTGGAGCTTGAAACGCGCTGCGGTGTGTTTGAGATATAAGTTTTTCTACGAAACTATTAAACGTGCGTACAAAGTGCTGATCTACCTCAAGAACACACACTACAAACGAGGGTTGTTGAGTGCCTTCAAGACGCCATACACATTTTAGAGCATTCCAAAACGGCAATAAACGGCTTTTTCAGAACGTTGTATATCGAAATATTCGCGTCAGTTACATAAAAAACTACTCCAGGACCATGCACTGATCCTTCCTACAGCATTTCCGTCAGTAAAATAATAGGGTCACCTTTAAGTCCCGTTGGTACACCCAGTGAGACTGGAACACGGAACGCCAGTTGAGAGCCTTGCACTTAGGGGCGATCACATACTAGACGAGCCATGCTGTGTTGCCCGAATCGGTCCTGCGCCTCTCGGCCTCGAACGCGGAAAAATATGGGATGTGGCTGTGTTGGGGTCACGGCCGTTGGTTTTGGGTGAATACGTCAACGTTGACGCGCTCGGACGCCTTGATGTTTATTTTACGTTCCCGGCACCACTTCACTCTATCATATGGGGTTTTATGGGTACCACTGGATTGTTTTTGAGATGCTCTTTCCAACCGTATACGATTTCTGTATTTCGATTTGGCTTTTTGACGAGTATAGACCGACATTTTGTTAAGTTTTCTTATTTTTTTTTTACATTAAACTCATACAATTTCACCATAACTACGCAACACAAATATTTTTATACACGCAATCAATAGACCTTGATGAGAGCTGTCGATTGAAACTCAAACGAGCGTCGTAGCTTCTACTAGTCAAAAGTATACTACACGAAAGTCATGAGACACGCGAAATGAACTCAAAATTGCGGTGCCCCCCCTCCGCGCGCGATGCTTCGTAGTCCTCACACAACGTAACATATTCTGTAATTCTTTGGCAATCTAGTGGTATAATTGAATTTTTTTATATAGACGATAGATTCGGAGCTGCAATGTCAAACTGCATCCCCCGATTTTGTTATCATCGGATTTTCTGGATTGCCTCCCACTATGGTTGCAAATTTTAAGATGTATTCACCTCAACATCCCCAGGTAGGCGGGGACCTTGAGGGGAACTATCATTTCCATCTTGGATTTACGTATTTTTCTCCATAATTTAGTTTTCGGGGTCAATATTTAAAAACCAATCTAGGCAAGTCATAGATAACATCTGAACAGTTATTTAGAAATCCAACTTATTTTTCTTACATTATTAGTTTCAAATCTGTAACCGTAATCAAAGATCACCTTATTATATAATAATTTCAATCACACATGGAAAAATGCAAACATAATTAAAACAGTACAAATTTCAAGAAATTCGTTAAGTAGCCCTCTATGTCATGTGTAGCTAGGATTCTATATGTCTGGCCATAAATTTTTATTACTAAGATTTCTAAGAAAATTTGAAAATGGAATTGATACTACCCCCGTAAGATTGAACAGTACTTTACTGTACTCTTGGCGTAGTGGGGCCAAGGTGGCTAAGCGGTTTAACTGCTCGCCTTCCCCAAGGCGAACCGAGTTCAATCTCTGGCCGGGTTACCCATGGATATTCGCAAGTAGGAATCGTGCCGGACTATGCCACTAGGCGGGTTTTCTCGGGGATCTCCCGTTTCCTCGTTGTTTCACTCTGACGCGCTCCATACTCACCTCGCTCACCGTCATCGGCTCTCAAGACCTCGATGTTAAGAACCGCCCAAATCTCTCAACCCAACTCATCTCTCGGAGAGGTGTATCTAAAGGTATAGGCTATTCACGATAAAATTAGTACTTTTGAAAGCCCTGCTTAGTATATACTAGTATGCACGTGGAGTATTATTCCGCCTTATGCAAGATTAACATTGTCATGGGCGTCATCATCTTATTCATGCTTCCGTCAAGTGAAACTGTGAAATTTTAAGAAAAGTAAATATTTTACAAACCTGCTCAATTTTACATTTCCGTGCATTAAAAAAAACAGGAAGCTAAAAAATAATTTAAGTTAACAGAAATGGTTACCTTACGCTTTTTATTCGACGTTAGGAGACGGAACTACTTTCCCATACATCGTTACCAACTTAACTGGGTGCATGTCACTCAGGGCGCCGGTAAAATTAAGCAGGAAAAGGCTGTTCACGGGGTAAAATGAGCTCTTTTGAAAGACCTTATTATGATCTACTTGTATACACGTTGTGTATTCCTTCACCTTACGTTAAATTAACATTGTCATGTGCCTTATCGCTTTATTCATGCGTTGGTCAAGTGAAACTGTGAAATTATTATAAAAGTAAAAATTGTATAAATCTGCTAATTTTTACACTCTGGTGCATTAAAAAAAAAGACAGCGATATAAAACATTTAAATTATTTCAAATGATTACCTAATACTTTTTAATCGACGCTAAGAAATGGAAGTACTTTCCATCTATCGTTACAAATTACACCGGGCGCATGCCACTCAGTGCGCCAGTTGAAGTATACACTTTCATGGGCAGTGACTTTTTTCTAATGTTGATTTCAAAAGTGCTTACTTTATCGTGAACAGCCTTTAGAAGCAGTAACTTTTTTCTGAGGTTGATTTCAAAAGTGCTCACTTTATCGTAAACAGCCTTCAGAAGAAGTGACTTTTGTTTTTAAATCCATTCAGACTCAGTGTACACAAGTGTGTACATTACACACTTGTAGATAATATTTGGTCTGTAGTGCACATTGCAAAGCACAATGACCAATGATCTTACCTGTGTGTAAATAATACGCCAACCGTCTTGCTGGTCTAAGTCATAATTGGTCCATACAACTGTAGCCGAACATGTAGCCTACAGCTATGGATAGGAAAAATTTGCGACTTCATTTCAGGACAAGATAGATTTCAAACGAGAATACACTGAAGTTGCCTTTGCAATTGGAGCATAGTTTATTAGACACGCCCTGGACGACTCCGCATCAATATCCGACTTGCAAGGTAACAAGAAGTGAATCCCGTACTGTCAAATGTGGGGTAACACTGGGGCAACAGCCAGTGAACAAACATATGTAGGTTCGACTATACAAAGGATTGTGGAGTCTAGCGTACAGGTAATTGAACTAGCGAAATCTTCCTATCCCTACCTACAGCTCATTGGCTGTGGCAACGAAACAAGTGTTGTTTAGACTTAAGTACGGTACGCATCATAAATTGTTTTGTTTGCAACACCTAAAACCGTAAATTAAATTGGGTCTGAAAGGGTTAAGGTTGATTTCAAAAGTGTTCACTTTATCGTGAAGAACCGCAGGGGAAGAGAGTTCTCAGCCAGTGCCCCGGCGAAGGGCAGGCAACGGGCCAGCAGTATTTTCACGGGTCGCTTGTCAGTCGAGCTGCCGCCTTCCTACGCTCGTCTATCTCATCGCCTGCAGGTTGGAAGGATCTAGCTCGTCGCCTGCAGGTTGGAAGGAAGGGACAGGGCAAGATGTGCTGACTGCTGCCGCAGAACAGCTCCGCGCAACACGTTTTAGGCGTACCGCATTGTTTCTAGCACAAGTTCAACACCGCCCACTCAAGAACACGAATATTATATTACACTTAGAGACCTGAAGAATTCGCGGATTCGTTTTGGGAGAAGCTAGAATTCAAAACACGTGTGTTAATATAACTTCGGCCGTTGGTGCGCACGTTGTTTGACACCTCCTGGAGAATACTGGCCCAATCGTCGCCTTCCAATTTAACAGCAGACAACCAATGCACAGTTAATATGTGCATTCTTGTACATAATATTGTAGAGTTTAGCTTGCAGGTAATTGAACTTGCGAATTTTTTCAGGTCTCTAATTATAGGTAGAGACCGGAAAAATTCGCGGATTCGTTTTGAGACAAGCTGGAATTCAAAACACGTGTGTGTATATAACTTTAGCCACTGTTCCATACGATGTTTGACACTTCCTGGAGAAAGCTTGCCCAATCGTCGCCTTACACTGTGACATCAGACAATCAATGTGCAGTTAATATCGACATATTTGTACATAAGACTGTAGATTATAGCTTGCAGGTCATTGAACGCAAATTTTTTCATGTCTCTAATTATAGGCTATTCACGGTAAAGTGAGCACTTTTGGAAGCCCTCTGATTCGGAATAATAGTCAATAAATATATTTTATTTCAGCCTTAGACGTTAATTTCCGAGTGCGATGGATAGAGACCTTAAAAAATTCGCGAATTCAATACCGTGCAGCTTAGACTCTACAATTTTATGTACAAAAATACCGACATCAACTGCACATTCGTTGTCTGCTGTCACAGTGGAAGGCGACAATTGGACACCGTTCTTCAGGAGGTGCAAAACACCGTGTGAACCAATGTCTAAAGTTATAAAAATGTACGTGTTTTGAATTATAGCTTGTCAAAATATGAATACGCGAATTGTTCAGTTCTCTAGCAATGGAATATACGCTTTGAGTTTATTACTTACTTGCCAATGTTAATTTAAAAGGGCTGTTAAAAGATAAAAAAAATGGCTAAAAGGAAATATAACTGGTGCTTTCTTTAGAAGTGCTCACTTTATGGTGAACAGCCTACACAAAGGATTTTTACATGTACATAGTAAAAAAATGTTTATGCTTTTACAAAAAAAAAAAGGTTTGGATACTAGTTGCCAAAAAATTCTTGGCATCACTACAAAAAAAAATATTGTTGACTTTGCAAGAAATTGCTTGAAAAGTGTACGGGATATATTCAGTATTTGACCAAAATTTACTGTAACCTACAGACGATTATTCTATAGATAGAGACTTGAATAGTTCGCTAGTTCAATGACCTGCAGGCTAGATTTTACAGTCATATAGAAATATGCCCATGTAAATTGCACATTGGTTGTCTGCTGTCACAGTGGAAGGCGATTATTGGGACAGCGTTCTCCAGGAGGTGTCAAACACAGTGTAGGCAAACGGCTAAAGTTATGTTAACACACGTGTTTCGATTTCGATCTTGCCTCAAAATTAATGCGCCAATTCTTCAGGTCTCTACCCAATCGGCTCTCAATACCTCGATGTTAAGAGCCTTCCAAATCTCTTCACTCACTCGCTCCTATAGAACTACAACAATGTGTATTAATTCTCATATTATTTTCCTGCAATATCACAAGCTATTCAACTGGCGAAAAAAGCTTCGTGTAGACTTGGCATTGTCTGTCCCCGAAACCCGAAACGTGTGACGCGCGGCGGTTTACTATATATTTGGAACAAAACAAACTTATTTCGTAATTCACACAGAATACTATTCGTGCAAACGAACAAAGACTGTAGATTTACGTAATATGCATCTGTAAATAAATAAAATGCTGAAATTTCACAAGAATTTGTCAGCTACAGTTACAGAAAATATTTTCAGTGTAGGCTATTCGTGGTAAATAGAGCATTTTTAAAAGCCCAGCTTAAGATCTACTTGTACACACAATGTGTATTCTTCCAACATATGTAAAATTACCTTTGTCGTAGACCTGAACACTATATTAATGTGTCTATCAAGGGAAACTGTGAAATTATTAGACAAGTAAAATTTTAACAAGTTTGGAAACACTTACACTTTATGCACAAAACACTTTTGTTCATTTACCCTCGATTTTTGTTTTTAATGTAATTCAAGGTCATGGGGTTAAGTTCAAGGTCATCTGAATATAATATGGTGGTAGTTAGTAATGTAATTAGCTTGCTGACATTTATGTATTTTTTCCTCAAGTCTTTTTCAAGATCATTAAATGTAATGGGTTCATGGTCAAGGTCACTTACATCCAATATGGTGGTAGTTGTCTGTAACATTGTATGATTGCCGAATTTTATTTTTCTCTCAAGTTTTGGTTTTCAATGTAATTAAAGGCCATGGGGCCAAGGTCATGTTCACCTTCATCCAAAATGGCGGTAATAGTTTGTAACGTCATATGCTTGCTACTTATGGATTTTTCTCGAGTTTTGTTTTCAAGGTCATTAAATATCGTGGGGTGAAGGTCGAGGTCACCTGCATCCAATATGGAGGTACTAGTCTGTAATGTATCGGTAGTATACTGGTCGACGTTTATGTATATTTTCTCGAGTTTTTGTTTTCAATGTCATTCAATTTAATGGGGTCAGAGCCAAGGTCACCTGCATTTAATTTGGCGGTAGAAGTCTGTAATGCAATATACTTGCCTACTTTTATGTATCTTTTTCCAGTTTTGGTTTTCAAGGTCATTAAATGTCATGGAGTCACAGTTAAGGTCGTCTGTATATAATATGGCGGTAGTAGTCAATTACGTAATATGCTTGCTGAATTTTATGTATTTTTCTAAATTTTTTGTTTTAAAAGTCATTCAAGGTCATATGGGCAAGGTCGAGGTCATATGCTTCTAATATGGTGGTAATAGTAATGCAATATGCTTGTTGACTTTTATGTAGTTCTGTCGATTTTTGTTTTCAAGGTCATTCAAAGTCATGGGATCAATGTGATGGTGACCTTCATTCAATATATTTGCTATGATGGCAGGCAGCACCAAGATGGCTGACTGGGTATGGGCGAGGTGGATGGAGGCCTGCCGACTAATTTGTTTCCTGAGAGGTATGAAGGAGAATATCAGAAAATTTCAATTTTTAAATAAAATTTTTAATAATTATTTAATAAATTTTACTAATAAATTTTATAAATATTTTTTACAAATTTTGAGAATTTTTGGGAATGTTTTTGGATTTTGTGGTTAAAGGTCAAATGTCAAAGCTAATGAGTTCGGCTTTTCTGGCTCGGAGTCGCTAATCCATCTCACCTGCTCCAGGAGAAATGGGAAATTTCTGGGGGTCCCTTATTTGCAAATGGGAAGACGGGGACATTTTTAGGGACATTTTTAGGGGAAAAGATAAATTTTTAGGGGAAAAAAGGAAGAAAGATTGTGGACGGGTGACGTTATATCATGGCGGCCCCCGGCACTTGGCCCTGTGCCAGGCACTGATGGCTCTCAATCTCCTTTTCCTTACTACTAATGTTTATTTCTCGTATTTTATGGCTATATTCAATAAAATACGATATTTGATTTCCCTCCCGCAGTCGGCTATCACTTATTAATTCAGTGAAATTGTTTCACTGAAATAGACAGTGGTTTTACATTGATTATAAGTGGAGATATTTTCACTGATATTAGTAGATGAATTTCACTCGTAACCAGTAGTGTTCAAGAAATATTTAATTTGACGGTGTGAAATGTTTTCGCAATTTTTTCAAGTTGCTCAAAATTATGAAATGTTTTGCATATTTTTATTTGTTGCAATATATATATATTTTTTTGTAAAATATACTTTGCTAAGTATGCCTTAAAAAGAAATGAGACAGGACTTTCCCGTCACGTATGTTAAATTTTCTGTAAATTAAATTTTCCACGCAACATGGTTTTTGACGCGCCGTAGTGGAAAAACTATGATAAAGTGAATTCGCGGTTTCTTCATTCTTTTTTTAATCAAACCTTTGAAAACTTACCCTTATGTATTACGTAATTGGTAATTTCCTAAATATCACATATTACAAACGTTTTATATTTGTGTTAACATACACGTTCATTATTTTGGTTTATTTTGACTTTGAGATATATTTTATCTATAAACCGTTACACTTCATTTTGACGTGGGGGCTGATCAGTTAGAATGCTTGCCTCCCAAAAAGGCGAACCGGTTCAATTCCCGACCGGGTCACTACCGGATATTCGCAAGTGGGAATCGTGCCCGACTATACCGCTGGTCGGCAGCTTTTCTCAAGGATCTCCCGTTTCCCCTGCCCTTACATTCCAACTCTGCTCCATTTTCATCTCAATTCCCGCTCATCGGCTTTCAAGACCTCGTTGTTACGAGTCGCCCAAATCTCTCAACTCAACTCATACTTCATTTATAATCAATGTTAATTAAAACAGGGATAAAATAGGTATGTTCGTAACGTTCAGTAAGAAAGACTTCTTATGAGAACTATTATTGAAGGGAGACCTCACGAATGCGGTGCGTTGGCTCTCTGGTGTAATTTTTTATATTTGGTTAAACTTCGCTTGCATGAGGTCGAGGAATATTTTGGAAGTAGATCTTTAGCAGGACTTCAGAAAAACTGGAAATAACCGTGAATCAACTATATCCAAAAACCAAATTATGACAGGAAATATACTTACAGATTGAATGGTATTTTGTGAAATATATAAAAAAATAAACTGAGACCCGGAAATTTCGCAAATTCATTCGATGACAAGCTATAATTCATACACATGTACATTTGACTTTCTTTTCAGTTGAATTGCAGTTTGTTAGCCACGCCCTGGACGCATTTGAGCCAATAACTAATCAGCAAGTAAAACACAATCGAATCACGTGCTAACTGGTCTGGGGTTAAATTGGAGCATCAACCAATGAACAACTTTCTGAAGCTCGAGTACACAAAGTATTATGGAGTCTAGCGTGTTGCCTTATGAATCCGCGAAATTACCAGATCTCCAATTTTTTTTTTTTTGGGTGACCTGTGACTTTTTTTAGAGTGGCGAACCAGCCGGCGAGATGAACTCCGCTGCGCGTGCTGTATCAATTGTCTGTGGAGGGCTGGCGACGCGTGAAGCTGGGTGACCCCCGGGGCATGACCCCCTCAGTCCGTCCACTGCCATCGGCCTGGTGTATCCCGCACGGCGTACGTCCTATCTGATCCTGGCCGTCTTCTTTCTCCCGGACATCGAATTGCACAACGCTGACCCCACTCGACACCCCCCATCACCTCATCCCTCGCACGCACACTTTGATGCAACTGGCGACGTTCCTTTCGCCGCTCCTTCCCCGCGTGGATTCACACGTCCGCGGGTCACGCCGAACAGATCGGAGCAGAGAGCACCAACATGCACTCGCCGCTGCTGTGTCAGTGGAATGGATATGACTAGATACGCCATCAGCACCCCATTTTCCCGAAAATTATACGTGTCAAATTGTATCTAAACCTTGACACAGATCCACTTGGGCAATTGTTTGGTTTCAACTGCTGAGCCTCTTACCAGACGCTGAAAAGAAGTTCAGTACAGGAGCAATCTAATTCTCATTGTCCCAGTAATTTACCCCACTCTCTTCGACGTGGACACGCTGAGAATAACGGAAAGAAAACTGGAGGAGTGCAAGTAAGATACTGACATCTAGCTTTCGTGAGTGAGTGAAGAGATTTGAGTGGCTCTTAACAACGAGGTCTTGAGAAGCGATGAGGGTGATTGAGGTAAGTACGGAGCAGCGCCGGGAGGAAGAGACGAAGGAAACTGGAGATCCCCGAGAAAACCCGCCAACCAGCTACATCGTCCAGCACGGTTCCCACATGCGAATACCCGGGAGTGACCCGGACGGGGATTGAACCCAGTTCACTTTGGTAGGAGGTGAGCAGGCTAACTGCTCAGCCACCGCGGCTCCTCTAGCTTTCGTGGAAATATTTTTGCGAAAATCGGGGGACCCTAACTATAAGTAGAGGCATTAACTATTTCGAGATATAAGGTGGCTTCGAGTTGGACTCCACAATCCTTTACATATTCGAGCAGAGCTCACGTGTCCATTAGCTGCTGTCACAGGCATAACACAATCTCCTATTCCTCCTGGCCACGCGTAATGAAGATACCAGAGTGCCAATACGACCGGGCGTCCAATAGAACATGGGAAGCTAATGTCCACTGACATACTAAAATTCATGAGATACAGGTCCAGTATCGTGTAGGCCCTCTTATAGCTCGGTGAATTGCAGCAAATCGTCGAGGCATCGATTCCACAAGTGGGCGAATCACCTGTGAATAGATGTTGACCAATGCTGCCTGGATAGCTTCCTGCTGTATGTAGGAGCAGTACCTTGTTTGCGAATGAATATCCCCATGTCGTCCCACAAATGCTCCATAAGGTTCATACCAGACGAACGAGGCGGTTACAGTAGTCATTAGAATTCTTCAGAATGTTCCTCGAACCAATTATGAACAACTTGCGCCCGTGACACGGTGTATTATCCTGCTGGAATATATCATCGGTGTAAAGGTACTTAAATTCCGTGAAGGAATGCAATGTTTTTCAATGGCCGGTAGAGACTCAGTCACCCAAATACCAGAGCACAAATGATACTATCATGGGCACTTCCAAGACGTAACAGTACTGTAGTGCCACAGCCTATTGTCTTTAGGTACTACTATCCCATGAATTTTGAAATACCAGTGTATACTTTTGGGCATCTACCTTGGTACTGAATTATAAAGCGAAATTGTAGTGTCTCTAATTATAAGTAGAGACATATAGACCTAACGAGTTCAATGACATGCAGATATAAATTGCTCATTGGTTGTTTTCTGTAGGAGTGTCTGGCGATAACTGAGCTTGTATTTCTATTGCGTGTTTATTATTGTCTCAGAGTTCTAATGGAGGTGCAAAATAACGTGTGGCACAATATCAAAGTAATGTTTTCCAATTTTAACTTGTCTCCAAACGAATCCATGGATTTTTCAGGTCTCTGCCTATAAGTAAAGATATGTAAATTTAGAGGATTCGTTAAACAACAAGCTAGACTCCACAATCCTTCGTGTACACGAGCTTCAGTTAATTGTTCATTGGCTCTTGCTCCAATTTGACCCCATGTAAGGTAGCATGGGATTCGGTACTGGTTCTATTGCAAGTTGGTTATTTATAGAATACATCAGGGGCATACCTAACGAACTATGGTCGAGTAGAAGCAATGTGTCAAATGTAGTGGTGAATGAAGTTTAACTCCTCCTCTAAAGAATTCGCGTAGTTTTCCGGGTCTCTAGATAATAGCTATGTTAATTCATCAGAGAATAGAGTGGTATTTGACAGGTTATTTCCGAATTATATTTCTCCAGTACTGAAAGTTTGAGATTTCTAGGTTAACGCCTAAGAATCGACTACTCGCTTCCCATAATACGATCCGGGTTCGATACTCGGCGGGGTTGATTCCGGATTTTCGCATGTGGGAATCGTGATGGACGATGCCATTGATCAGTGATTTTCTCGGGAATATCCAGTTCCTCCACCCTTTTATCCCGGTGCTGCTCCATACCCACCTCGCTTTAACCTCGTCGGCTCACAATACCTTGCTGTTAAGAGCCGCCCAAATCTTTTCACTTTCGTTCACAAAACAGAACCACTTCCGTTCAGAACCCACAACCACTTCCGTGATTGAATAATTTCAATTGTTACGTGTCTTATATGTCTGCCCGCGAAACACAGATGGTCAGTATCGGAGAAATAATAATTCTGATTGGCTAACTCAGGTAACAGACTGTCTTCACATAAAGGCAAACACAAGTAGCCAAAAGAAGGCTGCAGTGTGCAAATATGATATTGAAGTCTAGCTTTCGCATGAATCTTTTCGCGAAAAACGGGTAGTCCTACTAATCAGCAAAGTTAATCTTGACATAAAAATTGTCTTGAAAAACAATAAGTAAGGACACCCGGTTTTCAATAAATATTTCATGACTAATTCTATTTCATAACAGTTTAGCAAGATGTTAGTCTACCCATATGCATTTATGCTGAAGATGAAGATATATCCCACGAATCACGATGGGGAAATCCTATTTCCGAATACAGTGAGGTGCATCATTGCAGGACCATCAAAATGCGAGAAAACATGCATCCTACTGAGCCTGCTAGGAGAAGAGAATGGCATTTGGTAAGAGAATGTGTACATCAAATCAAAATTGCTCCAGAAACCAGAATACCAACGACTAGCATGAGTACTGCAGGCCATGGATGGTGTTGGCTATTTCCATTGCAGTGATAACGAAGCCATCTTGCCTCCGAACAAAGTTCTTCCAAACTCGATATTTGCCTTCGATGACACTGCCTGCAAGAAACAAAAGTGCATCCAGGAGTACTTTAGCATGGCACGGCACGCGAAGGTGGACTGCGGGTACCTCTGCCAGACTTATTAGGCAATACCCACACAGCTGCTCCGCGACAATGACAAACATGTTGGTGCTGTTTCGCATGGACGATATGAATTTGCGACATGCTCACGGCGATCACGTCAATACGGACATGTAGCTATTATATTTCAAGAGTCCGTATGGCTTTTGCTGGAAACAGGAATATGGATTTTTGACCATCGTTAAGTACTGGCCCATAGTGGAAGGTACTGATAGGTAGGTACCGAGAAATTCGTGAGTTCAATGATCTGCAGGCTAAACTTCTAAGTCTTATATACTCTCATACAATTATCAACTGTTTATTAGTTGACTGTTGTGGTAGTAAAAGGCGGTGGTTAGGCGCACAATTTCTTGCAATATTTGTTATTGGCTTATATATTTCTAGGAGGTAACAAAAAACACCTCAACCAATTACATCCGTAACATGACTGTAAGTGTATGTGAATTCAAACTTGTCTTGAAATGAACCCGCGAAATTCTCGGGTCTCTAGTTATGGATAGGGACCTGCAAAATTCGCGTTATTTTTTGGGGTCAAGCTAAATTTCACACTACTGTATACACTTGAGCTAGCGTCGTTTCTCCATTCGCTGCTGCTTAGATGTTATGTCACTCCCATGCTGAGTGAATTGCACGTGATTGGGGCACACGATTGAGAAGTGTTCATTTATTGGCGCAGAGTTACACGGAGTTTACCAAACAAAGAATGGGCCAATGACAAACGTATTCCAAAGGAAAAGTGTTTAAAGTTTAAGTTGTCCTCAAATAATAACGCGAATTTTGCAGGTCTCTACTAATGGGTATTCGATGGGTAACGAAGAATTCCTGCCAAAGTGGCAAAGGTGAGCTTTCAGAGCCAATGAGGGTAAAGCGTGGTGAGTATGGAACGGAACAGGATTCCGTGGACACTATCTTCACGTACGAATGTCCGGATTTAACCCCGCCGGGAATCGAACTCGTTTCGCCTTGGTGGAAGGCGATCATTCGTCATTCTATCCACTACCTCAACCGCGGTCCCCTAAGAAACTAAAGGATTTTATGTGAGATATACTGGCACAAAATTATTTTTCGTGATTGCTTCATTGTCTCTAGTTATTAAGATTCCCATGTTTTGTGGTCTGGGGTTCGAAGTCAGGCTGACGCAAGAAGGTGAACTTTCTAAAAATTTTTTTATATATATCTGAGTCACGTGACATGGAGTGACTCGTGAAGTGTGTGGGTGTTTCAACTTTTCTTGCTTCCTCTTCGCAGTCTTGTCACCTTGCCAAACTCCTCTCTTTTCCCCTCCTGACACTACCTCAGGGCCTCATTCAAAGGTCGAGAGTCGGCCGCATTCCTCGCGCATGAACGTTACAGCGTGTTTGGAATGGACGACTCGGAAATAATTCACTGCGAGCGACCGCATTCTCCATCTGTTTCCTTGTGAATAGAGACCCGGATATTTCGCGGATTCATTTCGCAACAAACTAGACTGAAATAGCCTATTGCTAGTGACACACGAATTTCGCGAAAAGATTTCTCCACAAGCTAGATTTCAATAGCCTATCGGCGTTCCAGTAGTTTTCATTTGTTTATTGGCCAAGAGTCTCTATGAGAAGACATTTCCTTACTTGATGTGCCAATCAGAATTAGATAACTCCGATCCTATACGTCTACGATTCGCGGGCCCACGCCTTATATACGTAACATCTAGATCAGTCAATCAAGAAAGGTGATCTGAGCTAAAGCATAATGAAATACAACTAGACGTGAAATATTTTCGCGAAATTCGGGTGTCCCAATTGCACCAGTTTTACCTCAGACCAATTAGCACGGGATTTGATCCTCTTTTACGTAAAGGTTATTTATGGGCTTAAATACGCCCAGGGCATGGTTTACAATCTGCGGTCAAATTGGAAAACAAAGGCGAATGTGCATGTATTTAAATTCTAGCTTGTCCTTAAATGAATTCGCGTAATTTCCGGGTCTTTACTTATGAAGGGAACACGAGTTCCACGCGAGACGGAATCCTCAATAGCTAAAGACCCGAGAATTTCGCGGGTTCATTTCTAGAAAGTTGCAAAACACACACACACACATAAGTTTGTAATTGGTCGACGTGTTTTTTCGACACCCCCTGGAGATATATAAGCCAATAACAAACATGCAAGAGATCGTGTGCCCAACAACCGCCTTTTACTACCACAACAATCAACCAATAAACATTTGATATCTGTATAAGAGAAACTTATATAAGACTGTGAAATCTAACCTACAGGTCATTGAACTCCCGAATTTCTCGGGTCTCTATCAGAGCTAGAGACCTGAAAAATTCGCGACTTGAATGACCTGCAGACTATACTCTACAGTCTTACGTACAAATATGCTGATATTAACTGCTCATTGGTTGTCTTCTGTCATAGCGGAAGACGACGATTGGGCCAACGTTCCCCAGGAAGTGTCAAACACCATGTGGACCAATGGCTAAAGTCATATAAACCCACGTGTTTTGAATTCCAGCTTGTCCCAAAATAAATCAGCGAATTCTTCAGGTCTTTATCAATAGCGTTTCGCGATAAGGCAAACACAGCAATGTCTATATTGGACGTACGTTGTAAATACTCAACGCTAAATACTACTTGTATTCACGTCGTTTATTATTCTGCCATGTGTAAAATTAATATTGCTATGGGCATGGTTACTATTCCTGTACAGAGATCCGTGATTTTCGCAATTTCTTCCGATTACATGTTCGGATTCAAGAACGTTTACAATCTATTCGCTGCTTTTTCGCACGTTATTTATTTATTATCATATTTTTACGGCGAAGTTAAGGAGGTAAGTATTTTCTTACACTTAAACATTTTAAGCAAGCTTAAATATGAGTAGAGACCTGAAAAATTCCCAACTTGAATGATCTGCAGGCTAGACTCTACAATCATTTGTACCTCAGCTGTTTGTTTATTGCCTATTGCCCCAGTGTTACCACCACATTTGAAAATACGGTATTCGCTTCTTGTTAAATTGCAAGTCGACTATTGGCACGGAGTCGTCCAGGGTGTGTCAAATAAACTCTGATCCAATGGTGACTTCAGTATACACGCGTTTGAAGTCTATCTTGTCCTGAAATTAATTTGCGAATTTTTCCTTTCCAGCAACCGGAATGATAATTATAAACCCAGAAATTTCGCGGAATAATTTGGCAACAAGCTAGACTCCACAATTCTTTGTGTACTCCAGCCACAGAAAGTCGTTCTTTTGCTGTTCCAGTTTTACCCCAGGCCTCAGAGCAAGGGACTTGTTCGTGTTTTTCTTGCTAATTAATTATTGGCTCAAATGCATCCAGGACGTGGCTTACAAACAGCGATTCAATTGAAAAACAAATAAAAGTAACATGCACTGTTAAAAAGTTTTGAGGTAAAATTCCCTTGCATGTAAGGTAAAATTACCTGTCAATTGTGAAGTAAATTTACATAACAAGTAAGGTATTATTTCCTTTACTTACGGAAAAAGTACCTGACAAAAGTGGGGGGAAATCCCATAGAAGTAAGGTAATATTAACTATGTTGTATAATCAATTTATATTAAAAATGACGTATTATAATTGTTAAATTTTTTATTACCTATATGATACCCTCTTGACAAATAATAAACGAGACCTCAGCACTAAAATCTTTGACACTTGCTGGTGAGTGGGCGCGGACCATTGTCCTCGCGAAAGGCCAATACGCTATCCATTACACCACGACAACATGACAGCACGACTGATAATTAGTGTGTTAAAGGATTTTGTTATTCCGCCCGTCCTCCCACTTAGCTGTTGAGAAAATGCTGAAGAGATGCACGCGTCGTGAGGTAATTTCCCCATCCATTTATGGGATTTTCCACCGCTATGTACGTGAATTTTACTCCAGAGTGCGGTAATTATACCTTACATATAAAGTGTCAATGTTGGATAGCTTGTATGACTAGAAAATAAAAATTAATTTTAAGATAGAAAATATGTATTATGCAATTATCAAATAGTTAGAAATCAAGTAGGATATCCACACGTCGGAAAGCAGTTTTCTCATACATGTAGGCCTATGGGATTTTTCACTACCATGCACGTGAATTTTACGCCAGAGTGCGGTAATTTGACCTTACATGTAAGGAAAAATTTGTTTCCCACACAAGTTTGCGAATATTACCTTACACCTGTCAGGTAATATTACCATAATTTTTTACAGTGTGAGTTTGAAGTCCAGTTTGTCCTCAAGTGAATTTGCGAAATTCGGGAGTCTCTAATAATAATATTTAGGCCCACTTGTTTCTCGTGAAAAGATTTATGCTAAAGCTAGCATTCAAAGCACTTCGACTCAGATTCACTTGCGCTATTGGATAGTTTGAAATGCTACGCGCCTCATATGTCTGCCTACGAATCACAGACGTTCAGTACCGGAGTAACCTAATTCTCATTGGCCCAGTCGAATGCCACACTGTCTTCGACGAAAGCACGCGGCCAATTATGGAAGGAAAACTACAGACGTGCAAGTAGGATATTAAAATCTGCCTTCTGTGGAATTATTTTCACTAAAATCGGATAGCCCTAGTTATTTGCCACATGTTTTGGTAAGAAGGCATTTTCTATTCGACTGAGCCAATCAAGATAAAGTTACCCTTACACTGAACGTCCGTAATTGGCTGGCAGATACTTTTAAGAAGTGTGTGAGATAGAATCATCCAACTCTGATATTGATTCTGAGCTAACGTGTTTTGGAGTTTAACGGATTACAACTAGTAGTTAATTCAGTAGATATAGATAGAGATGATGGTTTATCTCGGGAAAAGTTGACGGTTTGCTAGGATTCAACGTACTGTATACATGTCCGACAAATTTATATTCCTTATTGGCGGTGATGCATCCATGAAGCTACTGCCCCATTTCAGTGGGCCAATGGGGAGTCTGGTGCTATAAGGCAGAACGTTCATGATTGGTCTGCAAACTACTTAGCCGAGTCAAAAACTTTGTTCATCCAATCATGAAAGAATAAACTAGTTAGAGTGTTAATACTTTTTGGCTCACAAATTTTCGCGATTTTGCATAATCTCTAGATATAGCACACTAAGCAAAATTGTTATTATAGCTGTCGTTTTAAATATAATTATATGACACACTTAAAACAAACAAATAAAAGTGGCCTACCACAATTCAACTTCTTCGCCGAATTTGGCGGGAGTCGGATTTTCCCGAGATGTGATTTAAAAAAATCGTAATTATTTCAGGACATTTTAAACTGAAAACGCTTTTACCTTTGCAAAACATTTGTCATTGAACCATTCTTTTTTTTTAGACACGCCCCGGGTAACTCTGCGCCAGTAAATGAACACTTCAGAATCGTGTGCCCCAGTCACATGGAGTTCACTCAGTGATTTAACATCTAGGCAGCAGCCAATCGAGAAAAGACCCCGGTTCCACTATACACAATACTGCGAATCTTAGCCTGGCGCCAAAAAATAAGGCGAATTTCGTATATCCCTAGTTATATATTGCCAGCATACAAGTTTGTGCATAAGATGAATTTTTTTTTTTTTTTGTTTCGTAGATATAAGATAATGAGCTCAAGTGTTTATATGGCCGCCACATTGAAAATAACTTTCTGTCCAACTCAAAACATGCGATTTTCCATGGCTTGCCGTAGTGTCACTAGTTTACCGAATTTGGTTCCAATATGTTGGTTATCTTCCGAGATGTGACATAAAAACCGCCACGCGCATCAAGTGCGACATCGCCGCTAAGCGAAAGGCTCTGAACTGGCATGCAGTGTTCTAGTCGCACTGCCTGTAAAGGCTGTTCACGATAAAGTGAGCACTTTTGAAATCAACCTTAGAAAAAAGTCACTGCCCTGCCTGCATATATTTTAACGGGCGCACTTAGTGACATGCGCCCGGTAAAGATGGTAATGATGGGTGGGAAATAGTTCAATATCTTAAAGTCAAATAAATAGTGTTAAGTAACCCTTTGTGCAAACTGCAATTATTTATTTTTCTCTATGTTTTTTAATGCGTTTTTAGTATAAGAATGGGCAGATTTGTAACATATTTACTTTTATAACAATTCCACAATTTCGCTTGACCGACGCATGGATAAAGTGATGAGGCCCATAACAATGTTGATTTAAATAAGGCGGAGTAGTACACAATGTGCTTACGAGTAGATCTTAAGAGGGCGCGGGACATAAATTAATGCTATTGAGGTTTATCGTATTTTACCAATTTTATGGAAGCCGATAGAAAAAACAAAGAAAGGGCAATCAAACAAAATAGTTTTTACTAACTACGAGAGCAAATATTATACCTGAGTGACGTTATTCTGCCGAGATATTTCTGACGCCGTCAATTTTTGTGTGTTTTCGTGGCGCAAGACATTATGCAAAATTGATACAGTAATACTGCAAAATACTTGGTCGTTAAGTTGACAAAACCTATTATCTAGGATTGCCATGTTTACTTTTTTCTATGTTGGCTTTCAAAAACCAGTAAAAATCAATTTACGTATTTGGTGTTAATTTATGTCCCACGCCCCCTTAAGCAGGGCTTTCAAAAGTGTTCATTTTACCGTGAACAGCCTATACCTATGATACTTTCAGAGGAGACCCTGTTATATTATTGGTGAAAAATCTTTAGAAATGTTCAATGCAAGGCCCTTAATTAGTTTTCTATGTATCTGACGCATATTTTACGTTACTGCGCTTAAATAAAGTCGTTTGTCGCCATACTCGAGTAATTTGAAATGGCATTTCTAATATGCCTGACGCCTTGAAAGCACTCAACGGCCTTCGTATGAAGTTTTATTTTTTTTTCGTAGATCAGCAGATTGGACATGCGTTTAATAGTTTCGTAGGTAAACTTTCATTTCAAACTGCAGGCCCCACCCCAGCGCGAACGCCCTGAGCAGATGTTTAGAAAAATTCCACCCTTTCGCACCGTAGGTAACGTACGACGGTGCGCTGGGGAACTTTCACACGGGAGTGTGGAGGCCCTATCTGGAGACAGGGGTTAAAAGTCAGCCCCTCGGGGCATCTTCAGGAAAGGACACCTCTGTCCCTTCGCCTCCTTCCGAAGAGAAGGCCGGGATGTCCTTGTCCGAAGGACCCCCCATCGGCCGCCTCGGAATTCCTTTCCTGGCCCCCCTGGGGGCAGAAGGAAGGAGACGTTTAACCCCCCACCACCCCTTCCAAGAACTTCCACATGTCGAACCACCCAAACAGCAGTAAAAGAGCGTTCAACTGTTCCTTTTCAACCCCTGTCCTTCTGGTTAGGAGGGGGGGGGGGGGGGGTGCGGGGAGAGCACGATTGTTCGGCGGGATGGCACTGGAGAGAGAATCCTCGCTGAGTGCCTGTTTAACGGCTTACTCTACAAAAGACTTGCTCAGCTGCGATCGGTTTGACTTCGGCTGCGAGTCAGATTAAAGACCAACTCTGCGTTTCAGTTTTAAGGTGGCCCCTCGCTTTGTTGAAGGAATTTTGCACGTCTTGAGGTCTAAAAGCATTGTGGCATTAGGGGCGACCGAGACATGCGCACCAACTCTCTCATCACCTCTACGCACAAAGCACTGAACTGGCGTGCAGTCTTGCCGTCGATAACCCGCCTCTACGAGAATTTCAGCGGAGACCCTACCATTTTATGACGTAACAATAGAAATAATGTTTTTATGCACACCCCTATTCCTTTTTTAATGTTTTGTACCGGAATGTTCATCCCTAAAATTGACCGTGAAAATATCCGTTTGAGCCATTTTCACTATCACAAAAACATGCTTTAGAGAAAAATGAAGGCACTGAAAAACGTATACAGACGCATAACATTACTCAGACACGTTCGGTGGTTTTTTAATTAAACGTTTCCAGCTGGAGCTCTACACACTGTTCGGCTGCCTACCCAGGCGTCCACCTTAAAAGTTAGTAACTCGGGCATGATTTCTGTAGATTCTTTGTTTGCGCACTTAAGTTTATCTTAGAAAATAAATACCCTGGATACGACATTTTGCCAGAAAAGATATATAAAACAATTATTTAAGCCTATGAATTTTCGTTTTTTATCATATTAATAGAGAACTGAAGAATACGCGGATTTATTTTCAGACAAGCTACAATCTAAAAAAAGTTTTGTACATTTACAAGAAAAATCTTTGAAAAACCAGTTGCCAAGAAATCCTTTGTAAAACTGCAAACAGTTTTCTTGTAAAATCTGCAAAACCATATCTGTAATATTACAAATGATAGCCTTGTATTACAACTTACATTATTGAAATGTGTACATTTTTTCCTAGAAAACAAATGCGATGAAATAATAATAGGTAGTTACGAAAAAAAATATTTCAAAACACAATTTATGAAAAAAAATCTTACTTGGCCGGCACGGTGACTAGAACCCATATACCTTGTGTTATTAGCCAATTTGACTTACGAAATTAACACTTATTTTTATAGTAAATATAGCTGCAAGTGCCTACAAAAAAATATGACGTTATTTGATTAAGAAAAACTTACGTTTCATTTTAACAGTTCTGTTGTTGAGTTGAGAGGTTTGGACTGTTCTTAGAAACGAGGTCTTGAGAGCCGATTCAAGAGTTCTGTGAAGCCGTTTTATATTTAATAAATAATTCGTTTTAAGTGTTTTACGTTATTCACACTTACGATACATTTCTTTTTCACGAAACTACACTTTACATTACCCATAGTTTTTGCACAAACAGCTACATACGGTTTCACGTTGTTGAGTATCTGCCACTTTCCTGAAACTCGTGGATACGGTTCAGTATAACACAAACATTTCTTGAGGTCTATTAAAAATTCGGTTCTTGTAGTTTTACAAACGAGTAGTTTTGTAAGAGAAGTCTTTGTACTATTACAACCATTTTTAAAATTACAAACAATTTCTAAGCAAAAAAAAAATTATAGTGTAGAATTTAAAACACGTGTGTTTATATAACTTCAGCTATTGGTCCACATGGTGTTTGACACCTCCTGGAGAACGCTGGAACAATGTCGCCTTCCACTGTGACAGCAAGCAGACAATCAATGTGCAGTTAATATCTGCAAATTTGTACATAAGGCTGTAGAGTGTAGCCTACAGGTCATTGAACTCGCGAATTTTTCAGGTCTATACATATTAATTGTATTTGAATAGAAAATTTCTTCAAAATGAGGGGGGGGGGGGGTGATTGGGTATGGATGTGTTGAGGACGCGGCCGTATCTTTTGCGTGAATACGTCTACGTTGACGAGCTCGGACGCCTTGATGTTTCATTTACGTTCCGGCACCGCTTCGCTCGATCATATGGGGTTTTATGGGTATTACTGGATTGCTTTTAATATGATCTTTCAATCCGTATACAATTTTTGTATTTATACTTGGCTTTTTGACGAGTATAGGCCGAAGTTGTGGTAATTTTTTTTTTTTTTTTTTTTTACATTAAACGCATACCATTTCACCGTAACCACGCCACACAAATGTTTTTGTACACGCAATCGATTGATCTTAACGAGAGCTGTTGATTGAATCCTAAACGAGCGTCATAGCTTCTCCTAGTCAAAAGTTATACTACGTGGAATTTCTGAGACGCGGCGAAACGAACTCGAAACCCCCCACCCCCAATGCTTCAAAGTCCTCACTCAACGTAACAAATTCTTTTATCCTTTGGCAATCGAGTGGTGTAATTTCATTTTGAATGTAGAGGATAGATTCGTAGCTGCAATGCCAAACTGTAGTCCCCGATTTTGTTACCATCGGATTTTATGGATTGCCTCCCATTATGGTCGCAATTTTAAAGACGTATTCACGTGAAAAATAGTTTTTTTTTTTTAATATATCTTTTCTGCGCAGTTTCCTTAAGAGGCATGAGAAAAGTTAAGCTGCACAGTCATAGTTACATCTGTGGGCTTTCATCGCTTGTAATAATGTCCCGCTGTTACAGACCTAATTTGCACAGGACAGCGTGACGACAGAAGCATTGCACGCCGGTTCAGCGGCTTGCGCGTAGGAGCGATGGGGCGCTGGGCGAGCACGTTATTGTCGCCCCTATCACTGCGCTGCGAACACGGATAAAAAATAATAAATTTGGTGCCATGTACTTTTAAAGTTTACAGTTAACTGAGCCGACCAAAAGATGAGCAGCGCTTCAATGGAATTCGTTTTATTTATTTTAATCTATCTAGTAAAGGTGTCTGAATGTTGCCTGTTTAATTAAGGTTTCTGGCCACCGGAAAATTCATTACTTTATTCCTGTTTGTGAGTATTGCTGTTCAAATTATATGCATTAGATACGAGTATTATTTTCTGGTATAAAAATTTGCGACTACTTACATTTTACGTAGTGGCCAGCCAAAAATCACAATTTTCGTGTTTTTCAGACCTACAAATAATTAATCTACCTCACTCACCGAAATGTGGTAATTGGCATTGAAATGAGTTGCCACGAGTTGTTACTCCAAGTAATCTTTAAAATCGGGCTATAAAAAGTTTTCTTTTTTTAATTCTTCAAAATTTATTAAAAGAAAGTAATTATTCTACAATTTTTATCTGTAGCAGTCTGTGATATTTTGTAAAATAAATTTAATTAAGTATACATTAAAATGAATTAAGATATGGCCTTTCAGTAGCTCTTTTTTTAATTTTCTGGAAATAATTTCCCTTATGTTATTTGTACGTCCCAAAATTACTCAAATTAATACTCGCACGAGACATGATGCAAAAACTATGATATCTTAACTCATAATAAAATGGACACTCAAACTTTGCTGAACAAATAAATGATAGAAAAAGAATTCGGCTGCGCCGAACAAAATTTGTTTTATTCAAAATAACGTTTTTTCTTATTTGCCCATAATTAGTAGAGAGGCTATAATTTTGTAATATAATTCAGTACCAAGGTAGACTGCATACAAGTATATGTTAGTTTCTCTGTGCATCGGAGGTAAATGGCACTATGTCACAAATATGGAAATTTAAAGGTAAACTATCAACCTCTATACTATGATGGCACATAGTTAGAGACTTGCAAATTTGACGTTGTTATTTGAGGACACGTACAATTTTGAACACGGATATTTTTGCAATACTTTTGACATGAGACCTTATATTATCTGACACTCCCTGGTTATGTATGGGCCAATAATTGAAAAATTTCCTAACGTGTGCCCCAATCACGTGCAGTTATGTCAGAAAGGGCGTGGCTTCATATATATGCAGCAGCCAATAGAAAAACGACGCCGGGTCCAGTACAGACAGTATTGTGAATTTTAGCCTGACGCCGAATAATAACGCGAATTTCGCACGTCTCTAAACATAATGTACTTTCCTACATGCCAAATCTCTTATTATACCATGTAGAAGATAGTGCTTTGCACCCCGGAAATGAGCACGAATATAAAATAAGACAATGTCAAAACCTCGGTGTGTAAAATACACATATTCACGTAGTTCCCTTTACTTCCAATGCACATATCTGTACGGCCACTGATTTCGCGAGAATATTTGTTCGGAGGCTACAATTCAATATTCTGTGCGCACCCTTGTAGCCTTCCTTTGGCTATTGGCCACTTGTATTTGTGTGAAGCGAGAGTGTTACATGAGTGAGCTAATCATAATTAAGTTTCTCCGAGATTGACAGTCCGTCATTCGTGGGCAGGCAGATAAGGCGCGTAACAATTCAAATGATTTAATAACGAAAGTGGTTCTGAACTAATGTGTTTTGGAACTTGTCCAGACATCTTTTCGCGAAAAACAGGTGCCCCTAGGTATAGGGGTAATCGGACATTTTCTTATAAAAAAACTTAACATGCTAGATGAATAGAAACCTGAAGAATTCGGGGATTCATTTTGAGACAAGCTAGAATTCAAAACTCGAGTGTTTATATAACTTTAGCCATTGATCCACACGGTGTTTGACACCTACAGTATCCCGCTGGCTCAGCTGTCGCCTTCCACTTTGACATCAGATAGCCAATATGCAATTAATATCGGCATATTTTTACATAAGGCTGTAGAGTCTAGCCTGCAGGTCATTGAACTCTCGAATTTTTCAGGTCTCTATAGATTAACGAAGAATCGCTTGCGGCGGGGTAAGGTTCAATTTAAAATTAAATTTAGTAATATACCGGGTCTACATTTATGCTTTGTCTTATATATTCGATACTGTACCACACTTACACAAGCTCAGCGATGACAACATCCAGCATCGAGATGTTTCTCAAATTGAGGAATTCTCCGACCTTCTGGAATGTGGGCCTAATAGTTGCCGCCCGGCGTGAGTTGTCAATCCAATCACAAGAGCGATACGTTGCATTCCGCCTCCAACCCCATTCTTACGTCATCAAGATTCGCGTTATTATTGGCATCAGGCATAACTTCACAGTAAAGCATCTACTGGACCCGACGTCGTTTCTCCATTGCTGCATGGATGTGAAGCCACGCCCTTTGTGACTGAACTGAACTAAACATGCTTGGGACACACAATTGCGGAGTGTTCATTTATTGGCGCATAGTTACTCAAGGCGTGTCGAATTAAGTACGGTGCAATGGCAAACAAGAAGTTACCGTGTCCGCAAATATTAATGCGCAAATATCAGGTATCTAGTCAACAGGTGCCAGACTCATCCCCTTGTAGTTGGATGAGTAGAGACCTGCAAAATTCGCGTTATTATTTGGGTGCATGATAAACTTGAAACACGTGTACCTTTGCAGTACGTTTGCCATTGGACCATACTCTGGGTGACTCTGCAACAATAAAGGAACACATCACAATTGTGTACCCCAATCACGTGTTGTTCAGTCAGAGAGGGAGTGTCTTCACATCAATGCAGCAGCCAATGGAGAAACGACGCCGGCTCTAGTGCATACGGTACTGTGAAATTCAGCCTGATGCCAAATAATAACGCGAATTTTGCATTGCCCTAGTTATTACTAGAGAGACGAGAAATTTGCGAGTTCAGTGACCTGTAGGCTAGACTTCACAGCCTTATATACTCTCATACATATATCAAATGTTTATTGGTTGATTGTTGTGGTAGCAAAAGGCGGTGGTTGGGCGCAAAATTTCTAGCATGTTTGTTATTGGCTTATTTATCTCCAAGAGGTGTCAAAAAACACGTCGATCAATTACAAACATAACATAAACTTACATGTGTGTGAACTCCAAATTGTCTAGAAATGAACGCGCGAAATTCTCGGTTCTCTAGTTATTACGTTTTATCGTTCTCATTAATACTGATTAATTATTTCAATTTAAAAAAATCATTTTTTACCGGTTGAGTCCCGTGTACACGATTGTGGACATATTGCAGGTGAAGGGTATATATGGTCGGCACTGTACACTAAAAGGAGTTGGTGGCCGGTGTTTTGAGCGTTTTCTGTTCAGTAACCAACATTATGCATTTTGACCATCAGTTAGGTTAAGCCTAACTTGCATACGTGTTTTGCAAAGAATCACGTCACTGTGAACTGTGGGAATGTAAACATTGGAAAGTCAGTATGATGCAAGATAGCGGACGTGTTCTATGCGCGAGTGTGTGTCGCTAAAACGTGTTGTCTCGACTGGGCTAACATAATGTGAATCCGAGTCGTAATAGATGAACAGTCTCTATTGTTTTTGTATCTCTCGTTTGTGAATGGTCATTCAAGAAACTCGCAGTACGTGGTTCACTGTGGCCGAGAAGCACGCTCGACACATGTACAGCACCCATTTAAAAATTTAACGATTACAACACTTGGGTTCGTAAATTGATTCGGAGCTTAACGGCTTAGCATAATTTTTTGGGCAATGTCAACGAAATTCAATACGCAGGCGATCAAATTCAATATGATGTCTTACAAATATCAAAGTGGACAATGGGAAAACTAAAATATGGTTGTTCAGAAATTTTTTTTTAAGTTGCTCTCATTTTGTAAAATTTTTTGTAATTTTAGAAACTTCGCGGATTCATGGTAATTTTCCTGAATGACTACCCAGATCAAAAATCAATGTTTGGGAGGGAGAGTTAGAAGATTGTTGTCTACATATTGCTCTTTTAGAGTGTAGCCTATCTTAAACAATGGCCTCCTATAAAGTCCCATTTCAAATTTACTTTGTTCATTTTTAACCTGTTCGGTCACGCATTAATTTATGAACCGAAGTGTTGCAATAGTCTAATATTATGATGTGCACTGTAATTTTTCTTAGTTAACGTTTTGCAACCAGTGAACAATGCGCCGCATTCTCAAAATAACGGAACCATCATCTAATCGTAAACTAGAGGCGTGGAAACTTTCTCAAATCAGATTACCCGTCGGAAAGACTCTCAAGGCAGTGGGCACTGATTCCTCGCTGTGTGCAGCACTGAGCACAAATATTGTTCATGTGCAACATGCCCATGATCGTAGACGTTGTCACTGAACGGGTTAAGACATATTATACAAACAAACTGTGCAGAGAGAAGTCCATTCGCACTGCCAAGCATACCAAACAAGGCCACGGGCTGCATGCAGCACATCGTAACCAATACATATGGTCCTTTTGTCGGAATACTCTCAGGTGAACCGCCCCGTGTTTTGCGTGGTGTCTTCCGGGCGGATTTCGCGACAACGGTTCACCTGAGAGTATTCCGATAATACGACCATTTTTGTTGGTTAAGATGTGCTGATTCTTAAATCATCTCAATAAATCGCTTACAGCTTACTGTTCACCATTGCCGTGCAAACACAGGGAGTCAACCGCTATTTTCATGATGACGGGGTGATATTACCAACTGCATTGTCACAGGTGTAGGATCTCCGTTCTGCGCAACACTGTTCACTGATTGGTTACTTACTCGTGTGGGTTGTTATTCTTATTTTTGACTAAATTTCATTCAATACCGTGGATTTTAGGGCCGTGTAGCTCCCTCAATAATCCCTTTAGAGTAAAAGTGGTACAGACATTTTCGTATTTTATTTACGTCAGGAATAACCTGCCAGAGTTTGTCGGTGTTGTGTTCGGAATCACGTTCTATTATGATAGTAAAAATATAAATTTAGCTGTGTTTTTTCAATCATGGGTGACTTTTGATTATGTGTTTATCGATCCTTCTCCTAATTGCCGAGAATCAACAACTCAACATATTATCCGGAGTGTACTCGTTCACGTCTGATATGTTGCAGAATATGCGAAGTAATGCTCGCTGCTGTGCGAGTCCAGAAGAGGTACATGAGTTTCAAGTTTAACGTGCCCCCAAATAATAATGCGAATTTTTCAGGTTTCTAATAAATGGTTGCCTCGTGTAGCGTGGATCTACTGAAACCCTTTCCATATTCGTTCCAAATGGTCAGTTTTTATCACAAATTCGTAACGCTGTTATTCACACCAAACGTTTTCTCTTTCGCAACACTTGAAACTAAAAATTCATAAATATTAACGTGTACATTAATGTGTTAATAACCATACCATCGTAATCCTTATCGGCATGAAGTCAGATTATTAGCGAAACCCTATTTCCGCGGAAAAAAAATTCAACGGGAGCTACTATTGAAATTCCTATGTGCACATATTCAGTTTTCCTTTGGATATTGGCAGGGCCACCTCCTGTTTTTCGCGAAAAGACATTACGACTAGCTGTACTCCAAAACACTTTAGTTCAGAACCACTATTTTGGTTGAATGATTTTTAACACACACGTCTTATCTTTCTGCCAGCCAATCACGGACGTTCAGTGTACCTTTATTCTGATTGGCTCAGTCGAGTAGAAAATGTCTTATTACACAGACACGCGGACAATTTCTAGAAACCTGAATAATTCGCGGATTCTTTTTCGGACAAGCTAGAATTCAAAACACGTGTGTTTTTATAACTTTAGCCATTGGTGCACACAATGTTTGACGTCTCCTGGAGAACGCTGTCCCAATCGTTGCCTTCCACTGTGACAGCAGACAGCCAATGTGCAGTTGTTATCGACATGTTTGTACATATGATTAGAGTCAAGCCTACAGGTAATTGAACTCGCGAATTTTTCATGTCTCTACCAATAACCAAAGGAAATTTGCAAGCATGCACGTAAGAAGTTAAAGTCTAGATAGAACATAAATCTTTTCACGAAAAACAGGTGGCCCTAGAAATTGGCTACGTCTCTTTATTACAGCACAGTGTGGTATTTGACTGGGTCAAACAGAAACATGTTAGAACGTTACTGAGCATTTGTGATTCATTCGCACCTAAGACGCGTGAAAAATACCTTCGAATCTCAAAAGGGGATATGAGCAAAAACATCCGCAAAAATCGGTTGTCCATAAGGTAGAGACATGCATGATTCGCGTTATTATTTGGATCAGGTTGAAATTCATAGTACTATATAGACTGGCGCCTGCGTCGTTTCTCCATTGGCTGCTGCATAGATGTGAAGTCACGCCTTTTTCTGTCTGAATTGCACGTGATTGGTAAATACAGTTGTGAAGTGTTCGTTTATAGGCGCAGAAATACCCAGGGCGTGTCAAATAATGTATGGTCCAATGGCCAAAGTTTTGCTATGATACGTGTGTTTAAAGTTTAATGTGTCTCCAAATAACAACGCGAAATTTGCAGGTTTCTACCTATAGGTATAAATCCCAAGTGATAAAGTGTCTAGTTGCGTAGGGAAAATTAAAATAATATTGCCAAAAGCGCCATGTATGAATTCATGAACAATAAATTAAGATTAAATCTTCAGAGGCTTGTGTAAACCATTCACAAGTAAACCCAGCTCGAATAGAGTTTTCCATTGCTGTGTCCGACGCGTCAAAATGAAATTTGTGGTTAATGGCACCCCGCCACATAAACGCGTGACCTCCAGCCTTATAAATATTCATTACCTAAACACAACCCCTGGAATTACAACTTCGCGCACTTAACAGCGAAACTGGTCGTAGGTTTTTATGTTCACGCTTGGAAATGTTATTGACCTGCGAAGTAAATCTCACGACTCTTATTGAACTCGGAAATAAACGATGACGTTAAGCCTCTGCAGCGTGTAATATAAATTGTGTGTTTTATATGACCAAAATTGACAACGTTTACAACTTACAAAATACCACTTAAATGAAATCCATCAGTCAAATCACAGGACAGCTAATACACAGGAGACACGGAAATTACGCAAAATCTAGGGACATGCAAAAGTCGAGTTATTATTAAAGACCCGAGAATTTTGCAGGTTCAGTCCCATACAAGTCGGAGTTCACACACTTGTACGTTCATATTACGTTTGTAATCGGTCAACGTGTTGTTTGACACCTCCTGGAGATAAATGAGTCAATAAACATGCAGTAAATTGTGCACCCAACCACCGCCTTTTACTACCACAACAATCAACCAATAAATAGTTGATATCTGTATGATAGTATATAAGACTGTGAAGTCTAGCCTACAGGCCATTGCACTCACGAATTTCTCTTGGGTCTACTGTTATTATCTGGCACCAGGATAAACTTCACGTTATATACCGGAGCCGGCGTCGTTTATTCATTGGCTGCTGTAGAGCCGTGAAGCAACGCCCTTACCGACTGCACTGCACGTGATTGGGCTACACAATTGTGAAGTGTTCATTTATTGGTGCAGAGTTACCCAGGGCGTTGCAGATAAAGTATGGTCCAATGACAAACGCATTGCAAATGTACGAGTGAAGTAAGTTTAACGTGTCCCCAAATAATCACGCGTAATTTTTCAGGTCTCTAAATACGGCAATGTTTATTTGGTAAGTATTCCGAAAATCTTTAGTACAGAACTACATTTGTGATGGCGCGTTTGAAGTGTTACGCGTCTTATCTGTGTGTACACAAATCACTGACGGTTGGTAATCGTTGAAACATAATTCTAATTGGCTTGCTCACGTAATAGAATTTCTTCACTCAAAGACAAGTTGACAGTAACCATAGAAAGGCTGCAAGTGTGCTCATAGAATATTTAAATATAGTCTCCTCGTAAATCTTTTCGAGTAAAATAGGTGGTCCCATTGATAGGTACGCGGAAAGATACGCAACGATCGGTCTGAAAGTGTAAACTTAGCAGGGCTTTCAAAAGTGCTCACTTTATCGTGACCAGCCTTTAGGAGCCTTAACTTGTGTTAACTGCAGGATTTCGTGAACGCCTGCAACTTGATTCGTCATGGGTTTCGGCGGCGTCACTAAGGCATGAGGTCACCGCGGTTGATGTATCGTTCGAACTCAAAGCCTGGGGGATGTGCTCCGAGGAAGAGGATGTTTCAGTTTCAGTTTCGTGAAAAGGTGGAAGGAGGGTGGAGGAGGAAAACGCTGCAGATGTACAGCCATCTGGCGTGCCTGACTGGAAACAATGGTGACAAATACGCGCGGCGTGCTGCCCTAGGATCTAGGCCGTACTCTCCCGACATCGCCGCGTAGGATCTAGGTCACTTTCAGTCTCTGAACAAGAACGCTATACAATTGTAGTAGATTCATCCATTGCCATGTAACAAGCATGCCAGACAGGTGAGATGAGCGAGGCAGCGATTTAGACAGTCCCTATATTTCTGTGCTATTTGCATACCTGTAAGATTTCTTTCGTCACCCATCCTCCCTGGACCTTTCAGCTGCTGTAAAGTGAATTTTCATTCAGTTTAAGTAACATTTTTACCACTTGCCGAAAATTATTCATAATAATTAATCCTATACTGCAGCAGTGTTCGCCACATGAAACAGGCTTCTATATGAGTCATTTAAGGCCGTGTCTCAGTTGGCCCAAAGAGCGCTCTCTCGTGATCTCGTTCTCGCGACGACGTCATTATGACGTCAGAGAGAACGCTCTCTGGTCTTCTCAATTGTTCGGAGAGAGCTCAAAAGAGCGAGAGCAGAGAGAGAGAGAGAGAGAGAGAGAGAGAGAGAGAGCACGAAGTTGTATACTCGCTGGCACCTGATTGTTAGCAAAAAATATTTCAGGACATGTATTCCAAAGCACTCTTGTTCAGAACCAATTTTGTGATGGATCATTTCTAGAGTCCTGGAAAAATTCGCGAGTTCAATGACCTGAAGGCTAAACTGCACAGTCTTATGTATAATTATATCAGCTGCACATTGGTTTTCTGCCGCCACAGTGGAAGGCGACGATTGGGCCATCGTTCTCCAGGAGTTGTCAAATACCTTGTGGACCAATGGCTAAAGTTATATAAACACACGTGTTTTGAATTCTAGCTTGTCTTAAAATGAATCCGCGAACTCTTCAGGCCGCTAATACTTTCAGTTGTTAAGCGCCTTATCTGTCTGGCCGCGAATCACGGACTGTCAGTGACGGAGAAACTTAATACTTATTTACTTACTCGTGTAATAGACTCTTTTAACACAAAGACAAGCCGCCAATAGCCAAAGGAAGGCTGGAAGTGTGCACATAGGCTATTGAAGTCTAGCCTACGTGTACATTTTTTCGCAAAAAACAGGTTGCCATTGGCTCCTTGTTTTGTTTGTATAAATGAATTGTTGTAGTATATTGAGAAAATGAAAATAATGTTATATTTAAACAAAAATGAAATAAATTTATGTTTGCAGAAGTAGGGATAGGAAAATTTCGCGAGTTCATTTCAGGACATGATAGACGTCAAGCACGAGTATAGTGAAATCGACTTTGCAATTGGATAGCGGTTTATCAGACACACCCTGGACGACTCTGAGCCAATAGCAGAAATCCAAGGAAACTTCTATCGATTGCCATGCTGTCAGGTGTGAAGTACCTAAGACTGGTTTCTAAGGTTTCTAAGGCGTCACGCTCATTGGGCGTGCGTGCCAGATGAACAAAGGTTCGAAACCCAGGGCCCGCAACCCTGTTCGCTCTTTGTTTATTGCTCGCTCCGCGGGTTATTGCTCGTGGAAGTCAGCCATCCGAAGGAGTCCCTTCTCTTAATCGCTGGCAATAATACTGAGACTTACTAGTGATCTCACAAGCAAAGTTGACAGTGATATACGAGTGGACACCTGACTTTCCAGGAAAAGCTTTCCGCCCAGGCTATATTTCAATGTCCTACTTGCACTTTAGAAGTTTCCCTGCACTTTATGTACGTTGTGGTATTCCAGTGGGGCAGAAACGATTAATTTTCTCCTGTACGGAACAACTGTGAATTTTGAGTGGGCACGTCAGACGCGTAGCAGTAAAAACCATTAAATCGTGAAATTTAAACTGAGTTATATGTTGTGAAATACAAGACAAGAGCTCTTTCCGCGAAAATTATTGTATTGTAAAGGGCTTTATATCGTACCTCGGTTTTATGCTTGAAAGGTTAGCAAGGACAGCTTACAGACTAACTTATAACTTCAATTAACATCCGTGCCTTGCCCGGGATTCGAACCCAGAGCCTCCCGAACCCCAGATCGGTGGTGCACCAACCAGCTGCGCCACGGGAGGTCAGCTCCGCGAAAATCATTTGTCCCTACATATTATTAAGAAAAGATACACTAAAAAAAATCGTACGAATCACAACAGACAGTGAAAACCGTGGACTTCTTTTCTGCAGACATATTTTATCAAACAATGTGGTATCATCCATTTTACATAAATTCGTAGACAAGCTGGGCTTAAATCATCGTCGACAGCGTGGTCATTACACTGAGATAAACGTTTGTTTGAGCCAACAATACATTTGTTCGGATGTGACCAAATAATGTGTACAGTTTAATCATACAAAAATTTTGTTGTCTGGCAGATTTTTTTGGCACAACTAGGTGGTTTAATCAGTTAGTGTGTATATATTTTTATGGGCTGTTCACGGTAAAGTGAGCACTTTTTAAAGCCCTCTCATTTAGAATAATAGTCAATAAATGCATTTAATTTTAATATTGGACTTTACTTCCAGGTGCAGTTGAATATACACACTTTGTATATTACTTATATAGTAGTATATCCTTAAAAACGTAGCTAAAGGATAAGAAATGGCAGCAAGGAAAAAGTATCTAGGGCCTCAAAAGTGCTCACATTACCCTGAACAGCCTATAGCTGAACAGAATGTGTTTTTTTTTTTGCATGCTCACTGTAGAAATGGAGCAAGTTGCTCACAGAAGCAGGAACCAGGATGGATTCTGCCGTTGTCTGATGAGAGTGATTGAGGTGAGTATGGAGCAGAGCCGAAGTGAAAGGGCGGGGGAAACGAGAGATCCCCGAGGAAACCCGGCGACCAGCGGCATCGTCCGGCAAGATTCCCACATGCGAGAATCCGGTCTGCAGTACGGCACCATCCCAACATTCGCCTGGAGGGATTTTAGAGAAACCATGGCAAACCGAAATGAGGATGGCCGGGTCGGGAATCGAAGCCGTGGCCCCCCGAATACGAAGTCCAATGCGTTACAACTGCGCAACCTCAGTCGGTTATTCTTCTAGTTATTTGCCGCTTGTCATCGCCAGAGGACAGAGTGGTAATTGACAGCGGTAGTGAAATTTCGCGAAAATATTTCAACACAACTATCATTCAAAACACTGTAGGGTCGTTATCATCTTGACTGGCTGTGTTACTTTTTGACACGTGCTAACTATCTGCACACGACTCACATAGGAGCCGTGCTAATGTTGCCGTATCCTGAGTGGTCCGGTCAAATATGAAAACGCCTCCTTAAACGTATAGCAACCAATAGCAATAGACAAACTGCTGTTGGGTGTTTATATTATTGAAGTCAATCGTGTTCTCATACTTTTTCGCGAAAAATCACTAGCTCTAGCAATTGAGTAGACCAATCTAAGTTACTAGGAGCCACGGTGGTGTGGTGGTTAGACTACTCGCATTCCAACTAGACGATCTGGTTTCGATTCCCGACGGGACCGCTCGATCGTGCCGGACGATGCCGCTGGTCGGCGTGTTTTCTCGGGGACGTCCCGTTTCCCCCGCCCTTGCATTCCGCGCTGCTCCTTACCTACCTCACTTCACCCTCATCGGCTCTCGAGAACCCGATGTTAAGAGTCACCCAAAACCGTCTCCAATCTAGGTTACTCCGGTACTGAAAATAAGTGATTTGTGGGGTAGCTCCAGAAACGCTAATTGTTAAAAATGTTATTTTCACTGAACAATTACGTACTGTATGCAGGTAATGCGGCACAACTGTCAGAAGTATATCGAATAGGATCACCCGATTTCGTAGAAAGAATTTCGGTCATGTACTTGAAATACACTTTAACTCAGATCCACTTTCGCGATTGGTATGGATAGGAAAATTTCGCGATTTCAATGAGCTGTAGGCTATACTCCTGAGTCCTCTATATACTGAAGCCTCAGCTGTGTGTTCATTAGCTGTTGCCCCACACCTGGCAGTTATGGGATTCGCAAGTATTTCCTTACAAATCTGCTATTGGCTCAGAGGCGTGGAAGGCGGGTCTAATAAACTGTGATCCAATTGCGAAGGTGACTTCACTATATTTGTTTTTGACGTCTAACTTTTCCCGAAATAAATTCGCGACATTTTCCTATGCCTAGCGATTGGGTGTTTTCAACTGCTGCACGTGTTAGATCCCGGCCCGTGAATCACAGACGTTCAGTACCGGAGTAAACTGATTCTCATTGGCCCAGTCAAATACCACACTGTATCCAATGAATGCACATGGGCAATAACTAGAGACCTGCAAATTTCGTGTCATTATTTGAGGACACATTAAACTTAAAACACTCTTCCTTTGTAGTACATTTGCCTCTGGACCATTCTTTACTTGACACGCCCTGGGTAACTCTGCGCCAATAAATGAACACTTCACGATGAAGCCAATGGAGAAACGACAATGATTCGAGTATCTAGAGTACTGTAAATTTTGTCTCGATAACAAAATATAACGCAAATTTTACATATCTTTACCTATAACGGAAGTAAAACGGCAGGTGTGGAAGTAGGAGATTAAAATAAATATTCAGTAGAATTCTTTTTCGCAATAATCGGGTGTGTCTAATGATACGTGCTTGCATTAAAAATAATTAATTGTTGTTTTCTTACTTACTTAACCCACTTCGACCCAGTGTTCACAATTGTGTACATTGCGCACGTGTACGTAATTTTTAGTCTGTGCTGCACACTGCAAAGCTGAATAACCAATGATATTACCTGTCTTATTGGTCTAGGTCATAAATGGTTCATATAACTGTGGCCGAATATGAATCCTGTAGCTCATTGGCTGTTACAACGAAATAATTATGTACAGCACCCACCATACATTAGTTTGTTTGCATTACTTGAACCCATAAATTAGATAGGGTGTGAAATTGTTAAGACCCTATTAGAAATAGCAAAACCGTTTTGATAGAGACCGGAAAAATTCACGGGTTCAAAGACCTGTAGGCTAGACTCTAAGGTCGTATGTACAAATATGACGATATCAACTGCACATTCGTTGTCTGCTGTCACAGTGTAAGGAGACGATTGGGCCAGCCTTCTCCAAGAGATGTCAAACACTGAGTTGACCAATTGCAAAAGTTATATAAACACACGTGTTTGACCTTCTATCTGGTCCTAAAATGAATCCACGAATTCTTCAGGTCGCTACGTATTGACTTTTATTTTAAAAAGTTTTATAATTTTTTACAGCGTTCACTTTCTGGAATCAGTAAGCTTTAACTCTTTTCATTTTTTTTTTCTTCTTGGGGTCGAACATTCAGAATATTGTATCTCTATTTTTTCTTTATTTCGAAGAAATGTGTAACTGCTGTAAGATGTGATTTTTCTTAGCAATGCTTATAATAAATAGGGGGTGGAGTAACTGTAATAAAAATTGCTAACAACCTTATATTATATACGACCATATTCACGCAGAACCACAGTAAGTTATTATCGTCTGGAGCTGTAAATCGGCTCTCTAGTCCTCGCTGTAAAGAGCCACCCAAATATCTTCACTCACTCACTCACTCGAGCTGTAAACAGGAATATGTTTACATATTGTTAAAGTACGTTCACGTTAATGTGAGCACTTAAGAAATTAGCTTTAGTAAAAGTCACTGCCCCTTCCTGCATATATTTGAACGGGCGCACTGAAAGCCATTCACCCAGTAAAGTTGGTAACGATGGAAGGAAAGTAGTTCCATGATTTAACGTCGAATAGTAAGTTTCAGGTAAACATTTGCGGTAACTTCAATGGCTTCTTTCACTTTCTGTATTTTTAATGCATCTAAGTGTAAGAATTAGCACACTTGAAAAATACTGACTTTTCTAATAATTTCATATTTTCACTTGACCGGCGCATGAAAAAAGTGGTGAGGCCCATGACAGAGCTAATATTATCGAAGGTGGAATAATACACAACGTGCATTCAAGTAAATCTTAAGCAGGGATTTCAAAAGTGCTCAGTTCACCGTGAACAGCCTATACATGCTCTGCATCACGTCACTTTCCCCCGTCCCGCTCCCGCAAGCGAAACAATGTGCCAAAGACAGAGCGGCAGCGCGAGGAGCCCGCGGCGATTTACAAAGGCGAGCCGCCTCGTGTTCCAGACACGATTATCGGAACTTGCACTGTAAATTAGAATTAGTGAGAAACCACTGGTTAGCAGCAAAATTCAACTACACTAATCACTGAAAATGGCTCCACTTAGAATCAGTGGAAAACCACTGGTTTGCAGCAAAATTCAACTACACTAATCACTGAAAATGGCTCCACTTAGAATCAGTGGAAAACCACTGGTTAGCAGCAAAATTCAACTACACTAATCACTGAAAATGGCTCCACTTAGAATCAGTGGAAAACCACTGATCGTTTCAATGAAAAAAATTTAACTTATTGAATTAGTGACGGCTGACTGCAATGGCGAATTAAATATCACTTTTATTGAATTTAACCAAATAATTACGTGAAATGAACATATCTATGATAGTTTGTTGATTATATAATGCGATTTACCATAATCTCTAAAATTTTAAAAATTCCCGCAGGTAGCCAAGATCGAACTCACACATCTTTACCTACGTAGATGTTTAATGAGGATCCTGGCCCACCTCACATTTTCCGGCAATTTCCACCAAAAGTACAAGAAAAAGTAGCATTTATTATATTCCATTATTTTTAACGAAAGTACAAGAAAAAATTTAAAACTCAAAATCTGAAATTCCATAAAATAACGATCAAAATCAAGCAAATTTAAGCTAAAAATCAAGCAAATTTCTCGTTTTCAAGCTGCTTTTCATGTTTCTAGAAACGACAATTTACATATTAAAAAAAAAAGCAATTTGCATCGAAAATCAAGCAATTTAAGCCCAAAATCACACAAATTTTGCATAGTTTACAAAAGGGGCGTGCAGAAATTTTCATACTATAAAAACAAGCAATTTGCACCAAAAGTATAAGAAAAATTGGCCATTAACAATTTCTTGCTATGTTTAACGAAAGTGTAAGATAAGAATTAAAAAATAATATAGGTAATAAAGCAACATTGCTTTTTCTGCCAACTACCTAGTTTCAACTACTTTTTCATTTTCCAAGTTTTTATTAATTTTCAACAATTTTTACTAAAATCATTTGTACTACTTTTTAGATTTTATATTTAATTTTTTTCTTTAATAAATAGCAGTTGAAAACAAAATGCCTGCAACTAAATATTATATTACAGAATTGTTAGGTAATAAAAATAAACAAACTAAGGAAAAATTTGGTTTATGGTTATTAAGAGAAATTTAAATAATAATAATCTTGTAACAAATATTGGATATATTATGAACACAAATAGTAAACAAAAACTGGATGAATTTAAACCAATAACAGAGCCCTTTTGTGGTAACATTATGGTTTTTAAAATAACAGATTTTTTTGACTGTGAAGGAAAAATGTAAAATTAGCAATTTCTTGTTAAAAAAAAACTTGTGGACGTTTTAGCAGTTTTTTTAACATCTAGACTTTCTAAATTTAATTTGGTAAGACATGGTGTTAAAGCAAAAACTCCATATTTATTAGACACTGGTGTACAAACAATTATTGGCGTTAAGGAAATTATTAGCACAGATATGTCAAATATTAGAAAAATATATAGAAACCCAATAGCTATTCCTTATAAAATAGAGTTAGCAGATGTAAAATTAGAAACATTATTAACTGAGTTACCAGAAATAAAAAAAATTAAAAGAACATTATTATAAATGGATTTGGATATAACACAAGATTTTGGAGGTATTTTAATAAAAAAAGAGATGTGTACCTACTTAATAAATAATTTTAATTTTTGTATACAAAGAGAATATAAAAAAGAGAATGTAATATAATAGTAAATAATAATAATTCTGTTGGGAAAGACTGCTCTAAATTTATTAATAAAAATTCCATAGTTAAAATATAAAATAAATTTATCTGTCAATTAAAAATCCCAGGAGATAAGAAACAACATGGTAACCGCATTATAGACTTTTTAAAATGACCAGATAAAATATCTAAAAAAAAATTGATTCTACATTAGCTAAAGAAAATGGCATTAAAATATTAGAAGCAACAATTTATAATTATATTAACACAAATTTCCAAAAAGAGCAAGAATTTCATCCATTGAAAGATTGATTGAAAATAATAAAAAAGACAGTAAAAACTATTTCCAAAATGCAGCATTTTATTTTGTTTCTTTATCTAATATGTGGATAAAATTAGCAGATATTTATAAAATAGTTGTTGTGTTTATTTTAATAATATTCTTAAATATGTTAATTGGGGATTTGACAGAAAATAAAGAAGAAAGAGACAAATTAATTAATTATGTTTTATCTGCATTTAGTTTTAGTTTATCTCCAAGTAATTATTTATAAATTTTAGAAGATGAAGAAAATAAGAATATTATAACCTTAAAACAAAAATATTTTATTAAAAGTGGAGAAACATATATTTCTAAGTCTAATACTTTACTTTATGCCATCTATAAGGATATAAATAATGAAGATTTGGGTTTACTAAAAACTACAAATATTATTCCGTTTGTATCTAGAAAAAGAATCAATATTTTCTATAAACTACTTCCTTATACTATTACAGAAATAAATATTCAAAATACTCCACATCTGTTGTCTACTAGAAAAAGAGAACAAGAATCAGAAGAAATTAATATCCAAAACAGAAAATTAGAATATAAAGAGAAAACCAAAAGTATATTAGAAGAATATAAAAATGTGCTAGCGGAAGAGCAAAAAATTAAAGAAACTGAGCAAGAATTAGTTAATAATTTTAGTAAACATTGGAAAGATTTAGATATAAAAGTTTTTATAAACATTTTGCAATTGTGGTAAACAATAAGAGAACATATGCTTATGTTGGTGCACTTTCCGAAAATAATGGAGTTAAATATATTTATTACATTAAAGGTTGATTTAAAAATAAGTTAATAGAAATTAATAAAACCAGAGATTTATTAATAAAAAAGGGGTTTTTCATAACATACAAGGGTTCAGAAATAATTTATTATCCAACAGATGAACCTTTTATGTAAATAAAAACCAATGGAACAAAACATTTTATGGGCAACACGTATCCAAATATAGAAGTATATAAAGTTATTAATGGATTAGGAAAAAAATAAAGAAGAAATAGAAAATACAAAAATGGGAGATATCATTGGGAAAGTAAAAGTCGCAGAATGTAGAACATTGGAAACATTAGAAGAAGGAATGGATTCGATTATGTCCAATATAACTACAATAAATTATAGAGGTAGAGAGAGACATATACTAAAGTTTTAAAATCTTATAAATTGTTTTTGTTCAAATTATTTGCTGGAAAAAGAAATATAAGATAGTAAAATAGATTTAAATTTTAAATTAAAAGTTGAGTTTGCTAAAATTAAAACAACACCAAATAAAAGCAAAGAAAGACTAGTATTGGTGCTTTAATATTTTTTTATTGTTTTAATTTTTTTTATTATATTATTATCTTTAAAGTAATCTAACATGATTTCTGGATACGATTTTTCTATTTTTTTTTCTTCTAATTTTGCTATGTATTTAAAAAATATAATATTTACCCAATGTAAACCATGGTCGATTTAAATTTCCATCTTCTGGTCCATATATATAATAAAAATTATAACCTAAGTGTTTGTAAAGTAGCAACCACCATTATGTTTTATAATACTTTTAGTTATGTAAACTTCTACATCTTGAGTCCATGGAGCAATATTTTTACGTATAATTAATTTGTTAATTTTTTTATTTAATAACTTTATAACATACATAAAAAATTCCTTCTAAAAATTTCATCTCTAAAAAAGATAAAAATAAATAAAAAACGAGTAGATATCCAATTGCAGAATACAAATGCATAATTCACAACTAAACACTTATAATATTTTATCCAGACAAAAAATTAACATGCAAAAAAATTAACACACAAAAATGGCACACAATCAAGTTTAAAAAAAGTATTTAGCAATAGTGTTTCGAATAGTACACAGCCAAATTAAAAAAATATATATTTAGCAATTGTGTTTCGAAAAGTACACAACCAAATTTAAAAAAAAATTAGCAATTATGTTTCGAATAGTACACAACCAAATTTAAAAAAAAAATAGCTTTTTTTAATAGAATGGCACACAACCAAATAAAAAAAATAGCAATAGTGTTTCGAATAGTAGACAAGCAAAAAAACAATATCATTAGACATGCTTTTGGGGGCAAATTTACACCATATACTGCGTAAAATTACTTGCAGTATTAGTGTTAGTTTTATGTGTTAGCTTTATTTGTGTGCGTGTTAATTTTCTGTGTGTTGTTTGTGTGTGTGTTAATTTTTGTGTGCTGGATTTGTATACCATTTTTGTGTGTTAAATGTTTGTATATTAATTTTCATGTGCTGGAATTGTAAGCCATTTTTTTTTGTGTTGGAATAGAAAACCATATTTTGTGCTGGAATTTAAACCATTTTTTGTAGCGTATCTGTAAACAATTTTTTTGTACTGGAATTGTAAACCATTTTTGTAGTGGACTTGTAAACCATTTTTGTAGTGGAATTGTAAACCATTTCTTGCAGTGGATTTGTAAACCATTTTTGTAGTGGATTTGTAAACTATTTTTGTAGTGTATTTGTAAACCATTTTTGTGCTGGAATTGTAAACCATTTTTGTTGTGGAATTGTAAACCATTTTTGTTGTGGAATTGTAAACCATTTTTGTGCTGGAACTGTAAACCATATTTTTTTGTGGATTTGAATGCAAAACCGAACATAATATGTGGAAACTGAACATAAAATGTGGACCTTGAACGAACGTCGAACTTGAAATGATTACATTGAATTTAAAACGTGGACATTGAACAAGCATTGAACGTGTGTTGTATCATTTGAACGAAAAATCGAACATAAAAATGAACGTAAAAACAAATGCAAAGACTAAAGCAAAACCCAAGCAAATTAAGCCAATAATCGAGTGAAATATTAAAAAATAGTGGGATAGATTCCAATGAATATAATTTTAAAATGTTTAATAATTCTAAATTGTGCATAGATTTTCAGTTTTTCATTACTTTTAGACCTTTATATGTTATAAAATTTCGACTCTTGTTTATTATTTCTATGTCAATTTTATCAAACAAATGTACATAACGATCTGGTAAAGTAATTTTATGCTTTTCATCTAGAATACAATTATTATTTTTACCAACTATTGAATATGCAATTAGAAGATCTGTAGCCACATATATTTAATTTATTTCAAGATTTTGTAGTTTAACAAATGAATATGAATTGTTAAACCTGGTGCACAGTGATTCCATATTTTGTGTATTTATAAAGAAAAAATATTTACTAAGAGAAAATTCAAAATATAGTATTATTTTAATACTTTCATGTACTTTTTTAAAATATTCGTTGAACGGACATAAATAAGTATAAATTTTGGTGCTGATGGGTAACTCTTTAGGAGGGTACCAAAATATAAGATTTTAAAAAAAATATTTTTCCACCAGATATAAATTATTGTAGAAATAATAAAAAAAATTTCTTACCATTTTCTAACTATAGCTTACTATTATCTTGCTATTATTTAACTTTTTTAAAATTATTTAAAAAAAATTTTATAAATTTTTTAAATTCTTTTAAAATTTTTTAAAAATTCCTTAACATTTAACAAAAAATTTTTATTAAAAAAATGTTTTAAAAATAATAATTTTAAAATTACTAAAATACAAATAATAACATAATAAATAATTAACTATTTATTAACTATTTACTAAATGTTTGCTAATTATTTGCTAACTAGTTGATAGCTAACATTCTAGACCTGAGGTGTTTTTGACATTGTAGTCTTGTTTGTTGTTGGGGTTGATGTGTGCATTATGAATTTGATAACTATAACATCGATGGTTAGGAAATTATGAGTAACTTTGCTTATAAAAGGGTTTAAGGTGTGTTTGACCTTGTAGTCTTGTTTGTTGTGTAGGTTGATATGTGTATTACGAATTTGATCACTATAGCATCAGTGGTTCGGAAATTATTAGTCACTCTGATTATAAGAAGTGCTTAAATCTAAATTGACTTTCTCAGAAAGTGATTTGGGCTTAAATGACCTTACCACCGTGATGGATGTCGGGTATGATGTCTATGTTATGAATTTGATTCCTATAGCTGCAAAGGTTCGGGAATTATGAGCAGCTATGTTTATAAAAAGGGCTTAACTCAAAAATTGACCTTGTCAGAAAGGCTTTAGGGTTTAAATGGCCTTAGTATTATGGTGTATGTCGGGTATGGTGTCTATGTTATGAGTTTGATGATCATAACATTAATGTTTCGGAAATTATGCCTGTATTTATAAAAGGACTTAACTCCAAATTAATCTTGCTAGAAATGGTTTAGGACTTAAATGACCTGTTGAAATGTAAATTATGTGTTGTATTTGATGTTTGGAGTGGTAACATAATTAATTAAAAAATTTTAAAAATATGCTTCTGTGCATACTAAAATTCAATATGGCGATGGTTATAGTTACATAATCATTTTTTATGTCGATATATTCTTAAGTGATTAATAAATACGAATATTTTGATATGTCACTCGGTTATGTTTGTTTTCTAAAAAAAAAATCAATAAATATATTGTAATTTAAATATGTAAAACTTTTTTTTATAAAAAAATTTCATTGTTAATATTTGACTGTTGTGTACCCATAAACTAAATCTCCTTTTAATACGAGTTCGTAAACATATTGCTTCATACATGTATATTTAACAACTTTAAAATTTAATATACAAAAAATACTTAAATTCCTAACTGTTTTTATAGTAATTGCGCTATTATTAATTGCTTGTTCAGTCATGATATATACTACATATTCGTTTTGACTATGTGAGTATCTAGGCGTGTTTCTATTTTAATATACAGCATTAAAAATTATATTTCTACTACTGCCATAATAGCCGAGTTGGCAAAGACGTCAGTTAATCTGGCAACCTAAGGGTTCGTGGTTCGTAACCATCTGTAAGCAAAGCTATTATAGTGCAATATCACATTACATATATGATGGAGAGAATTGTCTTAAGCTTCCAGCCGATCTCAGAGTTCATAGTAACGTTTAATAGCAATATTGTGCTCTTGTGTGGCTCTATTGAGTGACTTGTTCTTTCTCTGCCAGGCATTGCGAGAAATTGTGCGCTATCTAGCAGCCTAGCGCTCCTGTTGGTCAACTCTACAACTAATATGGTGGCCGATGGCTACAGCAGTGCTGCCTAACATGCAAGTATGAAACTGAAGACAGCCTACCTCGTTGGGAAGGAGTGTATGGGGAAGGTGTGGGGAGGGTGTTAACCATAACTGTGGCGAGGAGGCCGAGAGCCTACGATATCGCAGCAGGGACCCGATCTAACCCAAACTAATTATAGCATACCTCGATGTGAAGGAGGTCGGTGAGGGGTGGGGAGGGATTGGGGAGTAAGTATGAAAAGGGAGTGTTACTCTGTCAGACCTCAGGTGGTGGGGGTGTATGTAGGTGAAGGGGTTGGAGCATGTGGAGCCAAGTGCGGAGCTGACTGCGGAGCTAGGTGCGGACGAATTTCAGCACAGGATTAGCTCCGCAATTGCGGAGGAAATGAGGAGGGGATGAGGAGAAATGTGAAGTTAATCCTCCCAGGTTAATCTTATGGGACTACTATTGACGAAAGTGAAGTAGAACAATCACGTCACTACTACTACTCTCAGTATAATAAAATTCAATTTTAACTTACCAAGTAGCGTTACGCATCACAGGTTTATTCCTTTGTTTTTAACAATAACGTTGTTATTTCATACAGTATAGTAATCTGTGTTTTCTCTTTGAGGGAATCCTCTCCTAAATCCTTCACCAAAGTGTGCCAAATTTTTGACTGTTAAATATCACAATAAATGTTGCGCCATTATACAAACTGTGAAATAAAATTGAGGTGTTTATAATAACACCTTTTAATAACTCATTTTACTGCGGTGAAGAATTTTTGGTGTGAAATGCATAATACATATATAGGGACATTCAAATTTCGCGTTAATATTAGGCATCACGCTAAACTTCACAGTACTGTATGCACTAAATCCAGCGTCGTTTCTCCATTGGCTGCTGCATAGATATGAACTACGCCCTCTCTGACTAAACTACACGTAATTGGGGTACACATTGGTGAAGTGATCTTTTATTGGTCCGTAGTCACCCAGAGTGTCACATATAGTATGGTCCAATGACAAGCGTATTATAAAGGTACATATATTTCGAGTTTAACTTGTTCCCAAAAATTAACGCGAATTTTGCAAATCTCTAAACATATACCTAAGGATAGAAAATTTCGTGAGTTCAATGACATGTATGCTAGACTCCACAATCCTTTGTATAGTCGAACCTCAGATGTCTGTTTATTGGCTGTTGCCCCAGTGTTACCTCACATTTGACAAAACGGGATTCACTTATTGTTCCCTTGCAAGTCGGCTATTGGCGCGGAGTCATCCAGTACGTGGATAATAAACTCTTATCCAATTGTAAAGGTGACTTCAGTGTAAACATGTTTAAAATCTATCTTGTCCTGAAATGAAGTCGCGAATTTTTCCTATCCCTACATATACCAATACTGTCTGGTTAAAAAATCTTGACACCTGGTTTTGTCGTGATTATGTGTTGAGTTTTCTTTGCCGCGACTGAGGAAGTGTGGGACCCGGAAATGTTACAGTAGGCAGGGCATTGACATGTATTGTGAGCTGAATATTTGCCGAGGGTGATGGCTGCCAGGCCCACCTGGTTCACGGACTGGCGTCTCGCAAGTCAGCAGTTATGTGCCGCGGGCCGAGGGACTAACACTCTAAATCTGAATCACTGAGAAATTCTCGGTTTCAGTCAGTCAAACGTATCTGATTCAACAGTCACTTCAGTGAATTTAACTTATGAATCAGTGAAGAAATGCCAGAGTTCCTTCACTTATTGATTCAGTGACATTTTCCAATGAATCTTCAGTAAGAATAGGAAAATTTCGCGAGTTCCATAACTAGGGACCTGCAAAATTCGCGTAATTTTTTGGCGTCAAGCTAAATTTCACTCTACTGTATACACCTGAGCCAGCGTCGTTTCTCCATTGGCTGCTGCTTAGATGTTAAGTGGCTCCCATGCTGAGTGAATTGCACGTGATTGGGGCACACGATTGGGAAGTGTTTATTTATTGGCGCGGAGTTACCCGGAGCGTGACAAACAGAGAATGGGCCAGTGACAAACGTATTCCAAAGGAAAGTGTTTAAAGTTTAAGATGTTCTCAAATAATGACGCGAATTTTGCAGGTCGCTATCAATAACCTGTAGGATAGACTCCACAGTCCTGTGTATACTGGAGCTTTAGGTATCTTTTCATTGGCTGCTGTCTCAGAGAGCAGCCGGTGTTACCACACACCTGACAGTATGGGATTGGCTATGTGTTTCCTTGCAAGTATTCTATTGGCTCATTGGTGCCCAGGGCGTGTCTAAAAAAGTATGATTCAATTGCAAATGTGGCTGCACTGTATGTGTGTTTGACGTCTATCTTGTTACGAAATGAAATCGCGAAATTTTTGTATCTCTATTCATAAGTTTTTTTTTTTTTTTTTTTTTTTTCACTCAGGGGTTTAATTTTGACTGATTGATCAGTTAAACACCGTGTAAGAATGGCCGCCCAATAATGTTTAAAAATGGCCTTCAAACAGCGTGTATGAAGTTAACTAACCACGAATACACTAATAAAACCAATACAAAATACACTCTAAAATGTGTTTAGTCTATCAAAATCGCCATTTTATGAGGTAATATGAAAACTCAGACTTTCGTTCCGTTTTCACGTATTTCATTTCGTTTTCATTTAATTGTCACAGCCCTTTTTTTAATGGTTTAGACTGCATATAATGTGGCGAAGAGAGTTAACTCACGCATATATACTATTTGCTTTAACAATTGTAACGGTTCAAATTAAAGAAAAAACGAACAGTAAGGACATAGAATTTAATTTTTCACGATTATGATAGAGTTATATTACGTATATTTTCGTTTTATTTTCAACTTTAATTTGTAGCTCACATGGTAAGGTAACGGACTGGAAAGCGGAGGGAAAGTGTGTCAGTTCAATCCTGGCATCATCCTAAACTCCTTTTAGCTTTTTACAATACGGTAAATTGCGAAATATAAATAGTAAACTACCGTAAATATATTTATTTCACTTAAATATTTGGTTGAGTTCAATAAAAACAATATTTCATTCGCCACTGTAGTCGGCCGTCACTATTCAATCAGTGAAACATTTTCACGTCACGAATTCAATCAGTGAAATTTTTTCACTGAAACAATCAGTGGTTTTCCACTGATTCGAATTTAGAGTGGAGCATAGGTTAGAGTTGTAGGAGGGTCGTTGAATATTCTCCAAACAGTGAGGACGCCCGGGTGCTGGTCTGAGTTCGGGATCTGTTTAAGCATAGGCCAGGCTTCGTCCGACACGCGGAAATTATTTATGAAATCAAGGATCGTACACGCGGAATGCGTAGGCGCCTGTGCGGGCTCGTAAATGGCCAGAATTGCAGTGTAGAGAGCTGTGTAGTGTTGTCTGTCCGGCAGTTGAGTGACCCCCCCCCCCCCCCCCCCTTCTTAAGTGGTGAGAGAGGCGGTCCTGAGCAGCATGGGACGAAAATATCAGTAATGTTGTCGCTACTAACTTAAGGGTAAAGGTGGGACCTCCTAAGGTAGACGACCTGCGGTAGTTTAAGTTGTTTAGTTAATTTTGAACGGCTCCACTGGCTAAGGAACTCAAGGTTAGATTTAACCTTATTACTAATAATTAGGGCCTCCAGTTATTCGCGAGAAGATTTAGGAGGAGGTTAGACTTCAATATCCTATGTGCGCACTTGCAGTCTTCCTTTGGCTATTGGTAGCTTATCTTTGTGTGAAGTGACTCTGTTACATGAGTGAGGTAATCAGAATTCAGTTTCTCCGACACTGACCTGCGTGATTCGTGGGCAGAAGTATAAGACGCGTAACAATTCAGATGCATCAATCACGAACGTGATTCTGAATTAAACTTTCTTGGAACAAACTTGTCATGAAATCTTTTCGCGAAAAACAGGCGCTTCTAGTAATATTCAACTGGTTTAGTAAATGCTGTGATGTCTACGTAATGTTTTGCCCAGTATCATAATGAGCAACTGATGCAATGATCTGAATCGTACCTGATCTATTTAATGAATATTTTGGTCCAAAGAGAGATTTATAATTTATTAACATCAAATGTTCTCTTTTATTAAAGCCTTATGCAATTAAATAGGAATTAACTTTGAAGTGAATAGTTAACATAATTTATTAATGTTTCTATACCCCACCCCCGCGAAGTATAAGTAAGGATAGGAAAATTTCGCGAGTTTAATTACCTGTATGCTAGACTCCACAAGCTTTTGAATAATCGAACCTCAGATGTTTGTTCATTCGCTGTTGCCCCAGTGTTACCACACATTTGACAGTACAGGATTCGCTTCTTGTTCCCTTGCAAGTCGGCTATTGGCACGGAGTCGTCCAGGGTGTGCCTAATAAACTCTGATCCAATTGCAAAGGTGACTTCAGTGTACACGCGCTTGAAATCTATCTTGACCTGAAATCAAGTCGCAAATTTTTCCTATCCCTAAGTATAAGTTAAAGTTTAAAATTATGTTGTGATAAGTCTTTGGTAACTTCTCTCAGCTAAGGAAAGGGAAGGGAAGATTGAAGGAAGTCTACTATAAAAACCTCAGCAAAGCTATTGTGCTCGAGTTGCGTCCCAAACACATATATTATGTTTCGATGTGGGTTGCAGATATACTTAAGATTAGGGGGACGCAGCCCGCATTAGTGGCAATCTATTTCATCAACTGGCGCCCTCAGATTCGGTTCGGAATTGGCATTCCCCCGATTTAGGGGCGTACGTCGCACTTACTAAGTCCAGCCTGGCAAAAACATTGTCTCACAAATCGCTCCATATTAAATATCAATTAACACCCAAGAGAATATGGGAGTTGCTTGGCACCTTAGGAATGGTGCACGTAAAGTGTCAAAAAGTTTCGTTTAACCATTCGTTTAAAACGGGTGAAACATTGAGTTGGTGAGCGGTGGTGAATCAGTCCTCTGGAAAAAATACACATAAACACGAATGCGAACATTGAATTCGGTACGATCGCAACAAAATACCGCCTCTTTGAAACAATACACTTGACTAGAAAAAAATTTTAATGCTCAATTAACCCCTTAAGATATTATCCGGAGTGTGATTGTTCACGTCAGACGTGTTGCAGAATGGTTTAAATCATGGTCGTTGCCTCTCCCTGGGAATAGCTGTTGACAGGTAAACTATTTTAATAATTTGTCGATTCTTGTGCCGTGGATGTACTGATAGACTTTTCATTTATTTCAAAGTGTAACTTGTTACAAGAAGAGACCTGAACAATTCGCGTATTCATTTTGAGACAAGCTAGAATTCAAAACACGGGTGTTTATATAACTTTAGCAATTGATCCACACGGTGTTTGACAGCTCCGGGAGAACGCTGGCCCAATCGTCACCTTCCACTGTGACATCAGACAACCAATGAGCAGTTATTATCGCCATATTTGTACATAAGACTGTAGAGTATGGCCTACAGGTAATTGAAATCGCGAATTTTTCAGGTCTCAACGCATAATTAGTAGCGAAATCGATTTTCGCAAAAATATTTCACGACCGTTGTATTTCACGAGTGCTTAGCTAATATATAGTTATATAAATGGTCGATATGTGTTATGTGTCTGCCCGCGATTGACAGATATACAGTATCATAGTAATGTAATTTTAATTTGCAATTCAAGTAAGGAAATATATTCTCTCAAAGAGCATGGCCAATAAGTATGACAGTCGAATTTCGAGGAAAGATTTCTCGACCAGTTGCGTTTCATAACAATTTAACTCTGACGCACTTTCGTGTTTGTATGGTTTCCATTTTACGCGTCTTATGTGTCTGGGCACGAATCACAGACTTACAGCGTCGAAGTTACCCAATTGTGGTTGGCCAGAGAAGTAGGAAATTGTCTTCACACAAAGACACGCCGCCAATAAGCAAAAGAAAACTGCTGGTGCGTCCGTATAGTATAGAAATATATCATGTGCGTGAAATAATTTTGCGAAAATCGGGCGTCCCTATATACAGGCAAACATGTTTTGAAATACTTTAAGCCTCAGAATTTTTTCCTCCACAAAGTCAGTAGTTCTCGTTTATACACATGTTATAAACCCGGAGTCGCATGTTCTGTGGAGGGCAACGCTGATCCTATTAACAAAGCGATGCGATAGTCGATTCAAATAATGACATCACCCAAGGCCATTACTGTTCTAGACCAGCTGGCAGCTTCTGCACACTCCTTCCACCGGATGCGTAAATTATACTTGCCTCCAGCTGCCTGTTGCAACAGCCAGAAGTGAAGAGATGCCTCGGTCGATAACAATTTCTGCGGTTGCCTCTCTGCGATGGGGATACAGTATTTATTCGAGCGATTTTTACAGCATCTCTCGTGCAATCTTTACATCTCTTGGCATTAACACTCCCAATGAATACACAGTTCCGTGCAGTGTATCTCTCACAGTTGCCTACGAAGGTAAGTGCTTCTGGCAGTTTTATAAATAACAAAAATGATCTACGACCCAAAATTTTTTGTAACTTTCTGGTAATAATCTAACTGGATAATATTGCAGGCTGCTTAAATTTCGTGTTACCATGTAACCGACTTTTCAGTAATGTACGCAAAGAAGGGAGTTCCCAACAGGAGTTCGAAGAAGACATTGTCGAACCTCAATATCTGTTTCAATAACTTCTGTGTATCTAACAGCTGTAGTGAAATAAAAGGCTCATAAAACTATGTGCGATATTTAAGTGATATTTTGACAGGGTGAACACTACATCACTTACATTAGAACAGCGATCAGTGAAGATTGCTATTTTCCGAAACACAATGAAAAATCACGAATACACCTATTTTTAGAAAAAATATTCCATGGGAGGCTAATTTGTTGGAATCAACTGAACTGTAATAATTACAGTAATTATTACAGTCGTAATTAATTTTAACATAAACAAAAATATTTGTAGCAAATTATGTTTACAGAGAGATATTCCCTGTTCTGGAGCATGACTTGGTGAAGTAGAAATAAATCAACAAGATTTGTAAAAATATCAGTGCTTTTAATATATGTTCACATTTGTATTTAAAAAATTAATATGGTAATCTACTTCTATTCTTGGAGTCGTAAATAAGCACTGGAAGTCTTCTCTAGTAAATGGTAATTTTTCTTAGAAAACCTTGAATAATTGCAAATAAAAAAAACATCACCAGCACATATTAGCACGTTCAGACCTAGGTTACATAGTTGTGTATACAATGCTGAGGAGGCTTTTTTCTTTACCAGAGCTGTAAGTAGTAGGGGCGTGGGAGTTTAACTCACTATTGATAATCTGACTAACCCCTTGATATCAAATTTATCTAAAGGGTTTATCAAATTGATATAAAAGGGTTAAAACTTTTTCCGAACCTAATCCGATCTAATAATTTAATCCTAATATAATAGAATGATTTTTTATTAATCCTTAATCCGATCTTAATCGTATCGATTATTTTTTATTTTTGAATTTTCATCGGATAAAATGGAACGTAAATTTGATTGCTCGATGCAATTAATTTAATTGACTTAATCAAACAAAAAATTGTTGTGTGTATAGTTGTGCTTTATTTTTTCTTTCTTTTTGGGTGGGGGGTGGAGAGCACCTGTGGTACATCCTCACCCATGGAGCTCCAGCATTCGACTGAGGTGTGGTGTATTGGGGACAGAGAATATATGAGGTGAATTTTGTGCAGGAGTGGCATAAGTATTAATTTTTTGGTTGTTAGTGATATTGTTTGTATATGGTGGTGGAAGATAGGCGATTCTTGTGGTAACTAAACAGAAAGAGAAAACATTACATATATGTTAACACATGAGAGAAATTTCTGAATATTTAAACGAAATAAGTAATCAGTTCTGCGTATTAATAAATAACACAAAAGAGAATTTTAACTACGTGAATAACCTGGTGTCGACAAGTGCTAAACGATCAAAATCATGTGAGTCCCCAGTATGAAATTAACTAATTAAGGAAGCAAAAATGTCCCTATAATATAACAGCTAACGAACACAATAGCAAGGTATTTGAAAAATTACACTACTTGATGCCTCTCGCATGTACTTGACATTATTTAAAAACACATCCATCCATCTGTGAGACTGGCGAGGAAGTTCTGAAATGGAATCCACTCATTAAAATTAATTCATTGAAAATGAAACGTTTAGTATACTTCCATTCACTCAGTAGGTCACGGTAGCACTGACTTGGATATACCACATACATAACCTTATAAGCTGAATGAGGTGTTGAGAGCAAACATAACCTGCGTCGGCCTATGTTTGCTTATAGACTGAGGTGAAAAACTCGGAAATGAGCAAAAATACAACACGAATGTTACCAAATAGATTAAATGGCTAACAAACACAAGTACATGACAATCACTAAATGAATTACAGCACCCAGCTATCCTGTTTTTAACTAATGAAACCGCACCAGGAGCTCTCACAAAACACATCCGTCTACCTGGGAGGCTGAGGAATGAAAAACTGTAGTGTATGATGTCCGCCGGCTTATCAGCTGTTATATACGTGGAGCACAGCCGATAGGCAACATAATTGAAATTATGGCAAAAACCCTGGATATGACTGACCAAAGAATTACAGAACGTATTTCCCTACCAAGTTACTATTAACGACTTTATTAAACTATGTCCTACAACAGACAATGAACGATAATTTAAAAAAAACTTACCCATTTTTTAAAATGAAAGTTGCACTATTGTAAGAAGAATTCACTTTTAACACACATTTCTGTCAAAACGTAACAAGAGACTGGTGGCTTAATCCCCACAACACTTTACAGAAATGTACTATATATTAATTCAAAAAATTTGTTCGAAAAAAAATGATTAAAAATAACTGACATTCTACAAATGTTTCCGTCAAGTCTGTGAAATTCACCGCACTAGTTACCGAAACGATAGTTGTAAATGCTATGAAGTATCGTCGACCCAAACTCACAAACGGGATTTACACCATAAACGCACTATATTGGTTTCACACATACGGCTAACACTCAGGCGTATAAAATGCCATCACTCTCCGAAGCCTGTTGGCCGACACCGCAAACCGGGGGCCTCGCTACTCCTTGGCCGTGGCATGGAGCCCCACCAACCGTCGACCTGCCCGTCGGGAGAGCTGGTGTCCAGTGTCGTGTCTATCCAAGACAAGTTTTTATGAAGAACTAACAAGGCTCCAACCCACGAGAAGTGTTCGCATCGCTCCTGGTTGTAGCACCCAACCCCCTGCACCCCTTGTACAGAAGATGACTATTGTCCGAAAAGAGAGTTTCTACCCTAGGCAACGCACTCCCTTCACCCCTCCAGACCCAACCCCCGAAGCATCAACTTGTTTGCAAAACCCCCCTCCCACTACCCACGAATTTAAACTGACACATAGATTTCTGCCCCTCTCCCCTCTGCACAACAAACCTTTACTTTCGCCTGGACACTGAGGCATCGTGAAAAACGTTTTCTCCAATACTAGGGATGGCTTTCTTCCAGCAAAATAAAATTTCACAAGTCCTGCTGATGAAATTTATATCCCTAAAATTAAAATGAAGATTCATTAATCCTATAAAGATAATGCCCAGATAAAATTCCAAGAAAAAATATATATTTGGTCTAATAAACTTTAATTTTCTCCCATTTTCGAGCAAACGTATTTCAGTTAGTCTAGGAAATAACAACTAACTATAAGAGATATTTTCACTAAGTACATTTTAGGAGAATTTGAGAATTTATATATTTTAAGTATTAGAAGGACATCATTTTCTTTTTTATTGGTTGGACATGTTTTATCGCCAATCTTCCATCACTTTCTACGAGCAACATCACTACCAACACAAAAAATTAACATTTATTCCACTCTTGCACAAAACTCACCCCAAATATACCTTGTCCCCAACACGACACATCTCATTCAAGTGCTAGAGCTCCAAGGGTGATGACTGTACCACAGCTGCTCCACACCCCTCACACAAAAAGAAAGAAATAATGTACGACTATACATACAACAATTTTTTTTATTGATTAATTCAATTCAATTAATTGCATCAATCAATCAAAGTTTTAAGCCATTTTATCTGATGAAAATACAAAAATAAAAATAATCGAATGGATTAAGGATTAATCCAAAATAATTTATCGGATTTAATAGGGTTAAAAATTTATATAGGATTAAGTTCGGATTAATGATTAACCCATCCAATCAATTTGATTAACCCTTTCAATCAATTTGATATCACAGGGTTAATCCGATTAATCAAAAGTGAAGTGAAACACCCACGCCCTTACTACTTATATATACTGCGAGACACACTGCCCAATGGCTAGAGGTGATGGAAAACAGCGAATATGTTTTGAGCCAACATATCTTCTATAACACTGTAACTAGTTTATTCATTTATGATTGGATGAACAAGTTTTTGACCGGCTAAGATTTATGAAGACCAGTCAGGAACGCTCTGTCTTATACCTAGAGACCCGAGAATTTCGCTGGTTCATTTATAGACAAGTTGGAATTTACACACATCTACGTTCATGTTACATATGTAATAGGCCGACGTGTTTTTTGACACCACCTGGAAATAAATAAGCCAATAATAAACATGCAAATAATTGTACGACCAACCATTGCCTTTTACTACATCCACAATCAACCAATAAACAGTTGACATCTTTATGAGATATAAGGCTGAAGTTTAGCCTACAGGTCATTGAACTCGCGAATTTCTCGGGTTTCTAACTGTAATTGATGGACATTAGCTGAACCTTGATACAGGCTTGCCACCAACAAAATAATGACACCACTTCATGTCCCAAAGGTGCACGCAGCACGACGAGAACACTGCCCCCCAATCAGAGCCTCGCTCTTAAGGGTGGTCATGCAGTTGATACGAGCGGCAGTGGCGCCCTAATCACCCCAGCGCTACTTGCCCTTAAACGCAGAAAGCAGGTCCAGGTATGCGGAGTCCTTAAATGTGTACGGATTTTCGAAGTGTTTGTTTGTCCCAAATTATTTCGCGGAATTTTGTCGTCCCGAAGATATCAAACTTCAGTGGATCATGAAACAGCTTTTCCATACGTCACTTGGGGCGAGCGAGTGAGTTAGTGAAGAGATTTGTGCGGCTCTTAGCATCGGAGTCTTGAGAGCCGATGGGGGTGAAGAAAGGTGAGTATGGGGCAGCGCCGGGATGCAAGGGCTGGGGAAAAGGGAGATCCCTGAGAAAACTGGCATAACTCCCACATGCGGAAATCCCTGGAGCGACCCCTTCGGGATTCGAACCTACCTCGCCTAGGTGGGAGGCGAGTAGTTTGACCACTGCACCACAGCGGCTTATCGCTACTTGGAGACCGAACGAATACAAGTAGAAGGGAATAAAGAAGCTGAGGGAAAAGAGAAAAAAAGTGTTTGACATGGACGCGTTTTCATTTTACGGCCATCGTTCAAGATACGAATGTGCGCACACCCGCTGGAATATTTCTTTTATTTAACTTTCCCCGTTTATTAGCATCCCCCGCTGAATGTTTTAATGGCCAGGAGGTTGTTAACTGCTCCCGCCTGGACGGGGTTGTACAGAAGAACGCCCCAACTGCGGGGCAGAAACTCCGGCATATAACACGAGCGCGATGAGAAACGGCTGTCCGCAGGACGGGTAACATCGCGGACGTTACCAATCGCCCGCTGACGACGACCTTCCCCTTTTTTCACCGGATCGCACTTAAACCAGCGAACCCCAAACATTTCGCGCCGGAAATTTTCCCGTCAGGCCTGTCGCCATAAAAAAAAAGGAATCCACGCGTTTGTTTCGCCTGAGCGTGATTGGAGATTCTCCCATCCAACTCGACCCGGTGGACTTGTGGGTAACCAATGGCGAACACTAAACACTCTCGATGCTAATTTTTACGGCCCGGGAGATCAGACAATGAAGACGGCAGCGAGCGAACGACCTGGGACCAGTTATCAACGCTGGAGAAATTTCGTCTGTACAGTGATATGTAGATTATCCTCCACTGTCTGAATTCTACATCGTGAGTTGGGCGTAATACCAATGTCCACGTCCGTCTGTTTGTAAAATTTGTGCCTCCCTGGTCACAGAATAATTTGGAGCTCCGCTCAATAGACATTAAAAAAACACTTCGCCAGTTTTGGTTCGGAAGGAAATATCCGTTAGCTTTCCTTCGGGATATCTTCAATTTTTTTTACCACCTATGGACCAACCGTAATCAGAACTGGCAAACGGGAGCTGCAAGAAATATTATCCTAGTGCACTAACATAAATTAGCAAAGCAGTTTTCAAGTAAACAAATATTTTATAGTATCACGGACCACCCTTCCACCTCATCGCTATTTCATATCTAGTGTAGTTTTCCGTCTTTCATTTGTTTTTTTTCTGGATTATTTCTCTTTAAATTTTTTTTCTGAGTTCTCCTACGGGACAAGTCCACAAATATATCACTTAAATCTACTTTTAATGTGATATCACTTGGTGTGCAAACACACACGAGACTATTAAGCTTTACTTATTCGAACGATGATTTTTTTTTTTTCGTTCTAATTACTTTCAAGTCCTGAAAACCATCTTTCTGTTAAGCAAATTACTTACAGGCTGTCAATTATATCCTTATTGCTAAGCCTGCCGTATGTCCCTACTAAAATAGTAATTGAGAAAAAAACTATAATAAACTAATACTTTAAAAAGAAGCAATTGTATTATTTCATTCAAAGGAACACTATTAAAAGAGTGTAAATTTATCGAATAATAAACGTTTTACCTTAATTTTTTTTTTGCTTAACAGCGTGCATTCTATACCAGTCAACTCAACGATACAATTGGCCATGATAAAGAAGTTTAGACAAGCTGTATTGCAAATGCATCAATTATAATTAACAAAGTGTTAATCAAAGGTACTAATATTTAATCTTGTGAAAGATCGGCAGATAATTGAATAAAAAAGGCATTGAACAAACCGGTTCTTGAGAATTTTGCAATTCCTTTGGACTAGGGACACCCGAGTTTTGCGAAAAGATTTCACCACCAGCTGTATTTCATAACAGTTTAGTTCATATCCAGTTTTATAATTGAACTGTTAATGTGTTATACGTAGGGCCACCCGTTTATCGCGAAACGATTTACGCGGACGCTAGACTTCAAAATCCTATGTGCACCCTAGCAGCCTTCCTTTGGCTATTGGCCGCTTGTGTTTGTGTGAAGAGAATCTGTTACACGAGTCAGCCAATCAGAGTTGAGTTTCTCCGATACTGACTGTCTGTGTTTCGTGGAAGACGAGTAACAATTCAAATGATTGAATCACGAAAGTGCTAAAATGTTTTGGAACACAACTCACCCTGAAATATTTTCGCAAAAAAACAGCTCCCCCTAGTTATGCGTCTCAGGTGTCTGCCCACGAATGACAGGCTTACAGCAACGGAGTTCCGCAATTCTGATTGGCCAGTCAAGTAAGACAATGTATTCTCACAAAGCCACGTGGCCACAGTAAGCAAAGAGAAAGTCCTTATATGTCCGTAGGGTATTTAAATTTAATGTGAGTGGAAAAACTTTTCCCGAAAATCGGGTGTCCCTAGGCATGCCTGTAAAATAATAAATTCCTTTTAGGCAACGCTCAATGCTAGGTGTCACTGGTAATGCATAGAGACCTGCTGAATTCGCGTTATTATTTGGGGACATGTTAAACTTGAAACACATGTACCTTAGCAATACGTTTGTCAATGGGCAATACTGTATGTGACACACCCTGGGTGACTCTGCACCAATAAAGGAACACTTCACAATCGTGTGCTCCAATCACGTGTAGGTCAATAAGAGAGGGACTGACGTCACATCTATGCAACAGCCAATGGAAAAACTACCCCACCTCTAGTGCATACAGTACTGTGAAGTTCAGCCTGATGCCAAATAATAACGCGAATTTCGCATGGCCCTAGTAATGTAGAAAGCATCTATTGATCTTCCTAAGCCTCCCTCTTTCTCCAGCCTTATAGCTGACGTTTGAGTTTTGTGATCCCGGACGTACTTCTTCCAGGTCAGGTAACTGGCACGACACTCTCAACCCATTGTTCTTGACCTTCTGCACTCTTTATGGTGATTCTAAAAGGCAGCTTCGTGATCAGTTTTATCTTGCCCATCCACCACACGACTAAACACACCTGCAGGTCATCCACCAAGTATTTCACGCTCAACAGTTAGATTCTCGTGGCTAGAGATGCAATCATTTCGCGTTATTGTTTGCCATCGGGCTATTCTTTACTGTATTGTTTACACTCGAGTCCGCGTCATTTCTCCATTGGTTACTGCACAGATGTGAAGTCCGGCGCTTTCTGACTAAACTGCATGTGATTGTAGCATATAAGTGAGAAGTGTTAATTTATTGGCGCAGAGTGACCTGGGGCGGTTGAAACAAAGTATGACCCACTGCCAGACGTATTGCAAAGGTAAAAGTGTTTTAACCCGTTCGGTCACGCATTAATTTGTGAACCGAAGTGTTGCAATCGTGTAATATTTTAATTTGCACTGTACTTTTTTTTACTTAAGGTTCTGCAACCAGTGAACAATGCGCTGCGTTCTCAAAGACGTTACCACCAGCAAATCATAAATGAGAGGTGTGGTAACTTTCACAAATCAGATTCCTCGCTGAATACATTACTGGGAACAATTATTGTTCATGTGCAACATACCCACGATCGTGGACAGTGTCACTGAACGGGTTAAGTTTAACGTGTCCCCGATATAATAACGCTAATTTTGTAGGTCTCTAGTGATAGATAGAGACCCGAGAAACTCGCGAGTTCAATTACATGTAGGCTAGACTTCGTAGTCTTATATACTCTCATACAGATATCAACTCTTTATTGGTTGATTGTTGTGGTAGTAAAAGGCGGTAGTTTCTCCCCACAGTTTCTTGCATGTTTGTTATTGGCTTATTTATCTCTAGGAGGTGTCGAAAAACACGTTGATCAATTATTAAAGTAACATGAACGTACATGTGTGTTAATTCCAACTTGTCTATAAATGAACCCACGAAATTATCTACTATCTAGTGATAGACAAGTTGTCATAAACATTCTCACCCGATACGCCCTGCAAGGCTCTACACCAATAGTAAACACGCTGCACTCTTGTTGGCTTCATTTCGTGTGGCCGAGTCGAACAGGTGACTGGGCAGTGACCCATGAGTAGATGAAATCTGCTTGAGTATAGGCTGTTCGTGGTAAAGTGAGCACTTTTGAAAGTCCTGCTAAGTTTCTACTTTCAACCCGTTGCTTGCGTACCTCTCCGCGTAGCTATCAAAATGAATATTACCACGTGACTTTCAGCTGGTGTTTACATAAGCTGTCTGGTCTTTCCACTACATAATCATTAAATGAAGAACGAAAATAATAAATGTTGTAATTAGTTCTTTAAAAACGTACATGTTAATGTCAGTAAATAATACTGTGTCTGTTAATAATGATGGATATTCACGATTATTTTGAGTTACATATTTATGCCTTTAACTTTGTCAACCCTTTCGAGGTAATGACAAAACAAGTTTGATTTAGGTTTTGAACTGAATAACAGAAGAATTAAGCCTTTTTATTTTTCCTGTTATAAAAACCATGTCAAAGACGTTTCGAATGCATGCTTTTAGAAACTACAGAGTATTCACTCTTTCACACCGAAGTAAAATAATTATAAAATTCAAGGAAAAAATTACATTTGATGATTCTGACCACCATGTGAATTGTTGTCAACTTTGACATTGAAAACAATGGCCTTGAACTCGACCAATATCTAAAAAAAAAATTGTTAAAACATCGAGGGTAATATTACATCCCTAATGCGAAAAACAAAGTTGTGTGTGTGGCCCTGAGGGTTCGAGTCGCACAAATTTAGCAGATCACAGCCGTTCCCTGGTACGACGTTGAGCAAGTGATCAACGCTCACCAGTTTTTATTGGCTGTTTAGTCCGCAAGTCTCCAACCATACAAACCAACAATACCAGTTTAAAATACGAACCGACAATGCCAGTCAACAACACTCCCACGACCATCCATAAGCGTCAAGGACTGACGGCTTCCAAGAATGACTCCTGAAGACTCACTCCTTTACCTGACCGACTCCTACTCCTCCTTAATCCTTTTCCTCCCCAATCCTCCTTCCCGGGTGTTGCAAACGAAAAGTGTATGATGCGTGCTGTACTTAAGTCGACACAACACTTGTTTCGTTGACACAGCCAGTGAACTGTAGAGTATACATTCGGCTACAGTTATATGGTCCAATTATGATCTAGACGAGTAAGACAGAATGCGAATCATTTACCCACAGGTAAGATCATTGGTCGAGCTTCGGAGTGTGCAGCACAGACCAACAATTACCTACACGAAAGTAATGTACGTAATTGTGCACACTGGGTCTGAATGGATTAAATTACGCCAATACAAAACGCCTGAGATTCGTGGGCAGACACAAAATTCGCATAAAAACTGAAACCAAGTAACAAATGTGGATCCGAATTATAAACATTTTTATAAGTTTGTCATATCTATTAAACAATAAAACCAATTTCAACCAAACTTCGTATGTTACAGCATCTATTAAGCGCATCGTATACAGAATCTATTTTCTGGCAATTCTTTAAGATAGCACCAAGAAAAGTTTTTATGCTATATCTCAGGGACAAATTAACATATTATCAAGAAATGTTTCACACAAGGAGTTCTAGAATAGGGTATGTAAACAAGCATGTTTTAGTTAGGCAGTTAGTTTTTAATGGTGTTAAATTTACTAATTTGGTTTATATATTTTATATCTGTAAAACAATTCAACAAAATCTAACTAAACGTTGTACACTTAAAGTATTAATTATAATCATGAATTATTTATACAGATACCCTCTTTTTCCGGTATTTTTTGCAAAATAGTGCCAGGTGTGAAAATTGAACATTTTACCATATTTCCGGAACAATTAAACTTATTTCCACCAAATTCTCAACACAATCAATGATACAGAAGGCCATGTAAAGTTACATGATTTAAGAAGAGCCAGACATTAATTTTCAAAATGGCGGCCATTTATAATATTTGATGAGTTTCGCATATCTTTGTAACAATTTTTAAAAGTTCAACCAAACTTTTTATGCTGACATATCTGATATATCTGATATATCGTATACAAAACCTTCTTGTAGGGCAAATTTTCAGGATATAACCGATTAAGAAAATAAGTTTTTATGCCCTGTCTAAAGAACCAATCCACTGATTCCCACTAAATTGTTCACACAAGTTGCTCTACAGTATATAATGTAAACTCACGTGTTTTAAGTGGCATGGATACTTATTTTCAAAGTTATGGAGATATAAATATTTTAGGTAAGTGAACCCTAATATTCAAAACATTAGACTAATTACATCCGGCGTTTATGCTCCGAATTCTACCGCCAAGATATTGCACTCTTGTTTATTTAAGGCACGTGTGTATTTGTATTTCTTTCG